>JABSTQ010009299.1:0-1457028 GCA_013358835.2 Ixodes persulcatus | reverse complement strand
CAATTTTTGTTTCCGCCAACCCTTTAAAACGCGAACCCTTACCCGACGTGTATTGCTCGACATATCGCTGCGCGACTAGTTTTCTTCTACTTAGGGCGAACTATAGACTTTTTGTAGGACCGTACGCTAGGGCTCTACCTTATTAGCGGGAGCGCTTCCCGTCACGTTGAGCACAGATTGAGCTAGCGGCCATGCACAAGACGAGAAATTCCCAGCGTATGCGATATACGAAAAGTCCCTAATGAAATTAGGACATCCCGGCCCTACATTCAACGCTGCTGCAAGGCGGAGCACAATAATTCCTATTTTAAGGCTGCGGTCCCACGGCGGCCATGACATACGACGCTTTCCGCGCGTTTTTGAAATGCGATTGTGGCGTGTTCAAGCTTGCTAAAATTATGTGTTATATATCATCTTGTAGTGTACAACATTATCTTTCTTTTGATGTATGATTTGTTTTCCTAATGCAAAAAGCTAATTCAGTGGGCACTCGCGAATATTGGCCTTTTCGGCAAAACATGGTTTCGTAATACAGAGGTGCAGGGTTCACTATTGAAGTAATTTATTTCAAATCTTAGAATGTTATAGACAAAGAGTGCGTCCATTGCATACAGAAGCCCTTTTTTAGTTTTTTAGTTTATTTTGACAGATATTTAATTTAGAAACACTGACTTCGCGGAAGCACATTCAGTTGCGAATTTTTTGGCACCTACCCGGTCATTTTATTTGAAACTTTTTACATGTGTTTGCCATTACAGTCGAAAGAGCTACGCTAAATTTCATTGTAATATGACCTAAACTTTTTTCGGAATGCTCACGTGAAAATTGACAAAAACAGTCAATTTTGGGAAACTTCACTTGGTAGTACAGTAGTACAGCTCTTAGGGATTGGCATAGTTGAATAAAATTGTAGGCCCGCAAAGAAGAACATATTCTGCTTTGCATACAGAGGCCCTTTTTCTAAATTTCAACTTGGATTGTTTATAAAAAAAGTTTGAATATAGCCCAAATCACGAATTTGTGATAGTCAAAAACGAGTATTTGGACCCCTTTTGGCAGACATTTAGGCACATATTTTTAGTACAAAATAGAGTTTACTGTCCCAGATCCTCATTATCAGCTCACACTTTCGATGATCGTGCCTGAACATTAAATAAATCATAAAAAGACAGGAATTATAATTGGACGTCGTGTTGCGCCCTCTCTGTGATGGCGGTCGAAACGTGACTATGCGAAGTTCAGGAATACATCAAGGATGGCGCTGCTTGCAGCTGTGGTTGCCAGCTTCGGAAACTGGTTGAACACTTGGTTTCGCGCAAAAGAAAAGTGCATAGAAAACCCGGCCTTGTAGAATGTGCTCAATTATTACATATAATACGGTACTTTTGGCTGATATAGCGTTTAGGAGGATTTTACGGTCGCTGTTTATATTGTCAAATTATTTTTTTATGCGCGGTTCCGCCGGTGCACACTCTGCTGAATACAATCGTTCACGCGATCGATATCGACATTTGAAATCACCAAAATTGCCAGTTCTGTGTCGATACGTGCGCATGACCCACGTGCTTTTGGTACGTGTGCGCGTACACGTGTTTGCGGCGTCGTCCTTCGGTTGCTGCGAGTTTTCGTGTATTTATTGTACACTGCTTGCCTTCGTGTGCGCATCCCTCTCATTCTTGTAACTATCCCTGCTTTGTGCGCCTGGCATGAAGTGTATGTCTGTCTTTCTTTTCGTTCGCTAACTAAGCTCGCATCCCTCTCATTCTTGTAACTATCCCTGCTTTGTTTGTGTGCCTGGCATGAAGTGTATGTCTGTCTTTTTCTTTTCGTTCGCTGACTAAGCTCGTGTAGGTATCCTTCCTGCTGGCTGCAGTTCGTGTTTGCGTCTTGTCTGGCTCATCTCCGCTGCGAATAAAAATCGTCTGCTTCAAACGCCATTGCCTTGGAAATTGCCTTCTCAAAATTTGCACACGCATCCGATATTACTAAAACTTTGATAAAGTGTTTAGTGCTTTACTAACTTCACGACAGACTAGTTTTGAAAAGTGTGAACTCGCCGTTTATTTTTTAATCAGCCGTGTTGTGTCGATCTCCATGTATTCTCCCATAGGGCGGGCCGCCGCCTGGAACCCTGAGTACCACGTGACTCGCGCCGAGCCGCTCTGTCGGCAAAATACGGGGTTCAAAGGATTGCGCTACTCAGCTCCGTAGGAGCTATATAGTGCTCTAGGCTGAACGGAATAGAAAAGGTGACGTCGGCTTCTACTGTACACGGTCATAATAACAGGACAAATTTCGTCACATTCTTCTGCTAGAATGATAAGAGCATATATATTTTTGGCCGCGATGCAGAACCAAAAAAAAATGATTTCCATATTAGCGTTCGAAGAAAGCCTTCAATGCTAGCACTAACCAATAGGATGCAAACGTGACATGGATGGATGGATGGATAAATACGGCTGAGCCAGAGCTGTTTATTGAGAGAGTTTGGCCGTACATTGGTTTGAATAGGCGAGCATGTCGGGGCCAACCACAGGCCGCGAAACAGCCCCTAGCGGTGGTCGCGTGCTCTAAATTTGTGCCACGACTATACTTCGTTTCACATTATGTGCGAGCGAAGGCAAAACTGGAAGCGCGAGCATGGAAGCTCCGTGCGTTCAGGCTTTGCTCGAGCGCGCGAGCTCGGGAGAAATGAAAAAAGCGCTGGTCTCGCGCTTCTAGCTTTGGCTTCGCTCGCAGGTAAAGTGAAGCGAAGTATAATTTGAGCCGTGCCGAGCGGAACTCCGCGTCTCAAGACGCCCGCGCACCCCACCCTTTGCACTGCTTTCTTTCAGCCAGTCGCAGGATGCTGTTCTAGCAGTGCAGACAAAGGCATGGGCACGAGCGCGTGGCTTTGGAAAGTGACTCCTATGCACGAGGTCTCGTACAAACAAAAGCGTTTCGCTGAGCTAGGCTCACGCGCCTGTGCCTTTGTCTTCACTGTCGACATTTGTGAAATGGAGTAGAGGTCTCCTGATTGGTCGACGCTGTGCCACAAATTTAGTTTACGCTCTAAGCGTGGGGGGAATATTCGGCGCTGGCGGCGGCCTTTGCTCCGCGGCTCTGGGCTGAGCCCTTTGGATCGTCTTGAATTATCTTGAATTATGCTAGCGCCGCCTGGCGTGCGGCGCATTTGGTGTGGGCGTACTTGCAATCCCCCAGCAGACTCGATGGCAGTTCTGGGCCCGTCAATAATTTGTTTTGTTCGGTATTTCGACGGTTGTTACTGCTTTCGGAGGTTTATCTCATTGTTTTGCGCGCTATTGCGACCGCCAGAATGGTTGTGTGTTTTATAAAGCTCGTTTCTAAACCGGCGGGTCCATCCGAAATGTCGTGTGCTTCAGGGAGTGACGCCTGTGAGGCTTTACTTTTTTTGACGGTGAGCAGGTGCGATCATTAAAGATTAAAATGAAAACATTATGATAGATAGTTAAATGGCTAAGGCACGTGTTTTGAGTGGTCCGAAGGATGGCTTACGGCAATAGCAATGAGGCCTCGCCTTTAGGGCGGCTAAAATCACTGAATGGAGCAGGGGGCTCTGATCAAGACGTGGCTTTGTCGCAAGACGTTCGAATCGCAGCGTTGCCAAATTGTTATACGATCGTACTCGATAGCAAAATGCTATCGAGTACGATAGCATTTTTCTATCGTACTCGTACTGCGAGAACTCTCACACGCATCACCGCTAAGTCGCACACTTTGGCCATTGAGACAATTGCGTCGAGTCCGTCAGCTTTAGGAGCGGAAGTTGCGACTGCAATAAAATCCGTGTGCCCCACGTACACGCTTCTGCGACGAGTGCAGCGTCTCCGACGAACATTGCAGTCGGTATCGCTACGGCAGCTTCGCTTCGCTTTCGAGTGCTTCTAAACACACAGACGGCAGCCTTAGAGGCTGTTAGGAAATAGACGAGACTACAAAAGACAAGAACCCAATACGTCCATCTATTCTTTTTGTGTTTATGTTTTCCTTCTAACTAATAGGAATATTTACTTTCTACGAAAAAGGTCGAGAGATTGCGCGCAGTACTGTGAAAGCCACTTGTGACAGGGGGAGGAAAGTCGCTTTTGTAGAAATGTTGAGTGACGGGCTAATCTTCGAGGGCACACTAGCGACCAGGATACGACGTGGCGACACACAAAAGGGGACCCTCTTCTAAACCTCCCCCTCATCTTCACCTGCTTGTGTAAAGGTGCGTTCACACCGGCGATGCGATCTAGTCGCGCGATAACTCTTATTGCAAAAGCGACCATCGCGGGCAAAAAGCGACGCGATTTGAGCAGTTGCTTGCTGACCCGACTTTTTGCGATGCGATCTCGTCGTGGATCGGCTGAGCCAATCAACGGCGTTCGGAGCGAGAGTTTTTGAGAAACGACTCGCCAACGAAGGCGTTGGACTCGCTCATCGCGCACGCCGGTGTGACCATCTAATCTTTTTGCGATGCCATCTAGTCGCGTCAAGCGACTGCTTACATCGCCGGTGGGAATGCGCTCACCACTGTACCTTTGGCAACACTGCGCGCTGACAGTGCGGTGGAAGCCGCACGCTCCTTAGACCACTCAACCGAAGCCTTGCGACACGTGGTCACCCCCTCTCCGCATACTCACGGGAGAGAGAGAGGTCAGGTGATAAAAGGCAGGCAAGTGATTGGTCCGGCGAACACGTAGCTCGCATCGGGATGTGGAGCGCGACTCGTAAAACGCGTTCTAGTAGACCGTTTCGGGCACCGGCTCCGAGTGTTGTGTAACCGCAGGACAACGTCAAACACATGTGTGCTCAAGTTTATGCGTCCGGATCTAGGGTCTGATACAGTGTCGACTAGGATGTTTCTTTTGGCCGTGACTTTCTACAAAAAAAAAAAAAAAGCCGTGGTCCTTTTTTGATTTGCGCCCCGAATGAAAGCTGACCGCGTTCTGGCGATGATTCAAGCGACAAGTTGTGTCCCCCGGCTCCCCGGACCCTTTTTCCTCATTTTCCTCCAGTTCCGTGTCATTTTTCTTTTATAGGCGTGATGGCCGTAGGTTTGCAGCCGGAGGAATATTTGTTCGATGTAGGACGGTCCATTCGTCACATGACGATTCATCACAGGCCGACTGGTAACAGGCCCGCTCCTTACAGCGGAACATGCGCCCGATCGGGTGCAGTGCCTACGTCGCTGCACCCGATCATTAGATGTTTCAAGAAATGTCAAGTTAGTGTTTTCTGTTTTTTTAGGTCTCGTACCTTCACAAGCTACATAAAAAAAAATGAAAATGAAAGAAATAATGGGAAACAAAAATAAAGTTCTTTTTCTTATTAGTTCCGCTACTCCGTTGAAAAACGAAGTCTAATAAATTAAAATTATTATAACACTGCTGTCCTCGCCTATTATTTATACTGGTCAACCAGGCGGTGTTCGATGAAACAGCTCCGATGAAACGTTCGGACCCAGTAATACCTCACAGCCACTCGTGATCAGAGGTCCCAACACATCTGGCAAATTGAATGTAATGTTACCACTATACAAAGGGAACAACATCGCTTCCGTTATTATTATCATTATTGTTATTATTATCACGGTTATAGCTATTACAAACACTCTAAATTCACTACGTTAGACGCCACCATCTTGTAAGATTTTTTTTATTGTGCCCATTTCGTTTACACTAGATCTTACTGGTGTTTCATCGTAATTCGGGCATTGAAAGAACTTTTGCTGCCGATCCTACCATTTTGTTTACCCTTTCGCAGCAAAGGGATATTATGCTGGCATTACACACGAAATAAGAATGTAGCCACACCTTCCCAATCTCAAACTACAGCACAATGGCCTGACACAGCTGTAGTGCAGCAGTACGATGAGCAGGTTTGTATTTTCAAAAACCCCATGAAGCTATCCGGTGGTAAAAATAAAAGAACCGCCCATGGCCAGTGCGTACAAGAAAAGGCAGTGGTGACAGGAAGCGCAGAGCGTCTCTTTCGTACGGCCGGCACCAAGGGCGCACTCATATGTACCCTGTTGCTCTCACGAAGTCGGGAGACGTTGACGCATTATCGAAGGTGTGCCCTTTTCACACATAGGCGTGCAACGCTGGAGAATGGGGGCGCGTGGTTTTGGAAAGCGCTTTCTACCATTTCTACGCGCGAGTGCTCCCGCAACCCAAGCATTCTGAACAGTTACGCACTCGCGCCCGCGCCTTTGCCAGCCCTGCACACAAGTTGTACAACTTCGAAAAAGCATAGTTCAAAATTGGCGGTTCTACTTTTCCATACCGCTGCAAAACCCCATCTCGCTCAGATCACTTGGCAGTTGGACAAGTTGGGGCAGGGGGCCTTCAGTTGGGGATTATCCGGTACATTGTCCGCTGAACAATGAACGGACGCGCGACGCGCCAGAGGGTGAACACGTGAAAGGAGGGGTGTAAGAGCGGAGAGGGAAAGTCAAGGTCGCAATCGACGAGAAAAAAAGGTTTCGAAATTGGCGCGGTGGTTCCGCAGCATTTCCTCACACGGACAGCCAACGCCGCCCTGGTGGTTCAACTAATGTCTTGTTCAAGATGGCCGCCGTGGTACCGCAGCCTTAAAGGAGCGCAAAGACCCTTTGCGTACGCACGCTATTTCCGAGAAATAGCGCACGCTAAAATTGCGCACGCAAAGCGCAAAACCTGGTTTGCGTTCGGAGCATGCGCAGTGGCGACGACGCTATTCTTTGCGCACGCAAAGCTTTAGCGTGCAGCGTGCGTACGCAAAGAGCGCAAAGAGTCTTTGCGCTTCTCCGAGAAGGATTCGTGATGAGAAGTTGGCTAAAGCCAAGACGCGCAGAGTTAAAAAAAAAATGGCGGCTTCCAGTGTCGGCGGCTGCCAACGTTACTAGAACCACTCAGTTGGGAAACTGCCATAGAGCCTGCTTGAAAAAAGTGGCTCCGATCCGTACTCGGGAACCGAGCTAATGGCGATCGCAACGCCGCCATTTCTCCTGCAGCGTCCACTCCGGGAACTGCACGGCTGGCTGCACGTATCGGTTCAAGTCGAGTCGAGCAAGGCCGGTGGCGCCATCTCGTAGGGCCATCTCGCAGTAGCTATGTAAAGCAACTTTCATGTTTGAACTCGTCGCTAAAGGGTGGCGCTGTTATCGTATTTAGCTCGGTCTCGGTGGACGCCAGCGGCCCAAGTTTCAAGAGTGAGTTTTCCAACTGAGTGTTCTAGTAACGTTGGCGGCTGCTTAGGCGGCGTCGTGAGTGCGACGTCGGCGGCACTCTCGCGACTGAGATTTTCAATACGTGACGACATTGTACTCGGTTTGGCAACGATCACCGGCAACTTGATACTTGTGACGCGCAAACATTTCTCGGCGGAGGTCAGTACACAAGACCTCTCTTGCCGAGGCGACGCAAGCGGACACGACCGGGCAACCTCTCGCGTCGCATTCTCAATTTTCTCATGTTTAAACAAATCTAAAATGTTACTCTGGACCAGGGTATAAGATAGCCAGGTGGGGAAACGGCCCATAGAAGCCTACCGCAGCGCCGTGACCGGATTGTGTACTCGTCTGCTTGCGGGTACCCCCGATTTGCGACAGATGGCGCTGCGGCGAGAAGAAAAAAATCGGAATCGGATTTGCATGGAACTTTATGTGGGAGAGTGCGCAAAATAAACTGAGAGCACGACAGTCCTCCATTGAAAATCCACGAGAAACCATCTCCGTCAGTTTAGCCGGTCACCACCGGTCGCCCACCCGGAGTGAGAGTTCGCGGTGCTCCACATAGATGGCGCCACAGAAAAAAAAACAAAAAAAAACGAGGGGGACACAATTCGGTCGCTCATTTGGCTCTCGTTTCCCCACCTGTCTATCTTACACACTGCTCTGGACCAAAAAACCTGTTTTTTTCTAAAGTTACAGCATTTTGTGTGTGAAATAAAAAATTGTGACTGTATCTTGGTGGTGTCGGAAGCGCGAGATGCTTGAGCTTTTGCGTCGCGACGGAGAAACTTATTCTAAAACTCTCTCGCGTCGCGTGCGCTAGCGTGCGCTAAAATTGCGTACATTATTATAAAACTTCCTAATTTCTGAAAAATAGCTTGCGCTGAAATAGCGCACGCAAAGCGCAACACCTGATTGAAGATAAAGTAAGTAGGCAGGCGAGCTGTTTTTACACATTTTTGAAAACCGGAGACGACGGACGGTTTTCAAAAATGCGCAACACCTACTTTGCGTTCGGCGCATGCGCAGTGGTGACGGAAAGCACGAGCGAACAAATTAATCATCATGTTTAAAATAAAAGTGACAGACAAACGTCTCAAAACGGTCTTTACAGAGTCCCAACTTCTGGCCGCATCCAAAAAAGTGGTCCCTCGATTTCCGCCTAATGACGTCATAGAAGTGTCATGCTGTCGCCGGTCGCGATCCTGGCGGTGTTCCAACAGTTGTGGTGTTTATGGCACACGCCTGTTCTGCTGTAGGTCGCTCTCCACTGTAACAGTCAACGGAAGCAAGAGCTGCAGGAAGTTGGGACGCCTGGGACGCCGTGACGACAGCGACACTCACGTTCGCTCGTGCTTTTCGCCAGTATTGCTACGGCCAACCGCCAGGATCGCGACAGGCAACAGCATGACACTCCGGCTTCTGTGACGTCATTTGTTGCCACTTCGGGACCACTTTCGCACTTTCGAATGGGCGGGATAGGACGCTAAACACACCAGTCGGAGACGCGCTCCAGGCACCATAATATTGGTGAAGCCTAGTTATAAAAAGTTTAAACGAGATTGTGCCCCACGTGACCGCAGATCTCTCTGGCGATTGGCGCTCGTGACATGTCACGTGCGAGATGGATGGTTGATTGTAGAAGGCTTTCTTGCAGGCTTGCGCGCGCTCCGTCCGGTAGGTTAAACGAGAAGGCTAGACGAAGGCTAGCTACGGTCACGTGTTGGGCTGGTAAGTGAGGAGAGTAAGGAGAAAAATGAGAAAGAGGCGAGGTGTCAAGGGAGCATGGCTTGTGGAGGGAGGCTAAATAGGCGTCTGCGATGCACAACACTGCTGTTGTGACGCCGCCAGGATCGCGGCCGCACGACAACATGCTTTTATGACGTCATCAGGCGGACCTCGAGGGATCACTTTTTTGACGCGGTAAACCGGGTAAACCACACGGTCACCGGGGGCCGTGTTCCAAAATTTACTCGATCTTACTCCAGGGTAAGAGTTTTGTACCTTGGCGTTCCATAACCTACCCGCGTCCAGCGTTCTTCAATCTGTGTTGTCACGTGACACGACCCGCCGGAGTAATTCGGGTTCATTTGGGTAAGATTTGGAACACAGCCGGGGTAACTGAGCTAAAAAAAACAGAAGAGTTTTAACTAGGGTGCCTTCATGTGCGCTTTGCTTAGGGTGGAGACATCTGGCCATTTTGTCCCACACTTTTATTTTTATTTTTTGTTCAGAAGCGCGTGAAAGAGCGTGTCCCTGCACGGGCTTATGGCGCTGACTGTGCTATGGGGACATTTTGTTTTCGTCGATTTCTTTGTATTTTACCCATGGGCGCGTGCTGTCGGCATCGGGTACTACAAAGGGTGGCATCACCCTAAACAGAAGGACATTGAGGCACCCTAGTTTTAACCACTGATCTCTATTGTAGCAGGGTGGATCGCGGATCGCACAAAAGTAAGAATATTGAAGCATGTATGCTGTGCTTGGAGGCCAGTATTTTATGGTGCGCTGCGATCCTTAAAGGGACAATGAAGGCAATTTCGGGTATTTTTTTGACGATTGAACTGGGTTCCAGGCCCGTCTCAGGCCACGTTGCCCAAATTTCAGCCGAAACCGGCGCTTGTGTGCCGCGCAAATCAATGAAACAGTCGCGGTAATAATCGTACCGGGATCGACTGGGGCGACGCCCCGAGAGTGGCGGGAGAAGCCAGGAGAAGCGGAGCTCACGTGACCGATGCGGGGCCAAGAAGCGCGACGTCACAAAAGACGTGTCAGCGATTGGTCGGAACGAGTGACGTGCCCTCGGTCACGTTTTGGTTCGCAGTTTTTAGGAATACTGTTCTAATTTCCGCTTGAATAACCATGAAAAGTATAAATCGGACCGGAGATGATTACTAAACCGTAAATAAAACAACATACTTATTTTTTTTCTTTGCTACGCTGGACGCGAAACTGGCAACGAGCAACTATGGGCAAACGAAAAACAAAAAAATAAAGAACGCAGCGCGGAGCACGCTGGAGACGTCGATGTCGTTGGGAACACGGTACTCGAAGGATTCTGCAAAGTGGTAGTCATGCCAAATTTGTGCGCCGCAGATGGCTGTTCAAACGGTCGACTGAGGACCAGTAATCGTTCTTGTTCTTTGACGACGAAATGAGTGGACGTCCGACTTTAGTGAAAACCAAAAATGGTGCTGTTTATTTTCTCCTTCTTGGGGAGCGTCCCCCGCGGAGGAACCGGTTCCAGGGTCGCTGCCGCTTCCCCCTCGGCATTTCCTTCGCGTCCCTGTCGGACAGGGACAGGGCCTGTCCTTCGGCAACGCGCCGCTCTCGTCTCGCCCGTGCGAATGTTGCTCACAGCTTTGCTGCTCGGAGCCAGCGGGCCGCTCGTTGCCGGCTGGGCGGTCACCGTCGGCCTCGGGTGATAGCGAAGAACGCCACACACGTACTCCCGTTTCGTTGGTGTTAGGTCACTGAACGGAAGCCCGAGCAGAACTCGCTCGCGAGAGTGGCATTGTCGTCCAAGTTGACAGATCCGAGGAAACAGTCGCGCTACCGCGGTGCTATAACCCACCGCGGTAACCAGTCTCGATCTCCTAAATGCTACCGATACCGACTATTCACTTATGACGTCACTTCCTACGTCTCCTCCGTTTTCGGAGGCCCAGAAATGAGAATGGAGATAGTTCAGTTTCGGTTTCTTCAGTTCTTTTTGTAGGCACAGAAATATGCGTCACAAATGTCTACAAAAAATTGGGCAGTATGCCAGGTTCCCAAGAAGCCTAAAAACACCATTTAAAAAAATTTAATGAAATCGCCTTCATTGTCCCTTTAAAGGGGTGCTCCGGCCGTTTTTTGAGCTACCTAAACAAATTGCATTTTCTGACTACCCGGACTTCAGTCGTCACGGTATGCTATTTATTTTCTCCAAATTCAAAATAGCAATTGGGAAAACCGTAAATGAAGTTGATGCCGAAACCAGCATTCAAATTTTCGCGCGCTCTTCAGGGGTGTGACGTCACATATGGTACAGACTTTCAGGTCGTGCATGTAGTCTTAAACAGAGTATGTTAAGTGCTTTTTGCGTGCTTCTCAGTGAATCAGTTACCAAACATTCTTTTCCCACCATCAAACGTCTTGTAATCAGTTGGGAACATGGCTTACTGCCCCCTTTGTACCATATCTGTCGTCACACATCAATGTTGCCAGTAGGGGCTCCCATTTTGAGAAACACGATGAAAACGAAATTTGAAAATTCAATAACTTCGCGAATTTTTTTTCTTTTCACACAATACTTGGGGAACTCGTAGAGCCATGTCTATCGGTGTGTTGAGCCAATTTTAAAGCAAATCAGCGACCATGAAAAAATCGCCGAAGTACCCCTTTAAGTCGGGTGTTTGTAGAGTGAATCGGTATTTGTCAAACGTTCGAACGCTAATTAAAAAAATCAAACGTACCGGAACACCTACGGCTGAGCTGGCAAGCTTGCTCTCGTAGTGGAGTAAACAAAGGAACGTGCCATCGATGAGACCGTCCTCGGGGAAGCCCAGAAGTTGATGAATGACAAATAAGTTCCATCTCGACAGCGGCTTTCCGGGAGTGAGTGAATTCCGCGTAGCAAAGCCTTCGAGCTTGTCGTCTGCTAAACCCACTGAAACCCAACTCGACGAAACCGCCACCGACTCCGCGGTAACTCTAGGTAACTCTCGCCTCATTGAGCTGCACTGCAGCGGAGTCACTCTCGACCACAAAATATTTATTTATAAGAACTGCGAGGGCTGTCAGTTTTAATGTTTGTACGCAAGCTACTTGACGGGCTGATCGAAAAGCAGTCCGCGATCCAGCCTACTACAATAGAGATCAGTGGTTTTAACTTTTTCAACATTTAGAAAGTGGAGACACATAAGGAACGATGTCTGTATCGTCCCTTATGTGTCTCCACTTTCTAAATGTTTAAAAAGCACCAACAAGTTTAAATAGTACAAGATTTAACTTGATATTGAAATGAATAAAGCTCACAAAATACTTCAAACTCTCACCGCTACGCGTTGGCTACCAAACACACGTAGCTGGGACGTCACAGAAATGGTTATCCTCGGCAGCCCTCCATTGGCCACGGCTCGTGATGCCGACCAATAGAATCAGAGTTAACATCTCGCTGCGAGACACCACTATTCTGAATTTTGCTCGCCATCTTGGATACTGGCGAGGACTCTTGAAGAAAGAAAACCACCCAAAACGATCAAGATATACGCCTTTAAATTCGCCTCAAGATGGAGGTTGTTAAAGCCTTCAACGGCGAGGTAAGCGATTTTTTCCCCTTTCGCGCTTAGAACGCGGACGTAGCCGATCGTTTCCGTCGTGTTAGCAACTGGCGTATGAGGCCTAACCGGCGTGTTTGCACGGCGGTGTATACTAGCCTCTCCGTTAAATAACCTTCAATCCCCGCCGTCACGCTTTTCTTGTTCGTGCCGAAGCCGTTCCTAACGGAGCGAATGAACCTCGCTTTCATAATGTCCCCAAGCGCCGGCGTGACTGCAAATACGTCGTCGCAATCGGAGAGCAGAGTTGTGATCGCTCTGTGTTCGCGAAGAGGACATCAGAAGGTTCCCGTCAACTATCTGCGATGGTTTGGGCTCAGCATTCCAAAGGCTGCACGCGCACGCCGTTGACGTTTCTTTGCCGTACAACACGCTTTATTTGTAACGTCTCTAAGTCGCCACGGGCTCGCTTAGCTCGTTTGTGCGCGGTTCTGTGTTCGCGCCGAACGCCGACGACTTGTGATCCGATTGCGAAATGCAGAGGTGCTTCTTGTCTGTCGTCTTTACCGATGCGTTTGGTGAATCTAATCATCGCTTATCGCACGTCTCGACAAGCGAATTAATTGTTACCGCCTCTGTTGGTACGCATCTCGTTTTTGCGTGGTGTTCATTCATTGGAATAAACTAGTTACAACTGTACTTTGAATTTCTTTTTGCAAATATAGTTGACGCTAATAGATTTGAATTAGTAAAACTAGAAAAAAGAAAGAAAAAGAGGGTGTTTAGCGTTGTTCAGATTGCTGTCCATGTTTATCTCTCTATTTAACACCAACGTTCGTTCTATACAGTGCTGTAGCGAAATTGACGACCTAGATTTACATGAAGAACCAGGAATGCTTTTGTGACTTCTAAGTATATGACTTGCGACTCATCTACGGTTTCATTGCAACATGTCACAGATGCTACGCAAAGTGCACATTACCCTTTAGCCATAGCTGTGTCACTGTGTTTGTGGTAGCATAGTACAAGACTGAATGCATGCATGGCTTAACTTTCAATAGGGAATAGGCCTGGCAATTTCAGCAATCAATGACTTGCATTGATGTAGCTTGGTCTGGAACACTATTGTGTTATCCTCTGCAAACATTCCTTCTCTAGTGTTATTTCTTTGTCTTAGAAGTGTCGCTTGAGGGAAAGTGATAAGCAGGAATGACCACTGACACTTTGGAATGGTGTCTCCTGAAACAATTGACAACATTGCTCTCGACAAATCGAACATCCTGAACACCCTGCATCGGCTTATTCTGCTTTTTTTCCCTGCAGCTTTCCTCGCTGTATGAAGGCAAGCCTCCCATCTCGAAAGCCAAGATGACAGCAATTACAAAGTCTGCCATCAAGGGCATCAAATTCTACAAACACATAGTTCAGAGCGTGGAGAAGTTCGTTCAGAAGGTATGTGGGCCTACCCAACTTTTTGTTTTCCTGTGGGGAGGGTTGGTGACTCGATTGACGCGAGCTGGTCACTATTGGCATGCCTAAAGAGGGTACGACAGCTGAGCAGCTTCGCGTTTCTATTCATTGAGTGCCTCAGAAAGTGATCTGAACAGTAGAGTATTTATATTGGTTACCTTGCAGCCACTGCTCGGCTGTGTAACGAGCTTGGTGCTTGAACATTGCTTTGTTATGTTCAATTGCTTACTTGCTTGCGTTTCAGAGTGTAGAATATCTATGACGATGTGAAGGCATCCTTTTTTTTATTATTAATGCATGGTTGATAATTTTTTTATGAACTTGCTTTGTTTACACAGTTGAAATGACATTACATCCTTGTTACAGTATTGTATGTCAAAAACAAGACAATAACCACACAATAATCAGAAAACAAGAGAAATGCAAGACATACAGAAATGTAGCATATTTAAGCAAAAGTTAACATATTTCTATTACTGCTGAGAACAGAACGAGTGAATTGTAACTAGTAAAGGATTCAAAAGAGTAGAACTGTAACAATAAATTGCAGAGCTCCTTCGGGGTGTGTCAAGTAGTAGCCAGAAGCTGCTTCTGTGGCAGAGATTGATGCCTCTCTCTCATCCTGTTCCGTTGCAGTGCCGGCCGGAGTACAAGGTTCCAGGCCTGTACGTTGTGGACTCGATTGTGCGCCAGTCGCGGCACCAGTTTGGCCAGGAGAAGGATGTGTTTGCGCCCCGGTTCACCAAGAACATCCACAACACCTTCCAGCACCTCTTCAAGTGCCCCGTGGAGGACAGAGTAAGGGCATGCCAATGTTTTGCTCACCTTCCACAACCTGTTGTTTTTAGACTGCCCGGCCTGGAACCTTTTCCTAGGGACAAATTAAAGCAACACCTAAAGAAAAATTTTTTTTTCTTCACTTTAACTTTTACCTAGATCAGTGCCACTTAGTGGTGACAAAATTGACTATTGTAAAATACCGTAAGGGCGCCCAACCAAAATGAAGAGATAAATGGCGAAAAAACATGAGGTGGGCTATCTTTGGGGATGAGGTAGCAAAACTTATCAGAATTTTATCGAAAATTAATGATAAACACAAGGGGCACCCGCTACAAACCACACAACATGGGAAATGATACCGTGGATTGTGGACACGGCAAATTCACATTTCACAATGTGATAAACACGCGGGACTTTGCTACAAACTCATGTGTCCCAAGAAAGGATACCGCAGACTGTGGATGCAGCAGATTCGTATTTCGCAATGCGATAATCTTGCAGAAACCGGTTAACGTTGCGTGCCACAGGTACTGATATCGTGCGCACAGATCGCGGTCAAAAAACGTGGGAACTCACGTGTCACAAGAACTGATATTGCATGTGCAGATTGCGGACAAAAACGGGAACCTGCTGCAATCCCGCCTGTCATACGTACCAATACCACAGGTCGCGCAGTTGGTGCGATTCCCGTCGGCGTGAGGTCAGACGGGAATAGGAGTTGGGTGACATTCCTGACTTTTTACGTTACGGACATTTAACCAAAAAAACAGGATGTGTGATCTCTTGGGGGAGGGTGCTTTCACGGGATTTTACGGATATTCATGGGCAACTTTCTGTGGCATTTCACAAGAAGTGAAGAGTGCTTGTGCATAGCCTTGATCGGTGCCTGTGTGCCTATAGCTTTTGACTGTATAGGCCCCGTGTATATAGAGCAGGAACCGCCCATGTTTTCAGGTCAGTAAGTAGCCTATCTTAAGGACTGTGATGCAGGGTAAGCATGAACAAACATTCGGTCGACACTTGGCAGGTCGAACATTGCGAAGACTTGCACCTGAGGTTGGTTCGCATATTTGCGTTTGAACTGAACAGAAGGTTTCGCAGTATTTTTGAGCTCAAATCTGTGCCCTACCTATGAAAAATGGTTGCATCTAACATTGTCAGAATTACAGTGATGGAAGTGCTGCGCCAATTGCGCCAAATTGCGCCAAGGACGCAATCCTGCTACATATAGCGCCAAATTGTCATTTTACCGAAGAATTGCGCCATGCCTGCGCCGAGATGAGATGTAGCAATAAAAAATAAAAATTGAAGTCTTATCAGAGCGCGTGGCGGTACCGCGGTATTTTCCGCGCCGCAACTGTTGCGCAAACCGAAACTGCGAGGGCGCATTATCATCATCATCATTGAAAGGAACAACGTTAGCAACATCTGAGACCAAAGCTGCAGAGGCTAAGCGAAGAACCATCCCACTGAGCAGCCTATTTAAAAAAAAAAAGGCCGAGCTTGTGGATGTTTTCAATGTTGGCCCGCCCTGTTCCCGTGCGCTAGCTACCAGCGAAGTCAAAGCTAGCGCGAGCCCAATGCTCTGTGCATTCCTGACTCGCGCGTGGGATCGTGCAGTGTGGGCACCGTTACGAGCTCCATGCGCGCGCTTGTAGCTTCGGCTGCGCTCGCACCGAAGCTGAAACGAAGTATAGTTGAGTTGCACCAAACTCTGGATGTAGTGCTGGTAAAGCCTCACCGTCCTTTTCGGAGCACAAAGCACTGCGCGACTCGCGCGACTGCGGTGTCTGCTCCGCGGGTGTCGCTTCTCTGCAGCGCGTCGGTGCAGAGAAGCGCCGACGGAGCGCACTCAACGGGTTTACTCGCCGTGATCCGATCGTGACTTCGCCAGCACATCGAAAATGAATCGGAATTTTTGAAGCAAAGTAAAACCCTTAATGTTCGCGAACCCTTAATTTTCGCGGCGCGAATTGAAAAATTCGCGAAACTTAAGGGACGCGAAAATGTCGGTCTTTAATAGTTTCAGTGCAGGCGTCTGGAATTCGCGAAATTTAGTGGCCGCGATTATGTCCACTGTGACTGATTCGCGAAAAATGGGGGCCGCGAAAATAAAGGGTCTTACAGTATCAGATACCGCAATATTTGAAGCTGCTGCCCGAAAGACAACTCTAATCTGAACTAAAACATTCCACAACAGTGAGGGTCGTTAGATGCTGCTGCAGAGGGCAGGCTGATAAAACTAAATATCCGGTACCATCAGAACTCAGTGTGACATATTTAATTGTATTTTTTATCTGACGAGCAGATAAACTTTATTTTTAAAAAAATGCCTTTTTTTGTGTTTACTTTGTTGAATTTTATATATCCTGTCTTAAAAAGGCGACAGGCGCTGTGTTTCAATAATAGAGATGGGCTTTATATAGCAATGCAGCATTATTTCATTTTCAAGTAATATGCCAACATATGCCGGACCCTGCTCCAAAACGGCCACTACCTGCTCCAAAGCAACATTTTGCCTGCTACAAGGCCTGCTCCAAAATGTCAAATGGCACTTCCATCACTGGAATTATTTCGATGCCACGGCAAAAGAATGACACGTGAAAAATTACCCGACGGATAGTGCTGGTCTGTTTTTGTTGTCTTGGGCAGTCGTGACTATTGACACGCAATCGGTCACACTTGGATGTGAATGTGTGAATCAGCCTTTATGCGGGCTCTAAGGTTTTGCGAGGTAAACTTTCCCTAGTAGTGCTTAGGTCATTGCATGTTGCGAGAGGTTCACTCCTCTTTCTTCCGCTCGCAGCCCAAGATTGTGCGGGTGCTCAACCTGTGGCAGAAGAACCAGGTGTTCCCTCCGGATGTCATCCAGCCGCTCTTGGACATGGCGAGCCCCAGTGCGGTGTTGGCGGCAGGTGAGCGCCACATTTTTGTCTACTTCTTCATCCCTGTTTGTTCGGCACTTCCATCCAAAGGTGAAGTGTCTCAATCCCGTGTCGCGCGAGTTGGGCTGGACCCAATTGACCCGGTTTTGCTGCGAAAACAGGGAGACCGTAGTCGCCAGTGCCTTTGTTTTGACGATTTTTGTTTAAAATGCTTTTTAATCGGGTTGTACGGACATGCATTCAGGACCACTCTAGTCTCGCTCAAAACAACCATTCGCTACGTCTCAGACAAAAGAACTTAAATTTTTGATCGTGGGCATACTATTTGCAAGCCAAAGAAAGTCTTCGATTAAAATAAAAATTAAAAGGCGATATCAAATAAAAAAATTCCCCGAGTCCGGCAAGTGGCATTAATGTCCCTGTTCTCTGAACATCCCACTTAGAGAAAAAAAAACAAGTTCCTTTTCCTCCAGACCTCACGAGGTAAGCCCTAAAACAAAAATCTCCACGGGTGCATAACGAGGTAGCTAACCGCCGAATTCACAAACCTCACTCAAATTGAGGGGCCCCTCCACTTCCTCGAGGAAGGCGCGAGGGCCGGCGCTGGCCAATCGCGACGGCGGATCCGTTTATGCGATTGGCCAGCGCCGGCCCTCGCGCCTTCCTCGAGGAAGTGGAGGGGCCCCTAAGTTTGAGTGAGGTTTGTGAATTCGGCGGTAAGAGGTCATAATTTCGCTATAGACATGATCATCGGGCTTCCAACAGGGTCGGGAAGAGCAAGGTGTGGCATGGTCACTTGGGACGGCAAAGGAGGCATCAAACAAAATGAAGGAGATATATACAAGTGGCGAATGACTAAGGAGGCAGGCGGGACGGTTGAAGTTGCACATTAAAAACCCTAAGTGAAGGACGACACAGCAAAATGGGGCAAGCACAACGGGTCTTGACCGAGACCCGTCGTTAGTGTCCCCTCTTTGTGTCACACTTCGTCTCAGGCTTTCAATGTGGGAAGCATTATTTTACCACCCTACAACAGTCCCGTACAAGAAATAGTGAAACAAAAACAAAAAAACCGAATAGAATGCTTTATTGTTTGCCACCCACGTAGGCGTAAGCTTAAGGCGCATATAGGGCCGTATGCTTTTCACGATCGCCCCGTTTGACGTGACATCTGACGCGCAGGGGACATGAGCGAGGGACCCGACATGGGCCTGGACTCGAAGCCCCCCAGCAAGGCGGCGATGGACCAGATGGCCTCCTGGAAGGGCTGGAACCTGGGGGGCAACAGCGTCCAGGACAATGCCTCCGCCCCTCCACAGGAGACCAAGACCTACGCCCTGACACAGGTGAGCGGGCGCACTTGAGTCGGAGATCACGGCGAGCCCGGTCTAGAACGAGGTCACGAGTTGACCTAGGTTGCGCACGTCGGGCGAGAACTCGGATGTGGAAGGGAGCAGAGCACGACGGGCGTGAGCGTCATCTATTAGAGGTCCCGGGCATAAGCCATATCAGAACAGAGAAAGGAGCTCGATGTAGGGCAAACAAACTGTAACAAGGTTCCAAGTCAGGTTAATCGGCGTGCAAAGGAACGGGGAAATTTTAGACGAGGGCTGCACCTACCTACTCTTCGCCTCTGGTGACTCGAGTCTGTTGTGTGCAACGCAGGTCCTTAGAAAGACACGTGTGTGACACCGCACGGGCATCATTGTTGTCGCCGACTTTGGAAGAATATGGCGCGAGATAAAAGAAGAAAAGCGTTGCCTTACGGAAGTACGGAATCTGGCAATGTGAGCTGGCCCGACGGCGTTTGGGCCGGGGCGGCATAAAGGTTGTGTGGGGAGCCCCGAGTAAAGAGGTAAAAATGGACTGCCCCGTTTTGTATTGCTGTAGTGTGGCATTTGGTTTTATCTCTGGGGGGTGCTGGAGGCACTCCGTGTAGAATTTTACCCCTTTTTTAGGGGCGAAGCTCTTTAGGGTCTAGCCATGTCCGTCCGTCCGGCGTCCGGTGCTCCTGCTCGTGACTTCACGTGCTCGTGTAGGGCAAAAAAAAAAAAGAAATGATGCAAAAAAATATGTTTGCGCAGTCGACAGGATTCGAACCTTGTGCGGGGAGACCCCAATGGATTTCTAGTCCATCGCCTTAATCACTCGGCCACGACTGCGGGACGAGTAGGGGGCTCTGAGATGTGGTAGTAACTCAAGAGCTGGGGATGTCATGGATGAAACGTTGCATGTAGCCGCTCAACGTCTATACAGGAGAGGGCGCTGCGGTCAAATGCGTATATAATTGCGTTAAACTTTGCATGCATTGGCTCAATGTTTATAGACGAGAGGGCGCTGCGGTCAAATGCTCAAATGCGTATATAACCACGTTCCATACCACACATTCTCTTTCTGACATGGATGAAAACGAACGAAAGGCTCTGCATGCTGCGGCTCAGCGTCTACGCAGCTTCGCCCCAATCAACATCATTTACCATGTGGAGATGCGGTCAATTTTTGGCAGGCACTAAACTGGGCCAGCTCATATTGTTATGGATAGAAAAGGGTGGACGAATGTAGAAAGTTAATGTTTAATTAGACAAACTTGTGCCTATGAACTTGGAGGAAAAGGTACAACGCATCTTGCGTCGGCAACGGAAGGGCGACGGCTCGGAAGCAGCACGTTAGTACTGCTCTTATGCATGCTGTACGTTCGGGAACATTCCGAACCAGTAGGCTCGATCACAGCCGAGAATGGATCAGAAGAGTTCCGATTAATAAAAGCAAGATATTGTCCTGGCAGGGTTTGGTACCATTTCTTCCTCATGGCAGCCTCAAGCATTGCCAACTTTGCCACGCCTGCAGCAGTACTCCATCCCACTGTACCTCCAGAAAACCCTGCGTATTATATTCTTTTTATTCAGCGCCGATTGTCGGTCTTTTGTATGCTGGGTCTCCTACCCAGCATACATTCTGTGTGCTGGGTAGGAGTAACCGAAGCTGAGGGACAGTCGCTGTGGTACCATACTCAGCCGAGCGTGCCTTGACCTTCCCAGGAAAACTTGAACCTGGCCCTGGCGGCAGAGGCGGAAGGCGCGAGCGCCCCGGACCCCGAGATGCTGGTGAAGCTGCAGAGCCTGGCGTCGCAGCTGCTGGGGGCAAGAGCGCTGGGAAGCGGGAACGCCATCGCCGAAGAGAAGCCCAGTCAGCCCTCGGCCCCGGCCGTCAAGTTCAACAAGGTACCAGGGCCGCAGAGTAGCCGAGCAAAAGTACTCAAGGGCAGCGTAATTAGCTCTTCCTATTAATGTTCAGTAAATGCTACTTGGTTCCGTTGACATAGATGCGAATTGACATAGATTTAGTACTAAATCAAAAGGAAGCAGTGTCCACAACTTTTCTGCAGTAGGAACCAAGCTGTTAGGTCAGCTGCCGCGGCACACCTCGATATCGTGGGATATTTTAAAACTAATTGGGATTTAGCTTGGTCACTTTTTTTTGCTACTAACTGTAGGTCTAATAACAATACATTTATTAGGATGTTACTGCATTTGTAACTCAATTACATCTGGAGTAAGAAAGGTGCAGCTCCAGCTGGAGTAAAAAAGGTGCGGGCTCCAGCAGAACTACGGGTTATTATGGCACGTACTCCGGAAGCTAGTGTCAGTGCAATTCACAGACTTCCAATTCAATGTTTGTGCTGCAAATCGAGGAACAGGCTTGGGAGTCTGGTATGAAAACGGGTGCCAGTATTCACTTTTTGTTCTTGCCCTCCCAGAAACTGCTGGACTTTGACTACGGGGACGAAGAGGAAGAGGAGGAGGAGGAACCCGTGGAGGAAACGAGCACCCTGGCCCCGCCCGAGACCAACCTGGAGGACTCCGGAGGACGGCCGTCAGAACCCAATGCTTTGGCACTCAGGTGAGTCGGCAGCCCGGTGACCATGGCTCGGACCCGAGGCTTCTAAAAGGGCCCTAGCCTCTGCTCCCCTAGCCTCTGCTCTAAGTACCAGAATACGGCATCAAGGTGCCAGCCGCTGAGCTTCATATTTGAATCGCCTCCGTGGCATTGGGGTTTCGTTTCGGCCTCCGGAGCACGAGGAGTGGGGTTCAAACCCTGAGTGGTCCCTTCCCCAGGGAGTCTTTGAGGTGTTACTTATAGCATAAGTTGCCATGTGAGATAAAACCTCAATATTTCCTTTTTTACAGTGATAGCTGTTATTGGCTCTTCCCACTACTGGAAATGGTTCCTGTTGTTGATGGGATAGTTGGTGATGTTAGGGCGTCCGTCGCTCGCTCACATGCTCCAGAACAAAAAAAAAAAAAAGAAAAGCATTCAAAATTCGTTGTACCCGATGCCCACTGCATGCGCTGTCTACAAAAATACGGAGAAATAGCCGATAACAAAATGCCGTCGTAGGACCATCAATGCCAAGAGCTCGTTGACGGGAGACGCGCATTCACGCGGTCCAGAAAAAGAAACAAAAACGTTTGAAACAAATTGGTGGGATGTCTATTTTGTTCCAAGCGCATTTTTTGATGCATCCACTGGTGCGTGAGTGCGACGCTGATGCCCAACGGCTTCGCTAGGACGTGTCACAGTTATTGCTGTGACTCTACTGTAGATTAACACAAAACTGCTTAATTCTTTTTTTTTTTCCTGTATTTGTTGTGGAATACAAAATCAAACTGAAACTGGACGACCACATCGGATGACTTGACGTTGGAGTCCCCAGAAGTCACGTGGGTCGTTTGATTCCCTGCAACTGTGCGCTTATAGTTTCGGTGGTCTTAAAAGTTGCGTTTTATATGGATTCCAATACAGTAATCCTTCGCTATAACGAAGTCAGCGGGACGACAGAAAGTTTGATATAAGTGGTAATTCGATAGAGCCAAGAAAACAGTGCCAGCAGCCTTGAAGGTGGACGGGAACACTACGGTACACTTCCACTGTATATTTAATCAAACAAACCTTCGTTATGAACATCTCGCGGCAGCTTTACTGAGTAAAAATATAATTAAGTTGAGTTTGCCGATTATTTCATCCGGGCATCAGTTCTTCTCGTCTCCTCGAACTGCTCCAGGCATCGCAAGAACACAGTCACTGCCGCTGCACTCCACTTGGTTTTGAAGCAGCCGTAAGATGTTTCACGTCTCCGCAGCCATTGCGTTTCCTGGGGTGCTTCCCCGACGTTGCTTCATGTTTACCCTGTCCGCACGCAGGGTCTACGATTGCAGTATCCAGGGTAGGAGTTACAATGGGAACGTCCGCATTGACAAGTGCGAACGAATCAAAGTTGTCCTCGGCGGCTTTGCCAACATGTTTTCACACACTCTTGTAGAGAGTTTTACAGCTCTTGGAATCATGCGGCGGCTCGGCAAGCATGCCCGCACAAGAAAATCTATTGGCGATCTTTCACCTCCGGTTTGAGAAGCTTCTCTTGCATGAGGAGCTTCTTGAACCCGTCCAATACCTTGCTTGTTCTGCAAGATGGTGGACAGTGTCGAACAGCCGATGCCGGAATTTTGAATTCTTTGGTGATTTCGGACTAGGGACCAGCCACGTTTCTCAACCTCGCAGATCTAAGCAACTTTTAGGAAACACTCCCAATCTCCCATACAGTGCACGTGTGCATATGGTACACCGTAAGTGTGCCCGCGCAGGTGCGCGTCGGTGGCCTTTGAAGGGATGATTTCCTCTGGGGCTCCATCGCTCCCTTGACTCGATTCCGACAGGAGTCGGGCAGCGTCGGCCACGGGTGCCATGAGTAGCGTCGGAACGTGGACGCGGTGCCACTGCTCTGCTGCTCCCTGTCCGCATTGGCGCATCGGCATCGGAAGCGGCATTCTGTGCGGCGCGCTGTGCCCTCCGTCACCCATTTACTCCGTTTCCTTGTTTGCCGTCTTCCCAGTTTGCCGTTTCCCTCCGTGGAGAAGGGGGAGGGAACGCAAGGGTGTCTGTGCGCCCCCGTGTAAGTTTGCGTGCTTTTGGCGCCGCGACCTTCGTAATAAGCGTGATTGGCCGCCGATACACTCAGAATAATCCGGTTAACAATGCATGCATTTCGGTTGGGACCACGTTGAACATAGATAAAAGCAATGATTTGAAAAAAGCAATTTCATTATAACGAGGTTTGACTGTATATTTTATTAATAATGTGCTCAGTCATGCGACTCGGCCACCAATCCACTATGGGCCTCGAAGCAACTCTCCGAGGGAATTGTCGTTGAATAAACCGACAGCAACCCTCTTAAAGCTCGAAATATTTATACTTGTATAGATTTTAGAATGAAGTTTCCCTTCTGGTAAATATGCTTGAAAGGCAAAAACTCGAGGAGGGGAATTAAGCATTTTGCAACTCAGTGCAGAAGGGCTGTGGGAAGAATGGTGCACGCTTCTCACACTACTTTGCCTGAAAAGACCCATCACAATCTTTATTCTCTTCTCTCGCCTGCCAGCATGGCTCAGAACCTGCTGAACAATCCGGAGTTGCTGAAGCAGCTGCAGCAGATGCAGCAGACCCTTCAGCAGACGGAAGTGCTCAGGGGCTCGGAGACGTCGGCCGCCCCCGCGGCCCCTTCGTCGCTCGGCACGGCCGCGCTCCCCCAGTGCTCGGAGACTGGCAAGGCGCCCTCCCCTCATCCGCAGACCCCGCAGGTGAGGCCGCCTTCACCGGGCACGAGCCTTTTCTCTTAGGAACGGGGACCATACGTGGCTTGCACCAACGTCAAAACGGCAGCCGTGTGGGTGCTTGCTCTTAGCGCGTACGTTCTGCAACATACATTTCACATCGTCGAATTCGTTGTTCTCGGCAAAAGCAAAGGGTGACCACCGGCGTGATGGGGTGACGTCGTGTGCAAGCGATGTATAGACTTTATGCGGGTGTCTCCATTTTGAAACGGAAAACTTCTGGTATGCGGGAAAACATTGTTTTGCTCTCACTACGCCGCTGCAAAGTTTTCGTTGCAGACGTAGCTTATTTTATACTATTTCTGCTTTCCCTTGGCTTTTCGGTGTACATCTAATGTGCCACATCGGCAGGTGTGGAGAAACGGTTGTGGGCTCAATAAATGGTACCGGACTCCGAAGTTGGATATCCTGTAAGGACTAGCATCCCTGCCTCACGCGAGCGGCCGGGATTGCAGGCCGATGCAAAACGATGCATTCTAATGTAACCCTTGAAAGAGAGGAGCCAACTGAATAGTACAAATCTCGCCACACGCCTTTTCTATGATTGCAAAAGACAATGTAATCTTAGCAGAGATATAGCAACGTAGAAATGTGATTTCGTGATCACATAGACGTTGTGATCGTTCAGCAATGCTTTTCACTAATCACTTTTCTTGGGTGATGAAAATGCGTCAAAATTCGCATCCTTTATACACGTCTCTAAATACAGTACGCGTCAGTAATACCTTGAACTTGAGCACACGCGTGGAATGCGCAAAATAAGAAATCCGGGCGATGTTCAAGAACCCAAATGCTGAGAAAGCTTCACTGTAGTCAAAGTAAACAAAAACGATGGCACGAGCGTTTACGCTGTTTTGAGGGTGCTGCCACAACATAGACGCACGAGTAGATGGATCTTCCCTTCTAGGACGTGCTGGGTTATCATCGCGACACACGACGAAAGTTCAGTCAAGGATAGCGCTCTACGTGGAACGATGAGCTTCCACCGCGCCTACCACATCAACGATCACCGCTGACACCATATTTTTCAGCAGAGAGCAGGAACTGTGAAACAGTGCAAGTGCAGTCTTAACTTTCTCTTGCTTTGTTTACCACACGATGGATGGCGCATAGCTCCGAGCATTACAAAATTTGGCAATTTCTGTCACATCGCTAATTCAACAAAATGTGGATCAGAATATTCTTTAACATAACATTATGAAGAAACATTTGCCGGCTATTTATTGTTCATGATCGCGGTGCTGGTGAGGTAGGCTCTTATCCAATAGGCGACATTAATTTGGCTGACGTGCATTGGCACCGCGGATGCATTGCAGTGAAAAGGCAGAGAGCTTTCGAAGGAAAGAAGATATGAAAGAGTCCGCTTTCCTTTAAAAGTTCTATAGCGAAAAATTTTTTTGCTCTATTTTTGTGTTTTGGTTTTCTTCACACCTTTTATGACGTGCAGTGGATGAAATTTGATTTCAAGATCGTTTCATGGTCCCTTTAATTATAAATGCACATGAACATGGGATTTGTTTTTTTATATATACAGGAAAAAAAAATTGTTTGACGGTACTTGAATATTGCCGTCCGGCACCCTTGAGATCCTCAAATTACCCTAGAATGTTGGGTCAAAAGTACCGCATGAATCCCCATAGCGGAAAAATTTGGACTTGGCGTAACAGTGGGGAAAACCATTGACCACAGCTGAGAGGACCCTGCATTCATTTTCCGTCTGTCTGTCTGTGCTATGAGGCTAGGTCAGATTTCCGTCCCCTCGCTCGAAATTGTTTTACACTATGCTCGGCATCTCGGGTCGTTCAGGGGCCGGACGGGCAGCCGCTGGCGACGACCGCGGGGTACCTGACGGCCTCGGCCTCGGTGGTGAACTCCCTGGCGCCTGCGGTGAGCTCTGGGCTTTCCCAGCTTTTCCAGACAGACTTTGCGGGGGCCTCTGGTGCTCCTTTGCTGCCCGAATCTCTGAGCCAGCTGAACGTGAGTCCCGGCTGGCGTCCGCACCGCCTGGGCCTATTCATCCTAGAGCCACTCTAGATGCTCCCGAAGAGAGCAGGGTAGCGCAAACTCGAGCAATGTCTCTTGGCGACGGGCAGTAGACTGTTTTCAATCCAAAACAATCGGAGCGGCAGCGATCATGGCGACAATGTGTCTGGCTTTGAACGCCGTTGCGTCGAGATACGACGGCCTGCACAGCTACCTGGAAACAGAGAAACTTGCGATCTCTTGTTGCTCCTTACAATAAAGGCCTTTGGACTCACCACACCACACATGCTTTCAACTCTTTCAAAAGCGGACGAAAAACTGCCGCGAAACGTCGTATCTGCCCGAGTAAAAATCGTCTCGGCATCTCTCAAGGCCGTTCTAAATGCGTGGCATTTAGGACGCCTTTGCGCGCGTCTGCCCGAAATCGCACTTTGTCATGCACTGCACCGAACGGATTGCCTGTGAACTGGCACTCGTACTGCCGGTTTGCCGCCGCGTGACGGCAACTGGCTTCATGTTGCTTGTGGCCCAGTACACTCGTTTTGCAGCCGCGTCCCTCGCTCCTCCCTCTTCACCTTGCCGCACCCTTGATCGTCACTCCCGTGCCGCTTTGGCGGTGCACAAATCTCGCGAGCTAGAACCGGTGGCAGCGAAGCGTACTCCGCTTTGCTGCCACCAGGTGCACACCAAGGGAAGTCGCACTCAAAGAGCAGCCGCCGATTGTGCGCGGAGCGTGCAGTTTACAAATTGGACGCGAAACACGAAAGCGCCAAGAGCTGGCCCTAAAAGCGCACCGAATTTAAAAAGTTACGCACGTGCAATAGCGTTTGTGTGGGCATGCCTCACGGCTTACACGTTTCTCACCGTATCACCGACGGCCGTCGATCTGCCTTTTCCAGATGCCCCTTTATCCGCCGGCGATGGCGATGCCTCAGGGGGTCCCCTACGGGGCCGGTGCAATAGGGCCGGACGTCGTGTCCCAGGGGTACCCGCCGGCCCCCCAAGGTGTGCTGGCCCCCCCCATGGGCGAGCTCTCCGGCCTGGAGGGCGTGCCCATGCCCCCCTCGGCCGGCGTGGCCCCGCCCGCGTACCTTAGTGGGGGCGACATGGACGAGCGCTGCACTGTCTTGGCGCCCGGCGGAAGGGACCTGGACCTCAGGACAGGGGGTCTGTCCCCTCCCAGGGACAGGTGGGCTCTGCCGTCATTTGCTAAGCTCTTCCGCAGCAGGCTGGTTTGGACCGACCGTGTTTGCACGATTGTAACGTGCAGGTATATTTTGTACTCAAATATTTTGCAAATAACTTGATGCTGGTTGTATTGTGCAAGTAAAAAAAAGAAAAAAGAAAGGCTGAACACATACCTCGTAGAACAGCTTCTATGAAATGCACGCCAATACGAAAATAAACACCGTGCACTAGTCACCGTTGTCGGAGTTTGACGATGGTTCTTCGGTGTCCACAAAGGTAATCCTTGCTTTCGTCTAAAGCATTTTAGGTGCCGCGCTCCTTGCACTTGTACGAGTGCGTGACCGTCGCCTCTTGTCGTCTTCCAAACAACTTTGCAAGCTCGTCGGGTTGCTGGGATTGCGAGGCCACGCAGTGCTCCTTTGTTATATTTTCCCGCCAGCGTGATGGCCTCTCGTTTAAATAATGACTCCTAGTTGAATTCTTTTTTTCTTTTTCCATCTTAAGACGGCAGGTACGAGTCCTAGATGCGAGAGAATATGCCTGATACGTAGAGGCGGGTACCAAAATGGCGAATGTAAACAAACGGTCACGATAGTGATGGGGCTAGCCACCTTATACCAAGTATTGCGTTTTAAGACGAAAGCCTTATATGTCTCATCGTTCAGTCGAACTTCAAAGTCCTTGAGTGAAAACACGTCAGCCAGTGCTTAAAGTCTCCCGTAACTTGAGGGGGGATCACTACAAGAGGTTCTGACGCGATATACTAGATGCACATAAAATAAACCCCACAGCTGACTCTGCCCACGCTGTACCTGCAACCCTCAAATTGCTAGTCCCCAAATCTCCCATTCCTGAAAACAAGCGATTTTATTGCAAGATATGATTTTGATTTCACTAATGCCGGGGTGGCGGAGGAGGGTCTCCGACCACCCATTAAAATCAGTGGGGGGTCCGAGACCCCCTGAGACCCCGCAGACTTTAAGCCCTGACGTCAGCGACACGAAAAGTACGAAAACATGTCGGCGACACAAAAGGTACCAAAAGTCATGGTTCGCTACTGGTCCATCAGATGGCCCTACTTGTGCCAGAATCGGCAAAGGCAAGCGCGCGGCACAAACCCAGCGAGAGAGAAGGACACACTCACTTGGGCAGCGGTGAAGAGTGGGCGTGCGACATGCCGTGAGATTAATGGCGCCAGAAGTGCGTCATCGGAGAGTGCGCTGTCTTCGGAGGTTTGCTATCACTGGGATCAGCACTTGGGCTTTCGCCTTCAAGTCGTGTTAGGGATAACATAAGAGACCCTGTGATTTTTTTCTTTTTGAGTTTCGGATTTTGGTTTTGATTGTAATGCGCATGTATTTTTGGGCACCGATTTTGGTGAAAAAAAGTGCATTGCAATCATGCAAACACGGTAGGATTTAGAGCACAACCGATTGTGTTAACGGCTTCCGCTGTTTCACTGCAACGTGATGTGCGGACCCCGGTCGCCGTGGCGACTGTCTTGCGTAAGCTTTCGTAACGTGAGGGATTGCGGTCAAATGCAAATGTCTGAACCTGCCTTTAGACTTAAGTGGTATAAACCGAGGGAATGGAACACCCAAGGGGACACGAGACAAAGAGACTCACTTTCTTTCAGGATTGGGCATGTTGGGGACGCGCTGTTTTGTGTTTGCGTTTGCTAATGTCGAATTTCAGCCTGGTTGCTTTCTTCAAAGCAGCTTGGAAAGAGTTGCGAGTTTTTTTGTTCTTTTTTCCTTTAATGTTTTGTTTTTTCAGTTTTTATGGCCTTCCTTGCTTTCTGCTATACCACAGAGGGACCTTTGTATGGTAGGAAGTGATGTAATGAGGTCCAAGGATGTATTTGGATTCACCTACACCAAACTATTTTTTTTGCGGTCCCTTGAAAAGCGCATTAACTATACTCTGTTTCCCCTTATGATGTACCGCAGGAGAGGCTACAAGCGCGAGCTCCTTGCTCTAGGGCACATCTCGGCGGCACAAGCTCTCGTGCGTTAAGAGCAGCTCCTAATGCTATGAGCTCGCGCTTCTAGCCTTCTCTGCGGTACAACATAAGGTGAAACGGAGTATAGGTTCTTTATTTAGAAATGTTTGGATGAGCAAAATGGGGTGTAAGGTGTGTTACCGAGCATTTTTGATGTGGCCCGAGGAGGAAAGAAAACAAAGTGGTTCGGGTGAGCGCACATTCTATCGTGCGTTAGTGAAAACAAAAGTCCAAATGACCGGATTTTAACATCATTATGCAGTAGCGATTACGCGTTTGCACTCTGTGTAAAACTCGAAACCCTCCGTAAACGAAACGGCTGGCTCGTCATATGATGTGTCGCTTCTTGCAGCGCCTAGACTGCCAGCTGGAGTGTTCTACAACGAAAGATCTTAGGTTAAGTTAGGATAGATGTAAGCTAGGTAAGCGTTAGGTTCGGTTACTTTTAGTTAAGTTGGGGATAGGTTAGGCATACGGGCTTTCTTAGTGTCAGGCTTGGCTAGTTTTGGTTTAGGCTGCTTCATGCAGTGCCTAGACAATTGTGGCCATCTGTGATAGTAGCGAAACAAACAGTCTCCACTCTCGCAGAGACAGGCGGAGGCACAGTCGTTCCCGCTCTCCTCGGAGGCGTGGCCGTTCCCGGTCTCGGTCGCCCTCCCAGCGCACCACACCGGGTGCCCGGTACAACGCCGCCAAGCGGGACCGGTCACGCGAGCGGGAGAAGGAGCGGGAGCGGGAGAGAGACCGCCGGCGCAAGGGCCTGCCCCCCGTCAAGAAGGACTGCCTCAGCGGTGAGGGCACTTTGTTCCTTCTTCCGCAAAAGACTGGCGTTTCGTGGAGGCGTTCCGAACTCCTTCCCGGCGCTTGTAGTCCGTACACTTAGCCGCAGCTCTCCCTCGGGAGCTTTCGGCAGAATTTGCCAACTGTCGTGGATCGGGTTTTGCATGATCCAGTCCCAAATTGGGAGTTGGTGCCGCTTCGAAGCGCCTAAGGAAGTGGCGCCCTATGTTCGGAGGTGTGTGGGGCGGATGCCCGTCCTGCCGTAGGTCGCTCTGCGGGCCGGACGCGGTCGACGGAAACCAGGTCGGACACGAAATGGGATGCCGCAGCGACGGCAACCTTTGCGTCCACTCATCCTTTTCGCCAACAATTCCACTACCAACCGCGGGAATTGCGACATCCGACGGCGTGATGGGCCGACTCCTTGCGGTGTGATTTGTTGCCATTTCGGGACCGCTTTCAATGCGTGGGCGGGATAAGGCAGACCAGTTCGAGACGCACTGCAGGCACCATACTAAGGGGAAGACGACGGTGTTGATTCGGGTCGATTGGTGAGAGGTGCATGCTTCGGGAAAGACAGTCTGTGTGTTTCGCTAGCCGAGGAACTAGTGGAATTTGCCATAAGGGTATGTCCTAACGAGGACATTCTCCGTGCTTCTTTGTCTGTGGGGCCAATTTTTGCGAGCCTAAGAAGGTCTGGAAATCGGGTGCAAGTTTTGCCCGAGGCAGGGAGAACAGCGAAGTGTGTTGCACTACCGCTTGATCTTCGCGACGCCCTCGTTCGGAAAAGCATTCTGGTGCATCGCGAGCATTGCTCGACCAGCGGGCAGACGACGCGGTTCGTTTGCGTAGGAGATTGGAGGCACTTAAAAGTGGACGTTGGTTTACAGTGTGCAGCTCGACCTTGTGGCTGGGACACGTGCCCAAGTCCGTGTCGGAGACGGACCTTCACGACACCTTCGGCGAATTTGGAAGCATCGTCAAGATTGAGGTGAGTGTTCTGGCTCACACGTAAGAGGCGGGGTAAAGATACCCGATCTTGGGTTCTTGTGGTAGGTTGGTACGCCAGTTGAGCTTGTGAGTGCTACTTTGTACCACATACTTGGAAAAGAAGAACCGTGGAGCTTGGGATTCCTAGACACGAGCGTATACCAAATGCATAATGCTATGGTACTGAGCGCAATCTTTGCGTGCTTGAAATCACGGTGCAAGTTGCATTTCCCAGTTCGAACCTTACTCTTTGCCGCGTCACTCGATGCAAACTGTAGCGATTGACTCGTTTATTCTGTGGGAGAGATATCCTACAGACTTCTGTCGTACAAAACTTAGTAGTAGTGTCTGTCATCCGAGAGAATTTACCATAAAATGCCTAGGTTCAATGTGGGTTATAGAGGCGTCTATCTCGAGGAGTACCTGTCTAGGAATGTGTTTCGCATTTCCTGTTTTAGGGCTTCCCCATCATTTCACAGTTGTGCCCAAAATGAGCATGATCCTCTCTACTTGGACTTGTCCAAAACATTTTTGGAGATGACAAACTCATAATTTTTAAAATGCTCCTACTGTGCAACCACGTGCCACTGGACATTCTTTAGTAGCTCCGAGTTTATACTTGCTGCTTTCATAGATGGCTTGCCAGGGTAGAGGTGAAGCAGGTAGGGTGTTCTTGGGAGTTAGGTTAAAAGCTGTAGTCAGTGACACTCGTAATTTGATTTATAAAAAAGCGAAAAAGGGATGCGTGTGAAGAAGAGTGAAGCGGGTCTTATGTTTCTCTTCAGATTATCGCCCCTCGTGGCTGCGCATTCGTGTGCATGGACCGGCGGCAGGATGCCTTTCGTGCCCTGCAGAAACTCGCAAAAGCACTCAAGCTTCAGGGGAGCCTCATCAAGGCAAGTCTGGGCTTTTCCTTGTTTTTTGAGTTATCATAGTTGGTGAAATCTCACAAACAAAAATGTTCTTTGCGGAAATTGCTGCGCAGATTGTTATTGCAATGCGAAAGCATTTTGCCCAGTCCTGTACTGCGTTTGAAGAGATATAGTAGTTCTCCACAACTGCGAAAGTCCGCGGAAATAAATTTCTGCGTGAGAGTTACTTTCTGTCTCATCTTAAGACTGCTTACGTGTAGGAATGCTTTCGCATGCCTACACACAGTGCATTCCTACAAGCAGCGCGCCACGTCTTCTTTTTTTACACGGCGCTATGGCGGTGACATCACGCTTCCCCACTGCGCAGGCGCGGCAAATTCCGCGGGCTCCACGGCTTCCGTGACGATGCATCTGCGTTGCTGTGCTTTTCTTTGCGTTTTATTTCTGAGATGCGCCCACTTTGACCTTGAACGGCTCCGCCGTCTTCCGTGACGGTGCATCTGCGTTGCTGTGCTTTTCTTTGCGTTTTATTTCTGAGGCACGTCCGCTTTGACCTCGAGTGGCCTCTCCGGCTTCCGTGACGAACCATCTGCGTTGCAGTGCTTTTGGCCAATGAAAATTCAACTGCTGTTTCGCTGCTACAGACGGTTACAGACAACGCCAGCTTTGCTCCATGGGACAGTTAATGCTTTCGCATTAAAAGACTCTGATTTAAAGGAACTTTGGGTGCATAGTCCCATACACTCTGACGTCATGGTCCCTACCTTGGTTCTCTAATATCGGTTTGTCTTCGATAGCTTTTCTCAGCAAATGTGTAGCTCTGCGTTGGCAGAACTTCGGGCTAGTTAGTGTCCTACACCTTGCTGTAGCAGACGGGACGTCAGTGTCTCTTAATCACATCTGGATGTTCCACCAGATCGGTCAAGAAAAAACTTACCTTACGATTAAAATTTTTTTTTTTTTTAAGTTACATTTTTAACAAGTAGTTTCATCAGCTTTTAAATGTCTGTATGGATGTTGTCAGAAAGTTTCACTCCTGTCTCTAAAGATAATTTTCCAGATTAAATTATTTCTAACATGCCGGTACCATCTAAAGTGTAGCTTTCTGAATTTTCAAACTCGTTTATCTCGGTTTCGCTTATTGGCATCAAATCTCGGTTCAGGAAAACTATCATTTGATAACGAATTGATGTGTGATGCCAATTTTTGGAGCTTCTGTACTGTATTTTGTAAAAAGTGCAGCTGTGAGCTTAGTTTTTGCATATTCATGGTCTTTTATTAATTATTTATTGAAAACGAGCGTAGTGGTGGATAGATACAAAATTTGAAAGGATCAAACATCGAGGACGGGGACGCATGGTCTCTTGTTATGAGAAGCTGCAGTATATTCAGCATTATGCGTGCAAGAAAATAAAAACTTAATTTTTGTCATTTTTTTTTGTAGTCGCGTGACACGGGTGCTTTACTGTATGTTTGACCAAAATAACTGGCCATTATCATCACTTTTTCTAAACAGTAGTTTTTCTCGGGAAATGCGGTGTTTATTTTATGCACCTTTACATAACTCTTCGAAGAATAAACTCAAACTGGAAAGCTTTGCATGTTAACCTTTTTCCCAGCTCTGAATATGCCCTGAGAATTTCATACAAAATAGACTAACGGTAAAAAAGTTAACTTTCCTGAGTAGTGTCCTTCGAGTGCTTACCAAAGAAGTCGGGGATTTTGGAAAGGGGTGGTGTTGGGAGACAGTTTGTTTAGGCGTGTCGTGAGGCTGTTTTGGACGGCTGCTGCAGATGGCCTGGGCCCCTGGCAAGGGCGTGAAGAGCAAGGAGCTGAAGGACTTCTGGGAGGTTGACCTCGGCGTGAGCTACATCCCCTACGAGAAGCTTCCCAAGGATGTCGACCTCGTGTCCCTGGAAGAGGGCGGAGTCATCGACGAGGACTCTCTTCCCGAGGACCTCAGAGGTGAGCGGTTCGACGCACTTTCACAAACTAACTCGGGAAAGCTGGAAGTTTTGTCCCAAAGCGGGGAAGCTCGAGATCTACGCAGATTTGATCAGAGTGTTTGAAGAACGAATTTAGTTGTTGTGCGCCGTCTGCTTCCAAAGGCTGCGCGGACCTCGTGATTTAGCGCATTCGACGCTACTCGCAAGGCAAACGCAAGTACATTAAGGGGCTTCAGTCCCAATGCATGGTTGAAAATCCCTGTATTGTAACGAAATGTACCCCAGGGATTGTTTGGTGCGTGTCCAGTTAACCCCTTAACCGTTTTTAGTTATGGAGAATTTCTATCCCCTCAGCTGCTTAATTGTTGTGTTGTCTTAAAAATTACATTTGTTGCCTTCAAAATACAGTTTTTAGCCAAAAATAAAATGGGAGCAAAATTTAAAAATATTCAGTGCTGCCATTTTTTGGCAGGAGCTGCAAACTAAGCAATGAGCGAGCCTGGTTCATCCAAAACTGTTGAGTGCGTGAACTGGGGTAAGCAGACGAGCTATACTTATACTGAATGGTTTGGGGACAGCTCCTCTTTGACGAGCTAGACTCATTCAAAACGGTCAAAGGGTTAAGATTGCACTAATCACAGTTTTCATCAGTGCCAATCGCAAGTGCCACGTAAAACGTACTGGAGGTTTCTGTGAAAGCAGCTGCGACTTTTTTGCTTCTAAAATTGTAAGTGAAAAGTATAAAGTAACTGCGTGGTTGGGGTTGTCTTGGCACCTGTGTAAGCGTCCAACAAGTCAAGTAATAAATGTTAAAAGAAAAATAATGTGCATGCCTAGAACTGTTCTCTCACTGCCTAACAAAAAAAAGCTTAATCTTTCTCGTTGAAATTTTGTAGACACGTGGACGGTTGAGCCGTGTAAATTGTCAGCGTCTGCACTGCGAGTCATGCCAGCTGCTCAGTGAACCAATCTTGTTGCTCTCGGCATTGCAGAGAAGCGGAGGGCCCAGGAACAGCAGCGCGCTCAGGGGGGGCCCAGTCTGGCACCCTCCACGGTGGCTGGCGGTGGCGGTGCTGACGTGGTGGCCGCAATGGCAGCTTTTCCGGGGGCCGCCATGACCACCCCAGTGGTGACCACCATGGCTGCCCCCGGGGGTGCCGCCACTGCGGTGGCCATGGTGCCGCCGCCCGTGGCACAGTTTGGGATCCCGCTGCCACCAGGTAAGGCCTCATCGTCTTGTCAGGGCCACGCTGCTGTCATTATCCCACCTTTCATTCTATCCTTTCATGTTTTCCTTTATTTTGCTTCGGTTTGCATCCTTGGGTGCCGGTTAGCTTGGGTGTTTCAAAAGCCTGGGGCTTGTGATGTGTCTAAGATGAACAGTGGTACTGTCATGTCAAGAGTTGGGACAGATTTAAGTTTTCAGTTTATGCTGTAAATAAGGATGTTGATTACGCTCGCTGAAATGCACATTCTCACTTACTCTGGAATGCGACCATTTTCCTTATTTAGTTTCAACGATCTTGTGTTGTCGTGTTGACCGGTTGTTGATCGAACGAATATGGTGCTGGCGGTAGAGTGCGTTGGCTGCACCACAACTTGGCAACGACACGACGCATGTGCAAATGCGTTGGCGAGGTATCGGAGTCATCAGAAGGGTCTACTAAAACTCCCTACTACCACGGGCCTCTAGCATTTAATGGGGTAGGTCTTGCTGATCACGACACCTTACTCACATTCGAAACATCACTCCTTCTTTCCGGTTTTGGAATAAATTATCGCTGTTCTTCTCGAAGAGCCTGAAATAAAGTTTCTGCCGTTAGGATGTTTTATTTTTCTGCTTGATGTAGCCAGTATAGATCGCTAATAAAGTTTGTTGCAGTTCTGACCTCTTGTAAGTAGTCATTGTGCCAAAATGCTGCCACTCCTCTTTAGCCTTTTCCGTGTTCCCGGAAGGCAGTGGCCGGCAGCAAAACTTTCTCAATTTGCACTATTGTTTTTTTTCTTTTTTGGTTCTGTTTTTCGGGAAGTGGCCAAATGATGCATTTCGAATAGTGGTTTGAGCAGCAGATGGTTTTCTAGCAATTGTGTCCTAGGGGTAAATTTATTGTTTTTGTGCCGCAGTTGTGGTTGCTAATTTGCAACACTGCACAAAGTTTGGGAAGAAGTGTATTGTTTTGGCAGCGTCATTTGCCATCCATGAGAGAGATAGGTCAGTGCGAGAAAAGCATAAAGATTTAATAAGCATGCCAGTCAAATCGGCTGACATTGTACCGAGAAGAGTCAATACAAAACCGTCACAGATGAACAGATTCTGAGGTTGCTGCCACAGTTTTGCCTGTACCACGCTTTTAGTTCATTGTATACCGTATAATCGCGTGTAAGGGCCGCACCCCCGTGTTTAGGGCAAAGTATTACAAAAAAAAGAATTACAGAAATTATTCGCGCATGCGCCGCACCCCCTTGTTTTTGAGGCGCGCTGACTGCAATCCCACGTTTCTATGGACACGTATCGCTAGGTGGCACTAGCCACCACCCGAACCACGTAGCGGCACGTGTCTGCATCCCCGATATTTGCTCTCCACTCATCCGTATCACAATATGGCGTAATGGCCGTTGCCGTCGGTCGTGGTCAGCCGCACTGTCGGGATGCATTTATGTTGCGGCAAGGCATTGACAAAAGATAAAGGTTATGTCAGGTCCCGAGGCAAGAGCGAGGAATGGAGGATTCAGTGGGCTCGGCTCGCGCGTGCACTGAGGTTTCCTAACGCCACTGTACGCTCTGGGGAGGTTTCCTTTTGTTCTTCGATTCGTGTCAAAGCGTCGTGATTTGTCTGCCTTTTCGCGCAATCTCAGAGCTATGGGCAAGTACTACTTCAACAGTCATATGGAGTTCAATCCGAAAGTTGCCGCTCATGCCATCAAGTGCAACAGTGCAACAGTTTACAACAGTATGTAAACTGATTAAATTCGACTGACGATTGAGTCTGGACTCCGGAAGTGAAGGCTTTTCCGACCAGTACAGGCGAGCGCACTCAAGTACGTTCATTTCGGAATGTGAATACAGATATTTTTTTTAATTTGTGTATGGGCCGCATCTCAAAAATGTGCCCTCAAATCGGGAAAAAATAGTGCGGCCCTTACACGAGTTTATACGGTACTTGAGTCCATGCTAGTTGTAGTTGACTGACTGGTCATACACAAATTAAGAAAATGGCAGTCAGCAATAAGCACACTGGGAAAATAAAAATGTGGTATCCACGCAAAGGTAATTCCTACCGGACCCCGATGTCTGTCGATCAGCAAGCTCCGAGCTTTGAATCCCGAGTTGGGCAGACGGACAGTAAACATAGTCAACCAAAAACACATTGATTTGTGGGTGCCCCTCGGTAACATATGTTAAGCGCACGCGTACAGCGCTCCAATTGTCCCAGTAAGTCAGTCACTTTGGTAGAAAAGACAAGCGTTAACGTGTCACCTCTGGGTGGGTACTACTCGTAGTGTTGAGGGGGAATCTAGTTGGCCTTTGCAGTTGCAGTTATCTGAGCTTTAATTAAATCATAAATACATGTTCAGTTTTACAATGGTTTCCAATCGTAGGTAGTCGCTTAAAGTAACTGAATCACATTCTAATTACCATATTTTCCGGTGTAAAAGTTGCAGTCCCCCCCGTATTGGTGTCTTGTAAGCATTTCGCTCATAAGCGTGCACCTTACCAGTGCAAGATGTAGGCTGTACCAGCATTTAAGATGACGGAGGGATGGCAGAGCATCCGCTGATGCCCACCCTTCTGGCGATGCATGGCTGCATAAGTTTGCTGATGCAGCGACTCCATGCGTCATTGTTTGTAGCACACTGTAACTATGTGGTCCTTTGAGAGTTCCGGCATCCAGCGCCGACTTCCCGTCACCACATTTGTTTTTCTCTGTTTCACCGGCATCGGGAGAGCGCTTGTAGACAGTCTTATTGCGACATGCCACCGCTAAGGACACGGAAGAGCTACATTGCAAAATTCTAGTTGTGTGTTGTTGTACTTGCGGCTGAAGGTGGAAATTGGGCTGCAGGAAGTCATTTCAACGTGGGGCGGGGGGGTGCAACTTACAGACCGGAAAATAAGGTATTTTTTAAATGTTCAATGTCAAGTGTGCTTTTATAGTTGACCAACGGTTGAGTTTTCTATGCTGAAAAGATATTGGCACAGCTCAGTTTTGCTTCAGCATTTTCATCAAGTATAGTAGGCATTATGTAGTACTAATGTTGAGATTAAGTCAGTATGAGAAGCAACTATGTTTGTAAAATATATATTAAGACAAATTTGAAAAGTAGCTATCTCTGAATTTATGTATTTGGCAATTGCAAAAAGCAAGCATATTTGTGAATTTATGAGATTTGCCTATGTGATTTTGAGAAGTAGCTCTTCGAACCAAGTAACAAGTTACTAAAAAGTGTTAACTTAATTAAAGCTGTTAAAGTTTCATTGAAATTTGGAATTTAATTTCTGAAGTTGTTACAAATTAGTCTAACTAAAATACTTCCAGTTAGTTCTTTACAGCTTTGATATTTGTTCCTCACAGTGCCAGCTGACTCGTTACATAGATGTTGTTTTGTGGTTTTTTTTTTTTTTTTTTTTCGTCTCGTCGCACATGTTTACACCTTGTGCATTTGGGGAAGTTCTTCACCCTCCTATGTTGACTGTGGCTTGTGAACTCTTGTTTTGGTTTTTTAACATGCGTTTCTCCGTCAGTTTGCAACATAAGGGTGGCTGTTTAGCACGTTGGGTGCACTTTGAAGCCAGCAGTAAAATGAGGCCCTAGACTGAGTGGTTTGTAGGTAGCTACATGCGTGCAGACTGGGTTGATGGCCAAGCTATGTTAAGGGAGGACACCACACAAGTTCAGCTTCTCAGCCACTGCCTTAAAATTATCTAAATTTGCAGCATAGGTGGCTGACATGATGAAGGATGCCATGGAAAGTTTGCTGTGTACACTAATTGTGAAAAAAAATTGCAGTAGCTGATATCACGGGTCAGTTTGTTGTTAAAAAAACTAATGCTATACCAAACATACTTCTCTCGATTCTAAGCAGAATGTCTGTAGAGTGCACCTGTGGAAAAGCTTTCCTGAAAAGCAGCTCATCTCTATAATGGTGCTGGTCTCCATAGTCAGACAACGGTTTGTTCTTTGTGTTCAAGAAAATCTCTACAATTCATGTTAAACATATATTTATAAACCAAAAGAGTAGGGATGGGCGAATATTCGGTTATTACAAATAGCCAAGAGAATTCTGTTCTATTCGGAATTCGCTTCGAATCGAATTTAAGTATTCGACAATATCGAATTATTCGACAATATAGAATTATTCAACCTTTCTAAATATGTCAAACCCGACTATATCGGACCCGTTTACATTGAATTATTCCTTATGTCGAACAATTTTTGTGCACAGTAATGTTACAGTAATAATATAAAGCAAAAACTATGGTTACATCGAACAAAAGTAGCAGCCGCTACCGATATATCGAACTGCCAAGAGCGCCGTTTTGCTCTGCAAGCTGGCTTTCCCCCAACGCGAGCGGCCGCATTGGGGGAAAGCCAGCTTGCAGAGCACTCTAGCTTCTTTTTTTTTTTCCGGGCGGCCGCGTCGACCGGTTGACCGCCAAGAAGAACAGAAAAAATATCTTTTGTGGAGGGAGCGGAAGAGAGGGTGCTTCGTGCTCCCTCTCCGTCTGCAAAAGAGAATATTATTTTTTCTTCCAAGCGATTGACTCGGCCGCCCGTAAAAAAGAGCAAAACGGCGCTTTGCAGGAGAAGGTGCTCCTGCTCGGATGTACTCCGTGCTCTCGGCACAGTTGGGCGCTAATGTGCGAATATAGAAGGCAGCGGCCTCAGCATTTTGGAGTCCGTTGATAGCGTAGAAAAATATAGTTATCGCGGATGCAATGAAAAAAAAGCACCAGAAGATGCAAGACTACTTCATTGTGTAATATTTCAGCAAAAAGTGGATTTTTGAGAGTCAAATTCATTAAAACTTTTATATCTAATTACCCGCTATATCAAACTGGTAGACGTTTTTTTGCGAGTTGGATATAAACGGGATTGACTTACTCTGGCTTGGATTTCCGGCCAGGTGGCGCAAGCTTCCGACCATATCGTGCTGCCGAACTCAATGCACATGAAATTAACAACTACAGTACTTCTAATACCAAATAAGGGCAAATATAAAACTATAGTTTAAACATATCTTGTGGTATTTGTTGCTTGTACTATTCGAACCATTCGATTCAAAATTATTCGGCCAAAATCACTATTCGCTTCGAATTCGATTCGGACCCAAAATCCTCTATTCGCCCATGCCTACAAAAGAGCAATTCCACAGGAGCATTCTTCATTAAATTTGGGTTAGGAAAACAAAAGTATAAACCTTTCCTTTAGTCACACTTAAAAAATGATAGGTTGACTGAAATTAAATTTATATGAAAACAATAGAATCGAGAAAAATGCATTTCGTGTCCAGAGTTCTGCCTTTATCGAGCAGCAATGCGCCAAAATAATCGACGAGGTAACCGTGGAGCAGACGCAAAGGTAGCCTTGTGGAGCAACTGTCCACGCAAAAGTTAGAGATAATCACGAAAAAATGGAGAGGGGCCATGTCCAAGAGCAGAAAAGCAGAAGGGGCACATGGTAGGGTAGGCCCTTGTTGGATCCGACAGAACAGCACACGAGCCATACCAGGGGTCTGGCAGAATGCTCTTGTCAAGCATGCTTTGCGCCAAGCGCTCTTGCGTCAGATCCGACGCAATACCATACGAGCTGCACAAGGGTCTGGCAAAATCCTCTTGTCAAGCATGCTTTGTGCCAAGCGCTCTCACGTCAAGCTGTACCGTTTTGCACCGACACACGTGCGTAAAGCTTCACCGCCTTGCACCAGCTTCTCGGAGAAGCAGCTGATGCAAAGGAGTGCTTCGGCTAGCTCAGAAGTTTGCTGGGGTTAGTGCTTGATACGTTGTGTAACTATATTTCAACTGCTTCAAAAGTGAGTGGTGGGTCCTTATCGAGACACAAATATATGCTCGGTATTTGTCAGAGGCTAGTGGACCTGAATCTGGCCTGTCTAAAAAAATCAACCTTTTTCTGCAGGGGTTGATTCTAGGCTGTGTCCCCCCTTAACAAAGTGCTAATTAGAATGCACATTGCTCCTTTTACAGTCTGTACACTGCTCATACATTTGGCATCGCAGACGTAACCGGGGTTCTTTTTTGTTGCTACTGGGTTGCATGTGGTTATTACCATCTAGTACCGATGCTGTAGAGCTTTTGCCTGCATGCTTGCTGCTTCTTTTTTTTGCCATGCTCATGCTGCCTGTTTGTAATTTTCAGTTGTCCAAGTTAAACCGAGCGAACCTGAAATAAAAGGTGCATGTGAGTTCTTACCCTTGACCGGTTCGTTTTGCTCTGTTGGGTTTTATGATGGACGTAAAGCCATGGTCGACAGAAGTGCTTTGCCTAGCCTAACCAAGCCCGGTGTATGTATGTTCCAGATTTGCATTATCAATAAATATGCAATTGTGCCGCGACATTTAATGAAGGGAAGCTACTTGCAAGCTTAATACATCAACCGGCAAACACGACTGTCCGCTCATCGCTAGACCAGTGCCGGGTCTTTGCTTTGTCGTGAGAATTGGCCACTACTAAAGTCACGAAATGGAAATCATTTCATATGAAACTAGAGGGCACCATCCTTCCTCTCACTTCTAGAGCAATACGGACGAGGTAAAAACTACCATATTTTCCGGACTGTATTCTGCGAACCATACACATTTAAAAGTTGACATTTTACCCGGTGCAGACTATCTACACGTGCGGACCATACGAGGATTTTTTTTCTAGATCGTTCGCTGTGATAAGATGCAAAGGATTTTATAAATAACAGTATATTAGTGTCGATTTATGTTTGATACAAGCTTCTTTGTGAGCTAATACAGCAGGCATTTGTCAAGGTGTGTTGCATATGATACAGTAAACTTTCGTTAGTTCGACCTCGGTTAATTAGACTTTTCGTTTAATTCGATCGTGTTCAAAAGTCCCAGCGAGAGCGCCCATACATTTCTATGGGAGGAAAAGTTTGATAGTTCAAACTCTAGAAGACTCCGCTTCAGATAATTCGTCCCGGTCCCGCGGCACCAAGGCAGAAAAACCACCATTGTACGGCGAAACACGGGCCCTTTGCTGCGAAGCCGAACGTGCGCAAATATGCGACTGCTCCTCTACGCCGTTGAGATGGGCTGTAGCGAATGACACGAGCCAGCGCAACCAATCTGGCGTGGAATAGCGCAAAGAACATAGCAGGTGGTCGGGCGCGGAGACAGCGCGCGCTTTCAAAGCGCTTTTCTGTAACATTGTGTTCTCTTTTCCTTTTTTTTTTTGTTATTTGCCAAATTTAACTCGTAATTTTTTTTTTTTTTGTGTTATTTTTTGGGGTTGTGACGTTTAGTTATGCTGCTCTCCGGAGCATGCTTTTTGGACATGCATTTTAAGCGCAGAGGGCAGCAGACCATCTGTGACTACTTTGGATAATAAAAGAAAGTTTAATTGAACCGTTTTTCCGTCCTTTTTTTAATTCGATCATTCGGAATAATTCAACCAAATTTCAAGGTCCCGTCGAGGTCGAATTAACGAAAGTTTACTGTAATTTTTATGTTCGGATTAGGCACAACGTGCGGACCGTCTAAGCAAAAACTTCATTTTTTTTGACAGGATGTGTCCGAAAAATTTGTTTAAATCCGGTATAAGTCGCACGCCTGCTGGAGCGTATTCCCATTTTGGCCCGCGCTACATATAGTCGCTGCCAGGATGAGAATGAGGGGGTCCCTCGGTCGTTTCGCCCCAAGCGCGAGCTTCCCATCTTCGATGGCGCTTGGGTGCCCCGCGAGCCTCGAGTGTGCACGCGCTGCTAAAGCATGATGGAAGGCAACGCATGCGTGCTGGAGGTCGGGCCCCGCCGTTTTCATCCTGTCGGCGACCGTAGCGGGTCACGGCCAGGCGACGTTCGGGCGACTGCCGAGGCAGTGCGACTCGACGGCACTTGGCGTCGCATCCAAGCACGTTGCGGTAAGAATTCGGACACGATCGGCTCGTCGCTCGGAGGGACGACGGAGGACCTCGGCCCCGGCAATTGCGACTTCGAAAGCTAAGCCCCGTCCCCGACCTCGCTCCCCGACGCAGAGGGACTTGCTTTTCACCGTCCCGGTTTTGTGGCGCAGGCTGCCGGGCGACGAAATCGGATGCTTGTGAGCGTGCGATGAGGGGTCGTTGAATATTACGATAGGTTAGGCGAAGAAGGTTTGACTTCAAAATGGTAGTGCACAATTTTTTTTTTTTTTTTTCTAACAAACTTTTTTTTTGACACAAGTATTTTGGCGATTTGACAGGTATTGTGCGTTTGTAGTAGTTTAGATACTTGTGCCGCGTAGCCGCCTCACTCTTTTTTCTCTTTTGTGGCTTTTGTGGGCACGGGTGTCGCCGTACCCCTTTTATTGACTGCAGCGTCTAGTTCATGCTTGGAGCATATTTTCTGACGACTCAACCGTGACCAGTGACTCGGAGGAGGGAAGGGAAAGAGCCCAATCGCCTGTACTGGGCACATAGAGACAGAATAGAATAGTATCTTGTTGCATCTATATGAGAGAGAGATCCTGAAGCCATCAGGAAACAGACGTTTTGTCAAATTACCTAGGCACAGACGTGTGTGCTGGGAATGTTGGTGCACATGCTGCGCACTCTCGTTTTGTATGTATAAAATATTAGAAGTAAATGACCAGAATAAGACGATGAATGCGCATGCCAAGTGCCATTTGTTTTAGATGTTTGCTTTAGAACAGTTACTGCTGCTGTGCAGCGTGTGTAACTGCTCTCGGCATGCTTCTTGATGCTTGGGTAATAGCTCAAGAGGTGTATTTGGTGCCAGCTTTCTTTCAATATCACTCTGCTATACTCCAGCGTACGCTGGCATTTAGCATCCACAGTTCTTCAGCACACCGTAGCTTACCTCTGCATTGAATGTCTACTTCTGCATGCAGTGCAAATTTCACTATAGACGAATGGTACTACAGTCATGTCTCGTTAATATGGACTATGTTAATATGAATATTCCGCTATATGGACACCACTTTCGGGGACAAACTGGGAAAATACATGCATTTTTGTCTCGTTAAAGGCCGCTGTACAGTTCGCGCTTTCCACTTTTTCGCGTTTCCTCCTCCTGCCCTCCTTTCCTCCCTTCACCGCCCTCCGCCACCTGTTTACCGCCCTCCCCCGAGGGGCCAACATGGAGAATGGATTAGGAGACGCCTCCGTTAATCCGGCTTAACCCGCCGAAGAGGGGGCCTGCTGCTTGAATTATTTCGCTGCTCGAAAAAGAAAAAAAAAAAAAAAAAAAAAAAAAAACGTCGCGGGCAGCGATTGAATGCGCTTTGCCGGATGCGCAACGCTCCGTCCGCCTTGAACAAGCTTGTATGCATTGGAGTAACATTTTTCGAAGCACGGCAGGTTTAGTGTAGGTCCTATCATATGGTCCTGCAAGACCTCCCTGTCCGCCACAAGCTGGCCAATAAGTCGAGGACATAACGACGACGGCGTATTCAAACAGTGTAAAATCAAATGTATATAATATGTATAAGAACACCGTTGTCTTCACTGCTTGGCTTTCAAATTTTTAGCGCTGCAAATAATCGTAATCAAAATATTTTTATGATTGAAGACCCCTCGTCGTGCATCGAACCCAAGATTACGCTTACGTGAAACATGATTCGGCGCGGGAGCGACTCAAGTCACCGTAAACTTTTTTTTTTTTTTTTCAACGTGGATTCTGCTTTTTAATCTAGCTGAGGTACCACTGGCAGAACACGAATCGCATACTTGGAAGGTATATACCGTTCTATACTCCATTTGAAAACTCATATAGCTTGCTGAGTGAATGCAAAACTATCGCATTCGTTGAAGCTCGATTTGTTGATTCGAACTTCAACAAATCACACGCACCCATTCTCCCTACTCCTGTTTACCCAGTCATAGTCGTTCCCTCACGATACAATACGAGTACAAGTAACGGCAGTTTATGCAACGTTGACGTTGCACAGCCGTGATCGCACGGTTTTTAGAAGCGCTATAGAACGAGCACAAGCGTCGCTACAATTTCGGTACACTGATTGATTTCTGTCTCCCCGCCGTGACGCCACACGAGAAAAGCAATTTCGTTCTGTCTGTGAAATTAGGAACACAGAAATCAAGACATAATCCCGGTAATAAAACAAAGCGAAATGGATCTCTGCAGTCAATACCCAACCGTTCGCGAGGTGACTAGGCAAAAGCATATATTACCTCCGTGCCTTTACTCTCTACACACCGCCAGAAAGAGTCATACAAACTCCTTGGCGCTATTATCAACACGATTGCGTTTGCAAGCCGGTTGTTTGACTCGGCTGGGGTTCGTCCCTTCTGGCTTTCATAGCTCTGTATGAAACCAGAAAGGTAGATACTTTTCTACATTGGATGGGTTTGCCCGGGGCCTCCAGTTATTTACGGCCAAAATCACACTGGAGGCGCTTCAGCAATGTTCACTCTGGTCGACACACGTGCTCTCTAAAAATGCCTGTCGCCTACCTTCCCAAAAGATACTTGAAGAGTCTATCATAGAGACCGACGGGTAACGAGGCCGAAATTATGCTTACACCTCAAAAAAAATTATAACACAAATTTGGCCTCGTCATTCCCAAACTGGTTGCCGGACGAAATTCTCTATGCAAATTGCAAGCAAGGGTTGGTAATAGTAACATAAGATACGTACGGCAGAATTCCCTGCCATAAATAAAATGATTTGGCTAACGCCAAAGTAACGCGAAATAGGTGCAAAGAGTTTTGCGAAAGGGAGCGTAAACCGAAAAAAAAAAAGTCAGAAAAAAAGGAAAAATAAGAAAAAATCTCTGACGTGGCCAAAATAAATTTCTGTTCACGTGATTTTTCTTGTCACGTGACCAAACAGAAAAAATAAACGAAATGAAAAGAAACGCGAGACAAAAACCATCCCCTGCCCTGTTTCGAAGCTAGGCCCTCTTGATCATGAAACTAGCGCGCTAACCGTTGCGCCAACATAACTTTTTTTTATTTTTTTTTATTGCAAGTTGCGCCAACATAACTCTGCCTGCAATGCTCATGCATTCTCAGATCATAGGAGAAAGCTTAGGTGCCCTCGTAGTTTTTCATACATGTTGCGCTATTTTTATTTGTGGCAAGAGTTCACGTTCTAGAATGCTTTTAGAGTTTTGGAGCAAAACGAGTTTTCCTCATCCGAGTCACCTTCTAGAGCCAGTAGACCGCACTGGATCGCCCAGCTAATCAAGCAGCACGAGACCACAACCGGGAAGGCTATTTTCAAATTCTCTGACGTACCCGTCCTCGCATCCAAGGTCGCCGTTTGACAAGCTTATCTTTCTTCCACCTGGTAGCCGGAACCCCCACGGCAGCTTTGTTCCGTCCCCACTCCCTCTCGAGAGGATGGCTCGCCCCGAGGACTAATCCCATTCTCTAGACGCTCTTTCCATCCAACGCTGGCCCTTTCTCTCCCCGTCCCCCAGCTTTGGGAGAGAAGGTTCTTCCCTGCAGAACGTCGCGTTTGTACAGCGGCCTTTAATGTGAACAACTCACATTATGGACAATTTTTTTACGGGAACGGAGGTGTCCATATTAACGAGACATCACTGTCTACACATCGGGAAGTGCGGCCTTGGGTCGCCGCCACCGTGCTCACTTGGGGTGTGGTTGAATGCGTCAAACTCCGATGACGACACCTTAGCAAGACGTCGTAATTGGATTATGACTAGGGTGTATACTTCCCGGTGTTTATTTATGGCAAAAATCAGCGGATGTTTATCGGTGTTTATTTATTTCACCAATACCGGTGCTTTTGGGCCTCCCGTGGGCGGCCCAGGAGGACCGCTGACCTTGGAGAACACTACTGTCCTCCAAGAGTTCAAGACCATGTAGGTCACAAAAGAAAGACAGGCAAAGTGCATGATTCCTGGTAACATAATGTGTTTGATGGAAGTTTGCGTATTACTTTTTTTCAGTAAAACAAACATAACATTGCTAGAAAAAAAAAAAAGATATTTAGAAACCGGTGATTTTTTTTGTTTTGAACAATTTTTATTTCCGCCACTGGCGAATGTTTATTGATGTTTTTCATTTAAAATTGGAAACTATACAGGACGTTTTCGGTAAAAAAAAAAACAACCAGCACTTGCTCGAAAATATGAAAGAACCGGTGATTTTCGGTTTTAACCGATTTTGTCTTTTCGGCACCGGCGGATGTTTATCGGTGTTTTTCGGTTAAAACCGGAAAGTATACAGCCTAATTATGACGTGCCCAAGCACACACCAAGCGATAAAGATGGCGACACCCTGAGGCCGTACTTGCAAACGTGTGTAGGTACCTGCTGCACTCTTACCGTCTGCTAGTAGCCTCCTTGTCTCTGTGAAATGTAAACTGAGCACTCTCTCCTCTATGCTTCTCTCCCCCCCCCCCCCCCCCCCCCCCCACGTGTTTGAACACAAATTTTAGTCTCGGTAATACGATTTGTGAAAAATATTTATTTATAAAAGAGACTTTTTTATGAGCATAAAGTTAATTGACGTCTGCATGCCACTAACTTACAACACATTTTTGTATTATACTTTTTGTGACATGGTACTATGCAGTGGCATTTCGACATCAGACTTCGAGGTCACTCTTTCGAGCGGCCTTACTCAGGCTTTGTTTATTTGGAGCTGTAACTTTCTCGGTTTTACATCCATTGAATAGTGAGTTCATTAGTAATTTCTGGATCCCAGTGTTGCCACAAAGCACAAGGTTGAACATCAGCTTTGCCATTCTAGGGCAGCGAAGGAGCAACGTGAAACAGAAGTCTCTTAAAGGCCGACGTACAACCTCGGTTTTCTGCAGGGAAGATAATCCTCTTATCGCTCCCCACTCCTAAGCAGCGAGGGGAGCCAAGTTGGGGCAAGGTAAAAAGTGGAGAGGATATAGGAAAGGAGGAGGCGGGCAAAAGTGGAAAGCGCGAAGTGTACGTCGGCCTTTAAACAAAAAAGATTACATGCCATCACAAGATAAAACATTGTTTTCATCACTTGCTCATATATGCTGCCAGAGCCATATATTGGGAGAGTCTGGCCATTTGGCGTTGCGACGAAGGTGCTGGAGAGGAAAAAATTGAAGGAAAGGAAGGAGAGCGCCTTGCCCCCCCTGCAGATCGCAAGGATGTAAAAATGACAAGTCCCAGGCTTCAGCTACCTGTTGTCATGGCATTGCGTAACATTCACCCATGTCGTGCCTTGGTTCGAACCACCAGATGTCTTGTATCGGAAAATTCACGTCCTGTCACTGCTCCAACTAATTGCTTCAAAACCAGAGCCATTTCTTGCCGTCAGTAAACAAAGCTGAAATAATAAGCCAAATATCGGGCCAAAAAGATTTTTTTTTTTTTCGCAAAGTTATTGAATTTACAATTTTGTGCTCAGTGTTTTTCAAAGTGAAAGTCTCTACTGGCAACAATGAAAAAGTGACTTCAGCAGAAGGCAGGGGTTCACTCTTTGAACTGTGGACTTTGTTCCCAATTGATTACAAGCAGTTTCATGGTGTAAAGTGTATGCTTTGGGAGCTCCCTCCCGCACCTGTGCAGCAGCAGGAAACAAATTCTGTGCATAGTGTATTTTTAGACTGCCCGCTGGACCTGCAAGCATGCCTTCCACTGACTTCGCAGTACTGAAAAGTGTGTGTATATTTGAACATTGGTTTTGTCATCATTTTCACTTGCAGATTTCACAATGACTATCCTGAATTTTGTAATACTAAGTAGTGTACTGGAAAGGGTAAAGGCTGGTGATTCCGAAAATATAGTTAATTGGAGTAGCTCAAGAAATTGCCGGAGTACCTTTTTAAGCAAAGCTTAGGATAAACATGATTTCCACAGCCCCCCCCCCCCCCCCCCCCCTTCCCAGCAGTGCAGCCATGAAAATGAAGCGAGGAGGTGGATAAGACACTGGTTTGGAAGCCGTTTGGTGCTGCCATGGGGAGGGTTAGTTGGGGACACACCAATTTGGCTACTGTCTGGTGACGCCAAGTTCTGAAACCATAGATTTCACGTTGGTGAGGGGGACATTCACCAGTCATTTTTCATTTTGACGCTTTAGTAGTGGCTTTTGAAACATTATCCTGAAGTGGAGTACGGAGGATCCGAGATTCTCTTGCTGTAGCTCTGCCAAACGTGATCAACTTATAGGCACTTGGAATCGACCTTGGATTGGTATTTTCGAGTTTACGATGCAGTGTATTGGAATTGGAGAGGTCGGGGTCACCAATCTCCTGGTGGCTCAATACCATGTGTCTGTGCTCAGGCAGTTTGCACCGGTGAAGCCGCTGGAAGTTTGTCGCATTTGACTTACCATTTCAAAAGGTGCAATATTGCTGTTTCTTGCCAAGCTCTTTTAATTTTTAGAGCGCAGCTCTTAGGCGCCCGTTTCCTGCTTGAGCGGCGTCGCCGTCGGCGTGATTGCGGCGACGTTTTGGCATGGTGGCGTTACAGCACCGTGCCGAAATGTCGCGTGCGGGGTCACGTGACCCGGGTTCCCACCCCTCAGGACCCCCTGCGTGACCCTTTTGAGGTTACGTGACCCCCGTGAAATCAGGAGGGTCACGTGACCTCACAGTTACGGCGACTGCGACGCCGCTCGGAGGGAGGAGTAGCGATGAGGAGGTGAGGAGGAGGAAGGAGGGGTATACCCTCCCCTCAGTACCATTCCCTCCTCCTCCTCAAGAACTGCGCTCTAATGCAAGCGTTCCAGGGAGTTGTAAACGGCTTTCTTTTTTTTTTGTTAAAAATTAATAGTAATTTCTTAGTATATTGAAGAAGCTAGCTTTTCACAAAAAAGCCACGAGAAAGGCGGTGCCACCAGTGCACTTTGGGGGTTACATGAAAGTGGAGAAATGGATTCTTAAGAACCATTTATGGTTTGGCAAATGTGGTAACAAAGCAGTTCAGGAAAGAGCAAGAAAAACAGTAACTTCCAGCTCAAGCTAGAACTCACGGTGGAATCTGTGGGCTGTTATCCAGCCCCCTTGCAGAGATTAGTGCCGAGGGTTGTGTGTACTCAAATTATTGTACCCCGTATAAAGGGATGGTAAAACAGTAAAATTTTACTTTTTGCTCCATGAAGCAGTGGCCTTCTGCATTGACTTTGAAGCAGAAGAAAAGCTGAATTGATGCCACATGCATCTTTCTACTGTTGTGCCAATGGACCTTTTTCCAGTAAGCTTCTGCGCATGCGCACACTCTTGCTGTTGCCATTTTCGCAGGACACCGGGACGCGGTACCCTGCAAAAATGGCAACCACAACATTATCTTTGCGCGTATTTAGTCTATTTTGACGCTTTGTTTTTAGTATCGGCAGTATGGGATATAAAAAGCACTGAAAACCGATACAATGGCACGATGCCAACGTGTTTTGACGGGCGGAGGCATGTTGGGCTGGTCTTGTGTTATAGTTCGCAGACAACTCCCAGACGGCGCTCCTTACTCGAAAAAGGTCCATTGTGACAGTGTCAAGCATTGAGACCACCCTGGAGTGGTCTTCTATCCGATCGCATTTAATATTAAAGCTTTTAATATAAACTGCATTCAGCAAGTTCTTTTTTTAATCTTATCTGGTGTTTTTTTCTTGCTGTAATCTTGCTGTGGCATGCAGGTGTGTGGAAATTTTTAAAAGAAAATGTGCCACACTTGAGACTTGGTAACACCGATTGCGTCTCTGCATTTCAACTTTTCCGAGTTGTATAATTTATTTTTTATTTGACACTAGCTGCAGAGTGACACGGAGAAACTCAATATATTAGGCCACTAAAAATAAGTGTGGAATTCTGAACTGTAATTCCTTGGATCATTCTGGCTTTGCAGTTGTGACATTTGGGTTGTCATACTTGTGTGTCTAGAATGTTGACCGGAATGCTGTTTTACCGTCTTTTTAACTATTGTGAGAACGGCCGGTGGGAAACGGCACGATAAACTCGGACGGATGATGGTGACTGAACGTGCATTTTGCAGGAGAAGGTTCTCTGACACTTGACTTCCCCCTTGCAGGCATGCTGCCCTCGCAGGGCTTGGTGATGCCGCAGATACCAGTGCCCATGGGGGTGCCTGCCCCTCCAAACCACATGCTGATGGTGCCACCCCACGGCACCCAAACATTGCTGGGCCACAGTGCACTGGGACTCCTCGGTCCACCGCCATTGGGAATCTCAGGAACTGCCCTGGGCCTTTCCCTGCACCCTCCCATGAGCCTCCCGACCACCTCCCAGTCTGCTCCTGTGCTGCCCGTGGCAACAACAGCACAGCTCATGGCGGCGGCGGCAGCTGCGGCTGCCACGACAGCTACAGTGACGACCGACACCACTGCGACCACTGCGACGCCCATGGCCATCGATGGGGATGCAACGCCGACAGATGAGGATGGAACGAGTGTCATGGACAGCGTCAGCGCCATTCCTACTCCGGCGGACCCTCCGGAACAACAAGGCGAGGCGTCCAAGGATTCAGTGTTTGGGAAACTTCTGCCGCCACCAATGTCTTTTCCGCCTCTCGCTGCGCCGCCGGGAGTTCCTTCACAGTTCGTCACTCAGGGACTGGTGGGTGCTCAGAAGGAACCGCACCCTGCCGAAGCTAAGTTCAAGTCTCCGGGATCTAGTCAAGAAACTTCTAGTGGAAATGTACAGGGTGCTGGCATCTCTCAAGAGAAGCCGCCACCGGAAGGCATGCAGATTGAGGACTCCAACTCCCAGGAACAACACAGCGACTCAAGGACGGAGATACGTAGCTTCGAGACGTCACCCTCGGCGATACCTTTGCCGGTCGGGCTTCAGGGCTTTAACTCCTCGCCGATGCCTCCAAGAGGACTGGGGGGACCTCCCATACGCTTCAGAGGACCGCCCCTATTTCCGTTTGATGGTCCACCGATGCCCGATGGAAGACCTGGAATGGACTTTCCAGGTCCGAGACTGATGGGGCCCGATCCTAGGATGATGGGACCGCCTTCGGACTTCAGACAGGGAAGCCCTCATGAGCATCGAATGTTGGGTGGTCCCATGGAGCAGCGGATGATGGGTGGGGCAGAACAGCCGATGATGCGAGGTCCCATGGAGCAAAGGCTGTTGGGCCCTCCAGAACAGATGATGGGTGGGCCTCCGGACTCGCGGATGTTGAGGGGTCCACCGGAGCAAAGGTTTCTGGGCATGCCACAGGAGCCAAGGATGCTGGGAGGTCCTTTGTCACCAAGAATGCTAGGGGGTCCTCCGGATGATAGACTAATGGGTGGTCCACCAGATCAGAGGATGATGGGAGGACCACGAGAGCACAGAATGTTGGGCGGTCCACCTCACGAGCATAGAATGATGGGTGGTCCTCCTGAACACAGAATGATGGGTGGGCCCCCAGATCACCGGATGTTGGGTGGGCCCCTGGATCATAGGATGATGGGTGGGCCCCCTGACCACCGAATGTTGGGTGGACCACCGGACCACAGAATGATGGGAGGCCCGCCAGACCATAGGATGTTAAACATTCCTCCGGAGCACAGGATGATGGGCAGGCCAGGAGATTTAGAACACCGGATGATGGGAGGTCCCCCTGAACACCGAATGAGGGGGGGTCCACCAGATCATAGGATGATGGGAGGTCCTCCGGATCATAGGATGATGGGTGGGCCTCCCGACCACAGGATGATGGGCAGTCCACCCGAGCACAGAATGCTTCCAGGACCTCAAGACCAGAGGATGATGGGAGGTCCACCGGACCACCGAATGCTCGGACCTCCCGATTTCATGATGGGTGGACCGCCGGAGTTTCGAAAGCTTGGACCGCCAGACTCGCGAATGTTGGGACCGGGACCTCGAATGCTGGGACCCAATTTCGGCATGATGAGCCCGAATCAGATGGGGCCCCATGGTCCAGGCGGAACAGACTCGGACCCAGCAGATAAGATGGCAAATTCTGATGGCAAGAAGGTGGCAACTGACAAGGAGGAAGGCAACGCCGGTGAAAGTGGAAAGGACGCGCACTCGGGCGATAGGGAGGCAAATATGGACGAAAAGAAAAACAGTCAAAACGAGCCATCTAAGAACTGGAATCACCAGATGGGAGGCGCCGAAGACGGCCGTGTGCCAAATTTAATGGACGGTGGGCTCGGAAGACCCGACGGCGACAAGGGTCCCCAGAGCGACGGCGATCGCGACAGGAAAGGCTTCGGCTTTTTTGGGCCACCCCGTACGAGGTTTGACGGTCCAGAAGAGCGGTCCGGCTTCAGACCTGCCTTCAACGATGGGCCGATGGATCGCGGTTCCGATAACGCCTGGGGAGGCAGGGACGGGGAAGACGGCGGTGGGTTTGGCGGCGATCGCCGCGTGTTTACGAATGCCTTCGGCGAAATGTCGGAAAGGCGGCGGAGTGGCGGCGGTGGTGGTGGCAGTGGGGGCTCCAGTGGGGGCGGTAGTGGCGGTCGAGGGGAGCGTAGGAGCCGCTGGTCTCGGGAAGACAACGAGTGGGACTCGCGGCGTAGTGATCGCGCAGATCGCAGTGATCGAAGCGATCGTGACCGAAGTGATCGGGATCGGAACGACCGTGACCGCAGAGACCGAGACCGTACCGACGGCAAAGACAGAAGCGATCGGGATCGCTCGGACAAGGACCGTAGCGATCGGGAAAGGAGCGATCGGGATCGGAGCGACCGGGATCGAAGCGACCGTGACCGTAGCGATCGGGACCGGAGTGACCGAGACCGCAGCGACAAAGATCGCGACCGGAGTGAAAAGGACCGTAGCGACAGGGATCGCAGCGACAAAGATCGCAGTGAAAAGGATCGCAGCGACAAGGACCGCAGTGACAGGGATGGAGACCGAAGCAAAGACCGGGACCGAAGCAAAGACCGGGACCGAAGCAAAGATCGGGACCGAAGCAAAGATCGGGACCGGAGCAAAGATCGGGACCGGAGCAAAGACCGAGATCGAAGTAGAGACCGCGATCGGAGTGATAGGGATCGAGATCGGAGTGATAGAGAAAAGGGCGACAAGGATCGTGAGCGTAGCGACAAGGATCGTGAGCGCAGTGATAAAGACCGTGGTGATCGTGATCGCAGTGAGCGTGATCGCAGCAAAGGGGATTACCGGAAAAGCCGCGAGACTGACCGGGAGCGGGAACGGAGTTCAGGCCGGAGCCACAGCTCGTTAGAACAAAGCTCGTCGGCTGTCGAGACCAACGGAGAGGTCTCCAAGGCCAACGGGAGCAGCTCACAGTCGTCGAAAGAGGACAAGGCGCTAGGCAAGACGCTAGACAGGGCGCTGGACAATGTGCTGGACAAGGCTGAGGCACCCAAGCCCCCGGAAGTGGAGGAGGTCAGTGGGACGGCGTGATGAAGTGTGTGAGTGAGTGCATGCGTGTGGCAACCTGTGTACATAGCTACCGAGCGAAGGCGGTGGACGAAGCGCGGCTTTGCCAGTGCCGCGGAGAACAGGCGACGACGCCGCGGCGTATTTTCAAAACAAATGCAGGCGCGAGACGCCCCCAATGGCCCTGCGCCGGTCGCAAAACCAAATAAAAGCAGCGTGATTGTTTTTGTTACATGAACGCGCCTTTGTATTCCTCCGCCGGGCTGTGGCGAACTGCTTGTCGTTCAAGCCCAAGAGATCACACGAGACTGCGACGCTCCTCAGGGTAAGTCGCCCGGCAGCGACAACGTCGACTGCTCCCCTGCTGCGTCGCTCGGACTCTGAACTGTTCAACCGCGTCGTCGACGGGTCGCCTCCTCAAAGGTAGCTGCTTTACGAACTCCATCGGCACCTTGTCGACTCTTGTTCTGGTGTACCCAAGGAAAACATTCATTGCTACTAATTCGTGAAGTCATTGCATGGGGGAAGGGGGGGGGGGGGGGATTGTTTCATTTTTGTTTAGCTGTACGAAGACGTCAGAAATCGTGTGTGTGACCAATTTGACGATTAAGATTTAAACTGGGATCTCGGGATTATTTTTTTTTCTCGGACGTTTGGAGTGTTTTTTTTTTTTTTAGTGGCTTGTACGTTTGCAAACTAAAGAAATAAATAGTGTTGGTACTCAAAACTGCCGTGCCAGCCACACATGCTCATTGAAGACGCGTCTTAACGCGCCTGTTTCTAGGTTCACGATCACTTAATTTGTGGCGTGCACTTAATGGGCCGCGAACGAGTCGTCACGTGTCGGCGATCGTGAGGCAAAAAAGGGCCTATCATCCAACCGAGTATCGGCAAGAACCGTTATTCGAGGGGACAGTGAAACCTTATAGCTGTTAAAAATGCTGAGAACAAAATATTCGCAAAGCGTGGAATTGGAAACCAGTCTTCGTTTACAATCGGTACTTCAAAGTGTGCATTAAAAAGCAAAAAAAAAAAAACAAACAAACAAGAAAAACGTTATAATTTTCTTCCCGCAAAGAAAAAAAAAAAAAAAAACGATTGTGTTATTACTAGGGATGTGCGAATATTGAAATTTTCGAATACGGATAAGACAAAAAACGGGCTTCGAATATCCAATCGAATATGTGTGTAGTAATAAAAAATGGCAAAACAAGAGGTAACGGCAGGTTTTATTGCCTTTTTAAAATAAATCAATGCAACTGCATTTTACTGGGCTGCAGCAGGCTAAAGATACTTCTAGTAATGCACTCATTACAAATGATCGTCTAGAAAAATTAACTGCTCAACGTGTTCAGAAAGTAAGCGCTCCCTACGCGCCGTGACAATATTTCCGCCAGTAGAAAGGCCCTTTTACTCGGGGAAACCTGCGAAATTTCACTAAAGTTCGAAGAAGTTCGACTTATGGACAGTGTTGCCCGGCTGTTACACGAATATTTCGAATTTTGGGAAACATAATTTAGAAAGTAGTTGATTTTATATACTATAAGGGTCGCTCATTTTAGTGCGTCGCCGCGCTTTGCTTCCAAGGGCTGCATGAGGCATGCAGTGGCGCATTTCACGCTGCTTGCAAACAAACGCATCAAGGGGCTCCTCGCAGTGCACCGTGCCTGTACTTTTTGTTCAGCCCCAACACGCTCGCAGTGATTAAAGTGCTGCGCCGTTTGAGCCGAATTGCACCATCAACGATAGTCTGCTACATCCTGCGCCAAAATTGCTACGATTGCGCCACACCTGCGCCGAAATGGCCTCAACCAAAGCAAAAATACCAATATTTTATCATTGGTCGGTCTTGAAGGCCGACCCACAGAATCGTCTCCTGCCGGGCGGAAAACCGGTTCCCAGCTTCCTTCTTTACATTACCTCTTGCACTCCTCCTTTCCCCACAGGAGCGAGTCTCTGAGCTACTCTCTGCAGAAAGGAGGGGGGTCTCCCTCTTTGTGAATCGAAAGCAGAAATTGAAGGAGAGTTTCCTCCTTTCTGCTTGTTGGTCGGTCTTTAATGTAGAGAAAAGCAGGAGGAAAGGAAAATGGTACACATCGCGACACGGTTAGCGCGAACACGACAACGGCGCCTTTTCGCATTTTATTAGGAAAGAGTATTAGTGGGCACACAATTTTACTCCTTATATTAGAGCCCCAAATTAGCTCTTTCTATAACAATTGATATCTTTGATGACAACCTTTCGGTTCTTAGAGAAAAATACAAAAAAAAAAAAAAAAACTGTCGACCGTTTGCTCGCGCTAACAGTGTCGCGCTCTGTACAAATATTAATTTCGCAGCATCTTTACTCGGCGCACAGTTTTTTCCCGTTCACACACTTGCAACCGAGTAGGACCAACTCGGACAAGACCGGTTTTTAAGCCTCTTGCGACGCCGTAGGACCGGATGCGCTTCTGCGGAGCAGGTCCTAAGCCGTCGCAAGAGACTTTAAAAAACCGGCCTTGTCTCAGCCGGTCCTACTCGGTTGCAGGTGTGCGAACGGGCCTTTAGGTCGGAGCACAGTCAAAGGCTCGAACGCACAACCACGAACATTCATACTAAAAGCGTAAGTCACGGGGCATTCGCTGCGCTTAATTGATTTAGCCGATGAAAGAACACGTACAGAATGATAACGAATGCCTTGATGTCGTGCTTTGACACTTTGGCTGGACCATTGCCTCGTAGCGTCAGCTGCGCTTTGATTTAATATAAGACGGAGTACAGAGATTACTCGTCAACTGCACTGGCCCCGTCATCGTCTAAATTTTCAGACGATGTCGGCGATGTCGCGAGAAAGTTTTGCAAACTATTGGAATGGTGGCTACTGTGAGAATACAGAACCAGGCTGTTTTACTTTTGACGAAATCACTTGATTATCATGTCTGCCGCATGCTTCCATGCCGTGGCTACAGACAACATAAACAGCGAAAATAAAAGTTAATTTTTTTTCTCTCTCTCTCTCTTTATGTTAGCGTACCGTGGCACTTGCGCCGAGCATGTGGAGCGAACGCTCGCGCTGCAGAACCCAGAAATCCTGGGTTCAATCCCCATCCCTGCCCGTTCTGATCTAGATGAGCATCGTACCGGCGTGCGTTCGTGTACCACTACTGCGTGGCGCACGTTAAAGACCCCAGGCTAGCGGTTGTACCGCACTGGCTAAATTGCTTATTTACGCCCGCGTCCCACTAGAGCGACAGACAGAAACAAACAAACGACAGCGACAAGCCTCAAATCAGAGTCTTTCGCAATTTGAGAGGCTTTGTAGAATAAAGGAGGCTATGCTCAAACACGAGCATCAGGCACGCGAGAGTATCTTTGGCAGGCGTGCAATCGCTCGTGCTTACTTCACGAGCACCGAACGACTAAACGCCTGCCAAAGGTACAGAGCGCGACACTGTTAGCGCGAACAAGCAATCGCCGGTTTTCCAGTTTTTCTCTTCGAAAGCAAGGGATGTCATGCAAGTTGTGATTGCTACGGAAAGAGCTCATTTAGTTTCATAATGTAAGCGATAAAATTTCGTGCTCGCTAATACTATGTTGAAGTAAAATGCGAAACTGCGCCGATGTCGTGTTCGCGCTAACAGTGTCGCGATGTGTACCATCGCGAGCATGCTGCATGGGTTTGAGGCTTGTCGCTGTCTTTTGTTTCTGTCTGTCGCTCTAGTGGGACACGGGCTGGGAGACAAGTCGCCCGTTGAGGCAGACCAAGTTCTAAGCTGTATAAACATACACACACCCCAATTTTGTTTGCATTTGCGCCGCTCGCGTCAACCTTCAGCGCCTGACTCCAGCGCGCGCGCGTCGAGCTTCACCGCTTTGCACCGGAGTGCTAGGAGCAGCAGCTGACACGGAGAAGCGTCTAGGTTAGCGCGATTGGCTCGGAAATTATGTTGAGTACTATTTTACTGGTCGACCTTTTGTGACTTCGACTGTAAGTTCACTTCCAATTAAAAAAAAAAAAAAGAAAAAAAAAAGCCGAATAGGGAAGAAAAAAAATCACGAGTCTATATTTAAATAAATACCTTAAATCAAGGCCGTTCCTGTGTAGTAGTCAAGGCTAGCAAACTTTGACTCAACTCTGTTTCCAACGCCGGTAAAGCGCAGTGTCACTTCTAAAGCACAACTGAAGGCTTTCATAATATTTGGTGGTGGTTGTTTTTGCAGTATGATGATATGATCTTGAGTTTGGCAGCTTCATAAAACATGGGCGGGGGGGGGGGGGGGTGCATTTTGTATTGATAGATTTAATTGCTTAGCGGATATGCTGGTTTTTCCTGAAATTTTACAATACTTACATATACAGGCTAAATAAATTTCCGAGTGTAAAAGGAGGAGGGGGGGAGGCTTTATCTCAACTGAAGTGTTGAGCTTACATATGCGTCAGTTTAAACCGTTTTTTTAATATCCACTGTAAATGGAATTTCCTACTCTGCCCTATTTCCCTTTTCTAAGAAGAAGGCTATTAAGTAATATGGTTCAATATTAAAAAGAAAACTTTAATCATTTTCACAAATGAACTAATTTAGCGATCGATGTAATCACTAATTTCATTTCCAAGATGTGGTAACGGACGTTGGCATCTGCTCCAAAACCGTCTGGGGCTGCTCCAAACCAATATTTTGACGGCTACAAAACCTGCTACAAAAGGTCAGATACCGCTTCCACGACTGCGCTCAGCATTGTTTGCTTGGGACTCCCTGGACAAGACAAGAAGTCGATTGATGGCCCGTCCTCGCAAACACGTCTGGAACCGGCTGTTCACGTCCGAAATGGCGTCTTTCAGCCACGTCCGTCCGCTTTGGAACAATTATAGAGCTTCCTAAAAGTGCAATGACGGTGTAAAAAAAATTACGGTAAAAGAAATTTGAAAACGACTGGGTCCGACTGAAAAATGTAATTTTTGTCCACCAAACAAGATTATGCTGGCCCAAAAAAACGCGCGGTGGTACGCTAGTCCGAGGAAGGCCTTTGAAAGTTGTTTTGTCTTGTCAACGGCAGCCTGCGTGACAGAACTTTCAGTCAAGTCTTCGCCCGCATATGTGCGCTCTACTATGTTCCAATTTACAAAGAACACTCCACGCAAATGAAAACAAGGGCCCTAATCTAAACGGCGGAACCAAGTGGGACCGGGACATCGTCGCCTGCTCCGATTAGTCAGCGGCCCGGAGCTGACAACTGTATGTTGTTAGCGAGCGTCTTTCCAATGCACCAGCGTTTTTTACCTCAGCCTAATAGATCCATTCATTAAGACGAATAAAGACAGGTTCTCACATGCAGCGAAGCGCTGATGTAGCGCTGCTCACGTGTCATCAGCTCGCCTGCCATGTGCAACAGTCTTGACGGTGAGATACAAAGCAGGTGAACGCTCCCGTCAGCACGCGCTTAGCGCGAGGTCAGCGCTATGACTGTAGCGCTCCGCTGCGTGTGTGAACAGGCCTTAAGAATTATTAAAGGAGCTGTGCAACGATATTCAATTGGAATGTTTTTCATTTTACACCAGCTTACTGGCACTAGTGGGGCTCAAGGATACTCGCACGCAACGCCACTAGCAAAGAAACTCCTTTGTTGCGGTGTAATTTCAAGCCCAAAAGCGAACATTTTCATTCAATCTCTCCTTTGAAAAATTTGATGACGTAACGCGGGGATCGCAGTACACCCATATGACGATATTCGAATGCGGTTCATAGATTGGACCCGAGCATTGCGTGGGCACTCGATTTGGGCTCGTGATAATTACTGGCTCGAGAAGCATTCGGGTAGTGGCCCGTGTCCAATCACTGCAACGACGACAATAGCCGAGCCATAACATTGTCTGGAACTCAGCGCGTGCCCTGTGCTTTGCCAACCCCAGCACGTGGCTATGATCAACATTGGCGGCATATGATCGGCTCCAGATCGCGTGGCCGCTTGTCCTGGCTGCGAGTTGAGGGGGTGAACGCTGCTCGTTTTTCTTTAATTTTTTTCTGGGACTTCTACTGCGTGGGGTGAATAACGAATGCGTGTTTTATAGATCATTAACGTCAGGGATCCGTTCTAAGCAGTGTTTGCGCAAAGTACAAAAATTGTTGCATCGCTCCTTTAAGAATGCAGTAGACTCTCAGTCTCCAGCACGGGCTCGCTCCCTACCGCCGGGCTTTGACTGCGCGTGCGACGAAGTGCTATCAACGGCAGAAAGATCGCACTGGAGGCGGAGCATCCCCATTCTTAAAGGGATTGTCCGGTAAAAACCGGAAGTTCTTAAGATTTCGTGATGGTTACCTGGTGGGAGCCTAATGATTAACATAGGCCATTTTTATTCTATTAAACGACACCCCAATTTAGTGTAATCAACGACGGATAATTGAACGAAACTCCATGCCGAATTTCGCAAGTATCAACGGCTGCACTCCCATGCCTGACGTGACGTCACACCAGTCTTGCAATTGTCATATCCTATGCCTCATTCCTCCGTGGGAACACAGTGCTCCCGACGCACCGCAGCATTCCAAATTACTCGCCACTGTAAATGTCGCGGAGAAGTGTGGAGCGTGACAACCGCACAACGAAAAAACCCTTCATTCTAAAAAAAAAAAAAAAAAAAAAATCTAGCGCAGCAGCGAGGGTGAACCACGTCGTACCGCTCACGCGGAGGACAAAATTCGAAGTGCACTTCAGTTCGGCGCGTTCTTTGCCTGATGTTACCTCAGAAACTCCGCTTCCCTGAAGGTGGAAGAGGAAAACGCCGTTTATGCACGCTTGGGTTAAAATACAATTACTCCTCCAGGGAAGCACACAAAATTCAGATTTGTCGTGGAAGATGCTCCTACAGCCATTGACAATGAGGTCTAAATGTTTTCATGAATGCGAAATTTGACCGGATAATCCCTTTAACTCGTCCAACTGGAAGGTGTGCACAAGCACAGCGCTGAATTACAACTGAGATTTTACTTGTGCACATTTCAGCAGGTAACATGTTACATGTAACATGAATGCTGAGGAGCACGTCTTGTCTTAGTTGTTGGTTTCCTTCGCAGTCCCATATTAGATGTTTACAAGTAGCCGGGGTTTTTGCAAGTCTTGCAGTTAAGGTCGGGACCAGGGTCGTCTTCTTCGTGTGACCTATAAAATTTCTTTTCCAGCACAGGTGTTAGGGCTGTGTTGGTGGCGATGCGTCGAATGCATACCCTCCCCCACCTTGAGTAATTGAATGGAGGGGGTAAGTCCCTTCTGGCAGCAGCGATGCCAGTCGTTGTTTTTGAGCTGTCCTACTTGCCTCTTTCTGCAATCTCCGTGCACCGAATTAAAAAAAAAAGAAAAAAAAAAAAACTCGATATTCGGGATTTTGGAGGCCAAATGAAGACGATTTAAGTGTTTTTTCCTCAAATACAGAACCGCTTCAGTTTCCCTTTTAATCCGAGGTCTCCCAACATTTTGGAAATATGGCGCTGCCTCGAGTGCCGGAAAATAAATAAGTAAATACAACCAAGGAAAAACTAAATAAATAACTCTTGCTAGGCACATAAATTAAAAACCCTAAAAGCTAAAGAGATATAAAAAAAACTGGGGTGTATGAATACATATACTACTTTATTTTTAAAATAAACATTTAGCCAATTCATTTATAACATTACAAGATAATGGTAACCCAGAAACCTCCAGGCATAAATCAAAGCGCATATGAATTTTGACATGTTCGCACAGGAGAGAAGACTAAAGAGATGAATAGAACTAATGCTGACAATATGCAATAGGTACGACACAGTACACTAAGCACAATATACATGGGGACGCGAGAGAATCTTCACATCGTAATTGTCCAGATATGAAACAGGGGAGTGATGCTGGGGATGACAATGTCCAATGAATAATATGAGAGGACACGCATTACGATAAAAGTTTTCTCTCGTTTTTTTCTGGTATCTTCGTTCACACCGTCGCACGGTGCGCTTTGCGCTGCCGTTTCTTTTTCTTTTTTTGTTAGGCGCGCTCATTTTTGCGCCGGTAGCAGCGGGCTTGCTGGGAGCGGGACGCGAGCCGGACTTCACTTCGTTGGAAGGACCGAGGCCATTCTCAGGCCGGTCGGAAAGCCTCCGAGGGCGGGATTTGGCCCACGGACTGGGTTTTTGGAGACTCCTGATTTAAGTCATTGGGAAAGTTGTAGAGCGGCTAGAGAAACACCCAAGTGAGATATTTGCAACATGACACGCTTTCAGCTTCCAGATTGACACCTGGGACCTCAGACCCAATATTTACAAAGTGGTATAACGCTTCCCAAGAACAATGTAAAGTTGGTTTTATACGAGTAGGAACTCTCCTCCTCTTTAGCCTTCACTTTGCTAAATTGGAAAAAGTGAAAAAACTTGTCCAGTTTTTTTGTTTCTTTTTTTAACCTGCAGCGGGGCATAGAAGACCGACGGTGGAAATCTGCACAGGATATGACAGCAGTTCGTATAGATCACGGGCGGGGATCTCGCCTTTCCATGTTCCCCGAGTATACCGCGATGGCAGCCTCGATAGGGCATGGTTAGGCCGCACGGTCGTGGTCGGGTGCACGATGCTCCGAACGTAATACCGGGGCAGCTCGCCCACTTACCGTTGCGGACACGTTCTGCCTCGCGGAAATCCGTCCAATCAACAGCTCCTATAGGTAACGAAGGGCCAGGGAAGGAATCACACTTTTGGTTCTTTTTGGTTTCTAGGCTAGGTGGCGCAGGATACCGCCCGTTATAAGGGGTACATTCGTTAGCATCCATCCATCCAAAGTTCTATAGTGCTGAATTTTCGGCGTCACCGAAAGCAGACCAATACGGACCGAAAATTGGACACGAGTGCTGCGTCAGTGTTCGGCCGGTACTCGCGGCCAATCAGTGAGGTCTCGAGTCCCAGCCGAACGTCTCGCAGAATTAACGTCCAATCTGAGCCATGTGCCTTTTTTTTTTAGGCGACGCCAATAATTTGGCTTTACTGGTCTTATTTAGGAGGGTTTGGTTTAACCCACGCTGGGAGAACAAGGGTCCGTCTGAACAAGGCCATCCAAAACGGCAGAAGTTTGTGCACCTCCCGGCAGGGGTGCTGTCGGTTTAGCGGCCTTCGCGCAGTTCATGTCGCGCGGCCTTGTGCGCCCACAAGGACGGTTCTTCGAGAGGGCTCTCACGACGAGCTTCCTACTGGATGAACGAATGTCGTTTTATTCGGGCGGAGGCTTGCGCCACCTAACGAGAGCTTTGAATTTGGAATTATTTGGCTACTATGCACAATAATTATAATTTACCATTTTTCACAAACGACTTACAATCTGTATGACGATGGCGCCTTTCGCAACACGGGGAAAGCACTTTCCGCCCTGCGGATTGAAAGAAAAATATACTTTATTCTCGCCTTATGCCACCAGTCCGATCACCTGTGCTTGGTCCCAACGTTTATTTTTGCGTCACTGCTTTTGAAGCGCCAAGCCTTTACTAAATCCGCAACGCGTTTATCCCAGACGTGTTACGCCATCTCTTGTCGGAAATGCGAGCGAACCTTTGCCAGACTTGTTCTATAGTGAGGCGGCGCCGTTCAAAGACTTCTCACCTTCCACCATGGTCCGATCTGTCCCAGGTTCAGAAAGAACAAGAGACGAGCGCAGCTAACAGCGTTTTATTCAATAAGTTGGCGGAAAGGCAACGAAGCTATGTACACAGTAAACAAGGAGGCACAAGAGGTTCAGGCGCCGTGCCTGCAGAAGAAAACGAGCAGAGCAGAAAACATGAGGAAGAGCAGCCGTGAGTTGGGGCTGGGCCATCCAGTGCCGGACTGGAAGCCGATGACGCAGCAGGCCAGGCGGGCGCCGGAGCTGCCGGTCGCCTTGCTCTCGTCGGTGCCTCCCCTGCCCAAGTCGTCCGGGAGGGCGTGGACCTGGCGAGACGCGTCCTTCCGATGAGTTTCGCGGTAATCACTAGGTTCTGTCAAGGCTACACGTAGTTTGTCTACACGTCCTTTTAGGTTATCTCCCTCAAGCCTGGAAAGCGTCTCCGACGCTTTCCAGGCTGGAGGGAGATAACGTTGTGTTTATTGCGTCCTAAAAAGTGCTCCCTCAATTTGCGACCCGACGACATCGGAGAAGTGTCACGCTGTCGCTGGCCGCGACCCTTGCAGTGTCACAGCATGCGCCGGTGGATCTGGCAGACGCTTGTCTGTGAGCTTCTGTGAGTTGCCAAAGCTTCTGTGAGCTTGACAGCCCACGGAAGCTTTGGCAGCCAACAGTTGGGGCACCGCGACGACAGCGACAATCGCGTGCGCTCATGCTTTTCACTGCGACTCCTTAAGCCGGGTTCACACAGTTGCGTTTGACTGCGTTTGACTGCGTTGCGGAAGCGAGACACCAGGACATCCCTGCAGCTTATATCGCGTGCCAAGAAGATTCCTTGAATTGGATTCCACGATTTATACGAAGCACAGATGTGCCGGTGACTCGCTTTCGGTTCTCGCCGCAACGCAGTCAAACGCAAGTGTCTGAACCGGCCTTTAGCATTAATCGTGACATCCGACGGCTTCTGCGACGCCATTTGTTGCCACCTCGGGACCATCACTTGGGCGAGATAGGACGCTATAAACGGACCAGTCAAAGTCTCTATCCATGCATAGTTACAGTTGCGCACACAAGGACAAGGACAGAGAAGAGAAACACTCTTCTCTGTCCCTGTCCTTGTGTGCGCAAGTGTAACTATGCTCAATATCTACCAACTCGCCCAAACATGTCTACTCTACCTCGTTCCATGCAGGAACCGTAGTATATAACAAACCCGCTCATCTTGATTCCGTTAAAAGGGGCGATGCAACATTTTTAGTACTTTCAATAAAGAGCGCCGAGAATTGTTCCTCGACACTCATCACCTGTAAAATTGGGCGCGAGTGATTATCCAAATGCATGTAGAGGCACCGATTGTCACGGGCCCAAATCGAATGCCCACGCAGTGCTCGTGTCCGCTCGATGGGCCGTAAAATCTTGATTACGAAATCCTGGAGATTGCATTGTTGTCAACACCAATAATGCTATCCTCACAGCTTCGTCATCACGTTGTGCGAAAGAGTCTGAATTAAAGAAAAAGTCCGCTTCTATATCCTTGAACTTACGCGGCAACCAAGAAGCTTCTTGGCCAGTGCCGTTGCGTGCGAGTACACTTGGGTTCCACTAGTGCCAATAAGCTCGTATGAAGTGGGAAACATTCCTACCCAATATTGCTGCACCGCCACTTTCAGGCCGATTTAGATATTTCCGTTTGGGTGAACCACTGCGACGAGCGCTGTTGACTACTTACGACGAGAGGGTTGCTACGGCAACCGTAGTGCGCGCAACGCGTTGTGGTTGAGCTCAAAAAGTCGTAATGCAGTCGGTCAGACTAAAACAAAAATAGGGAGTTTTAGTAGACCGTGTTTCCCCCTCCGCTACGAAGAAACCGCCACTGCGCCTGCGCGCCGATGGCCTTGGCTGTAGAGGTCCGGGTATCGGAGGGGCTTAGCGGAGCGGGAAATACGGTCTACTAAAACTCGCTAATATCTGAACCAGTCACACACACACATGCACAGTACCGGACAACACAGTACACATGCACAGACACATGCACAGTACCGGACAATTCCGAAGCCGCAGTACGTGTGGCATTAAACTAGGCGTTGTTGTAGCTTCAAATCAAATTCTTTATTTCTCTCCACTTGGAGAGGGGAGGGAAAAGTCGTAGCCTCCTTCACTGCGATGGCTACGAATGACGCAGTACTATTCGATTCGGACAACGATTCGCACACACCTAACTCCATTCACCCTTTAGCCGAGAATGCAGCCAAAGGAACCAGCTCGAGCTAGCCCGCGCTCCTTGCTTTGAGACGTGCATATCTAGCGCCAGCGCTCTGCGGAAGAACGCCACAAGCCAATGCCAATGCACGACCTCGAGCTGTCGTGCATGTGGCATTGGCTGCAGCCTCAGCTTCAGGGTGAACGGAGTGCAGTTGCATAGCCTCATCCATACTGACAAAGCCTGGCAGATCGCCACGAGACGCGGCCGCCGAAAGTGAAAAGGTAGAGCGGCAGAACACAGATGAGAGGAGAGTCATGTAACGGGCGTCCCGCTGCGGCGAGACGCCGAAACACACTTCTCCCGAGCGATGGAATGTCCGCTCGTGCTCCTCGCGTTCCTCGCGCTACCGCTTCGTTTCTCGTCGGGTTTGGAAACCATGTTTCGGGTTCTCGCCACTGCAAAAGCTCTGCGCTGAATACAAGCTTCCCCGAGAAAGGCTCACTGCTACGAAATCCTCGCGCTCCGAATGTGCGACCGGGCACTCTATGGCTCCGTCGTCGAACTGCAGGCTTAGGAGGCTACGGTACTTGGAAAAAGGTTCTTAAAAACAAACAAAAAAAAAAGAGTTAGAGGTGAATTTTAGAGTATTTTTATCCCGTGAATCTGAATATCACGCTCGTTTTCCTCGAAGATCTAACTAAACGCGAGAAAACATGAAAAACCTCCTACCAGTCGTTACGTCAATAAAAGGATCTTTCGGCTGTTAAGCGCGTGTCCCTCGTGTGGACAGCGAGTGCAACTGCAGACTTTTTTCTTTTCTGACTTTTTTGAAAATGGCAAGAGTGCGCGTGCATAGCTTTGATATAGGCGCTGATGATGCGCGAAAGCGGAGATTCCGAAAACTCCTTTTATGACGCAACGCTCCGGGAAGGAGGGGCTTCAGCAGTACTTCGAAATGACTCTCTGCAGCCTCCGTGCAAAAAGAAAAAAAAAAAAAAAAAAAAAAAAAGTTAATAAGGAATGTTGATACTTGCGATCCTGGAGGTTAAATGAATACGATATTTAACTGTTTCTACTCAAATACAGAACTGCTTCAGTTCCAAGCAGTATATCCAAACTTGGACGTATCTTGCTTCGCCGCAACCCCGCTTTGCCGTCACTGACGAGGTGACAATGACGGGGCGTCTCTCTCGAATTACCGGCCTCCAATTCGCGCTCGTTGCCTTCCGTAGTGTTTCAGCTGCACGTGCACGCTCGAAACTCGCCCAAGTGTTACCAGGGTGCCCTGAAAGCGGCTCCTACTGGTGCGCTTAGCGGTCCTATTACCCTCCCCCATGCATCAACGGTGGCAACAAACGACGTCATAAAAGCCGGTGTGTCACGCTGTCAGATGCCGCGATCCTGGTGGCTGGTCGTAGAAGTTCCGGTAGGTAAAGCATGGAGCAAACACGAGTGTCGCTGTCGTCAGGGCGTTCCAACTCCTGGCGGCCGAAGCTTCTGTGAATCGCTTCACTGGAGAAAGACCTGCAGCAGGACGGGCGTCTGGAACGTGTACACTACCGCCAGGATCGCGGCCGGCGACAATGGGACACTTATGACGTCATCAGGCGGAAATCAAGGGTCCATTTTTTTGGACGCGGTAAAACACGCCAGTCGGAGACGCGTTCCAAAAACCGTAGTGAGGAAGGAAGCTCGCGCGGGGTGTGTGTGTGGACAACTGAAAGTTCTCCCCGCCGTTCTCAAGCCGTCAGCTACTATACAGCGCCTTGTATATATATGATGTGTAGCACGGACGCGTCCCGCAAGATGCGCGGTTACAAATTTTAAATGCGTACGCACCACCAAAGCCCGGCCGATGATGTCGTGGTGCCCGACCAGCGAGATCATGCTGTCGCTGATGTACACCATTGCCTTGCCCGTCACGTCAGCGTTGATGTTGCCCAGGTCTCCGACGTGCCTGCGTTGTAAAACACGAGGCAAGCAGTTGTCGTACACCCGTGCGGTTTGGTTCGAAGCATCGAAAGCCACCGGCAGACTTTTTCAAGTTTCCGAGCAACACAATGGAGCACCTTCGGGGAGTAACGACACGAGAGCGCCGACGGGAGAGCGCAGCGACACGAGAGCGCTTGCCATTAGAGCATTAGAGCGCGCGTCATGAGAGCGCATGTGCGCGCCTTGGGAAGGTCCATACGCACATTCGCGTTTGAGCGCGGTGTGTTCCGTAGCGGCAAGCGGACGCGTTGCGTTGCGAAGAGCACTTGCTCCAAGCGTGTACACACAGTTGCGCTGACACGCAGTCAACCGCAATCAAGAGCCAATAAGAACGCGCTATCGTCGCTAGCGGCTCACCAATAGTAAGCGAAATCCACGGCAACATGGCGGTGCCCAGCGACAGCGCCGAAGTGTTCGATCTTGGGACAATCCCGCTGGCTTCCCCGACATTTTGTCGAACTTGAACATTGCAGCCTTGGAAAACCAGTCCCCACCGCTCTCCAAAACGAAGAAGCAAGCACTGCAAGGGGAACCGGATACGTCCCGCCGAGTTGGCCGAGTGGCGCGAGCGGACACGTCACCCTCCTCTCCTCTGTCGGCTTCTGATTGGTCGAACGCACCGCAACGCTTCGGAAAGTTGAGCGATTCTCTACTCGCTTGCGTCGCGCTGCCGAGCGTTGCGGGAAGGTGCGCGTCGCACCGCAAGCGACCGCTCCTAGCCGCAAGGAATCCGCAACGCACTCAAACGCGGGAATTGTAGTAGACCGTTTTTCTCCTCCGCTACGGTATCCGTGAAGAAAACGCCGCAGCTGCGCATGCGCGCCGCCAGTTTTGTCTGCATAGTTCAAGGTCTTGTGGCGGATTACGGAGCGCTATCCGGGTGCTTAGCGGGCTACGGAAACGGTCTACTACAATTCCCCATTGACACCACCACAACGCTGACAACGAAATGAAGAAGGCAGATACAGAGTTTCGGAGATATAGTTGTTTATCAAGTGCGTTCCATAATATATATATATATATATATATATATATATATATATATATATATACACACAAAAAAAAATTTAAAGACTGAATTATTGCGCGAAACCGCGGAGTTAGTCTAGCATGCACCTTTGGTCGTACTCTTCAAATAGCTTGCTCAGATTCTTCGCTGCGCGAACGTAGGTGGCCTTGCTGCTCCTTTGAGACTCTCGACGAAGTATATCCTCCAGCTTCTGCTCTGTCAAGCTCTGATCTCTTTGAAATGCCGCCACTTGTACGTGTCCGGATGATGCAGCCCCAAGGACTTCTGGAATGCATTGTGCCAGGACTCGACGTGAATGTTGCTCCTCGTTGGACACGGACATAGTTTACCGTATATTGGTACCTCCAATGTCCCCCAACCTTGAACAGCACATATCGAAGAGAACATCCCCAAAGCACAAAGCCTTACTTTAAACAAATATCGTTTTGATAAACGAATAAAACGCCCTGTATGTTGCATATAATTTACAATATATTGGGCAACTAACTTACATGAAAAAAACTGCGCTATCCGAGAAAACATGTGTTTGAAGACTCCAATGACGATCATTCCCAAGGCGCGCACATGCGCTCTCGTGACGAGCGCTCTAATGGCAGGCGCTCTTGTGTCGTGCGCTCTCGTGGCGCCCTTCCCGGGGGGTAACGTTGTTTTCGGGGCTGCCTACCGCACATGCGCAGCGGGAGCAGACAGACGGTTCTTGCATATTTGGCGGCATCGGAAATACCCGAGTTTCCGCGCAACTGCAAAAGGTACGGCTCCAGGGAACCAATTGGAGCGTCGTAGAGAGGCACGTGATGACGTGCGCAATCCTGTTCCTCTGTCGGATGCAGCAACCATGCAGGCGTGCTCTCACTATTTTTAATGGGATCTATCAAAGCCGTTTTTTTAAAATTTGTCAACAGATGCATGGTGCGCATCACTGCATAAAAGGGCAATTCAGTTGGGTTATTATATTAAGAACCAAAAACAAATTGGCCACTAAACTTATTGAGCCCGCGTCAACGCGGGTTTTAACTCCGACTATCCAACCGCTTTATAACTTTCTAGGGACTCCAGCTGACGGAACGATCAACATCCGCATTATTTTTCGGATACATGCCTCAAATAAAAAGCGGGATAGAAAAAAGGGACGAGCTTATGCAGTACAAGCGATTTTGTTGTTGCTTCGAGGCAACATCTCACGCACGTATCTTCGACCTCACTCCTTTTCAATGTTAAAGCGGAAGTATAGCAGTAAAAGTTGGACAGCCAGTAAACGCGAACGGCGTGTTTCTGAACGCATCGTCGTCGTGCGCCCAAATTCCCTCGAATCGAAAATGGTTAGGCTAAGATGCAAACATTATTCAAATCAAAATTTTTTTTTTTTTTTAGATTCATGAACGCTGCTCAGGAATCTAAGCGCAAGCCCCACAAATGCTAAGCATTTCCAGAAATGAACATGGTGTGTATTTTTCCTACGAGTCTAGTTCGCTCTCGTTCAAGGGCGCAGAATGGCGACAAGCGCGCGGAACTTCCCCGAGAGCCAACGTTATTAAACCACTCAGTTGGGAAACTGCCATAGAGACTGCCTTCAAAAAGTGTCTCCGATCTGTCCTCCAGCACCGAGCTAATGACGAACACAACGCCACCATTTTTCCCGCAGCGGCCATTCAAGGAACCGCACGTCACTTCTATTTTGGCTTTAATCGGCCATTTTGAGGCCAGAACAGATACTGTGGAGGAGGTTACAGGAGCGCCACCCCCGTCTCCCCTGCGGACGCGCCGCGTCTTGCTACCGAAGTTAAAATGCACCTAGGTCGGGACGCGCCACCTGAAAGCACCGCTGAGGCATGGTTGTATAAAAACAATATTAACTGTGCCACAAAACCTTGCAAACTAAAGATCTTAAAAACATCACGCGCCCTTCATTTTGTACTGAACTCCAATAAAAGTTACTACAAAAAGAGTCTTTTTCGTTTGTTTTTTTCGCAAAAAAAGGCTTTCTAAAAGCTCAAGGTAACCACAGTACAGACAAATGACAAAGAGTGGCGCTGTTGTTGCATTTAGCTCGGTCTCGGTGGACGCCAGCGGCCCAGGTTTCGACGGCGAGTTTCCCAACTGAGTGTTTTAGTAACGTTGCCGAGAGCATTAACGCCAGAAACGTCAAAACACACGAAAAAAAAAAAAAAAGAAGCAACAGAAGACGAAAATACGTCGAAAAAGGCACCCTCAACGTTCGTGGTGGGAGTTCTCGCTCTCCGTCGACCGCGGGTTTCGGTTGCCGTTTCTATTCTCTCGGGAGTAATTCAATTTGAGCAGAGTGGCTTGGAATATGTTTGTAAGGCCCGCCATACAACCAGTTGGTTTCGCTCCCGTTCTTGGCTGCTCAAACGTTCAAAATACGTCAAACAACTTTTTTTTTTTTTTTGCTTTTGATTTAGATATTGTTTTAGTAGGCCATATGCGAAATCCTTGCCAGCTATCATCATCATGCCATTAGGAGCCGCCATATTGGGGGGTTTATCACATCTTCCAGTTGTGGACGAGGCGCATCTGCATTTAACTCGGTTTTCATGATATTAGGGCAGTTTATTTGTACACTCAATGGGTTGCTGGTTAGTTTCGGATCAAAGAAGAAAAGAAAGACGGCCGCCAAATTCAGGAAAAGGAATCCACCTTTTTACGAAGTCACCGGTTCGAGATTTTTGGGTAGAGAACGCGCGTGCACACCACGAGCGCTCTCACGAGATCTCGCTTGAAAGCATGCCATGGCCGCTCGTGAATCCATGGAACGCGAACATGTGTTTTCATACCAGAGACTCTGGAACCATGATTTCGAAAGAGGTGGATTGTTAGCAACGAGGTCGCAAGACTCGTCACTCAAGCAGTGAACTGGGCCATCCAGGTCAATGAACGGTATTTCTCGAAGACGTCCTGTGAAGGGTTCGTACTGGACTTGCAGCAGGTGATCATATTTTAGTTCTACGACTTACACTTTGGCGGGACTATTGTTTTTCGGGCGAAATCGTCGGTACGGGAACCCCCCAATATGGAGGAAATCTGATCATTGATCATGAATACACTAGATGGCGCTTCTTTTTGCATATGGTCTGTTCCCAAGTCTTCACACTGAAATGTTAGGGAGAGGGCCTTTAGAGCGCGCGACACATAGAGCGCCGACGTTAGAGCGCGCGACACGAGGGCGCTGCGACAGTAGCGCGCTTGACACTAGGCTCATTCACACTGGAAGCGGATCCGCGTTGCGAACGCGGTTGTATAAGGATTCAGTACAATTGCACGCGCATTTGATGACATCAAATGCGCGTGCAATTGTACTGAATCCTTATACATCAAATGCGCGTGCAATTGTACTGAATCCTTACACAACCGCGTTCGCAACCGCTTTGCGAACGCGGATCCGCTTCCAGTGTGAATGAGCCCTTAGCGGCGAGATGTTTCGGTGGCGCCCTCCTGTGGTTCCCCCTTGTGACGTCATTACCTTGCAAACAACAAGTTCGATGGTGTTTGCTATTAGCATGGTGGAAGCTTGAAATCATTGCGCTCTCAAAGGAACACTGCCAACACCGTCAAAATTAAAGTTCTTTCATTCCTCTTATTTCCGTCGATGATAAATCCCCTTTCCGACGTCATAGTCAGCGTTCGGCCAATCGTGGAAGGCTGACCACTCCGACGCTTTCGGTGGCGCACGGGGCTAATAGAGCGCATGTCACGAGAGCTCATGACCAGTTGAGCGCGAGACACGAGAGTACGCCTCATTTGAGTGAACACCGCAAAATGTGTGTTTGTGATGGGTGATCCACCACGGAGACAAGGAAGAAAAAAGGTGGAAGAGCTGCGCGAGGAATGGCGCGGTTTTTGAAAAGGGCTCGAGAAGGGCGCGAGCACAGCTCGGACTCGGAAGGCGAAGCTGCGAACAGCTGTTCGGACCTCGGTAGACGTGACCAGGCGTCAGAGGCCCGACTCTGTCCCCGCCTCCTCTCGTGGTCAAGGCGCCGGCCTGCCTGAGGCGGACTGGATATACCTGAGGCGCTGAAGACAACTCCAGCGACCGGGTTCACCAACATCTCCGGGAACTTCACATGGGTAGATCCCGAAGTTCCATTTACACGTTCCGCCGCAGGTCGAACAAAACTTTGTTTAGTCCTAATTACAATGTCGCACCCTCATTCAAACACACGCACCATACAAATATTGACAACCACGTGCCCCGTAATGGTCCTCAGCTCAGGTCACACCCGGCTCAAATAACCAGCCCCTACGTTCTCCAAACGAACGCTAGGGCCTCTCTCTCAATAGTATAGGGTAATTTGTCTCGCGGGGCATCAAGCCCCTACTGGCATACGCCACTGGATGTAGGTACGAGGCGTACTCCTGCATCAACACCGCACCAAGACAGCTATCTGACGCGTCTGTCCTAAGCACAAACACTTCCGTCAAGTCTGTCGCCCGGAGAATCGGTCCTACTGAGGGAGCTCGCTGCAATTCTCGAAAAGCTTCTTCGTGCCTACTAGTCCAACGCACCTTGTTGGGTTCCCTTTTCTTCGTGAGCTCAACTAAAGGAAGAGCTCTCTCCGCATAATTCGGAACAAACTGCCGATAATAACCCGTCAGTCCTAAAAAGGATCTCATCGTTTCTTTGTTGCAGGTCGCTTAGAGCCTACTATGTTTTGTAGGGTCTCCGGTAGCGAAGCTAGCTCACCACGCCCCAATTTGTGACATAAAAACGTGATTTCTCTCATTCCCAGTTGGCATTAGGTCGGTTTAACAGTCAGTCCTGCTTCGCTAATTCGCCGAAGAACTTCTTTGAGCACTTTGAGATGTTCCTCCCAAGTCTCAGTGGCGATTAGAATATCGTCGATGTAGTGTTGTACCCCTTTGATACCTGTGAGAACCTTCCTCATTAGTCGTGTAAAGACGGCAGATGCAGTCTTAATCCCAAAAGGCATGTATTTGAAGTGATACAAATCGCTTTCGGTAGCAAATGCTGTTTTTTTCTTTAGAGTCGCTGGTAAGGGGAATCTGCCAGTACCCTTTTGACAAGTCTAGCTTCGAGAAATATTTCTTTTTTCCAACTTCCGCGAACACGTCCTCTATCCGAGGAATTGGCTCGGCATCAGGAATGACTACGTCGTTTAGACGTCGGAAGTCAATGCAGACGCGATGTGACTTACCTTGCTTCTTCACCAGGACCAGAGGAGAACGATATGGTGACATTGATTGCTCAATCACTTGTAGCGCCAACATTTGAGCCACTTCCTGCTCTATCGTCTCCCTCGTTGCGAGGGGGTTGGGTAGTGTGGAGTCTGGATAGGATCGCTTGTCGTCAACTCAAGCTTGCACTCCAACAGTTCTGTTCGTCCAGGCACCTCGGTAAAAATCTCTTCAAATTTTTGTAGAACGTTCTTGACGTCCATTTTCTTTCTCTCGCTGAGGTCTTCGGCCACCACCACATCATCGATTCCCTGGGAAGGCCTGATGTCCATACACGCTATGCCCTGCTCCGCTTCCCCCTCCTCGCATAGCTATTAATGAGCACGCCTGATTCTTAACTTCGGTATCCCTCTCTCGCTCCTCATACCTTTTTAACATATTAATATAAAATACCTTCGTAGTATGCCCTAAATCTATGACGTAGTCGACTTCATTTATTTTTCCTACTACTTTGTAGGGACCCTTCCACTGCACGAGCAGCTTGTTCTTCTTGGCTGGTACCAACAGCAGTGCACTATCTCCTTCTTTTAAAAGTCGTCTTCCCGCCTTTTTGTCGTACATCTTCTTCTGATGCTTGCTGGCGGCTGTCAAGCTCTGATGTGCCAGTTCCGTGGTTTCTTCAAGGCGATCCCGCAGGTACAAAACATACGAGTATGTTGTTTTTAGATCTCGTACTAACTCCTCACCTGTCCAGATTTCTTTTAGTATCGTCAACGGTCCCCGAAGATGCCTCCCATAGATCAATTAAAATGGAGAGAAACCTATAGGCTCGCTTGGGGGACTTCTCGATAGGCAAATAGTAGCGGGGCGAGATACTCAACCCATGATCGGGGCTTCTCCTGGCACATCTTGCACAACATCTGCTTCAAAGTATACCGTTGTACCTCTCCACTAAACCGTTACAAATGGGGTGGTACGGAGTCGTCAGCAGCTGTTGGATGGACATCATTTGTGTGAGCTCCTGCATGAGCCCCGATGTGAAGCTTGTCCCACGATCAGACAAAATCTGTCTGGGGAGGCCCACGCACGAAAAGATCTCCAATAGACTTTCCGCTACTGTGTGAGAGTCACAGGATGGTAGCGCTACCGCATCAGGGTATCTCGTCGCGAAATCTGCCGTAGTTAGGATGTAGCGGTTCTTATTTTCGGAGCTCGAAGGAAGCGGACCTATCAGGTCGATAGCCACCTTTTCAAATGGAGTATTAATTATTGGCATTCGGCCGAGAGGCGTGCTCTTGACCGTCCCCTTAGGAGTGGCCCTCTGACATGCATCACATGATTTCACATATCTTTTAATGTACGGCCTGCACCCCTGGCCAATAGAAGGCCCCTAGTACCCTGTCAGTGGTACGTTTCATTCCCTGGTGGCCAGCCATTACGCTGTCGTGTGCTACCTCCATGACGTACGTTCTCAGGGCGGCTGGAACGACTACTTGCTTAAACACCTTACCTCCTTTCTGTTCATAACGTTGACATAGCACTTCCTTCGAGAAATAAAAGCTGTATCTGAATCCATCCTTGGCGTGGTGTATCTCTCCGAGTTTGTTCCGACAATTTTCCAACGTGCGATCGCATCGTTGATATTCCTTTAGGACTTCGGTGGTGACCTCCTGCCTTTCCATTTCCTTAGATGTGCCCTTTTTGTTCGAGGACTTCAGTTTGCTTGCAGCTGACACGTCAGTCGTTGCTGCAGTGTGTATCGAGGCATCTTCCTTTTCAGGTTCTTGTGAGGCCTGCTGGACCATTTTGTTTTTCCATTCGAAGTCCGGCTCATCGACTCCTCGTGCACCCTGAATATTTACTACAATCACATCATGGAGAGGTGTGTCCATGCGCTTCACGATCAATTCTCCAACGAAGTATGGAGAACGCAGCATTATTTTTGCCTCCGGCAGCTACAACGATGTACCATCTACGAGAAAAACCTTTCCTGTCTTTCCCGTGAGACAAGAAGTTTTCACTAAACCGCGTTGAACTATCACTGTATTGTTACCCGTGTCACGTAGTACTTTGACTGACTGCTCATTAAGCAACCCCCGCAAGAGAGGCATGCTGTGTACATCGAATACCTCGTTGTTCTCGTGAACCATGTTAACTAACCCTGCCTCACAATCGCTCGTGGATACTAGACCTGATCCCTCTACAAAGTTTCCAAGCGAAGTTTATGTACTTTCTACTGCTTCTGACTCCACCATACACAGGATTCGCGGATTTCTTTGTTTCTTGGGGCAGTCTTTTACCTCATGCCCTTCTCTTTGGCAAAACGAACAGGATGGAATCTTTGGCCTGAAACTACTTCGGCACTCTCGTGCTTTGTGACCGAGCTTGCCACACAAGAAACATTTAGGTTTCGCAAACGCCGGCGCATCGAGGTTAGCTCTATGGGTTCACGTGGCTCTTTCGTCGTCTCTAAAGGAGGAGAGGTTCTTTTGTTGTTGCGCCTCCAGAAATCGATCGGCGGCCTCAACCATTGATGCTAGCGTCTGGCAGCTTCTCTCTTTCAAAAAATGGTAAGTTTTGTGTGGCACTGAGATAAGAACTGTTCTGCCAGGATCTTATTTCTCAGCGATTCGTATGTTGAAGGTGTCTCCTCCACCTCCATCCACCTATCGAAGTATCCTTGAAGCCGGGCAGTGTACTGGCTGGCTGTCTCCCCATCTTCGGGTTTTGATTTCCTGAATTTCTCTCGATACCCCTCAGTTGTAAATCGGAATCTATCCAGGAGAGCTCGCTTGGTCGCTTCATAACTCATAGAATCCCGAGGCGATAGTCTGCCGTAGACTTTCAACGCCTCTCCCGTCAGGCACATGCTTAGAGCGGTAGCCCATTTAGGTTCTGGCCAGTTTTTCCCCTTAGCAATGCATTCAAAACGCTTCAAGTAGGCGTCTACATCGTCTCGCCCTTCATCGTACGGAGGAATAAATTTCCGGGGACAGATGTGACTGGAGTTTGTTCTCCCGTTATTCCTCCCCTCTGTTGTGATCTCGGCAGTAGTTGTCGCTCCCGTCTAAGCTAGCCTTATGCGTAACTGTAATGTTCGTTCGTCGACTTCAGCCTTCTCTCGGTTTGCGCAGCCCTTTCCTCCCTCTCACGCGCCTTTTCTTCGCGTTCGTAGCTTTCTCGTCCGCCCATTCTTTAAGTTCAACACCTTGTAGGCCTAGCTGCTTGCCAAGCTCCATAATTTCTTTCAGATTCATAGTTTAGTGATTATTTTTGAACGATCCAATGTGTCTTCCGTTCCTGTCGTGGACGCCAATTGTGATGGTACGGTTCGTGTGTTTAGGGTGTTAAAAGAATAACGGAAGACACAGGATGCGTTTGGGAATATTTCACTCTTGCAATATAGACACCATGCAGAAGAAAAGAAAAACCAAATATTTACACCGCGGCTATTTTACAGAATGTCATTGTACGTGTTGTCTTTCTCACAGTTTTTTCCCTGGTCACATGGAGGGGTAGCACCGAAGGAGGGTGGTGGAGGGCTCGTCGTTGATGGGCTCGGCGGCAGTTGTTGTTAGCCTGGAGCGTCTCGTTCCAGGCTAGTAGATTTAAAGGATTGATTGTAGGATTCGTAAGTGAACGTTTTTCCGACATAAACGTCTCCAGTGACACAGCACCAATGCGTCAAGATCTATCGCCGCCAGACTTCGAGAAGCGCATGGGAGACGGTGACCTTGACCGCATTAGCAGGCCGCGTTTTCGCACGCAAATGTGTGCACACACATTTGTTTAGTACTATTGCCATTTGTGACAATATGAATGGTTGGCGTATATGACACTTGGCACGAGAGTTCCTTTTCCTAAATTGATCTTAAAAACCCCAGAGTACAGGGACGCGTGTTACATTTTGCTTCTTTCCTTTTGAACGTATTAAAATAATTTAAAATAAAAATGAGTGAGGTCGATGGTGAACCTTATCAATTAAAATCAAAGAACTAATGAAGCTAGGTCAGCTGCAATGTTTTTTTCTGCGAAAACGGACGCTACCATGATTAATTTTCTTTTTTCTTTCTGCTGTCAGCTTTTTGTTACACCTCTTGGTTTGTCACATGCCAAAATTATGTCGACTCTTTTCGCAATGTCCATGCTGAATGCCGCGGCGTAGATCCCCGCGAATTTCACATAAAACACGCGATGTCCGAACAAGTGGTCGGTCGGGTCGGGCCACTCGCCCTGGACTGGTTGTGCGCTCTAGCACTGTTATGCACGTTCCTCAAAAAGAGGAACGGAAGCTCGTTCCTCGTTCCTCTTGATTTTTGGAACGCGTTTCCGTTACAAGTTCCATCTCCGAGAAAGGAACTCGTTCCCGTTACCGTTAAAAAAATGGAACGTATCGATATTCATTACATTTGTATTTTGCTAATTACCATATTTAGTTAGATTAAACCAAGTCTTTTTTTTTTTATCTATCCCATCAAATAGCAACATACGAATTTGAATGCCTTGAAGGAAGGGCACCAGGAGAAGAAAAGAGGCGGCAGTAAGGCTTACATTAACTGAAGAGCGTGTTGGTGACATTGACTGGCAACGGAAAGAATAAAACAAACACGGGACAAGGGGACAAGGGACGGCGAACATTTCTTGTCGTTCGTCGTCCCTTGTCCCGAGTTTGTTTTATTCTTTCTGTTGCCAGCAAGGTTTCATTTGTTGGTATAGTCACGTTTAACAGTCTCAGCGTTTTGCCATATACATGTTTGCGGTGGGCTATGGAGACGAGCCAAATGTACTGTTACCCCACATTGCACGAGCGTTTTACGACAACCTCACACGTTTCAATCTAACGAAGTCCCGTGTTGGAACGTAACAACAGTTGCTTCACGATGCTCCTGTCCGCAAGACGAGCAAATGGAGAAAAAGGTAGGACTTTTTGAAGGTCAGTCTTGAAAACTACCACCAGTCCCTCTTCGTGAAGGGAGGATTCGTTGTTTAGTTTGAAGGTGGGAGAAGAAAAGCGGGAATGAAGGTTAATTTTTGTGCATTTGGCCAATGTTTAGGATACAAGGATATGTCTTGTAACCTGCTCTTTTGGTGTAACTGTTTTCTTTGTAGAGGTTCAGTGACGGCTGCAGTCGGCCTTAGATTTCTGGGTGTATGAGAATTCGTGGAAGCAAAGAAAGTAGCTGAGTTGGAGACGTCCCTTTTTCTGTCTTTTCTCTCGACTAAATGTTTGATTTCTGTACCGCAGTCTCGGGCACTGAAAAGAGAATTAATGTTCACTAGCTCTCCTGCACCCTACTGTTACCAAGCAAGGAGTTCCACAAAAAAAAAAAAAAAAAAATACAACCCTAAGTAACAAGAACTTAACGAGAGTGAGTGAGTGAAAAGACGTTTATTGACACTGGTGAATGGAGGAGTCAACTTATTGGCAAGTTTAGAGATAGTTGGTTAGGCGGGACATTGGCGATTTACATAACTCCGGTACAGCTGTGGTCCCGCCGTGGGGGAACGACCCCCTTATATGTGCATGTCCAGCCCGGTCTCGCTCAGGTAACTGAGCAGGCCGGACAGGACCGCGACGCGCTTGTCCCTTTCTCCCTCAGGTCGACACCAGGCTTCGAAGGAGGTGGGGCGGAGTTGTTGGTCGTCCAGGGCTTTCGTTCTCTCCTCATCGAAGTTTGGGCAGTCCCATACGAGGTGATGCTCGTCGCACTCTACGTCGCGATTTGTGCAGTAGATGCAGCCCTTGGAGCAGGCTTCCTCTTCTCGTCGCAGCTTTCTTGATAACAAGCTGTAGTCGTGGTCTATTGCAATCGAAGCGCCGTCAACTGTGTTCTTCCTCTCGCGGGCCGCCCGCTCCCATCGCTGGGTGCGGGCCGGCGTGATGGCGGCGTGGGCTGCCGTCGAAAGAAACATGCCGTCGAAAGAAACCCGAAGGAATGCTCGCTTCAGGGAGCTCGCCTCTGGCATTTAGCTTCATCTTTACTTCTTTTTTCATCGCCAGTTTGATGTTGAGGACGGTGCCCTCGGGATCGTATAAGTTGAAAGCGGACGATGGCGGTTGCACAGAGGGGGCCGCGACCGGGTCCTGGCGTCGAAGGTCGATACGATTATCCTGCTCTTCGTAAATATATTGTTGTTATATTTTTTTTAGAATTCCCCTCTTAGAAATAAAATAAAAAATGACCCCACTGAACGAAGAAAAAGGAACGCCGTTCCTTCTTCCGTTCCCGCAAAAATGTAACGAGTTCCCGTTCCAGTTCCATCGATGGAAGATGGAACGGCGGCGTTCCTTCGTTCCTCCCAAAAGGAACGCGTTCCAGGAACGCCGTTCCGTACAACACTGCGCTCTAGTGACGGGCGCTCTACCTGCGCGCGCTAACGTCGTAGCACTCTCGAGTCGCGCGCTCTAACGTCGCGGCGCTCTACTGTCGGCGCTCTTATCTAGGCGCTCTTATGTCGGAGCTCTTATCTGGTGCGCTCTTATGTCGGCACTCTTATGTCGGCGCGCTTATGTCGGCGCTCTTATTTCGGTGCTCTCATGTCGTGCGCTCTTATGTCGTGCGCTCTTATGTCGGCGCTATCATGTCGGCGCTATCATGTCGGTGCTCTCATGTCGTGCGCTCTTATGTCGGCGCTCTTATGTCGTGCACTCTTACGCCGGCGCCCTTATGTCGTGCGCTCTTATGTCGTGCGCTCTTATGTCGTGCGTTCTTATGTCGGCGCTGTTATGTCGTGCGCTCTTATGTCGTGCGCTCTTATGTCGTGCGCTCTTATGTCGGCGCTCTTATGTCGTGCTCTCTTATGTCGTGCGCTCTTATGTCGTGCGCTCTTATGTCGTGTGCTCTTATGTCGTGCGCTCTTTTGTCGTACGCTCTTATGTCGTGTGCTGTTATGTCGTGTGCTCTTATGTCGTGCTCTCTTTTGTCGTGCTCTCTTTTGTCGTACACTCTTATGTCGTGCGCTCTTATATCGGTCGCTCTATAGTGTTGTACAGCTTGTCCAGGCCGGTGGTGAACACCCTAAAAATAGGATTCTGGCGATCTTAGCGGCATCATAGGCATATTATATTTTACGAGCAACCAGTTTACAAGCGGGAAGCACTACATGCAGCTCTCAGATTCGCAGAAACAGCAAATACAGACGCAATGAATCATGCACGACATAAAAAACGCGATCCTGTCGACTGCTATCAACCGAATTATATATCCGACAAATCAAGGACACATTCGTAGGCGATACATTTAAGTTCAACGAATGTTATCTCCCAAGTACAAACCATTGGTATACAGACCATAATTGTTCAAAACAGTCGCTATCTAGGCACCTTATGCCACCATGGTGTTTTGAAATGCCGCACGAAACAACGTTGGCGCAGGGGCGACACTCGAGGGCCAAATCGGGCGTACCTTTCGCGATCTTCAGGAGCACCGTGGTACTTGTGCATAGGGTTAAAGTGGGTGCCCGTTGAGGCGCAACCTGCGAACATTAGACAGGCTCGGTATAGACGCTTTCAGGCATCGGCGCCGCCATAACCGCCCTTCAGTTTTTGTTTACTCTTATTCCGTTCACTTCATCATTACCATAGCAGGCCAGGTCATTGCCACTTTAGGTGCTACTGTGTCTTTGTCCCCAGCATAGGCCTTTGTGGAGGCTCGTCAAAGCCCGCTTCAGTGTATCCGCATCTCGGCAAGACAAGTGAAGGCCGGCAATGGCGGCGCTATCTGGCGCGTGTTTAAAGCGTTTCCTAACTCGGGAATGTTCGGACTGAACAGCTGGGAGATGCTGCAATACCGTTGGTCAGGTCGCCGAAGCTGTGGACGTGAAGGCCGTGGTCTCCTGGCGTTAGTCCGACGATCTCGCCGTTGATCATCACCGGGTGTTCGACGTTCTGCGAAGAAAGGCAGACGGAAAGAAAAAGATTCAGTGGAAGTTACAAGGAAGCGGATAACTTTAAAACACAAAGCTCATTAAAAAAAAAAAAAGTTTAGTTCCTCAGTTATCTATTTGATCTAATCTATAAAGTTCACGAACAGCAGAGTGCCTTTTTTGTTAGAGCGCAGCTCTTAGGCGCCCGTTTCCGGGTTCAGCGGCATCGGCGTCGGCGTAACCACGCGTTGCATTATGGGAGATTTTCTATAATGACGTCACACGTGACGTCACGTGTGACGTCACGTGCGGAAGCCAAAGCAGGATGCGGTGCATGTGCCAAGAAAACGGAAATAGAACGACGACAGCACAGACAAGAGAACGTCACGGTCGTCGGCAAACAAGAAGGAAAGGGGAAAAGGTCAGAAAAGGTCTGCCGATGCACAGTGCATACCATTTTCCGAAATTGCCGGTTCGGGAGCATTCAGAACGAGCAGCACACGGATCGAACGAGCTCTCACACAACGGAGGCACGTGCGGTGTGCTCCTACCGAGAACAGGTTCAAACTTGGGCGAGTTGGGTAGGCTTCTTTAAAAACTAAAAACAGCGCAAACAAGGCGAAGGTCCCGTTAGACGTACAGGGACACGGCGCTGTCCATGTGTCCTCTGGTCCTTTGTCTTGTTTTCCCGAACAAAAGCCCCCAAACCGGCACCGTGTGAAATTTCGGAAAAGCGCTAATGCGGTGCCTCAAATATAGCCAACTAGGCGCCAGAATGTTCGTTCATTGAAAGTCCGAATGCGCTCCCGGGACGACTTGACAAGGGAACCAATAAATATGCTACATTCACGCCCAGAAAAGGACAAAAACTATAGACGCCGTTCGCAGGCACGTATAATGCAACCTGGGGCTCTAATCTGGACACTTGGCGAAAAAGTCGGCGAGAAATCCGGCGGATATGATTGGCCGGCGCCGAGGTCAAGTGCGCAGTTGGCGAAACACGGCCGCCGATTTTCTCGCCGACTTCTTCGTCAAGTGTCCAGATTAGGTCTCCTGGTAGCAACGTTTTCTAAGCGTCATCATTTGCACGCACCAGAACATATATTAATGCGAAATCATTAACTGTCCCATGAAGCGAAGTCGGCGTTGTCTGTAACCGCCTGTAGTAGCGAAACGGCAGTTGAATTCCCATTGGCCAAAAGCACAGCAACGCAGATGCTTCGTCACGGAAGCTGGCGAGGCCTCGCGAGGTCAAAGCGGACGCGCCTCAGAAATAGAACACAAAGAAAAGCACAGCAACGCAGATGCATCTTCACTGAAGCCGTGGAGCCGGCGGGGTTCGCCGCGCCTGCGCAGTGGGGGAGCGTGATGTCACCGCCAGAGCGCCGTGAGGAAAAGACGTGGCGCGCTGCTTGTAGGAGCGCTTTCGCATTCCTACACGTAAGCAGCTTAAAAAATACTGACACTCGCAAAAAAAAAATTGCCAGCCGATTTAATGTGGTTTTAAAAGACTATCCAATTAATATTTTTATTTTGCTACAGGGTCACATATTTTTAATAAAGCTAAGAAACGCAACGGCTCGAAACCGAAACCTGCGCACGGAAAGCAAAGATATAGAAAGTGTCATAAAAAAAAAGAAAAAAAATTTCAGTTTTTTTTTTTTTTTGCCGCAAAAAAATACTAGGCATCGTCTAAAGGCCGGTTCAGACACTTGCGGTTGAGTGCGTTTGACTGCGTTGCGTCGAGAACCGAAAGCCAGTCACCGGCACATGTGTGCTTCGTATGAAGCGTGGAATCCAATTTAAGGAATCATCTTGGCACGCGACATAAGCAGCACGGATGTCCTGGTTTCTCGCTTCCGCAACGCAGTCAAACGCAGTCAAACGCAACTGTCTGAACCAGGCTTAACGCTCATTCTCCGCCCAAAGGTAGCGTCAGAAGTCACAACCAGATGCGAAAGTTTCAGCCCGGTCCGATACCTTATTCAAAAGTTATAAGTGATTTTTTGAAAATTCCAATGAAAAAAATGGAGCCCATTTTTGCCCGTTTTCGGTTTCTGGGGCCATAGAGCCCCATGTATTCAAAAACCCCGTCGGCCGCCATTTTCCCATTGAAATTTTCAGAAAATCACTTATAACTTTTGATTAAGGTATCGGATCGGGCTGAAACTTTGGCATCTGGTTGTGACCTCTTGCACTACCTTTGGGCGGAGAATGAGCGTTAGACGATGCCTATACCTGTTTCCACCTTAAGAAAAAAGTACGTTTTGCGCATTGTTCCTACGCGGCGCGAAATAGTTCTCACGAGATTCGGTTGTCGGAGGAAAAAGCGATGCCTTTGACGTTTGGAACGTGTACATAGTGAAAATATAACATATATCTAATCTAAAATTCACCTACATATGTCTTCATTATCCACGTAAGGGGGAAATTAGTAATGTTCCGCGAGGAGCCGGACTTGTTTTACTTCGGTTCTTAAGGTGAAAACAGGTATAGTTTATTTTTGCGGTAAAAAACCTTTAAACTTTTTTTTTGTGACACCCTGTATAGAGGAGGAGAGAGTGCCGGAAGTCACCTGAATACACCCGAACGCGCCTTTTTTACCCCTCCGTTTTTTTTTTTCTTGCCACGCGCAGCAGGCAACATAACAGCGTTGCGGGTACCGTTTGCCGTGCAATTGCTTTGCTGTTGTGTTTGTTTCGCTTGCTATTCTGCACTTCAAGGTGAGTTGTTTTGTACATTGAAGAGTTGAAAATCAGTTGTGAGGCACTCACTACTCATTTCGGAGCCGATCCCGGGCATTCACCACGGGCACCGTGGGGAATGCCCGTGATCGGCTCCGAAAAGAATGTCCCCAAAATGTTGCGAGAAGAGCTGCCTCACACGTTCTGCATCCAAAAGTGGCATTGTGCGGCAGAGTCTGCGGAACTTTCCTAAAGATCAACGGGATCGTGACGAATGGCTGGCTGCAATTCCGGCAGAACAGTTACGGGCACCGGGGAAGGCGGACGCTACCCGATTTATATTCACCTTGCATTTTGTGGAAAGAGACTACATTGGGTTCGCAGGTGTCAAAAAGGGAGTCCGATACCATTTAGTTCAGCAAAATTTCGTCCACATTTTTTTTCAGTGATAATTGTAAAAAAGAAAAAAGTAAATATAGCGAAGTGTAAAAAAAGAAAAAGCAGCTGACCCAGGCTCTGTATCGAACCTGGGTCCACTGCATTCAAAACGGACACCTTTCCACTGAGCTACTCTATTTTTAAATAGTTTTGACAAATCGTTTTATACGGAACCCAATAGAGGACAACTGCCCGAGCGATGTCTCTAGCCATGAGAAGGGGCGACGACTCGGCGACGTCTTCGTGCGAATCAGCCTGCTGGTTGGGCGCGTTCTCTTTCGAAGGAAGATAAATTCGCCGGTACCGCGAACGAAAGTCATGAAGTGAGGTCCCACTCCCGCGTCCGCCATCGCCGTCCAGCCCGCGAGTCCCACGATACGCGATTCAACGCCAAGTTGAGAATCACGCAGTGAACGTACAGAATGCTTCCGGTTCTCTGTGCAATGTTGTTTTTTTTTTCGATCAACGTATTTGAAGCTTTTTAGAAGCCACAAAAAATAGGTTTCATCTTTTTTAATTTTTAATATTGAGTGTGTGCCTTCAATGACCCACGATTTTGATTACATTTGGTTGTGATGTCCTAAACCTTAGAAAACGGCCCATGACCACGAAGAAGAGAGTGAGCGCGACTCAAACCGGCCAGTTCTCGATCGGCGGTTTTCGGGCGGAAAGAAACCGAATTTCGAGCCGCAAATTCCGTTCTGGGTAATTGGGCTCTCATATGTCATGTACAACTAAAAACCTCGGCGAGCATAAATAACCTGTCGGCGTCTCTCTACGTGTTCTGGACAATATTTGGGAACATCCCGCAAACTGCGGAAGTGAAAAGCCGACTATTTTCTCGGATGACAAAAAGTCGTCTTTGCTGAGCAGCGTTTTTACCTCAAAAACCGTAGGAAAAAAAAAAAAAAAGACCGTCTTTTGGCGGAGCGGTACTAATTCTTTTATTTGTAGTGAGGTAATACCCCCGTCACACGAAAGAAAAAAATTAATGCAATTTCTAGCGAACGAGATTCGCCCCGAAGGTCATTTGCGCGCTGCGACACGGGAATACTTAATGACATAACCGAAAAAAAAAAAAAAAAAACATTCGCCACTAAATAAGCTCGGGGGAACTTATTTGCAGTTGCTCTCGGACCGACTATAGTAATCTCGACGGCGGAGACGCCGCGAAAATTTGCAACGTGAACTTGCAATAACGCAAATGTGCGAAATAAAGATGGTTATTTACGAGTATTGTAGCAGATTCTTTTAGCTTTGCCATTCAAACATCACAGAATTCGCCCCCCCCCCCCCCCCCAAGAAAATGCAATCCTGCACTTGAAAACAGTAGTAAGAACAATGAATCGGCAACGCATAGCTTTAAACGCACTGGCCTGGCAGGATTTAACTATTCTAGCTTTACTATCTATAATACTAAAAAAAAAAAATTGTTAACGCCTGCTTACGTCGGATAAACATAAGTGGGTCTGCTGTGCGTATAAACGAGTGCACTTAGTGTTCTCAGCGTCCCAGCGCCGTATGTGAAATCCGTACTATGGTGTTTCCCGCCTTCCTGTACGATGGTGTTTGTGTGTTCATAGATGTGATTGGTTCGTGTCATTTTGGAGCACCTATTGGAGCAACCAAAAGTCGCAGTTTGGAGCAGCGAAACACTTTTAAGGCACAAGCGTACTCTTCATTCTAAAGGCCCGTTCACACTCTTGCAACCGAGTACGACCGAGAGAGACCAGACTCGTTAAAACCTCTTAAATTTTCTTAGGACGAGAGAACACACTGGCACGCTGGCGCCGTCTATGCGGTGACCCTGGAACTGCATTTCACAAGAGTGAAGGTTTTGCGGGATTTCCGAGGTCAAATATGCGTAATTCCTATAAGAAAGGCTCGTTTATAACGTTGACAAACGTTTTTCGAGCCAAAAAAGAAATGATAATGCGCGAGAGAAATAGAAAATATGCCGGACCGTTAAGTTTACACTGCTACCCAATAGATGGCGCCAGCGTGTCTTCTCGTTGTAAGAGGTTTCAAGGAACCCAGTTTTAAGAGGGCGCAAGAGTGTGAACGGGCATTAAAGGGGCCCTGCTACGACGTTTTTACTGGTTTTTAATTTGCACCGAACCTGAGCGCACTGAACGCAGTAACTTAAAGGGGCCCTCCAACAGTATTTGAGCGTCTACTTTTTTTTTCCGGTTTCTCCACGCTAGTGGTCCCGGAAACCCAGTGGACAACGAAAGAGTTTAAAAATATTAGCGCATCATATTTTAATTTGACAACTCGGAAACACCTCCTCCGACGGTGGCGCCGCGAGGTGCCGAATGCGCGCGCATAACAGCGCTCCCTTTCACTATACGTCACATTCACTGGGTTTCGTGATTGGCGAGAGCCGTCCCAGAAATTTTGAAGCGGAATAAAGTATATCACACGTTAACCGTCATTATTTCTCTAAAAAGTCGTTTTTATAGAGCTAATAAAGTTGCAAATTAAAGTTCAAAAAGGGCGAAAACAACGCCTCGTCGCTCATGCGCGCCTCCCAGCGGCGGAGTACCTCCTACTCGCCGAGGTGGCTCCGGTGGCGGAGTTGCGGGAGACGAGGCCGACGAGGCCAACGAGGCTTCCGCGGCTGTCGAAGCGGACTGAGGCAGAGACGTGTCGCGGCGCTTGCGTGGTGTGTCCTCGTACGGCGCGACGCCCAGCTCCGCACTCCTTTTTAAGAATTCGGCGCTCAAAATCCTATAAGCCCGGTAAATTCATCGATGATGGCAACCCGATTCCAAAGCTACGATGGTTGCAGCGAGGCCTAATGGCCGACCGGGCCGACGGGCTATCAACCAAACTCGCGTCCAATTGGCCAACCGCTTTGCTCCAATCGCTAAACTGTTTCATTTTACGTCATGAAGCGCAATGTTTTGCTAATTTAAAGTTGTTTTCTGCAATATTTAATTTGCTAATAACACAAAATATTGCGAATTTCTGTAATATTTTTTTTCCTCGGTGTTCCTGCTTTCATGGAGCTCCGTTTCAGCGCGAACTTCAAACCAGTAAAAAAATTGTTGGTGGGCCCCTTTAAGGAAACTTTTCTTTTCTTGAATTTCGCTTTATTTTTAAAAGTTATAGGCGAATTAAAATTACAAAAACAAGCAAAAAATAACCTCCTTCATGAGGTCCTTGGTTGCTTGGGTGGCCGTGAACTAGGGGAGGGGTAGTGAGCTCAGCGAGCGCTCACGGCTGCCGCACTCCGTGTCGACAGCTCGAGAGGGCGCCACTAAAGCATGTGCTGGATAAGCTGTATGAAGCGGGCGGCCAGGGCGGCTTGCATCGCATTTGCGGCGTGATTAAACACTAATTCGGCATGACACTTCATTGGCCACAAACGACAGCAAACACGGGGTAAAGATCAGTTCAGAACGGGAGCCACTTCGCGCTGCCATACCGCCAAACCTGCTCGCCGAAGCAGCCGAAGGCCTTCGACGCTCGGAACCGGTCGGATCCTCGAACGCAGCGCCGCCGCGTACATCCGGGACCTTTTTACGCTCGCCGTTCGTCGGAGACTGATCCCACTACCCTTTTCTAGTATGCGCCGTCTTTTCCACCGCTTGGTGGCGGGTATGTTGACGGGCCATTTCTTGTTTCCGTACTTTATAAACTGAATTTGTTTCTTTTCTGATCTAAAATACTGAAGAAAAACTGCTTTCATAAATAATTGAAACGGTTCGCGCCACTTATATTTTGTATTTCGACTAAAAAAAAAAAAAGCTTTTAGCGGCTCTGACCAGTAGTAAGGCCAGGACCAAAAACGTCACTTATCGCGCCCTTTCGGCACCGTGGGTCGCCCCCGTAGGTGAAGGAGGTTTCCGCGTCGTCCGGTTAAAATATGACGCACTGATATTTAGTTACTATCTCCGTGCCCGCTGGCTTGCCCGAACCTCAAGAGATGTGGAAACCGCAAAAAAGGTACACGCTTAAAGGGACACTGAAGGCAATTTCGGATATTGTTTTGACGATTGAACTTCGTTCCAGGCCCGTCTCAGGCCACGTTGCCCAAATTTCGGCCGAAACCGGCGCTTGTGTGCCGCGCAAATCAATGAGACAGTCGCGGTAATAATTGTACCGAGATCGACTGGCGCGACGCCCCGAGAGTTGCGGGAGAAGCCAGCAGAAGCGGAGCTCACGTGACCGATGCGGGGCCAAGACGTGCGACGTCACAAGAGACGCGTCAGCGATTGGTCGAAACAAGAGACGTGCCCTCGCTCACGTTTTGGTTCACAGTTTTTAGGAATACTGTCCTAATTTCTGCTTGAATAACCATGAAAAGTATAAATCGGACCGGAGATGATTATTAAACCGTAAATAAAACAGCATACTTATTTTTTTTTCTTTGCTACGCTGGACGCGAAACGGGCAACGAGCAACTATGGGCAGACAAAATAAATAAAAAAGAACACAGCGCAGAGCATGCTGGAGACGTTGATGTCGTGTTTACTTTGGGAACACGGTACTCGAAGGATTTTGCAAAGTGGTAGTCATGCCAAATTTGTGCGCCGTAGACGGCTGTTCAAACGGTCGACTGAAGACCAGTAATCGTTCTTGTCCTTTGACGACGAAATGAGTGGACGTCAGACTCTGGTGAAAGCAAAAATGAAGCTGTTTATTTTCTTCTTCTTGGGGAGCGTCCCCCGCGGAGGAACCGGTTCCCGGGTCGCTGCCGCTTTCCCCTCGGAATGTCCTTCGCGTCCCTGTCGGACAGGGACAGGGCCTGTCCTTCGGCAACGCGCCGCTCTCGTCTCGCCCGCGCGAATGTTGCTCACAGTTTTGCTGCTCAGAGCCAGAGGGCCGCTCGTTGCCGGTTGGGCGGTCACCGTCGGGTGATGGCGAAGAACGCCACACACGTACTCCCGTTCTGTTGGTGTTAGGTCACTGAACGGAAGCCAGAACCGAACTCGCTCACGAGAGCGGCATTGTCGTTCATGTTGACAGATCCAACGAAACGATCGCGCCACCGCGGTGCTATAACCCACCGCGGTAACCAGTCTCGATCTCCTAAATGCTACCGATACCGACTATTCACACTTGACATCATTCCCTATGTCACCTTCGTTTTCGGAGGCCCAGAAATGAGAATGGAGGTAGTTCAGTTTCGGTTTCTTCAGTTCTTTTGTAGGCACAGAAATACGCGTCACAACTATCTACAAAATATTGGGCAGCGTGCCAGGTTCCCAAGAAGCCTAAAAACACCATTTAAAAAAAATAATTAAAATCGCCTTCATTGTCCCTTTAAATAGGATTTTAATGCGAATGGTATCTAAAACTTCGTATGTTAAACTAAAAAAAAAGGTTTTTGATGTTTTTGCGTAATTACTCGTTAGCATTTACTGCAAAGCATAATTAAATTTCAAATGTAATTTAGTTTTGCATATCAGTGGCATCTTAAACGTGGAGCTTTATGAGGGTTCAAAAATAAGAATGTGGAGAATAAATATGCCATAAAATGCACAGCTGAACCTATTCATAGTATTCCCAAGTTTTCATTCCACTGCTACCTCAATTTAATTTCAATTTAAACTGTATCGACTCCATCCACGAACAGTCAGGTGGCCTATTTATAGGTGTTAACTAAACATAAAAAGTAAGCTTATGGCGCCGCCCAGATACACGCAATCACCAATTCATCTACCCTTTCCCAATACCCAAGTTCAAGTACCCTTCCTTACATCGTAAATTTGTAGAAAAAAAAAATGCCGAAATTGCTGCTGTCGTTACGTTGACTCTCGACGAAATGCGTTATCGTTTAGCGCAGGGGTTCGGACTCGAATCCCGGAGAAAAGCTCACCGGAGAAAAGCTCACCGGAGAAAAGCTCACCGGAGATAAGCTCACCGGAGAAAAGCTCACCGCAAAACCGGCGGTTGCGGAGAAAAGCTCACAGGCCATTGAGCGTATGCGGTGAAAAGCTCACCGATTTTTTTCTTCTTTTTATATAGAGGCCGTTGGATCACGCGTAACATATGTCAATTTATTATCATTAAAAATCGACGGGTTTGTAAAAACGAAAATGACCTTTTTTGTAATATTTGTTAAGCTTATTGGGTATATTGCTCCCAAATCAATATTTGCGGGTGCGTGTTTTCTGTAGCTTACTCTCTAACCAACGAAAGCCTAACTGAGAACTTTATGAACTTGAAGAACAGGAAAAAGTTCGAAAACTTAATGATGTCTGCCTAAAACCTAAAAATCCAAACTGTAAATGCCGAAAATCTGAAAGTGCATGCGCAACAATGCGGTGCCTGAAATTCTCTTTGAAGCTTTTGTATAAAACAGTCAGTAGGATATCAAGTCTTCCTTCTTCCACGAACATGCACGTTTTTTAGCCGTTCCTGCTGGTGTTTCCACACGTTGCCTTTGTGTGATAGTGCCCTTCTATGGCGAGCCACCCACGACCTTCAGAGCTGCACACTGGCACCGTTGTTATTCGTGACCTATAATAAGAGGTGGTCCTCTGTAAGGTAGAAAATAGAGCGAGTTGGTGAACGTCATGCATGATGAAAACCGCTCAAACGACGACTACGGAGTGAAGACAACAAACACGACAGGACGAAGCTGTTCTCGAAACTAAAGTTTTGTTAGTGAAATTAACCGAAAGAAAACAGCGTAGCCGACACTGATACATCAACAATCACCTTCTTATCTATCAGGCACTACACAATATTTGGAGCTGAAATGGTTCACACACCGTTATTCATATTAGCTCGCAAAGAACAAATCTCTTCATCTGACAGAGCTACTGACAGCGCACTGTCAGCTGTCAATAAAGCATTGTCTTTTTTTACCGGTGTACGATGTTCTGATTTTAGACTTGCGGCTTCATTAATATACAAAATAGGTGATTACAAATTTCTGAGGAATTAGTAAATATGCCCTAGTGAACTTCAAGAATGTTACGAAAAAGAGGACATATTTTTAATGAAGTGACGAATGCGAATTGTGTTAAATTGCCACGTTTGACGCAGAATCCTCTAAATTAAAAAAAAACAAAAAACATCGGTGAGCTTTTCTCCGCATCCGCTCAAAGGGCGGTGAGCTTTTCTCCGCATCTGCCGGTTGTGCGGTGAGCTTTTCTCCGGTGAGCTTTTCTCCGGTGAGCTTTTCTCCGCCGCCCTTCGGACTCGGCAAAGGTTGGGAATTCCAACCTCGCAACGGCCCGCATCCTGTTGTGTTCAGAGAGCTAGTCAGTTCTCCCGGACTTCCAGGATTCCTTTCTTTTCTTCTCTCTCTCCTTTCTCCTGGACGTCGGCAGAAGAAAAAAGAAAACAAAGAAAACGGAGCACGGAGACATGCTGTATTGTGCGTGTATGCATACTGCTGACGGCAGTGAAACGAGAGAACAAGGAACCATGAACCGAAGTTTACGAATGAAGCAAGCTAAGGCCGTGTGGGTACAGCTATTATTCGTGGAAGGGTATACAATCGTGGACAGGGCTGGCTATGTGGGTAGAAACTGAGGGAGATGAGGAGATGAGAGGGGGGAGGGGGTCAAAACATCGAGCTCTGGTGGGAGACATAGGTGGACGCAAAGCTAGCTATCGTTATCTACTCAATCTTCGAACGCGTTCGAGCAGCGAGTAGAGACAAAGGCAGCTACCTTCGCAGCTACACGCTAATCCCTTCAACGAGAGCTCGGTCAAATACTTCACTAGGGGGAATACAGGTCACACCCAAGTCTCCCCTCGTGGCTTTTTTTTTGGTCGGTCGCAAAGGCCGCCGACTTCTCTACGCTCTTTCTGACCACCTCGTCTGTCAACACCTCTTTCTCCGGATCACGTGCGCGCCCAGCAACGCGGATTTGAGAAAGACGGGGAACGCGGATGCAAGCAGGAACCGCGATGCGATGCACCATCGTCAACGAATAAACGGAAAGCACACGACATGAGTGTAATCAACTAATGACTCGGATCATGTTTCTGACCGTCGGCTAATCAAACTCAACGACATTCTCGCAATAATTAACGTCCCCGACGGGCTCAAAGCTGCTCGGTGAAATTTCGAAAACCCGCTTATCGAGTTGGTTACGAGTTGCCTGTGCAAGTAAGAGACGTCGTGCCTAGTTCGAAGTTTGTGAAACCGAACGAAACACTTAGCGCATGCTGCGTATATGTGCCTCGTACTTGAATAAAACGATATTTTAAAGTTTCTTTTGCACACAGACAAAATAAAAAGAAAAAAAAAAGAAAAAAAAGACCAGAACACCGCGACCGAACAGCGCGCTCGCCAGATACGAGACCGGTAGCGAGGATGCCAACCCGAGAAATGGCGTTGGTTACCGGTTCACTGAAAGGGAAACCACGACGCTGCGACACACCCAGTCATTCAAACATCACGTTTCCGCGCGCTCTCATCTCCTGCTCTTTCTACCTGTGTAACATCGACACTCAGAGAGGAATCGAAGTTTGGTTCCTCTCGGAGAACGTGTGAGAACGGAACGGCCACCGCTCGCGTGTTTGACAACTCTGTTCACGATAATATACGCCAACTCATGTTTACAAACAAACCGGAGCGCCCCTAGCTGCACGCCATTGGCGCCGTGCATGCGCGATGGGGTGTGAGCCAGACTTGTGCCTATCTCAAATACTCTACTCAAGATACTGTATCTTAAATACTTTTTGGAGTATCTTGGTATCTTACAAATACCTTTGATGGAGAGTATTTATTACTCTATTTTAATTACAATTTCGAGTATCTTGACTCATTATCTTAAATACATTTTTGACATTCCGCCATTTTCTGAGTTTTTCGGTATGAAGTGGCGTGGGCGTGGGCGTGGCACGAGCAAGCGTGAACATTCTTTCGAGCAACCGAATCCTGTTGCTAGCTCCGATTAGCTACGGTGACTTTAACTGAGCTCGTGAAAATATCGCTTTTTTGCCGACGGTGACTCATATTTCAGCCCAAAGTTCGTACAATGAAGGTTCTCCCCTCGCCTTCCCAAAGGCGCCTTTTGTTTCTATCGAGTTTCCCCCCAAAAAGTCCTCAAACAAAAGGTGTGGTTTTAAGGAAGTAAAGATGCCACCCTGAGGCGCAAGCAGACCGGGAAACGACCTACGAGAACAATGCAGACTTGAGTATCAAGAAAATAAGAAATAGAAGAAAATGAGAAGTGGACACACACAAAAAAGTAGACATTTTTGTTTCGCTTTTTGTATATTTGATCCTGCTAAGGCAAAACGTCAATGTTTTTGTGTTGTTTTTTTTTTCGTTTCTTTGTGTTGTCAGTCCGGCACTTATTGCTCTCGCGAACATTGATAAGCAGAGAACAGTACAGGAAATTAACTAGGATCTGGATGGCATCTCAAAATGCCAACAAAGTGTCCCCCGACGTTGAGTGCTTTTCTGAACGCAACCTACTTGAAGAAGGTGCGACCACTGCCGTGGCTATTATGTGGGTTCTCTTTGTTATCTATTCACTCATATCCGTGTCCCAAGTTCGTTTATAGTGAACTCCCCGTATAGGGAATATGGATTGTAGTTAAACGATGCGTCTAAGGTGCGCCGCAGGATGTGATATTCAGCGATGTCACTATTGGCGAAGCGCTCTGACCCGTTTGTCACCCCCACACCGCGGTGTTTACCCAACACAAGGCCTGCGCACATTCCCACAGGCCTTGTGGGCATGTTCGTGTCATCTTTTTTAATAGAGCGCAGAACACAGTGTAATGAAAAAATACCAACAATTAGTGAAGTGACGTTAAGTGCCGGATCTCCCCCGAAAGCAGTCGTCAGAGGATGCGAACTTGACCCACTTGGGCTTTTGTGCAGAGCTGGGCACAGTGCATGCTGCATTGTTCAAGCAGGCCGGAGTGGTAACAATAGAGCCCCCCCCCCCCCCCCCCTCACCGGAGAACACGAACTCCAGCCGAACACTGAGGCCGCGTTCGGTTAAGTCAGCCGAGCGCTGAGCCATTATATTTGTCGTCCCCATCTATCTAGTTCTAAAGTTAACCGCTTGGGGCGCCACGATCTGATCTCCTCCCCAATAGCTAAAGCGACCTCTTGTTGTCCCAGAAATGTTTTGTAACATCTATGAGTGATATTGCCACGCTCGCTGCCCAGCAAGCGCGTGGCCGAATGGTTACCGCGCTTGGCTTTCGCGCGGAGGCTCCGGGTTCCATACCAGAAAGCGGACTTCTCTTTTATTTATTCCTTCAACTTGACATTCTGGTAAGTTCGAGAATTTTGTCGTCTGATTGAGTTACGAACGTTCTACTCGCCGAACTTTCTACGCCGAATGTTCCAGAAACCCACGCGGGAACAAAAGGTGCTCCGAGTGGCGGTCCGGAGTCAGTCTCGCCCCAGCGGTCGATCCTGCTGTTTCGCCGACATCGACGCCTGCAACGCTAGCCTTTCTCTATTTTGTTTTGTGAACAAGTTCGCCCCATTAAACGTTTAGTTTCTTCAGTTATTCGCTGCCTTATCTTTTATCATTCGTGACAATATTTTGCTCTTTATAGTGGACTGCATAAAATAGCCATATGATACTTTTTTTTTCCCCATTTTGTGTTGTTGCGTGCTAATAAACCATTCTGGTAACCCAGATTTGCGGAGCTGCATAATTGTCGTTGTCAATGACGTCGATACAAATTAATCAATGCGGAAGTATCTTCAAAAGTAACTGAAATACATTTCTAAGTATTTGTACTCTACTCAAGATACTTTACAGTGAAAGTAACTTGAGTAGTATTTTAAATACTTTATGAAGCAAGTATTTAGTAACTTAACTTAAATACCTTTATCGAGTATTTTGTCCAACACTGGTGTGAGCAAGACTAATACCCAATTCACACGGCAGCGTAAAGGTGCCTTTGGCACAGGTACCTGTAGTGAAGGGAGCTGGAGATCGTAATCACACGGCTCATAAAGGTCCCTTTATGTGTTAAAAGGAGCTCGCCAAGCTCCCTTTACAGCTACAGGGAGTAGCCTCGGACCCGCAAACTCAAAATAAAAATCACAGATATATACAAATATTGCTCGTTTAATGCATTATAACAGATTGAATATATACGAGTAGCAAATTATGAAATGATTGTGAACACTAATGTGATGGAATCATACATTCACGAGGAACGCACACTCCTACTAGCAGGTAGCAGCGGCGGCACGCGGAAAACAATGTCTGCTACGAACCCGAACGCGATGGACCACTTGGAGCTCTTTTTCGAGGTTGTAGATGAGTCGTACGACTATCCCGCCCAGGACCTTTTATCTTCACCGTCGTCCATCCCTTTCGATGGCGTGTGTAACTGGCGTAATCGTGAAACTCCGACGGGGTTCGTTTCTGCCAGGCACTAATTAGCTACTTTAGTGAGAACTGCGAAAAAAATGGAGCTGCTAAACAGAAAAAGGTCGCCCACCTCGCAATGGAAACTCGTAACCACTCGTAATCGCAGATGATTTAGGGCCAGTGTGGCCAGACAGGTCGGACGTTTTAAAGCAAGACTCATTTAGGTGCGCCCTTAGACGTAGAGAAAAAAACATCGCCGCAAAACACAAATAATGGTTAGGGTTTAAATATGATATTTCACACACAATAATCAAAAACTGCGCGTCAAACCGATTTTGAGGAATAATTGTTTATCACGTGCTCCTCGCGCGGTTTAGCAGGTATGCAATCGATATCAACTAAGTGCTCCGTTTATTTGTCGTGTGATCAAGAACGCCATTCACTACAGGTACCTTCAGCTAAGGGACCTAAGCGAAAGGTACCTTTACGCTGCCGTGTGAATCGGGTATAAGAGGCGCCGCGTCCCGCATCAACAAGCCATTGGAGTATGATGTCAAGCAATGTCATACAACTTTAGTGGCCTGAGCGAAATTAACGAGGCTCGTTACACCGCAAAACTTCGTGCAAATAAATGTGACGTGCGCCGACTCATTGCGCTTGAACTCCGCAGAATGGACGCTAATGCCTGATTCAGATGATGAGATTCTGCTCGCCATCCTCAGTTGCGACGTCGCTCGCGCTGCACAAGCGTGGACGGTATAGACAGTTGCAAGCACGGCGCCCTGACTGGTGCCCCACGCTGGCAAGCACGTGCAGCTTGCACGTGAACATGGCTTTAGCAAGCTTGCAATTTCACGTGCTTGTCTTGCACGAGCAGAGACATGGCGGCGGCCAGTCGCATTTGCTCAACGTCGATACATGAAAAAAAAAAAAAAAAAAACACGAGCGGAATCGGAATTAAGTGAATCAGGCTTCATTAAAACCCCGAGTTGGTCTGGCGTGTCTTCCTTTACCCGGTGTGCCCGCTCGGTCCCGGGCCACCGGCATCTTGCGAACCACGCGCAACGCAATGTAATACCCGTGCCACACGTGCAACTCGAATGCTATTTACAATAAATGACATTCGTGTGATCGACGAATTGGCTCGCGATCTGTCGCGCGTGGAATGCGCCATGCCCGGAGCGTCGCGCGCTGATTGGCCGATTGTTCAAATGTCATTCATTGTAAATGGCATTCGAGTTGCCCGTGTGGCACGGGTATAAGCCTTACAATTTCCTCACAGGCCTTCAGAGGCGCTGTCCTTGCCGTAACTGTACATGTCTCTCCTTGCGCCTTTCATAATGGCCATCAGTGTCCACTACATTTTCGTGAGGAAACTGTATCCTTCTACACTTCATTGTTTGTGAGGAAACTTGTAACAATTATAAACATCTTCTTGAATCTCCTGTTCACACCGAGCATTTACTTCAAACTTAAATCTTTCGAGGCCTGCACTTCTTATCGCAACGTCTGGTCTACTGGCCGCTGTCGTTTGAACGAGCAGACGAGTTATTTGAACGAGTTTGAAAACGCAGACGACAGCTTAAACGATCGGACGGCCGTAGGAACGTGAAGACGCACTGAACGTGGTCCACGGTTGAGCACTTGACGGCTTTCCCGCGTTCACGTTGGAACAAAACGCATAAATCCGACGACCGGGCCACAAGTATCCGTGAATTCAACCCGATGTGCTTCCCGCACAAACAATCGTGGTCTGATGGTTTGTCTGGATTTCCCTTTTGACGGCATCTGTCTACGTTCTCGGGACAAACCGAGCGAGAGAAAACACCCGAAAACTGATTTTCACACCTCCCGCGGCCCTCTTGGTACAGCCCCGTTAGCGGCGTTTTGACCGAGAAGGCAAGTCCGGCTTCTTCCAAAACACAGGAATGCCCGTCCCGCCACGCCGACTTCCGCTCACACTTCCAGACCGGAACTGCACTCAAAGCGCCAAGGCGTGACGTAATAGGTTCGAGTTGCGTGTTATGTATACAAGCTACAACACTTTACACCCTTAAAAAATGCAAATCAACTTGCACGGGGTTAACACCTTTGAGGTTGTTGCAGTAACGCCCTTAAGCCGCAGTCACTCTACTCGAGTATACATCATACAGAAGACACGGTTGTCTGCTGACTATTTCGTGTGACGAATTGGCGGTGTGACAGAAAATTTAAAATAAAGACCCTGGTAATCCTAACCGCAACCCTAGATGTACATCTATTTTGCCCAGCTTGAAATGCAACACGCACAGAAGCCGACACACCCAAAGAAACGAGCTACAGATGCAGTGAAGCATGCACGACATCCGAATCGCGAATCTGTTGCCTAATCCACCAGCTAGTCAACAATTAAAGGATACTCATTCGCTGGTGATAGGTTTCGCAATTACAAGGGCGGTACGTTGCCAAGTTCTCGTCAAACTTTCACATCAAGAATGCATCGAAGTTACACAAGTGATTAAAGCGAGCGTGCTGGAATTTCGAAAACTTGAAAGAAAAAGAATAAAGACAAGGATGTTTACAGACTACACTCTTCCATGTCTGCATGGTTGTCTGTGAACGTCCTCGTTTTATCCTTTCTATTTCAAGTATTCGAGGAATGCATCTCTCAAAGCATCAGTACAAGGATGATTATTGGAGGTAGCCGCGAAAACCACCTCCGATAAAGCTGTATGAAGCAGGTATGCATGTTGTCGAATCCCAGCAGCACCGCAACGCTCTTTACAACCAGGATAAAATTACAGGTGCTACTCTTTGCAGCACCCTACTTCATAACGATAAAGGGTGTGTCACTCGAAACAAGGGTGCTGAAAGCGTAGCCGTGGCTGTAATTCTGCAAAACAAAAATGTAAGGAGTTTTTTTTTTAGGAGAGAGGGAGAGAGAGAGAGAAGGGAAAGGGGGGGGGGGGGGTACGCGTTTTGCATGCGTCACAGAGGCGGGGGGACTCGTGATTTCGACGTGGGACCGGCACCATCACCCACGCCTTCGTAAAAGTTTAAGAAAAAACAGCAACGAGATTTTGCAGCACACACGACAAAATGAAAGCTCACCTCCTGCACAAAAAAGAGCGTTATGGACACGTTGCTGGGAGAGTCGGGAGAGTACACTCTAGGAGTGTGGCACACAGCCCGCCGCTCGATAGCCGTGGCACACGGGAGCAGAAAGAGCGCTGCGACGATGCCGCCGAGCAGTGCCGACCTTCCGCCGCCGCCGCCGTGCGTGGACGACGGCATCACAACGGTCACCGTAATCCACTGCCTGGGGCTGTAGCGATACCACCGGCGAGCTCTCCCAGGCGGCAGGAGAACCCACTCGTACTCGTCGCCGCCGCTCGGCTGCTTCTCCAGCCCACCGCGACCGAGGAGTCCAGAGTCGCCACCGCCGGCACGGAAGGAAGCTGCACACGGCACAGGCTGTAGTCGTTGACGAGCGCTCCGGCAAATAAAATCTCCGGTGGCAGGCAGACGGTCCCGTTTCGTTGATGTCATGCCGGAGGTTCCGCCATATTTAAATGCGCCCGTCGGGCCGCAGCTGCCGCAGCCGCAGGAAACGGCAAGTGGAAAGGCGACCCGCGCCGCCGGGTTGGCGCTGCAATCGCGCCGGGAACGGAAGCGGATCTAAGCCGAGATCAGTGAGTGGAAAGCGCCAGAACAAAAAACGTCAAAAAGTACTTTTGTCCGTCTGCCAGCAGTCTTCGAGCAACACATCGACCAGCCACGGTCAAGCAGAGGCCATGGACACGAGGAATGCGAGCAACGCCTGTCCTGCCGCTACCACGACGGGAACGCCAGGACCTGCTCCAGCCTCGATACTAAACAAATCGACAATGGAGCGGTCAACCGTCTTCCAGTTTGGTGAGCCCTCCACAGTCACAAGCATAGCCAAATCTGTCGAGCTAATTTCAGGGGCTCTCCTTTCGTGCATATCAAAAGAGAGCCTTATCGACATTTTCAAAAGTGTCCTTGTAGAATCTCACGAAATCGTGCCAACTACCACAGTGAAGAAGAAGAAAAAGTCTGCGGCTTCTAATACCCCTGTTACACGGGCAAACTTAACTGCAGTTACGCTAAGCCACCGTCAGCGCACAATACTTACCGACAACATTCTGCGGCTATGCAGTCAAAGCTATGGGCGAACGTGCGCTTGAGCATCTTGAGCATCTATCGAAGCAGTGCACGCGCGCTCTTCACGTGTTATGGAATAGCTGTCCGAGAGTATACTGCGGCATCTGTGGTGCCGCGAAACAGCAGTTAAGCTGAGTTAACCGCGGTTAAGTGTGCCCGTGTAACAGGGGTATAAGAAAGCATTGAAAAGCAGCACAGCAACAACAATCCTGCCAGCGCCAGCCGGCACTCCACCTATATCTGGCTAGACCAGCAGGAAGCCACAACCAGCAGGGAGCCATGGCGACAGCTCGGTGCCTGTTAAGCCACTGCCGGCACAAAAGCCAGCGGCCGCCGCGCCACCTACTACAAAACAAACGGAAGAAGAGGACGGCATCACCACGGTCATGAGCAAGAAGAAAAGGAAACAGAATTGCGAGGACCCGACACAACAAAATACGAAGAAGGTGAAGCCCTCCCGACGCTGGCAATTCGAGTACAAGATCCGCCTGACACGATCGCAAGTATCGATAAAGCCACTACTACCAAGACTGAAAACGCACCTCTGGAGCGTTTCAACAGCATTCACAATGCATCGACTATACAACGCCAACACTATTTCTGTCCGCACGGTCTCGAAATCGCTGGCCGAAACCCTCGAGAAGATCACCGAGGTCGCCATTGACGGACGAGCAGTTTCTGTACAAGTCTTTAAAACGTACGGAACCAGCTATTGCAAAGGGGTCATCTACTACATATACTCAAAAGAAGAGGATCCCCAAGACAACGTCCTGAACCTTGAATTGGAATCTGAGAAGATCCACGTGGTCGCTGCTCGTAGTCTGGGAAAGTCTTACACGGCAATGCTCACATTTGACGGAGAAAAGACGCCAAGTTCCGTCTTGTGCGGCAATCGATATATGCGGGTCTTCCCGTTCAAGCCGAAAGCGGTGACCTGCGGTAACTGCCACCGATTGGGACACAAACCGGACATCTGCCCAAATGCTGCCGTGTGCCCCATCTGCGGAACTCAACATCCAGCCTCTACGGATCCTGCACAGGGGCCCGGATGCCCAGACTCCACACCGTACTGCCAAGGGGGCAGAAAGAAGGTCCACCCGGGAACGGACCCCAAATGCCCCACCTGGAAAGAGACCAACAAGCGAATGCGGGAAGACGTAAAAAAATTTCGAGAACAACATAAGCTCCAACAGCAGCAGCAGGACACTGCGACCAGGGTTATCAAGACCCCGGTCCTCCTAGCGGCACCTTGTGGACTGACAGAGTCAAGCAAGGCGTCATCGCTCCACCACCATCCCCGTCGTCACAGGCTAAGATCCAAGAACTACTCAACACTTGCAACTACTTCAAAGCCGAGCTAGACAGGCTCAAGGCCATTGTCCATACCCATCAAAAAGAGAACAACCACCACAAGTCCACCCTCAATCAGATGAGGGCACTTACAGCGAATATATTTTAACGCTAATGATAAGGGTGTTACAATGGAACTGCATGCCAGGGCTCCGCAAGCGGGCGGCCGAGCTCCGAGTACGTCAGTTGGACAAGCCTGAGAGCGTCCTGGTGTGCTATTGGTTCAGGAGACTAATACTATAAGCATGAACTTCAGTGGCTACACAACCTACTTGAGCTAATCCATAACTAGCAAACGGCCGGGGCAATCTGCCTCCCCGCCGGGGAAAGCGCTCGTCTATGTAAGGTGCGACTGGCCCCAGCACCATGTAGATCTAACCAACTATTGTAATGAAAATCAAGAAATCGTTGCAGTCAGAGTCACGGTCCGGCAGCAGAACATCGTATTCACATCCGCATACTACAGGCCTCTTAAAAGCAAGACACAAATAAGAATTACGGTTAGATCGCTCATCTGCACGATCTGTATCCAAGAGAACAAAAGCTCTATTGAGACTCAACCTAATCAACAACCACGGTACCAAGACAAGGCTGGGAGACGCCAGGCAGGACACCACCTTAGACCTAACACTGACCTCAAACATCTGCACATATCATCACAAGTGGAAGTGACTTCCAGACTTTTGGGGCAGCGACCACTTCCCAATATTTGAAGATAAAGTGAGTAGGCAGGTGAGCTGGTTGATGTTACACATTTTTGAAAAAAACCGGAGACGACGGATCTTCTTTGAATTCTTGCCTACAAAAAAGATCAAAGACAGATCCAATCGGAGAGTGGCTAAAACCATTCACTGGGGCAAGTTCAGGTCAACACTGGAAGAACGCAACTTTGAAGGGTGTATCGAAAGCCTCCTAAACAGCGCCCTGCAAGGAGCTACGATTATAAGGAACGTCGATGAAGACGCTCCAAACCCCGACCTCAAACCAACTACGGCTCTGGGCTAAACGGCTGCAGGTGGTACAAAAGTACCGAAAGGGGCGCAAAACCCCGCGAGGCAGGCACGCCATAACAAGAGCTACGGTAGAGGCCAAGGAATACGACCAATATTTAGATACACGCCGATGGCTAAACTACAGCTCTTCGCTCTCTGACAAGTCCTCGATTACGAAGCTATGGGGTACAAATCGGGCTCTGCTTGGAAAGAAGGTGAAGGGAGCGACGCTCACGCTCGCTCTCAAGATGAATAAGACGGAAGAACAGCTCGCAGGAATGGCGGGGGATCTCCTTTTCCCCCAGCCAGACGTGAACGACTTCCCTTCTCCGTACGAGGTAGAAATCTTGGCCCCGGACGACGGCATGGGCCGACCGTTTACGAGGGGAGAACTCGAGTGGGCGGTGCACAAAGGGAAATCCCGATCGGCGCCCTGGCCGGATAAAATCACCATGACTATGCTTAAGAACCTTCCAGAACTGAAAAGCACAGCTCCTCGAATGGGTGAACCCCATCTGAGTCACCGGAAAGCTCCCTGAGCAGTGGAAGCATTCACTTGTCGTTCCCATTCCCAAACCCGGGAAAGACAAGGGAACCCTCGGCAGTTACAAACCCATCTCGCTAACCTCGTGAAACGTAGGGTCATAGAGCGGATGGTATTGGCACGGATTGGGTGGCACTTAGAATCCTCGGGCACCTTCCATCCCTCCTAGACAGGTTTCCGACCCTGCCTTGGAACGCAGGAAAGCCTCGCCCTTATCTCGACAGGAGTCATAAAAAATACCGGACTTGACCGCGCGGCGATAAGAATAGTTGTGGCGGTTGACATAAAAAAAAGCGTTTGACTCTGTACCCCGCACCTCAATCATCAGCGAAACCAGACAATTCGGCAATTCGGCATAGTTGGAAGGCCGCTGAACTTCATCAAAAGCTTCCTACAAGGAAGGTCGTTTTCGGTCCTCTGCGGCACGTACCACAGCGACTCGAAGGTGAACCGAGTTAGGGTCCCTCAGTGTTCCGTCCTCTTACCAACACTATTCAACCTCGCTATGGCAGCCCTGCCGCACAAATTCCCTAAGATACCCGGACTTGGTTTTGTCGTGTACGCGGATGACATTACAATGTGGACGGAAGGAGAAGACATTACAAAGCAGCAAGACCCCAGGTAGCACACCGCGTCGGCCGGTATCGGGACTACGCCGGCCGGTCCTGGTAACAGGATGGCGGCGCCCGGCCATTGGCGCCGGTGAGCTACCGGCCCCGGCCGGCGTCGGGGTTTCGTCTTGCTCACTGGCCAGTTCAGCCGTAGAAGTTACAGTGACTGGCCGACATCGACACAATCGACGCTCACCTAGCCATGGTAGGAATGCAAGCATCTGCGAAAAAGACCCACTACACCGTGGTGGCACCAAGAAGACACAGAAATGCCAAGATCGCAGAACGATTTAATCTCGTCCTCGCGGGTAAAAGAGTCCAACCCTTCCCTTCAGTCAGGATCCTAGGTATTACAATCGAAAAAGCAGGCAAGGGAGACATCTAGTTACAAGGCACAATCAAGTACTGCTACTCCGCGCTCAACGCCATCCCGCGTATATGCAACGCAAGAGGAGGCGCGACTGAAAACATTGCCAAACGAGGGGTCAAAGCCCTCGTAGTCTCGCGCGTAGTCTACGGAGCCTGCCACTACTGGCTCAACAAGGGACAGTTGCAGAAACTGGAAACTTTGAACAATCAAGCAATGCGTGTAATTACCGGCCTTCCCAAGTTTACCCCCCTCGGCAAACTGTGGGAACAAGCCGGTATCAACAAACTCCATGACGTTCTGACGGCCCGCACGGTTGCTCACAGCGAGCGCCTGAAGCTCACTGGACAAGGCAGATAGATTATAAAACTCCTCCACAGGCCCACAGAGAACCTCCCAGAACTACTCGAGCAACTTCCGCCATGGGAAGACCTCGCAGAGATCACCGACAACAAGCCTAGTGCACGCAAGGGGTGTCCCCCTTGCGTGCACTCAGCTTGTTGCGTGCACATTCTGTCCCCCTTGCTTTACTTTACGAGTTATAACTCGTAAAACCATGGCGCACACCAAGATGGTAGAAGCATTGGACCCGAGTTGCATCATGACTGCCTACACGGATACCGCATCGCTAGACGGCCCCGTCAGCCTGAAGATGGCAGCTCTAGCCATCCCTGCCCTACAAATCAGTGCTACCAAGCAGCTCCCCGAAGGCGCCTCGAACAAAGGAGGAGAATTTAGAGCAGTCCGCCTCGCCCTCTAGACGGTCCTCGCACTACCCGACCCACCACTAAAAACGAATCTCCGGATCTTTACAGATTCGCAAAAGACGGTAAAAAAATGTAACAAAAAAACAGCCTAAGTTGGATAGTCCGCACGATAAAGAAACTTGCCTCTCAACTAATCTCAAGAGGCATCACCACAAGAATTGCATGGGTTCCAGGTCACGCGGGCACACCCGGCAACGAACAGGTACTATCGCGGACAATATGAGCTGAAACAGCGCTCTGGCCGGCGCACGGTACTACCTGCGCCGCCTGTCGCCTTGGTCCGCACACATGGCGCACCCTGAGTCCAAGATAAATTCTCACTTGTGCTCGCTGCGCCACTGCGCTCTTCCGGCTGTCTGCAAGCGAGATGGCGGGTGCGACAGCGGGCATGCTATGGGGCATGTGTGGTAGGGCGGCGGGGGGAACAAAAGATTACACTTGTCGTCCCTCTTTTGGAATTGATTTACTTTACTCTATCGCGCAGAATCCCGTAGAAAAAATGCTAACTGGTGAAGAAAACATATTGAAGTGTCTTAAATTTCAGCTGCGATTATCATTTTTGAAAGTCACATCAAAAGACGTTGCAGATTGTTTTTGTTTAATTATAGGTGCATGCACGAAGTAGGACATCGTAAAATATAGGCCAAAATTTGTATGCCGGATTTATTAATCTGGCTCCAAGGTATTTTTTTTTTCTTTTTCATTGATCACATATTTTCAGAAAAAACGGTAAACATACATGTTACTGAGAAGGTTTTGTAACCTTGATGGGTATGAAAAGGTTCAAAAAAATTATTTCTTTATTACTGGGCCCGCGTGTTTGTTTCAAACAAACAAGACACCCGTTTTTTGTTAACGAATTTCTAGTCTTAATAAGGTGGGACAAACAGTCATATATTTGTCAGGAGAAGGAGATTGAAACTTAATCGAAAAAATATTTGCAGAGGACAATGTCAGACACAAAAGATTAATAGTCGGCGTAGAAGTTAAACTGCACTATAAAAGAAGATCGGGATGAAGGACGCACCACACAAAAGTATCCGTGTTTAACGGCGTCAAACAGTGTGTTGCCACCGTAGCATCAAGCTTTGTTCTAATCGGCAGAAGTCCGGTTTAGGGCGTCCTGAGGCGCAGTAAAACTTGCAAAATAATTTAATTCCGCGTCATTCTCCCCTGACCCGCGACCATGGCTATCATCCTGTCTGGTAAGAAATCATAAAGCGCGGCCACGAAGTCTGGCTCAGCCCGAAGCCACTCCCATTCACCTCCGATTGCTTTCCACGATTTGTTGGCAGTGGCGCGGTGGAGAGACGCCGTGCCATGGCTACCTTGATGCGCCTCCAAAGGTTTTCGATTATATTTAGATCGGCTCCTTTTGGAGGCCAAGGCAGCTTCGTCAGGCAGCGCTCCTCGAGGAGATACAAGCGTGCCAACGCATTTTTCACTTCGGCGCTTTTTTGAAATGCGCTGAAGGGCATGCTAGCTGAAAACGTGACTATTGGGCTACACGGCACACGCATCGTGATGCTGGTTCCGTCGGCCAATATTTTCGCTAGCAGGCGGCCGGTAGAGCGCAGCGGCGCAGTGAGCGCAAGTGAGAATTTATCTCGGCCTCAGGGTGCGCCGTGTTTAGGGAGCGATGCGACAGGTGGCGCAGGTAGCACCGTGCACAGGCCGGAGCGCCGTCTCAGCTCATATTGTCCGCGATAGTACATCGTCTTGCCCGCGCGTGGCTTATTCTTCCCCACGGTTCGGACGAAATACCTGCATCACAACATGACCACGGGTACGGCACGCTCACGATCAGGATTCGGACACAGGCCTACTGGGAACCACAAGAATAGGATCCAAACGAGGTTCGGGCCAAGATCAGAAATGACTACCTAGCAAAACTCGAGGAGGAGCTCCCCGAAAACCAAGACCCGCTCCCTTGCACGAGTTTTTGGGGGATCGGTGGACGAGTGGGCACACAAGCTCGGAACACGTGGAGCGAAAGCTCGCGCTGCAGAGCCCAAGATCCTGGGCTCAATCCCCACCCCTGCCCGTTTCGATCTGGATCAGCATCGTACCGGCGTGCGGTCGTGTATCACAACTGCGTGATTCACGTTGAAGACCCCAGGCTGGCGGTTGTATGTACCTCACTGGCTAAATTTCTCATCTACAGCTGGGAGACTCGTCGCCCGTTGAGGCAGACCAAGTTCTAGGCTGTATAAACATACACGCAACCCAATGGACCTTTTGTAGAAATACGCGGTGCGCATGCGCGGAGTATTTCATGCGCCTGGGTTCGAGAGTATCTAGTTCCAAACAATCCGCCATCTTGCATTTCTCGCCTTTGAGCGGTATCGTTGTGTCGACCTCGGTGCGGAAGATTACGCACGATGGGGACAAAGGTGAGCTTGGGGGAGCCGTATCTAGGTCACATCGCCTCAATGGGTGAACAGGATGTAGCTGACGTTTTGGGTGTGGAACGGGTGGGAGAGGCCTTGGGCGCGCGTTGTTTTCCAGTCACCTAGTCTCGAACCGATTCGCGTGTCTAGGTGGCAGCACATATTCGCCAAGAGGTCCATTCTTATTGCACGGGTTTTGGAAGACGGGCGAGAGTTCTCCGGACTCAGGACGGAAACCGCATGCACTAACACCAGCGCGCATCGCATCTTGGAGCCAAGGAAAAAGATACGGAACTTACTCCAAGTGCAGCAGTGCGTCAAGGAAGCAGACATTTTTCACTTGATGTGGGAGTATCCGAAGTACAAAGACATAAGGGCAAAACATCGACCAGCAGACATCGCATCTATGGAGGGGTAAACACATCCACCAGGCTCCGAGAATGAAAGACAAGGAGTCTTGAAAGGTCTCCTGGATTTTATCTTGTGGAGATCTGGCTCACTTCTCCTGCTCCGACCCTCTGGGCCCCAATTTCCGGCCTCCGAGATACGTCATGCCTCGGGTTAGCAGCCATGGCCTCGCGTACCACAAGGTCCGGCTAGGACCGCTCCCCTAAGCCAACTGACGTCACGGGACTGGCCTCCCAGAACAAAGTGGCGAAGGCTTGAAAAGGGGAAGCCGGACAAAGGAAGCCTCTCTCGCACGGCAGCTCTTGGACGGTGGCGTTCTTGGACGGTGGACAGCCTGCAGCGGCGACACGGACGAGGACGCTGGCGCGGGAATCGACGGGAGACGGACGATGGCGCGGGGAAAGTGCGGGCAAGACGTCGAGCTGTGGACTCGACTAACGGACCAGACGGCGACCCTGGACGACGACGTCCCCATGACGCGGTGTGGACGACCACCGCTGGGACTACGAGAAGCTGCAGTGGCAGCGGACTTTCCCCCGGCCTCGCTGATGACCGTGCCCCGATCCCGAAACCCCCCAGGCCATAAGTGAGTGAATAAACCCTTTTGCCGAGAGCGAAGTATTGCAGTGTCATATTCGTCCGGGAACAGGGTCTGAGGGAATCGGAGTTAGATTCCCGCAATCTTTGAGGCCAAGCTTGACATATTCATTTAGATTTAGTAACCTTTCCCTAGTGCCAGCGTCCAGATCTTGATATCACCGTCGCACTCCCTCATATACCCTTCCCTCTTTTCTTCCCCCCCCCCCCCCTCTTCTTCTAAGGCATTAAACGTTTTCTGACTGGCTGCCAGCCCGAAATCTCGATGGTCGCGGTGCTTTTCTTTTTTTTTTCTCTTCTTGTGTGTGTCTGTGTCGCAGAGTTTGTTAAGTTTATTTTGTTCGTTGGCGTTTGTGTCCGTTCATCATTGTATATGTTTTATCTCGTAATGTTCTGAAGAAATAAAAAAAATAAAGAAAAGGCAGCACAGTGCACGCGTTGGTGATCTGATGACTTTCTGCTTTCAGAGCGGTACTCATGCACTGTTTATTTTTATTTAACTTTGAGCACGTTATTTATGAATCTGCGAAGCTTGTGTTCGCTTGTCTCGCCGAAATCAAGTTCTCGGGTATATTTGTTGTTGAAACGGCACCGGAATATGAATAATCGTCGCCGTCGTACCGTGAACGAGTACTGTTGAATAGTTTACAGAAAAAAAAAAAATAGATGAAAAGAATATATATATTTTTATATATTTTGACTCATTATTCTTTTACTCGTGTAAAGACGAAGAAAAAGACGGCACAGGGGCGTGATTCCCAGTCACTGTTGACTGATAGAGTTTTCAGTAACTTTTTTTAACTTTGCAACACTATGGTATGTGTTAGTGCCACTAAATAAGCTACGCTTATTTAGTGTGTACCGCAGGAAATGCTATAGGCGCGAGCTCCTTGCTTTAGGGCACATCTCGGCGGCACAAGCTCTCGTGCATGAAGGGCAGCTGCCAACGCTATGAGCTCGCGCGTCTAGCCTTCGCTGCGGTACAACATAAGGTTCCCCCTTGTGACGTCATTACCTTGCAAACAACAAGTTCGATTGTGTTTGTTATTAGCATGGTGGAAGCTTGAAATCATTGCGCTCTCAAAGGAACACTGCCAACACCGTCAAAATTAAAGTTCTTTCATTCCTCTTATTTCCGTCGATGATAAATCCCCTTTCCGACGTCATAGTCAGCGTTCGGTCAATCGTGGAAGGCCGACCACAGCGACGCTTTCGGTCGCGCACGGGGCTAATAGTCGTCTTCAAGTTCAGGTAGTACACGTCAAGCTAAAACCGAAAGCACCTAGTGCATCAAGACTCAAGAGGCTTTACATCTCGATGTGTTTCCTGTCTCGGGGTGAAGACATCACTCGACACTTGCCACAAAAGCTCTCTTTACGCTGAGGTATATTAGTGCGTCTTATACATAAAACGCAAAGAGCTCGATTATGTTGATTCTGGTTTTTCTGGCTTGGGGTTTCGTAGCTTTTTATCAAAAACTCTCTTGGGTTTTCGCAGCTGCTTAGACCGATCTCACCAAGCGTTCGGCGCATGCGTGACGCCGCCATAACTTTAGTTCACGTGAGGCAAACGGCAGTGCGCAAAAGGGCTCGTGCTGTCTCGTGCTCCACACGCGCAGAGCTCCAGCGTGGTTGTCGCACGTGCAGAAAGACTAAAGTTCCCTTGATGCATTGCGGTAGCGGTGGCGGGGTCAAACTGGCTGGTGAGATCGGTCTATTCCGGCCCTTCCTGAAGGTTTTCTTAACGGTAATTAACGGGGGGGGGGGGGGGGGGGGGGGAGGGGGGGGGGTTAGGAAACGAAGCGGTCGCAGACGTTTTTTCGAGATCAAACATAATTGATTCAGCGAATTCATTCTGCTATTCCTATTTACTTTCTGCTGCACAGTTTAACTATACTAGTGTACCATTTTCATAGTGTTTTGGCCTATTTTCATCGTATTTCCTCAGTTATTCTGTCCTCGGATAAAACGTACAGCTAAAAAGATAGCTTTACATTTCCAAGTGTAGCTACTGACTACTTCTCGTGGTTGTGAGTACTACATTACCTAATCCCTGGAGCCATTCGAGCGTTCTCCAAATTTCCCGTCCAGATAATTTCGGCGTGAGCTTCTTCTTTACGTCGCAATTGTATTCCTGTAGTGTTTTCTTTATTTCTTGACGTAACGTCACGTCGCTTTATTAATTATCTTTACACAAGCTTTTTTTTTCACTCTTTATTAACAACTGGTATAATTTCATTGAACATTTTGGTGAGTCCGTCTTTGCTCTCTGATTCGTGACATAGCCCTCGAAGCGGGTTGCCGAACTGGCTTTTGTAGAAGAATTACAGAGAGAGAGAGAGAGAGAGAGAGAGAGACAAAATTACAGGAAGAGAGAGAGAGAGAGAACGAGAAATGATAGTGGGACATAATTCACAAAGATGAAAGGGAAGAGTAGGTAGAGAGAAGAAATGGGAAGGGGGAAAGGGCCGGTTGACTTGACGAACTCCAGTATAGTTCTGAATTTTCCGGTGACGGCAGTTAGAGCCAGAATGGAAAATGATAGACTCTTCTGAGGGATTGTCAATTCTAATCGCGGACAGCTTGGCGAGCAGGACATGACGAGCGTCCGAGTACTCCGGGACAGTGTCGCAGGATGTGATGTAGGAACGCTCGTCTGAAAACACGAAGCCGCAGGAGAAGCGTAGCCTTTCTTCGCTCTGGACTCCTAGTCAGGCATGGCGTGATGTGCCTGACTGTAGTAGACATGTAGTAGTCTTTAGACAAACGTACAGACAAACGCTAGAGCATAAATGAACCTTTACACCGCACTAATCCAAGTCGGTCGTGTATTGATCACACGACTGCTTTGAGTTGAAACCAGAAGCGAACACCCGCTCGTGCCTTTTATTCCTGAGCTCGCGCACCAGCGTGGCTGGAGCGCGAGCGCGTCGGCAACACCGATACAGGACACATCATCGGGTCTTTAGAGAACGAAACAAAACAGAAGGAAACATTGTAACCGTATAACAAAGGATAAACACATATACACACTATACTTCGTCTCACCTTAGCATGGACTAACCGCGAATGCTGTGCTAGCGCGAGCGGCTAACCTTGACTGCCTTGACTGGAGCACTCGCTGCACGAGCGCTCGTGCAGCCGCCGAGGCTTCGTTCGAAGCAACTAGCTCGCGCTTTTAGCACGCGCGGCTAACAATAGTCCATACTAAGGTGAGACGAAGTATAGGATGAGCAAAAATAAACAAACAAAAAAGAAGTGAGAAAAACATATTATGGGAGTTGTTCAAATGTTTCATTATAAGTTAGTCGGCGGGGTGGTAGTCTACTTCTTGTTGATCTTCTAACCATTGTTCTAACCGATGATGCCTCAGGAGCTGCCGCTTCACTTTGCTCTGGCGATGAATCTGGAGAATCTGGCTTTGGTTCCGGTGATTAGGTGGAGGTGGCCCTTCCTGCACACTTGTAGGTTGCTGTGGTGAGACGATGTCATCCTCAAGGCTGCTGAATGTCTCAGGCGTTTTCAGCAAGTGACGGCGGTTGCTCCGGTGGTTCTGTTATTCTGTTTTTACGTTGCAGAAGCGTGGTCCAACACAGCCGGTGACCTTCGCTTTATCAACCCAAGAGTTCTTTTGTCGTAGTCGAACAATATCACATCTCTTGAGGTCCTTCAGCGATCTCTATTGTAGTAGGCTGGATCGCGGACCGTGGCCTCGGCAGCTGGGGCCGAGTGTCGCCACCGGCGGCCATTGATTGACACCAGCCAATGCATGGGACTCTATGGGAAGAACGAGAAAAAGTGACGTTTTCCCCTGTTTCGAAGCCTTTGTCGGCACTGAAACATTTTGGATGCTTTTCGATAAGCCTGTCAAATAGCTTGCGTACAAACATTAAAACTGTCAGCCCTCGCAGTTCTTATAAATAAATATTTTGTGGTCGAGAGTGACTCCGCTGTAGTGCAGCTCAATGAGGCGAGAGTTACTTAGAGTTACCGCGGAGTCGGTGGCGGTTTCGTTGAGTTGGGTTTAGCAGACGACAAGCTCTAAGGCTTTGCTACGCGGAATTCGCTCACTCCCGGAAAGCCGCTGTCGAGATGAAACTTCTTTGTCATTCATCAACTTGTGGGCTTCCCTAAGGACGGTCTTATTGACGGCAAGTTCCTTTGTTTACTCCACTACGAGAGCAAGCTTGCCAGCTCAGCCGTAGGTGCTCCGGTACGTTTGCTTTTTTTATTCGGCGACCGGTCGTTTGACAAATACCAATTCGATCTCCAGACACCCGACATAAGGATCGCAGCGCACCATAAAATACTCGCCTCCGAGCACAGCGTACATGCTTCAGTATTCTTACTTTTGTGCGTTTCTCCCATAGACTTGCGTGTATTGCCTGGTGTCAAGCAATGGCCGCCGGTGGCGACACCGACGGGCTCTCGATCCGCGATCCAGCCTACTAAAATAGAGATCAGTGGTTTCCACCATAATCAAACAAATCAACACCAAAGCGATACCACGGATAAGGAGGAACTTAGCGCATCATTAGTGGCTCTTTGGGTTGCTGATACGCACATTTATTGCATGTGGTGCATCCGGCCACAAAAGATCCAATGTTTCTCGCCATTTTTGGCTAATACATCAGTTGCCGCGCTCTTTCTTTGCATTTGTTTATGCCCAAATGCCTTTGATGTACCCAAGCTAGCATAATTCGCCGAAGGGCACGAGGTATTACTACCCTTGTTGCTTTAAAAAGTATTCCGTCAATTACTGATAGCTCGGGATCCAGCGAACTGAAGTCGCCTTGCAGTGTGACCCTACTTTGTAGACATCGTAGGACATGTTGCAACTCGGGATCTTTTTTTGTTTCCATTCTGAGCAGGTTCTGCGTCGCCTCACTCACAAGTGCACCAAGCACTCCCACAGCTTGCACTTCAACATCTAGAGAGTATTGTTTTTCTCGGGAACCTGACTGTACTGCTCTTGACAAAGCGTCAGCAAGCATGAGCTTTTTTCCTGGTAGAAACTGAAGGGTGAAATCATATTGCATCAGTCTCAAAAAGAAACGTTGTAGTCGAGGCGGCACATCACCGAGGCTCTTTTTAGACAGTGAGACCAATGGACTGTGATCAGTTTCTAGAATAATGTGTCTACCGTATGTTAGGTGGTGGAACCTCTGACAACCGAATACCAGTCCAAGTGCCTCTTTTTCTATTTGAGAGTATCGTGACTCACAGTCCGATAACGACCTGGAGGCATAGCTACAGGATGCCATGATCGGCCATGTAGCTGCAGTAAGGCTACTCCGATTCCGTCCTTCGAAGCATCAGCCGACAGTTTTGTCGTCCTGTCTGGGTCAAAAAGAGCAAGAACTGGAGCACTCCTGAGCATTAGTTTCAGCTGCTTCCATTCGTGATCATGCGCCTGGGTCCACTCAGAAAGTACACCTTCGTGAAGGAGCCTTCGAAGGTTGGCCGTATGTTCAGACAAACGGGGAATGTATTTTCCCAAGTATTTTATGTCGCCGATCATGCGCTGAACACCCTTCTTGTTTGTGGGGGCTTCGAGGTTCATGAAGGTATCGAGAAGACTTGGGTCAGGTTTGATACCTTCTTTACTCACTACATCGCCAAGAAAAACAACTTCCTGAATTCAAAATTGACATTTTTCTGAATTTAGCGTTAATCCTGCCCTGTGTGCAGCCTGCATAGCTAATCTCAGTCGCTCATCATGCTCCTCGCGGGTAGCTCCCCAAACAAGTACGTCATCGATACACAACCGTACTCCCTTCAGTCCCTCAAAAACCTCAGACATTGCACGCTGAAACACTTCAAGTGCAGAAGCCAATCCAAAAGGCAACCTCAAAAATCGGTACTGCCCGAAGGGCGTGCCAAATGTACAAATTCGCGATGTTTCATCTGTCAGCGGGATCTGGTGGAAGCCTGATCTTGCATCAAGTTTCGAAAACACAGTGGCATTGGCAAGTTCAGCTTCTATGTCTTCTCTCCTTGGCATTTCAAAGTGTTCACGTCTCAGACTCATTTATTCTTCTAGGATACATACATACTCTCAAACTGCCGTTTTTCTTTTTGACTATGACCAGTGGGCTTACCCAGTCCGAGGGTTCCTTCATTCTTTTGATGATACCAGCCTCCTCCATCCTATTAAGTTCCTGCTTGAGTGGCTCAATGAGAGCCTGAGGCACTCGACGAGTGGGCTGAATCACTGGCACCGCAGCTTCTTTGAAGGCGATGCTGTATGAACGTTGCAATTTTCCGATACCTTGAAACAGTGATAGAAATTCTCGTTTTATTCGGGTCCAGTATCCATGGAGGTGGCAATTTCATGCACGCGATTCACCAAGCCCAACACTTCGCAGGTCTGCAGTCCCAGCAGCGCCCGCTTGTCTTTCTTGACGACAAAAAACTCAGCCGCAACGGCTTTATCTTCTAGTTGGAGCACAAAACGAGCTTTCCCCAGGTGGCCGATAGCACTACCGTGGTAGCTTCGCAACACTGCCGGACTTGGCAGCATCTGTTGCCCTGTGCTCGCGCTCCGAAAGAGAGACAAAGGTAAGAGGTTCACCTGAGAGCCGGTGTCGACCTTGAACTCGACACGCGCTTTCCCAATCATTGCCTTCACCAGCCAGTCCTTCTCTGCGCTTGTCCCGGACTCTCCCACCTGAAGAATATCGAAGTCATCTTTTGCCAGCTTTTGAACTTCCTCCACGTGTGGTCGGCGTTCCTCAACATGGGACTCTGCGTCACAACAGATCGCGAAATGATGCTTTCTTTGACATGCATTGCAGATTTTACCAAAAGCTAGGCATCGGCGTGGTTGGTGAAATCTGTTGCACTTTCGACATCTCATTTGCGGTGTGTTCTTGTTTGTCTTGTGCATAGCATCTACCTGCTCTTCCGGAGTGGGGTGCTGACTCAGCCACATCTTGGCTTGTTCTGAAGATTGCTCTGCGGCTTTGCAGATTCTAGCTGCTCCTTCCAGGGTAAGTCGTCCTCTCTTAGGATGAGTTCATGAAGATTATAATCTCTGATGCCATCAACAATCTGATCCCTCACCAAGGAATCCGTCAGGAAGCCGAAATTGCACGAGCGCACCTTGAGCTTCAGTTCTCTCAAAAATTGTTCGAACGACTGACCTTCTGTTTGGTGGGTCTTTCGGAAAACATAGCGCTCGAAAGTCTCGTTTCTTTCGGTGCACAGTATTCCTGAAACTTGTGGATCACCTCGGTGTAGTTCTGCTTCTGGTCTTCCGTGAGTGTGAAGGTATTGAAGATGTCCACAGAAGCTGTGGACATCTTCTGCTTGTCTGTTCGAACCGTCATGCCAGTCGCCGTCGCTTCGAAGAACAGCTCGACACGTTGAATGAAGCGCTAGTGGCGCGCGCTCTAACGTCGCGGCGCTTTACTGTCGGCGCTCTTGTGTCGTGCGCTCTAGTGTCGTGCGCTCTAGTGTTGTACACGACACTAGAGCGCACGACACAAGAGCGCCGACAGTAGAGCGCCGCGACGTTAGAGCGCGCGCCACTAGAGCGCACGACACAAGAGCGCCGACAGTAGAGCGCCGCGACGTTAGAGCGCGCGCCACTAGAGCGCCGCGACGTTAGAGCGCGCGACTCGAGAGCGCGGCGACGTTAGCGCGCGCGACTGGCGGCCCGCAGCTCGAGAGAACGTGATGTCGGCGCTGCTGTCTTCTTTCCCCCAAGCCCTCTGTTCTGGCTACGATTCCAGCAGTGACGACGGGCGTCGGTTTTTCCCTTTTCGGGAAGTGTGTGTGTGTGCGTGCGGTGCTGCGTTGCGTCGGCCGCCGACCAACCAGTCCAACACGCCGGGCACGTGAAACTTTCGTCGTTCGTCGGACTCCGACGTCGGTGAGTCTTCGGACTTCGTTTGAACTTTTCCCTGGACTTTGGGTCCCGCAGTGGGGACTTTCCTTTTCGAAACTTCCGTCTTCTTTGCACCGGCGAACTTGTTTCCAGGCTGCAGTTTGTGTCGCGAGCGGTGAGTTGTTTCGCGAGCGGCGAGTTGTTTCGCGAGCGGCGAGTTGTTTCGCGTTGTGTCGGGAATTGAGTACTGTCTTGTTTTTTTCGCGGCCCCGCTGCCCCAAGGTTCGTGAGTGTGTTGTTGGAGTAACGCGTGTTCGGATTTCGTTCTGATGGTTTTGTCGCGTTGTCGCCGTGCGCGGCTTTTTATCGCCTAATAAAATTTCTTGTTTTTCTTTTAACCCCTGCTGCCCTCGCCTCGGTTGATTTTCACACCGGACGTGTACCTATCGCTTGTCACCAGTCCGACAATAAAATCGCATATGTGTTACGTGTAAACGCTCTGTTTCATAGTCCATGTGTTTTTGTTTTTACGTTGGCGGGCGAATTTTCGGTGTAACAAGTACATACTTGAACCATCCACTTGAAAGACAATTTGTTACTTTCATTCCTCGCTAGATGGCGCGATCCGCCGCCCCACTCTTGTGGATATTTTTTACCGTCCACCCGTTCATGTTTTGCCCTTGCAGTGACCGCACCGAGCGCGTCGCACGGCGGGAAGCTTCGCGTTCGCTGCACCTACACAGTGGCGTGGCCTTGGGGGCGACATTTTCTCGGTGCCGTGCGCGCCCCAGACGAATGTGACATAAGAGCGCTGCGACGTTAGCGCGGGCGACTCTATAGTGCGCAGCGACATTAGGGAGTTTTAGTAGACCGTGTTTCCACCTCCGCTACGAAGAAACCGCCACTGCGCCTGCATGCCGATGGCTTTCGCTATAGAGTTCCGGGTAGCGGAGGGGCTTAGCGGAGGGGAGCGCCCGTCACGAGAGCGCACAGCCAGTCCAGCGCGAGTGGCCCGACCAGACCGACCACTTGTTCGGGCATCGCGTGTTTTATGTAAAATTGGCAGGGATTTATGCCGCGGAATTCAGCAATGACACTGCAAAATGAGTCGACGAAATTTTTGCGTGTGACAAACCAAGAAGTGTTACAAAAAGCTGAGAGCGGAAAAAAAAAAAAAGCATATCTGTAGCGTGCATTTTCGCAGAAAACAACAATTCAGCTGACATAGCTTCATTAGTTCTTTGAGTTTGATATCACAGATTTGCAGGGGAGGTTTTCCTGTATCCGTCAAAAGACTCGAAAGATCTACATCCGATAAAATTGCGCTGAGCTTTCCTTCGACGAGTGTTTTACTGATACATTTTTAGCGGTGAGCTTTCTTCTTTACGGACATGGACGTCAGAATACCATATAAACTTATGCAAGGGACGTCTAAATAGCCACCAAATAGATCGGAGCCCAAATGTCTGTCAAGAATAGACCAAATATAGCAAAAAGTAAACTATTTATAGTATATCCGAGAGGCGCATTGCAGCACTGTAAAGAAATCTTAGACTCGCTGCTCCCCTCAACTGCAAACTTTGCCGGTACCTATATGCCCCAGCCCACCGTCCCTGCCCCCTTTTCTTTCCGATCACAGTAAACAATTGGTTAGAAATTTCTGAGTCATACCCGTTTTATTTTTTATTAAAGGCATATTCAATCAATCAAAGATCACCAATGCTTCAATCCGATGAGTTGCTCAATTTTGTTTTGTCTGTGGAGCCGCGGGTACATCACACATTTTGCGGTGTTCGCTCAACTGGGGTGCGCTCTCGCGTCGCGCGCTCAACTGGTTGTGCGCTCTCGTGTCGCGCGATCAACTGGTCATGCGCTCTCGTGACGTGCGCTCTAATGTCAAGCGCGCTACTGTCGCAGCGCCCTCGTGTCGCGCGCTCTAACGTCGGCGCTCTAGTGTCGCGCGCTCTAAAGCCGCTCTCCCAGAAAAAAATCAACAGGTTTCGACACCATGTATTGATCACAGACTGCTTTGAGTTGAAGCCAGAAGCGAACACCCGCTCGTGCCTTTTATTCCTGAGCTCGCGCACCAGCGTGACTGGAGCGCGAGCGCGTCGGCACCAGCCAGTAACTGACGTACCCTCGACCTGGTGCATTTTTGGATTGCCCGCTGACACAGGGTATGCAACCGCCAAGGGTATGGGCGAAAAGGCTTAAAAATGGACGTCGTGCATGAGTTAGTTCCGAATGCTCCTTTTTACCGTGCTGCAATTTCCGAAAATCTACGGTTGTCTGGCTACCACTGCGTGGTCGTCGGATGGATAAACAATTTTAAAGAGCATAAGAACAATAGCAGAAAGTGTGCCATGAGCACAAGGAGCTGCAGCGCGAGTGTGGCTGCAATGTTATCGAGCTTCGCATTTTCCCCAAGAATCCTTATTTATGAAGTCAGTCGATTGCGAGCTTGAATCGCGAGAGATTCGTATCAGACTCAACGTCACGTTGAAGCTCACGACCATTTCGTCTACGACAAGAGGACCGATTTTAATTCCCGGTGCAGGTGGTCCAATTAGGTTATCACCGCAAGCCTCATGGTATGTGAAAGGTATGAAAAAGTCGACATGCCACCACTCAAGATGGAGCTATCAAATGCCGAGAGCTTACCTGCATAGACTACATTAAACTGCTCATATATACTTAGCTATGGAAACTCAATCAAAACACCCCAACGTCTTCGTCCTCGTTCTCTCGAGGAGGCAAAGTGATGGCCTGTGACAGTGGCCTGTGAGTAGCCAGCTGGATTCCACCGGACAAGCTCCAACCAAGTTATTGCAGCCCACCATAGCCAAGTCTAGCCAAGTTCCCCCCATACCCACACCGTTGCCTACCCAGATAGCTGTGCTGCCAGAACTAGCCGGTATTTCTTTTTCTAAACCGCTAGACGGCGTCGTCGGCGCCGCAATTCTCAAGATGGCGGCGCCGTTAAAGAAAAGGTCTATAGCACAAACTTCAAGAGAGTCCGCACCACATGTCCGGGACCGTAACATAACCTTTTCGATGCAACAAATTCGTCCCGAAGAAGATATGTGCGGCGAGCAACTGTTCGGAAATGCGTCTTTGGAGCATCGGAACGCAAAGAGGGACACGTCAATCAAATGGCAACATAAAGAGCGCGCGCCGGACGCGCAGTGAGGAGGCATCCAAGTGGACGTTGTTATATTGTTCTGGTCGGGGCGAAAGGAGAAGCACGTGGGCGCATTTGGCGGACAAGAGGGGCGCCGTATATTCCGTTTCATCCGAAGTCCAAGCGGGACCAAAATCCAGTTGCAACACAAAGGCAGAAATGCAAACTCGTTCTTCGCGCTTGACTGGGTCATTCGGCGGTAACACACGCGTAGAAACACAAAGTATGCCTTGATCTAGAGATTTCCGAGGAGCTTGATAGCCCCACTGGCCCGTAGTGTTGGTATATAGCGCTCAGACGTTATTGATGATAAACGGGAGTGCATGCGAAACGTCCACTGCCTATATCTCTGACACTTCCTGAAGACCCCTCTAGCAAGTTATTGCTTCCATCTTTGGCCACCTTCGTGTTCTGCTGACAAGGGGTATACAGTTTTTAAAAAATTCCGCTACATCGGACGATTTAACTCGTGGGAAGCGAAGCGAGACCGATAGCCAAGAAAGCGCAAGGGACAGTACACTCTCGGCAACGCGCCAAGCCAGTCTCTATCGCGTAAACAACCCGCGAAGAAACCGCCGCATAATCTTAGGAAGAGCAGAATCTGTGCCGGCCTTCCGCCGCCAAACACGTAAATAAATAAATAAAAAAAATATAAATGTATATATTTCTTTTGTGCCGTTGTGTTGCAGGACACGAGGCTGAAAGAAAGTGCTCGAAATCGCATGCATCAACCGCGCGTCCAATAAACAGGAACAATGCCTGAAACAACAGTTTCGCCTGTTGCCGTATATAGACCTTTTCTTTAAAGGGACAATGAAGGCAATTTCGGACATCTTTTTGGCGATTAAACTGGGTTCCAGGCACGTCTCGGGCCACGTTGCCCGAATTTCAGCCGAAACCGGCGCTTGTGTGCCGCGCAAATCAATTAAACAGTCGCGGTAGTAATCGTACCGGGATCGACCGGGGCGACGCCACGAGAGTTGCGGGAGAAGCCAGGAGAAGCGGAGCTCACGTGACCGATGCGGGGCCAAGAAGCGCGACGTCACAAGAGACGCGTCAGCGATTGGTCGAAACAAGAAACGTGCCCTGGGTCACGTTTTGGTTCGCGATTCTCGGTACTCGAAGGATTCTACGGTCGACTGAAGACCAGTATTCGTTCGGGCGACGCTAGTTTTCACGTGTGGGTTGCTGTTCGTGTTCTTTGACGACGAAAAGAGGACGTCCGCGGAGGAACCGGATCCCGGAACGGCCGAATCGCTGCCGCTTTCCCCTCGGCATCTTCCCCGCGTCCGTCCTTCAGCATGCGGGCCGCTCGTTGCCGGCTGGGCGTTCTCCGTCGGGTGATGACAGAGGCCGCCACACACGTACACCCGTTCCGTTGGTGTTCGGTCACTGAATGGAAGCTCGAACTCGCTCGCGAGAGCGGCATTGCCGTCCATGTTGACAGATTCGGCGAAACGGCCGCGCCACCGCGCTGCTATAACCCACCGCGGTAACCAGAGTCTCGATCTCCTAAATACTACCGATACCGACTATTCACACTCGACGTCACTCCCTACGTCACCTCCGTTTTCGGGGGCTCAGAAACGAGAATGGAGATTGTTCAGTTTCGGTTTCTTTACTTCTTTCGTAGGCACAGAAATACGCGTCACAAATGTCTACAAAAAATTGGGCAGCATCCTATGTCCACAAGAAGCTTAAAAACACCATTTAAAAAGATTAAATAAAATCGTCTTCATTGTCCCTTTAACGGCGCCGCCATCTAGAGAATTGCGGCGCCGACGACGCCGTCTAGCGGCTTAGAAAAAGAAATACCGGCTAGTTGTGGCAGCACAGCTATCTGGGTAGGCAACGGTGTGGGTATGGGGGGAACTTGGCTAGACTTGGCTATGGTGAGCTGCAATAACTTGGTTGGAGCCTGTCCGGTTGAATCCAGCTGGCTACTCCCAGGCCATCACCTTGCCTCCTCGAGAGAACGACGACGAAGACGGTGGGGTGTTTTGATTGAGTTTCCACAGCGAAGTACAGGGTGTCACAAAAGAAAATTTACACGGTCTTTCTTACCTCAAAAATAAACTAGGCATCGCCGAACGCTCATTCTCCACCCAAAGGTCGCGCTAGAGGTCAAAACCAGATGCCAAAGTTTCAGCCCGATTCGATAAATTAATCAAAAGTTATAACTGATTTTCTGAAAATTTCAATGGGAAAATGGCGGCTGACGGAGTTTTCCCATACGTGGGGCTCTATGGCGCCAGAAACCGAAAACAGGCAAAAATGGGCTCCATTTTCCCATTGAAATTTTCAGAAAATCACTTATAACTTTTGATTAAGTTATCGGATCGGGCTGAAACTTTGGCATCTGGTTGTGACCTCTGGCTCTACCTTTGGGCGGAGAATGAGCGTTCGGCGATGCCTAGTTTATTTTTGCGGTAAAAAAGACCGTGTAAATTTTCTTTTGTGACATCCTGTATATTCGGCAGTTGATAGCTCCATCTTGAGTGGTGGCATGTAGACGTTTTCATACCTTTTACATACCATGGGGCTTGCAATGATAAGCTAATTGGACCACCTGCACCGGGAATTAAAATTGGTCCTCTTGTCGTAGACGAAGTGGTCGTGAGCTTAAACGTGACGTTGAGTCTGATACGAATCTCTCGCGATTCAAGCTCGCAATCGACTGACTTCATAAATAAGGATTCTTGGGGAAAGTGCGAAGCTCGATAACATTGCAGCCACACTCGCGCTGCAGCTTCTTGTGCTCATGGCACACTTTCTGCTATTCTTCTTATGCTTTTTAAAATTATTTATCCATCCGACGACCACGCAGTGGTAGCCAGACAACCGTAGATTGTCGGAAATTGCAGCACGGTAAAAAGGAGCACTCGGAACTAACTCATGCACGACGTCCGTTTTTAAGCCTTTTCGCCCATACCCTTGGCGCTTGCGTACCCTGTGTCAGCGGGCAATCCAAAAATACACCAGGTAGAGGGTATAGACCTTTCCAAAAAAGGGCACTTGGCAGGTTCCATTTTCAGTGTTCGTGCGTATGGCGCGTGATTTGCTCGCTTTCCGAAGCGATGAACGTGCGCGTTCTGGACTGTGATTTAACACGTGTGGACTGTGATTTTTGTAAACAGTGGAAACGTCTATACGTCAGTTACTGGCTGGTTTGAGGTTATGCCAAAAAGGTCGATAACGCAGCATCAGCAGTCGGGTGCTCGTGCTCCTGCTCGTGAGCTCACGAGCAGGAGCACGAGCACCCGACGGCGGACGGACATACGGACATGGCTAGCCTCTACACTGTTTCATACTTAGCTTGCAACGCTGTCAAAGCTACTAGCGCGAGCGTGGGGCTTGATCTCGTTGATCATTTGCACGAGTTCTCGCGCAAACAAAACCATATATATGAAGCCACGCGCTCGCGCCAGTAGCTTTGACAGCGTTGCACGCTAAGTATGAAACAGAGTATAAGGAGCTTCGCCCCTATACTTTGTTTCACCTTAGGTCCGAGCGCGGCCGATGTTATGAGCCGAAGGGCCAATCAAACAGCACAAAAATCGCAACGTCATGACGTGCTCTCTGCGTTTGACTAGCCGGCGGAGGAGCAGTGCACAGAGAGACGGCGAATACCGGCTGGCCCTATCGACTACAGAGAGCACGCCATGACGTTGTGCCTCTTTCGCTGTTTGATTGGTCCTTCGGCTCATAACATCGGCCGCGCTCGGACCTAAGCTGAAACGAAGTATAGAAAAGAGGGCGAGGAGGACTTTCCGCCAGGCTGAAGAATCTTTCTGCTGGTCCCCCTTTAAGCCGGGGTCACACTTCTACATCATACAAAGCAGTCTGCATACAGATTCGAATGCGAGTCCCCGCGAGATACGTGCTACGAATGTCGCATGGCAACGAGTTTAAGGAGGAAACTTGACACGTGGCATTCGAATCACGGATATTGAGGTGACTCGTGTTGGCAGACTGTCTTTTGTATGATCTATGAGTAGTGCGACCCCGGCTTTAAAGAAGCGGTCTTCATTATATCTTGCAATTTTAGAGAAAAGGTCCAATAAACACGGATCCCAGACCTGGGGTGTTTTCCCTATGTTCAACTGCCACCAGCTCGTTTGCGCCCTAACATTCTGTTCATCAATTTTCGTGTTATTTTCTTCTTGCGGGAATGTGGAAACCAAACATTCGTAGCGACGATAAAAAAAAAAAGAATAAAATATTGAGTATGTTTCCCCCCCCCCCCCCCCCCCCTTTCCTCACACACAGAAGAGTTTGATGTTAAAGGTGCCCTGAGAAGGTTTCCGAGACGGCTTAAATATGGCGGTAACTCACTCTGCTGGCGCTAAGCATCCTAGAAATCCCTAAACCATAACGATACGCGGCCGATTTCCTTATTAAAAAAAATCGACGACCGCAATACACCGAGGTTATTTCCGGCGATGGGAGAAGCATATGTTGCGACACCAGGACCACTATCAGCCAATTACAAGCGAAGAATCATTGCGCCTCCGACCGTTGGAACCGCGGAGTGATGTCTCGAATGCGCGCGGCTCGTTGCCCTAACAGTCCGGACTACGATTCACTCCAGCGAGCGCGTGCTCGAGAGCTGACAACCGGACACATCACTCCCGTGGAAGACAAATAAACAAAACAAAATAAAAACATAGTAATTTTTGACACGATTATTACGTATTAAGTTCTTTCTCCGCGAAAATTTAACATCTTCCGACTACTCCTTTTTGGTTTTACTACAAAAGCATAAAGATTTTGTAATCACAGCGTTTGCAATCTCAACGACATGTCGCACTTTCATTGGTCACATGTCGTCCTGGCTGCCGGAACAATGTTCCTCCCATCGCCGGAGATGACCTCGCTTTGTTCGATCATTGGTTGCTTTTTTAATAGGTAAATCGGACGCGCATCGTTATGATTTATGGATTGCTAGGATGCTTGGAGCACGCAGAGCGAGTTATCTCTGTATTATAGACGATCTCAAAAACCTTCTCAAAGCACCTGTCTGCGATTCGCTCGGGCGAGGTGAAGCAATGGAGTCTCTCGCCGCTCCCACATGCAATCGCGGAAGCCGAAGAAGCGGCAATAGCATTAGCCATAGCACACATTTCTCATAAAATTGAAAACACAGACAAGACCTCTACCATTATCATCGATTCAGTCCGCGTGCAGGCCGTTCACCCGATGCATCGTCTCGCAACGCAGTGGACACATCCTAAACACCGTTACTCAAAACACACTACCCGCAATACAGATAGTGTGGACTCCTGGACTTACCTGCGCCACCTAACGAGAGCGCGATAAAAAATGGTATGCCTTTTAACGGTATACTTTAAATTCAGAATTATTTCGCTACTGTGCACGATAATTATAATTTACCATTTTTCACAAACTGCGGTTACAATCCGTATGACGATGGTGCTCTTCGCAATCTGATGGACGCACTTTCCGCCCTACGGATTGAAAGAAAATGGAATACTTTATTCTTGCCTAATGCCACCAGGCCGATAACCTGTGTCAATAACCTTATGCAAAACGTACAGCGCCACGACGGCAGGGGAGTTTGGGAACCCTCCGCACAGATCGTGCGCTTTCTCGTTGTGCCTCCGCGAGCGCGCGCGAGTAGCGCCAGCAACCGCCAGCAACCGCCAGCAGCCGTCGCAGCCATCCGCCATCCCGACCACCCGCCGGAACGTCGTTGGTGGCGCAGTGGCAACGTAAATGCATGGCGACGGGTCAAGCTATACACGAACTCATCTCTGTTACGTCACGGCGCGGTGGTGGCGCGTCGGTCGCACTTCCAGTCTGGGGCTGTGGGCGGAAGGCCCCATTTGAGACGTGTATTCCTGCGTTGTTTTGAAAGGAACCAGACAAAAACCTGCCTTCTCGTCAAAAGCCGTGACTGGGACTGTACCAAAAGAGTCTAGAAAGGTTAGGTCAGTTTTCAGTGTGTTCGGTTCGTCCAAAAACGTGGACGGCGCCGTTGAAATACTCATCTCGCCTTCCATCGTGGTCCGATCCGTCCCAGGTTCAGAAAGAACAAGGGACGAGCGCAGCTAGCAGTGTTTTATTCAACAAGTTGGCGAAAACGCAACGAAGCTATGTACACAGTGAACAAGGAGGCACACGAGGTTCAGGCGCCGTGCCTGCAGAAGAAAACGAGCAGAGCAGAAAACATGAGGAAGAGCAGCCGTGAGTTGGGGCTGGGCCATCCAGTGCCGGACTGGAAGCCGATGACGCAGCAGGCCAGGCGGGCGCCGGAGCTGCCGGTCGTCTTGCTCTCGTCGGTGCCTCCCCTGCCCAGGTCGTCCGGGAGGGCGTGGACCTGGCGAGACGCGTCCTTCCGATGAGTTTTACGGTAATCACTAACTAGGCCACACGTAATTTGTCTGCACGTCCTTCTATGTCATCTCCCTCAAAGTGTGTGACGTATAACGGTGCCTGGAAAGCGTCTCCGACTGGTTTTGTTTATTGCGTCCTAAAATGTTCTCCCTCGATTTCCGACCCGAGACATCGCAGAAGTGTTACGATGTCGATGGCCGCGACCCTTGCAGTGTCACAGCAGCGCTGGTGGATGTGCAGACGGTTGTCCCTGAGCTTCTGTGAGTTGCCAAAGCTTATGCGAGCTTGAGAGCACACAGAAGCCTTGGTAGCCAGCAGTTGGGGCGCCACGACGACAGCGACAATCGCGTACGTTCATGCTTTTCACTGCGACTTCTAACATTAATCGTGGGATTCGAGTCCCAGAGTTGTGCCTATCTCAAATACTCTACTCAAGATACTGTATTTCAAATACTTTTAGAAGTATCTTGGTATCTTGCAAATACTTTTGATCGAGAGTATTTGATACTCTGTCTTAATTACATTTCTGAATATCTTGTACTCATTATCTCAAATACATTTTTGACATTCCGCTTTTTTCCGAGTTTCTCGGTATGAAGTGGCGTGGGCGCGGCACGAGCAACCGTGAACATTCTTTCCAGCAACAAAATCCTGTTGCTAGCTCCGATAATCTACGCGGCGACTTATATTGAGCACGTGAAACATCGCTTTTGTGCCGAATGTGACTCACATTTCATTCCAAGGTCCGTACAATCAAGGTTTTCCCCTCGCCTTCCCAAAGACGCCTTTTGTTTCCTAGAGTTTCCCCCAAAATATCTTCAAACAAAAGGGGTGGTTTTACGGAAGTAAAAATCACCACACGGAGGCGCAACACACAGCGAACATTTATAAGCAGAGAACCGGACAGAAAACGTATTACGAGCAGGATGACCTTTTAAAATGACAACAAAGCGTCCCCCAACCTTGAGTGCCTTTTTGAACGCAACCTAGGGCTCTTTGTTTTCCATTCCCTCATTTCCGTATCCCAAGTTCGCTTATAGTGAGCTCCCCATATTGGCGAGGAGATCCCGTTTGTTGTCCCCACAACTCGGTGTTCACCCAACACAAGGCCTGTGCACATGCCCACAGGTCTTGTGGGCATGTCCATATGGTCTTCAATAGAGCGCGGGGCACAGTGTGATGTAAAAATACTAACAATAAACGAAGTGACGTTAAGTACCGGATCTCTCCCGAAAGCACTCGTCAGAGAATGCGAGCTTGACCCACTTCGGCTTTTGTGCTGAGGTGGCACTGCGCATGCTGTATTGTTCATGCAGGCCGGAGTGGTAACAAGAGCCCCTCCACCACCTTACCGGGGAACACGAACTCCAGCCGAACGCTGGCGCCGCGTTCGGTTATGTCAGCCGAGCGCTGAGTCATTATATTTGTTGTCCCTATCCGTGTAGTTCCAAAGTTAACCGCTTGAGGCGCCACGGTCTGATCGAATATGAATTTTAGTTAAACGATGCGTCTAAGGTGGCCGCAGGACGTCATAGTAAGCGATGTCACTATTCGCAACTTTCAGCGATGGTGGTACCGCGGTGTGATAATCGCTCTCCCTAGCTCCTTGATGATCGGCTTCACAAAAAGGTGCTTGCCTACACCTTCCTGGCGAAAAATAAACAGGCTATAATGCTGATCGTATAAAGCAAAACTAGAATTACGCGTCGCACACTCCGCCTCTTACTGCTGTTCTACGACGATCATATAGATGGCAACTATTTTGATAGGCACCAGCGCGCCTCTTATAGATCGTGAAAGTTGCAAATAGCTAAAGCGACCTTTTTTGTTTGTTTCAGAAATGTTTTGTAACATGTATCGGTGATATCCTGCTCCTTATAGTTGGACTGCATAAAATAGCCCTGCGATGTTTTTTTGTTTTTTTTTTTCGTTTTGTTGCATGGTAATAAACCATTCTGGTAAACCAGATTTTCGAAACTATAATTGTGCTTGTCACTGACGTCGATACAAATTACGCAATGCGGAAGTATCTTCAAAAGTAACTGAATTACAATTTCTAAGTATTTGTACTCTACTATTTGTACTCTAGCCCGCGCTTCTTGCTTTGAGACGTGCATTTCTAGCGTCAGCGCTCTGCGGAAGAATGCTTTGAAGCACTGACCTTGAGCTGTCGTGCGTGTGGCATTGGCTGCAATCTCAGCTTTAAAAAAATGTAGTTAAATGTAGTTACAAGTTAGACGTGAATTTTAGAGCATTTTTATTCCGTGAATCTGAATATCACGTTCGTTTTTCTCGAAGATGTATCTAAACGCGAGAAATTAGGAGAAACCTCAGGCCAGTCGTTACGTCATAAAATGATCTTTGGGCCGTTAAGCGCGTGTCGCTCGTGCAGGCAGCGGGTGCAATTGCAGACGTCTTTGTCTTTTCTGACATTTTCGAAAATAGCAAGAGGGCGCGTGCATAGCTTTGATATAGGCGCAGAAGAAGCGCGAGAGCTGGAGATTCCGAGAACTCCTTTTACGACATAACGCTCCGGGAAGGAGGGGCTTAGGCGGTACTTCAAAAACAACTTTCTGCAGCCTCCGAGCACCAAATAAAAACAAAAATAATGTCGATATCCTTGTGCCGTGAGGCCAAATGAAGACGATATTTAAGTGCTTCTACTCAAATACAGAACACTTTCAGTTTTCAGTAATATATACCCGAACTTGGGGGTATCTTGCTTCGCTGCAACCCCGCTTTGGCGTCACTGACAAGGTGAAGAATGAAGGGGCGTCTCTCTCGTATTCCCGGCCTCCAATACGCTCTCGTTGCCTTCCATCGTGCTTCAGCTGCACGTGCACGCTCGAAACTCGCCCGAGTGTTACCACGCTGCCCTGAACGCGGCTTCTACTAGTCTGCTTAGCGATCCTATTCGCCTCCCCCATGCATCGACGCTGGTCCTAAAGTGGGAACAAATGACGTCATAAAAGCCGGTGTGTCACGCTGTCAGATGCCGCGATCCTGGTGGCTGGTCGTAGAAGTTCCGGTAGGTAAAGCATGGAGCAAACACGAGTGTCGCTGTCGTCAGGGCGCTCCAACTCCTGGCTGCCGAAGCTTCCGTGAATCGCTTCACTGGAGAACGACCTGCAGCAGGACGGGCGTCTGGCACGTGTACACCACCGCCAGGATCACGGCAGGCGACAGTGGGACACTTATGACGTCATCAGGCGGAAATCGAGGGACCACTTTTTTTTGGACGCGGTAAAACACGCCAGTCGGAGACGCGTTTCAAAAACCGTAGCGGTAGCGAAAGAAGGAAGCTCGCACCGGCGGTGTGGACAACCGAAAGTTCTTCACGCCGTTATCAACCCGTCAGCTACTACATAGCGCCTTGTATCTATGACGTGTAGCACGGACGCATCCCGCAAGATGCGCGGTTACAGATTTTAAATGCGTACGCACCACCAAAGCCCGGCCGATGATGTTGTGGTGCCCGATGAGCGAGATCATGCCGTCGCTGATGTACACCCTTGCCTTGCCCGTCACGTCGGCGTTGATGTTGCCCAAGTCTCCGACGTGCCTGCGTTGTAAAACAAGAGGCGAGCGGTTGTAGTGCACCCGTGAGGTTCACCTTTTATAGATTTTATTTTTGGTTCGAAGCGTCAAAAGCCACCGGCAGACTGTTTCAAGTTTGCGAGCAACACAATGGAGCACCTTCGGAGAGTAACGTTGTTTTCGGGGTTGCCTACCGCACATGTGCGCAGCGGTAGCAGACGGACGGGTCTTGCATATTTGGCGGCATCGGAAATACCCGAGTTTCCGCGAACGGCAGAATTTACGGCTCGAGGGAATTAATCGGAGCGTCGTAGAGAGGCACGTGCCGACGTGTCTTCGATAGGTTGTTTCGGACGCTGACATGCCGGAATCCTGTTCCGCTGTTGGATGCAGCAGTCATGCAGGCGTGATCCCATTATTTTTAGTGGTATTCACCAAGGTCGTTTTTTGATTTGTCAAGAGATGGTGCGGATTACTGCATAAAAGGGTTATTGAGTTGGGTCATTATATCAAGAACCAAAAACAGATTGGCCAATAAACTTATTGCGGACTATCCAACTAGTTTATAACTTTCTAGTGACTCCAAATCGCGGAATAATCAACATCAGCATTAGTTTTTCGAATAAACGCCTGAAATACAAAGCAGGATAGAATAAAGGACGTGCTTTTGCAGTGCAAGCGATTTTGCTCTTGCTTAGAGGCAACATCTCACGCAGGTAGCTTCGACCTCGCTCCTTTTCACTTTTAAAGCTGAAGTATAGCAGTAAACGTTAGACCACCGATAAACGCGAACCGCGTGTTTCTGAAGCATCGTCGTCGTGCGCCCGGATTCGCCCGAAGCACAAATGGTTAGGCCAAGATGCCACAATTAATCCAATTAAACTTTTTTTTTTGTGGAGATACGATGTACGCTCCTCAGGAATCGAAGCGTAAGCCCCACAAATGCTAAGCATTCCCAGACATACGCTTCCCTCGGGAGTAATTCGATTTGAACACAGTGGCTTGGAATATGTTTGTAAGGCCCGCCATGCAACTACTTGGTCTCGCTCCTGTTCTTGGCTGCTCAAATGTTCAGTATACGTCAGACAACTCTTTTTCTATAACGCGATATCATTTTTTGTTTGCTTTTGAATTAGATAGTTTCAGTTCCCAAGCCTTCACACTAAAATGTTTTACACCCTTATGGGTGAAAATCAGCTTGTCCCAAGCCGGTGGTGAACACCCTGAAAATAGGATTCTGGCGATCTTAGCGCCATCCCGGGGATATTATATTTTACAAGCGGGAAGCACTACATGCAGCTCTCAGATTCCATTCATGGAAAGAAGCAAATACAATTATTAAACATGAGGAAGATACACAGAAAGGGGGGACGGACATCTTCCTCATGTTTAATTACTGTTACCAACACGTTCGTTTTGTACTTAAAGCAAATACAGAGGCAATGAATCATGCACGATATAAAAAAACGCGATCCCGTCGACTGCTATCAACTGAATTATATATCCGAGAAATCAGACATGTACAAGTCACTCAAAACAAGTAATCAAGTTAAATTTCTCAATATCGGCATCAAAAGTAATTTAAGTATAATAGAAATTACTTCAATGGAAAGTTATTTAGTAAATCACTAACTGCCGTAAAAAAAGGAGCGAATTGCTTTTGAAGTTACTTTTATATTTTTTTACGGTAATAAGAAAGTATATAGGTTTTGATTTGTTAGCGAAATTCTGCTAGCCAAATATAAAGCTGCTTGCGTTTTTACAGATATGCTTTAATAGCTGGTTCTACTGCTGCGCGCCTAATTGCTTTGCACTTTTTTTTTGTCAACGGTGTGCTGCGGATGTATCATTTCTACTTTGAGTTTTGGCACTGGCCGAGCTTGATTTTGCAGAGTGTTTGCTTGTTTATAAGGTTGCATAAAGTACATCTAACCAGTACTTGAAGTAAAGTACAAAGTAAATTAGAGGTTATGTACTTCAAGCAAAGTAGTAAATACACCTGCTGCTTGAAGTACTAAGTACACCTGGTGCTACTTGAAGTACAGATCCATAAATAAAATGTACTTTCAATGTAAAGTACAAGTATGCATTTTTTTTCACAGTCTTTCATCACGCCCTTTCATCCCTTACACATTTTTTTATTAACTGGTATGCATTGCTCTAGGAGTGATTATACAACGCCTAAACACACTAGGGGTAATCGGAGGTGCATCAGGTTTTTTTTTTCGGAAATGAAGGCAAATATTGGATGAAGTCAAATCGCCACAGAGTAGTTGTAGTACTCTCGCTGGAGAGCTGTTGAATACAATCAACTCATAAGGCACTTGTTTCTATCGATCTAACAGCCGTCATTACTTCACTTAGCGAAACGACCAGATGTCGTCTCAAAACACAATAGCGCATTTTCGCATGGTGATATGCCGTTTTATGTTTTCAAATTTGGGGTATGATCTTTTAAGTCGGGAGTGGAACTGTCCTCGGAAAGTACCAGAAAAAATACTTTAGTAAAGTAAAAGTACAGTCGGGGACACGCGAGCTGCGACTGAAACACCTTGCCCTGCCATCTGCCGGCGGGTCGCCTGGTTTCGGGACCACAGAAAAGCGCATGCGCGTCCTACTGTGCCTGCCAACATGTGCGCTCTCCCGCTCTTCTGCAGTGCGGCGCCTAACTCGGAATTGGGCGCGTGGTACGGCCTCGGAGATAGCGCTTACTGACATGGCACCTATAAAGCAAGAAGTCACGGCAGCTCAACTGAGCGATAAGTTGAACTGCTTATAAAGCGAGGTGCGCTGACACGGCGAAATGCGGCGCAATTCCCCAGGCGGTATCTCGAGTATCGGAATGTGTAGCGGACGCTCGTCAGCCGCCAGCGCTATCTCCGAGGCGGCACCACGCGCCCGATTCCTAGTTAGGAGCTGTGCCGCAGAAGAGCGGGAAAACACACATGTTTGCAGGCACAGTAGGACGCGCATGCGCTTTTGTGTGATCTCGAAACCAGGCGACCCGCCGGCAGATGGCAGAGCAATGCGTTTCAGCCGCAGCTCGCACGTCCTGGGGACTTTTGTCCCCGACTGTACATGCTCAGAGAATGTACTTCAAGTAAAGTACAAGTTTTCTAAGCCTACTTGCAGTAGTACTTTTATGTACTTATAGTACTGTCCAACACTACTTGTTTATTTTTATTTATTCATCTTAGTTTTTTGTAACAACGGAGGGGGAATAACTAAGATTTCTTGAACGAACTCCGAACCTTGAAAGACCTGCATATTCTGAGTTTCAGGAGGAAGACAACGCAAAGAGATTCTTCAAGTACAGCAGAAACTACGGGAGCACCAGGCGTGCTTCAGAGCGGGTGCTGCATTTTGTTGCCTCCTCTGAGTGAGGATGCATGTGTACACTTCCTGTAGTGGGCGAGGGTTCTTACGTTGCGGAGAAGCGGGAACCAGCCCTTTCTTCAAATGGGTCAAGTTTCCTTCAGCTTCGGGACGCAAACAAACGTCAGCCTTCGGCGTTAATCCCGCAGACATGTACGTAACGCGTTACAAGTAACGAGTTACTTGTACCTAGTTACTATTTTCGGTAACGAGTAACGTATTCAGCTACTTTTTCAGAAAAGGAACGAGTAACGGTATTTAGTTACTTTTAAGGCCAAGTAACGAGTAACGGTATCTCGTTACTTTTGAGGAGTAACGTGTACAACACCGCTTAAACGGCCTTCTAGCCTTAGTATGTGTCTATTGCGACAAAGGCAGATGGGAAACCCGAAAAACAAATGAACAGTATGACAATACAGCAATGTATATCGCTGAACACGTCAGTTGAACAGTTCGACTGACATGTCCAGCGATAAACGTTGCTGTACTGAACTCTACAGCTGGGAATGTCCTCCACCCAGCGAGCACAATCAGGTTCGTTGGTTGAACTTTCTAGAACCGGGCACGGACCGAATGTAAACCCGGAGGTTGCAAACACGGGAAGGCACATAACCCATTACCCGCTCTCCTCAATGAAGGCGCAGTTCCCGAAGATTCAGCAGCTCTTCCTGAAGCAAACCACTGCCGTTCCTTCGAGCACGTCAGTAGAACGACGCTTCAGCGTCACCGGAGATGTATTTTCAAGCAAGCGGGGAAACATAACTGATGAAAACTTCGACAGGCAGCTGCTGCTTAAGGGAAACGACTACTAAAAAGAAAACAATAAACCACGAAACAAAAACAGTTGTGTATTTGGTCTTCAAAGTAACGTAAAAAGTAACTCGTTACTTTTGAGGCAACTCGGGCGTTTCTTTTGAGAATCGGTAACGAGTAACGTATTTAGTTACTTTTTGAGCGAGTAACGAGTAACGGTATTTAGTTACTCTTTTGGGGTAACGTGTACATGTCTGCCCGCAGTATATAGTCGGCCTCACTTGTGACATGTCCGTCCGCTCCCCGCGCCTGGTAGCAGGGTTTTTGCCAGGGGTGGGGGGAGGGGGCTTGTGAAAACAGGGGATTTCGGATCCTCGAAACCATTCCACCCTTCCCCCCCCCCCCCCCCCCCCCCTTTGCCTACGCCACATGCTTCCCCGTCTCTGCAAATATCAGCTGATCTTCCACGATCTTGTATCTTTTTGTGCAGGGATGTTTGTTGATAAGAAAACCTTTAGGGGCCCTGCAATCATATTTAAGCGTCTACCTTTTTTGCGGTTTCCACGTCTCTTGGGGTTCGGGCAAGCCAGCGGGCACGGAGAGAGTAACTAAATATCTGTGCGTCATATTTTAACCGGACGACGCGGAAACCTCCTCCACCGACGAGGGCGACCCGCGGTACCGAAAGCTCGCAAAATGTGACGTTGTTGGTCTTGGGCTTACTACTGGTCAGAGCCGCTAAAAGCTTTTTTTTTTTTTAGTCGAGACACAAAATTTAAGTGTAGCGAACCGTTTCAATTATTTATGAAAGTAGTTTTTGTTCAGCATTTTAGATCAGAAAAGAAACAAATGCAGTTTATAAAGTACGGAAACAAGAAATGACCCGTCGACATACCTGCCACCAAGCGGCGGAAAAAGCGTCGCATATTAGAAAGGGCTAGTGGGATGAGGCGCCGACGAACGGCGAGCGCAGAAAGGTCCCGGAGCGTGGAAAGGCCATTTGGCGGTATGACAGCGCGAAGTGGCTCCCATTCTGTACTGATCTTTACCCCGTGTTTGCTGTCGTTTGTAGCCAATGAAGTGTTATGCCGAAATAGTCTTTAATCGCGCAGCAAATGCAATGCGAGCCGCCTTGGCCGCCCGCTTCATACAGCCTATCGAACACACGCTTTAGTGGCGCCCTCTCGAGCCGTCGACACGGAGTGCGGCAGCCGTGAGCGCTCGATGAGCTCACTATCCCTCCTCTAGTTCACGGCCACTCAAGCCAGGACCTACGACGTCATGAAGGAGGTTACTTTTTGCTTGTTTTTGTAATTCTAATTTGCCTATAAGTTTTAAAATAAAGCGAATTTCACGAAAAGTAAAGTTTCATTAAGTTACTACGTTCAGTGCGCTTAGGTTCGATGCAAATTAAAAACCAGTCAAAACGTTGTTGCAGGGCCCCTTTCAGCTTCGGGACGCAAACAAACGTCAGCCTTCGGCGTTAATCCCGCAGTTTAGTCGGCCTCACTTGCGACATGTCCGTCCGCTCCCCGCGCCTCGTAGCAGGGTTTTTGCAAGGGGGGGGGGGGGGGGGGGGCTTGTGAAAACTTTAGGGGATTTCGGATACTCCAAACCATTCCACCCTTTCCCCCCCCCCCCCCCCCCCCCTTTGCCTACGCCACATGCTTCCCCGTCTCTGCAAATATCAGCTGATCTTCCACGATCTTGTATCTTTTTGTGCAGGGATGTTTGTTGATAAGAAAACCTTTTACTAAACTTGGAAAGTACTTTGTAATTTGAGTCAGCGTTACTCGAAAAAAGTAATAAAAAGTAAACTACTGACTACCGAAATAAAACTTTAACTGAAAATTACTAAACTACTCAGAAAAGTAGTTAAACTAGAGTAACTTGAGTAGAGTAGTTGAACTACATACAAGTCTGCGACAAATCAAGGACACATTCGTAGGCGACAGATCCAAGTTCAACGAATGTTATCTCCCAAGTACAAACCATTGGTACATGCCATAATTATTCAACATAGTCGCTAGCTAGGCGGCTTGGGCCACCTAGTGTTTTGAAATGCCGCACGAAACAATGTTGGCGCGGGTGCGACACCAGAGGGCCAAATTGGGCGTACCTTTCGCGATCTTCACGAGCACCGTGGTCCTTGTGCATAGGGTTAAAGTGGGTGCCCGTCGAGTTGCAACCTGCGAACATTAGACAAGCTCGGTATAGGCGCTTTCAGGCAGCTGTGCATGGGCGCCGCCATAACCGACCTCCAGTTTTTGTTATGCTCTTGTTCCGTTCGCCTCACTTCATCATTGACACAGCAAGACAGGTCATTGCCACTTTAGGTGCTAGTGTGTCCTTGTCCCCAACATAGGTCTTCGGGGAGGCTCGTCAACGCCCGCTTCAGTGGCTCGGCATGACAAGTGAAGGTCGGCAATGGCGGCGCAATCTGGCGCGTGTTGGAAGCGTCCAGCTCGACGCTCGCCCTCCCGCGGCGGAAACGGGAAGCGCTCTTAGTGAGTGAGGGCCCCCCGATTCTCCTGCTCAGCGGGCACGGCGGAACTGTTCACGATCATGGCCTGCGAAATGTTTCCGAATGCAAACAACACTCTTCACTGTACCAACGTTGTGCTGCAGCCGGTATGGGATCGTACCTTATTAGAGAGTTTTAATATTGCGCATAGAAGCAAACGCAAGCGGTGTGCGTTTGCATTAGTTGCGTGCCCCACGTTGTGCGTGCGCCTCATCGCCATGCGCAATCCAAGACCGCAATTTTGAGCTCCGCGCACGCGCAGTGTGGAACACGCAAAGCTAACACAAACACACTGCGCTTGCATTCGCTCGTATATGCAATACTAAAACTTACTACTGTTTTACCAGCTTCCAACGCCAACGAAACGTGCTGCAGTGAGCAGACGTGCAAGCAGGTAGGCGTTCTTTGGAACTGGAAAGGCTGAGATTGGCAAAACGACAGAGCGTAAAAATGAAAGTAACTAAATGTTATGAAAAAACTGGTAATTAAAAAAATGTATTTTTTTTGTTTTTGGGCTATTGGTCTGGAAGTATATTCGCGGCGACTTTGGACGTTTTGCCGATTGTCAAAAGTCGCGACTTAGATAGCAGAATATACTTTACCCAAAATTAATGTAATTTTAAATGGATTTTTCACATTAGCTAGAATGTTTTAATGGATTTTAAACTATTGTTTTATTACTTGGTAATTTTAAATGCTGCAATTGGCACCAGTGATGATAATTGGCACCCTTGACTGCCATATTTGTTCGCGCGTTTGAAATTAGATCATAAGCAACAAATTATTTTAGAGCTTGAAAAATTAAGTATTAAAATATCTGAATTTTAATATTATTATTATTATTAATACAAATCGCGGCAATGTATGTCCCCAAGTAACGCCAAGATCACGAAAATACGCCATTTAACCATAATTGTCTTTCCAGAAGGGTGTAATTTTGTTTTCGTTTTAGCACATGAAAAACTCTGGCATCGTTATCAAGATAGACAACAGTCAAACACTGGATGTAATATAAAGTCCTATGCATCACGCGTTGCTATAAAAAACACACACACACTTCAGCTGTCTGACTCGGATTCCGTGTTAGGGTTGTTGCAGTGAGAACAGCGTTTATTAATTTGTTTTCTGGACATATACCCAAAAACTCATTAAAAAGCCTGCAGTTCATTATTTCCTGTGACAATTATCTGACCGAGAAAAGGCAGCGAGAACGCACAAATATCAGCACGAAATTTTTCAACAACTACAACTCTTACAAATATCGGCCTGGATCGAACATGTCACAAAATAAAGTTTCCGCGAACAACTTCTCTAATTAAATAATTATGATGTGAGACACATCTTGAGTCATGAAAGAATCCGAAATTAAGACCTATACTGAGAAATTAAATCCAAAATAGAGGTTAGTTTCGGTTTCGCTCCAGAATTAAAACGCGCATCCTTGCATAAATATAACACTTAACATCGTTCTTGTTTTCAGGGTATAGAGGTGACCTGCGCTCATAACACTCAAGCTTCCTCGTATAACCAGAAATAATTTGTGTCGCTCAGTGAAGCCAGCACACTAGACAGGCTCAACAGCGGCACGCATCTCCGACCCTCACTATAACCGCCATATTGGAAAATGAGTGGCGCCACCTATAGTTAGTTGGAGTTGCGACGCATATCTTACGTCACGCCGCAGCGGTGGCGCTGGTGTCGGCACTGCGCATGCGCTTCTCTTTACTCGGATCTGGTTTCTGTTCTTTAAGCGTAGACCGCATGGAGCGTTTTTCTGCACGCGAAAACGCGACGCGCTATGAACACTCGCGCGGAAGCTGACGCGGGGGCACCCGCATGCAGCCAAAGCCAAGCGCCGCCGGCCGCGCGTTATCAACGTTGCCAGATAACCGATTTCTCAACGCGCGATGTAATTGCTCACGCAAATACTAGAAAATAAGAGTTAAAGTATTAAATAAGTAAATCAAACGGGTTTTTGTGTCAAAAAGAACACTTTTTCAATTTTTATATGGCCAATAAAAAGGTTTTTGAACACTTTGAATTGCGCTGAATACGAAACAGCGTACTGAGCCAGCCGCGTTGGCCGCGTCGCGAGTGGTGTGTTGTTCGCGTTGTTCGTGTTGCGTGCTTTTCTGCGCTGAGTGCAAGTAAAGTTTACTTTAGTGCAAGCTCTATTTGCCAGAATTTGAGGTTTGCTCTAGTCCAGTATGGAGCGAAGGCGAAAGCTCCTCCTGCTAAGAAGTATGCTTGTGCTAAAGCAGGCACAACTGGAAAATCGATCCCAAAGAATGGGGCGCTTCTCAACCTCGTCAATGAGAATTTCATTGAATGCACGTTTGTCAACCATCGCACGTGCAATCGGCAAACAAAAAGAAGCGCAGTCAAACCGCCAACACCAGAAGCGGTTTTCTGTGCTGAATCATGTGATGGTTCGAGCGACTCTCATTGGGCGAGAGCCGCTTCGACGCCTCGGCGCGCGCGTCTTGTTCTGGGTCGGCTAGAAACCAACGCTCCCGCGAAAACGCGCGGCCGCGCGCAGGAAATGACGTCAATTTGACGCCGACGCGCCCGAATCGCGAGCAAAAACGCTCCATGCGGTCTACGCTTTACGCGAATTTGGTTTCCGCGCACGCGCAATACCCACACTTGGTGTGAGCGAACGCTGACGTGTTCGTAAACAGTGCGTTGGTCTATAAGGGGGATTCATAACTGGGGAAAGTTCAGACTGAACAGCGCGGAGATGCTGCAATACCGTTTGTCAGGTCGCCGAGGCTGTGGACGTGAAGGCCGTGGTCGCCTGGCGTCAGTCCGACGATCTCGCCGTTGATCACCACCGCGTGTTCGATGTTCTGCAAAGAAAGGCAGACGAAAAGAAAAAGATTCACCAGAAGCTACAAGGGAGCGGGTAATTTTGAAACACAAGGATGATTCCAAACAGAAGCATCAGAGTGCCATATGGAGAGGCTAGGATACAAACAACATCGTTTGCGTAATTATTGAAGAAACAACAACCAAAGTTGTAAGCCTATTAATAGAGAAGTGGGCTTAGTTCCTACAAGGTTATGCAGGGAAACATGGTAATACACAAAAGCTGTACACGGTTGGGTGTCAAGTGGACGAGCGAAGTGTTATTATTGCAGGCGGGTGTGCGAATACTGCTTAGAATCGAATAGCCCAGCGTCGTCTCTAGCTTAAACAACGCAAAAAGAGCCGGTATGCGAGGGTCTCCCTAGCGCTGAAGCAGTGGCGTATCTATAGAAATCATTTCTGGAAGGAGTTTGAGGATAATAAATGTAGGGTGCCTTCATGTGCGCTACCTAAAGACACTGAAAAGGTTCGTTGCACTCAGTACATTGGTTTATTTATACTAATTTTTTTTTCTGCGCCCGAATAACGTTCCGAATAGTGTATAATGCTTTCCCTATTTTCGTACCTTAGCCCCTAGCGACACAGGAAGCTCGATCTCGAGAAGTCAAGGATTGTCACGTCCCGACGTAGGGCGAGCAAAAAAAAAAAAAAGTACTTTGCGATAAAAACGCGTCCCGGAAACCAAAGCAGGATGCAGTGCATGTGCCAAGAAAACGGAAATAGAACGACGACCGCACAAACAAGAGAACGGCACGGTCGTCGGCAAACAAGAAGGAAAGGGGGAAAGGTCAGGCAAGTGTGCACAGTGCATACCATTTTCCGAAATTGCAGGTTCGGGGAGTTTTAGTATGAGCTGCACACGGATCGAACGAGCTCTCACACAATGGAGGCACGTGCCCCTATCAGGAAGAGGTAGAAACTCGGGCGAGTTGGATGTGCATCTTTAAAAACTAAAACGGCGCAAACAAGGCGAAGGTCCAGTTAGACGTGGGACACGGCGCTGTCCATGCACGTCTCCTCTGGTCCTTTGTCTAGTTTTCCCCAGCAAAAGCCCCCAAACCGGCAGTTACGACCTGCTACAAAACCCAACAGTAAAAAAAAAAAAAAAAAAAAAACTTTGCAGCAATAGTTTTTTTTTTTTTTTTTTGCACGAAAATTGCCGATCGAGAATAGACCGTTAGTTCATTCACTGGTTCCTTCTTCAGTCATGTGGAATGCCACAGAATATGAATAAGGGCTGGGCAGAGATACTCCACAAAGTATTCAGGAATACAAACACTTAAGATACATATGTATTTTTGAGGCCAAAATACAGAGTAATTTGTCATATGTAGCGGGATATCCCTGGTCTACTTCTTGGAAAACGGCCAAATAGTATCCCTGAACATAGAGATACGCACAGAAATGCAAATGGTAAAATGGTAGCAGTGTTGGTGTCCCTCCCTTCGTCAATTTATGCACCTCCCCTCATTCCGCACATTATTCACAAACTACCATCCCGAATGTCGTGAAATAAAGGAGCGCCCCGAGCGACCCACGTATACGCACTAGAGGACAATGACTGCCTGCCATGCTTGGCAAAAGGCCATGCTACCCGCAGCGAACCCCATTTTTCTGTGAGGGTCCGTCTCAAACTGACCGATGCAGTGCATCCGAGGTACCCAAAATAAGATTAAAAACGGAACTAAAGCCCCCGTATTCAAATACGGGAGCTTTAAACGGAACCTGTGGCAACATAAGAGGAAGCGAAGCTCCTCTTACCAAGTTCTCCACTGCCTATGATCGGTCATTTCCATTTTTTCCCCTCGCCTCCGTTCTAGCGTCCGCTCTGCTTAAGTGGATTAAGCGGAGGGCTTTGCGGCAGGAGCTTATTCTGAAATTTTATCGCAGCTCTTTCATTAAGAGGAAGGTTCATAAAAGATGTGGTCTTCGGTGTATCGAAAAAAACCCGGCAGTTAATGTTCAACAACAGAGGCAACGGGATACCTAAGCCTGGCAGAGCATTTCGACAGAATCGATACATCTTGAATGTATATTTCACTGTGACGGCCTGGAGGCAGTGTTGGAACTAACGTGTTACAAGTAACGACGTTACTGGTAACGCGTTTTTTTCTTTAGCCATGTCCTCGTTAGAATTCCAATTGAGTAATGAGTAAAGTAATGTCGTTATTATTTTACGGTATCTGCTATCAAATTACGTTACCCGCTACTTTTGATTCTGCGCACTACAAAAAGTGGCGAAGAAACCCCCACAAAGCTATGTATAAACGGCGTCATTTCAAACTCCCTCGGAAGACACTTTCAACGTTCCCGCGGCCGGGCCCAAAAGACGCGAGATTATCGCTTTGCGGAATTCCTAAGCGTCCTTGGTGCAGTCTTTGTATCGAAGCTACTTAAGACCACCGTCGCCGTGCCCTGAAGGAGCAGCCGTCTCACTGGAAAGAAACATCCACTCGGAAGGCAGCAGTCTGCCGCCGCTCGAAGGATTTTGCCTAATCGTTCCTGGCTACTCCAGTTGGTCAAATCCTTCTCTTTAAAATAAATAAATTCTCGTTCTGTCAACAACAGGAAGGATAAACTAAATTTGGAAGCGGTGACGTTCCCACGCTTTGAAACCAAAACAAGTGGCAAGGTTATCACAGGATTGAAAGGCGTCCGTCACCAGAAAGACGTCACCATCTTTTAGAATCCCTGCCGCCGTGGTACAAAGGTGCGGTCTCTCGCTGGGTAACCACTCCCGTTCAGAGGGTCGCCTCCCACGAAATACTCTGGTCATCCTTTCTCCCATAGCGCCTCAAAAATTAGATGAAAGACTGCGTAATTACCATGGACGGCACCTTCTTTGTATCGCAGCTAGCCCCCCAACTCCCTGGCATTCAAAGACCGAATTATCTATTGCTGGATGTTGCGCCCGCGTTATTCTTCTCGCAGGTCCTGGTTGTGTGTGAAGGCTACTGTACCATTCTTCTAGAGAGACACATTCGCAGCAGAAATAGTGATAGCTTTCGTCTGCTTCGCTCTTGCTTTGCTACTGCCGGCGTGAAAAGAAGAAGAGAGAAAGGTTTTTGGTCATGAAAGAGAAACTTAGGGTAAATAGTTTATAAACGCTCGCCACCTTTCTAAATAATATATACACGTAAAGATACTACGAGTATGCATGTGATTATAATCAAAGTATGGCCGGCGCTATACTTCGTTTATAATCACCAATATTCTTCTTTGGCTATAATTATTGGTTATAAGAAGCGATCGGTGTCCTCTTTTCGTTGCTTGTGTAGCCTAAACCGGACTGTGACTAAAACCGATGTGGCTATGAGGTGTGTTTGTGAGCAGTCCGTGAACTGTACAGTTGCCTCTGTCATGCAACGTCTGCCTCTAACCAACAAGGTCGTTTTGGAACGCTTGTTATAAAAGCCCCTTTTACTGCCATCTCGCACTCACTTTTCGTGCAAGATGCCAACGGCCGCCAAAACTCCGTTATTACGACCCCGGCTAAGTGCTATGTTTAAAGTGAGGGAAACGAAGTCAGACAATTTGCTGTTTAAATGTCTGCTCTGTTGCTGAAACTCAAGATGCTGAGCACATCCAGGACGCCGAACTCAAATTTAAAAAAAAAAAAAAAACACATTAAGGTGGGTTATCTTTCAATGTCACTTACTTTTTTTCCCGTTAAAATGTCGTCGTTAAGCTTTCTTAGCCAAAAGGACGCACCATTCTTTCGAGATCGTTTTGTTAGTCGCAGTTTTTCAGCTACATCTCACAATGCTCATTAATGTAAGCTAGCGAAAAGTCTTCGAAAACGGCTTAGTTTAGTTCACTTGTATATTTCAGGAGGGTTAAATCAATCATGGCAGTTATAAACACGCCTATTTGATATTTGTTTAAGTTTGAGATATATTTAGAGAGTTTTGTTTTATACTAATTCGTTATGCAGTTTATTTCGTTAATATTTTGTTGTTGCACACCACTGATAACCAGAAATTAACAGTGGTGCTTCGCATGAGTCCTATCAGAGTTCGCGGTAAATTCAAAGAAACGAAAGACCGAGACATCAACCCACTTTCCGACACACCCTTGCTGAAGCAGAGGAAGATCGACCGTATCATCAAGCTCCCGTTTCTCAAGAAGTGTTCGACAATCTTGTGGAGAAGTTTGTGGTAGAGACTCTGTAGTCATATACTAACAGCTGTCATATACTGACAGTGAAACACGAGGTAACGACGAACTAACATAAAAGTAACGTTCGTTAGTCATAGGAAGTAATGACACCAGTATTTCGTTACATCTGCAAAATGGTAACTGTAACGCGTTAGCTTTTTTTCCAAGCTAAACGAGTAACGCTATTTCATTACTTATTTTCGGTAACGGGCACAACACTGCCTGTAGGTGAGCCAGTTGGTTTGACATGCTTTCTTGAATACCAGCTGAGCGTATAGGAAAAGTTCTCCTTCACTTTTCTTATACGTTCAGCTGGTATTCAAGAAATATTTCACTACTAAGATACAAATATGTTTTGAAAAATATATCCGGTACAGATATACAGATGCCCAAAAGAATCCCCAAGATCCTATCGCGATACATTTGTATCGCGGGTACTGCCCACGTAATGCATTGGGGTACCACTGCCGTTGCCGGGTTAGTGCGGCAGGAAAGGGGAGAATTTTACGGCTTCGGTTTGCCTTCCTTTCGGAAATTCACGACTGTTCGACATTTTGTGTGGCTGTGTTAACCTTCTATTCCAGCTCTTCACGCGAAGCAAAATAACGGTGGGTAGAAGCTGAGCTAGTTGGTGGTACATATTACAACGGTTAAACCAGCTGAACCATCGAAAATAGGGAGAAAGGAGTGAAGACAGGCTATCGCTGGCCTGTCTTCACTCCTTTCTCCCTATTTTCGTGGTTCAGCTGGTTTAACCGTTGTAAAATAACGGTGTCCCAGAGGACGTTTCAAGGTTTAAATCAAAATGTTTCAAACGAAAGGGGCTAAGTGAGGGGAGGAAGACGCCTCCGAGTACTCGCGTGTTGCTTCGAAACAATTACTCGAGAAAAATTCGCTAAGAGCAAGGGATACAAACGATTATTTGCTCCCTATAGACCTATTTCACAGGGGCGCCGCCATCTTGAAATGTCACTTCCAGTATGGGCGAAAACATTGTCTTGCCATCGCCACGCCAATGTAATGCATTTGGGAGATTAGCGTAACCGTCACCCATTCTCGTCTTGTCTTTCCTTTTTTACTACTTGCTGGTTAAAATGTTTGATTACTTTTTCGTCGGCTATACCGGATATGCCTGCCAGGTGGCTGGGGACGAGAGTTAGCAAAAGAAGGTCTATCGAGAAAAAAAAAAAAAGGGAGAAAGAAAGCGAGCGTGTTTTTTGCAGTACATGAGACAACGAATCGCGGCGTAGAACAAAAATGATCACAGCGAATGACCATGTACGAATGATCATGAATGATTATAGTACGATCAGATCACGCGTGCAGGGAAAATGATGAAGTGCAACGTTATGGTCAAGATCTCGGAGCGCATCTTATTTTTTGTCCCGCATCACGTGCTCCGTCATTCGCTGGGATACTTCTGTTGTCCGCCGCGATTCGTAGACTCGTGTTCCTCAGATAAGCGAACTTTTATTATTATTTATTTTTTAGAGTGGAGTTTGACGAAGCTGCGGCATTTGGCGAAACGACGGCTCTCGCCAAATGCGCGATGTTCAGAACAACGGTCTGGGAGCACACCAGTCCTGTGCAGGCTACAATTCGCGCTTGCGTGCCAGCTGGAATGTAAAAGTGCGGGCTTGTATACCAGCTGCGGAAACGACCGCGTCGCGTTTGTATTATGAAAGCTGCGAATGCGGCTGCTTCATGGGAGTGCCTCACCGAGCAGTGGTTCCAACCGGAGACTTGGTACATGTGGAGAGCGTTTAAAGATAGCAACCCTGGACCGTAGGAGAAATGACAGGCCAGACACAAACACGAAGCTCCTTGTTTGTGCTTGTCCTATTCCATAGCACGCTCCAGGTTAACAGGAGCTATACATTTAACCAGCTCGCCAGCATACTCGCCTACCCAGCGTGTTCATGGCGTCTTTTACAGTCGCGGGCAACATAATGTAGAACTCGCAGGTATAAAACTATAAGCCGCCAAGCGAACATGGCTGGCACGTCCTCTTTATGAGAATCGGAATTCACCGATCGCGAGTTCTTGTGATTTGTTGATCTCTTCAGGCTGATCTGCAATTCCGTATAAAAGGCGCGCCTTGTTTATAGCAGCTAACCTTGTAATCTACTTTGTATAGTAACTAGAGCCATATTGCAAATTTGATGCAGCATCAATGAATTCGCAAGTTCTGTTCAACATATTGTACGACATGGCCTTGACGCAGTGTGCGAGTTTGTCGCGCGTTATGTTGTGACTGAAGTCAGAGAAACTCGCGTTTTTCGAGAGCATAAAGGAACGTATGGGAGGAGTTAAATAAAACCGCCTCGAAGAATACACAGCAAAGTAGAAAAGCTAGCGGAGAATTCGAAAAAAAAAAGTATTTGGTAAGAAACTAGCATCTCCAGTACAACCTGTTCAAAGATCCAATAGGGTTTTAACTTTCAAGTTTGTTTGGTGCCAGTTTGGTGCCAAAGAAACCGCGATGTACGAGATACGTCTCTTGACGCTGATTTACGCGGTACAACATGTGCGCCTGTCTACAAGTCTAATTAATATTGCAGTGTGCAAACAGTAGAAGAGTGTTGAACAACTATCGCGGACGGGTAGTCCGGCTCTAGAATTGTAGCTCTAGCTGGATCAGATTAGTAGTTCTCGCACGCCGGCCTGGTTTCAGTTATCGCCCTCTGTGTGATCGAAGAATAAGACGCTTGGTAACAAAGGCTGGCAGCGTCGGATAACGCGGGCGCCAACATTACACGGCGTTAGAGCACATGACGTTTTGCGAACCCATGTATCTGAACCAAGATTAGACGCCGGTAGGAACCATTGAAGGCGTAGCGGCGGAGCCAAGCGAGTTGTTTCCTCTCTTCTCTCCTCGCGAGCCCGGAAAACGGGGGGGGGGGGGGGGGGGGGGGGGGCACCGTGTGCAATTTCGGAAAAGCGCTAATGCGGTGCCTCAAATATAGCGAACTAGGCGCCAGGATGTTCGTTCATTGAAAGTCCGAATGCGCTCCCGGGACGACTTGACAAGGAAACCAATAAATATGCTACATTCGCGCCCAGAAAAGGGCAAAAACTATAGACGCCGTTCGCAGGCACGTATAATGCAACCTGGGGCTCTAATCTGGACACTTGACGAAAAAGTCGGCGAGAAATCCGGCGGATATGATTGGCCGGCGCCGAGGTCAAGTGCGCAGTTGGCGAAACACGGCCGCCGATTTTCTCGCCGACTTCTTCGTCAAGTGTCCAGATTAGGTCTCCTGGTAGCAACGTTTTCTAAGCGTCATCATTTCTGTCTGCCCAATTAACCATGTTATTAATTGCTAGCTGCACCCGGCGTTCACAAATAGAGAAATTACAAGACGACACAGAAATCTGGATGTCATCTACATACAAGGAATACTGGACCGATTTTGGAATAACACAGGCAAGAGAATTAATTTTGACTATAAAAAGGGTAACACTAAGCACACCACCCTGAGGGACACCATTCTCTTGCAGGAATTCTCTAGAGAGTGTGGTTCCTAGTTGAACATGAAAGGTACGGTGTTTTAAATAGTCTTTAATAGCAGCGAGCATTTGACCACGAATGCCAAAGGCATATAAATCAATGAGAATTCCATGACGCCAGGCAGTGTCATAAGCCTTCTCCAAGTCAAAGAAAACAGACAGACAGAACTGTCGATTTACAAAGGCTTCACGGACGGTGGTTTCAAGTCGTACGAGATGGTCTATGGTTGACCTGGAAGGTCGAAAGCCACATTAAAACCGATCAAGCAGGCCGTGTTTTTCTAATATATACATTAACCTCTTATTGACCATCCTTTCAAAAGTTTTTCCAAGACAGCTAGTCAAGGCAATGGGCCTGTAACTAGATACTTTAGAAGGATCTTTGCCAGGCTTTAAAATAGGAATAATATGAGCATTTTTCCATGCAAGGGGCAGCAAACCCTCTTGCCATACACGGTTAAAAAGAAATAGAACAATCTCCAAAGTAGAGGGGTGGAGGTGCATAAGCATGTGGTAGTTAATGCCATCTGGCCCCGCTGCTGAAGGCTTAGAATTAAGGAGAACCATCTGAAGTTCAAGTAGTGTGAAAGCGGTATTATATGGCTCCCTTTCGCCTCCCGTTGTTTTGATGGCCTTTTCAGCCTGTACCTTATACTGCTGGAAAGTAGCTGAATAGTGTTCCGAACTCGATACGAATTCAAAATACTCTCCCAAGATGTCTGCCTGCTCATTTAGGCTTTCTGGGCATAGCCCATTTTTCGTTAACAGAGGAACAGAGAATGCTCGATATATGCCATTTACTTTATGAATTCTATCCCACAGTTCTTTTGTCGTTATGCTGCTACTTATTGAGGAGGCATATGCTTGAAAACTGGTGCGCTTGGATTGCCTTCGTACGTATCTAGCCCGGGCTTTCCTTTTTTTGAACTCTATAAGGTTAATCTGCTTAGGGTAGCGGCGAAACCTACCCCATGCCTGGTTTTGCTTTTTTCGTGTTTCACTACATCCGTTCCACCAAGGTTTCGGCCGTTTTGGAAGACGAGACGATGCCATTGGTATAGAGACAATTGCTGCAGCAAGGATGTGCTTGCTCAGAAGTTCATTCATATCGTCTATTGTGATTTCAGCGAGTGATGTACAGGCAAGCAATGTAGACTGCTCAAAACGAGCCCAATCGGCCTGCATTAAATTTCCATCGTGGGGCACGTTGGGAAAGTGTTACAGGTGGAAGGGTACGTACGCTCTAACATCACAGGATAGTGATCACTGCCATATGGGTTGGTAATTACCCTCCATGTAAATAGTGAAAGAATGGCAGCATGTGCGATTGAGAGGTCTATGGATGTGAATGTATGTGTAGGTGGAACTATAATGAGTGGCCTCTTTACTGTTCATGAGGCAGAGGCCCGCAGAAAGAAGAAACCGCTCAATTATTGCTCCCCGAGTGTCACGTCGGGTACTTCCCCAAAGGGGGTTGTGGGCATTCAGGTCACCCAGTATGAGAAAAGGCTGAGGAAGTTGGTATCACGAGTGTCTCAAGCTCCTCATACCCGAGAGAGTATGTGGGTGGAATATATAGCGAGCAAACTGTGATCAACCGGTCACCTAAAATTCGGGCAGCGACTGCTTCCAGCTGAGTGTCAAGTGGAACTTCCACACATGCCAGTGACCTAGGGATGATGACTGCAACACCTCCAGAAGCATGAGATGTGCAAGGCCTATCCTTTCTAAACACGTGAAAAGGCTTCAGAAAATTATAAGGAGTCTGCTTCAGGTGAGTTTCCTGAAGGCAGAAGGCTATGGGATGATGTTCTTCAAGCAGAGATTACATAATAGCAGAGATTACATAATAGTCAGCATAATTACATAATAGTCCTCTACAGTTCCACTGAAGAATACTCATGGTTGGGGTCGATATGTAAATTAGAGATGTAAAGGCTTGATTAAAAAGTTGAGACTAGGCCTATTTGTTGCACTAGTCACATTGCTGTGCCTTAAGGAGGAGCGATTACCGTTTTTTTTTTCTTTCTGCTTTTGTTTAGGGGTCTGCCATTCCATTTCTTCTTGGTCCGATGAAGGACCAGAAGGGTTAGCAGGATTGACTGCTTCTTGTGAAGACTGCTCTATAGGGGCAGGTTTTCCACGGTTCGCGTGGTCAGAACCCCGCGGTACGTGCCTCTTTCCACGACACGACCCAGCCGAAGGCGGCTTCGACGTGCTGGGTCGATCGTCACCCACAGCTGTGTTTCCCAGGTTTTTCGAGGTGGAAGCAGCAGGTGAGCCATGCTGCTCCTTAGGCTGGTGGGCTGCATCCAGAAAGTTGGAGCGATGGCCTCGCTCCTCATCCCGTGGAGAAGGCCCACTAGGACGGGCCGGCCGTTCAACCGGCAGCTTTGTCTGGGGGGCAAAGGAAGCATGTGTACTCCCAGTGTTAGCTGGGGCACACGGCTTCCCCACGGTTAGGTTTGGGGCCTGAGGAGGGCCCACCAAGTCTTCCAGTGAAAACTGGGTGGCCCTAGATTCCATGTGCGGTGCAGGGCCCCTGCGCACCGCATCAGAGTATGAGCCCTTCGAGATGAAGGACAACCTTTGTTTCGCCTCAGGGTAAGATATATTTTCTTTTGCTCTTAGCGTCAAAATCTCTTTCTCCCTCTGCCACAAGGGGCAGGTGCGAGAGTAAGCCGGATGGGGACCTTTGCAGTTTGCACAGCAAACCTCATTCTCACAAATGTCGGCAACATGATCGTGGCTCCCACACTTAGCGCACGTCTCCTTCCCCCGACAGCTGCGCGACCCATGACCAAAGCGCTGGCATCGGAAGCACCGCTGTGGGTTAGGGACATAGGGTCGCACGCGACAGTTCAAGTAGCCAGCTTTGACCAGCACCGGAAGCGTATGACGCTCAAATGTCAAAATCAAGTGTTTGGTCTTAACTTCAGTGCCCTCACGTTTGAAAGTGATGCGTTGGACTGAAACCACTTTAGATGCTCGTAGACCTTCCAAAATTTCATCCTCACTGGTCGAAAGGAGGTCATCTTCCGAGATGACCCCACGAACCGTGTTCAGCATTCTGTGCTTACTCACTGTGACCGGCAGATCACCAAGAGATGTCATTTTCAAAAGCGTCGAGCTCTGCGACTTCCTTACCACCTCAACGAGTAGGTCTCCGGAATAGAGTTTCTTTGCTTTATATTCTGCACCAATGCTACTGTCTAGGATCTTTGCAACTACAAAAGGCGACAGTTTGGCAAGAGGTTGGTCTTGGTTTTCAGAGTGAATGACCAAGAATCTCGGGAATGTTTCATCTTCAGGATCTTTGGCAATGACAGAGAGTTCAGGACGCTGCCTCTTAGAGGCGCGTCCAGAACCGGGGGTTTTGGTTTGAGAGCGAGCCATGAAAGGCGAGAGGAAATTCGGAATCCGCGGTGCATCGCCCACCACCGAGCCCAACAAGGGGTTAGGTAACGCACCATAACAAGAATGGCTTGGCTGGAGACGTTACGCTAACAGTGCTGCCGGGAAGCTATACCCAAGTGTGGGTCAAGACAGAGGTCCATTGCCATCCAAGGTTAGCCCTTGCCGCCAAAGAGGGGTGAAAAAGGAGCAAAAGAAATGAGAAGGAAATGAAAGAAACAGGAAAGGTAAAAGCGAAAGATCAGAGGGGATAGTAGAAGAAAAGGCGACTAGACTGAATCATCCTGGCCGGGCCTTACCAGGACTCCCGTCTACGAGAAGCGGGGGCCGAAGTGGTGTATTGCCTTACCCGGGGGGCCCCGAAGGGTCCAAACCTACCCCGGGCTCAGCTCAACCACCAGGATGCCCTTTTCCCCGGACACGGGAAAGCCACGCACAGCCAGACGTGGGTGGGCCTTACCCACTTTTTACTCATTGTCCGTAATGTAGCCAATGTGGCTGGGGTCCGTGGTGGCGCTACTCACCAAGCACCTAGCACCTGAGGTGCAGGCGCCCCCTGCGGAGCTCGGGGTCCGTGGAGACGCCACTCTCCAAACACCTGCTTTCACAGGTGCCCCCTGCGGGGGAGGGCGAACCGTTCGTGTGGAAACGACCTGCTAAAACTCCCTATTGATGCCCTCACGACCGGCTTGATATCCTGGTAAGGTAAGGAGGCTGCTAACTCCCGAAGGTTCCTGAAGGAAGAAGCCAGCCTATCAGCTTTCTCGCTACCCAATATACCTAGGGGTGTCGCGAACTTTTGTTGAACCGGATTTTTAGGTCGAACTTTCGGGGTTCGACGAACCTTCGAACTTTAGATTCGACCGGTTCGACTTTGTGGACAGTGTGGCCAGACCATGATACAAGCCTGTCTAGGTTTGGAGCAATGTTTTTTATGCAAAGGGTTATTTCATTTTATGAGCAATTGCAATTAAAGGAAACCAATTCCAATCACTGAAAAAGTTAATAACTTAATTTTTCTGTACTGTATTAACTGGAATAACTAATCAGCGCTGCCCTTAGTTCATCCTTTAGTCATCAGCATTCAATCCAAAGTAAACTGGCCAGCCTGTCGCGCATGCTCACAAGAGTTGAACCTCAATACAAGGTTCGTCGAACTTTCCACTAAAAGTTTGAAAACGTCGAATCTTGTCGAACTCAAACCTCGGCCGGTTCGCGACACCCCTAAATATACCTACATGATTTGGAACCCGGCAAAGTATAACATGATGTCCTTTCTGCAATCCACGATTAATCTTGGCACGCACAAGCTGTACAAGCATATTTTTGGTGTCCTTGAGAGAACTAATTGCAGTGATCATGCTTTGCAAGTCCACATATATAATCAACCTCACTGCTCTCTTCAGTCTAATATGGTCAACTGCTAACAACACTGCATGCAGTTCTGCTGTAAAGATGCTGGCGATCAGGAGCTTAGTTCTAGAAAAGTTCTCAGAATGCACGGCACATCCAGGGAAGGACTCAGCCTTAGCACCATCGGTATGAAACTGACAATAATCGGCGTACTTTGTCTGCAACTCTTGAAAATCTTGCAAGATAACCACCGAAGTAACATAGTGCTTATTATATTTTGTGAGCCACCAATCGCAACAAACCGGCAGTCTCTCCCAGGGAGCAATACAGTCAACTGGTGAATGTAGGGACATTCCATCAGAAGAAATCTGAAGAGATGTAGTATAGGCTGCAAGGCGGAGGCTCAACGGCCGCACAATGCTGGGCTTGTTTTCGAAAAAGGCGAGAGAACCCTGAACATTTTATGGAATCATATGTGGATTGCGAGGGTTAGCTAAGATTTTGTAGGCATATGTCATACTTATATATTGGCGTCTTTTATCCAACGACAACTCGTTGGACTCGGCGTATAAACTCAGAATGGGGGATGTACGGAAAGCACCCATGGCGAGTCGTAAACCAAGATTGTGCACTGGTTCTAACATTTTCAGAGCCGATTGTCGTACTGATCTATACACTATAGCACCATAGTCAAGACGGTATCGCACAATTGAATTGTATAGGCGCAGCAGACGTATTCTATCTGATCCCCCGAGTCTTATTAGCCAAGACTTTAAGAGGTTCATACTTTCAAGGCATTTTCTTTAAGACACTTTAAGTGGAAAATATAAGTAAGCTTCCTGTCAAATATCACACCCAGAAATCTGTGCTCATTTTTAACAAGCAACCGGATGGCTTTCAGTTCGGGGTTTGTATTCAAAGGTAGCCCACGGCAAAAGAAAAACGGCACACAAACCGTTTTCTCTGGAGAAAACCTAAAACCATTTTCGTCTGCCGAACTAGCAAGTTTCTTTATGAGTTAACTGAAGCTGGCGTTCACAGGTAAAACTGTTACAAAAGGAACACGATATTTGAAGATTGTCTACGGAAAGTGAGTATGAGATGGAAGACGGGAGAATTCTGGCAACGGAATTTATCTTGACCGCAAACAACGTGACACTAGGATGCCCCCTTGAGGAACTCCGTTTTCTTGAACAAAAGGATCTGACAAAGTAGAGCCCAGTCGAACCTGGAATGTCCTATCTGTTAAAAAGTCTCCTATACACTTCAGCATTCGGTTCCGAATAGCATAGCTCTAAAGGTCCAAACCTCCATGCGGTATAGCATACGCTTTTTCTAGGTCAAAGAAAACAGACGCAGTGTTGTTTATGCACGAAGGCTTCGCGGATTATTGTTTCCAGGCGGACTAAGTATTGTAAGCAGTGATAGAGTGCAGGCGAGCTGGTAATTAATCGACATCTTGGAAACCCTGAGATGGGGAACGATAAAAAAACTATGGTGCTATAGTGTATAGATTTTGTTGTGTTCGTCAGTTTTTTATCGTTCCCCATCTCAGGGATTCCAAGATGTCGACTAAGTAATTCACTGCAGATCGTCCGCGACGAAAGCCACACTGGTTATTTGCAAAGAGGTTCTCTTTCTAAAAGGTACAATAGCCGTCTGTTAATCATTCTCATGTTTTCCCCAGGGAGCTAGTGAGTGCAGTGGGTCGGTAATTCGGAGCGTAGCGTCTTTGCTATGTTTCAGAAGCGGTATAATGTGAGCCCGCTCCCATGCCAAGGGGAAGCATACCTTCTCCCACAGAGAGTTAAAAAAAAAAGAGTGCTCTGAGCGAGTCACGTGACAACTTTCGAAGCATAGCATAGTGCAGTGTGACTGACCCCGGTGCAGACATTTTTTACACCGAGAGCTTGTTCTAGCTCGCACACTCTAGTCCGATATCTTGTTTAAGTAGAAAAGAACACTGGGCACTCCGTTTTCCACCCCAACGAGCAAGTCGCCAGATGATGGTTTCTTTTTACCAATTAGGCTTTCTAAAGTCTTTTAAATAAAAAAGTGTTAAAGCCAGACAAGTGGTCTTCCAGTTTGTTCTGGTTGCATTACCAGAAAGCGGCTGGAGCTATTCTGGACTGCTGATGTCTTCTTGGTGAATACTTCGGTTCGGACCCTTTTCAAGGTCCGATCGGGGGAGTTTTTTTTTTAGAATTTATATGAAGGGCAGAAAAGTCGGCATCTGTAGCGCACCACTCACCGCGAAGTCCAACAAGGGGATAGGTAACATCTCATAACAAGTCTGGTTTGTCCGACGATGTTTTTTACCAGTGCTACGAGGAAGCTATAACCAAGTGTGGATTAAGAGTTCTGTCGCCACCCAGGGTTAGCCCTTGCCGCCAAAGAAGGTGAAAATGAATGAGAGAAGAGTAGAGAAAAGAGAAAGATAAGAGGGGATAGTAGAAGGTATGGCGTCTGACTTAATCATCCTGGTCGGGCCAAGCCAGGACACCCGTTTACGAGAAGCGGGGGCCGAAGTGGTGTATTGCCGCACCCGGGGAGGCCCCGAGGGGTCCAAACCTACCCCGGGCTCGACCCGACCCCCAGGATGCCCTTTTCCCCGGACACGGGAAAGCCACGCACAGAGCCATGCGGGCGAACCCGCATGGCTCTGGGTCCATGGCGACGCCATTAACTATAAACACCTGTTTTCACAGGTGCCCCCTGCGAAAGGACACTTGGCGAAAAAGTTGGCGAGAAATCTGGTGGCTATGATTGGCCGGCGACGAGGTCAAGTGCAGCGTTGGCCAATCACGGCCGCCGAATTTCTCGCCAAGTTCTTCGCCAAGTGTCCAGGCTAGGACCCTGTAGCAACGTTTTCTACGCATCATCATTTGACTGCTCAAGAACGTATTTGGGAATATGCCCCAAACTGCGGAAGGGAAAAGCCGACTATTTTCTCAGATGTCACAAAGTCGTATCTGCTGGGCAGCGTTTTTACCTCAAACACCGTAGAAAAAAAAAGAAAAAAAAAGATAAGAATCGAATTTTGGCGGAGCTGTACCAATTCTTTTTCTTTGTAGTAAATTTTCACCCCCGTCACACGAAAAAAAAAAACAAAAAAAACTTATGCAATTTATAGTTAATGAGATTCGCCCCGAAGGTCATTTGTGCGCTGCCCCACAGGAATACTTAATGACATAACCGAAAAAGACATTCGCCACTAAATCGGATCGGGGGAACTCATTCGCAGTTTCTCTTGGACAGACTACAGTAATCTCGACGGCGGAGACGCCGCGGAAAACAGCAACGTGAACTTGCAATAACGCAAATGTGCGAATAACGTTGGTTATCTATGAGTGTTTGCAATTCAAACATCACAGACTCAGTACTCGAAACGTTCGAGTACTGAGTCGTGTTCGAAAGGAAGATCATATCAAATCACACGTTATTCAGAGCGATATACATTTTTTCCTTTAAATTTGTTTAAGTTTACCGTTACGATCTGGCAGTGTAGCGACGACTGAGCTATTTGTTTCTGCTCTGATCAAGTAAAATGAGCTTTTGGCGCACCGTTGGCGCAAATTACCCGCATTCTAGTGAAATGCAGCAGGGGGGTAAGCACTCTGGCGCAGTTCGGCACAAATGGCACAGCAATCCTATCACTGGATCATAAGTGTGCTCCCGCATAAAACTCTAGGAGAACAGTTAGTGGTGTTAAATCTTGCGCTGTGGTAATGTTTGCGCTAAAACTTCAGGATTTCAGTGCAACCATCAGGCTATCTACCAGATTGCTTCCTTAAAGCGAAATTGAAGCGGCTAAGATTTGGCCCCCAAGATTACGAATATCAATTATATTTCAGATTGATGCGCCGAGTAGCCACAACAGCGCTTTCAAAATAGCGCTGAAGTCCCTCTTTCCCGTCGCGTTCGGTGCCAGGAGGGAAACGTGGCGTATTATACAGAGATCCCAACATTTCCACGCTTTCGCAAGCCTTACCCAAGCCAAATACTTTACTAGGGGAATGAATCACCCTCCGGTCGTCTGCATTAGACGGCGCGCCTACTGCGCCAATTTCTCTCCTAACGGTTTAAACGTCTCGCCGCGCCGAAAAAAAAAAAAAACTTATGTTAAGGGAACAAGCTACGACAGATATTGAGCAAACACTTCGACCGAAAAGCCCGCAGCGCGCCCTTCGCCCACCCGCGCGAATGCTTGATAACAGCGACCTCCATGGCAAGGTTGCTGGTCTTCCAGCCATTCAAACTGCGCCAAACCTGTCCGCGCCGATGCCATTGTATTATCGGGGAGTAGGATGTATTCAAGTATTTTCCCGACCATTCAAAAGCACTGCCATAGCCTCCTCTATGCTCACAAAACCTGGCAGTTCGACGACGGAGCTATAGAGTGCCCTCTCGCAGATTTGGAGCGCGACGATCTGGTAGCACAGAGCATTTATCGGGGAACCTGGACGCCAGAGCACAGCTTTTGCATCGGCGAGGACTCGCCGCTGCAAAAGCGCGCCCTCAGCCAGCGCGGGCTCTCTGCTCTTCCTCGCGCCACAGGCGCCGAGCGAGCAAAGATAGCGGTGATAGCTTTCAGCGCACTAAGCTTGGGGAGCGCCGAGCGAAGGGCGTAAACACATCGGAGTAGGCCACGCACCCCCGCCCCTAGGCTCACTTCCAGGCGGCGCAGCGAGCCACGCGCTCCTCTGTTCTCATTTCATTTTTCCCCGATAGTACGTAACGCGTTACTAGTAGTTACTTCTACCTAGTTACTTTTTCGGCAACGAGTAACGTATTTAGTTACTTCGTTAGAAAGGGAAAGAGTAACGTATACTTAGTTACTTGTAAGGCCAAGACAGAGGTGACGACAAAAAAAAAAAGAAAAAAAAAAACGTTAGGAAGAAGGAAAAGAAGCCTCTTTCCTTCTTCCTGTCGTTTACCTCCACACCGCAGTCTTGGGTAATTCTATAGTAGGTTACAAGTCAAGAAGGTAGCGGCGAATGCCCCTCAAAGGGAATCCTATCCCTCCGCCACCTCCGCATCCAATATCGTACTATGGTTTCCGTGACGTCGCGGCCAACGCGCGAGGGTCTTGCCTTTCTGCACATATTTGCTTGATCTTTCGACTGACTTAGCATTGTGGAAGTCACGAGAGGGAGATTAGAGTTTTCCCCTCCGATGGAAACAAATACGACTTTCGGGGATTAGGTTCCCCCTCCGATGGATACGAAGGCTGCTTTCAGGGGCGCGGTTCCCCATCCTATGAATACAAAGATCGCTTTCTTAAAAAGTGGGATCGGAGACAAGTTGGCATCACTCTGTATCCAATATCTATCCATTGAAGTGGAACAAGGAGCGTTTCCAGTGAATCTTTTTTCGACTGCGGAGGGCTTTGAAACCGGCGCATCACGCTTGTGGGAGGAGCTTCTACTCTCGTAACTTGTAACCGACTATAGAATGATGGTAGACACTGACAATATGCATGTATATGAACATGTGAACTCTGCATTCTTCTGCGACCTTTTCGTCCCGTTTTCCTTTTACATGCCTCGGAGCCTGCCACAATATTTTTAGTTAACGCAGGCGGGAGGTGGGGCAGAGATAACCGATAAACGGGTTCACACTCTTAAGAAATGCCTGCGCGTCTACTTACCCGCAAAACACTCGAAGAGCCAATCTTAGCGATCTACGAAATCAGCTCAGCGAATCGTGAGGCTCTGTCTAGACCTGAAAATTAAATCTGCGCTGTGGCGTTACAAGCATGACGCTTTGCACTGCGTAATGCCACAGCGCAGACTTAGTTTGTAGGTCTAAACGGATGTTCCGACTCATCATTCGCCGAGCTGATTCCGCATATCGCAGCGATTGGCTTTTTGAGTGTTTTGCGGGTAAGTAGACGCACAGTAATCATAATAATAATAATAATCATTATTTTTCGGGTGCCCTAAAACGGCCGAGCGGCCTTCTCTTAGGTACACCAACTCGTACAATAGAAGCTCTTAAACAATAATCCTACTCATTAAAAAAGAAATAGATATGCATATACACTGACGCGCTATGAAATGATCAAAAGTTCGTCCAACTGACAGCGAAATGTAGACAGGGGTGAGGTGATGTCAACGTGAGGTGGCACAATGCTGTTATATAATGTCTGTAAACGAGAAAGAGGTGACACACGGCATGGTGAGCAAATATCAAAACAGATGAACTGTCTCGTCGCGCGGAAAGGAACATGAACATTGATTTTACTAATAAGTCATGAAGAATCAATGGCACCATTAATGATCTTATGCAGGAATACCAAGTCAAGGACTGTTCTTCTGTGTGATAAAAGCTTCAGCGAAAATCTATTTAGTAAGCATTCATAGTCATAATACACGCGTCGTCCAATCCATCTATCATAAACAATTCGAACAAATCTTTTTTGCAAAGCCTGTGTTACAGATATTGAATTCCAAATCACAGAAGCAAACTCAAGCCTTGAAACCACTAAGGAATGAAAAAGATGTATTGAACAATGGGGCCTTTTAAAATGCTTGGTCATACGCGATATAACTCCTAGAACTTTCATTGCAGAGCTGACAACAAAAGAGACATGATTTTTAAAAGTCAATCCGCAGTCAATGAACACACCAAGATCCCTTACAATTGACACTCGTTCAATCGGATTTCCCTCAAGATGATAAGTGTTATTAATGATCGCACGGCGTCTGCACAACGATATCACTTTTGTTTTTAAAGGATTAAGAAATAACTGATTTTGTTTACACCACTGTGCTATATTAGACACATCATGTTGTATCAGATCACAATCTAAAGGACAATGAACACTCTTGAACAACTTGATGTCGTCAGCAAATAAAAGCAGTTCAACGTTCTTTACACAGGACGCTATATCATTTATAAAAATTGAAAACAGTAGAGGACCCAAAATTGATCCCTGGGGTACGCCTGATATTGAGAAAAACTCTTTGGAATAACTTTCAGCGACCCGAACACTATTTGATCGAAAAGACAATAACTCTTAAACCAGTTACACAACTCTGGACAGACACCATACAGATGTAACTTGGACAAAAGCAACACGTGACTTACTTTATCGAAGGCTTTTGACAAATCAAAGTATATTGCATCTACTTGTTCCCTATTTGAAACAAACGGCACACAGTAATCTAAAAAGGTACACAAATTTGTTTCCACAGACCTACCTTTTAAAAAACCGTGCTGCAAGGGCGTTAATTTTTGACGGAAATAAAAAGTCATCCTGCTATGCACAACAATCTCAAAAACCTTGGAAAAACCGCAAAGCAGGGAAACTGGCCGGTAGTTCGCAACTATAGATGCGTCACCGCCTTTTAAGATAGGAACAACAATTGCTTTTTTCCAGAGCGAAGGGAAAACGCCTGAACTTGGTGACATTAAAAATGTGTTTCAAAATAGGAATGAGCAGCTGACCGCAACCTTTGATAACAAAGCCTGGTACACCATCCACGCCAGAAGAAAACTTAGGTTTTAACTTCCTTATCGCCTCGGCAATATCAAGAGAGTCCACTCTTATGGAACTCAAAAAATCGTGACAAATCAGCTCCTCATCCCCCGGTTGAACTGATTGCTGATTGTCAGAGAAACATTTGGCAAAATAATCAACGAAAACATCTGCAACTTCATGAGGTGATGAAACATAACCCGGGGCGTTATCTGAACGTAAGCAGATGATAGGACTAACGTCACGTGTATGTTGCTTCGTGAACTTCCAGAAAGTCTTCGGGCGGCGAAACAAGCTATTTTCTACGCTGTCAAGATGCATGCGTTTATCGCGCTTGAACAGTTTCTTCGCCAAGGCCCGATATAAACTGAATTTGGTGTACATAAGTGAAGAGCCGCATTTTTTATAAAGACGGTGGAAATGTTCTTTCTTGACCAAATAACATTTTAAATCCCTGGAAAACCATTCAGGATATTTGGATGGCTTTGTTGAGCGATTCGGTATAAAGGCGTCGATGGCATCTTTTACAATTGTTGTCAGAGTCTCGGTAGCACGATCGACATCAGACATGGCGAGAACGTTAGACCAGTCGAAAGTTTCAATATATTTATTCAAGCCAAGGTAATCTCCTTTTAAGAAACTGTAAGCTAATGGCTTTGACGATATCCGCGTCTTCCACGGAAGAGATAACTCGACTATTAAAGGTGGATGGAACTTATCAACTTGTGCCAAAGGATCGGAAGCCAGACTTAAGCTTAGAATGTGAACATTTGAAAGAACGAGATCCAAGATATTACCTGCGCAATTCGGTATTGAATTTAGTTGTTCTAGACCACTCAAGTTAATAAAAGACAACAAAGAAAAGGCCTTTCTAGCTGTTAACGTATTATTGTTTAAAGCTTGCAATGACCACTCTACACCCGGAAGATTAAAATCTCCGTATATCTGAACACGAAACTTGTCAAAATCGATCTGCTTACCGAGAGATTCAAAATGTTCAATAAAAGTGGTTTCATCAGATAACGGGGGAAAATAGTACGTTCCTATCAGGTAATTAAATCCGTCACTTGCCTTAATCTCGATCCAAACACATTCTGAATAAGTTTCGAGATCAAACCGCCTATGCGATGCCACGGAAACTTTGGTTGCAATTAACAGATTAACAGAATACAAGACCCTCGTATAAAGAAAAAGGGGAGAAAAACAAACAAACAATACGCGCATCTCTCTCTTTTTTTTTTTTTTTAAGATTTAAAGAGGCCTCAATCGCGGCCGACGCTCAAACTCGTTCGAGGTCTTTCACACCGTCAAGGTGCTCCGCTCCAAAAGTGTTTCGAAATATATACGCAGTGGGTCACGGAAGGCAGGCCCAAACTCTCCCCCTCCACCCCCCCCCCCCCCAAAAAAAAAAAAAAAAGAAAAACATTCGGGAAAAAAATTAATGCTGTATTGGCATATTACTCTTCCACTGTAATTGACAGTTTATTACTAAGACTCATTAACAGCAATGAAACAGGTTACTTCAAGGAATATCCCTAGTGAAAATGTTATTTGTATAAAATTTCTTGGTTCAATAAGCGCATATGATCAAATAAGATCATATAAGAACAGAAGAACCTTATATGAACGCATGAGAAGATCCAAGAAACACATGTTCTTATGTTCTTAAATTATCTCATTTGATGACGCTTATGGGACCAAGAAATTGCTTACAGGTAACATTTTTTCACTAGGATTGCGCGTGCAGACTTTAAAGATCATGACTTGTGACGACCTCTCCAAAATTGTTTAAATTGCATACAAAAAAAGATGTATAATTCAAAAATGGGAGTCGCAAATTGTTTAGATCCCGCTGACCTTGGAAAGTTATTAGACGCAAACGATTTAACATTTTTTTTTTTCACTTAAACGTCCGTTCAATGAGTAATAAAACAAACGACGTCGAAATGTTGCTAGATAGTACAGGTATAAAATTTGATGTAATAATGTTTACTGAAACTTGGTATAACGATAACTCGAGTCACTTTCTTATTCCTAATTATAACAACTTTGTGCTAAATCGATCACATACAAGGGGCGGTGGAGTAGCCATACAAACAGTATCATCTCTAAAAACCAAACTTTTAACTGAATTTACTACGTCAACCGAGGACTACGAAGTATTAACTTTATGTAATGATTGTAATATATTGTGTGTTGTATATCGGCCTCCTGATGGAAATTTCGCCAATTTTTGTGTGTTTCTGGAGCGATTTCTTGATTTTGTAAGTTGCAACAAATATACATTGTTTATGAGTGGAGACTTCAATATAGACGTATCCACTGTATCTGCCTCGCAAACTGAATTTATCTCTATTCTTGAATCAAATGGTTGTAACAATTTAATCGAATGTCCAACACGTGTCACAAGTAACTCGTCTACTCTCATTGACCTCTTCATAACAAATAATGATAATGAACATGGGTACTCTGGCGTAATACTAAGTGATGTCAGCGACCATTTCCCCATTTTTTCGTTCATTAGAAAATCTCGTAATAAGACATCAATACCATTACAGGAACCAATATTTGCTCAACAAATGAATGCCCAAAGATTAGAAATGTTTCGTAATGCCATGGGTAATACAGACTGGAGCTTAGTATACATAAAGGAAACAGCAGATGAAGCTTATAACATTTTCGTGTCTTCTTTAACTAGGATTTATGAAAATTGTTTCCCGTATAAACAAATAAGGAAAAGCAAAAAGTCTAAAAAGCCATGGGTCACACCTGAACTAGTTCGTAAAATAAACATAAAAAATAAGACTTTTTTAAAAAATTATTAAAAACAGGGATCCCAGTCAACTATGTGCTTATAAAGCTTTCCGTAAAAAATTAAATTCTGAACTGAAGCATGCTAAATCGAATTACTATAACAATCTGTTCAATGACGCCATAAGACAAAAGGGAGATATTTTATGGAAACGCATAAATTCTTTTTTAAAAGCAGCTGAAGAACGTTCTCCTTATGATGTTGAACTTGATGGAAGCAAGTTGTCTGACTTACAGCTTGCTACCACTTTTAATAATTACTTCGTAAATTTGGTACAACCAGCAAGTTATACCATAGATCCGTCGGTAACATCGCGATACGTTCTTAATGAATCCATGTTCTTTTTCCTACTACAGTAAGTGAAGTGATTAGCACGTTCCTAAATAGCCGATCCCAGGACATAAATGGATTGTAAATTAAACCCATCAAATATGTCATTGATATAATTGCTCCTCCTCTCACGTACATTTTTAACCTCGTTTTAATGACCAGTGTTTTCCCAAAAGAAATGCAAAAGGCAAAGGTAACGGTGCTGCACAAAGGTGGTGACAAAAACAACCTCAGTAATTATAGACCAATATCAATTTTACCGGTACTGTCTAAGGGTCTTGAGAAAATAATTCATTCGAGACTAATTAACTTTCTTAACAAACACAATATTCTATCGAACTCACAATTTGGTTTTCGTAAACACAGATCAACAGAAACCGCACTGTTAACACAAAAAGAACAAATTGTTGAAGCATTTGAGACAAAAAAACTCGTACTTGGTATATTTATTAACCTCACTAAGGTGTTTGACCACATAAACCATAAAATACTAAACCTTAAACTTCACGCTTATGGTATTAGAGGAAGCGCAGCATTATTAATTCAATCTTATTTGCAGCATCGCTCTCAATGCGTTTGTATAAACTCTTCTTTTTCTCCACTTGATACTATTACAACAGGTGTGCCCCAGGGCAGCATATTAGGCCCTCTTCTCTTCATACTTTACATTAATGACGTTTTTAACATAATGACATCAGCAATAATTATAGCCTATGCCGATGATATGACTTTTCTTATTACTGGTACTGACCCGAATGATATGGTTTTAGAAGCAAATAGCTCTTTTAGAAATTTGCAAAGATACATGGACGCAAATTGTCTGCAAATAAACCCTAATAAAACTAAAGCGATTTTCTTTAGACCCAGAAATAAATTAATTTGTAGGCCAACATATCTTCATCTAGACAACCAGCAAATAGAAGTTGTAAGTGAAATAAAATCCTTGGCCGTTTATTTTACCGAGCACCTCACATGGGATATTCATATAAATCACACCCGTACAAAGATAAATAGAATAAATGGGTTGATAAATAAACATAGATACAGCCTACCATGCAATATTAAAAAAAAATGTTATACAATGCTCTTGTCGTTCCTCATCTAACATATTGTCATCTCGTATGGGGTACAACTACGAAACATAACATACTTAACCTCATTCGTGCACAAAAAAAAAATCAATTAGAATAATAGCAAATCTCGCATGGAATGAGAGCATTGCTAACTATTTTCAGCAGTTAAACATTCTAAATATATATTTCCTTTACAAACTCAGACTCACATGCTTTTACAGATCTTCCCTACTCGCAAACACCTTTATAATTGATTTTTTTAATCTAAACAAGCATCTCACAAGTCATAATACACAGCATGCAGAACCATGGTTTGTGCCGACATCTCGTACATCATATGGACATCAATCAACAAGACACAATCTACCTCACTTACTAAACGAATTGATTCAATATCACGTCATACTTGAAGTTGTCACCAAGTCCCATATAATGTCCCTGTTTATGACTTTCACTAGCTCTGACTAACAAATATTAACCGACACGTTTTTTTGGTTGACCACTGCTTAATTTTTTATTGTATGTGTGTAGTTTTGTTTTTCTTGTTTAATTATTTTTGTAAATGAGTGATTATAGAACATGTCATCACTACTCTTTCTGCCGTTTGTATCGGGGCAGGGACCTCGTCAAGCTGCTGTATGCAGCTTTTTGTCCTTGCCCCTCCGCTCCCTGGAGAGGAAATAAAGTATTATTATTTACCGCGGAGGGAGGAACACCCCGCATCTTAGCGCACCGCCGGGGTTTTCCACAAACTACACTTAAAAAACGCGGCAAAAAAATTTTTTTTTTCTGAAAAGACATAATATTAAAAAAATGTACCACAAAAAATATTTTTTCGAGCATTATTGACGCCGCTAGACGGAATTTAGGTGCCGAATGTGGAGGTCGCAGCCCGCTAAGCCCCGCCCTGTGCTTACAAGGTGCTTTCATGTCTCATTGGCTGGAGAGATGATTGACGCGTGAAAGGTTGGTTATAAATCTGTTTCCGTGCCGTAACAGTATTTGAAGAGACTTTTTGTTTTAATGTTTGAGAGGCAACTAATCAAGAGAGAGCCATTGTTTTCAAATGTATTCCGAAATTGCCTCTCCCGCTTCGGTTTGAAACGTCAACAAACATGGCTGCCGGCGTCTGCGGAGTGCTGAACGAGCGTATAGCTCATCGAGCTCGTAAATTTTTATGAGTGCGGGTCGCTTTGAGTTCGCAGAGGTGTTTAGAGGAAGTCATCAACCGACATAGTTTGGAAACAAACAACTGTTGCAAGCACGCGCCTTCGGGAAGTTTGTTACGCCCCCTCCCTCCCTCCCTCCTCCCCCCCCCCCCCTTCCCTCCTACCACACATTGAAACTCCAGCGCTGTGCGGATGCTTTTTTTCGTAGCGGGACTGGACTAAGCCTATGCCTCCCACATTACTATTTTGATCAATCTGGCTTCATTTCTTTGCGTGTGTTGATGACGAATAAAAATGTTGGTTCCCGTAAAAACGGCCTCGCTGCTCTGGGAATTGTGGAACCGTTGCGATTGCGACCATGGTTTTAATACCGAGAAGACACCTGTACAGGTAAGAATTTGCGAGTCATTTGGGTGGATGCAATCGGGCGTTCGGCTCGTATCTCAAGCTAGTCTTGGTATGTTCCAGTCGTTTCGCTTTTCTCCTCGTGTATGGATACGCTTGTGTCAAATGCTCGATATATTTAAATTCACGAGGCAAAAATACAATAAAATTCGGCTTCGTTTTTTTTTTTTTTCAAGAGAATCTTCAGCTTTTAGATAAATAATATACCTTTCCAGAATTATGTGGTGCCCCCAGCGTCTGCTTTACGCATTGTAACGTTCAGATGTACGGCACGTGAAATTACGTAAGAAGCGAAGACGAAGTTGATGTTGGTTTAATAGTTTGTGATTTCAGAACGCAGAGAGGGCGGAAGGAAAAGAAAAAAATTACACCATCTTCCCGAGGGGAACCATGGGGTGATGCGGAGCATCGTGTTGGTTCCGAGGAAAGAGTCAGTTGCGTGCTGACGTCGAGAGATGGCGCCACCGACTGCCCTAGCGTTACCCCCTACGCGAGCCTTCGTCGCGGCTCGCGGCAGAGAAACTTGGAACGCTCGCCGCTCGCCGTTTATTTTTTTTCACACTTGAAGGAGAGGAGACTAGAGGAGGAGAGTTGCGCGTGCGCGCGCGGTGTGAGGAGAAGCGAACGCACGCGCAGTGCACGCAGCTGGTAGAGAGAGAGCGGAGAGAGGAACGCGCAGCTGTTGGAGAGAGGGAAGGAGGAGAGTTGCGCGTGCGTAGTTCGAGTGCCGACTACAACGCCGACGCCGCGGGACATAGACCCGAGCAAGAGATGCTCCGCATCTAAAACAGTATGTGATGACCTCTACCGTTCGCTTTATTGTTTGTGTGTTTAGAGTTCTCAGTGATAAGAAAGAATGAATCGTGCCGCTACCAGGACATACGAATAGTTCGAGCCGCCACAAGCGTACATCCAAAACAGCCCCACAATCCCCTCGTTGCAAGGTCTCCTGGAATTTTCCGGAAAGATCTATTACTCGTCTCCAGGTTATTCCTGAATAATTCGATTAAACTCCCCGACTATTGCAAAAGAAAAAAGTGCTGAGGATAGAGTTGCAGGTATCGTTCGGCTGTTTCCGTTCAATCCAGAAAAATATGGGTGGTCGGTTACGCTGCCCAGCGATGCCTCGTTAGGGTGTGCCTCGTAGAACTGTTGCGCAGCGCGAAGGCCATCCACGCCACCGCCGCCACACCTTCTCGCATCGTTCCGTGTCACCGCGTCGCCTATTTTCCGACAATTCCCCTGACAATTATGTGAATTTTTTTTTATATATCTTCAAGTTACTCGACAATTCCCAATTCTCCAGGTTGGTAGACACTACAAACAAAATGTGAGGGTGCAATTGAGTTGGTGTAGGTTCATTATTAAAGTCAGGAAGAAGTAAAAGAGGTTTTTGTTCCTTCTTCCTGTCGTTTATCTCGACACAGGAGTCTTGGGTAATTCTACAATAATGCTAGACACTGACAATATACATGTATATGAACATGTGAACTCTGCATTCTTCTGCACAATGTTTCCTCCCGTTTTTTCTTCCCATGCAAAGTAGCCTGTCAAAATATTTTTGGTTAACGCAGGCGGGAGGTGGGGCAGAGATAACCGCTCAACAACCTCAATTTCTAAAAAAAAAAAAAAAAAAAAAAAATGCCTGCACGTCTACTTACCCGCAAAACACTCAAAGAGCCAATCTGTGCGATCTACGAAATCGGCTCAGCGAATTATGAGGCGGAACATCTGTTTCGACCTCAAAATTATGTCCGCGCTGTGGCATTACGCGATGCAACCATGACATTCTGCATTGCGTAATGCCACAGCGCAGACTTCATTTTTAGTCTAAACGGACGTTCCGCCTCATCATTCGCAGAGCTGATTTCGCAGATTGCAGCGATTGGCTCTTTGGGTGTTTTGCGGGTAAGTAGACGCGCAGGCATTTTTAGAGTGCAAGACCCTCGCATAAAGAAAAAAGGGGAGAAAAACAAACAAACAATATAAAGAGGCCTCAATCACGGCCGACGCTCAAACTCGTTCGAGGGAGAGGTCTCCCGCACCACCAAGGCGCTCCGCTCCGAAAGTGTTTCTAAATATATACGAGGTGTGTCACAAAAAACAAACCAAAAGTCTCCCGAAAAAAAAAAAAAATGTTTTGAAAAAGGTGTATTGGCATATTACGTTTTCTCTGTAATTGACAGTTTATTACTAAGATTCGCTAAAAACAATGAAACAGGTTACTTCAAGGAATATCCCTAGTGAAAAATCTTATTTGTATAATATTTCTTGGTCCAATAAGCGCATATGATAAAATAGGATCATATAAGAACCTTATAGGAACGCATGAGAAGATTTAAGAAACACATGTTCTTATGTTCTTAAATGATCTTATTTGATCACACTTAATGGGACCAAGAAATTCCTTATACATGTAATATTTTTCACTAAGGATTTGCGCGTGCAGCTACTTACTGCCGGATGGAGGAACACTTGAAATCTTGACGCACCGCCGAGGGTTTCGTTTTCCACAGGCGACACTTAAAGGCCTGTTCACACATTCAGCGGAGCGCTACAAGCGTAGCGCTTACCTCGCGCTAAGCGCGTGCTGACGGGAGCGTTCACCAGCTTAGTATCGCAACGTCAAAACTGTTGCTCACGACAGACGATAAGTAGCTGACGGCACGTGAGGAGCGCTACATCAGCGCTTCGCTGCATGTGAGAACCGACCTTAAAGGCCGGTTCTCACACGCAGCGAAGCGCTGATGTAGCGCTACTCACGTGTCGTCAGCTACTTGTCGTCTGCCATGAGCAACAGTTTGGACGGTGCGATTCAAAGCTGGTGAACGCTTTCATCAGCATGCGCTTAGCGCGAGGTGAGCGCTATGCTCGTAGCGCTCCGCTGCATGTGTGAACAGGCCTTAAAGGGGCCATGAAACGAATTCTGGGCTGGGCTAAACGATTTTAAATTGGGACTTTACTAATCGCATATCGTTTAGTTGGCCAAAAGAAAGAGGGTAGAAAGTCAAAAGACAGCTTTTCGGTACGAACATTTGAAAATATAGCGGACTATTTTGTACCTTCTTTCCTTGGAAAGCTCTCCGCCTTTTCACTATGATACATCCGCGGTTCCCAAAGCGCGTCAGCGGTGCCAACCTGACGTCAGCCGAGCCCAGCTCACGCATTGGACACGAGAACTGCGTCACTCGGACGTATGCGCTCGTCAACAATAAATCCGTCGACGAATATTCGGATTCGCGTTCGTGGCCAATGAGTGCTCTGACGGAACTTATCGTCACTGGAGAATGACAAGTTCTATGGTGTGCATAAAAAGCACGGTGAAAGCTAGGGGTCATCGCACCGGTGCCCAAAAATGTCACGGCGACGTGATTTCACAATTCGCATTTGAGTTGAGGATTAAAGCTAAGGAGGAAGAAGTAGGAAAATCGTTTCATGACCCCTTTAAAGGAACACGGCAATAAAAAACTTTTCTAGAAATACATAATAAAAATATTACCACGCCAAATATTTCTTTTTAGCAATATTTACGCCGCTCGACGCAATATTTACGCCGCTAGACGCAATATTTACGCCGCTAGACGCAATATTTACGCCGCTAGACGCAATTTAGGGGCCGAATATGGAGGTCGCAGCCCGCTAAGCGCCGCGCTGTGCTTAAGGTGCTTACATGTCTCATTGGCTGGAGAGATTATTGAAGCGTGAAAGGTTGGTTTTAAATTTGTATCTCCATGCCGTAATAATATTTGAATACACTATTTTTTATGTTTGAGAAGCAACTAATCAAAGAGTCACTGTTTTCAAATGTATTCCAAGATTGCATCTCCCGCTTCGGTTTGAAACGTCAACAAACATGGCTGCCGGCGTCTGCGGAGTGCTGAACGAGCGTATAGCTCATCGAGCTCAAATTTTTATGAGTACGAGTCGTATTGAGTTCGCAGAGGTGTTTAGACGAAGACCTCATCAACCGACATAGTTTGGGACAAAATGGCAAGATGCCACCACCCTAAGCAAAGCGCATATGAAGGCACCTTAGTTTGCTCCAGACGTTTATTTTCCTTTTTTGCTCAGAAGCGAGTGAAAGAGCGTGTCCCAGCACGCGTTTGTGGCGCTGACTGTGCTATGGCGATATTTTGTATGCGTTGATTTCGTTGTATTTTCCCCGTGAGAGCGTGCTGTCGGCATCGGGGACTACAAAGGGTGGCATCACCCTTAACAGAAGGACATTGAGGCACCCTAGAGCAAACAACTGTCGCAAGTATAGGCGCCTTTGGAAGCGCTGTGCGGATGCTTGTTTTCGTAGCCGGACTGGACTAAGCCTATGAGTCCCACATTACCATTTTGATCGATCTGCTTCATTTCTTTCTTTGCGCGCGTTGATGCCGAATAAAAATGTTGGTTCCCGTAAAAACGGCCTCGCTGCTCTGGGAATTGTGTAATCGTTGTGATTGCGACCATGGTTTTAATACCCAAAAGATACCTATGCAGGTAAGAATTTGCGAGCCATTTGGCTGGAGGCAAGTGGGCGTTCGGCTCGTATCTCAGGCTGGTCCAGGTACGTTCCCATCATTACGCTTCGGAAGGCAAGTAGCACTCAAGTCTTGCAGTGAACCTGGCCTGCCAAGGCGAATATAATATTAGGTCACGTATTAATTGTGCGTCAGGACGCTCTTTCCTCTTGCTCGCGGACGCTATGCGAAGAACAAAAGCTGAAATTACTGCATATTTATTTTGTTGCTTTTTTTTTTTAGTGCACTCGGCCGGTTTTTGCCGAAAATTGAAAAAAATGGCAAACTTTTATTAGACTGCCGCACGCGCAATACTGAATGCTAGAACGCCTTTTTAAAGGTCGAGCCTTGCAAGCGTTGTAAAAGTTTTTACACGGGGGCGGAATAGCAAACGGACAAAGGCGAAGACCAACGAGGCTGCTGAATGTGACCCCCACCCGGTCGCCGTTATGTTGCACATTTTTGACCACAAGACACGTGAGCTTATAGTAAGTATTACGGTCCAAAACGTGCTTTTACGAAAAAAAACTCGGGCAGCTGCGCAATCCAGCACCGCGGCTGACGGCTATAAAGTTATCTGAAAATTTATCTGAGATCACAGGAAACGCTTTTACGTCCTCCACAAATGTTTAAACGCTTCGCAACAGAGCAAAGCAATATTACATCAGCTTCCTAACACCGAATCAAATGCCGAGGAAGTTGCACTTTTGAATCATGACGATCGGCAGTTGCGTCTGCTCTGTACAAGCACCAAGATGGCGGCGGCCACAGAAATATTGGGGAACAGAGTGCCGACCCTAAGCATCGCTCATTTAGTGGAGAGGTCCACACTTCTGCGCGGCGAGGTCCACACTTCTGCGCGGCGAGGTCCACACTTCTGCACGTCCAGAGGTGTGGACCTCGTCGAAAAGGTCCACACTTCTGTGCGTCGAGTCAAAAGCAACAAGAAGCAACCGTTTCCCACCCGTAAACTGTACCAAGGAGTTCTCTGTCCAAGCAAGTGGCGCGGCTCCACTACTCGTCCACAATCGCGTGCCAAGTGCACAGCAGCTGACAAGATTGGCAACGGGTACGGCAAGAAAGGACACTTTCCGTCTGTCTGCCTGTCAGCGAAAAAGAACCACCCAAATACACAAAGCCATGTTGCACTCGAGTTATCCTCGTAAATTCCATAAGTTGAAGGCGCCGCCGGCAAGTGCAGACTAAATTCATTTGATAAAAATCACGCTTTCAAGTACCGCGAACCATTGTTGTGGAAACCCGCAAAACACGTGCGAGGAGCGGGTGCTCCGCTGCCATTCGCTTCCAAGGGCCGCTCATTTCAGTACTGCGCCGACAACTGCAGACTAAATTCATTTAATAAAATTCACGCTTTCAAGTACCGCCAACCATTGTTGCGGAAACGCGCAAGACACGTGCGAGGAGCGGGTGCTCCGCTGCCATTCGCTTCCAAGGGCCGCTCATTTCAGTACTGCGCCGACAACTGCTTCCAAGAGCCGCTCGAGACATGGGCCTCGTGCACTGGCGCATTTGACGCCACTTGCAAGACAAATGCAAACACATCGAAAGGCTCGAGTCCAGACAGATGATAAAGAGGGATCGGTGGCCGAGTGCAATAAAGAAAAAAAAAAGTATCGGTGGCCGAGTGGGTTAGAGCACACCAGCTCGGAGCACGTGGAGCGAAAGCTCGAGCTGTATAACCCAGGGATCCTGGGTTCAATCCCCACCTCTGCCCGTTTCGATCTAGATGAGCATCGTACCGGCGTGCGGTCGCGTATTATTACTATTGCGTGATGCACGTTAAAGACCCCAGGCTACCGGTTGTACTGCACTGGCTAAATTGATCACCTACAGTTGGGAGACAAGTCGCCCGTTGAGGCAGACTATGTTTTAGGCTGTATAAACATACACACCCCAATTTGTGTCCAGACAGGTAACGTAGCACCGCTTCGTTCCACCGTGACATAGCAAGATCACTGTTAAAATAGGTCTTCGTAACAAACAATAGCATAGTGAACTCCCGGGGTTACTTATGAAGACACTAAGTTATATAGAGGTTCATTTGATTTTGCCTAAAAATTAGAAAGGTGAAGAGAAAAAAAAAACAACGTACGCCTCATTTTAGGTAGAAACTTATTTTCTACCTATTGATGGCCCGTTTGGTTTTCTTAGTTATCCGCAAAACGGGAAGTGTTAAACTTAAAAAAAAAAAAAAATGTTTTGGGCGCCAAAACGCTAACGTCAAAATTCAATTTGCATCTCAGAGTAAGCACCTGTTTGTTGGTTAAGAAGATATATTGCAATTGTTCAAAATAGAATTCATGCTTCTTTTTTGTTTTTCATATCCACTAGCCACCAAACAAGGTCTACAGAGAATGAAAATATCTGAAATAATGTTTCATAAAATAAATGTTGTTCGGAATAAGTATTTTAGCCTTCTTCGCAACTCATTCGACTATTTTTTTTTTATTTCCAAATACATATTAGTAGGGTGCCTTCATGTGCGCTTTGCTTAGGGTGGAGACATCTGGCCAATTTGTCCCACACTTTTATTTTTCTTTTTTTGTTCAGAAGCGCGTGAAAGAGTGTGTCCCGGCACGAGTTTGTGGCGCTGACTGTGCTATGGCGACATTTTGTTTTCGTCGATTTATTTGCATTTTACCCGTGAGCGCGTGCTGTCGGCATCGGGTACTGCAAAGGGTAGCATCACCCTAAAAAGAAGGACATTGAGGCATTCTAGGATCTCTCTGCTCAACCCTGCATGATCTTAGGGTGCTTACGAGCCACGCTTGTAGCGTATGCAAGCGTTTGACCACGCGCGCTAACATAGCACACACTAAAAAAATAGAATCAACAAAAGTATCATCTTCACAGCCTTATCAGACCTTTCGCTAGGAGTCTGCAGATTACTTTACACTTTTTTTGCAACGTTCAAAAAGTGCCGACCAACGGAGCCATCAATTGTAATTCTGTTGTGTCTATGTTTATACAGCGGGAAGTTAGTCAGCTCTGAGGGCATCTGGTGTCTTCGTTGGAGATGAAAGACAGTGCAGTATACCACTGCTTGTCTGACATCTTAAACGTGCATCACACAATATTGATACATGCAGACTTGTACCGTACGCATGACAAGTAATCAAATTACTTGTAATCAAATACTTTTTGAAGTAATTTTGTAATCAGTTGATTACTTTTATTAGGCAGTAATCACAAGAGTAATCCGATTGCTTTTTGAAGTAATGAGTTTTACTTCTAACCCCCTGCTCACACCTTTTTTTGAAATTAAAAAATAAAATTTGCTTCTTTTTTTCGAACAGAAAAAATAGCAGTAGGAAACGAGGTCAACCCCTTTGTATGTACAATTTCTGTGGAATGTCCGTTTTTTTTTTTTCGCGCTGGGACTGGGACGCCCTAGGGAAGCCCCAGTGCGTGACAAAGTCCATTCAGGGCGAAGTTTGAGGGAGCAGAATGTAGCTTTGTAAGTCCTTCGTTCAAACTAGCCCCCTCACGCACACACACAGAAATAATATTAAAAAAAAACAATCCTGCTTACGGTACCTAAACGCAGCTCGTAGGAGAACCAGAACCAAAGGATGTCTAAAGCGGATGCAAAATATAACAAAGCCAGTTCAAATATTTCCCTATTTCCCCTACGTAGTCTTTGTGACAAGCAAGGTTTCGAGTTGAGAAACTGGTCGGGCCGATCTCTTCCGCTAATGGATACTACACATGATTCGTTTCAAATCCTGGAGCTGCTGCTCTCTTGTATAACAGTCGAGTTCATCCACATGTGAATAGTAAAATGAGCGACAATCAAGATTTAGAACCCCCTCCGCTCCCCCCAAACTGGCGAACGCCCAAATCATTAAAAGGAGCTGTGCAACGATATTTAGTTGGAATGCTTTTCACTTTACACGAGCTTACTGGCACTAGTGGGACTCAAGGATACTCGCACGCAACGCCAATGGCCAAGAAAGTCTTTTGTTACGGTGTAATTTCGAGGACAAAAGCGATCATTTTCATTCAATCTCCTTTGCAAAATTTGATAACGTAACGTGGGGATCGCAGTACACCCATATGACGATATTGAATGCTGTTCATAGATTGGACCCGAGCATTGCGTGGGCACTCGATTTGGGCTCGTGATAATTACTAGCTCGAGAAGCATTCGGGTAGTGGCCCGTGTCCAATCGCTGCAACGACGACAATAGCCGAGCCATAACAACCTCTGGAACTCAGCGCGTGTCCTGTGGTTTGCCGACACCAGCGCGTGAATATGATCAACATTGGCGGCATATAATCGGTTCCAGGTCACGTGGCCGCTTGTTCTGGCTGCGAGTTGAGGGGGTGAACGCTGCTCGTTTTTCTTTAATTTTTTTCTGGGACTTCTATTGCATGGGGTAAAAAACGAACACGTGTTTTATAGGTCATTAACGTCAGGGATCCGTTCTAAGTGGTATTTGCGCAAATTACAAAAATTGTTGCATAGCCCCTTTAAACTTCTTCAAACGAATTCTATGCTTGTGTCCGCATTGTGAAGGTGCAACGACCACGAAGAGGGAACCAGTTTTTTTTTCTTCAATACTTGTGAAAATGTGAAATATAGGTTCGAAGTAGTCCATTGTTATGAGCGCTAAACATGCAAGTCTTGCACACAATAAAGTAATCAGAAAAGTAACGGTTACTTCTTCAAGTAATGTCCAATTACTTTTGCTGTCGAGTAATCAAGTAATCTAATCGAATACTTTTTAGCCAAGAGTAATAGTAATTGTAATCGATTACTTTTTAGTAATGTGTACAAGACTGGATACATGACAGCACGCCGGTTCGATGCTCATCCAGATTGAAACGGGCAGAGGCGGTGGATTTAATCCACGATCAGCGAGCTTTACAGCGTGAGCTTTCGCTACGCGTGCTACCGATCCACGAGCGACGAGACATCGCGGTCGAATTCGAGCTCGAGAGAAAAACAACAACAGCAAGAAAATCTCCGGTTTGAGGCATTTAGTACTAGTGTCGCCATCTCGTTTATCAAGTTGGAAATAAAATGAACAGGTGATTTTATATACACAAATACGTAAATACAACAATATTTTGCTTTCTCGTCATGGTCTTAAAATTAAGATTATAGGCACCCCTAGTACGTACGGCCAAGCGTTTTGTCACGTTTGTCTTCTAAATGATTGTATTTTCAAAAATGCCTCAGAACGCGCTAAAAACAGTCAAAACAATCATATTTCTGGATTTTATTAAAAATCTCCAGCGCTCTAAAAAAAAAAAAAAAATCCAAGGGCTGCACCACCTTTATTACGTTCTCATACGTAACCCCCAAAAGAATGAATACTGTCGTGCATTCCTGAAACTCAGGTTTGTATAGCGAAATTTGCCCATTGAGTCCCGGGTTTAATCCCCCTTAAGATGACAGTGAAATGTATGGGCTCCGGGCAAAAGAATAAAGACTGGATTTTACTCTCCACAGGTGAATGCTACGTGTTTGTTACGCCAATTAATCGCGTACGTTTTATCACCAGACCCCACTGTGGATATGAAAAGCCCGTCTTTAATCTCCTTTTCCCCGGAGCGCATACATTTCAGTGTCATTTTAAGCGCGAATGGAGGGCTATGACGTCAATTTCGCTGCGTGTGCACGCGCACACCGGCGGCTGCTGGCTGGTGGAAAGATCGTGCTACACTTCTGACAGTGACATGTTTGGTTCAGCATCCCTTTAAAGGGACAATGAAGACTTATTTAATTTTTTTGAAATGGTGTTTTTATGCTTCTTGGGAACATAGCATGCTGCCCAATTTTTTGTAGACATTTGTGACGCGTATTTTTGTGCCTACTAAAGAAGTAAAGAAACCGAAACTGAACAATCTCCATTTTCGTTTCTGGGCCTCCGAAAACGGAGGTGACGTAGGGAGTGACGTCAAGTGTGAATAGTCGGTATCGGTAGTATTTAGGAGATCGAGACTCTGGTTACCGCGGTGGGTTATAGCAGCGCGGTGGCGCGGTCGTTTCGCCGAATCTGTAAACATGGACGGCAATGCCGCTCTCTCGAGCGAGTTCGAGCTTCCGTTCAGTAACCGAACACCAACGGAACGGGAGTACGTGTGTGGCGGCCACTGCCACCCCCCAAGGGAGACCGCCCAGCCGGCAACGAGCGGCCCGCATGTCGAAGGAAGGACGTGGGGGAGCGGTCCGACCTTTCCGGGATCCGGTTCCTCCGCGGACGTCCTCTTTTCGTCGTCAAAGAACACGAACAGCAACCCACACGTGAAAACTAGCGTCGCCCGAACGAATACTTGTCTTCAGTCGACCGTTAGAACAGCCATCTAGAGCTACCTTTTTGCAGAATCCTTCGAGTACCGTGTTCTTTTTTATTTTATTTTGTTTGCCCATAGTTGCTCGTTGCCCATTTCGCGTCCAACGTAGCAAAGAAAAAAAACAAACAATTAGGCTGCTTTATTCACGGTTTAGTAATCATTTCCGGTCCGATTTATACTTTTCATGGTTATTCAAGCGGAAATTAGAACAGTATTCCTAAAAATCGCGAACCAAACCGTGACCGAGGGCACGTTTCTCGTTTCTACCAATCGCTGACGAGTCTTTTGTGACATCGCGCTTCTTGGCCCCGCATCGGTCACGTGAGCTCCGCTTCTCCTGGCTTCTCCCGCAACTCTCGGGGCGTCGCCCCAGTCGATCCCGGTACGATTATTACCTCGACTGTTTAATTGATTTGCGCGGCACACAAGCGGCGGTTTCGGCTAAAATTTGGGCAACGTGGCCTGAGACATGCCTGGAACCCAGTTCAATCGCCAAAAAGATGTCCGAAATCGCCTTCATTGTCCCTTTAAGGGGTACTCCGGCGTTTTCTTCATAGTCCCCGATTGACCTGAAAATTTGCTAAACACACTAACGAACATCTCTGAAATAGAAAGCGAAGTATTGAATCAACACTTTTTTTCACGAAGTTGTTGAATTGACAATATTGATCCTCACCGCGAGGGGCGGATGCAGGAATTTCCTGAGGGGGGGGGGGGGGGGGGGGGGTCAGGTGTTGGTCAGCGTACCATATGTTTAGGAACCCCTCCCCCTCTCCTTCGTTTTACGCCCTAAATTTTACACATGCAGAAATCAAGAGGAGGGTTCAGGACATCCGGACCCCCCCCCCCCCCCCCCCCCCCCTCTAAATCCGCCCCTGCTCACCGTGCTTTTCCAAGTAAAAGTCTCTACTGGCAACAATAAAAAAATTTGTCCGCGGAATGCAAAGGTTCAATATTTGCAACTGTAGACTCGGTTGCCAACTGCTTAAAATCAGTTTCATGGTGTCAAGTGAATGCTTTAAAAGCTCGCTCCAGCACCCGCGCAGCAGCACGAAACAAATGCTCGGCATAGTCATCTTTAGACTGGCCACTCGACCTGCAAGCCTGCCTTCCCTGCCTTCCCCTGACGTCACGGCACTGAAAAGAGCGGGTATATTTGCATGTTCGTTTTTAGGGGTGTGCGAATAGTGATTTTTGAAACCGAATCGAATACGAATCGAATAATTGTGGGACCGAATCGAATACGAATACGAATCGAATAATTCTCGAATAGTTTCCGAATAGTAAGCAGACAGCTATTAAAGAAGAGCAGAGATTATAATTTTATTTTTATTGTTCCAAAATGTTACTTAAATTTATTGTAAAACCGGACTAGACAAGAATAACTAGAGTTCAACGATATATATTTAAATAGAGACAAAAGCTACTAAAATAATAGAGTGCTAAACTTAATATCACGGTTGACGCGGATGCTGAACATAAAATCACAGTTCGCTTGAGCCTGGTGCATCCTGAAGCATTGTGCTTAGTAGGAACTCTATATTCTGTTTCTATTCCTTGTTATAGCAGATGTTCTTGAATTGAGGATCAAAGAAGGTGGCAAGGGCGTGATGTGCCTGTGTGCTTACTTCCAGGAACCTTGTTTTCAATGATCAGAGAAGATACTGGGAAAACGCATTGTCTTGTTCCACTTGCGCCCTCGAAAAGCAACATCTTCACACATTGAACAATTGGAACAACCCTGGAAAGTGTTGGGAAAGACTCGACACAAGCAGCTGTTGTGGCTTCTTCAATTGTTTGCATGGGAGCTGCCGAAACACTTCCGCATTCTACTGCGCTTTCTCTTCGAACAACTTCCTGCTTGTACCACTTCTACTTCGCTCACGCAGAGCGGCGGTATCGCTGCAACCAGTTCTGAAACGTCTCCACGACACCCTTTCCGATGCGTGCACGAGCAGTCTCGTGCGAAAGCGGTCCCTAAATGCTGAACCGCATGTAAGCGATTTAGCGAGCGACAAGACGAGCGACAGCGACGAGGGTCAGGACTCAGCAGCGAGTGACGGCAATTTCTCACTGTCACTCGTCGCGTCGCTCGGTGTTTGTATTTCTAGAAAACGTCCTCATCGCCTTGGTCACTTGCTCACGCCACTTTCATGCGGCTTGCCTTAACGCGCGACTGACCGAGCGACAGCGCAGCGGGTCGACATCGCCTATCTCGTCTTTCGGCAAATCGCTTACATGCGGGTTATACTTAACACAGTAGTCCCTAATGGAGGCAACAGAAACGTACGTATAGAGAGGAACCGCTGCTGCCAATGACGACAATCATTGTCCAGGTATGGCAGGCGTGCCGGGCGCGTTGTGGGACGCCTGTGAAGGGAATTTCGCGGCGCGACACCATAACGACGATTCGAAAATTATTCGAAAAATATTCGAAACTTTTGATAATTATTATTCGATTCGATTAACGAATCGAATAGGGTAATATTCGATTCGTTATTCGAAACGGGCGAATATTCGCACACCCCTATTCGTTTTGGTATCATTTTCACTTGCCGATTTCACAACTATTCTTAATTTCGCGATACTAGATAACATACCGGAAAGCGTAAACTCCGGGGATTAAGAAAATTGTTCGGGTAGCTTGAAAAATCGCCGGAGTAAGTAAGTTGAACAAAAAGGTTTTCCTTAGGTTGTTTTAACATGGTGCACAGTCCGCTCCCGGTGCCTTGTGCTCGTGTAAAATGTCCCCGATGTGCCTGGTACTCCTTTGATTTCTTCTTATTCCCCGATTTGACTGAACATTTGCTAAACGCACCAATGAACATAGCTGAAATGGTATCCCAAATAATAGGTCAAACATTTTATGCGAAGGTGATGAATTTACAATTTTAGTCCTCACCGTGTTATTCAAACTGAATGTTTACACTGGCAACAACAAAAAAGTGATGCCAGTGGAAGGCGTGAGTTTTTGGACTGTAGATATTTTCCCAAGAGATTACAAGCAGTTTCAGGGTGTGAAATGAACGCTCTGGAAGCTCTCTCCAGTACCCGCACACCTGCACGGTACAAATGCTCGACATAGTCTATTTTTTAGACTGATTGCTCGACTGGCAAGACTGCCTTCCACTGACCTCGCGCCGCTGAAAAGTGCCGGTGTATTTGAATGTTGGTTTCTGCAATATTTTCATTTGCCGATGTCACATCACGACACTAAATAACATACCGGAAAGGGTAAACGCCGGGAATTCAGAAAGTACAATTAGTTGATCGAAAAATCGCCGGAGTACCACTTTAAAGGCCGACGAACAGTCAAAAAAGAGAAAACCCTCCATCAATTCCTTCTATCCATTCGAGGAAGAGGGAGACCGTCCTCCTTTCTTTGGGGAGTGGCTCAAATACCTGCATCTGTGGGGAGAGGAGGAGAGAAGAGTGCGAGAGGGAATGGAGAGAAGGAATCTGGGAACGGGTTTCTGCCCGGCAGAAGACGATTCTGTTGGTCGGCCTTTAAGCGCCAACAGCCAATGGGGAAATACGAGTCTCGCAGGCGCACGGTCTTTGAGGGATTAAGAAACGCAGGGCGTTGCTTATATTCACGCTTCTTTCTTCGCGATTAGTTCTTCGGCGTCCTTGTTGACGAATAGCGCAATTTCGAATTTTGAGTAGTGCGTATTCGCGCTTACTCGCGAGAGTTACAACGTGGCGGTGCCAGTGTGCAAATAGCCCTCGAACACTTCAGGTTCTGAGCTAGACGGCGGGTTTCGCAGTTCTTGCCAAATCAAATATAGACGCCATCTTCTGGAAATAGCCACTTATAGCACTGTCATGCTTAATTCACTTTTATGATAAAAGAATGATGATAAAAAAAAAATTGAGGAAATATACGTGAACCGAAAGTGTGCCGGGGCTATCCAATACATGGCACCACTGAGTTTGTGGCCAAGCAAAAGGGGGCGAATTAGAGCAAACACAAGCGCTGTGCGTTTGCGTACTCCAAGCTGCGCACGCGCGCCGTCGCCATGCGGCAATCCAAGACCGGACGTTTGGTCTCCGCGCACGCGGAGTATGGAACACGCAACCCTAACGCACTGAAAGAGTTCCAATAAAGAATGTTCGAACTTCGGAAAAATAATAAAAATAGCAGTATTTTTTTTTTCTTACGTAGAACTGACAATATCGGCCAACGATGGTGGATTCATTACCTCATTTGCGAGTTCTAGCGACGCAAAAAACGTCGCGCTGGTGAAACCTCACTGGGCTATGTGTGCGATATCCTGCAGTCTGCAATCGCTGGGAGAAACAAAAATACCCCTTACAACAAAATATCTGTAAAGCAATGAAGCCTCATATATGATAAGCAAGATACGTTTACCAGGTTACTTAAAATTAAGTCGTTATATCGATTATACAGTGGCCGGACTCGCCACGCAGTTTGGAACAAATTTCGCCAAAGCAATGTTTAAAAAAATCTAAATAAAAAAACGTAGCCACGAAACAACTGAATTTGTCATCCAATAACCCTGCCAGCTGCTGAGAAACTAGTTAACTATCTCTAGAAAAAGCTACTACGCAAATCTACAGGCCGAATAAATTGCTCACTAAACAGGCATCTCTCAACTCTCCCCTATATCAAAAGCCTGGGCGTTTCTTCCGTGCTAGAAACAGGCGACCGCGTACCGGCGCCCAGAGCTCCGACCCCCGCCATGTGAACAAGAGCGGAACACGAGAGCACTGTACCCGCCTCACGATTACCGTGATTACGGAAGAGACCGTATTTTGTTTTTCTTGTCTGCTTCAATCGTGTGTGCCGCAGAGGCACACACAGACAGAACGCGACAAGGTCCGCCAAAGAACGTAGGATCGCCATGGGAACGGCGGTATGTGCGTGACGACACGTCTACCCCGACCATCCGGCGGGCCTCCCCCACTCCCCTCCCCTCCCCTCGACCCCCCCTCCCCCCCTCCCCCTCCCCCTCCCCCTCTCCCCCCCCCCCCCCCCCCCCCCCCCCCCCAAGGGCGTGGACTCGCGGTGCAAACCGAGATCCCGACCACAGGTTCAATATGGGTATCGCGCCGTCAAGGAATCTTTAAATTTCGCTCCGCGGTCAATAATCTGCTGCTATTCGGAGCACGGAGACGTGTTCTATCGTGCGTGTAGACATACTGCTGACAGCAGTGAAACGAGAGAACAAGGAACAATGAATCTAAGTTCTCGAAGGGGGCAAGCGAAGGCTGTGTATGCACAGCTTATTCGTGGGAGGATAGAAATAACTTCCAACAGGAAGTTAGTTCTTAAGTTTTTTTTACACACACACAGAAAAAACAGAAAAACGTCCAGTACGCCGCGATCGTACAACGCGCACACCAGATACGCGGCCGGTAGCGAAGACGCAAACCCGAGAGATGGCGTTGGTTACCGGTTCACTGAGAGGAAAAAACATTATGACGCTACGACACCCAGCCATTCAAACGTCACGTCTTCGCGCGCTCATCTCCTCCTCAATTTGTACCCGTATGACATCGGTACTCGGATAGAAATCGAAGTTTGATTCCTCTCGGAGAGCATGTGAGGATGGGAGTGCGGAACGGCCACCACTCGCGTGTTTGACAACTCTGTTCACGATAACATACGCCAACTCGTGTTTCTAAACAAACCGGAGCGCCAATAGCGGCACGCCATTGGTGCCGCGCATGCGCGATGGGGTGTGAGCAAGACGAGGCGCCGCGTCCCGCATCAACAAACCATTGGAATGTGATGTCAAGCAATGTCGCACTTGTTTAGTGGCCTGAGCGAAACTAGCGAGGCTCGTTACACCGCAAAACTTCGTGCAAATAATGTGACGTGCGGCGATCCATTGCGCGTGAACTCCGCACAATGGACTCTAAAGCCTGATTCATACGAGATTCTGCTCGCCATCGTCAGTCACGAGCGGAATCGCACCAATTGAATAAGGCACAACAAGTCGGTGAAGCCACTGAAAACTTGTAACAATGAAACATCTCCTTGAATTTCCTGTTTAGACCGAGCATTTACCCCAAACAACCTTCAAATCTAAATATTTTGAGGTCTGCGCTTCTTATCGAAACGTCTGGTCTACTGGCCTTTGTCGTCTGAACGAGCAGACGAGTTATTTGAAGGAGTTTGAAAGAGCAGACGACAGCTTGAACGATAGGACGGCCGTATGAACGCGAAGGCGCACTGAACGCTGTCCGCGGGTGTTCCGGACCACTTGACTCCTTTCCCGCGCTCACGTTGGAACAAAACGCATAAACTGATGTTCTCCCCGAACAAGCAATCGTGGCCCAACGGTGTTTTCCCCTTTTCACGCCATCTGTCCACTTTCTCGGATCGTAACCGAGCGAGAGAAAACACCCGAAAACTGATCTTCACACCTCTCCCGGCACTTTTGGTGCAGCCCTGTTAGCGGCGTTTTGACCGAGAAAGCAGGTCCGGCTTCTTCCAAAACACAGGAATGCCCGTCCCGGATGCCGACTTCCGCTCACAACCCCAGACCGGAAGTGCGCTCAAAGCGCCACGGCGTGACGCAACACGTTCGAGTTCCGTGTCTACAACATTTCACACCCTTAACAGGTGCAAATTAACTTGCATGGACGGGGTAACTCCCTTAAGGGTGTTGCAACAACACCCATTGAGCCGCAGTCACTCTGCTTGTGTATACATCATACAGAAGACCAGGTTGTCTGCCGACTGTATTTCGTGTGACGTATTGGCTGTATGAAAGCGGCTTTAGAGGGCGCTTCTGAAACTTTGAAACAGGGACCCTGGTGATCTAGGGTCCCTGTCTAACCACACCCCTAGATGTACATCTATTTTGTACCCCAGCAACCAGCCTAAAAAGCAACACGGATAGAAGCCGACACACCCTGAGAAACGACAGATGCAGAGAAGCACGCACGAGATCCGAATCGCGACCCTGTTGCCTAACTCACCAGCTAGTCGACAATTAAAGGATACTCATTTACTGGCGAGCGGTTCCGCAATTACGAATGTTACAGGTACGTTGCCGAGTGCTCGTCAAAACTTCACATAAGAATGCATCGAAGTTCAACGAATGATTAAAGCAAGCGTGCTGGAATTCCGAAACCTTGAAATAGAAAGAATAAAGACAAGGACGGTTACAGACAACTACCATGTCTGCATGGTTGTCTGTGAACGCCCTCGATCTTTATCCTTTCTATTTCAAGTATTCGAAGAATGCATCTCTTAAAGCATTAGTACAAGGATGATTATTGGAAATAGTTGCGAATACAACCTCTGATAAAGCTGTATGAGGCACTGGTGTGCATGTTGTCGAATCCCAGCAGCACCGAAACATTCTTTACACCCTCGATAAAATTAAATGCGCTGCACTTTGTAGCACCTTACTTCACAGCGATATAGGATGTGTTACTCGAAACAAGGGTGCTGAGAGCGTAGCCGTGGGTGTCATTCTCTAAAACAATGACGTGGCACGCCTTTTTTTTTTCTCTTTTAAAAAAAATGGGGGGGGGGGGGGGGGGGGTTACGCGTTTTGTCTGCGTCAGCATCGCTCAATGTCGAGACGTGTGAAAAACAAAAAAAACAGAAAAAAGCTTCATGTGGTTGGGCCTTTAAGCCACGGCACTGGGCGTACGGAAGCGGGTCAAAGTGGGGGAGTGTTTGATCCTGAAGGCGGAAGTCGCAAGTCGGTCAAGTTTGCGAAGGATTACCATCTTGATTGTGTTAATTGCGAGCTCGCCGTCAGCACCCGTTGGGTTCTAATGTGGACACTTTGCGCAAAAGTCTGCGAGGGATTCGGCCGCCGCGCTTGGTCGACGCTGAGCATGACCTCGGCGCCGTCTATCACGGCGGGCGAATTTCTAGCCGGCTTTTTCGCCCAAGTGTCCAGATTAGAGCTCCAGCTGTCTTGGCCTTGCTGCAGAGCGCGCAAGCTCTGCCGCACACCCTTCGCACCACATAATCTGTTCACCTCAGTGAGAGCAAGTGGGAACGACCACCAGCACGTTGCGATGATTTCACGTGCGTCAAAAAGAATAAACAAATGCCCCTGTTTTTTTGTGACGTAAAGAGTAAGGGCGGAAAGCGCGAACTCCATTTACCAGTCAGTAATTGCTCGAACAAGAACGTTCCACTTGTTCAGCATGCGTTCTATTTGGATCCGACCAAACTGTTTTCATAATAATTACACAAATATTATGATTTTATATTGACCACTTACGCTTAGCGACAGTGGACCAGTTAACCTTGACGCACGCCCACACATGTTCCGCGACACTGTCACGGGGATGTTTTGCAGAAGCCACGACAGCAAGAAAACTCGGCGAGCACCTTTAAAGGGTAGTCAAATCCGGATTAGCTATCCTGTAGACGGGATTAATCATGTCCAAAAGGCACACCAGAAATTCTAGATGTAATTGCTTACACATGCAATGTTACCGGAGGAATCGAAGACCCCAAAACAATGATTATCGGGAGATTTACTACTAAAATTAAGTGCGTCAGCGAGCTCTGTACACCCTTGCAGAGCGCTTATCTATTAGGCGAAAAATGCGGTGTAACTGGCATCTGGATGGAAGCTCGATATATTCCTCAGAAGAGATTACTGCGGATGCTCAGAACGTCCTCGGCAGCTAAGTGGATGGATGGACGGATAGATGGATACATCTGCACCCCTTTGGTCGGGCGGCGGCTTGCGCCACCTAGCCAAAGCTTCTAAATTAACCAAGCAAACAAAAACGGCAACGCGCACGCGCTATAAAGATAAGTGCACAGGGGGGCGTCTTGTCTTATCGTCCGCTGCGCACAATTTGTTTTCGAGGATATAGAGAATATAACTTATAAGTAACACCTGTTAACGCAGTTTGTTGAACATTATTGTTAGGATTTATAAGATATCCGAGTTGTGCGGTGCACATTAAAAAAAAAAAAAAGTTTACCGAGAAAGATAATTGAAGGGGCATGGCATTCCTCGAAACAACCGAATGTCCAACAAAACTTTAGGGCGCAAACTAGCTGGTGATGATTGAATTTAAGACAAAACCCCGAGACTGTGGAAAAAATGAAGAACGAGCACAACACACTAAGTGTCTGAGACTGTGTTCGCCCTTCTATAACGAAACACGGCACTAACTTGCGTTACGCTTCAATACCCGCAGCAATAACAGCAGCAAGTTCGATTGCGCGGTGGCACTTAGTTTCAAACGACGCGCCTTCCCGAAACGACGAATCAACTTTCTCGACACCGGCCGCGGGCCCGGGAGGGGAACTCGTGATCTCGGCGTGGGACGGGCACCGCCAGCCACCCCTTCGTAAAAGTTGCGAGAAGAAACAACAACGAAAGTTCGCAGCATAAATCACAAAACGAAAGCTTACCTCCTGCACGAAAAAGAGCATCATGGACACGTTGCCGGGAGAGTAGCACACAGCCCGCCGCTCGATAGCCGTGGCACACGGGAGCAAAAAGAGCGCTGCGATGATGCCGCCAAGCAGAGCCGACCTTCCGCCGCCGCCGCAGTGCGTGGACGACGGCATCGCTACGGTCACCGTAATCCGCTGCCTAGGACTGTAGCGATACCACCGGCGAGCTGTCCCGGGCGGCAGAAGCACGCACTCGTACTCGTCGCCGCCGCTCGGCCGCTTCTCCAGCCCACCGCGACCGAGGAGTCCGGAGTCGCCACCGCCGGCACGGAAGGGAGCGGCACACGGCACGGGCTGCAGTCGTCGACGAGCGCTCCACCAAATAAGACCTCCGGCGGCAGGCAGGCGGTCCCGTTTTGTAGATGTCACGCCGGAGGCTCCGCCATATTTAAATGCGCCCGTCGGGCCGCAGCCGTCGCAGCCGCAGGAAACGGCAAGTGGAAAGGCGGCCCGCGCCGCCGGGTTGGCGCTGCAATCGCGCCGGAAGCGGAAGCGGAGCCAAGCCGAGATCAGTGAGTGGAAAGCGCCCCAAAAAAAAAAAAAAAAAAGTATTTTTGTCCGTCTGCCAGCTCGAAATCTAATTGGTCGCGGTGCTTTTATTTCTTTTTTTTTTGTTTGTTTGTTTCTGTCTGTGTCGCAAATTTTTTAAGATTTGTTTTATTATGGCTTAAAAATCCGCCCAGTCAAGTACGTAGTTGACTTAATTGCATCAGTGTTAAGTTATACTTTTTTAATTTCTCTTTGGAAACGTGTATGGTTCCCAAAAGAATGCAAGTAGCAAAAGTAACTGTTCTATATAAATAAAGGTGTCAAAAACGAGTTAGGTAACTATAGGCCTATTGCTATACTGCTTGTTTTCTCTAAAGCTTTGGAGATATAATTTATTAACGTCTAGTAGATTTTTCGAATAAATGGGACCGCGTTACTTCATCACGGTTTGGCTTCAGGAAGAACTGTTCAACTGAAACTGCACTTCTTAATCAAAAATAATATATTTTGGAACTTTTTGAGAACAAAAAAAAAATTGTTTTAGGGGTCTTTTTAGACTTTACAAAGGCGTTCGACAGCCTTAGTCATGTGGTCCTACATAAAAAAAGCATGAAGCGTATGGCATCGGCGGACAAGCGTTGCTACTTCTACAGTCCTCCTAAATACCGCCAACAGTATGTAAATATAGACGGTTATTCATCCACTGTAAGGTTCAGCACGTCAGGGGCCCCTCAAGGAAGCACATTGGGACCTTTTCTATTTAATTTATACATTAGTGATATCGTTAACGTAAAAAAGCACGCAAAGTTTGTGATCTACGCGGATGATACCAGCTTATTTTTTTTATTCCGATACCTGCGACGATTTAATCGATATGGCAAATCTGACCTTATCAAAGATAAAAGTTGGGAAGATAGCAACTCCTTGAAAATTATTATTCACTAAAATAAAAGCTGTGATTTTTCGTTAAAAAAATGAGCCCGTAGTGCTCTCTAAAATACACACTTTTAGCTCTACTTCCAATCGAAATTGTTAGTTGTTTTAAAACTCTTGGAGTCATTTTTAGTGAGGGTATGTCTTGTGATAGCCATATAAATTATCTTATCCCAAAGCTAGCGCGAGTGGTGGGGATTATGAATCGATACAGATCTGTGTTACCAACCTATGCTAAATTTTTGCTTTATAAATCATTCGTTTTCTTCCATTTAACGTATTGCCACTTTGTTTGGGGAATCCACATTTACCGATATTGAAAAACTGTTTATGTTACAAAATAAAGTATTGAGATGTATATATAACGTGTCGCGTGAATTTCGTACTGCTGATTTATTTAAGGACTTTCTAATAATCACAATTCACAAGTTATAACAATATCGGCTTTGTACTAGTTGAAAAAAGTAAAAAAAACAACAAAAAAAAACAAGCAAACAAACAAGATGTACATGTCTTTTGGAAAGCCTTGTATCGCTAAGGGAAACTTTTCCACCGTATCCTGTCAGTAACCCCGAGTGGTGGAAGATGGTCACGCAGCGAACAAATTATGGCTCTCAAATGAAAAGTTCCACACTCCCGCGTTTGTTAAACAGTCTTAGCAGCACTGATCTAGAAAGTCTAACCTTTAGAGTTTTGCGCTTATTATATGCTTGTACGTGATCATTTTCTCCCTCAACATTTGCAAAGGGTGCTTTCAGTTTTGCGCACTAATTTGTTACATCGTTGCCTCTACCACGTTAGTATGTTGCTTTTTGTTTGTCTTCCCGCACGCTCGCTGCTGGCCATTGTAGGGGCCCGGGGACTCGTCAAGCTGCTTACTGCAGCTTTTTTTCTTGGGCCCCACCGTCATAAAGGATGGAAATAAAGTATTATTATTCATTTGTTCGTGGCTGTTTGTGTTCGTTCATCATTGTATATGTTTTATCTAGTCATGTTCTAAAGAAATAAAAAAAAGAAAAAAAAAAGAAAGGGAAGCACAGTGCACACGTTGGTGATCTGATGACTTTCTGCTTTCAGTGCGGTGCTCATGCCCTGTTTATTTTTATTTAACATCGCGCACGTCATTAATGTATCTGCGTAGGTCGTGTTTGTTAGTCTCGCCAGAATCGAGTTCTCGGGTATATTTTTTGTTATTTATTTTTTTCGACGGGATGAAATGGCACCGGGATATGAATAATCGTCATTGTCGTCGTCCCGTGAACGAGGACTGTTGAAAAGGCACTTTTCTATTTTACAGAGAAAAACTAATGACAGAAGAAAAAGATGTTGTCCAGCGATGTGTCATTTTTTTAATAGTTGGATTTTTTTTTTGATCGGGTAAAGACAAAGAAAAAGACAGAACAGGCGCGTGATTCCGCTTCAATGTTGACAAATAAGTTTTTCAATAACTTTGATCTTGCAACAATATGGAATGTGTTAGTCGTCTTCAAGTTCAGATACACATCGAGCTAAAACCGGAAGCGTCTATAGTAAGTTACAGCTCAAAAAGGTAAAGCCAGGGAAAGGAAGGTTTGGGGGGGTGGGGGGGGGGGGGGGGGAGCTTACCAAACGCTAAAGAGAGGAGGAGGTTTCCGGCTCTATTCTCCAGGGTTCCGTCTGCTTCCGCCTCCCCGGCCTCCCTTTGCCTCGCCCTACGTTCTGGAGTTGTAACGGACTTATATACAGCATCAAGAGGCTTTGCACCTCGATGTGTTTCCTGTCTTGGTGTGAAGGCATCACTCTATATTTGCCACTCAAGCTCTCTTTACGTTGAAGTATATTAGTGCGTCTTTATACCATAAAACGCCAGGAGCTCGATTCTGTTGATTCTGGTTTTCCTGACTTGGGGTTTCGTAGCCTTTTTTTAATCAATAACTCTCTTGAGATTCCGTAGCTCCTCATCATTAATTCCGGCATGTCCTGAAAGTTTTCTGAACGGTAATTCTCCAATTATAAAATTCACATCCGGGGAGGGAGGGGGGGGGGGGGGGAGTATTCGCAGCCGTTTTTTGGGGTCAAACACTGCAAATTCATTCTGTTATTTCTATTTACTTTTTGCTGCACGGTGTCGCTACTAGTGTACCTTTTTCATAGCCATAGAGTTATTACAATAAACGCTAGAGGCTCAGCTAGCGCTAGTGTGCTGTTGCATTTTGAAGCAGACAGCAAGCGGTTTGAAATTGACTTCCGGTAATGCATTTCTATGGGAAAAAGCGAGTGCATTTTCTCTCTGCGCTCGATTATAAGAGCAAATATCACGAATAATTTGTATATGCTAGGCACATTGGAACATTTCTGAGTCATGCAGACAAAATAATTGGTCAGTTTCAGCATTTTTTTTTGAAAATCGTGGCATGAAAAACGGTGTTAAAACCGCTTCCTACGTGTATTTATGTGCACTGTCGGACACTGTTAGCGCGAACACGTACGGCGTCGACGCTTTCCAGCATGGGGGATATACGTGCCAAACGAACGAAGGACATGCGGAAAACCAAGAGAGACGGCAAAAACTACGCAGTAACACTGGATAAGTAACTCCTTGTGCACGCAGACGATCAAAATAAATTGAAAGCCACGTAATATAGTCCGATTTGCAATAAATAAGTTCTGCTTTATTCTTTCTGCTCATGAATATGTGCGAAGATGCATGTTCAAATAATGAACCGCACGCTCCAAATCTTTGCAAATAGGGAGAAGTCAGAGAACAGGTGCCCGATAAAAACTGCCCGACATAGGAAATAATAAAAAAGCACACCTTTCGTAGTCCACGTACTTTATTTCTTACATTCGAATGTTTTAATTTTAACCGATCGTAAAGATGCACAACGGAGTCATTTTCATTGAGTGACAGGACGGGCATATTAGCAATATATAAACGCCACCGCAATGCTAGCAAACCTTGAACACACTCTACATTCTTTTCGATCGTTAGTTTGCTTAGAATCGTCGCTCGTTTTCACATACCTTCCTTGAAACAGAGGTTTTGGTTCTGAAATAGAGCGAAGTTTAACATCGTTCAGTGGTAAAGAAAAATACTGTAACTAAAGCAATTACACTTTCACAGTACCAAAAAAGGTACATACTATCCGGTACAACCGAAATGACAAAAGTTATTTATGTTATTTTCCGGCGAAGAGACAAAATTCACGCGCGTTTTCCCATAGAATACACAGGGAGGCTGGAAATGTAGACTGCATGCTGTCTGCTTCAATTTGCAACCGGAAGTCCCGTAGACACTAGCGCCAGCTGAGCCTCTAGCGTTTATTGTAATAACTCTATGTTCATAGCGTTTTGGTCAATTTTCAACTTATTTCCTTAGTTATTCTGTTCCCGGACAAAACGTACAGCTAAAAAGATTCCTTTCCAATTCCAAGTGTAGCTACTGACTATTTCTCGTGGGTGCGAATACTACTTTACCTAATCCCTGGAGCCATTCGAGCGTTCTCCGAATTTACCGTCCAGATAAATTCTGCGTCAGCCTCTTTTTTACGTCGCGATTGTAGTCCTGTAGTGTTTTCTTAAATTATTTCTTGACGTAACGTCTCGTCGCTTTATAGATCATCGTTACACAAGTTCTCTTTTTTTTTTCCTTCTTTAATAACTGGTATAATTTTATTGGACATTTTAGTGAGTCAGTCTTCGATTTGTGATTCGTGACGTGGCCCTCGAACGTCGTGTGACGACGCAATTCTGTGGTAGCTTCAGGCCCGTTCACACAGTAGTGTTTGACCGCGTTAACGTACGTTTTTGGGGCGTACGTCGATCGCCTATTCTAGCCCTGGTGATCCGCAGCCAGCGGTTGTACGTCGACTTTATCCCGGGGCCGGGGGGGGGGGGGGGGGGGGGAGAGGGAGAGAGAGGGAGAGAGAGAAAAGATAGAGAGACATAATTTCAGAAACATAAAGGGGAACAGCAGGTAGAGAGAAGAACTGGGAGGAATCGAATTGGGAGGAGAGGGCCGGTTGACTTGAGAGACTCCAGTAGATACTTCTGAATTTTCCGGCGGCGGCGGTTGGAGCCAGTAGAGAAGATGATGGTCTCTTCTGAAGGATTGTAGATTCCAATCGCGGACAACTGGCCAGCAGGACATGACGAGCATCCGAGTACTCTGGGGCAGTGTAGCAGGATGTGATGCAGAAACGCTCGTGTGAAAACAGGAAGCCGCAGGAGAAGCGTCCGCTTTCTTCGCTCCGGACTCCTTAATCAGGCATGGCATGATTCGCCCGACTGTAGTAGACATGTAGTAGATTGTAGACAAGCGTAGGGAGAAACGCTAGAGCATAAATGAACATTTACCCCGCACTAATCCAAGTCGGTCGTATAGCACGGATTTCAAGAGAGTCCGTACCACATGTCCGAGACCGTAATATAACCTTCTATATACCACAAATTCGTCCCGAAGAATATATATGCGGCAAGCAAGTGTTCGAAAATACGTATTTGGAGCATCGAAACGCAAGGAGGGACACGTCAATCAAATGGCAACGTAGAGAGCGCGCGCTGGAAGCGCAGTGAGGAGGCAGCCAAGTGGGCGTTGTTACATTGTTGTGGTCGGGGCTAAAGAAAATGCGCGCGGGGGCATTTGGCACGTAACCGAACGCACGAGGTGCACGAGGACCGAAAGCCAGTTGCACCACAAACGCACAAATGCAAGCTCGTTCTTCGCGCAATTGACCGTGTCAGCTAGTCGGCGCGTGGAAACACGAAAAATGCCGTTATCTATACTCCGTTTCACCTTATGTTGTACCGCAGCGAAGGCTAGAAGTGCGAGCTCATAGCGTTGGCAGTTGCCCTTGGTGCACGAGAGCTTGTGCCGCCGAGATGTGCCCTAGAGCAAGGAGCTCGCGCTTGTAGCCTTTCCTGCGGTAGAAAACAAGGTGAAACAGAGTATAGACCTTTCCAATGTTTACAAAATCACAGTCCAGCGTGCGATCTTCACAGCCCAGCACGTGCGTGTTCGTCGCTTCGGAAAGCGAGCAAAGCACGCGCCATACGCACGAACGCTCAAAATGGCACCGGCCACAAGCTCGTTTTTGGAAAGGTCTATAGAGCTTTTCTAGAAGCTTGATAGGCCCCAATGGCCCGTAGTATTGGTATATAGCGCTCGGACTTCATTAAGATAAAACGGAGTGAAACGTCCACTGCCTATATCTCTGACACTTCCTGAAGACCCCTCTAGCAAGTTATTGCTTCCAACTTCAACCCATTTCGTGTTCTTCTAACGAGGGGTATACAATTTGATAGAATTCCGCTACATCGGAAGATTTAACCCGTGGCAAGCGAAGAGAGATCGATAGCGAAGAAAGCGCAAGGGACAGTACACTCTCGGCAACGTGCCAAGCCAGCCTCTATCGCGTAAACAACCCACGGAGAAACCGCCGCATAATCTTAGGAAGAGCAGAATCGGTGCCGGCTTCCGTCGCCTAATACGTAAATAAATAAATAAAAAATATAAATATATACATATTTATTTTGTACCGTTGTGTTGCAGGATATGAGGCTGAAAGTACGTATTCAAAATCGCATGCATAAACAGCGCGTTCAATTAACAGGAATAATGTCTGAAAGAACAGTTTCGGCTCTTGCCGTAATCTAATGCAGCATCACGCGAATAGAGCTGAAGTCATCTTAAGAAGGGATCACACTACTTATACATCATACAAAGCGCAGTCTGTATACAGATTCGAACGCGATTCACCGCGAGATCTGTGCCTCGAATCCCGCATGACAATGAGTTAAGGAGGAAACTTGGCACGAGGCATTCGAACCACGGATATTGGGGTGACTTGTGTCGGCAGACTGTCTTTTGTATGATGTATGAGCAGTGGGACCCCGGCTTTATAGAAGCGGTTTCCAATATTTGTTGCTATTTTAGAGAAAAGATCCAATAAACACGGATCCCAGTCCCGGGGTGTTTTCACTTTACTATGTTCAACTACCACCAGCTCGTTTTCGCCCTAACCTTCTGTTAATCGATTTTCGCGGTTTTTTTTTTCTTGCCGGAATGCCAAACTCAATCATTCGTTGAGATGACAAAAAAAGAAAAGAAAAACGAATCAATAAAATGTACTCCCTCCTCCTCCTCCCCCCCCCCCCCCCCCTTCGCCCTTCTCAGAAAAAAACGAAAAGAAAAAAAGGTTTGGTGTTGAAGGTGTCCTGAGGAGGTTTCTAAGATCGTCTAAATAAGGCGATAACTCACCCTGCTGATTCTAAACATCCTAGAAATTAGAAATCCCTAAATCACAAGGAGACGCGGCCAATCTCCTTATTAAAAAAAAAAAAAGATACAATCAAAGATCGCAATACACCGAGTTCATCTCCAGCGATGGGAGAAGCATGTTTGGAAACCAGGACCACTATCAGCAAATAACAACCGAAGGATCTTCGCGCTCCCGTCCGGTGAACCGCGGAGTGATATCTCGAATGCGCTCGGCTCGTTGCCCATTTCCCTGAGCCAGGCACGTAGCCAGGGGGGGGGGGGGGGGGGGGGGGGCCCATGGGCTCCCCCACCCCCTTGAAATCTTTCATTTTGCTGGGACCTCCTCTCCCCCCTCCCCCTCATACAGCATTTTGTCATGGGCAGCCCCCCCGAAACAAAATCCTGGCTACGTGCCTGCCCTGAGCAGGGACTACGATTGAACCCAGCGAGCGCGCGCTCGGGAGCTGACGACCGGACACATCACCCCGGCGTATTATGTTCTCTCTCCGCGAAAATTTAATATATTTCGACTACTCTAATTTGCTTTTATCATCCACAAAAGCATACACATTTCGTAGTAAAAGCGTTTGCCATCTGAAGTTAATGTCGCGTTTTAATTGGTCACATGTCAGCCATGGCTGCCGGAACAATGCTCCTCCCATCGCCGGAGATGACCTGGGTGCATTCGATCTTTGATTGCTTTTCTAATAGTGAAATCAGTCGCGCATCGTTATGACTTATGGATTTCTAGGATGCTTAGAGCTCGCAGAGTGAGTTATCGCCGCATTTAGACGATCTTAGAAACTTTCTCAGTGAGCGATGCTTGTACTGCACGAGAGCGCGTGCTTGGCAAAGTCACCGAAGCCTTTCATCACGTGTATGGTACTTGTAGCGTAGACCTCCTCTCCCCGCCCGCTTCCTTGATCAGTGATTTCCCTACACCCTCCCTCCGGGGGTGTACTCCCCCCTTTGTTTTTCCCAAGGTTCCCACTTAATTCACAACGACTCCTCTATTCTCAATACCCCTCCCCCCCTAAATATTTAGACCTCCCCCCCCCCCCCTAATTTCACTCCCTGGAAAAGCCCCTGTCCTCGGTAAACCAAGATTTATCGCAAATATACGCTCATAGATCATCTTCGGACCCTATCACATATTAATATTGTTAATCGATATTCGCTTGAGCCGGAGGCGATTAATGGCGTACTTTTATTTTCTCAGAACTTGTCAAATTATTTACACTTTTTTTTGTTTGTACGTCTCGAAGAAGTGTTTTGTTTGCCATTGGTCGTCCGTAGAAATGGCGACCACTTCGAAGATTGCGATGTAATGATTTCCGTCATTGTTCCGCCTAGCCAGATTCGATTCGCCGTCTCGATCGCCGCGGAGACAGCGTGCATGCACCGCCTAAATATACCGCATGCGAGGCCTCGTGCGTGTTTCGTTCCAATCGGTGAGGCATAGATGGGGGCAGTATATTCGGGGAGAACTTACTTCATGGCTGTAGGCGCTTTACACACGCGCCCGATTACAGCCGCCGTCGCTGACCTTCTCTTGCCTTACGGAGATACCCGGCCACGGAAACGGTCTTCCCAGCGCGCTCTCGTTTCCTCCTCTCTCTGCGTTTCTCGGCGCATGCATATTCGCCGTGAGAAGCTCGCGAGGGGCGCTTCGGTTTTCCTCACTAAGGTAGGGCACGTGCTAGCTACCCACGCGGTTATGTTTTCATTTTCATTGTGCATAAAAGCTTGGCATTGGACGTGCTTCCACCAGCAGAGGAAGTTGAAGTATCCTCACTCCGGGTGGTGAAAAAAATTCCACCGAGCGGCGACTCCCAAACGTCTCGCCGCGAATAGACCTTTCTAATGTTTACAAAATCACAGTCCAGCGTGCGATCTTCACAGTCCAGCACGTGCGTGTTCGTCGCTTTGGAAAGCAAGCAAAGCACGCGCCATTCACACAAACATTCAAAATGGCACCGTCCAACTCCAAACGCTCTTTTTTGGAAAGGTCTATGTCTGCTTCTAGCACAGGGGTTGCAGTGATGTCAGAACACCGAGCTCTTATTGGCTGATCGAAAAGAAAATAGTTGGTAGAGTTCAAGGCATCTAGCATTGAGGTCTACCCACTATCCTTTCGATCAAAGCCAATCAAAGCTCGGCGTTGTTCTGACGTCATCACAACTGCTCCCCAAGAAGCAGACGACTTGCTCTCGCCATTAGGCCACTGCAGCACACTCGACGGCCGGCAACGTGCGGCGATTCTCAAACCAATCCGAAGTTCCCCCGTTCCCCTGCGAGACAGAGAGTGAAAGAGAAAGACGGAGTCAAAATTATTAAAAAAAAGGAAGAGATGAAAGCGGCTTCCTTTGTGACTTGGGGGAAATCACATTAGCGCCCGACTCCGCGATTGAAATCAAATGCAGGGCATCCGGCGGCGACGGCACGAAATGCGAGCACACGCAATACCACTATAGAAGACATGGCCGGCCCATGACGCCATTGATAGTGGCTTCCAAACCCACTGTCGCGCTTGTTGTGAGATGCTACGAAACGCGATGGCGCCGCTGCTTGGGTCCACTTGTGATGACGTTTGGAGGGGAGAGGCCTTGCCCTTCCAGGTGGCATTGGTCCACTGGTCCACGCCCCTCGGGTTGAGCTGCATCCCTCGCTCACTGATAAGAGAGCGCGATCGATATCCGCGCATCGGAGCGAAGTCGTGTGTTCGAAGAAAGTTTGGAAAGTTCGCGACAATCGTAATATTGGAGTATCGGCTTCTGGCTCTGTTGGCACAAGCGCGACGACGACGCTTTTGTCTGCGAATAGAACAGACAGACCGCTTTTACTGTTTACAAACATAAATCGCTGCTTGCGTCCCACTCGACTTCCGCTCGCTCCTCCTTTGCAGGCCTGTCAAGCTTGCTTATGTCACCAGTGCTATTAATCATAAATGCTACACGAACAAAATAGTTTAAAATTTAGCGAGGGTCCTCGGCTGTATATAATTTAACGTCTTGGGGGAGAATATTTGAAAACTTTGAACTTTTAATTACCAGAATATTCGAAAACTTTGAACAGATCCTGGTTCTTTTGCCGTTCAGCTGGGGAATCGGTGGTTAAAAGTTTCATCGGCATTCAAGCAGCGGTGTGATGGTGGCCTTTCTTTATTCTTTTTATGAACCGGAAGTTCTCTGGGACGTCAAAGACTGGAACACCACCTGGAATAAAATAATTGGGGTTGTGGGGATATTTTTACAGCGAGTCGTTGGTCACCCATTTTTAATGTTGCGACGAGTCACTCGCTGTAGATAAGCAAGTTTAGCCAGTGCAGGACAACCGCCTGGAAGACGGGAACGTTTCGTGCTTGGAACAAAACAAGGCGAGGCACTTTCGAAAAGGGTAACTTATTTGATGCGCGTTAGACCGACTTTAGAAAATGCGTGTGTTGTCCGGGGTTCTGCTCAAATAACCTCAAAGGGATTGGCCGATAAAATTTTGTCTTTTAGAAGACAATTACATTATATTGTGATTTCTTTTAGGCATATTATCCACACAATGTCTGATTCTTGAATCCTCCACCGCACAAAGAATTCAATTTTAAACATAGCCAAACTGCTCAGCTTGCACCTGCAAAATACACAACGTTTTCGTTGGCAACAGCGGAACCTCTGACGTAACATCAGGCAAAGAGAGCCGCCTCAGCTTTTGACTGCTGTCTCAGTAAAACAACTTCGTTCTAAGAAAGACAAGATTTACGGTATTGAGGGAAGCTCAGTCCATCGACGATGACCGTCGTGCTCACCATCAACCACGTTGATCAAAACCGGGAGTAAGCCAATGTCCGCGACTATGACGTCACCATGCCTGATGTGACGTCCCGACCCGACCAGCCGTGCATACTTGCGAAATTTGGCGTGAAGCTTCGTATTGATGTTAATATTTGATTTAACGAATATTGGGGCGTCTTTTAATGAAATAAATATCACGTATAACTATATATTTTAGGCTCTATTTACGTGACCAGCGCAGAAACTTGGTACCTTCGGGGTATCACCGAACACTCCCTTTAATTGACAAATTATTAAGAAAAAAAATCTGCTAGATGCACTGGCATGAAAAAAAAAAAAAAAAGAAATCAACTTATATGAGGTCTACTTTTCACTCGTTGGAAAAAAAAATGCAACTGACCGAAGTTTTATTTTTATTTATTTATTTATTTATTTTATTACCTCTAAAGGCCCACAGGGGGCATTACATAGAGGGGTACATGAGATGTCATCATAGTCGTACAATGTTGCGATTGTATGAAAATATAAAGGAAACATAATCACGCTAACAGAACTCAATAACGCGTAACATGGTGCATGGTCACGCACACCGGCGTGTAATAATTTCTAAGTGATTAAAAAGTAATACAGGAGAAATTCACAAGTGCTACCAAAAAAGAGTGTACATAGAGAACCATATAGAAGACTTACCCAGCTATGGTAAAATTAACAAATGGAAATATAAAAGTACCAAACGTATACGTGCAACTTAGAAAAGAAAAACAAAATAGATGTCATGATAAAGAGCCACGTAACAATGAGACAAACGTGTCATGGTTTGTTGTCAGTGCGATTTCGCTTGCCAACCCATTCCAGTCGTCTATGACCTGCAGAAGCGGGGAAAATTTATACAACTTAGTCTTTGCGAAGGGAATATGAACTATGTCGGGGTGATCATGACGAGGAAAGATACGGGGGGGGGGGGGGGGTATGACGTTATTTTCGCGAAATTCAGTTGAAGAGTGAAAGAGCTTATGGAAATACGATAGCCTAGCAAGATATCTTCTCTGCTGTAGTGTTTGTAAGCCAATTGAGGCTTTAAGTCGTGTGACGCTTACAGGTGCGTATTGTTTGAGTATGGGTCGAGTTTCCCTGTTTTGAAGAGATTCTAGGCTGTCATTTAAATACTTTTGATGCGGGCTCCAAATTATAGTTGCATACTCCAACTTTGGCCTAATCAGAGCAGTGTATGCTGGTAGTTTTGTTTCTTTTGTTGCCATGTACAAATGTCTTCTGATAAATCCTAAAGATTGATTTGCTCTTTTAAGAATGTAGTCTGTATGATTATTCCATGAAAGATTAGGACTGAGATGAACACCCAGATATTTCAATGATGTTAGTTTATCTAATTTTGAATCTATGAGGGTGTAGTCATGATGTACAGTGAAAGAACGGTTTGTAAATATCATCGTTTTCGTTTTTTCTATATTTATTTGCATTTGCCATGTTTCACACCATAGCATTATGCTATTCAAGTCTTTTTGAAGGGTAATGCAATCTGATTGATTTGATATATGACAGTATACCACACAGTCGTCTGCAAACAGTCGAATGTTTGATGAAACAGTGTTAGGGAGGTCATTTATATAAACTAAAAAACAAAAGTGGCCCAAGAACAGATTCCTGTGGCACTCCAGATTTTACACTTACAGGGGGTGAACTTATGCCATTTGCAATTACGGTTTGCTTTCGTTTGCTGAGGTATTCTCGCACCCACGTATTTACCTTTGCGTTAATTTTAAGATATTGCAATTTTTTAATGAGACGACTGTGTGGTACGCGATCAAAGGCTTTTGCGAAATCTATGAAAACTGCGTCGTTTTTCGAGGATGCATGAATGTCGGTGTGCAGATCATTTATCAGTTCAAATAGCTGAGTTTCGCATGAGAGACCGCGTTGAAATCCGTGCTGGTTAGGAAAAAGTATATTGTTAGTGGCGAGGTGCTTCATCACGGTTTAATATATTCTATGTTCTAGAAGTTTACATGGAACAGATGTTAAGAGTATGGGTCTATAGTTTGTTGCACAGTTTCGGTTTCCGGATTTGAAAATTGGGACTACATTTGCTAATTTCCAGTCGGTCGGCACGCAACCGGTGGCAAGTGACTGCTGGAAAAGGCTGGCAAGCAAAACGCCTGACGCACTTTTAGTCAATTTTAGTAGCTAAAAGCATACCCCATCAGGCCCTGGGCTTGATTTTGGGGTAGTCGATCAATAGCACTCATCACAAATCAATGTTTAAACTAAAATCATTCATTTCAATACTTGATTCTGTGCAGGATAACTCAGGTAGAGGAAGTTCATCTGTGAACACTTCACCAAAAAAAGTGTTAAGTTTTGAGGCTGATTCAAAGGTGGAGAGTGTCACGTCACCCTTCAGGAGCAGAGGAATTTTTTTTTTTTTTTTTTGGGGGGGGGGGGGGGGTTACTACACGTCAGAACGTTTTGGGGTTTGTTCTTAGTATGCTAGGCAAGTCATGGTTAAAAAAAAGTATAGACCGACGCGCGGCCCTGACGTCACGCAGCTGCGGTGGCGCTGTCGACGGCATTGCGCATGTGCAGACGCTTCACTCCACGCGAATTTTGTTTCTGCGCACGCGCAGTGCCCACACCAGGTGTGGGCAAACGCGGGCTTGTTTGTAAACAGCGTGTCGGTCTATATTTTGCCTTTCGTATCTTGTTCTTGCATAGACGTGCGCACTGTTCGTACAATTGCCAGTCATGCTCCATAACCGAAAATGTGACCTTTCTAAACAGTCTTTTCTTTTTTGAGATTACCCATTTTACACTTCGCGAAAACCAGGGACAGTTTTCACTTGGGGTGATAACCAACTTCGGGATAAAGTTTTCACGTATCAGTATTAGTCCATTTTTTTTTTATAAATTGCCCATTGTCTTCAACTGAGCATGCGTGGCACCTGCTTAAATATTGAGCCAGAAAACTTGACAAAGAGTCCTTGATGGCACCGCTATTTGCCTTAGAATAATCATAAATGACCTTTTTAAGGCCACGGTCCCACTGAATGTGGCAGTTTTGGTACTTTTTGGCAGGTCATTACTCATCTCCTTTTAAATACTGTTTTGTGGGATTGATGTCATTCGAAAGGCAGTGCAATCCTCTTTCATTTGATATTATGTATGTATTGGTTTATACTGTTCATGCTCATTTGTAGCGTTGCGAATATGATGGCGCGGACCCTCACTTGCTCCGCTGGTTCATGTTTCATGAAAAATCTATTAAAGATAACACGGTTCAAATAGAGCAGTTTTGTTAAGATGATGTCGGAGCAGAATGTAACGATATACTTTTTTGGTATTTGCACTACTTTGTTTTTTTCATCTCTCGAAATATTGCCCTAAAATTGACATTTTCAGCACAAATATGTTTTTAATGACAAGCGCTAGGGCAATGAAATTAGCTAGAGATGTAGTCCTTATAATCGGTAATATGCAGAAAAAAAGTTAATGTTGTGTAAAAATATTTTGTTTAGATATTCTATATCAAACGTTGCACTTGTTTGTGCTTCGAGTCATGGTACTTCAAATGCCGCTGAGGAAATAATTAAACTATGATAAAATCTTTTATAACATTTGGAACTACAATGGTTGCTCAAGAGGTGGATGGTGGCTTTTTTTCATTTTCAAAGTCATAACGCTCCAGGAGCCCTTCAAACTTCCCTGTTTTTGACGCATATCTTTTTTGGACATCAAACAGATTTATTGGCATCTAATAACATTTATTGTTTGGAATAGATATACATTGTAATCTATTAGGTTTTCAAAATTATCTTGCTTTGGTTTCTTGATAGTTGTAGAGCTTAGCTAATTTTAAAAACAATTAAAAGCTGTTTGGGTGTTTTGTTGCGCTACCTGGCGGATGGCCGACAAAACTGCTGATTTCTAATGTTCAAGAAATTTTCGAGGGCGGCGTTGGCGTCTGTATCATCATCAATTTCCGTGTCTTTTTCCTTCACATTTAGAAAATATATTGGAAGATTTACTATCGATAAATGAATGGTTTAAGTACTGGGTCAGGTTAATAAATCTAAGACAAATAATTACACAAACGTAGCGTGATATAATGTGTTCATTATTCGATATGATTGAAATCAATAAATAATAAAGACGAAGAGGAAAAGATTACACCCGAGTTCACTTCATGCCTAGAGTCACTAAATGAGCTACGCTTAAAGTATCGGCACTCCGTTCCTCAAAATTGTTTTGGGCGCCGCCATTTTGGGTCTTGTGCAGAGCAAACGCAACTGCCGATCGTCATGATCCAAAAGTGCGACTTCCTCAGCATTAGATGCGGTGCTAGGAAGCTGATGCAATATTGGTATGCTCTGTCGCGGGTTGTTTAAACATTTGTGGAGGACGGAAAAGCGTTTCCTGTGATTTTAGATAAAGCTTCAGATAACTGGCAACCATGATTTGAAGCCACAATATGGCCAAGTGTCGTTACTCTGAAGCGTAGCTAATTTACTGGCACTAGCGGGAACAATGAGTAAGCGGCAGGTGTCAAAAGGTAGTAACTTGTGGAATCCACGGGGCTTACGTCATGGCCCCTCCAGGTATTACAAGCTTCTTGAAAAAGGGCATGAATAGTGTCATTAAATAAGCTACGCTTCAGAGTAGCGACACTTGGCCATATTGTAGCTTAAAATCATGGTTGCCAGTCATTTGAAGCTTTATCTGAAATCACAAGAAACGCTTTTTTGTCCTCCACTTCAAACAGTCTGCGACAAAGCAAAGCAATATTACATGACCTTCCTAACACCGAATCTAATGCTGAGGAAGTCGCACTTTTGAATCATGACGATCGGCAGTTGCGCCTGCCCTGCACAAGTACCAAAATGGCGGCGCCCACAACACTGTCGGGGAAGAGAGTGCCGATACTCTAAGCGCAGCACATTTATTGGCTCTAGTTCCCGCGAACCTCCTTTCCTCTAACTGAAACTGAAACTAAGTATGAATAATACACCATTATTACAGCTTATTTAGCTTATAACCAACTACACATTATGAGAGGAGGAAGCGGCCGGGTAGGAGAAACGCGGTTTTATGTGCGACCGTTCTAACCGTCTCAAAAGAGAGAACGCGTGTATTTGCGCTGGTTTAAAAAAAGACGATCCAAAGAAAAGAGGCGGCACGCTGTGTTCTTTGTGATTGTGCGTCTAATTGCAAATTGTTGTGTGTATGTTTATACAGCCGGAAGTTAGTCGGCCTTAGTGGGCGTCTGGTGTCTCAGCTGGAGATGAGCGATTTAGCCAGTGCGGTACAACCGCAAACCTGGGGTCTATAACGTGCACCACGCAGTAGTGATACACGACCGCACACCGGTACGATGCTCTTCCAGATCGAAACGGGCAGGGGCGGGGTGGGTTCTGCAGCGCGAGCTTTCGCTCCACGTGCTCCGAGCTGGTGTGCGCTAGACCATGCACTCGGCCACCGATCCCCCGCCGCCCCCCCCCCCCCCCCCCCCCTTTTTGTGCGTCTAGGTTATAGACAGGTATAAGTATTTGAAGATCGACGATGGACGTCGATTGTATCGAGGTAATTTAACGTATACCATTATATAAATAATAAACATATTGAAGGACTCAACGACTCAATTTTTCAATTCTCGTATTGTAATATGGCGGTAGTCTATTGTACTTACTGTTGATGAAGAGCAATATGAGGTGACGAGGTAATGATTAAATGATGAGGCTCTATAAGGACGACGGCATTAGTGGGTGTCGAACCACAACGTTGCTAGACTTGCTTCAAGTATCGTGTACCCAAAGACCTCTCTTCACCCGCAACAGAATATGGTGGAATCAATGAGGATGCTGCTTTACAACTGTACTTGGAACAGGAAAACTGCTCTGTACAGAAGTGCGGCTTATTCGTTAATATGAGGGACGGATTTTTGGCAGCATTCCCTGATTGACTACTTGGAACAAATGACCTCGTTGACGTAAAGTGTCCCCGTTCAAAAAGATTCTTGAAGCCTACTGAAACCGCAAAGGAGTATGAGGCGAAAAATAAGAAAAAGGAGCCTGGTGTGAAAGGTCGAAATCACCACCATAGTTTCTACTACCAAATACAAGGGCAGTTACACAACACACAAAGAGAGTTTTGTGATTTCGTTATATTTACACTCAAGGGCATTAATATCCAACGTATTCAGAGGGATGACACCTTCTGGTCAACCAACATAGAGCCTTTTCTACTCAAGTTTTACGTGGAAGGCCCGACTTCCGCTAAAATTCCTCACGTAGACGAGTTGTCCGACCGAATAAACTGCCATTACTCCCGATCTGGGAATCTCTCGATCTTCATTCGTAGGCCATAGTATCATATGAGATCGAGGGGTGTGGCTCTTCGTCCGCCGAACGCAATTGCTTCGGCGGGTGTCTTTACCGTGTAAGATGAGACAATCGCGTGCTGCTGGAACAAGAACCTGGTGATTCTTCACCGAGCTACTTCTTCCGTAAGCTTCAAGAGGGCTTTCTTCGTTTCGCACACCATCTCTTCTGCTTGCCCGTTAGTTGCAGGATGGTATGGTGCACTAATGTGATGCCTGATGCCGGTCTTTGTTTAGTTGTTTTTTTTTTCTCAAAAACTTGTTTATTTCATTTGAAGCAAGATTTGGCGCGTTATCAGAGAAAAGTATTTTCGGTAGGAGAAAAAGTAGGGAAAAGAGAATTTAGAACGTCATTGACGCGTTTCGACGTCGTGGCAGGCATCGTGTAAACTTCTAGCCACATAGAGGACGCATCGACCATGACTCGACAGATGCGGATATGTTTCGCCACCCACCGACTGAATAGTAGATCGTTTTCAGTTACTGTTCATGATGGCGCTGGACTCGAGGAAGACTGTGAGTCTCCGCAAAGTTAGCCAAGGTGCCAACACTTTTGTGGAAAGCGGTAAGTGTTCGAAACTTCGACAACGTCGGTAGCCACGTGCTGTGCTTGACACTGGACGCTTACCATTAGCTGAGAAGAAACTTGCTTGTTCGTCTGCCACAAGTCGTCTGATATCAGGTCATCACCGCAACTCCATCTCCCGACAAAACAGGTGTTCATTGTCCGCATGTCCATAGTTAGCAATCACGTGAACTTATAAATTCTCGAACGCTCATAACTTGCCGTCGCTAAACGCCGTTCATTCATAGCGTCTTCATTGCAAATAAACGTCTTCCTATTTATTCTGATGGTTTTCATCATATTCCTCCTCAGCTGTACTTACAACATTATGTGTTTCGGTACTTCCGAAAATATTGCAACGGCGTTTGTTTTCTGGGAACTATAGACCTTTCCAATGTTTACGAAATCACAGTCCAGCGTTCGATCTTCACAGTCCAGCACGTGCGTGTTCGTCGCTTCAAAAATGGAGCAAAGCACGCGCCATACGCACGAACACTCAAAATGGCATCGGCCTCACGCTCTTTTTTAAAAAGGTCTATAATGTAACAACCTTTACAACATCTTCCGGATCCCGTGAAACACAATATTTCATGACGTCACTTTTCAGTCGTCGTTATAATGGTGAGATAAGTACCGTAAATCGCGACGCAGTTTACTTGACGTCCGCTTAAACTGGTGTCTTGGAAGATTGAGTATACTGAGCGTGCATTCCTGCAGAAGAAGTTTTCATTGATAGAATATTGACATGCCAATCAACAATTGATACCTCCTTGGTAAGATTTATTGCGAAAGCCCGTGACAACCGCCGAACCGCATCTCCCTATATCACAGAACAATTTATACCCAGCCTGACATTCTCGCATACATGCGTTTGCTGGGCCACGCTACTTGAGCCAGCTGAGCACAGCTGGCAGCAGCGCGAGCAAGGCCACGAGGGTAACGTGATGGTGCTCGAGCCATCTCACCTTGAACCAATGTTTCGGCCACCCCACGGGTGCGTGTCGCCATCTATTGGTTGAACTAACGCCTTGTTCAAGATGGCTGCCGTGGGACCGGAGCCTTAATATTGACTCTCGTAGTTCTCACAGCATTATAGCTGAAGTAAAGATGTCTATGGTCGCTAATCTCATCAATAACACGCACAGAGATGTCTTCGGGGTGGGAGGTACAAATAAGATCCAGTACGGCATCACCTCGCATAAGCTGATTGACGAGTTGTTTAATTGAAAAAAAAAAAAGAATTTAACTGATTAACAAAGCTTGAAATCTCTTCTTTCCGTGAACAGGTGGTACACATATTTAGGTTAACCCAATCAATTCCTGGGTAATTAAAATCTCCAGCCAAAATCATCACTGAACGTGGATACTTTGATTGAATATGTTCGAAGATATTGGTTAATTCATTCACAAATTCACCGGTTGAATCAGGCGGGTGATAACAGACATCGACTATAACCTTTTGAAAAGAAACTCCAGAAATAGACACCCAAAGGGTGTCACCAAAGGGTGTCTATATAAATATATATAAACGGTGGCTATGCAGCCAAAGGCGCGTGCATGAACTCCGATTTAAGCTGTGCACGCGCGCACTTCCCCTTCTGGAAAATGCCACAGGAAGTTTTTCACTGAGTATCGCGCCAGGACAAACGTGTACACAATATTTTTTTTTTGTTTTTGTTAAGACCATCGTATAGCGGAACCGGTTGTCGCACGTGCAGATGTGTGTTCGCGATAAAGACACGTTTTTCTTCTTTTTGTAGCCCCCCCCCCCCCCCCCCCCCCTTGCTATAACGCCCGCGGGAACTGCGGGGTAATCTTTGAATAAAGAATAAAGAAAGAAAGCAGGGCACGCACATCGCTTTGCCTCCTGCTTTCCTAGATACCCTCGCACTGGCACCTCCTTGTTTTAGGGCCTCGACCCTTTACCTCGACCCACTAGGCGAAACGAAGAACAAACAATGTTCTCGGACGCGTAAAATGAGCAGGCGACGCTTTAACCTCGTTAAGCGGCCAAGGGAAGTACACGTGTGTTATCCGGGAGATAGTAGGAGACGACGTCGTAATATGGGGACTTTGTCATGTCAGTGAGGAGCGTTGGCTGTTTCCTACGATACAGCGACTATAAGCTACTCTGTTCACCGCTATCTGTAAGCGAGTTTGTAACGTCAGCAGGCTAGCTGTGACCCAAAACTGCACCCCCCTCCCTCTCCCCTCATTTTTGTTTTTGCAACCAGAGCGATTTATTTACATTTTCATGTTTTGTCTGCCTGGTGTGGTGGCATTTCGGTGAAGTTGCGGAAAGACCACGACGACGACAGCAATAAGACCGACCACAACGACAATAATAACATCTTTATGGTCACTGAGCCTCCTCCAGCGCGAGCTTCGTACCTTCGATCACAATTCGGCGTGTCGCGAACTTCGAGCGTGCGCGTGGTGCAGCCAAAGCACCACGGAAGGCAAGGAGTGCGTGCTGGAGGCAGGGCATCTGAAAAAGACGCCCTGCCCTGCCGAACTTCGCATCCTGTCAGTGACCCTACGACAATAGTAACAGCAAAAACGGCAGAAATAACCGCTACAAAAATGGCAGGGACAACAGCAAGAAGAACAGCAAAAAATAACAACATCGACAACAATGGCAACAACGGTGAAAAGAATAGCACTGCCAACAAGAACAACACGAGAACAATAACACCAATGACGACAGTGCCGTCAATAGCAACGCATGACGAATGAAAAGAACAAAACTACAGCAAGAAAACAATAGCAGGTTTGGGGGGGGGGGGGGTGGCCGAGGGAGTTAGCGTCCACCGTCAAGGCGCACGTGGAGGGAAAGCTCGCGCTGCAATACCCAGGAATCCTGTGCTTGATCCCCACCCCTGCCTGTTTCAATTTGGATGAGCATAGTACCGGCGTGCGGTCGTATATCACTACTGCGTGGTGCACTTTAAACCCCCCCTCCCCCCCCTCCCCCCCCCCCCCCCCCAGGCTAGCGGTTGTACTGCACTGGCCAAATTGCTCATCTACAGCTGAGGTGAGAGTCAAGTTACCAGTTGAAGCAGACAAACTTCAGACTGTTTAAACGTACACACAACACACACGAAAATAGCATTAATCGATTAGTGTATTTATTAAGATTTAGAGTACGACCTTGCACTTTAAGAATTGAGCCGTCTATGGGGGAGGGAAAGGAAGGGTAGCTGCAGCGGTCATAAGGGTGTGTTAAAGGAGTTGAGGCTGGATTAAATCGTGAAGCATCGCTTTCCGAATGACCTCGAGAGTAACAATAACAACAACAATAACAGTAACAATTACAACAATAATGGGGGATCGGTGGCCGAGTGGGCTAGCGCACACCAGTTCGGAGCACGTGAAACGAAAGCTCGCGCTGCAGAACCCAGGATCCTGGGTTCAATCTCCACCCCTGCCCGTTTCGATCTGGATAAGCATCGTACCGGCGTGCGGTCATGTATCAATTCAATGTTTATTTGATGAGTTGAAGAGTTTGGTCCTATATCCTGGGACCGGCAACTTCAAATCAAGTAATGTACTGTATGAATGATGTATAACATTAAATCATAAAATCTGAACACAATGAATAATACTCTCAGTTACCATACACGCACAAAAAAAAATATTACACGGCGAGAGAAGCGATTACGCAATAAATACATATGTACAATAGATTACTGTAACATAGTAGGGTGGTTTCATTTGAAATCGAACACGCTTGTCGGGGTGGGTCTTTCGATTTTTTCTGAAAAAATATATGTAATTGCCCCATTTCTGGAAAGAACAAAACCGCTTTTAAAAATTTTGTAAAAAAATATTTCGCTTCACAAAAAAATATTGAGTGGAGCGGGGTGAAAATCTGTTTTTTACTCCCTGATTTTTCTACCCAGTTCTGTGCGCTGGTATGAATACGGAAAGCATACAAAACTCACAGTAATTTTTTGTGATCTTGTATGTTATTTTGACTATTTTTTAGTTCAAAGGAAAATACCTTTGTATTTTTGTTTATTGAGGTAAAAAATGACAAACATCGTCTCTTTGACAATTCGTTGACATCTTCAGAGCCTTGTAACTCATGAGTTAATATATTTGTCGCTTACCAAAGACTATGCGGGTGTAGCCCTATACATCGGCTATCGACGGGCATAAGTTTAGTTTATTTTATTTTCACTGAATTTTTTATATAAAATTTGAAATATCGTCGAAAATGAAATTAACCGATATTTCGAACCCACTTTATCAAAAAAGGCCATTTTTTATTTCGTTCAATTTTTTATTATTGCTGCCGATCATATGAACTTTCAATTGGCTTGATGCGATTTCCCCCTTTTTTGTTGTATCTTCTCTAGAAGTGATCGAAATCGCTCCCACGTGACAATGCGGTGACAACTTCAGAGTCTTGTAACTCATAAGTTATTATATTTGTCGCTTACCAAATACTATGCGGGTGTAGCCCTATACATCGGCTATCGACGGGCATAAGTTTAGTTTATTTCATTTTCACGGAATTTTTTATATCAAATTTGAAATATCGTCGAAAATGAAATTAACCAATATTTTGAACCCACTTTATCGAAAAGGGCCATTTTTTATTTCGTTCAATTTTTTTATTATTGCTGCCGATCATATGAACTTTCAATTGGCTTGATGCAATTTCGCCCTTTTTTTGTTGTATCTTCTCTAGAAGTGATCGAAATCGCTCCCACGCTCTCGGAACAGCCAAACGCAGCTTCCGCAGGTCGGCTTCGCTGCAAAGACTATACTGCTTATTTGTGTGTTCAAATGCAGCGGGTAAATTCATTTTGATTGAGAACACTCGTGCTTGGCTACATATTGTATTTTCTTAATTTTTTAATGATGGAAACTGACATTCCTTAGACTGATAGTTAGCGGTGCAGCGGATGTTCCATTATCCGATGTCTAAAGCCAGGGCACAAAGGGCGGAGAAAACGGAACGAGCTCTTCATGTAGCAAGACCGGTGTCATATATCTGTTTGTGCTATACACAGGTTGTAAGGCTTGGAGCACCTCGCCACAGTACACACTTTTCGTTTGCAGGATGGCACCTTGATGCGGACGTCAAAGGACTCGGTTAAAAAAAAAAAAATTAAAACAATGACAAGAAGCGTTCAGCTTTTCGATTTACCGGAGAAAAAAAAATCGATATATTCAGGAAGCACAAAAAAAAAAAAAAAAAATGGGCCTCAGTAGGTGCTCGCACTGGATTACGCTAATCACGTGTGTGGTGCACAGTTCGCGAGCCGGGCCAGGAACCTAAGATGACACTAGCACAACATGTACAGTCTCCGGCAATATGAAAGACACATTCTCCGATGCTGTTTATGCAGGGGTGCCAAGACCGCCTTATCCGGACGCGCTTTATTTTGAAGGAGAAAATAGAACAAACCTTTATTTATTCCCAAACCCAAGCAATGTGTGCTTAGCCAAAAGCAAATCTACCGTAGCCACCTAAAATAAAATCGTCAAATCGCTTTTCCATATTCCCGAAGGCTGTACATTCTTTGCATTAAACTCGGTGCGACAAAGTGGAGAAACTAAAAGTCTACAGAGACGTTAAGTGACTGCTTTCGCTGCCTTCTATGCATGTGGGAATCGTTGCTTCTTGGCATCAGAGATATCGATCAGTCTTGAACAAAACCCAACACTTTTATTTTTAACTGCACACACTCGTTCAAACAGAAGGGCCACCGTCTCGGGTTCACCGCTCACTCGCTTTGGCTCCAGTTTTCGTTCTGTCCGTCTCGACTTACCACGCTGTTGAACTTCTCGGCTGCATCCGACCGCTGCGGTACAAAGTTCAGCTCGCCCCCGCGCTCGATCGTCTCCGCAGAGGCAAGCCGATGCCGTTGTCAAAAAGTTTCAATATTGCGTTGCTCGTGAACTGGACTATTTAAAGCACAACAACATGTTGTTTTGCAAGTGCATCCTAAATATATTAGCGTTAATTAATGAAAGTGACTATTCATCGCCAATTGGTGTTTGTGTTCTGTAAAAACATTTTCTTCGCTTCAGATGGATGCAATGAGATGAGTGCGAGACCAGATGGCAGATAGTCGTGTGCAGTAGGAACGGCCTTTTATCGTTTATCGGCTCCGGCCAACTGCAGTTTATTTGTTACGAAAGTGTGCGTAACGGTACGAGGAACCAGCCGATACCAACATCGCGCAAGTGGTATGTGAATTTTCGCCTCTTTTGGGACTTCGAAAATTCGAGGCGAGCAAGCGTTGCTAGGCCTTAGGCTTAGCGCACGAGTACGGCCACCGGGGCGATCGCCCCCGGCGTTAGGCCTACCCGACGAGTACGAACAAGATGGCGTCGCCACCGACGATGGAGGTGTGCGAGAGCCCGGCAACCAAAGGCCTGCAGGCAACGATAGTCGGCAACGATGAAGGGAAGATGTACGTTCAAGTAGGAGGCCGCGACGCGACACCCGGCGAGTCGAGCGGATGGACCACGACGAGTAGAAGAATGCGCAAGGCCAAGGAGCTGCAAGGTGAGAGACCATCTTTCACCGCGGAACGGCAGTCGAGACCCAAGGAGAGAGTTAACTTTGTCAAGCGAGTTACCGAGAATATCAAGAAAGCAGCCCGTATGCCGGCGGCTATCCCCAGAGACGACCATAAGATCGTGATTAGGCCCAGGGGCGGTCTGAACGTAGCTCGAATCGAGACGCCGGTCGTCACGGACGCCATTATGGCGGCCGCGGGGACGGCGAAAGAATACCAGGGCGAAGACATGGTGTGCATCAATGCGGCGCAGAACATCTTAGTCGTGAGCACGCCGAGCGAGCAGAGAGCCGAAATTTACACTAAGATCAGGACCGTCGAATTCGGCAACATGGAATTCGAGGTTTCCGCCTACCGAACCGCGCCCGAAGGGACGGCGAAGGGAATCATCAGAGGTATCGCAATTGACGAATCGCCCGAAGACATAAATGAGGCGGTCGTGACAAAGTATAACCCAACGGCGCTAGAGGCGCACAGGATTGGAAATTCTACAGCGGTCATCGTCCTCTTTGAAGGACAGAGAGTGCCCCGGTACGTAAAATACCGAGCGGCACTGCTCAAGTGCGGGCTTTACAGGAAACATCATGAAGTGTGTAGATGTTGCGGAAAAGTCGGACACCGCATCGACGTATGTCCAACCCCGGAGACCAGAGTATGCTTCGCGTGCGGGGAGGCCAACCCCGACGCGGACCACGAGAAGGCATGCAAGCCAAGTTGCAAGCTATGTGGAGGAGCGCATCCGACGGCAGATAGAATTTGCAAGAACAAGTTCAAGGTCCCCTTCGTCGTCACGAAAAGACAATGGGAGCGCCGAGAGGAACGCGAACAGCAACAGCTCCAGAAGACAAGACCACCAATGACGTCATCGGACTTTCCACAGCTGCCGAGCAGGGAGAAAAGCGAGCGCAGCGAAAGCCAACGGCGCACCGACAGCCGCGAAAGACACAAGAGCCAGCAAAAACACCTGCAGCCGTCGCAGCAGGAAGACGGGAAGCTTAAGTGGTTGGCTGCAGTTAAGGGAAGCAAGTCGGAAGAAACGCCCCGCAGCAAGCAGCAGCCACCATGCCAACACCATAACACCGGAGAACCGCCCGTGACAAGGCGAGAAATATACGACATGATCAACGAAAACAACGAAAGGCTACTACAGAAGATGGACGCAAGGATCGACAAACTACTAGAAGCAATAAGGGCGAGTCAAGCGCCACTGTCACTGCCGACCCCGCAACAGGAGCAAGAGGTGGAGCAGATACCCCGCCCATCCCCGAAGAAGAAAACCCCAGCAAAGCCACCCAAGAGGAAGGAGGAACCAGCCATCGCCGAAGAGGAGGCTACCAAAAGCAGCATCGAAAGCGACGAGGAACAGCCAAAGGAGCCCAGCAGCAAAAAGAGGATTATCGAGAATACCAAAGAGAGAAAGCTCATGGCCAGGCTCGACCGCATGGACAAAGAGCGGGAACAAATTGCACATTCGATGAAGGAAAAATTCAACAAGGTAGAGATGACGCTGGGAGAAATACAAAGCGGAATGCTACAACTACAAACGCAGATGCAAACGTTCTTGCAGAGTATGGAAGCCAAGATGCAGACATTCGTGCAGAACGCCCAAACCCAGATCACCACCCAAATACAGCAATTATGAACCCAACAGCGAAATCGAACGCCAAGCCAGACAAAAGGGCAGTAACAGACCAGCAGCCGGTCAGGGACCTCCTGATTTGGCAGTGGAATTGTAACGGCTATCACAATAAGAGGGCAACGCTAACACGGCACCTACAGGGAATGGAAAGGAAACCGGACGTCATTATGATTCAGGAAACACTATGCACTGACACACCCCAACTTCAAGGATACAGAGCACACGCCAAGGCGGCCAAGCCCCTAAACAAAAAAAAGAAAAAGTTTGGAATACGCAAACCAACAGGCGGGGTGTGCACATTCGTCCGCAAGGGCATCGTATTCCTCGAGCACGAGCTGACCACCGGCGGCTGGACCGACAGCAGCGCGGTGGAGGTGATCGTTGGGAAGAAGAAGAGGAAAACAAGCGTGCTCGCGGTCAACGTGTACAGCAGCCCCAGACATAGAAAGCAAAAGTTCCGCACGCTCATGCAAAGGGCACTGCGTGCGACGAAGAAAGGCACGATCGTAATAGGGGGTGACTTTAACGCACCACACTACGACTGGGGATACGATAAGACAACCGAAAAGGGGAGAGACCTATTGCAAGACGCCACGGACGCGGGGCTAACGCTAATCACGAACCCGGAGACCCCCACAAGAACGGGCACTTCGGTCGCCAGGGACACCACCCCGGACCTGACGTTCGTCAAAATATATGGGAACGACACCGCAACGTGGAAAAACACCAAACACGACTTCGGCAGCGACCACATGGTCATAGAGATCCGGGTCCCGCTGAGGAACGGTGCAAGCCAAGAGAAACGAACACACAGATACACGAACTGGGAGGAGTTTCGGCGTCAGCTCCCAAGCCAGCATGGTAACATTGAAGATATAGAAGCGTGGTCGAAGGCGATAGTAGAAACGACCGAGGAGGTGACGACAGAGATAGAAACGGACGACGACATACACGAAATGGACAGCAGATTGGCCCACCTCATCGAGGCGAAGACTGCCCTCAAGAGAAGGTGGAACCAACAACGAACAAACAGAAGGCTCCGCAAAAAGATCGCGGAAATCAACAGGGAAATAGAGAAACACAGCAAGGAGCTCGGCCGGCAGCAGTGGGAGCAAACGTGCAGAGAGGCGGACGGCCAACTCCATCTGGGCAAGACGTGACGACTGCTCCGGCACCTCCTCGACGACACCCAGACCAAGGGAGAACAACAGTACAAGCTCAGCAGAATTATACACAAGGCGGTAGCGGAGCACGGGGAAGCGGAGGTGAAGAGGAGACTCGACGCCAAATACCTCCCGGTTTCCCCAAAGGAAAAGCACCCAGAATACCAGGGGGCAGAGAACATAGAGGTTGACCAAGACATCGAGGAATGGGAGGTCCGAAACGCGATGCAAGACCTGAACAGGCGTTCGGCGTCGGGCCCGGACCGCGTCAGCAACAAAGCGCTCAGAAACTTGAACGACGCGGCGGTGACGGCACTGACGGCGTACTTCAATAAATGCTGGAGGGCCGGTAAGCTACCACGTCAGTGGAAGGAAGCCAAAACCATCCTCATTCCGAAACCAGGCAAGCCGCCCGACATCGAGAATCTACGCCCAATATCCTTAACATCGTGCGTGGGCAAACTGCTAGAGCACATCTTAATGACCAGATGGCAACAGTACCTCGAAGAGGCAAAGCTCTACCCGAATTCTCTCGTCGGCTTTCGAAGCAAGCTTGGAACGCAAGACGCCATGCTCCAACTCAAGAAGGAGATAGTAGACTACGAAACTCACACCAGCGACAACAGGGCAATACTGGGCCTGGACCTGCAGAGCGCCTTCGACGAAGTCCGGCATTCTGCGATCCTCGCCCAAGTGTCGCACCTGAACATGGGACAGAGATCTTACAATTACATTCGGGATTTCCTGACCGACCGCACGACTCACATCTGCGCCGGGGATCTCCAACTACCAGAGAAAACGCTCGGCAGCGAGGGGACACCACAAGGCGCGGTAATCTCTCCGCTGCTCTTCAACTTGGTCATGATCGAAGTCGCCAACCGGCTGCGGAGCGTCGATGGGGTACGCCACACGGTTTATGCCGACGATGTGACGCTGTGGGTCACCGGCGGCAGCGACGGCCACATAGAGAATACACTACAAGAAGCAGTAAAAACGATAGAGGACCAACTGAAGGGATCGGGGCTGGTGTGTTCCCCCGCAAAGTCGGAGCTGATGGTGATTCCACCCAGGGGAGCGAGCCGCAAGAAGCAAACTATCCGAGACTGCGATAAAATCCGCATACGAACGCAAGGGGGGCACATCATCCCCGAGGTAACCAAGATTAGAGTGCTGGGCATGATCATCGAACGCAGCAAAGCCAACGGGGCAACGGTCTCTAAGCTCGAAGCTAAGACCGGCGCGGCACTGCGTCTCATACGCCGCGTCGCCAATAGAAGAAGCGGGATGAAGGAAGGAAGGCTCGTCAGACTGATTCAAGCCTTCGTGATCAGCCATATCACCTACGTCGCCGCCTTCCATAATTGGCGGCAGTGCGAGCGGAAGAAGATCGACGCGATGATCCGCAAAGCTTACAAATCAGCATTAGGACTCCTAGGATGCACGAGCACGCAGAAGCTCGAAGCCCTGGGACTCCACAATAGCCTGGAAGAGATCGCCGAGGCACAGCAGACGGCGCAGCTCACCAGACTGTCGGAAACCAGGACCGGCAGATCTATCCTCAAACAACTAGGCATCGGAGCCAAGGAAGACGACCACCGGATGCAGGAGCAGATACCGCGGGAGCTGGGCAAGCACATCGTCGTGAGCCCAATCCCGCGGAACATGACTCCCACATTCCATCAAGAAAGAAGAGAGGCGAGAGCCAAGGCGCTGATCGCGCTACACGCCAGCGAGGAGGGAGCCGTGTTCGTGGACGCGGCCAGTTACAAGAACATCGGCGACGCCTTCAGCGTCAGCGTGATCGGAGCCAAAACGGGTGAGATCAGGCTGGCGGCCAGCGTGCGGACCACTGTGCCCAGCCAGGCAGAAGAAGTGGCGGTGGCCCTCGCCATCGCGGACCCCAGAACGAAGACGGTGTTGTGCGACTCGCGAACGGCAGTGCGCAACTTTGCGAAACAGCGAGTGTGCAGTGCGGCAGCGCGCATCCTGCGCAAGGCCGAAGTCAACGGAGTCATCACCAGTGCGGTGATAAAGTGGTTTCCCGCCCACGCGGGCACGGAAGTGGCGGGCTCGCTGGGGCTCACCAACCACAACGAGACGGCCAACTCCGTGGCGCGTGGACTCGCCGGCCGCGCCCCGGTAACGGCCGCCGCCGACGTGGTGGATCGCCCCGAGAAGGACACCATGGACGCTTACAACGAGGTAACCCTGTGGTACCGGTTAGCCAGAAGAACGATGGCCCTGCCCCACCCCCGTCTGACGCGGGAGGAGGCGGTGGTATTCCGCCAGTTACAGACTAACTCCGTGATAACCCCAGTGTTAGCAAAGCACCTGTGGCCGGAGGTATACGTAACAGACTTGTGCAGACTGTGCGGGAAGGAAAGGGCCACGTTGGCCCACATCCTGGAAGACTGCGAGTGCGCGAACGCGGACAACAGTGCAGACGTTCTCCCGCCCCCCATGGAGGAGGCGAAGAGATCCGAAGACTACGACGTCCAACACACGGCCATCCAGCAGATCCTAGCGGCACTCGAGAAGCAGCGACCGGACGGGATGGAAGCAGAAAGGGTTAATCCGAGTACGCTGAAGCCCGCCGCGAGCGGCTCTCCCCGCTAAGAAGACGTCCGGCCACGTCGCCCCAAGAACCCACCTGAGAGGGTGGGATGATAGGGGTTACTGCAGGAGACCCATTAAAGTTGCTCTCTCTCTCTCTCTTCGCTTCATGTAAACTCAGTCCGTTTTCCTCACTTTTTTCTGCAAACTGCTTTTCCTTCTTAAAGACGGGTATGTGATATTACATATTTTCGACATACACGCTGACAATAAAGAACAGGCAATTACATGGTTGTTCGATCGCACGCGACAAGACACATCATGATTGGCGCCCGTGCCGGATGCTTCCTGGGTGTAACGGAGATGGGCCTATAGCGCGAAGGGCCGGGCGTGCTGTACGTGCCTTACAAGCTGTGTATAGCACAAACAGATATATGACACCGGTCTTGCTACATGAAGAGCTCGTTCCGTTTTCTCCGCCCTTTGTGCCCTGGCTTTAGACATCGGATAATGGAACATCCGCTGCACCGCTAACTATCAGTCTAAGGAATGTCAGTTTCCATCATTAAAAAATTAAGAAAATACAATATGTAGCCAAGCACGAGTGTTCTCAATCAAAATGAATTTACCCGCTGCATTTGAACACACGAATAAGCAGTATAGTCTTTGCAGCGAAGCCGACCTGTGGAAGCTGCGTTTGGCCGTTCTGAGAGCGTGGGAGCGATTTCGATCACTTGTAGAGAAGATACAACAAAAAAAGGGCGAAATTGCATCAAGCGATTTGAAAGTTCATATGATCGGCAGCAATAATAAAAAAATTGAACGAAATAAAAAATGGCCCTTTTCGATAAAGTGGGTTCAAAATATCGGTTAATTTCATTTTGGACGATATTTCAAATTTGATATAAAAAAATTCCGTGAAAATGAAATAAACTAAACTTATGCCCGTCGATATTCTATGTATAGGGCTACACCCGCATAGTATTTGGTAAGCGACAAATATAATAACTCATGAGTTACAAGACTCTGAAGTTGTCACCGCATTGTCACGTGGGAGCGATTTCGATCACTTCTAGAGAAGATACAACAAAAAAGGGGGAAATCGCATTAAGCCAATTGAAAGTTCATATAATCGGCAGCAATAATAAAAAAAATTGAACGAAATAAAAAATGGCCTTTTTTGATAAAGTGGGCTCAAAATATTGGTTAATTTCATTTTTGACGATATTTCAAATTTTGTATAAAAAATTCAGTGAAAATAAAATAAACTAAACTTATGCCCGTTGATAGCCCATGTATAGGGATACAGCCGCATAGTATTTGGTAAGCAACAAATATAATAACTCATGAGTTACAAGGCTCTGAAGATGTCAACGGATTGTCAAAGAGACGATGTTTGTCGTTTTTTACCTCAAAAAACAAAAATACAAAAATGTTTTCCTTTGAACTAAAAAATAGTCGAAATAACATACAAGATCACAAAAAATTACTGTGAGTTTTGTATGCTGCTTTCCGTATTCATACCAGCGCACAGAACTGGGTAGAAAAATCAAGGAGTAAAAAACAGATTTTCACCCTGCTCCATTCAATATTTTTTTGTGAAGCGAAATATTTTAAAAAAAAAAAATTTGAAAAGCGGTTTTGTTCTTTCCGGAAATGGGGCAATTACATATATTTTAAAAAAAAATCGAAAGACCCATTCCGACAAGCGTGTTCGATTTCAAATGAAACCACCCAGTAATAAAATTACAATAAAAAAACGCTGTTATCTTTTAAGGGCGCGTCGTGCGTATTTTGACCTTCGAATAATACCTAATATCGGTCAACTATCTTTGTTTCAGTAAAAAAATCACGTAGTAAAGTTGATGCCCTCTTCTGGCTTTTTAAGTCCGGCCAAGGACCTAAACCTTTGGTCAAAGAGAAAGAGCGATTGTCGAGTATGCTTAGTCCCACTCGTAATCGAGCTCGCCACTGGTCGTATCTTGGACAGTCCATTATTATGTGTTCGACGTCTTCCACCGGGTGGCAGCACGTACAGCTCTGTGTTTTCACCTGTTGAATTCGGAAAAGAAATCTGCCGGTGTGCGCGACATTTAGTCGTGGCCGATGAATTAATGTTCCAATAGGTCTGCTCAAGTAATTATGAACTGGACACGGAAGGTCTGGGTCAATTAAAAGGAGTATGCTCTGTTCCGAGATGCTCTTGAGCCATGTGTCAGGGGACATTCTGTTTCTCAGACAACAAATGTACCGCTTGGCATCGCTTTTCGTGAAAGGTGTGAGCTGGGCGTTGTTGCTTGTATATGCATCCGTGGCCAGTTGGTCAGCTTGGGTGTTTCCTGAAACACCATGTCCAGGAACCCATTGAAGGTGTACCGTATGTCCAAATCCTATTGCTTCCCAGGCCCCAGGCTAGCGGTTGTACTGCACTGGCTAAATCTCTCACCTACAGCTAAGAGACTCGTCGTCCGTTGAGGCAGACCGAGTTCTAGGCTGTATAAACATACACACAACACAATTGGTTTTACAACAATAATAACAATAAAAATATCATCATCATTATCAATGGTTTAACTTCCCTAAGCTATTCATTCTTCAGCAGAGCCATTGAGAGCACTGAACGACGAATAGGTATAATCGCCTGTTCGAGACGTCCTCAACATTTTACATTGCCCGAGAGTATAAAGTTGTGAAGAGACGGCGGGTGAAGTTTTACTGGGATTGTAAATTGTCGTAGGAAAGTTCGACCGAGAGATGGAGTTAGGGGCGAGTCCTTTCGCATTGAGGCGAAATATGCGCGTTTCCGGGCGTGGATATTGGGCTTGGAATTATGAGCTCTGCCCCGGGGGGAAGGAGGGAGAAAGAGAAAGAGAGAGAGAGAGAGAGAAGGAGAGAAAGAAGGCTGCGTGATGGAGGGAGGTGGCGTTATAAAAAATAAGGGAACGGACTTTGCATTACCGTTAGGCTGGCATTAGAAAGTTTAGTAGATCGTTCCGATACCTCCGATACCCCTGACACACAAAAAGGCGACGGCGGAGTGTCGGATATCATTATCGGAGTCATCAGAGCGATCTACTAATTCTCCCTATTGTCTAAACCGGATCGTGCTTAGGACGGTGTGAATTTAGTCTGCCTTTTCGGGGTACGGCGACATTGCTACGCGAGGCAAATAAAAAATTTAGCCACGGCAGTATAACCGCTAGCTAGTAAAGTTCCAAAATTAGAGCTTCCTACAAGTATTGACATTCTTTGAAGCGCCGACTGCGTGACGGTGCAGGTTTTAGGAAGCGAATGGTGGCGCACAGCAGAACATTACTGAATGACGCCATTTTGTTCCAGCGGAATGTGCTTTGTCATTCGTATTGGTGGTCGTTACTCGTAAAAACAAGTACCAAAGGACTTTACTAGTCAGGGATTTTTAACGTGCGTCACGCAATAGTGATACACGACCGCACGCTGGTACGATGCTCAATCAGATTGCAAAGGGCTAGCGCACCTCTAGAAAGGGCAGGTGTGCGGATTGAACAATCCTACCCACGGTGATAACATCTCCGCAAATTTATTCATATACTGAAGGAGAAGAAGGATAAGAATGCGTCACCGTTCTTCACGTAACCTTATCGATTTTCTTTGCCACTTTCTGGGGGCCATGAGACAATTTTATAACTAATCATGAACTAATCCCGAAACACACCTCTCCCGAGCGAAGAAGTGTGTTTCGAGTTCTCGCCGCTGCAAAAGCTGCGCGCTGACGTCCAGCTTCCCCGAGGGGTGGCTCTTTGATTCTCTGCCCTACCAGATCCTCGCGCTCCAAATCTGCGACCGGGCACTCTATGGCTCCGTCGGCGAACTGCCAGGCTTTCTGAGTGTAGAGGAGGCTGTGCCTTCACACGTTGACAAGGTGTGAACGGCAACGAGCCTGGCCTCCTGCACGCGTTCGTTGCCCTTCGCTGTGCTTTGGCGGCGACTGCGCGCTCGAGGTTCGCCTACAACTTTGAAGGGTTATCGAAGGTATTCGAAGAAGCTTGCGCTGCAGTTCTTATCTTGTCAGCGACTAGAGTAAACCATTTGCCAAATTACTCGAGCACCAAAGATAATGCTAGGAACGTATACCTACGTACGCGCGTTGCACCCGTTCGCCTTATAAGTATTAACGATTCGAAGTAAGTAGACGCAAGAAGGCCGTTGGCGAACGCACGCGCGCGGTTTGCCACTTTGGTTTAGATTGTTGCGCTAGATGCGTTACTGCTGCAACCGTCTGCACGTGCAACGCGTGTGTAAATACGCTGGCGTGCTCCTTCCTGTCTCGGTAATCTAGCACAAGGTCTATTCGTGAGCTGGAATGAGCTGATGTGTTGGAACACTATAACTATTCAGTAACGTGAAAAAGCGCGTTAACTGAGCCCGATTGAATTAGCTGGGAATGGACGTTTTGCTAAATTAGCCAAGCTCAAGGAGAGTGCGCCAGTGTAGTAAAAAAAAAACCAGCGCGTATTGCCTTCTGCAGCAGTAATTGTTCTAAAGTGAAAATTAGAGGTGTGCGAATATCAAAATCTTTCGAAGCGAATCGAATCGAATAAAAAAGGTTACGAATCGAATCGAATCAAATATTTTTGAACACGAATAGTAGTTTCAAATAACAACATTTTTTAAAACAAATATTTTTTATTTGATGTGAATTAATGGAAGACACTGCTCTTTTAGGCAAAAATACACTAAGACCATTTTTTTTTTAAATTGTGGTTTTTGAAGATTGGCAGGCACTTATCGTATTGTCCTGAACGATTTTCATTAGATAAGTCTCTTATCTTAAAATATTGCCTTGGAAATGAAGCAAAATGGGTCAGGGGATGTTTTTTTGATATTATTTCTGAGTGAACTATTTACACCCTTTACTATTTTATGGAAGCCATATCTCCAATTGCACATACCTAGCCTTTATATATTTTTCTTTCCCTGGTAGGTGTATGTGCGACATATGCAATAAGGGGTACAGATACAATGAATAGGGCATCAGGCTTTCTCTAGGTGCCTTCTGTTCACCCTGCAATAAATCATTTTTAACTGGAGAGTTCAAAAGTGTCTTAAAACGTTTATAAAGCATCCCAGGGCTTTTGTTTATGTCTTATTGTATTCCACATGCCTTTTAGTTCACTGAAATATGTTTTTCTTATTTCAGTGTTTTTATTTGTCTTAATCCTTCCCATAACCTTTGCAAATTAGATTTTCAATACTAACAAAACTAATTAGGTTACATCAAAACCAGGTACATATTTGTAGTCAGATTGCAATGGAAGATAAGCTAAGTAAATTTAATTAGCATTGAATCACAAGTTATATAAAAAACAACATGAATGCTCAATTAAAACACAACTGGAATTTTTTGCAGCAAACATTTATGAAAAGGTCAAACGTAACAGATGAAATAAAAGATCAGTCAGTAGAGCACCATTCAAGGAGTAAAGTTACAGAACGTAAACGAAAGTACACAAGTGGTGGCGGGTCGGCAAGCCACAATACAAAGTCGAAGACCGCGTCGCGCAGCTGCACCGACTTTGTGCAAAATCATTTTACGCGGGTGAACGCAACCACGTGAACGTAAACCGATGTACACAAGCGGAGGCGGGTCAGCAGGCCACAGCAGAGTTGGAGATCGTGCTGGGGGGATCGGTGGCCAAGTGGGCGAGCGCACACCAGCTCGGAGCACGTGGAGCGAGCTCGCGCTGCAGATCCCAGGGATCCAGGGTCCACCACCCTGACCGTTTCGATTTGGATGAGCATCGTACCGGCGTGCGGTCGTGTATCACCACTGCGTGATGCACGTTAAAGACCCCAGGCTAGCGGTTGTACTGCACTGGCTAAATTGCTCATCTACAGCTGGGAGACTCGTCGCCCTTGGAGGCAGGCCAAGTTTTAAGGCCCGTTCACACACTTGCGACCGAGTTCGACCGAGAGAGATCAGACCGGTTTTTAAGCCTCTTGCGATCTCTTAGGATCAGCTCCGCTCGCAAGAGTGTGAACGGGCCTTTAGGCTGCTGTATAAACATACACACATCCTATTTATATATATATATATATATATATATATATTATATTATAGCCAGTGTAGTGCTTCCGCTAGCCTGGCGTCTTTAACGTGCATCACGCAGTGGTGATACATGACCGCACGCCGGTACCATGCTTATCCATATATATATATATAAATAGGATGTGTGTATGTTTATACAGCAGCCTAAAACTTGGTCTGCCTCCAAGGGCGACGAGTCTCCCAGCTCTAGATGAGAAATATAGCCAGTGTAGTGCTTCCGCTAGCCTGGCGTCTTTAACGTGCATCACGCAGTGGTGATACATGACCGCACGCCGGTACCATGCTTATCCATATATATATATATAAATAGGATGTGTGTATGTTTATACAGCAGCCTAAAACTTGGTCTGCCTCCAAGGGCGACGAGTCTCCCAGCTCTAGATGAGAAATATAGCCAGTGTAGTGCTTCCGCTAGCCTGGCGTCTTTAACGTGCATCACGCAGTGGTGATACATGACCGCACGCCGGTACCATGCTTATCCATATATATATATATATATATATAAATATATATATATATATATATATATATATATATATATATATATATATATATATATATATATATATATATATATATATATATATATATATATATCGTGCTGATTGTGCGATTGCGCCGCAAAGCCGCCCTGACTTTGCGCCATCTCTTTCCGTGTGCAATAGATATATTCGGCGACACAAAGAAGCAATAAATTAAAAATAGATTCGCTTTTTTTTTGTTTTTATTTTGAAGGAAGCAAGTCTCACTTTTATTAGTGAAAATGGGTAGAAATAAATAACAAAAGGAATACCGGCAAACTGATGAATCTCAAAATCAAGCGGAAAATAACACAAACCAGATATCGCCGATAGCCAAGGTCAGCCGTAAATCCATATCCGAATCCACAGTAGTGAGAGTTGTCTGTCGCGTTTGTGCTTACGACGATACAGGTGCCGTTGGAAACTTTATCAAATCTATCGCAGCGTTTGCGTCACGACCACTTCGCCAACTCCGGAATCGAGACATCATGGCAAGCAGAGGACAGATCGCGCTACCGCAAATAACTTTCCAGTGCATCATATATAAAAAAAAGGAACTTAAGTTGGCTTTTTGGGTTTGTCCAAAAACAAGACAGGGAACTCGACCGCGAGTTGACACTAATCGGCGAGTTCCGCGTTATTCGTAGTTTCCGAAGTATTCTAAGAACTCGAATACTTGAAACATCGAAAGTGCGAAGCGAATCGAATCGAATAGTAAGCATTATTCGCGAAGTATTCGAAGTTTCGAATATTCGCACACCCCTAGTGAAAATTCAATACAAGGGGCACTTTGCACGCCCGTTCATCAACGTCTTATTTTGGTCGTTTACTTCGAATATTTAATACGGATAAGGCGAACGCGTGCAGCGCGTGTGCTTACATTCCGAGCATTTTTTCTTCTTAATGCTTGGGTAATTTAGCGGAAGGTCTATTGCCTCCGCACAGTAACACGACAAACTCTGTGACGTAGCTGTGTTTGCGCTGCTTCGCTCGATCAACTCCAGTTGCCCGTGGCGTCGACTGCGCTCTGACATAAGGTGACACGAATCAGTTTTTTTCCCCATTAATCTATATGCAGTTAGTTTGACACAAAAATAACGGAACAGACAGCGTTTATTTCCCGTCGCCCAGGCTATTCAGCATCCGTGGTACCCATACTTTCGTTGCGATTTGGTGGTTAAAAATGCAGTTTTAACCTCGACAATCTGATGGTGGTCATGGAACTCTGTATCACCTCTCCTGGCTGCCCCCCTTCCTCTAGCAACTTAACAAGACTAGGAAGATCCGCTTACGCAAGCCTTTGAGACGGCTCCTGCATTATCTGCATCAACCTATTCAAAGACCGACAGACGCCACTAGATTTTTACGTAATTCGCAGAGGACGTTCTCTACTTGGTATTGACGCCGTAAGAGAATTGAAACTTCGGCTATCAGGCGCTGAATTTGAATGTTTTCATCTGGATGCAGCTGACCCAGGCCAAACGCCACGCTCCGATGTGAGGCCGGCGGGTGACCGTCAGCGGTGCCCGTTCATCGTATCGTCGCAGCGCTCAAGCCAGCTATGGGCAAATCTAACGAATGCCCATGGCATCGGTCCACAATCGTCAGTGCCACCAGGTACTAACGCAGCCCACCCTCAGTCCAGATCACCACTGGTCACCAGCGCCTTCCGATCACAGTCCTCAAGTACAGACAGCGTGGACGAGTTTTCCACGAAGGTGAAGCAGCCTGCGGTAAGCTGCACCCAAGCTTCAAGCCCCCCTGTACAAGATACGTCAAAACTTCCTCGCGGATTCGAGGAATTTGAGCATTTATTTACGTCGGAACTTGGCCTGCTACGAAACCAGACACACACTGTCAAGGTGCGCCAAAACGTACCTCCAGTACAGTCAAGGCTACGTCGCCTACCCATCAGCCTTCGTGAAGCGGTCTCAGAAGAAATTTTCAAGCTCAAGCGCCAAGGCATCATCGAAAGAATAAATGTGTCAGAGTGGGTCTCGCCAATCGTTGTAGTAAGAAAAAAGAATGGCAGCATCAGGATGTGCGTCGACTTGCGTGCGCCCAACCAAGCCGTCGTCATAGATTTCTTTCCGCTGCCACACATAGAGGGGCTCCTGCACTCTTTGCACGGAGCATCTCATTTTTCGAAGCTGGACCTGGCGTCGGCTTACCACCAGATCCGACTCGACCCGGTGAGTCGAGACCTGACGGCATTTATCACTCACGAAGGATTATTTCGCTTCGAGCGAGTTTGTTTCGGGTTGGCGTCCGCTCCCGCAGCGTTTCAGCAGATTGTAAGATGTAAAAGATTGTAAGGGCGTCAAATTTTACCTAGACGACATCATTGTGTACGGGTATTCACAGGAAGAGCATGATTCGAACTTGCGCCAAGTCTTGTCTTCAATCTCTCGAGCGGGAATGAAACTTAATCGAAAGGGCGTTTTTAACATACGCGAGTTGTCGTTTCTGGGCCACAGTCTTTCAATGGATGGTTTAGCACCCTTTCCATCAAAGGTAGACGACGTCCGGAATTTCGAAAATCCGTCAGACCCGTCGAAGTTGAAGGCATATTTGGGATTAATTGAGTATTACAGTAAGTTTATACCCCCCTGTTCGACCATCGTCGAACCATAGCGTCGTTTGCTCCGCAAAGGCGTACAGTTCGTTTGGTCCCCCGAAGCTCAGGAGAGTTTTGCCCAGATAAAATCATGCATCCAGAATGCACCAATCCTTTCCATGTTTGATCCGACGCTACCAGTCATAATATCGACGGATTCATCAAACTATGGCTTAGGAGCTGTTTTGCAACAGTAGTACGGGTAACACCTTCGGACGGTTGCTTTCGCATCACGGTCGCTGACCGACGCTGAGCGTAGGTATTCTACGGGAGAAAAGGAGGCCCTAGCTTGCTTATGGGCATGCGAAAAATGGCATGTGTACCTCTGGGGTAGGCCATTCACTATTCGAACAGACCACCAAGTGTTAGTCACGTTGCTGTCCAATAGAGGCTCTGGAGTTCGCCCTTTGCGTATAACTCGATGGGCTTCGCGTCTTTTGAATTATAATTTTCGAATGGAGTACCAGAAAGGTGCCGACAATCTCGTTGCCGACGCGTTGTCTAGACTTCCCCTTTAAGACATAGAGAATGGTATGAACTTTGACGAAGACATAGTTTCCTTCGTGATTGCTCCAATATCACGCTCAGAATTTCAAGAAGCTACGGCAATCGACCCGGTTCTGCTCAGTGTGATGCATTACACAGCGTCATCTTGGCAGCGAGATAGCACCAGTATACCTGAACTGCACCCGTACTTTAACGTCAGGGACCAGCTGTCCGTTCACAACGACTTATTGTTACAAGGGGAGAAAGTAGTTGTAACAGAAAGACTCAGAGAGAATATCATCAATCTTGCGCACGAGACGCATCAAGAAATTACGAGAACCATCAGCGTCATCGGAGACCGCTACTGGTGGCCACGCATGGACGCCGAAATCAAGTTTAAAGTGCAGCATTGTACCGTTTGCAAGGCAACAGACAAGCCGGTTAAAACAGCGCCTGCTCCGCTACAGCCGGTCGAATTCCCAGAGCGACCATGGGACAAGCTGGGTTTGTATATCGTGGGTCCCATCAACAAAGCTCCACCAAGTCAAATATATTTCTTGGTCCTGATTGATTATCACTCGAAGTGGCCTGAAGTTCAACACACCTCAGCGGCGACAACAGCTACTGTAATTACTTTTTTACAGAACATCTTTGCCCGGGAATGTTTGCCCCGAGACCTTGTCACGGACAATGGCGTTCAGTTCGTCTCTAGGGAGTTCGAAGAATTTTTGAAACAGCAAGGTATCAGGCACCTCAAGTCTTCCTTGTATCATCCGCAAGCAAAGGGACAAGTTGAGCGGTTCAATCGAGTACTAAGGTCATGTTTACAACTGGCAACAGTTCAAGGACGACCACTTCCTGAAGCGGTTTGTGACTACTTAGAAGCGTACAGGCGTACTTTTCACCCAGCAACGGGTCAGACTCCTGTAGTTCTTCTTCACGGACGAGTACATAGATCAAGACTGGATCTACAGGGTCTTCCGACACCCACCCTTACAAAAAAAATGTGAGCCGGTCTGTAGACATCTTAACGATTTTTAACATACCTTTCCACTACCTATCCTATCGCCATTTTTCTACAAGTTTTCTACAGATTTCCTGTAAACATGAGTCTACAGAGCACAGTCGTCAGAAATCCTACCAACTGTCTGTCGCCAACAGTCGTTAGACTTTGCGTCGCCATATTCCTACATTTTCTACAGACCTGACTTGATAGACCATACACACTGAAAACATGACAAAATAGTTGATATGAGTCATAAGCAGTTTTCGTGTGTAGTAAGAAACGCTTTTACAACAGGCTTGAAGTGAACTACATAGTCACAGGATTTTATTGCCACAAGATCTGGTCCTGATAATCATTTAAAAAGAATCACACAGAGTATATACACATCAATAACACAGGTTTCCAATCAAACATGCTGTAGGTTGCAGCCTCGACCACTGCCAACACCAGACACCACGAATCCAAATCAATAGGTTGAAACAATCATGCACGCTAGCCTTTTCTTGAAGACAGAACTATATAACCAGAATGTGACTTCAACCTCCAACGAGGGTAACTAAAGGCGATATACCGCGAGAATGTTCTAAGCTTGATGATTTAGGCCAGCTGACTGAGACAGAAAAGAGGATAGCATCGCAACCTTCTGTCAGCGAGCGTCGGCGATTCATCGTGTGTTGGAAGTCGGACGATGTGCTGTCCGTGGTGTCTTTTATGTGTAACTCTTTCGTAAACAAAATTTGAAGTTTGAAAACGCGAACCTAACAGTGTACAAATATTTTTAAATTTATTGATAATTATATATATATATATATATATATATATATATATATATATATATATATATATATATTTATTTATTTATTTATTTGTGGACATCATGCGCAAAAAGTAGTCGCGCTTAGGTTTTCATTATAAATTATAATGTGAGTTATACGATGTAAAACATAGTGTCTTCAAACTAGCCCCGTTTAAAATCACTTTTGGGCTGGACAGCTTCTTGAGAAATTCAAAAGCTGGCCTTTAAAGAGCTGTCCTGTTCAATCGGTATTGACAGCAGGGTAGACGCTACACGTGTTTTAGGCCAATCGTGTCTCCGGTTAGGGTCACGTGACTACAGTCTCGAAGCTGGTGATAAGGCAGAGCACGGAACCTGACTAAAAGCCCAAGGATACGCATAACATCCACTGCACTATCAACCTTGGGTACAAGTGACAAATCGTCTTGTTTTGTTCATTGTTGAGATGGGCCTGAAGATTAGCCTTTGTAAGCGCACCCCCGTTCTGGGCTGCTTTCTTTCTACTCCTTCTCTCTTTTTCTCTCTCTCCCTAAGCTGAAGGCGTGGTAGACAGTGGCTTGAATCCGCTCTCTGTGCGCGGGTAATGGCAGAAGCGTGATCACTTGGTTTGACGGATGATGACGCATTGGCCGTTGACAAACTCGGAATGCCTGCGAACACCGGACCTAGCTTCGCGGGTGATGCGGACTGCGGGCCTGATGTGGATTTTGCTTCTCTGGTAAATGTGGTAAATCTAGTTCTAGAGTTCCGATCACCAGCAGCGCATTTCGTCTTAGTGCCAAGTGCGATCTTCCACATGCGGATTGCCAAGACCATGGATATTCTTTCGGCAGCGCCTACACTCCGGTGATCTTTCTTTGTTGTGGGCATTTATGTGACCACTAGCTTCGACGGACCGAAGACACGACGGACCGCCTTCTCTTCCACTGTGAGTGACAAGGAGAGGTCCTCCTGACCATTTGGGATAGGTATTCTTGCTACGCAATGTACGTTTTTGCATATCCGATGAGTTTGAAGCGTGTCGAACTCTGTGCCAGGAATCTCCGACGTGTTCAACGTGTAACCCAGAGCAATCGGCCCAAAAGGCCCTGTACTGCGCTATTTGTAAGTGCTTTTTGCGCCATAAATTCAAAAATTAAAACGTTAATTAAAACATTTTAGTTAATTTGCTAATTACCCAATTTCACTTATTTTCTAGGGGCCGCCATTGCCGTTAACACTTCCCCAGGGCTCAAATTTGTCTATCTCAAGTTTCCTTTTTGAAAATTTGGTGCAACTAAAAAAAGAAACATCCTGTATACATCTCTATACTTGGTTTCGGCTTACGTCTGAGCGTGGCCGTAGTTGTGAGCTGAAGGTCCAATCAAACAGCGCGAAAAGCGCAACGTCACGGCGTTCTTGGCTCTTGATAGGACGAGACGGCGGAGGAGCACGCACAGAAAGACGGCAAACACCGCTGGTCCTATCAACTGCGGAGAGCACGCCATCACGGTGCGATGTTTTCGCCATTAGATTGGGCCTTCGGCTCATAACGTCGGCCACGCTCGGACCTAATGTGAAACAAAGTATAGTGTAAAATAGACTTGCTAATGAAGTAGCACTTTGAAGACACTTAACTTTTTCATTACCATGCAAAGTCTCGGCTTCTATGAAAGCTGGAGGCAGAACCTGGTAGCTTGGCGTTGATAGCCTGGCTGGTAGCCGGGCTAGCTGTATTGGTGGCGCTAGCTACTGCCCGTTACAAATTTTACAGCCTCTATGGTCCCTCATTCGTGATCTCCCACCCTTTTTGCATCCAATTGCAGTGAATCCTAATTGCAGTGAATGTAAATCTTGAATGTTACCAAGTAAGCGTTAACACCCAGCTTGAACTGGTGTGCGTGCGTTTAATCTCTGCCCATAGAAATGTTATTTTGTGTGCCTGTTATCGTCCGCCTAATGCGTCCACAACGTTTTGTTCTGCCTTGCATGATGCGTTATGCACAATTACATCTAGGTTTCCTTTTGCACCTTTATTTTTACTTGGCGATTTCAATTTGCCCCTAATCGACTGGTCAGGAGCATTCCCAACTACCACTTGTAATTCTGCACTTTACTCTGAATTCCTCAATCTTTGCTTGGATTTTTCGTTAACACAACTTGTTGCTGAACCTACCCGAGTCACTGTGTCTTCGGCCACTGTACTAGATCTCATTTTATCCTCTGACTCTAACCTTGCCTCTTCCATATCCTACTTACCGGGTATCAGCGATCACTTCATTATACATTTCTCGTTACTTACACCAGTGTCTGATGCTAGTAAGTCTACAAAACATTTCTTTGACTATAATAAAGCAAATTTTGGTGCTATAAATAACGAATTAGCTGGCTTGCTTGACGAATTCCTTCCTAATTTTTCTGAACGCTCAGTTGAAAGCAATTGGTCCATATTTAAAAACAAATTCATATAGGTCCATTAAAACAAATTCCTTCTCTCCATGGTTTAATGTAACACTTAAGCGCCTTAACAACAAAAAGAAACGTTTGTTTCGTTCTGCAAAGCTTTCTTGTAGTGACGCACGTTGGGAAATCTATCATGCAGCTGAGGATGCTTATAAACTAGCCATCAAGGACGCTAAACTAACATTTTTTAATGTGACCTTACCCTCCACGTTACTGACCAGTCCTAAACAGTTTTGGTGTATTATGAATAGAAACAAATCGAACGATATCTCGCTCACTAGTAATGGTGTTGTTATTCCAAATGACCAGTGTGCCTTCATCTTAAATGACATTTTTGTAAAAGCGTTTTGTGTAGATGATGATTGCTCCCACCCTGTGTACCCTAATTATAACTTTTTTGCCCATGGATCCTCTTGTAATTGACTATGACGGAATTTTAAATTTGATTGATAACTTAAAAACATCTTCGTCTTTTGGAGTAGACAATGTCACCTCCACACTCCTTAAGAATACTAAAAATTATATCGCAATTTACCTTTTCAAGATTTTTGAGCAATCTCTTGCATCTGGTGTATTGCCTGAGGAGTGGAAAATAGGGAAGGTGATTCTACTCCATAAACAGGGCGATAAACAGAGTCCTCTTAACTATCGCCCCATTTCCTTAATCAGCACACCTTGTAAACTTTTAGAGCACATAATATTCACTCATTTGGTTAACCACTTGGACTCTAATTCCTTCTTTTCTCCATCCCAACATGGCTTTCGTAAATCCCTTCATGTGAGACTCAACTACTGACCTTCACTAATGATGTGCTTTCCATACTTGACCGCGGATCCCAGATTGACTGTGTTTTTTAGATTTCTGCAAAGCTTTCGACAAAGTTCCTCATAAACGTTTACTCTTTAAACTCAGTCAGCTCAATCTCGATCCTAACGTGCTGTCTTGGATTACATGTTTTTTAACTAATCGTTCTCAGTTCGTTCATGCTAACAATGTAAATTCTTCTATGAAACCTGTAACTTCTGGTGTACCGCAAGGGTTTGTTTGGGGGCCCCTGTTGTTTTTAATTTACGTAAATCACTTACCACTGTGTGTATCATCATCTATAAGCCTCTTTGCTGATGATTGTGTAATTTATCGAGAAGTCACTAATACTACTGACATCGAACTTCTTCAAAATGACTTACAAGCTGTGGCTGATTGGTGTGATTTATTCCAAATGACCAGTGTGCCTTCATCTTAAATGACATTTTTGTAAAAGCGTTTTGTGTAGATGATGATTGCTCCCACCCTGTGTACCCTAATTATAACTTTTTGCCCATGGATCCTCTTGTAATTGACTATGACGGAATTTTAAATTTGATTGATAACTTAAAAACATCTTCGTCTTTTGGAGTAGACAATGTCACCTCCACACTCCTTAAGAATACTAAAAATTATATCGCAATTTACCTTTTCAAGATTTTTTGAGCAATCTCTTGCATCTGGTGTATTGCCTGAGGAGTGGAAAATAGGGAAGGTGATTCTACTCCATAAACAGGGCGATAAACAGAGTCCTCTTAACTATCGCCCCATTTCCTTAATCAGCACACCTTGTAAACTTTTAGAGCACATAATATTCACTCATTTGGTTAACCACTTGGACTCTAATTCCTTCTTTCTCCATCCCAACATGGCTTTCGTAAATCCCTTTCATGTGAGACTCAACTACTGACCTTCACTAATGATGTGCTTTCATACTTGACCGTGGATCCCAGATTGACTGTGTTTTTTTAGATTTCTGCAAAGCTTTCGACAAAGTTCCTCATAAACGTTTACTCTTTAAACTCAGTCAGCTCAATCTCGATCCTAACGTGCTGTCTTGGATTACATGTTTTTTAACTAATCGTTCTCAGTTCGTTCATGCTAACAATGTAAATTCTTCTATGAAACCTGTAACTTCTGGTGTACCGCAAGGGTTTGTTTGGGGGCCCCTGTTGTTTTTAATTTACGTAAATCACTTACCACTGTGTGTATCATCATCTATAAGCCTCTTTGCTGATGATTGTGTAATTTATCGAGAAGTCACTAATACTACTGACATCGAACTTCTTCAAAATGACTTACAAGCTGTGGCTGATTGGTGTGATTTATGGCAAATGTGCCTAAATACTAACAAATGTAAAGCGATGAATATCTCCCGTCGAATTACTATATCTTCTACCTACTCAATCTCTGAAATTCCCCTTGAAACTGTACCATGCTACAAGTACCTTGGGGTGCACATCACCTCTAACATGTCATGGAAAACTCATACTGACCACATTATCGCCAACGCTAACTCCATGCTTGGTTACCTAAAGAGAAACTTTAGGTTAGCCCCAGTGTCCCTAAAACTTGTATAAAACCCTTGTCCGTTCCAAACTAGACTACGCTGCAGCAATCTGGGATCCTGGTCTCTCAACTCTCGTGACTGATCTTGAAGCCCTACAGAATGGCAGTGCCCGTTTTATATTTACTATCATCGCACATCTAGTGTCTCAACTATGAAATCTAATTTATCACTTCCTGCTCTTTCATTACGCCGAAAAATATCTCGTTTGTGTCTTTTTATAAAATTTATCATTCCAATACATCGCTAAAAACAAACTAATGTTAAATCCTGTTTTCATCTCGCCGCGCGTAGATCATCAATTCAAAGTCGGAATTCCTCATTGCGTTACCTCAGCCTATTATAACTCTTTTATTCCAAGGACATCTTCAGAGTGGAATCGCGTTCCCGCGCAATTAGTAAACATACCGTCTTTTGACTTGTTTAAAAGTGCGTTGACTACTTATCTATGTTAATATATTTCTTTGTTTGTTTGCCTTGTTCTATAAATTTCTTAAATTGTTTACACATTTTTTTTACATTTTTAGTGCTTGGCTTTTAGTGTTTGTATATTCTTTGTGTTCCAAATTTGTCTTGTACCACTCCCCTCTGTAATGCCCCAGGGCCTTGAGGGTACTTAAATAAATAAATAAAACGTATCATGCCCCTTTTTTCTAATTATTGGGCAAGTGAGCCTGTGAATGGGGCATGTGCATGTCCCCAGTTGAGTAGTGGGGAGCTGCTCAACTGGAGATTTTAGAAGATGCTAACTTGTCATCTCTCTCTGTCTCTCTCTCTCTCTCTTTTTCCAGGCCACACCTGTGCACATTTCGAGGTCGATGCAGCAAATATCAAGCATGCTGAGCAAGCTGGACAAGTAGAACAAAACTGCTCAACAACTGAGAATAAAAAAAAAACGAAAAATAAGAACATTTTGTCTGGACTTTGAGTGTATAATGAAGCAAGTGCTCTGCATGCAGCATAGGCATCGATACAAATCAGAATTGATAACTAGCATTACACAAAGATTGAAACTGCCCTATTTTCTGTAGATAATGGATAGAGTTGAGGGATTTGTCTGTAGAAAGTAGGCAGAAAATGGGTAGAAACTGCTATATTCTCCATAGTGAGATGTTAGAAACTGTGGCCACTTGTCTACAGCAATCCTTAGAAACTCTCTAATGGCGCTAGAAATGGGACAGGAGTGTTGCTAGAATATCTGTATGTTTGCTGTACAGAGTCGCCACATTATCTGTATACTGAAGTCTACACAAAACCTGTAGGAAGCAGCGGCCAATAATCTGTAGACAATAGTTAAAAAAGTGGATACCTTCTCCGTAGGAAATCTATGCTCTTTAGCCATAATCATGTCTAGAAATGCTGTAGAAATTGGTTAAATTTTTTTGTAAGGGCAAGGTGCCAGAGAGAAAGCACGTCTCAGCTCCACGAGCGAGTCAAGAAGTACCAGACAAAAATGAAGATTTACTCGGACGCAAGACGAGCTGTGAGACGGCCGCCGAAGTTCATAGCCGGCCAAGCCGTCCGAAGTTTTCGCCCACAACACAGTGATAAGTTGCACAGCAAATACACAGGTCCGCAAGTGATTGAAAAGCAAGTTGGCCCTGCCACGTACCAGTTTAGCGACGGACGGAAGTGGAACGCTAAGAAACTCACTCCTGCACCTCTCCAAGATCAAGCGAGTGCGCCACACGCAAGCAGAGGAACTACAAAAACCCAACAACTGCAACGAGTAGATTACTTCGACGAAGATGGTGACGACGATTTAGTCACCGAAACGCTCAACTTCCCAAAACTCTACGTAGCGACCAGATCGGCCACAGCTCTAAGAAGAGCGGCCACATCAGGTGACCCGGTAACAAGAGCTCCTGAGTCTACGACGTTTGCTGAAAAAACAGCGGCCGCTCACGTTGCCCAACCGGAGCCCGTAGAGGTTCTTCTAGCCAGACATGGACGTTGTTCAACTACTCTACTCAAACTACTGTAGTTTAACTACTTTTCCGAGTAACTTGGTAACTTTCAATTACAAATTTATTTGGGTAATTAGTAGTTTAATTTAACTACGTTTTTCAGGTAACTTCTACTCAAATTACTAACTACTTTCGAAATCTAGGGCGAATTATGCTCATCACAAATGTTTGAGCGCAGAAATAAATGAGACGCCGGCAGATCCGGACGAGGAGCCCCCTCACATTCCGTTCCCACGCACTTATAGTCGGCAGCCGTAGAAACTGCATCATAGGCGTCCTTGGGCCAAGGTGACGACTAGCAGCCAAAACATAACACCGGCGCGCACGCACGCACGCAGAGATGCTTAACAACGTTTAGTCGGGTATTGACCTAGTCTGGTAATTCACGCAGGCGCCGCGCCTCCAGCTACAACCGTGAAAGTCGGGGACACTGCGAGGGTTGTTGTTTTTATGTTGTCTGCCTTTAGTGAGTTCTGATTCAAGCAGTTTTGGGATTCCTCGGTAGGCGCCACTGGAATGACCTCGCAGTTGGGCGCCCGTTTCTATGGTATTGTACTTTTGTGTCCAACCAAGACTTTTGGAACCTTCTTTATTATTTTCATCAATTGTACTACCATAATACGTTTGGTGTGACATGAGTACGAATCTATGTTGATGTAGATTGCCAGTTTTCCACGTTATGTGCCCGTCACACTTCTGACTGGTATTACATAAAACTAAGTCATGCTTTTCCACCAGTTCTAGCAATATGCTTCCAGTTGAGTCCGTATACCCATCCAGACCCTCGATATGGGCATTCATGTCTCCCATAATAATTATTTCAGAGCCTTCCCCTAGCTCACCAATGTCTCTTGATATGCAATCAATCATTTTTCTGTTTTCCTCTTTAGCACCTGTCCCTGTCCATAAGTAAACAACTCCAAGGACTGTTGATTCCCCAGCGACTTTTCCTTTCAGCCACAAATGTTCGGCGCACTCTATTATAACGTTATCAGTGTATAACAAATGTATGACTTCCGCATTCTCCGCTCATTTTACTTGTTGTATGTTTAAGGACTTCTTGACTAGTATCCATCATTAAAAACCAGACCTGCTACATTAAGCACGCGTAACACTTGTTGTATATTGCGCCAGGGGACGGCGACACGGAGTATTGGTACGAGAAAGGGTTTAATATATGGCGATCGGCTCAGAGCCGGGAGACCTTCTGGACTTCGGGACTCGAGGCTTGCCTTCATGCGCACGAGCAGCCCGAACAGCTCTGCTGCTCGGTGTAGCTATTTCAACAATACTGAGGCCTGGTTCCTTCGAAGATTTCGTGCAAATTTATAAGTTACAATTACTACAACACAATCTACTATTTCTCCTAAATCGACACAAAAATTCAGACTACTTCACTTTTAAAGAATAGAAAATGTATTTTGTCAATATGGAGTGATATGCGTAGATTTGTTTTTTGATTCTTAAAAGCGTTTTCTAAATACATGTGGATTTTCTATTTCCCCATTCTTATTGTTTGCAGTATCTCATTGAATTAAAAAATTTGCATAAATATTTTGTTTTTATATGGTAACAAGTGTATCTCTCTTATTCATACAGTATTTCTGAATCTATTTTGTTTTGTATCATAAAAAAAAATGTTACGTTCATGTAAAACTGTGACTGCCACATGAAGAGGTATACGGACTTGGTAGAGCTGTTAATATAACTTTTAGCCCATAGCTCTTTCCAGGATGTTTTCTGAAAAAAAAAAGGAAAAAAGAACAACGAATCTAATTAAAATTCACACCGTTAAAGTGTGAAAATGAATCCCCGTTCCTCTGTTCGTGGATTCATCAAGGATGGTGTCATGCGCCGGCCTGGTCTTCTAGGTGGTACTGTCATAGTCCCCGACAGAATGAGAACGCCAGGGAAGAGTATCAGTTGTCCCGCCCCCAGCGCGAGCTTCCTACCCTTGATAAGCGTCTCGTGAGCCTCGAGTGCGCATGCACGCAGCTAAAGCACGGTGGAAGGCAAACGAGCGCGTGATAAAGGCCGGGCGTTGGAAACTGGCGTCCTGACGTTCTAGCTCGTCTTGTCGGTGACTTCAGTGCCTCTGCGTCTGTCTTTTGAAGTATCCGGTCGGGGAAAGATTCCTCCCTCGAGGTTACGGGAGATATTTCCCCTTGTAGAGGCATGCTTGCACGCCTGATATGAGATTGCGCTTTTTAGGTGCCTAAGCCTTCATTTTGCTTTTCAAGAAATATTCCCCACACCATCAGACGTCTTCGAGTGTGCGTGCACTAGCTTCGTTCAATTTACCTGCACCTCCTGCACCGGTGCAGAAAAATGCAGGGCGGTGTACTTCCGATCGTATCTCAATACGAATTCCGGAATATACACAGCCCTACACTTTTCTGCACCGAAGCGCAGGAGGCGCAGATAAATCGAACGAAGCTACTGCGTGCATTGCGATGCACTCGAAATCCCGAACATTGGTTTGTCTCTAAATCGGATGCACCAATAATATGGACGAACTCTAACCTGCTTAAAGGGGTCATAAAACGATTTTTCCTACTTTTGCTAAATTCTACTAACGTTAACTAAATAACTAAACTAAATACTACTAATTCACTAACGTTAATAACTGTTGCCAAAAAATTTCGAGAAATATGAGCATCGTTCTTCCCCTTAAAGGGGTACTCTGGCGATTTTTTCATGGTCTCTGATTTGCCTCAAAATTGGCTCAACACACCGATAGACATGGCTCTACGAGTTCCCGAAGTATTGTGTGAAAAGAAAAAAAATTCGCGAAGTTATTGAATTTTCGAATTTCATTTTCATCGTGTTTCTCAAACCGGGAGCCCCTACTGGCAACGTTGAAGTGTGACGACAGAAATGGTACAAAGTGGGCAGTAACGCAGTAAGCAGCAGTAAGTCATGTTCCCAACTGATTACAAGACGTTTGATGGTGGGAAAAGAGTGCTTGGTAACTGATTCACTGAGAAGCACGCAAAAAACACTGGAAATACTCTGTTTAAGACGACATGCACGACCTGAAAGTCTGTACCATGTGTGACGTCACACCACCGAAGAGCGCGTGAAACTTTGAATGCTGGTTTCGGCATCATCTTCATTTAGGGTTTTCTCGATTGATATTTTGAATTTCGAGAAAATAAATAGCATACCGTGACGACTGAAGTCAGGGTAGTCAGAAAATGCAATTGGTTTAGGTGTATCTTACAATGTATCTTATAATCAATGTATCTTACAATTATAAAATTAATGGCAAATAAAATAGTTATTTTTCAACGATACTTTAATGTCTCGATATTACGATTATTTTTAGTTGTTAGTTAATTATTCAGCTTTTAATAAACCACAGTCTCTAATATTGAAACATTTATTTCTCGAGTTATAACGTCCCATCGTCCGCGATATTTTACGTGAGCGTTTGGTTGGATGTAATAAATTAAAATAGTAAGCAACAAACTGTACAGATAATGTATATTTTAAAATAAAAAATAAAGTTTAAAATGGTATTACTTTATGGCGCTATAAAAACTGAATCACGTCAGCTAATCAAAATAACGAGACATTAAATTATGAAGCATCCTTCGATATTACATTTTCCAGAACTTTCATATTGATATATTACACGTTAAGAATGTTATAAGACCTCAAACTTTTCCCATTCAGTTACGGCGAGTTGTAGTTTCTTAATATAAAATACAGATGGCGACACGTGTTCAAGAACAGCTTGATGTGCATTTTCCGTCGTGTGCCACTTGGAACGCCACGTGAAAGACAGAAAAAGCGCCAAATGTCAGGGTGTCAGATGCCTAGATGCCCGCTGTGAGCGAGTCAGAGATGTCAGGACAACAAGCGCGAGGCTGCGGGTGCACCACAGCTACTTTGGCGCGCGTTCTACTGTGCGTCGGTACACATGCCCGACGCGATCTAATTGAAATGGGCGCCATAAGATGCATTCTGCCGTTTCAGATTCCGCCACATATGCGAAAACATTTAAATGTTTTTATCACTTGCAAACATCATTTTCGCAATCAAACGATGCTTGTCGGAATGTTTTGACTATATTTTGTTTCAAAAACCACCTCGGTGGCTCTTAAGGGGCAATGATATTAAAACAAAACACAAAACATTAAATCGTCTCAGTGTCTCTGAGCCAACGCGGTGGCCCATGAACCCATATTTGCCGGGTTTAAATATTGGCCGAGGTGCCCGCAATCCGACGTTGGCCAATCTGAGATTTCGGTTGCACGTCAAAAGATCTCCAGTTAGTCAAAATAAGCCCGCAATTTTTTATTTTTTTTTTACTGGGGCGTGTTAAGTGATTTTTGTTGGTTTGGCTTGTGAAACCCTAAGATATGAATATTTGCTTTGCTTTACCTTAGTTCGGAACGCAGCCCACGCTACGGGCTAATGAAGCCACCGAAACAGCGCCAAGGGCGCAAGGTTAAGCTGTTCGTTCTCTTTCTCTGCCTATGCTGTCGGGCTAAACTAGAGCCACTAAATAAGCTACGCTTCATACACATCTTGGTGCTTAAAATGATGGTTGTCAGTTATCTGAAGCTTTATCTGAAATCACAGGAAACGCTTTTCCGTCCTCCACAAATGTTTAAACAGTTCGCGACAAAGCAAAGCAATATTACGTGAGCTTCCTGACACCGCACTTTTGAATCATGACGATCGGCAGTTGCGTTTGATTTGTTACTAACCACCAAGATGGCGGCGCCCACAACAATATCGGGGGAAAAAGTGCCGATACTCTAAGGGCCGGTTGCACCAACGTCGCTTACCTTAACCCAAAGCGGCTCTTTCCTAAGTGGGCTTAGCGCCCTAAACCGAGCTCGGTTAAGCACGGGTTTAAATTCCGGTTGCACCAACGGTAACCCGGCTTTACAGACGCGCCCCTAGCTAAACGCTGGATTTGCCTAGGGAATGTAGGGACAAACAGAGCGAACTAGGGAACGCTCAGAGGGACAAATACGATTGGCGGAGAGGAATCTCGTGATGTAAACAAAAAACCTGCTGTAGTAGCCGTCGTCGGCGTGTGCTTTTCGCTGTATTTCTTCGGTGAGTAATGAATTAAAGGTCTCCAAATTCAATCATTTTTTTCACTTAACTTTCAAAAACAGGAGTCAACGCTTTAAATAAACACAAATGCTCTTTACATCTGTGATTGTGTGTTTATTATCGGTTGATAACAGAATATTTTGACAGTGACAGTAGTTTTCGTGCTCACATTTTGAGATAAAGGAGCCATCGGGGGCCCCAAATCTCACCGAATGCGAGAAGGACGCTCTACTTGCTACATCGCTGAAGACAAAACATCATCGAGAATAAGTAGGCAGGTAAGATGACTACTAAAATCAAGTCATGCCTGAGACCGATGAAGTTCAAAACAGTGACGAACTCGCCACGGCAGCTGAGAAAATGCCCGGAAATCGTCGAATAAGCCGTCGAGTTGTCGTTGCCACGAATAGAAGTTGTCGTCGCCACGAATGAAAGATATAAAACAAAATATTCCTAAAAAGCGCGATCACCAGAAAAGTTACGGTTATGGAACGATAGTTTTCTAAAGCCAGGATTCTAGTCGCGAGACAAGGAAAATTCACTGAAGACTGTCTCTAAACTCAGAAAACAAAAGAAATTGACTTTTTGCTGTTTTATAATTTAAAAGCGCCGCAATCTGATGCAAACGGCAGAAGGGTCGACAATCAGCTGATCGCCGAGATCATGTACTGCCACTATTCAACGCGCTGATCGGATGAAAGGATATGCGTTGCAAGTAGAAATAAACAAGCTGGTAAATAACAATACGTTACAGTTATGCGAAAATCAGTAAGGTATACATACGAATAAGCTCGTTGACAGAATAACCAACGGGAAGACAGACGTGAGCCCCACAGCTCCGTACGGATCTCGGTTAGGGCTAACACGCACTGAGAGTGGAAAGCCAGCTTGAAAACAGGGGTCGATAAACACTTCACGCCACAATATTTTGCATCCTTGTCACAATCGAAGGTCATTCTGTCGAGACTCTCACGCTGTTGTAGCCTAAAACACTTTGTACAACCAATTTCGTCCACCGCGTCGACCGCCACAAACCAGCCGGCTTGTTTTAAATCCAGGATTAAGAAACAACCAAAAGCAAAGCGCCCAATGTTGAGCGCTTACGATAAGCGTAGTTTAGTGCTAGGTTTAGCGATAAGGCCCGCTTCAGACGGAGCAATTTCACCCAGCAACTTCACGTCGCAACACCAGCAACACGGGCTGTCCGCGTTCACACGCAGCAACCGAATTGCTACGACTTGCTATCATCATCATTCACTTTGAATTTTCTTGCACTATTTAGACGCCCAGCTACGCGCTAAAAACGTGTTTTTATATCTTTGAATGGCGTTGAGAATACTAATTCATCTTTCTGAAAAGGTTTATTTCCAAAAACGATCGATTTCAAACCAGAACCAAGTCTTTAGCTGTCATCATCACCACCAGGGGGGTGTCACGTTAAAATATCGCGTCCCTGATTGGCTGTTGCCGCTTCAAACGGCTCCGAGTTGTTCGAGTTGCTCGTCCGTTTCGAGCCGGACCCGATCTCAGCAATTCGCGTCGATCTAGGGAAAGCTAGGGAACAACCCGCCAGCAACCTCGAAATTGCTGGAAAAGTTGCCCCGTCTGAAGCGGGCCTAAGCGATTTTGGTGCAACCGAACGAAACCGAAACTTAGCTTAGGTTCCCGGCTAAGCTCCGCTTTGCGCTAAGCGGCGTTGGTGCAACCGGCCCTAAGTGTGGCTCATTTGGTTTAGCTCACTGGCTAAACCAAGTGCGGTAGGGGATCGTTGGCCGAGTGTGGTGTGGCACCGCAGGTCAGAGCACGTGGAGAAATGCTCGAGCGCGAGCTCCATGCAAAGCACGGAGCTCACGCTGCAGAGCCTGCAGAACCCCTCGATGTGTTTGCGTTGGTCTTTCAAGTAACGTCAAATATGCCAGTGCTCAAGGCCCGTCTCTCGAGCGGCCCTTGGAGGCAAATGGCGGCGTAGCACTAAAATGACTGGCCCTTGAAAGCGAATAGCGGCGGAGTACCCGCTCGTGGCACGTGTCTTGCGCGTTTCCACAACAATGGTTGTCTGTACTTGTAAAAAACGCCTTTATCAAGGGGCTTTAGCACGGACCCTGGGTTCGGTTAAGGTCTGTTCACACGATGCATCTTTTAGGCGCGCAACAGTTTCGCGACACTCAAGTTTCGCGAAATGTGCTCGTTCACACGTACCGCTTCACGTGCAACAACGATGACGTTTAAGGTCTGTTCACACGATGCATCTTTTAGGCGCGCAGCAGTTTCGCGACACTCAAGTTTCGCGTAATGTGCTCGTTCACACGTACCGCTTCACGTGCAACAACGATGACATTTAGACTCGCGAAAATATTTTCGGTGTTGACCATAATGTGGCGCTCCGAATCAGATCGCTATTTATCTGGGGACCTGCTTTGCGCATTTTATGCAGTCAATTCACTTTAATATTTTTTTCTCACATACTGCACTACTTGGGGCGATCTCGCATGTGCGCAAAGCCGATTGAGGCGGCAACCTGTACGTGCAGGACATGTGCCGGCGCCGAGCCCGTACGCAGCCAATTCATTGCCAAAGCTCCTATCAATGCACATGGTATTCATAGAAACGCTACGTGCCCAATCTGGTTTCTTCTCGGCGCCCATGTCTGCCCCGATTTTACTGTGCACTGTTTCAGAGAGCGCACATGGTTTCACGTTCGCTTGTAAACAAAGCAAACTTGGTTTCAGTTTACTCGATGGTGTCTTATCCAGTGGTATCGTCGCGACAACAACGCTATGGGCACTATTCTAATCTCGCCAACTCCCGCTAATTGTCTTCGTCCATCGCTGGATTTGTTTCCGATATGCTACTCACTTTTCCTTCAGTGGTGCTTGACGTGCTTGCGGAAGCGCCGGCAGTATCCATCGTTCGTGGTTTCGGTTTTTTCGGATTTGGCTCGGCTACAACACCGGCAGTGAAGTGGTCTTCTCAAACAGCTCGCTCCCCCCTCAAAGGCCACGTGAGAGCGTTTCTGAGCGGCCATTGGTGGCGCCCTCAGAGTGATTGACAGTACTCGGCAAAGTTTCAGCAAAAGCTCTCTCCAAAAGCGAGGTGTGCGCGCAACTTTTTTTAGATGCGCGCGTCCTTTTCGGACTCGTTCAGACGGCGCAACCATTTCGCGAAACTACATTTCGCGACACTAGATGCGCGAGAAAAATGCATCGTGTGAACGGGCCTTTAGAGTGGCTCTAGGTTCGGTCGCCCATCTGCATCCTACCGTCGTGCGATCGTGTACCATATAACTGCGTAATGCACGTTAAAGACCCCGAGCTAACAGTTGCCCTGCAATTTTTATAATCTTCAACGGGTAACAATGTCGCCCTACGAAACTGCTGCTCTCTAAAAAACTAACGACTAATTTTGAATGCGCCGTTACATTGCATTTTTAATGTGTGTTCCCGCGTCGCGCTCTTTTTTTTTGTCTACAACTTTGATTATGCGGCTCTTACTTATGATGAAACAGACTATAGTTATCGGACTTAGGGAAAAATATTATATAACTAAGAAAACGACGCGTGAACGCAAAAGACACACACACACACACACACGCACGCACGCACACGCACGCACACACACACGCACGCACACGCACACACACGCACGCACGCACACGCACGCACACTCACGCACGCACGCACGCACGCACACGCACTCACACGCGCACGCACGCACGCACACGCGCGCACGCACGCGCACGCACGCACGCACACACACGCGCACACACACACGCACACACACACACGCACACACACGCACACACACACACACGCACACACGCACACACACACGCACACACGCACACACACACGCACACGCGCGCGCGCGCACACACACACGCACACACACACACGCACACACGCACACATACGCACACACACACGCACGCACACACACACACACACGCACACACACACATAGGCGCACTTAATAAAAATAATTGAAATAATAGAATTGAATATAATTGTTTTAAAAGGTTTGAGCGCTCCAAAAGCTATAAAAGCGAGCTCGATGCTTTGGATGGTGCGCTTGTTCACTGGAAGTATAGTTCAGGGCAGTATGCTCGCACTTGTATGTTCCGCTTCGCTCGCACGATAAAACCAAATACTTTACTGGTAATGTATTTAGTGAAACAAAGCTTACTTTATGTATATGCGCAATGCCATCAGTTTTCGCGTGATTACACGCTTGTTTATCATTATTGTTTTCGTTTCTCACTGCGATTCATTTCGGGCTCTTTGGTGTGCTACATGCATTAGACAAGGTAACCCAGGAACATTCTATTTCGCGGATTGTAAAAAAAACAAAAAAAACCTATGCAACTTGCCATGTGTATTACAATCAATACAAAATATTTTAAGCTTCAGATGTGACCGCTTGCCTGAGAAAACATTATTGTTTGTCAAGAACAATTGCGATTGTATGAAATCACGTGGGAAAAACTTGTTCTATAGCACGCGACCGTTGGCATGCAGTGAATACTCATAATCGGCGCTGAGATGATTGGTAACTGTCAGCAGGCGGAGTTTTTCTATTAACCCAGAGTTAGAATAATTCCTTCTTTCTGTTGTAAGCAATCAGGAGACAACTTACACCAGATCTGAGGGTAATAAAGTACTATGAGCATTCAAACATAAAGGCCTAAGCAGTATATGTGTAAAAGCTTTAGCTTTTGATGCACCCTTAACTTTCGATACGCTCAACTGCTAGTGTAAAATGTAGGGCTGTTTTATTCTTAATCAGAGTACCATGTGCGTGCTTACACTATATTTTATACAACGTCAAACTCTACCCGTTTGCATCTTTTTCATTTTTGCACACCACTACTTGCGCGCATAAATCACCAAATTAAGACTGGTACAGGATGTCACAAAAAAAATATTTACATGTTTTTTTTTACCGCAAAAATAAACTACGCATCGCCTAACGCTCATTCTCCGCCCAAAGGTAGCGCTAGGTCACAACCAGATGCCAAAGTTTTATCCCAAACGGACACCTTATTCAAAAGTTATAAGTCATGCGGTTGCATTTGAGCAGAATAGTAGACGCCTTTTTGTCACTGAGGCTGAATGACTGTTAGGGCGCGATTCCTCTCGCCCTTCTCACTGGCAGAATTTATTAAAGGACAAACTTTTAAACGTGTTCGAAGTGCATCTCGGGACGGCTAAGGCCGTATCTCACATGCAGTGAAACGCTGTTCACGTGTCGTCAGCTACTTATCGCCTGTCATGAGCAACAGTTTTGACAGTGCGATACAAATCTGGTGAAAGCTGCCGTCAGTACGCGGTTAGCGCGGTCAGCGCTGTGCTTATTCGCGGCGAGGAGTTTGGGTATCGCCGCCTGGTGGAATGTTTTCGCAGAGTGAAGATAGTTCAACTTCATCTGCTTGTGCAATCACGTGCAGTGCAAAATAATTGGGGTTGTGTGGACATTTATACAGCGTGTAGTTGGTCAGCCATTTAAAGTTGCGACGAGTCACTCGCTGTAGATGAGAAATTTAGCCAATACAGTACAACTGCTAGCCTGGGGTCTATAACGTGCACCACGCAGTAGTGATATACGACCGGACACCGGTACTATGCTCATCCAGATCGAAACGGGCAGGGGTGGGGATTGAACCCAGGATCCCTGGGTTCTGCAGCGCGAGCTTTCGCTCCACGTGCTCCGAGCTGGTGTGCGCTAGCCCACTCGGCCACCGATCCCCCCGGGTGGGGATTGAACCCAGGATTCCTGGGTTCTGTAGCGCGAGCTTTCGCTCCCCGTGCTCCGAGCTGGTGTGCGCTATACTTCGTTTCACCTTATGTGCGAGCGAAGGCAAAACTGGAAGCGCGAGCACGGAAGCTCCGTGCGTTCAGGCTTTGCTCGAGCGCGCGAGCTGGGGAGAAATGCAAAAAGCGCTGGTCTCGCGCTTCTAGCTTTGGCTTCGCTCGCAGGTAAAGTGAAACGAAGTATAGCCCACTCGGCCACCGATCCCCCCCACAGTGTCAAGCTTCTATGCACTATGAAAATTAAAACATAACCACGTGGGTAGCACGTGCACTACCATAGTGAGGAAAACAGAAGCGCACCTAATAGGGGGTATTCACTGGACGCCATATTTGAGGATGTTGTTTAGAGCGCATGCTCAGAACGAGCTCACATTAATAGCCTGCTAGGACCGGCAACCTTGATGGTGCGGAATGCACGTTGAAAAAAGAACTGCGGAGGCTCGCCGTCAGCACGCGCTCAGCAGCCGCGCACACAGATCGGTGGCGCCCTCGTTCAGTTACCTTTCGTGGCGTCATTACCTTGTGAACAACAAGTTCGATGGTGTTTATAATGGGCATGGTGGAAGCCTGAAATCATTGCGCTCTCAAAGCAACACTGCCAACACCGTCAAAATTGAAGTTCTTACATTCCTCTTATTTTCATTGATGAAACATCCTTTGCTGACGTCATAGTCAGCATTCGGCCAATTGTGGTGGGCCGATCACAGCGACGCTTTCGATCGCTCACGTCGCCAATAGCGAGCATCTCAACGCGAATAGTGCCGCGATGTATTAAACAGGCATGGCAGGCACACCTGAGAGCGCATCATTGCTTCGCACAAGCGCCGCATTTGGTCCTCCTCTCGTCTTACCGAGATGCCGAACCAGTGAAGCGGGCGTTGACAAGCCTCCACAAAAGCCTATGCTGGGGAAAAGGACACAATAGCACTTAAAGTGGCAATAACCTGTCCTGCTGTGGCAACGATGAAGTGAAGCGAATGGATTATGAGGAAACAAAATTTGAAGGTTGGTTATGGCGGTGCCCATGCACAGCTGCCCCAAAGCGTTCATACACCATTGTAATATTTACGAGTCCTCGGCCATTGCCTCCTATAGACCGGTCGTTCTCAGTCACGTGGGTTCCATATCTGGTTTGCGGGGCGAAAAAATAATAAAACGTTTGAACCTGGAATATGCGAGAAAATATAGCTGAGGCAAATCAGGAATGTGTGACAATCACACATTTTTCGTAAACACCTTCTAGCTTCGGGGAGAGATCAAAAAGATGTTTTACCGCATACCAGAAGTGACTATATTCAAGATGGCTGCGCGCTTGTGGAAAAGGTAATAGACTTCTTCCAAAACCGACGTGCCCCATCGCGGCGAAATACCACGCAGTGCACTCTGGGAACTAGTTGGCCACTCAGTTTCGGTTTCGATTGAGCAGCTTCCTTTCATGCTATCACGTCGTGACCGAATGCGCCGCTTGCGTTTTCCATTATTTGAGTTTTCACAAATGTACAATACACTCATTCTCGAGCGATACAAAACGAAGACTGGGGCACTTTCCTTGGTTCCCGAAACACCGGATATTGTTCGTGCGTATGCAAACGTAGTAAGACGTGGCTTAGTCACCTTACGCATGGGTGCATCTTTGAGCTCAATTTCAATAATCCCGTCTAATACCAGTGAACTACAACTGAAATTTGGTCGCCTTGAGCCTTACACGTATTTTGTTTGCCAAACGTCCGCTTCTTGTTACTTCATCGGGCGAAAAGCAAGCCGCATCCTCACATGAGTATCAAAGTTCAGCCCAGCGTTGACGCATGAGCGTTTAAGGAAACTCAATAAATTCGACCTCGCTACTGCACAAAAGTTACTATGATGTCTTCCTCGTGTCATCATATATAGCCCACTCAAATTTTATGCTGATAGGAGATTAGGTTTTCGCAAACGCTGAGATCCGCTAGCTACGACGGAGGCTCTAACAAGCGTCCCCTACTCCTCGTTAAGCCTTTTTGGACGAGCTTTTTTACTGACGCCCGAGATCTGTGTCTGAACGGTGTGTCTGAAATTATCTCGGCATACTCAGTCAGGAAGAAATCAAACGCAGAACAAATATTACGGCCATTAGCAACCGTCAAATGCGCTTTGAATAATTTCGTTCGTTTGCCACACCGCATAGGGGTTCACGCCCGTCCAGCGCACTTCCGGCGAACGGTGCGACATTCTTCACACAATGCTCGACTTTTGCTTTCTTGAAACGGTTTGTATGTGCGAATGTGCCTATATGATTGCAGGATAACTTTATGCGCATACGCGATGTTGAATATTAGTGGAATGCAAGCGGATGGGGACTTAGCTTCGTGCAGTGCTGCGGGTTAGTACAGATAAGAGATAAGAAGTGTGTTCAAATTGAGCTTTTCAATGGCGCCTCCGAGTTTCACCTCACGTACTCAGGCGTATTAAGAAAAACAGTAATTGCAAAAAATTATATTTCTTCTATAGACGCGCAAAACAAACAAACTTCCTGACCAGGTGCGAGCTCGATCTATGCAAACTTATTGGTCGTTAGAGCTTGTTGACTCGTACACAAGCAAGATATCCGAGCTATGCAGCGTCGAGATTCCCAGCACTGGCTCGTTCACATTTATCTCGAAACGCTAACAAAAAGGCTCAATCGGGTACAAAAAATACACCAAGCATGTGTTAAGACAAGCTATACGTCTCGGGCTTGTGCTATAGCTTCGAGGCCTGGCCATTTAGGTTAGTTTAGAGACCAAAAAAGATGCTCTCGGGACCAGAAAACGTGAGATAACGGCCGTTAGTAGTCCACGCTCTCTGTATAATCTCTTGTCGACGTGTCGATCGAAACCGAAACCATGCCACTCTCCTCCCTGGCCAACTAGTTCCCAGAGTGCAACGCGCGCCGTGTTGCATGCCGGGGTTTATGGAAGTAGTCCATTGCATGCATGGCGTCCCGACTGGTGCCCCATGAGTGCAAGCACGTGCAGCTTGCGCGTGAACATACCTTTGGCAATTTGGCAAGCTTGAAATTGCACGGGCTTGTCCGCACGAGCAGATATATGGCGGCGGCCAGTTGCTTTGCTTGCAATCGTCTATAGACCTTTCCAATGTTTACAAAATCACAGTCCAGCGTGCGATCTTCACAGCCCAGCACGTGCGTGTTCGTCGCTTCGGAAAGCGAGCAAAGCACGCGCCATACGCACGAACGCTCAAAATGGCACCGGCCACAAGCTCGTGTTTGAAAAGGTCTATATACTGCCTCAGCCCAGCACGCGCACGTTCATTCCTTCGGAAAGCGAGCAAATCACGCGCCATACGCACGAACACTGAAAATAGAACTGGCCAGGAGCCCCTTTTTTTTTGGAAAGGTTCTATAATTTCTGGGGAATAGGTGGCCGAGCGTGTAAACGTGGCGCAGCTAAGAGTACGTGGAGCGAAAGATTGTGTCTCAGAACCTAGGAATCCAAAGTGCTATTTCCATTCCCTTCCCTCATCATTATGACCGAGCATCGTATACAGGGATGCGGTCGTGTATCACTACACCTGAGTGATGCACGTTAAAAAACCAAGGCTAGCAAGGTAACTGTACCGGAACACTTTTTCATCGACAGCGGAGACACCACGGCGCCTATAGGATATATGCGAAATCCTTGCCAGCTATCATCATCATGCCATTAGGAGCCGCCATATTGGGGGTTTATCACATCTTCCAGTTGTGGACGAGGCGCATCTGCATTTAACTCGGTTTTCATGATATTAGGGCAGTGTATTTGTACACTCAATGGGTTGCCGGTTAGTTTCGGATCAAAGAAGAAAAGAAAGACGGCCGCAAAATTCAGGAAAAGGAATTGCAAGCAACGAGGTCGCAAGACTCGTCACTCATGCAGTGAACTGGGCCATCCAGGTCAATGAACGGTATTTCTCGAAGACGTCCTGTGAAGGTTTCGTACTGGAGTAACTGGACTTGCAGCAGGTGATCATATTTTAGTTCTAGGACTTACACTTTGCCGGGACTATTGTTTTTCGGGCGAAACCGTCGGTACGGGAACCCCCCCAATATGGAGGAAATCTGATCATTGTTCATGAATACACTAGATGGCGCTTCTTTTTGCATATGGTCTATTGGGTGCTGCCTAACTTCCCCCAGCCTAATGATAACACAACGCAATTACTTTCCGATTTCCCTCCCTCCGCGCCCTCCCCCACCGCCAATGTGAAACTATAGTCCGTTATGAACGGGCAAGAGTTTCGCTCGGGAGTTTCCGCATTCCATGAGATAACATAATAGTACAACAATAAAGATAATATTTCAATAACAACCGCAGCAGTAGCCTTGCTTGTGCGTCCTTTATTTAGGGAATGTTTGCCGAGGTCTTTGGGGGGGGGGGGGGGGGGATGGTTACGGAGGCCATATAGATAAATCAGTTATGGCTTCCTGAAGCTCCAGTCGTTGTTGGCCTGCAATTTGTTTACTGTCCTTTATCGTTTCTCTTTTTTTGTTTTGTTTACATACAATTTCTGAGGAAGGCGGTAGAGATTACGTGCTGCGCTGCCGCAACGAAGAAAATGTCGGACTGGCTGGCTGGCTCAACGCCTTATCATTGAGATAAGGTAATTGGTTTATACGGAGATAACAACATAACGGGTTAAAAATAAGATGAAGTAATTACGCGCTACCATCGAGACAAAGTTACGCTTTGAAATTAAGATAAAGTAACACTATATGAGATATCCTAACGTGCGTCGCCATTGCAATAAGATTGTGCGCTAATGCGAAGATAAATTAACGCTTCATAATTTTGATAAAGCAGATGCTCGTTATCAACGCGTTACTGCCCATTACCCTCCTTTGAGATAGAGTATTGAAGGTACTTTTGATCGTATTTAGTATGACGGAGATACATTTGAATTATTGTAGTATAGTATTTTATCTTACTTGCATTTCTTAGTGTTTTATTTTATTTATTTCAGTTATTTAACAACATTTGAGGGGATTCATAGCTAGAATTGGCATAGTGATTGCCAGTCAGCTCAACGCAAACAAAACTAAACCAAAGAAACAAGGTCATGGCAGCAATATATTACTAGTAGATCAATTAGTATTTTCTTATGCTTTCAACGATCGGCCTCTGTGTGCACAACATGCTAACAAACGGAAAATAACAAAAAGCACAAGAAAACTAAATTTTTTCTACCTTTGTATTTTGCTGCCGACAGAGTATTATTTTTTTTTTGCCATCCTGGCACGTATTTCTTCATAAAACACTGCATGCAAAAAAAAAAAAAAAATGCTTGTACTGCATTCATTTCCGTAGAACTACGGCCGCAGCTGAAGAAATGTCCACGGGCCCCTACCGCATGACAATGTCGGGTGCTCATGAAGCGAATGCCCGTTGCTCGGAGTCCTGCAGAGATAGATGTGCAGGCCCCCGCGCCGCCATCTCCGAGGCGCATATGTGGAATTGCGTGCGATTGTGTCTAACCCTTCTCTATACTGACAAAGCCTGGCAGATCGCCACGAGAAGCGGCCGCCGAAGAAGAGGTAGAGCGGCAGACAACGGATGAGAGGAGAGTCAGGTGACGGGCGCCCAGCTGCTGTGAGACACCGAAACACACTTCTCTCGAGCAATGAATGTCCGCTCGTGTTCCTCGCGTTCCTCACGCTACCGCTTCTTTTCCTCGTCGGGTTTGAAAACCATGTTTCGGGTCCTCGCCGCTGCAAAAGCTGTGCGCTGACATCCAGGTTCCCCGAGAAATGCTCTCTTCGTTTCAGCTTAGGTCCGAGCGCGGCCGATGTTATGAGCCGAAGGGCCAATCAAACAGCGAAAGAGGCAAACGTCATGGCGTGCTCTCTGTAGTTGATAGGACCAGCCGGTATTCGCCGTCTCTCTGTGCACTGCTCCTCCGCCTGCTAGTCAAGCGCAGAGAGCACGCCATGACGTTGCGCTTTTTAGCTGTTGCATTGGCCCTTTGGCTCATAACATCGGCCGCGCTCGGACCTAAGCTGAAACAAAGTATACCAGATCCTGGCGCTCCAAATCTGCTCTATGGCTCCGTCGTCGAGCTGCCAGGCTTTGTGAGTATTAGCGGCGAGACGTTTCGGTGGCGCCCTCGTTCGGTTACTCTTCGTGACGCCATTACCTTGTGAAAAACAAGTTCGATGGCGTTTGTAATCGGCATGGTGGAAGCCTGAAATCATAGCGCTCTCAAAGCAACACTGCCAACACCGTCAAAATTGAAGTTCTTACATTCCTCTTATTTTCATCGATGAGACATCCTTTGCTGACGTCATAGCCAGCATTCGGCCAATTGTGGTGGGCCGACCACAACGACGCTTTCGATCGCTCACGTCGCCAATTAGCGGCGAGATGTTTCCGTGGCGCCCTCCTATGGTTACCTTTCGTGACGTCATTATACTTCCGAACAACAAGTTCGATGGTGTTTGTAATTAGCATGGCGGAAGCTTCAAATCATAGCGTTCTTGAACCAACACTGTCAACACCGTCAAAATTGAAGTCCTCACGTTCCTCTTATTTCCGTCCATGAGAACTCTTTTGCTGACGTCATAGTCAGCATTCGGCCAATCGTGGAAGGCCGACCATCGCGACGTCTTCGATCGCGCACGTCGCCAATAGAGGCAATTGATAGAGGAGGCTATGTTCTAACGCTTCGCCGTGTCGCACGAGAGAGCCGCGTGAACTGCCCGTGCCGCAGAGCACGCGAGCTCGGCGCGGTCCAGATACAGTGAACAATGAACGGCGCCACTATTCCCAGGATAGACGGGCTTTAGTCCAGAGCGATGAGCGAAGGTTGTGGAATCACGGCTACCGGAGCGGCGTCTATCGCCGTTTCAATCAGACAGGAGCACGTCGCGTTGAAGCGAGCAAACGAGCAATCCAACAGATAAGAAAGGACGCGCTTGCGCACTGCGCGGTTCTCGGCAGCACTGCGTGTGTGACGTCACTTCCGTGACCAAGTTTCCGTGACATTCACCTCTCAGCTTTGCACCCCCTTCAAAGCGCGAAGAAAGACGTAGTTCTACGACCCCCCCCCCCCCCCCCCCCCCACCCCCTCCTCAAAAAAAAAAAAAAGTCCGCTTTAAAAGTTGGACTTTATGGATCGAAAAAAAACGACGAATTTCGCCCCGCGGCGTTCGCTCAGCGCGTGGCGTCAGAAGAGTGGATGTTGCGCCGAGGGCAAATCGAACGTGCAGCCGGACGAAGTTCGTCCTTTCTTCGCCGCCTTTTCGCTCTATGCAGAACTTCAGCCTTATGGATGTTAGACCCGCATCTCTGTGCTCGCTTACGTATTTTGTCAAGTATAGTTATTTCTTATTCTAACGCCTAAGTTGATGCCCCAGATAAGCCCGCTTCCATACACGTCGTTACAATGAAATCATTTTGTAATTCAAAGAAAGGCATATTACGTTTGCAAGTAGAAATGCTGTGAATGAGGCAATATTGCCACGCGCGTCGCCGAGTGAGCGCGTGCGTGGCCAAATGGTTACAGCGCTTGACTGTCGCGGGGGAAGTCTAGGTTCGATTCCAGTCAGTGGAATGTTCTTTTATTTATTATTTCAACTTGTCTTTCTGGTAAGTTCGAGAACATTATCGTATGATTGAGTTCAGAATGTTCTACGAGCCGAACGTTCTACGCCGAATGTTCCAGAAGCCCACGCGTGTACGTACATAAGGGGCTCCGAGTGGCGAGCCGGAGTCAGTTTTCGCCCCCGCGTTAGATCCAGCTGTTATGCCGACTTCGACGCCCGCGACGCTCTGTCGTTATCCTCTGTTTCTATTTGTTTTGGGCACAAGTTCGCCCCATTCAACGTTTGGTTCACTCAGTTATTCGCCGCGTCATCACTTCATTCGTGACAATATTATATTTGCCACGTAAAGTCTATTACAGAGGTGCCTGTGCGCGTCAAGGCCCCTACGCACATTAACGTTTGAGAGCGTTTGAGTGTGTTTGACTGCGTTGCGGCTGCGAGAAACCAGCTGCATCCCTGCTTCTTATGTCGCGTGCCAAGCTATTCCTCTATTTGGATTCTACGCTTCATATGAAGCACAGAAGTGCCGATGACTCGCTTTCGTTTCGCGACGCAACGCAGTCAAACGCACTCAAACGCTGTCAAACGCGAATGTGCGTAGGGGACTTTAAGCTTGGTTCAGACAGTTGCGTCTGACTGCGTTTGACTGCGTTTGACTGCGCTGCGGCGGCGAGAAACCAGGACATCGCTGCTGCTTATATCGCGTGCCAAGATGATTCCTTGAATCGGAAAGCACGCTTCATACGAAGCATAGATGTGCCAGTGACTCGCTTACAGTTCTCGACACAACGCTGTTAAACGCATTCAAACGCAAGTGTCTGAACCGGCCTTAACTCCGGCAGCTTCAAGCATGCACTGTCCTGCGAGACTTTTGATAAGCATGTCCCGCGAGGACCTACCCAGCATTGCGCATGGTTTAAATTTTGCACGGCGCATCTTAGAAAAATTATAATAAGTTTTGATGACATGAACGGCCATTCTGAAATAAATAATACGAATAAAAAAAAAAAAAACTGCGCTTTTTATGTTTGGCACACTCGGATGTTGTTCTTGAAGCTTTTAGTGAAACGAACACTTGAGGATAATGATGATAATAGTCCCCGGAGAAGGGGAACAAGGGGAACAAAGGACAAACACATCAGAACACTTGAGCACAGCCTGAGATACAAACACTTGTGTGGGTACTGATGCCTTCACCGGATATCCGTTGGTTTCTAGACCAAGGCACGCACAAACACAACGCCTTCAGGTACAGTCACAACCAGTAGATAACCGGCTATAGCGTCATCCTGGCTGTCATAAGGACTAGTTGTTCTTGTTTTCTCTAGAACAGAAAGCCTGTCATCAAAACTACTAATGTAATAGAGTACGCTGGGTCGAGGCAGAGGGTCGAGGTACTAACTTGGAAGGTGGGATGTGGTGTACGCCATCAAAATAACGTTTCTATTTCTTTTTCTTTTTGCTGGATGAGCTTAAAAATAGATTACCTTTAGCTGCTAGTCACTTCTTGCATCATTTTATACTATTATCTTTCTTGTAGTTCCCTTTTTTATATTTCAGCTTGTTTAGACATTACATGATCATGTCCGCGGAACCAAGACAAAAAACCGGATGGTCTGACGAGACCTCGGTACCGCTAAGTAAATTAAATAATTTAATATTTTATATAAACACTATCGATAGGCCAGCATAATAATATACACTTGAAAATGCTTCAACAACAAAGAAAAAAAAAAGAAAAAGGAAATCAGAACATGTAAGAGTTAAACACAGCAATAGCGTCAAGCAAGCTGCTAGATTCAATATTACAAAATTTCCCATTTCAGCTGTTGTCATGAGTTTCTTTCAATGTTATTTCGTATTTGTTTAGCGGGATACCAGATGTAATGAAACTATGAAGGCGTGTATTAAGAAAGCTGGGAACTTGATTTGCAAGTGTTTGTGTGCCTATGTTAGGCCGAATTTTTGGAAGTACATACTTTTCATTACACGTTTTATTATGGTGGTCTGGTCTAGCGCAGAGTTATGAATAGGTAGCATCTTGATGTCTATGGTCCTGAAAAATGTAGCGTGCAAGTAGATAAATGTATGGTTTATCAAATTGTATATATATATATTTTTTTAAGCGGAGTGGTGTGTGCGTCATATTATCTATTAAGCTAACAGCCTTTTTCTGCAGCATATGTAGATGCGTGATATTTATCTTTTTTATGTGACCCAAGACAAGAAAGCAGTAGTAGGCCTTGCTATATACTAACGCATAATAGAGCTGGTACTTGAGCCATTCCATTAGAAGATATTTAGCAGAGGAAATCAAGCCAACTGAATTCGAGATTTTGTTTCTTACTATGTTTACGTGGTTCGTCTAATTCAAATTTTTATAAACCAAACTCTAATAAGTTTGTGATCATCTACGCGTTCAATTTCAGTATTTTCTAATTGAAGTTTAATATTTGTATCAAGGGCCCGCTTCACCAAGCAAATATTACTTGTTTTATATTTTTTTGTATTTACGGATAAACCATTTGCAATTAGCCGTGATGAAAGTTTGAATAAATTTTTGTTGACCACACTCTTTAGCGCGCTATATTTGACCGTGAAAAAAAAAAAAAAAACATTTGTATAAACGGTGTATTATATTAAGTCTTCGGTAAGTGGTATATTAGGCATATCATTATTACAAATCAGAAGAGCAAAAGTCCCAATATCCAGCCTTGAGGCACGCCATATTTTTGTTAATTCTAGAGGTGATTTTACGTTATTATAGACCGCCAGCAAACCGCAGCAGCAGCGCCAGCAAAACGGATGCCATTAAGCGTGAAAACCGGGTACCAGCCGGGAGAGGTCGCTTTGCGCCTCTCCGCGTCTCTGGCGGCTTTCACGGACACGTGTTGTCGGCGCGGTGGCGTACAATGTTTCTTTCCATCACGTGTTTGAAAGCCCGTTTACTCCACAATTAACTGTCACGTGCTTTCGATTTCTTGGATGGGAAGGAATCACGGAAAAACGTATTGATTTCTTGTCTGTCTCGATTCACATTCAAAGTGACGACCACTTGGTAACTGATAAGTGGTTTCTTTATAAGGATGTAAAACAGTGGACTGAGGACGACAGACGAGGTGTTTCACTGGAGGGAACACCAATGCTGCAGTGAAGTGAATGGGAAGGTTCCATAGCAGCTTTTATTGAGTTTGGTTGTGTTCAATTAGCTTCAAGATAAGCCAGCCACGCCGGTCGGTGCGCTCGCTATTCATCTTGGCTGCTTTTCGCCGAAAAAGCCTCTGGACCACGCCGAAGGAGTTGGGCTGATTTCGCAATTACTTGATTCCGGAAAACCTGCTCGCTGCATACGATTCATGAGGGAAATTGTCTGCTTTCAAAAGGTGGGGGACGCGTCTCGCCAAGTTAGAAGCTGTCACGACATTATTATCTATCGCGCTTCCAATATTTATATTATACCCCCGTCGAGACCAGCAGCAATATATGCCTACATTGGTCAGGTTGTCCGGCCACAAAAAATACTCAGTTTCTCCGTTCAGGATTCGAAGTCAAGTTCAATGCAGAGTGGTTCTGCGTGAATCTCCGATGAAGACTCTCTTCCGTTTGTCCGCATTCGTCTCCGTGCTGCCGGCTAGAACCATTTGACTGAGTTTAAGTAGTATCTCTCTGTCTGTCGAATATACTTTTATTCAGCAGTTCACCTAATTGCTAGTCAACTAAGTTCATATTTCAACCCAAAGAATTTACTAATATCGCTTTAGTAGGACATAGTAGGTAATGTAATACATAACCTGCATATTCGTCAAAATGACTCCTCGATTGCTACTAAAACCTGAATTGAAATACGAGTATCAGCTGCTTGGTGGGGCGCCAGCAGGTTAACATGCTCCTTGGCTCAAGAAGCGCTTGATTAATTTTCGTATTTTTCCTGCAGCCTGTGTTGTTGGCCGAGCAGACGACTGGAGCTGTTTCCTAAACGTGGACACGCACAAAAGCTCGATTTCGCGGACAGAAAAGTCCCATGGTCGAAGGATGCGATTTAGCAGAAAACTACTCTCGGTGGAACAATTCTGTAGTCATCGCCGCTTTCCTTAGCTGATCAAAACTGATTAGAGTCTATTACCGTCCCTGCGAAATCCATAGTTTCGGTTTTGAACGAAATCTTCGAAACAAAAGTTTGACATGAAAAGAACAAAAAGCGCCGGGAAAACAAAACTATGCTCTGCAAGTTTATGTGCATCGGCTACAATTCACCGTCGCAGTTGAAATACCTATAAAATAGGGCATTAAACAAAAGTAAATCTGTTAAATTGAATGCGCTACCCGTTCAGGTGGCCCGGCCGAGCCTACGCGACCTGTTCCCAGCCGCCATGTTTGTTTGGTGGTGGCGCCCCCTATAGGCCGCTGGAGTCGCGGATACTGTGTACGAGATGTAAGGTAGTTAGGAATACGTTTTTTCGAGGTTCCTCGTATACCATATGCCTCGAGCTTTGAAATAAGAATGTTGTACTTTATGAAGTCAACGCCTTTATGAAAATCGATATATATAAACCAATTGTAAAGAGTTGATTTTTTATTATGTATTATTTTATCTTTCATATGCAAAAGTGCTAATTCAGTTGTTGTACCTTTCTGAAAGCTATATTGTCGTGAAATTGTAACTGCCACAAAAATATGAAACCGCTTGTCAATTATATTTTCAATTATTTTCGAGAACAAAGGGAATACTGATATGGGCCTGTAATGCCAAGTAATGTTTGGAGCCGCCCTTACTGATTGCTGAAACTTTTGCTATTTTCAGTTGATCAGGAAATCGGCACTACTACTTTGAGGTCATCGACACTACAGGGTGTATTATTTTTAGACACGTTATGATCATTATTATTTCTTGTTTAGTGGCAGGATATAAAGCGATGGAACGTGGAACTATTTTTTTAGGTATTTTCAATGATCACCAGCTTGACCTGTTAACGGGAATTCACCAGCCTCTAGAAAATGTGAACTAAATCTTGTCACCAATTAATTACCTGTTAACGTCTCACCATCTATTTTTAAATCAGAGAGGCAGTTATCCCGATGCTTAGGTCTAATAATTTCGTTAACCGACTCCAATATCCTTTTTGGATTATTCTGTACGTCCGCGAACTTGCGCTGTAAGAAACTCTCTTGATTTTCGTGAATCTGAGTTCAAGCGATTTTTATATTTCTTGAAATTCCAGTAAAATGATGGTGTCTTTAGTTCTAACAAATCAAAAGAAAATTTTATTTTTGTCTCCTTACGCAAAAATTTTTGCGTGACCCAGGGCTTTCTAATTTTTATATTTACCATATTTAGTCCCCAAGGAAATGATGACTCATAATAGTTCTTTTGTGTTTCGTAAAATACGTTATGCGATATTTTTAGGTTCCTTTCACACAACATATTTTCTCAGTTGTGTTCCAGCAATGAGGCATATAATGTACCTAAAGGTTCCTCTGATATTAACCGGCACATTCGTGAAACCGGTTTATTATTAAACTCATTTCTTTCAGGCAAAATAATAAAGAGGCATATGATCACTTATTCTAGCGGTTATTACTCCAGATTGTATATCGTTCTATTGAAAGTTTGTTAAGCATGGATCTAATATGTGGATGAAGTAGATGCTACACGGGTGGGAGTGTGAATTAATTTGTAGAATTCACAGAGACTGGATAAGAGTTGGGAATTCTATCTGCTGTGAATTTTCTACGAGCAAAACTATATTTATGTCGCCAACAATCCGCACCCCTGCCCGTTTCGATGTGGCTGAGTATCGTACCGGAGTGCGGTCGTGTATCGCTGTACTGCCCGGGGCACGTAAAGACCCCAGGCTAGCAGTTGTACCGCACCGGCCAAATTTCTCATATACAGCTGAGACACCAGAAAACCAGTAAGGATGAGTAACTTTCGCCTGTACAAACTTATATACACAGCAGTTATTTTTTTTTTGTATTATCCATTTGTCTTGTATTTATTGTCGGGTATCCTATTTTATAAGTTGTCCTTTGTTGATCCCGAGCTGTCTCATTGTATCCACTCTTAATTAGGTAGCTTTAATCTGATCAGACGGAAAAAAAATACGTAAATAAAACCATTCCGTATGGTGTGAAAAATGGGCATGCCAACAAAAAGCAAGACAGAACGAAAACGACCAAATCAAATCTCTTTTAATCGACATCCTTTTAGCTAAAACATTCGCACATGTACTCTTAGATTCTTCCACGTGGTATACTGCACCACGGTGCACTGGAAACGCCAATCACTAACCTTTATTTAATCAGTCCAACCAATGAGGATGGCAATTGGCGTAGTCCTCCGATGTGCATGCAGCCTCCATTCCAACATGTGAGGCGTCAGCTTCTTTTGCGACTGATCTGGCCCGTTCACAAAGACGCGTTTACGTTGTTTTTTTATGTTACGGGAGCTTACATCAGCTTACGTCGGTACTTGGAAGCCACCGGTAGATCCGTGATTTGTATGAGGCATGGCGTTTGTGTTGTTGTAGCCCATTGGTTAGTATAAGTTTTGCTTGCTTTGTTGTATTTTGTTCAAGATGTTGGCCGACCCATCTGAGAAAATGATATTAATTCTTATCGTGTTTTTTCCCGTTCAAGTACGTGCTGCTTTTGTTTTCTATAGATCTCCGAAACTGTATATATCCTCTCCAATCATAGTCTCATAAGGGACTATATACTGGGTGACAAGGGGCGGCCAGGCTCTTTAAATCGACCGCAAAATTCGGTTTCTTAACCTATCGCGCTACGACTTTGTGCAGCGTTGCCCACAGATGGTGCATTTTTTTCGTAAAATTTGCAAAGAGCGAACTTACCTAAGGAAAAAGTAAAGAAAGAAAAAGGCTTAGCTCCTATGGAAATGCGGCGAAGCCAAAGGTCTTCAAACAATACGGCGCCGTTTCGCACGGGAGACAAGAGATGGCGCAACGAACGCCGCCAACGAACGAGCATACGGCGCCGAGAGCCGGCGTCTTTAGCAGAAATGTTTACGACTCAAAAGCGGAGCGCGTTCCGCAGGCGGCGACAGTTCCAGAAACAAAAACAGGCGCGGTAACAACAACTGAAAAGCAGACGACATCAGTACCCCCCCCCCCCCCCCCAAAAAAAAAAAAAAAAAAAAAAAAAACAGTCAAGATATCCCGACAACCCCTTTTTCTGATCGATTATGTGTCCATTCAATATGTTTTATCAGTTAGGATGATAAAATAATGCTTTGGCAACTGATATCAGAAACGCTCGCGCCACTTTTGAGTCAAAAAAGATCGTCTGCTAAAGAAAAGACGCCGGCACTCGGCGTCGTATGGTCGTTCGTTGGCGGCAGTTGGCGTCGCGACCGCTTGCGCCATCTGTTGTGTCCCGTGCGAAACGGCACCGTGTTGTTTGAAGACCGGTGGCGTCGCTGCGTTTAAATAGGAGCTAAGCCTTTTTCTTTCTTTACTTTTTCCTCAGGTAAGTTCGCTCTTTGCAAATTTTACAAAAAAAAAAATGCACCATCTGTGGGCAACGCTGCAATAAGTCGTAGCGCGATAGGTTAAGAAACCAAATTTTGCAGTCGATATAAAGAGCCTGGCCGCCCCTTGAATCACATAGTAGTATAGGGTGGTTCAAGTCACCAGGCTCGATCTAAAATGGACCGTAAAAATCGACGCCTGCACGTAGCAATCTAAACTTTTCGTCAAAGGTGTATTTCACAGGTCGGTTTTTCTGGTAAAATTACAAAGCGTAGTTCTCTTTCTGTACAAAATAAGGACAAGAAACTTGCCAGGGTCTATGGTGGGCAGCGACGCAGACGACGGGCTCAGTAGCGGTGTGTGTTTGGCGTTCGTATTGATAGATGGCGCTACCTCCTTATCGCGACGGCTTGCGACCACCCTGGTTTATTACAATGAACATAATCTTTTTGAAATGTACCTTCGGTTAAAAAATAAATGCGGACAATAAAATCAAAACTTAAAGTAAAAAAACACGTCTGCATAACGGCGGCGCTTTTGCTGCCGACGGATTTCGTCTGCGTGTCGTCTGCTTTCTTTCGCTGGTCGGCTACACCTTCGGACGCTGCTCCAGACGCCATCTATCAATACGAACGCCAAACACACTCCGCTACTGAACCCCTGTCGTCAGCGTCACTGCCCGCCGTCGACCCTGGCAAGTTTCTTGGCCTTATTATTTACAGAAAGAGAACTACGCTTTGTAATTTTACAAGAAAAAACCGTCTTGTGAAATACACCTTTGACGAAAAGTTTAGATTGCTATGTGCAGGCGTCGAATTTTACGGTCCATTTTAGATCGAGCCTGGTGACTTGGACCACCCTATATATTGAAAGATAATAAATTATTAGCTTTTCACGTTACACAGGATGCACGAATGTTCCAGTGACTCGTAACGAAAGAAATCGTAAGCAAGCGCTCTTGTGTGAATGGACCTTGAGACAGCTTGCCCAATTGGGTGTGATGCCGATCGCCATTCTCATTGATTGAACTAATTAGTGGTAGACCAAGGATTGATGTTTCCAGTGCATCCAGGTGAAGTATCCGCGTGGGAGCTTCTGAGAGCCTAGTGCGTACGAGTGAAGGGCTTTCGTTTGTGGTATTGGCGGCGACTCGATGAAGCCCGCGTGACCCCAGCACGACGTTTCAGTTGAACGGGGCTTTCCCTGTCGCACGGCGGTTGGGATCAGGGTTTGGCGAACCCGATGACTCCGCAGGTGAGTCGGCCTCCGGCGTTGCCCGTCGACAGGCTCTCCGGGTGATTGGTCCTGCCCAGGTCGTCCTGACGTTCGTGTACCTGCGTTCACCGGTAGCGGGACGAGAATGGAGTCCGCGGCTCTATAAACGGGATTTTTCTGTTCGTGCATTACGAGAATGCATGCTCCTGGGGCATGGACTATCGAGTCGAATCAAAGAGGGGAGTAAGCGAGAGTTTATTTCGTACGAAATTAATAGGTCAAATTTTGGGGGTTTTACGTGTTAAACAAGCGAAGGTCATCTCATCTTGCACGCCCCAGCGAAAGACCGATGATTAATTTCGACCACCTGGGGAGCTTTTGACGTGCTACTGAGGTCACGGTTATACACGGCGCCTTCTCGGCAATCAGCCTCCGCCAAAGTACGGGCACCTCGGCCGGGGATTCGAACCCGCTACCTGGGGATTTATAGGGCGGCGCTTTGCCTCGGAACCGCCGAGTCGGCGTGAAATAGAATACGCGTTTTAAAGCGTCAAATGCTTTTTAGCGGAACCCCCATCCGAAAAATCTGTCCGTCTGTGCGTTTCCCGGTAAACTTAGTGGGGAAACTGAATTGATGCTTGGATCACGTGACGTCAATTGATGCCACGTGACCTGACTTCACGTGATCAATACACCAATTAAATTTCCCGACTAAATTTAGCGGGAAAATTTACAACACGTGACCTGACGTCCGGTGACCTATACTCCGATTCACTTTCCCCGCTAACATAGCCTCTTTTATTAGAGAGTTTTCGTAGATCGTTTTCGCCGTCCCGCAACGCCCTCCGCAATCCGCTACGACACCCGGAACTCTACAGTCAAGGCTATCGGCGCGCAGGCGCAGTAGCAACTTCTTCGTTGCGGAGGGCTTAGCGGAGGGGGAAACGCGATCTACGAAAACTCCCTATTCTAGAAAGCCTGTCAAATCGGGAAAGAACGTGGCCGCTTTTAAGGGGAAAGGAGATCAGAGAAGGCGCACAGAGACTCTCTCTTTGGCAGCGCCAAACAAATGTCCCAGCGGTAAAATCCAGAAACACGAACGCGCTCCTTTTTGTTTCGTTTTTTTTTTCTTTTTTTTTTCAGGAAAGAGGAACATTTTGCGCCGACCCTCCATTCCGCCCCTCTCCCGTTCCTCCACGCGCCTGTAGCCTCCATTATTTCTTCTCCGTTGCTCATGGTAATAAAAACCCGAGACTCAGGAACACAGAAGGGGCGTCCCCTTCTGTGTTCCTGAGTCTCGGGTTTTTATTACCATGAATCACCACCAGCTCGCTTGTTTTTTAAGTATTGTTGCAGTTATTCTCCCTTGCTGTTTGTTGTCGTTTCGCGGATAGGTCACCGCTGGCTGAAGGGTTACTCCAAAGCCATATAGATATTTTTTGTGTACTCTCGTCCCCAGCAACCTAATAGGCGTATCCGGTATGGGAGACGAAAAAATATCAAAACATTTCAACCTGCAAAAAGTAAAAAAATAGAGGGGAGGCAAAACGAGAATGTGTGACGGTTACGTTTATGTCCTAAATGCCTTCTATTGGCGTGGCGACGGCAAAACAATGTTTTCGCCCATACTGGAAGTGACGACAATTCAAGATGGCGGCGCCCTTGCGAAGAAGGTCTATATTGGGAGAGTCTGGCCAGTAGGCGTGGCCACAACACGCTTTCGGCGCAGTGCACCGTTGAGGTGCGCGTCGTTTGCTACGGGCCGACTTCTTTTTCGCCTGAATAAACGTTTGGGGTCAAACGTCGAGCAAGCCTCATTCGTTAGCATTTTAACCACCGAGGAATAACACTATATAATTTTCTTGCCAGAGGCAGCGAAATAATAGGAAAGAGAAATTTGGATGTCCATCCCATGCATTACACCGGACGAATGAATGAAAATGGCGGCCCCCTCCTCACAGCTGGAAGCAGCCGAGAGTCGACGCGCATGCTCTCGTGCTTCTCACTCAGCGCCGCGGGCTGATTGGCTCACTCGGAAAAGCGGCGTTACGGCGCCGAAATTATAAACTGGCCATACTCTCCCAATAAACGGCCCCATGGGTTACTCTAGAGTTCCTGTATAGTCTCCCTACGGGAGCCAGAGTTGCGCGTTCATCCTCGGCGGGTGGCCGTATCGCCGACTTTCCTGCACGGCCCTGGATTCTGTGCTCCTCGCGTGACTGAATTCGGCGAGTAGCGCCTCCACGCGCGCCGCCGCGCATGGAAAACAGGAAAGGAGGAGAAGGAGGCAGACGCGGGGGAACATACGCCGGGGCGCGTGCAACGTCGGCGAAGCGACCGTATTGGTGGCTTTCCTGCACGGCACTGGATTCTTTGCTTCTCACTTGATCGATCTCGGCGAATAGCCGCGCGGCGGCACGAGGAAAACAGACGCGCAAATCTGACTCCCGTAGGTAGCCTATACAGTTACTCTAGGTAACCCCAGAGGTGGCTCTGCGCTACCATATGGGTAACCGTTCGGCGCTGCTTCTCGCCTTCTTCCGGCGGCCGCGCGCTCAATGGCTCCGTCGTGGAATCGACAGGTTTTCTAGAATAAAGGAGGAGGTCACTAAATTTAGCGGGAATTTGATGTCACGTGACGTCACAAGACTAATGAACCAATTTAGTTTACCCGCTAAATTTAGCGGGAAAATTGATGTCATCTGACCTGATGTCACGTGACCTTTACACCAATTCAGTTTCCCCGCTATGTTTCGCGGGGAAAGTGATGTCACGTGATCTAAACACCTTCACTTTCCCCGCAAAATTTAGCGAGGAAATTGGTGTTACGTGGCATGCACCAAATTTTAGTTTCCCCGCTAAATTTAGATGGAAAATTGACTTCATGTGGCGGATGCAGGCACGTAGCCAGGATTTTGTTGGGGGGGGGGGGGGGCGCCCATGACAAAAAGCTGTATGAGGTGGAGGGGCAGAGGAGTCCCCAGCAAAATGGAAGATTTCAGGGAGGGGCCCGGCCGGCCCTCCCCCCCCCTCCCCCCCCCCTTCCCTGGCTACGTGCCTGGACGGATCCACCCAATTTCCCCTCTCAATGTTGTGGTGAAATTGATAGAAAATAAAGGTTCTTCTTCACTCCCCGAAACGACGGCTTCACCCTTTCACCGCAGCGTTTTAACGCATGCAACGAATGCGAAATAAACGTTTTGCCACCACCACCACCAAAACGACGTCTTAAAGACTCCTAACAATTTGAAACGACCGCGCTTTAAATAATGCATTTCATGGATTCTAGGACTTGGGAGATAAAGGTCGCGGCCAGTATATTTAAAATGAATTTTAGAGGTATGGGGTAATATATTAAGCCCTAAACATTAACTGTGCCATCAACTAAATATTTAAGGAAATCAGTGTTGAGCCGTGTCAGTGCTCGAGAATTTTGAAACAAAATGTATTCGCACTGTTAGTACAGTCTCTGCAAGTATTATCGGTATTCGAATAAGCCTGGAATTGAGCGAGGATGAGAATAGAAGCGATCTTATGTCGTGTAATTGTGGTGGCTCAATTCCTCATCAAACCTCCCTAATGGTGGCAAGTTCACAAGGAGGATTCTGTCCCAGACTCTGTTTCTTTTCGTGTATCGAACTTTTCGATTATCGTGACGCCACACTCACGACGACGGCCCTGCCAACGATGCCGTGGCCCCCTTCGAACTCGAGCAGGCGATCGTAGAAGTTGAACACGGCGTTGCCGTTCGCGTCGGCTTCAATGTTGCCTAGGTCTCCGACGTGCCTGTACGAAAAAGAAAAAATATATATAATAGTTGGCAAAAAACAAAACAAAATAAGCTTCAAGTGATTGCAGCCGGAATGGTGAAATCGCCACGTGGCGCTTAGTTGTCGCAGATAAACCAAGATCGAGAGTGCTCAAGCCGTTCCCACTTGTCAATCTCGGGGTCGCTTCGACAGGCAGATATATTTTTTAAAGAACTTTATTTTGCTACATTGGTACTGTCGTCGAGTTCAACGTCTTAAAAAAAAACAAAAAAAAAAAAACAATGACGGTAATGCAGTGAATACAAAAGCTGATATCGCTGCTCTCCACGAGCAAGCAAAATGTGCACAGTCATATATGGGCAGTGAAAGCCTGATGCAGAACAGCGGCGTTCTGAAAGCCTTTGAGAACGGTTTCTGCCTATAGACGTTTGCAAGTACGGCCTCTGGGCGCCGCCATCTTGCTGCTGGTGTTGGTAGACCGTCTGATCGTCAAGCATTGCTGAGGCCGTGGGTTCGCTTCAGCAATGCTTGACTCTCAGACGATCTACCCACACCAGCAGTGAAAAATGGCGACGCCCAGGGGCTGTGCTTGCAAACGTCTATAGACCTTTCCAGCGCTTATCATTCACATGAAAAATGCCGACTGACTGTGCTGTGGACGCATCCGTGAGCGGCATCTGATATTTCGCGTAAAAGCGCTTCTGCGCATTCTCACAATGCGTTTCACAGCCCAGACAAAAAAGATAGCAGAATACATAAGGCGATTTTTGGAATGGTCTATATACCTGCCACGTGTTACAACTATGGCTGCCTTGCAATCCGATCCCGCTGTGTTGGCAAGCGCCACGTGTCGCCCTTTCGCAGGCCCGGTAATTGCTCGTTTGGGCGAATAATTTTTTGTTTTTACGACTGTGCGTCAAGTTTTTAAACAGGCTACTTCATACTCGCGACTCCAGCGTCGTTATTTCAATTCCATTTCCTCTGTTTCACATTTTGGCTGCCAGGCCGCGGCAGCTTTCACTTTATATGCCAGGAAAGGCGGTAGCTCCCCGCTTCACTCCTTCACGTTTTCTCTGTTTGGTGGCGTCGCTTCCTCTGGAGTTGCGAATACTCAGACCTATGAATCGTTCAGTATTGAGAATGACGTCTACTTTGCATTTGAAAATGTACTCGCGATGCTAGGCGCGGCTTGGGCAGTAAATGCGGGATTCGGCGAAGAAACGTGCGGCACGTCGGCGACGACTGCTGTGTGCGTATGCTGGAAACGTAGGCTGTTTTCAACTGCAAGTATATGTGCCATCCGTAAGGTAGGTAAATGCATGCACTCATGTTATGCACGTTTCTGTTTTGTTGGATGCATATATCGCTGTGTTCCCAGATCAGTTCGCAGGCACGAGACATCTTTTTTTTTTTTTTGTGTGTGTTCATACCGGGATAGGGTTGGTTATCTTCAGAAGCTGCATTTTGTAGTCTGGATGATGCATTGACGCTATTGACTTTCTGAGGAAAAAAAGCTTTAACAAAATGACCAGAACTATTGATACGACTGCAGGTTTTGCGAGGTTTAAGATTCCAAAATGTTACGGGTAGCAGAATGCTCGCCTTTACTGGAAAGTGTTTTTATGTGTAACGTTAGCTAGTACGTTAACCGTTAATTAAACAATGATTAGATCTCTACGAGGTACACAAAAGTAATATTGACTTTTCTTAGCCATGTTATACTTTTAACGCTCTACCGGTGATTCTCGTAATTCACTCGCAGACTAATCTACGCGTAGATTGCCCCGCAATTCGCTATAGGAAAACCGATCATTTGTATTGGTCTAGCCTGTTGAACCAGTCAGAAGGTTAATTGGTAGCATACTCTAATGGTCATGCAGTCTCAATTACGAAGAGGCGTCCACATTTTTTGCCTTCTCATTGCCTGAATTGGCTAAACTGACAAAAACGACATTGGTGTTCGTCCTGCATCGCGAACCAGTCTGCGTGCAGAAGATTGTGAAAGTGTCGAAGAAAGACTGGCCTGTAGTCATCCTCAGGGGCACCGTGGACGGTGTTGCCAGGGTTGAAGTGGGGACCGGCACTCGGACAGCCTGCATGGTTGGAGACAGGAACAGCGCCTCGCTTCATTCGTCTGCCCTGAGAAGCACTGTCACTGACAACTAAAGAAACCCGGGCCGTGGCCAGTTCAGAGCATTAATACTGCTTCTTAGCCATTAAGATTGCGGTATTAGCCGAGGAGGACTCTGAAGAACGAATCCAAAAGCAAGAGGTGTGAACACAAGCCACACCCTACGTTTCTTGAACAGTATATTATATACATACAGCGTGCTTTTCCAAACCAAAAAGAACTAACTTTATTAATATTATTTTTTTTAGCAAAAATAAACTGCACATCGCTGAACGCTCATTCACCGCCCAAATGTAGCGCTAGCGATCTAAACAAAATGCCAAATTTCGGAACCAACCAAAGTCTCATTAAAAAAGTTTTCAGTAATTTTCTGAAAATTTCAAGGGGAGAATGGATCCCGTTTTCGGTAACTGGCGCCATTCTGCTCCATGCATTCTATCGGCCGCCGTTTTCCCCCCTGAACATTTTAGAAAATCACTTATAACTTTCGAATAAGATGACGGTTAGTTCCGAAACTTTGCCATCTGCTTGGGGTCTCTGGCGTCTGCATTTTGGGTGGAGAATGAACGTTCGGCGATACGTAGTTTAGATTTGTGGTGAAAAACAAACAAACAACCTTAGCATTTTTTTTTTTGGGGGGGGGGGGGGGGGGGGGACACCCGGTATATATAATTAGTGACGTTTTTTGCTTCCTGATTGGTTGTTGGGCATTCTTATCGCCTCACGTTGCAATCTCATTATCTGCAGGGTGATAACATAAGCTGCTCGGGACTCGCGTTGCTTCAGTTTTTTCGGTGGCTATGCGGAGAGCAAGTTCGTCTGCTTCTTGCGCAGGGGTTGCGGTGATGTCAGAAAGACGCCAAGCTCTGATTGGCTCTGATTGAAGGATAGTGGGTAGACCTCAATGCGAGCCGCCTTGAGGTCTACCCACTATCCTTCCAATCAGAGGCAATCAGAGCTTGGCGTTATTCTGACGTCACCGCAACCCCTGCGCAAGAAGTAGACGAACTTGAGCTCCGCATAGTCGACATTGCTCAGATCAGGGGCGTCATTACCACATTGTGATTTCCAGAAGGCGCGCTTCCCCGGGATATTGAACAGTTACAAATGACCACTCAGACTCAATGTACGCTGAATTCCTAAGCACGTTACAGTAGCACGCTTAAGGTGTATCCACATGACGGACCGGGCCGCGGACCGATTGATCACGTGATGCGCGGCCCGCGGGCCGCCCGGCTGCAATGAGCATCCACACGGCGGACCAAAAGAGCAGACGACAGAGCGAACGGGCGGTCTAACCCTCGACCTCACAGCTCCGCCAAACGCATGCAGCGAGCTGCTTTGAGGCTATTTGTAAGGGGCCAAGATGGAGGTTGAACGAAAGAGACGTTTGGCCGCGGTGGCCCTGGCGTTGACTATTAAGGACGAGGAGGACTTAAGTGAACCGAAAAGGGCAATCCCACTGAGCGGGGAATTGCTACACGAGCGCGATGACGTAAAAAGTTGCATCGTCGCACCATGCCGCCATCGTCGCACAACAAAAGGTTTGTCTTCTTCGTCTTCAACAGTTGGCGCCAAAAGAGAACAACTTTGGATTTGGATTCCAATCCAAACAACAAAAGTCAGCTTGTTGCCAGTCTTAGCGCTTCAATTATATAAAAACGCCGCGGTCCGCCACCAAGGTCCGGGCGAGAAAAGTCGCTTGGCATTTCTCAGAAGCGCGGGCCGCGGACCGCCGGCGGACCTCGAAAACCGGCGACGTAAGATCACGTGATGCGCGGCCCGCGGACCAAAACAGCAATTTGGTCCGTCGTGTGGATACACCTTTACCAGCTCATTGTTCCGATTTTTTTCTCTCCTCATTTATGTGATGGGAAATGAAATATGCTCTAGTCATCGACAACTTAAGGAACGATGGGCGTAGCGAGTCCCGGAGCATCCGCACCGCAGCAGCTAATGCGCCGTGCGATATTAGCACAGGAAGACAGATGATGGAATCATGATGCATGACGCGGGAACACTATTCCGAAACTTGGAATTTCAGACGAGTTTTTATGCTCCGTTCATGTATTAAAGGGACACTCGAGTTGATTCTGATGTAGCCTATTTAAGGCGATAACTCAATGTAAGCGCTTTCATTGGCTGACTCACACACTTGCGACCGCGCACAACAGGCAGCATCAGTGTCGTCACGAGGGTGCAGCGGCACCCTGGGCGGTAGGCCCGCCGCTACACCCCCCCCCCCCCGCCCCCCCCCCCCCCCTTCTCTTCACAGATGTCCCCGCCGCGACACCCCCCTGATCCCTGCACCCGGGGCGGTCCTCCCCGCCCCCCCCCCCCCCCCCCCCCCCCCTGTGACGCCACTGGCCGCAGCATAGCATGCAGCAGGGATGGCGGTCGCAAGCGGCTTAAAAGCTGGTTATGTCGGTTGCAACGCACTCGAACGCAAATGTATGAACCAGCCTTTAAAGGGATACTGAACCATAGAATTTAGTGCCCATAATAGTGGCGCACGTTCTTCCACGGAGCCAGCAGCCGCCGGTGTGCGCGAGCACTCGCAACGAAAATGACGTCAAAGACCTCCATTCGCGCTTGAGGACAGTGAAATGCATGGGCTTCGGGCCAAAGGAGAATAAAGACAGGCTTTTCATCTCTACAAGTGAAAGCTACATGCTTGTTAGACTAATTAATCGCTTACCTTTTACACCAGACACCACCGTATAGATGAAAAACTTGTCTTTATTCTCCTTTCGCCCGAAGCCCCTGCATTTCACTGCCATGAATGGAGATCTTTGACGTCATTTTTGTTGCGTGTGCTCGCGCACACCGGCGGCTGCTGGCTCGTGGAAAGAACGTGCGCCACTTATTATGGACACTAAATTCTATGGTTCAGTATCCTAAAGGCTGGTTCGCACAGACCCGTTTTTTACGTTATGTTACGTTACGTTACGAAAAGTTACCGGGAAATTCGCGCCTCGTATTAAACGTGGCTGCCAATTCAAGGAGGATGCGTGGCACACGCGGCATTCGAGACACGAAGGTTTCGGTGAGTTACTTAACGTAAGAAAACGGTGCTGTGTGAAAAGTTGAACCGAGCTCAACTCCTTAAAGGCCCCTACGCACATTAACGTTTGAGTGCGTTTGACTGCGTTGCGGCTGCGAGAAACCAGGACATCCCTGCTTCTTATGTCGCGTGCCAAACTATTCCTCTATTTGGAGTCTACGCTTCATATGAAGCACTAAAGTGCCGATGACTCGCTTTCGTTTCGCGACGCAACGCAGTCAAACGTACTCAAACGCTGTCAAACGCGAATGTGCGTAGGGCGCCTTAAGGCTGGTTCACACATCTGCGTTGGTTGCGTTCGCATGCAACCGAAACGACCGTAACGACAAAGTCACCGGGACAAGCGTTCGCCGAACACAGCATGGCAAGTGATGAAAGGGGTCGCTTCGCGAAGCAATCCATGAGCCACGGTTGTTGCGGTGTTTTTGTCGTTACGGTCGTTTCGGTTGCATGCGAACGTAATCATTGCAAGTGTGGGAACCAGCCTTTACGTTACGTTACGACGAGCCTTGTGTTCTCGGTTGCCACGGTAACTCACCGTCCTAGCTTGTCGTCACCGAAACATTCGTGTCTCGAATGTCGCGTGCCAGGCTATATTCTTGAATTGGTAGCCACGCTTAATACGAAGCACAGATTTCCCGCTGACTTTTTGTAACGTAACGTAAGGAAACGGGTCTGTCTGCACGAGCCTTAAAACCGGGGTCACACTGCTCGCACATCATACAAAAAATAGTCTGCAAACAGATTCGAACGCAAGTTACCGCGAGGTCCGTGCTTCGAATGCCGCAAGCCAATGAGTTCAAGGAGCAACTTGGCACGCAGCCTTCGAAGCACAGATATTGCGGTGACTCGTGTTTGCACCTAAAAAGGGCAATAAAAGTAACGTTCGAAATCTCCAAGCAATTAACTGTTTTCATTTGTAAAATTTTATGTAAGCGGTGGGGATCCCGAGGATGGCTCGATCCCCGTGAGAAAATAGTGCCCGTGCATTTTTATGGCTGCGAGTTTACTACACGTCCTGCCATCTAGAACTGGTCATTTTTTATCGACTGAAGCCCATCGAACAATCTGCCATCAAAAACAAGCGTCTACAAAACGCACCCGAGTGCCCCTTTAAGACCGACCGCGGTCGAGGCGGGAAAAAACTCCGACGGAGCCAATATGAAGCAGCTCCTAAAATGTATATTGTCATGGCGGTCGCCGTCTTTCGGCGTTTGTAATATCAAACGGCTAAACCAGTCACGGATAAGGAGTGTGCCGTGATCCCGCGATTATTTTGCGCGTCCTTGGTGTAGCCGATGAAAGCTGACGCACAAAGACGACGGTTGCCATGACAATGCATTTTTGGCGCATTCCTGGTTGGTTTCTTCGGAGCGTAGCATTGGCAGGTTAACTGAAACAAGCAACTATACAGCGTGGGCGAAATCATAGCGAAATGGATTGAACGCACTTTAAACTGACCGCATAAATCGGTTTCTTAACTAATCGCGCTGGAATTTACTACAGAGGTGCCTGAAGTTGGTAAAAGCTTTCGCTAAAATTGTGGAAAGATTGGCTTCCCCAAGTAAATCAATAAAAATCTAAAAGTATGCTTTTTATATTTTGCATGCACAGTAAAAAAAAATAGTATGTGTTACTTTGGCATTTAGTTGGGACAAATGAAGTGAAGAATAGGTAAGCCAATTCTCTTTTCTTTCCATTCACACACTTTTTAATCGTAGTAAACGTCAGAATAGCCCACAACGATTTTCTGGTGATCAGGGGTTTCCTCAGGAATTGAAATTAGGGGGGGGGGGATCTAAATTTTTAGGGGGTGGGGGGGTTGGGGGGGCATTGCGAATAGAGGAGTCGTTGCGAATTAAGGGGGTACCTTCAGAAAAACAAACGGGGGGGGGGGGGTGTACACCCCTCCCTACGGGGTGTGTAAGGAAATCACTATTGGTGATTTCGAAATAAAAGGCTTAGCAATAATTTTCCCCTAAACAAAACCAATTTTTTTTTTTTTTAGGTTTTATGTGTTTATGCTCTTAATTAATGAATGCACCAGCTTCGAGCACCTCTGTATAGGAAATCCCAGGGCAATAAGTTAAAGAACCGATTTAGGCGGTCAGTTTAGAGTGCGTTCAATCCATTTCGCCCATGCTGTAGATGATGCGATGATGGTGAGGTGTAACGGACGAGGAGCCAGTTGTGTGTTCAAGCGGGTTCAGTGCACGATGTGGACCTCGTCCTGGTTATAGGTTGAAACAAACAACCATACACGATGAAGATAACGATGGGACACATAACGAGCCACAGGACGCAACTGGAAGTTTAAACGGGTTCAATGCTCGATGCACGCTTTATACTGATTGTAGGTTGAAACCAACAACTACATACTACGATGATGACGATGAAACGCGTAACAGGCGTAGGGACGTAATGGTGAGTTCCAACGGGTTCAATGCACTAAGGAGGCCGGCGCAGGAGGCGCGACACGCCTGGTTGCCCGCGTGCGTGCCAGGAGCCTCACGCGTATATATACCCGCGCTCAGGTCGCCGAACCGATGCACGTGGAAGCCGTGGTGGCCCGGGCTCAGCCCGGTCACGTTACCCAGCACCTGGACCTGCACGTACGGATTCTGAAAAAGAAAAACACAAAAGCGGCGACACATTTTAGACAGATAAATCTTTAAACTCAGCGAGGCTCGATCCCTGTGTACTCCGTTCACCTCGAAACTTGGAGCGATGTGGAAGCTACGTGATTGTTGGACCAATCACGCGTCTGTTTTTCGCCACGTGATCACGCTTCCACCCCAACCCACGCGCAGAGAGCGAGGTCGGGGTGATGAAAGGGAGGTGGTTGATTGGTTCGGCTAGGACGTTGCTTTCACGGCGCTTTGAGCTTAGGGGTGAACGGAGCATATCGAGGTTTCCTCAACACAGCTGTGGGCAGATTATTTACGGCTTCTACATAGCATGCGCTGTTCGAGATTAAACGGTGGTATTAGGAAAAAAAAAAAACGAAATAACAACGACAAAAAAAAAAAAAACCTAACTAAGAGCGATAAAAAAAAGGAAAAAAGTTAAACGTACGCGGGAAATATTTGTCGCAACTGACTGTGGCACCATGCTGAGTTTCAAATAAGGAAAATTGATGTTGGCATAATTTCAATATCATTTGAACGGTTCAGACATACCATCTAACAACATCAATTGAGCTCGTAACATCCTATTGAAATATAGATACGCTGAGAAACAGTCGGGGTAACTCAAACATAACTGAAAGCTTGAATATTGAGAACATTTGCGATAAGAACGTATGCGCAATGAAAACGTCAATTTTGTTTTGAACAGAGGCTTCGTGTGGAGAAGGATTCGTGTAACTAAAGTTTCCGTTACACGTGAAAAAGACCCTCAGCTGGTCGTTATGAATTCTCAGCCCTCCGCTGGAGCGTGGCAGGTGCCCTCCTTTGATTTGAAACGTAAACCCCTCAATTTCTTTTTTTTTCTTTTGTTCTTTGTAACAGTACGCGCACCCTTACCACCCCTCCAAGACTCCTGCCTTCACCACCTATGGGAAGCGCGCCGCGGCCTATCCGAACGGTGGCGACGTCAACTCCACAACCGGAAGCACAGACTACGCATTGCACTACTCACTGTAGAGTAGACTTGTGCCCGTTACTTGAAAAATGTAATGTATTACAATTACAAATTGCCGAGCCCCAAATGTAATGGATTACCGTTACAAATTACTTTCGCTGAAAAGTGCCGGATTACTTTACTCGTTACGATACAAATTACTTTCACGTTGGTTTTCCAGTACGCTTATCAAGAAAAACAATAGAAGCAGTTTTGATGTTTTCGAAAATGCTCTGCAACACTACTTTCCATTTCTCCTACACCCGCATTACGGTAGTCTTTGTAAAAATAAAATATTTTACTTGAGAAAACGAGTGCAGGTGCAAGGTTCACCTGTGGGCTGACAAGGCAGCGAAAGCTGCAACCCCAACCGCCATCCCGCTAGCTTACAGCGACCGGAAATGATTCCTGGAATTGTGCAGACAAGGCTAGCGGTGCGCATGCTCATTAGCAGCATCTACCTCCGCCAGGAGATGCGGAGGAAAGGAGCCGATCTACGAAAGCTCCCATTGGAAACGGGCCTTTCAAGTGGTGTAAAAAAAAAACAAAAAAAAAACAATTAAACACGAAGAGGTTTCTCAGAAGAAAAATGCGACGGAAGGCGATGAAAAGAAGCTAAGTCTACTCGGCATTGTCTTCTTGGTCTTTGTTTTTTCACATAGTATTTTCACGTCTTTCTAGTGGTTCTAGTAACCGGTCAGACAAAACTCGTTTGTTTTTTTCGGTTATTCTTTTTTTTACGATGGTTTCTATTTCAATTTGTTAACTTGGTCTCCTTATGCCTTTGAATTGCCTGCTCATATTGCTCCAGTTTATTTATTATGTTCATATTTAAAAAAAAAAAGTAACAAGTAATTAAAGTAATCCGTTACTAATATTTTGTGATGAAATTACATTACAAATTACTACCGCAAAAAAAGTAACGTGGAAATTGCAAAATTATTTCAAAAAGTGACGGATTACAAGTAATCCGTTACATGTAACGGATTACTTCTCAAGTCTGCTGTAGAGGCTGCAACCGATGCCGCCAACCACAGTAGTCAAAACTGGCAGACGCTTTGCGACAATCTCAATGGCGCGCTCAGTACCGAATGAACGTAGTGTGCGAGGTCTGATTGTGTCACTGCTGCAGCATCCAAAGCTGCAGTACTAATTCTTGCCTCGTTGAGCTTAACTTCATCACGAATGCCTTTTCCAACCGGGTCAGCTTTAGATATGTTGTAAGGCGCCTTTTTCGCGGCCTTTTATTGGCGCTCTTTTAATCTTCGTATTCATAAAAAGAAACGAACGCTGTCAGATCTCACACTAATAATTTGCTTGACCAGATTAAACGCCAGGCCATATTTTGTTGCATGCAGGCTCCAATCATCCAGCCTCATTGTCAAAAAAGGCGTTCACCTTTCTTACCCTTGTACCGCGTGCATGACCATTGAACATTTCGATCTCATGATCGAAATGTTCAATGCCTATGCATGCGGTCTTGGAACATTTTGATATCGTGATCGAAATGTTTGAAACAAAAAATAAATACAGAACAGTTATTTGTTTTCCAAATACATCCCCGGGTGGTGCACGTGAAGGAAGTTCCAAATGTAAAACATTGTAAAACGTTATAAAGGCCTACTCTCCGTAAGGGAAACAAAAAAACTAGCTCCACTGTCTATATAGAGGCTCATAGACAACCTCATTCTGAGAAAGGGAGAGACGTAAACGCAAAGACGGTGTTTTTTCCTTTTCTTGCTCCGCTCATTTCAGGTTCAAGAAGGATGTTTAAATATCCCCACCAGAATGCCTTCATTGAAACGTAGACGTAAGACTTTGTCACCCAATACCTATAGCCTCTGATAGGTTGAAGAGCGCAGCGAAAGTACTTTATTAAATCTACAAGTGCATTGCTTTTATAGCATCGCAAGGTCCTATACATAATTTCACCTTAGGATGGACCGAAGAGGATGCTATACGAACCATCGAAGTCGTTCCGATGCCGTGTGAGGTTTTCACGTGGCCTTCGAGAGAGTAGCAGCGAGGCCCGGGGCGCGTAGTCAAAGGCCAGCGATTGAACAAATTTGCGCCTGAGAGCGTTTGACTGCTTTGCGTCGCGAAACGGCTGCAAGAAACGAGCTTGGCAAGCGGCATGTGAAATTCGAATATCCTGATTTCTCGCAGTCGCAACGCGGTCTAACACACTCAGACGCTTTCAGACGCTGCTGTGTGATTGGGTCTTGATGCGTTTCCTGCGCTGGATTGGCTGGGATGACCCGCTGCGGTCCATCGTATGAGGCGAAACGGAGCTCAGTACTGGTGAGAGTGCATAAAGAAGCTTGGAAGGCACCGTCAAAAGGGAGCGAGCGGAAGTCATTTGCGCCGCGAGAGATGGGGTGTGTTTGTGAACGCCAAGTTCGAAGAGTTTACGCCCCAAGACTCGAGGCGCGGCATCTTTCCTTACTTCCTTCAGCCTTTTCTCTCCCCTTTACACTGGCTTCCGGGTTTCGATGATTGTGTTCCCAAATTGCCAGGCTTTCTCGGCGCTAAGGAATGTATATTTAGTCTACAAATAGGGTTTGTTTGGCTTATATAAGAACCTTCTTTAGAAAACGTGCCAACGCGAAAAACAGACGAAATGTTTCTATAACGAGCTGTGGGTAAAAAAAAGTTAGCTTATGCAGATACGTGTGGAAGGTGAAGCTTTCGTAAAAACAAATGTTTCCGCTCGACGCCTCGTACATTCGAAAAGACAATTTTTGCGAAGCCGAGCGTTCTTGCGCCTCTGCTCGTTAGTGGCGCCGCGCGCAGCTTACCGTACTCTGTTTCACCTTACGTTGGTCCGTAGCGGATATGCTACGGGCGATCAGAGTTCATTCAGTGTCACGTGAGTGTCACGTGACATACGGGAAAGGCACAACAACGCGCGGGACGCCGAGTCACCTGACAATTTCACAACACCGGATTGGCCGGGACAACTCGTGTAGAGTTTTCTGCGGATCATCGCAAGGGCGGCGGATGAGCCTCGAGGATGATTGCTTTGGAGAGGTTCGCCAAGGTCATTCTTGATGCCATCGTTAGCTCCGGCTTGTAAAGACAAAGGGACACTCGGGAGAGGATTTCTATTGCTTCCTACGTTTGGCTTATTATAGAACCGTCCATTATCTACGGCGTTATTCAGTTGCGTTGCATCGTCGTGGAATCTCTCGGAGGCTTCTGCTAAAGTGGGACCACACGCTTCGCTATACGAGACGTAGCTTTTTAGAGATAAAGGAATCGCCCGCGTTAAGTGATACACGAATACTTGCGAAAAGGCGTTTTTTTTTTTTTTTTCTTTCTACTTCTTACGGTTGGCTGAGGACTTAGTATCCTTTGAAATTTTTGTAACATTTTAGGGCACAACTGAACATGAGAACGTGTGGTTTTATGAAAATGCACATGGCAAACATTTATTGCCTTGTAAGGTACCTACTATACTTCGTTTCAGCTTCGGTCCGAGCGCGGCCGATGTTATGAGACGAAGGGCCAATCAAACAGCGAAAGAGGCACAACGTCATGGCGTGCTCTCTGCAGGTGATTGGACCAGCCGGTATTTGCCGTCTCTCTGTGCGTTCTCCTCCGGCGGCTAGCTCTATCAAGTGCAGACAGCACGCCATGAAGTTGCGCTTTATGCGCTGTTTGATTGGCCCTTCGGCTCATAACATCGGCCGCGCTCGGACCTAAGCTGAAACGAAGTATACTTCGAAGTATCGACTTAAACAAAAATTTAGAAAAACATATTTGTACATTAACAGGGTTTAAGATATCTTTCTGTACTTTTATGCTGGTTGCTAGTTTTATGCATACTATAAACCGTTCTCGTGCAACGGTTGCCGTATTAAAATGTGATGTAGTTTGGTTGGGTGACACAAAATAAAGCAAGCGGTTTAAGCATAACTACAATAAAAAAATATAGCCAAAAGAAAAGTAGATCTATTGGCACGAACCCATTGAATTCTAGTGCCTTTCAATTGGCCAATAAAGTCATTTTGCTTTTTTTGGCCCAAATCAGCTACGTCAAAATTCAACATGGCAGCCGTTACGAAAAACGACCGTCGTGAAAGTTGAAGGTCTATGTGTTTGCCAAGATTTCTAATTATTGCCTTCAGACGAAAAGAAAGTAACAAAGTTGCGATAGATAGGTAATTTATAGCCTCAAAAATCTGAACCTTGGAAGTGCAAAGTTTCCAAAAGACAAATGTAAATAAATACGTTATTTCTGCCTCTTAAACCAATTAAAAAATGAATGCGAAAGTGTTTCTACACGCAGCGGATTCCTACAAGCAGCGCGCCACATCTTCTTATGGCACACGGCGCTTTCGCAATGCCATTACGCCCCCGCCCCCCCCCCCCCCCCCCCCCCCGCCCCGCCCTGCGCAGGCGCGGTGAACCCCGCGGGCTCCACGCCTTCCGTGACAATGCATCTGCGTTGCTGTGCTTTTCTTTGGGTTTTATTTTTATTTCTGCGGCGCGTCCGCTTTGACCTTGAACGCCCCGCCGACTTCCGTGACCAAGCATCTGATATGACGCGTCGCAGTCATTGGAAACTATGACGCTATGACGCGTCGCAGCCATATTAACAGCGGTATATTTAGGTGCCTGTTTTTCGCAGTCACAGCCAACGCCGGCTGCGCTCCATGCGACAGTTAATGCTTTCGCATTAAAAAAGTTATGGTAGTATTTAGTTCCGTCACGTGGCAAAGAAAATGTCATTTTCATCAAATTATAGGGTGGTTCAAGTCACCAGGCTCGATCTAAAATGGACCGTAAAAATCGACGCCTGCACGTAACGCGTCTAAACTTTTCGTCAAGGTGTATTTTCACAGGTCGGTTTTTTTCTTGTAAATTACAAAGCGTAGTTCTCTTTTAGTAAAAAACAGGCCAAGAAACTTGCCAGGGTCTACGGCGGTGCGGGAAAACCCAGGGCCTATTACGCAAGAAATGTTTAATGATATGATTCGGACACAAAAGGAGATCCTTGCTAAAATTACTGAGGTACAAGTAAAACAGACTTCGTCGGAAGAAAGTATGCTACAAATGCAAAACAGGCTACTTGCGATAGAAAAAAAACTTGAGAGCGTAGGTGAAACTGAGAACAGGCTTGCTAAACTTGAAAACTTTGTTAGTGGCTATGATGTCGAAATGAATACTCTTGTAAAACAAATTGATGACTTAGAAAATCGTTCACGACGAAATAACCTTATCGTAAGGGGAATTAAAGAAGAGGCTTCTGAAAACGAGGATGTACTAATGAGAAAAATCAACAATGAGGTGTTTGACACTATACTAAATCAAAAACTGAACTCTATCCAACGTATACATCGACTTGGAAAAAAGATGACTGGTAGAGATCGCCCTGTAATACTTACAGTTGCAGATTTTAAAGAGAAAATGGCTATCATGAAAAACTGCGTCAAGCTTAAAGGTACAAAAATTAGCATCAATGAAGACTATTCTAAGAGGGTTGTTGAGCTTCGAAAGAACCTGTGGAATTCAACCGCAGAGGAGAGGAAAAACGGTGCCAAAGTCAATCTGGTCTTTGATAAACTGTGGCTTAACAATGTTCTGTACGCCTGGAATGAAGTTAGCAATGAGAGATACAAGTGTCGCGTTCCTCCGGAAGCAAATAACGAGTGACTAAAACAAAATGATTCAGCATGTTTTAAAATATTAAACGTAAACGCCAGAAGTATTGCAAACAAGGTTGACGCGCTCGAAAGCATAATGCTAGAACACGATCCTGCAGTGGCTGTAATTACCGAGACATGGCTTCATGAAAACATACTAAACTCTGAGGTTACTCCTCCGAACTATTCAATGGTAAGAAAAGATAGAGAAGGAAGAGGTGGCGGAGTTGCTATTATGATTAAAAATAACATAAAATTTGATGTCCTTGAGGAAGTGCGGGATGTGGAAGCATTATGGATCAAGATACAATTGAATAACCGTACAGTATATATTGGTGGCGTGTACCGAGCCCCAAATTCGCCAGTTGAAATGATGTTAAAACTAAGAGGCTACATGGATTCACATTTACGTTACGGAGACAACATATTGTTACTGGGAGATCTTAATTTACCTGGGATTGACTGGTCATCATATTCTCATGGAACGGCGGAAGTAGCTAGTTGTGATCAATTATTAGAACTTGTATTTTGCTATAACTTATCCCAGGTGGTAACAGATTACACTAGGGTATGTTCAACAACGTCAACAATTTTAGATCTGGTTTTTGTTTCCGAAAGTTTGAAACCATCTTTTTCGAAATGTGAAACCGAAGAAGGCCTATCTGATCATAGGTTGGTACTCGTCTCATTGAATGTTACCCCAGAAAAATCGCACAATCATTCACGAAAGATGTTTTTGGATTTTAGAAGTGCTGATGATGTAAGCGTACTTGATTGCCTTGAACAACCAGCCGTGATGATGTCGCCTAATGTACCACTACTCATGCAGGTTTGCACTTTGTGCCTACTCATCGCTTCGGGCCAAACGTCGTCTTCATCGCTTATCGGATATCACGCTGACATCGCTCATCTGCAGTTGCTCCACGTGGCCAACATCTACAGCGCACCCTTCACGGGCACGATGACGTCAAAAGAACTTCAAGAAGCAGCGCCACCACTGCCTATAAAGGAAACGCAAGCGGCTGCGGGCGTCAGTGGACACGGCAACCCAGCCGTGATGATGTCGCCTAATGTACCACTACTCATGCAGGTTGGTGATAGAAAACATGTTTTTCACAGCGATTACCTCTGTTTGATTGTGTTGCCGTGTCCACACACAATTGCTGCTTGTGTACGCGATTGTTTCTCCGTAGCAGGCCTGTTGCTCATACTAGCTGGAGATGTGGAGGAAAACCCAGGGCCTATTACGCAAGAAATGTTTAATGATATGATTCGGACACAAAAGGAGATCCTTGCTAAAATTACTGAGGTACAAGTAAAACAGACTTCGTCGGAAGAAAGTATGCTACAAATGCAAAACAGGCTACTTGCGATAGAAAAAAAACTTGAGAGCGTAGGTGAAACTGAGAACAGGCTTGCTAAACTTGAAAACTTTGTTAGTGGCTATGATGTCGAAATGAATACTCTTGTAAAACAAATTGATGACTTAGAAAATCGTTCACGACGAAATAACCTTATCGTAAGGGGAATTAAAGAAGAGGCTTCTGAAAACGAGGATGTACTAATGAGAAAAATCAACAATGAGGTGTTTGACACTATACTAAATCAAAAACTGAACTCTATCCAACGTATACATCGACTTGGAAAAAAGATGACTGGTAGAGATCGCCCTGTAATACTTACAGTTGCAGATTTTAAAGAGAAAATGGCTATCATGAAAAACTGCGTCAAGCTTAAAGGTACAAAAATTAGCATCAATGAAGACTATTCTAAGAGGGTTGTTGAGCTTCGAAAGAACCTGTGGAATTCAACCGCAGAGGAGAGGAAAAACGGTGCCAAAGTCAATCTGGTCTTTGATAAACTGTGGCTTAACAATGTTCTGTACGCCTGGAATGAAGTTAGCAATGAGAGATACAAGTGTCGCGTTCCTCCGGAAGCAAATAACGAGTGACTAAAACAAAATGATTCAGCATGTTTTAAAATATTAAACGTAAACGCCAGAAGTATTGCAAACAAGGTTGACGCGCTCGAAAGCATAATGCTAGAACACGATCCTGCAGTGGCTGTAATTACCGAGACATGGCTTCATGAAAACATACTAAACTCTGAGGTTACTCCTCCGAACTATTCAATGGTAAGAAAAGATAGAGAAGGAAGAGGTGGCGGAGTTGCTATTATGATTAAAAATAACATAAAATTTGATGTCCTTGAGGAAGTGCGGGATGTGGAAGCATTATGGATCAAGATACAATTGAATAACCGTACAGTATATATTGGTGGCGTGTACCGAGCCCCAAATTCGCCAGTTGAAATGATGTTAAAACTAAGAGGCTACATGGATTCACATTTACGTTACGGAGACAACATATTGTTACTGGGAGATCTTAATTTACCTGGGATTGACTGGTCATCATATTCTCATGGAACGGCGGAAGTAGCTAGTTGTGATCAATTATTAGAACTTGTATTTTGCTATAACTTATCCCAGGTGGTAACAGATTACACTAGGGTATGTTCAACAACGTCAACAATTTTAGATCTGGTTTTTGTTTCCGAAAGTTTGAAACCATCTTTTTCGAAATGTGAAACCGAAGAAGGCCTATCTGATCATAGGTTGGTACTCGTCTCATTGAATGTTACCCCAGAAAAATCGCACAATCATTCACGAAAGATGTTTTTGGATTTTAGAAGTGCTGATGATGTAAGCGTACTTGATTGCCTTGAACAATCGTTTGATGATTTTATGTTTCTTTATCAATCAAATGCTAGCCCAGACACGTTATGGGACTATTTTTCAAGCATGACTTTACGGTGTATTGAGCGATTCATACCAAAGCGCCCTAAAAAAATCAGGAACAAAAATCCTTGGATTACAAGGGAAATAATTCATGCAAAACGACAATTGAAGCGGAAACGAGCGAGTTCGCATGGTACAGGTGTGGAAAATAAAACTTGCATTCAGAGATTGAGTCGGGAGCTGAGGCGTCTAATTAGAGAGTCTAAAGAAAAGTTTTACAATATAACACTTAAAAAATTCCTTAGCGAGGCACCTAAGAAGTTCTGGCGGTACGTCAACCCTTCGGCTAAGTCCCAGCAGCGTGACTCTGACCCAAAAAATGAAAAGCAGAGTGTTGAAAATTTTAGCACTTTTTTTTCATCCGTCTTTACCAACGATGATGGAAATTTGCCAAGCTTTAGTGATTCCTTTAACAATCCTCCCATCAATGATTTAGATATAAGTGAGCAAGGAGTTTTTAACCTTCTACTTAACATCGACACAAAAAAGAGCCCAGGTCCAGACGAAATTCCAAATGAATTTTTAAAAAGGTATGCTGAGTGGGTTTCTAAATACCTTACTATCATCTTTAGATTGTCTATGAGTAGCGGTTCTTTTCCCAGCGCGTGGAAAATAGCAAAAATTATACCCGTCCACAAGAGTGGTAGTGTTAATGACGTCTGTAACTTTCGCCCCATTTCCCTTACTAGTACATGCTCTAAGCTTCTTGAGCATATCATATCTAAACATCTACTGGCTTACCTTGAAAGTTATGACATATTATTTAAATCACAGCATGGCTTCCGCAGAGGTCTTTCCACAACCACCCAGCTCATAGAAACTGTTCATGATCTCTCTCAAAGGATAAACTGTCGTGGTCAAACTGATATAGTATTTCTGGATTTCGCAAAGGCCTTCGACAAAGTATCTCACCCAAAATTGTTATTGAAAATCAGTGCTGTCTTTAAAAATCCAGCCATCACGAAGTGGTTTTCCTCTTATCTTTCATCACGGAAACAGTATGTTAAAGTTGGGGGAAGCAAATCCACCATGTCTCCAGTTGTTTCAGGCGTACCCCAGGGCAGTGTCTTGGGTCCTCTTTTATTTTTGATTTTTATTAACGATCTGCGCAATGACATCTCAGTCCCAATCAGACTATTCGCCGACGATTGTGTGATTTACAATAAAATTGAAACATCAGACGATCAAATCGAATTAAACTGTAACTTAGAAAAAATTAAGAAGTGGTGTAACAATTGGCAAATGGTGCTAAACCCTGAAAAATCAGTCTTCATGTCTATTACGAGAAAAAAAAATGTTTTGGCTTATAATTATTGCATTGCGGGCACTGAGCTTGAGAGAGTGAAAGAACATAAATACTTAGGCTTAATATTTACTCCTGATCTAAAATGGAACACTCACATTGATAACGTATGCATCAAAGCTAATAAAGCACTGTGGTGCCTTCGACGAAACCTCGCTATGGCAACTCCTGAAATAAAAATCTTGGCTTATATGACACTGGTAAGACCCGTCATCGACTATTCTAAAATTGTATGGGACCCATATACCGTTACAAATTGCAATAAGCTGGAGAAAATTCAGCGACTCGCATCCAGGTTTATCTATAATAAATATAGCCACGTTCATTCCCCCACAAAACTATGTGAACTTGCCAATCTTCCTACATTTGAATCAAGAACGAAATATGAAAGGTTAAAGTTTCTTTTTCAGATTATTCATAATTGCGTAAAGATAAAGAAATCTGAGTACTTTGAAATTTGCTCGACCGAATCCTCAAGACATCGTCACAGCATGTACATTCCTAATCCATCTGTTAAAAACGATTGCTTTAAGTACAGTTTTTTTCCGAGGGCTATCAAAGATTGGAATATGTTACCTGATTCCGCTGTGTCATCTATGTCGCTAAATGTATTTCTGGAGCGTATCACTGATATTGTTGTATGTGCTACAAATTAAAACCCTATCGCTTGTGTAAAGAAATGTTTCAAAACTACGAAGTGATCTGTTTCGTAAACTACCGAAATTACGAAGCATCTCAATATACTTGTAATCATTGTGTATGCTTGCATGAAAGCGTACATGTTTGTTTTTTGTTGTTGTTGTTTTTCCACCCCTGTAATAGCCCTGTGCAAGGGCTGACAGTATCAATAAATGAATGAATGAATGATGACAGCTTTCGCTCACCACCGCCTGGCAGAGACTGCCAGCTGACTGGTGCGGGTTTGTTCGGCAACACCCTCACTCACCCTCTTGCCTATACCAGGCGGCACGTGTTGCGGAGTTCGTTCGGGTCCGGAACGGGATGGTGTAAGAGTAACATTTTTATCGCTCGAAAGCTGGGGCGACACGACTCTTTCGCTAGTTAAATAGGCTAAACATTAATTGAGAGCGAATGTGATTACAAACTTTGAAAGTTTCTCGTCGAATTTCCCTGTTCGTAATCTTTTGCGAAGTCGGCGTGACTTCTTGAATGGCTCTGCGCTCTTGTTTCTTTTTTACTAAGTTGATTTTGTTTTGTTTTATTTTGTATTTGCTCTATGTCGGAACCGGTTAGCTCTAATGATAGAATCCACGCGACGATCCCTTATGGGTCGACGTTTTCCGTGTTTTGCCTTTTCTTGCTCGAGAGCGGGAAGAGGCTCAGCGGGAGAGAGTGGAATTCGACGCGTCTCGGCGGCGTGGAGATGCGCCGAGTTTCTCGAGGTCGACCACTTGCGGTGTATACATATACAACACGACGTAAAAAAAAACCTTGCCGCGGACTTTTCTTTTTCTTATTTTTTTTTTTAAGTAGTCGAATAATTTGAGTCGCTGATAAGGCCTATATCGGTGTTTGAGGTTATCGAGTTTTTGCATCCACGTTGATCGGACGTATTCCTTTGTGTTGGCGGAAACGCGTTACAAGTAACGGCGTTACCGGTAGCGCGTTACATTTTTTTCGGTAACGTAGTAACGCACTCGTTACATTTTCAAAACAGTAAGGAGTAACGTACTTACGTTAGCTATTTCGAGTAACGGGTAACGAAGTTACGTTACTCCTTACATCTTCTTCACAGGACCTGAAAACACTTAAATTTGTTTCGTGTTTCTATACCTCGTTTCACCTTAAGAGTGAGCTGCGCTTCTGACACTGCTTGATTGATCCCATTCACACGTAGCGTCGGCTGCGTTTGGACTTAAATTGCACTCATTCCACATACCTTCAATATTTTGCCTGGCTTTTCCCCACGCTTAAAGTTCCCCTTTAGAAAATCCCCAAAGCCTACGCCTTTTGTTCCAATATCAAAAAACTCTGTCGCCCCCCCCCCCCCCCCCAAAAAACAAAAAAACAAACAGCGCTGATACTGTCAATTTATAAATAACAACGAAGACAAGAGTAACGTGCGTTAATTTTTATCGGTAGCTGAATGACTCGATCCATTTTTAGTATATTAGGGTCAATGTTTAGCATAGAAAGTTTCAGCAGAAGGAGGTTATGCGGCACTTTGTCAAAAGCTTTGGCAAAATCCAGAAATACAGCACTAGCGGGGTAGACGGAGTCAAGGTTTAGGTGAAGGTCATTAGTAAGAAATAGGAGCTGCGTTTCACGAGAGAAGTTGCGGCGAAAACCGTGCTGCGCGTTGCTAAAAAAGGAGTTGTTTTAGAGGAAATCAAACAGATGCGTGAAAATGATATGCTCCATGATCTTAGATGGGATGCAAGTAAGAGATATATGCCTGTAGTTGAGGGGAGAGGACTTACTGCCGCTTTTGTGGACTGGAATGACCTTGCCGATTTTCCAGTCCTCAGGCACCACTCCCGACTCCAAAGAGTGCTGAAATATGTTGGTAAGAAATAAACTACAAGGCAGGCTAGTGTTACGTAATATTTTAGTGTTTATATTGTCAATGCCAGAGGACGATGAGACCTTTAATAAGTTAATAATTTGAGATACGCCATTAAATTCTACAAAAACAGGGTCCATTGGAAAATAATCAGCAGGAACATGACCAGGTAAACAGTCGGTAGAAATAGGTGTAAACACATTGCAGAAAACATCATTAAACATAGCTGCACACTGATCGTCCGGCACAACATCACCCGAGTCGCTAAAACTCTTTGGTAAAGCGTGGTCTTTTGAGTTAACAATATTCCAGAAACGACGAGCGTTGTTAAGTAATATATAGGGTTCGAAGTTTTCGGTTTAAACCGATAAAAACCGATAAAAGTACGCCGAATTCATTTTCGAAAATTCGGTTTTAACCGAAAAAGGTCAGTTTTTAGGTTTGTCATTTTCGATTTAAACCGATAAAAGTTCGTCGAATCCATTTTCTAAAATTCAGTTTTAACCGGAAAAGGTCACTTTGACCTTCCAGTCGTACCGCAGAGCCGTGGCGAAAAAGTGGGAACGACAGTGTCTATCGAAACGTGTCCGAATGTATGGGATACACGGATGGCATCAGGACGTTTTGGTTTAATGTGCGCATCATCAATCGGAACGTGAAGTCCGAAATGCCCGATGACTTCGCCATGTACGAGCGTGTTTTCAAACTCGTTGTAAGAAAGACTGACTTGATGCAAGCTCTGCATGTTGTGTTGAGCTTCAAAACGTCGCACCGTGTCTCTTTCGGCGGATAGAAATGGTTGATTGGCCGATTTTGACTGAGGCAGCGCTTCATCTCCTCAGCCTGCCAGTGTCCAATGTTAGCGTTGAGAGGGCATTCTCGAAGCTCAGGGTCATATTAACAGGAACGAAAGAGGGCGGATCAAGGAGGAGAACCTGGGAAAGTACATGTGTGTGTACTATAATAAGATATCGCAATCCTGATGTACAGAAGGTGAAGTTCCTTGTTTTTTGGGCATAGGCTTCATATCTGACTTGTTTGTACTTCTGTGTTTGTTTTTCTTGTTTCTTTTACAGTTGCACACATTTTCTAAATGAAGTGTTGATTTCTTTTTCAATGTATCTGTGCCGTTATTCTTTGAGTGATCACAAATATCAGAACTACAAGGATCATCTGGTCCGGTGTCCGTTGGTGTTTTTTTTTTTAAATTCACCGAAAAAAAGCCGACAAACTTTTGTGGGCATAAATATACGCCGAAAAAAAAACCGAAAATTAAATTTTAAAATAAACACCGAAAAAAGTACGCCGAATTTTGAAAAAATAGAAACTGAAAACGCGGAACCCTAGATAGAAGGGGGCGTCTGTTGAGAGTACACGCTTTTGCATTCTCGTAGTTTCATTTCGTAGTTATGTTCACTATTTCTATATTTGGACCATGACTCAGGAGTGTCATCACGTTTAGCAGCACGGAAAAGCCTTTTCTTTTTGTTACAGAGGGACCTAAGTTGTCGATTGAACCATGGTTTCGTCGAGGAAGGCCTGAGGTATTTTCCAATTCTCGTTAACAAATCGTGAATCAAAATTAATGAAGAAAAAAGAGAAATAGTCACACAACGCTCGGTATATTTCTTCGTAACTGCCTTTGTCGCATAGCATTATTTTCTTTCCTGAACGAACAATTTTTGTAGTTTCTACTTTTATGTAAGAATGAATTGATTTGTGGTCACTGATGCCGTCCAAGAATACCAAAGGCGTTGGAAATAATTCAGGGTGAGAAGTAAGAACAAGATCTAAAATATTTGAACAGGAAGGAGAGACTCGCGTAGGAAGGGAAACTATCTGAGAAAAATTGAAATCTAAAACGACGTCAATAAATTGTTGACAAACACTGGAGTTTTTAGAGCAGACAGGAGTTGGGTCGTTTTAATTAATGCACGGAAAGTTAAAATCGCCAAATAAAAGTATGGGATAGGTTGGATATTCTGTTGAAAGTAAGGACAATTCATCGTGAAGAAGGCTTGAGAACGAGTGTGACGCGTCATGAGGACGGTAACAAACACCGGCCAAGACAGACCTAAAACTGCATTGCAAGCAGACCCAAACTATTTCAAGCTGTGAATGATTAGGAATAACTCTGCTAGGAATATTATTATCTACGGCTATAAGAACGCCACCCCCGCGCCGTTGCTGTCGATCGAGACGATAGATAATGAAGTTAGGGTGATCATGCAGTATTTCAGTATCAGTGACTTCAGGAGTTAACCACGTCTCGGTCAGTAAGAGTTTTGGCGCTTTAAGACGAGATAAGGGTACTTAGCTCATCCCATTTAGATAGAACGCTTCGAGTATTGCCATATAAAAAAACGGATGCCTTCATACGAGCCTAATCTGCTGTTTCGAACACTCCCCGCCTCGCGCTATCGCTGAAGTTCATTTACTAACTTAAAATGTTGGTCATAGACATAGGTCTTTGAACCGATCAGAAGTTTATCGAAGCGTATAGTTTATGGGGAAGTTTGTTGTTTGGCATATACGAGCAACGCCTTCCTTGCGGTGCGAACAGTCAGTGAATAATCCTCAGATACTGAAAAGGGTGTACCCTTTAGTTTCGAGGCGGAAAAAAGTAGCTGGTTTTTCATTTTAAAAGACAAGAATTTCACAATGATAGGTCTTGTTTTCTCTTGACGGAAAGCACCAAGGCGGTGCGCACGCTCGACATGTGAGCTATCAACTGCGACGCCCAAGTTGCCCTTCGCAAGGTCAAGTACTTTCTGTTCAGAAATTTGTTGAGACTCGCTAGGAGCATCAGGGATACCGTAAAACAACAAGTTTGAACAACTCGAACGGTTCTCTAAGTCGTCTATGCGAGCAAGCAAGGTTGATGTTGCAGCACTCTGCTCAGATGTCACAACCTGGAGCTCATTAATGTCATGCTTAACTTCAGCAATGATAGATACATCCTTTTCAATTGAAGTAACCCGATTAGAAAGAGAAGACAGAGCGGTATCAAGGCTTTGTTGCTTCTCTAAGATGTGTTTTATGTTAACCTTGATCATTTTCTGTCCAGCTTCCAGTATAGTTGATTTGGATTCCATGGTTTGTAGCATAACACACATGTCATTTAACTTCCTTTGTTCAGAGGCAGACAGGGGTCCTGGATTTGTTTCCACATCACCACACTGCAGTAGCAGTGCCTTAAGCATACAAAAACAATTAGTGACAGATACAATAAGCACTCTGGGGAATGGGAGCAGAAGAAGGCATACGTTGCTAGTTCGCTTAGTATATAGGGAGAAACGTTTACAGACCTGTACGAAAACGAGCATGTCCTGGTTAAGCGTCAGCATTACGCTTGCGCTCCCATGCCCACTGGCGCGGCGATTTTTTTTATTTGCTATTTTGGTTCATCGAGCGACAGAGATGTTAGCTAGGGCTTATTTGCCCCCTCTCGCTACTCTGTTTCTGTTATAGGTAGCGGCCTTCTTGAGCGTCCTTCTGCGTCTACAGTGTTTGCAGCAAACTGGTTGTTTCTAAGTAGTCCATCAGTAGTTTGAACGCCCGTACTTGGTTTCGAGTGTTGGTGCAGGGTCCTAGCAGCTTTCGCATGGTCATTGGTTGGTAATCTAGGAGATTTAGTTCCTTAGTGAGGATCCCACGCTCTTTCTCGTATCGCTTGCAGCTAACGAGTACGTGTTCGATTGTGTACTTCTACGTGGTTTCTTACTACTTCTGCAAAACTCGACGCTGGATGTGAGGTGTGCAGGCCCGCCAGGTGATGCGCCTCGTGCTGGGTTGGAAAACGACTGTAGTGCCGGAGGGTCTCTTGAACACGGAGCGCTTCTATACGTTGTTCGTGCGCTTCTGCTACCACTCCTGCAGAAGGCGACGCTCGAGGCACTCCCAACACAACGCGGAGGCTTCTTGCCTGCAGTGCCAAGAGTCCCCTTTGGGTTGTTGAACTGACCCGGTGCAGAAAAGGCAGACTGTAGCGCAGACTTCCCAGTACCATTGATCTGTGTAGCTGCATGAGGGCGGCTGAATTTCCCCATGTCGAGCCAGAAAGGCACCGCATGATGTTCACGTACAAGTTGACCTTGCATCGAAGTCTGTTCATTTCAGGTGCCCACGTGAGCCGCCTGTCAATAACTATTCCAAGAAAGGTATGCTTGTTGACGTAGGGGATAATTTGCTCTCCTATGTGTATGGGAAAGCGTTTGCAACTTCGCCTGGTGAAAGCCATAGCGACGCATTTGCTGGGTGACAGGTGTAGGCCTCTGCTGTTCAGGTATCTTTCGATTCTGCTGAGTGTTCTTTGGAGTCTTCCACAGATTACTGCGTGGTTCGAACCAGAAGGCCAGATACACAGATCGTCGGCATACATCGACATCTTTACATGCTCTCTAAGTTCCTGCGGCAGGTGGGCTAGGACGACGTTAAAGAGCGTGGGACTCAAGACGCCCCCTTATGGAACGCCGGTAGTTACGGAGAAACAGTCACTGTTACCTTCTGTCGTTGTTAGGTAAATTGTGCGTCCTTGAAGGTAGTCCAAGATCCAGTTGTAGATTCGACCACGTACGCGGAGTTTAATGAGGGACGTAAATATTGCTGTTTGTTCCACGCTGTCGAAAGCAGCCTTTATGTCCAGGAACACAGCTACTGTGGAGAGACGACGGCTCCGATGCTGTTCAACATCTGAGACTAAGTCCACGACGCCGTCAATGGAAGAACGGCCACGACGAAACCCCGACATGCACTCGGGGAAGACCCCGTCTTTTCGAGATACCAGAGCAGACGGTTTAGGATCATACGCTCCCATCAACTTCCCAATGCAGCTGGAGAGCGCAATGGGGCGGTATGACTCAAGCGACAGAGGCGATTTTCCTGCTTTCTGGATGGGAACGAGGCGAGACTTCTTTCATGACTCTGGGAGCTGTCCTGTGTTCCAACTGACGTTGTATTGTTGCAGGAGGCCATCGAGAGCGAGGGGTTTCAGATTGGCCAGCGCCTTGTATGTAACACCATCCGGGCCTGGAGAGGTGTGCTGGGAACACTCCCATATAGCGCTTTTGAGTTCCTTCATGGTAAAAGCCTCATCTAGCTCCGGTAGCACGGCGGCTTCAGTGGTTTTCTCGTGTGACAATTCGCTCACGGGGCGCCGCTGCTGAGGCTGGCAGAAAGCATTGGCTGCAGCACGCTCAGTGATTCCTTTTGAAAGTGCCAAGGCACGGAAGGGAAACTTCTGCCTGTGTGTTTTCTTGAGCCCTCGGGTCACGTTCCATAGTCTCGTTGACGGCTTGTGAGGGTCCATTGAACCGCAAGTACCTCTCCAGCGTCGCATAGAGAGTCGAATTAAGTGTTGTCGTACAACCGCCAGGGTTTGTTGTGCTTCCGCCCAGTCCGTGGCTTTACCAGTTTGCCTGGCACGTCGTTCAGCACAGCGTCGGACCGCTCGCAACTTCTCATAATCTGCGTCGATCGCAAGGTATTTGACGGGGAGTTTCACCATTTTCGTGGTGGATGTCAACGATGATGTTATGCAGGCAGTGATGTCCGCATCTCCTGCACCATTTTTATATGCTGACTCTGTTTCGTTTCTGAAATGGCTCCAGTCTGTATATGGGATTGTCCGATTGTGCCCTCTTCCTCCAAAGCCGTCGAGGCAGATGAGTAAAGGCAGATGGTCACTGCCCCTGGTGTCAAGATCTGTCATCCATCAGACTGGAAGACGGAAGTCCTCAGAAACCGCAGTGATATCAATGGCGCTCTTGAGCTGTCCCCGAGGAAAAGTGTATGTTCCATCGTTGAGGACCCCCGTGTTCCAATAGCTGAAAATGTCTTCTAGGAGTCTTCCTCTCACATCAAGTTTATCTCCGCCCCACAGCGGGTTATGTGTGTTGACATCGCCACAGAGAAGAAAAGGTCCATCAATTTCCTGCAGCACGGCCTGAATTTCCTCGCCAGAGAAATGCACTCTTGGCGGAATGTAGATCGCGATGACTGTGAAAGATATGTTCTTGTACTGAAGCTTTAGACACACGTAATCGCCTGTGGTGTGAAGTGAGACTTCTTTCCTGGCAACTGAAATGTCTTTGCGCACACACACGGTGATACGACGTTTTTCCCAATCAGGAACGGAATGATGGCACTCATATCCGGAGATGCGGAGTGTTGAAGATGCATTTGATTCGATAAAGATTGCAATGGGCGTTTTATACTTTCGTACAAAGTCCCGTATATCAGGCAGTTTGTTTCGTAGGCCGTGCACGTTCCACTGGAGCACAGTGCATTCGCGGTATATTTGATGCATAGAGAGTTATTCTACAGAGTCTAGACGTCGTTTACTAGCGCGCTTTTGAAGTACAATACCTGTGGCGCTCGTTGCGTGTGCTGTAGGTAACTCCCTAGCAAGCTCCATCGCAGAGCCAATGCTGAACCAGTGTGATTATTTGGAGAATCGCTCGCACCACAGGGGAGTCAAAAGGCTTCAGACGTTCCGTGACCACTGGCATTACAGTCCGTGCAAGGGTTCCCAGTGAAGAGATCAGGCTGGGCTGTTCGTTGGCGGTCGCGCTTCGGGAGGCTTTACGGTTGCTAGTTGACTGTGATTGCGCTGGAGCAGAGGTACTGCGGAGCGCATGACTGTATGAATCAAGTTGTGCTGTGCGCTGCGATGAATGTTGGGATGTGTCTTGCTCTCTAATGCTATTTAGAGGCTCCACGTGCTGTTCTCTCAATGGACCTTGTTCCCGAGAGGCTGATTCAGGGTTTGATGGAGCACGCCGTGCAGGGTGCGAGCTCCGTGTTTCATTTTGTGATGCGTTGCTCTGCTCGGGGGGGTAGGTCCTGCGTCTCATCATAAAGGTCACTGAAACGGTTCTGAAGAACGATCACGTTGTCTTGTTCGACGTTGTGTTGGCCGCGGCTTTGGACGGCAGCTCGGGCAGTTTTGAAGTCTAATTTATTAATTGTTTCGTACTTGTTTACGGCTCGTTCTTGTTGCCAGATCACACAGACTTTCGAGGTTGCCTCATGTGCGCCCTTGCAGTTCACGCACTTGGCCCTTTCGGCTTCGCATCTTTCGCTCGCGTGCCAGAGCATCTGGTGCACACCTCGGGGCGAGTGCAAACTGCCTTGAGATGTCCAAACTTGCCACACTTCCTGCACTGCGCTGGTCGATCAACGTATAGTTCGACCTTATGTCGTACTCTACCCAGAAATACGTGTTCCGGTAGGGTCGCGGAAGCGAAGGTGACACGAACCGTTTCTGTGTCAGCAAAACGACGCACCTGCGTGATTTTCGTCGTGTTCGCGCTTAAGTTCCGAAGCAACACTTTCTCCAAGATGCTTGTGTCAACGTCCCGAATAATGCCCACGGCAGTGTTCGGATTCCGAGGCTCGTATGCCCGCACTGAAATGCCGACGAGCTTCCTGATTCGCAGCAAGGACGCTGTGGATTCTTGGTTTCGTGTGTCCACCGCGAGTATGTTCAATCTCTTGTTGCAGCGAATTTCACCAACCTCGGTAGGGGCGTGACTATTTAGAGCCTCCGTGAGCTTCAGGCCGTTGAGCTTGTTCAGAAGTATCGTCGGATCTTGCGGTGCGAAGATGACTGTCAGGACGAGTGCGACAATGGCTTTCTTTCCGCTTTCCTCATCACTGGCTCTCTCGATCTTGCGCTTCCGTTTTCGTCTTGTCTTCACTGAAATGAAGTCCTCGTCATCTTGGTCTTCTGGACCTGATGTAGTCATGTCAGAGTCAGAAGTGTCGTTGGAAGTTGAGTTGTCATGGTTTCCTTTGCTGCCGTCCACGAGCTTGCCACTTGTCCCTGCTTCCGCAGGTTGCTGACCGTTGTCGAGATGACCGGCTGCCGTTGTGTTCGCACTTTCCGTGGTGTCGTTTTCCGCAATCACAATTGGGGGCGTAGCCATGGCGACGGCAGCCCGAAATTGCGACGCCGGTGAGAGCATGAGTATGGGAGGCCGGAGGATACCCTCCGTCCTCCCAGTGGCTGAACGTGGGAGCAGTCACTGTTTCGTTGGTCGTCTTGTGGTGTCGGCGAGGGATGTCTACTTCCCAGGCTTGTGTCTGCGAGCAGTTGATCTGGCGCACGACGACGGTCAGGGAGCCACCCGAAAACGTATTAAGAGAGCGGCGGTGCGAAGGCGGGATGGCGTGAAAGGCGATCTCGATCCGAACTATTGCTGTCTACGCGACGACGGTTAAAGCTCGAATCCCGAGCCAAGAGCCCTGGCGCGGCGACGCTCTGGCACCTCCTTTTGTAGGCCCACCGAAGGGTATTGTGGGAGTGACGACAGGGGTGGTGGCGCTGTATCCGCAAAGAAGGCGCTCCATGAAACAGCTGACGGGCCCTCCAAGCCAGAAGATGATAACGGTGATCCCGGACTGCCGATGACGTTGTTGGCCGGGGCAGCGATGACGGTTCCAGGAAGTATTGTCCGCTGTCCGGGTTTCGAGTGGGAGGTTTGTAATCTGTCAACCCTGATTAATAAAGATACCAGCGGGTTCCCGGTTGTCAACGACATTTGCAGCTGCGATGACATACTTTGTAGCCGCAAAATGTTTGGTGTACTACTTAAAATCTAGAACGCAGTGGAGCAGCGGGTTCGCGCGGGGTTCATCAAAGTATTAACATAGGTTTTCACACAATGCTGCTGACATAGCCCTGATGCTAAGCGCACGCCGACAAGAAGCTTCCGCAATATTGCTTTCGCAACAAAAAGGCTCCAAGATATTTTTTAAAGGCGATAGTTGTTATGTCTTCTTTTTTTTACCACTGGAAATGACGCCCATTGCCGTAGGGAGTAGGCCGTCCGTCGTCGATGTCGTCAAATACTCGGAAAATAACACACGCCACCGCGGAGCTCTCAGCATTCGATCATCTGCGTGAGTGAATAAACTTTATTTCAGGAATGGGTTTCATACCCCCAGTTGGAGCCCCTAGTCCGGGGCCCCATACGTGGCGGCCACCGACTCAGCACGGTCCACCAGGCATTGCTGGCCGGTGACCATGTCATCGGTCAGCCGCTCTTCCTGGCCGATCCACACGACGAACTGATTCGCGGACGGATCGATCACGTGACGACATGTTCGCGGTTCGTCCGTCTCCCAAGCGCATTACACGAGGGAGACGATCACCAGACGCCAGCACGGACGGACCGAACCTGTTCGCCACCCCACAGTGCCGCGAAACTCGAACATCGCACCGTGGCGCTGTCGTCCAAGTGAGAAATCAACGTTTGATACCGTGATAAAGAATCGTACACCGCTGTTGCGTACTGATCGAGACAAAACACCTTGATAGGCTTCGTGCGAAGCGCTACTAGCTTTACTAACCCAAGGCATGACAGTGACACAGACATGGTCCTCCTCGAAAAGGGTTCGGTGTAGAAGCGACTAAGTTCTGTGCTCGCGTAGGGGCGTTTGGAGATGCCTTCACGCACTCCGCGCTCGTGCACAACACTCAAGTACAGCCACAAGAAAGGTCTTGCTCGGTGAAAGCCAGATCGGACGTGCAAGAATTATCGCGGCGTGCTAGACGAGTTTTGACGGGAGCTGTACAGTTGTACCGTTACATTCTACCATTGCCAGACTAAACGCTTTTCAAGTAAATCTCCCACCAAAAATACGCGAGGGAAAAGGCGCTCGACTTTATCAGTCTGCGTGTCTGCGGACGAGGCGCGGATTGCAGGAATCAGTGACGTGCTGGTCATGTGGTACACGGTACGGGGACGAAAATCGCAATTCGGTCCGTCGTGTGAATCGGCTATCCCAGGAGGTGGGGGAGGGGTTGGGAAAAGACGAGACACAGGGGAATGGCCTGGCATTGCCAGACCATGTGGAGAAGGATGGGATGGTCGCCGCAGTGCGGGCACTCAGGCTGACCGCGGGAGGGGTATATGTAAGAGTAGAAAAGGGGCGTCGGGAAAGTATTGTTTTGGAGTTGACTCCATAGGACGCCCTGTCCGCGAGTAAGGGGAGGGTGAGGTAGATGATAATGTTGAATCAATGCGCAGCTCAGCTAGGTGAGTTGAGTATGCGAAAGGTGCTTGTCGGATGGTGGTAGAGTATTCCACAGGTGCCCGGTGTGAGAGATAATGAACGCATGGGCGCGTTCATTAAACAGGGGACGGCTGCGTGCCCAGGCACCCAGACCAATCGGAAAGTGCGGGAGGTGGAGGATATGAAGGAGTCGAGTAGGGACGTCGTGGAGGGGTGTAGGACGTTGCAAAGGAAGTGCCGACAGGCCGTCTGGGAGTCAGTCAGAATGTGAATGGGGGTGGAAGAAGAGAGAGTGGAGGTGGAAAGGATTGTTTTGGCGATCGCACGCTCCTCCAGGAGGGACACGTCGTGAGACCACGTTTCGTTGCAGCATGGACCGGCCCGAGATCACAATTCACTACGACCGTGATCCACCCGCGTGCATCCTACGGGCTTGCCTCCGTAAAGGTGGCTCAAACGGTATCGCAGGGATACGCGCGTCGGAGGTAGCGGGAGCGATGGTCGCGTCGGGCCGAGTGACGGGTAGGATGCATATGGCTGGGAATAGGAGCCACAATGAGTTTGGCACGCGCACCGGGGGAGAGACCCGCCGCGGTGAGGGAAGCAGGACAGGGCGGGAAACCAAGGGTGGCAAATAGACTCTGCCCCGGGGCCGGTCGAGCGCAAGTGCGTTAACAGGGCAATCTAATGCGGTTCTATGAGCTCCTCCAGGGGTGCTATTCTGGTCACAAACGGTCACGTTCGTGTTTCTCGAAAACTCCTCCCCCCCTACTAACCGCGCGCTCCTATTGGCCACAGCGCGCGTGATAATTCCACGCGGTCCCATGGGAACGTTCGCGAAACACGAAAGCAGCCGTTTGCCGTAAGTGCCGCTCTTCGAGTTCAGACCGTGACGACAAAGTGACGTATGACCACGTCCGACCTACGTAGCACATAGCGGAAGTCACGTAACTAGATTAACTGCGGTATTACTCGACACACTCTCTGTTTCACTATGAGTGCGAGCTAGGGCTTTCAACGTCCTTGTCGAGCAGGCGCGCTTGCGCAGTGCAAGCCAACGTTCGTGTAAGCATCGTTCGGGATGATGAGCTCGTGCTTGTAACTTCTGTTTCTATTGCACAAAGAGGAAAAAGCTTTGGGCAGGATTCTAGAGCGTAGAAAATGGCGGCGATGCTTGTTGCTCAACGATGGCTCGACCAACGCGTACAATGACGGGTTTTCTGCGAGCACCCGGTTGCCTTCGCTATGCACGACGACTGTTTCTGACGACAGTACCGCTTGTCGAAAAGCACCGTGCGATCGCAGTGTGACCTGGGGGGCTATGTTGCGCTTTTTGGACTCCCAGGAGACTAGGGAGAAGGAAGTGACGTCAACAACGCAGCAAATGCAGATTGGATGTTGATTTTGTTTTCTTCTGTCAACATCCAATCTGCGTTTCTCTAGTCGTTGACGTCACTTCCCTCTTCCAAGTCTCCTGGGAGTCCAAAAAGCGCAACATAGCATCCCAGGGGGGCTATGTTGCGCTTTTTGGACTCCCAGGAGACTAGGGAGAAGGAAGTAACGTCAACAACGCAGCAAATGCAGATTGGATGTTGATTTTGTTTTCTTCTGTCAACATCCAATCTGCGTTCGCTCTAGTCGTTGACGTCACTTCCTTCTTCCAAGTCTCCTGGGAGTCCAAAAAGCGCAACATAGCACCCCAGCTGCGCGCCGAGAGACGGAGACAATGAGAGATGATGACCGTCGAGCAGCAGCTACTAGTCGAATCGGACTGAGACTTTTCGCAACGGGCAGCTACAAGGGCGCGGTTGCCACCGATGATCACATAGCTAATGCCCAGTCGATGGTGATCAGAGCCGTGACGGCCGTCGCGAGTGTCGCTGTCAACCGGCTGGGAAGAGACGGCTGGGTCGACAAAACCCCGGACCGAGGCAGCTGAGGCATGTGCGAAAGAAGGCTTTCGTCGCCACCACGACAAGCACACCGACGTCGTGGGGTGCGTTGACGGAACCTAGAATCTAACTGAACCTTCGTTACCATCATCATCGGTCTGAAGGAGACCGTCACCGTTCTGAAGGCCTCCTACACTTCGCCGCAAACACCACTTTGCCATTAACAACATGGTGGTAAGTACGTTAAAACTTCAGGGTTTCTACCGCTTCGAAGTTAGTGCACGCTTAGTGCCTATGTCTGCAGTTGACCGTTTGTTGCGGTTTGTAGCTACTGTCATTCACGCAATAAAATCTGGGTGAGCTGCTGATGGCATTTTATTGTATCAATTAGATATTCTACCTTTCTACGCCAAGCTTCTGGAGTTGCATGTCAGTCATCGGACAGTCCTAAGAAACACTGATCGATTCCCTGCCATTAACTGTAGACGAGAAATTTAGCCAGTGCAATTTTGTGGATGGTTGTCACCTCCGTGACCAAGAAAAACAATAAATATACCATTGTCCTACATTCAACACACGTATGTTTAAGGTAAAGGTTATGATAACAATTAAATTCATTGTCGTTTCAAAAGTGACGGTAACTCATTGAAATTAAAAAGTAGTGTTAACTGGATTTTTTTTTTTAAATTTGCCTGTGATGCAGAGCAAATACGCACTGTTGACTTATCACCATCAACATAAACAACGAGCGGAAGCAGAGTAGATGTGTGACGGAAAAGCGAGCATATGCTAAAGAAAGAACTGCTACGTAACGTGAAGAATGTCAGCAACTATCTTGCCATTGTGGTACGAGCTCAGTTGCTATGCACATGCTTATGACAGCCTGTGAATGTAGGATGCTCCCCATATGATATCAACCAGTGGCGAAGCCAGGGGGGGGGGGAAGCTTATGGGGATTCGCCCCCCCCCCTCCCCAAATCCGGCGGGCCCTAGAATATACACACAAATTTCGACAACATCCACCCCCCCCCCGCACCCCAAGTCATGAACATCTCAGTCACCTCAACTTTCCTCCCCCTCACCCCCTCAAAAGTTCCTGGCTACGCCACTACGATCAACAGCACTCATAGATAGTCAACATTATCAGGATAAGCGAAATTTCTTTTATTTTATGCACCATATAGGCAGTGTTTCTGTCTTCATATGCATGCAGGCGAAGCACACAGTGTAGAAAACACTTGTGTGAAGACTGCGTTCACAATGCAGTCCCCGTCAAACTTTCAAGGCGTTAATGAATTCCACAAATTAAATTTTCAACGAAACGCATTTGTTTTGCAAAACGCTGGCAAACTTACGTTGCGTTTTACATCATTCACCTTTGTCGTCCGATGAATCAGCAGTCAGCACTACACAAACCTCAATGAGCTTGTCGTTTGTTTTCTTGCCGTTGGGGCGATCGCTGGTGGTCGTGGTGGCGGCACAATTCTTTCTCAGACGGTTGGCTGCTGCCTCCGTGCTCGCGGAAACGTGGTTAACTTTGTGTCAAGGTGAGGTTTTGAATCTTGACGCATGGCAACGCTGAATGAAGGTCTATTATCGTCTTCATAATCTCAGCAAGGCTACCATACGAGCCACAACAACACCACCACTTTCGAGCTTCATAACACCGGCACAAATAGAAGCCAAGTCTTGCATCTCGCCAAGTGTTATATCGGAGACGTTAAACGCCAGCTCACTGTGCTCTTTGACCCGGTCCTGCTGCCAAATGGGCTCATCCAACAGCACGAAAGCATTCGTTTGCGCGTTGATCAAGTGACCGATCGGATGTCAAACCCCAGCCGCGGTCGATCCGACGAGCATCGCGGCCATGTTCTTTCGAGTTTATGTCGCCAAGGGTACGGCTGTCGAGTTGAAACAATGCAAATAGTCCCGTGCATTCTTGTTCTTACGTCATTTTGTCGTCATAACCCGAACTCGAACAATGACTGTTAGCGGCAAACAGAGGCTTTCTAGTTTCACGAACGTTCCCATGGCAACTAGCGTTGAATCGTCACACGCAATGAAGCCAATGGGATAGCGAGGTACCTATGTAGGGACGTGTAAAAACGGCCGTTTTCTTTTCTTTTTTTTTTTTGCACGAGCTTTTTTGAAAATTAAAAAGTAAGTAAAAAAGACTGCCCGAGATTAAGCGGTCGCGTCCATTTCTTCAGCGCCGAAAAAGAAGAGCATGGCTTATGGGGACTACCGTCGTAATCACTGCAGTGAGCAAAGGGAGCAAAGCATTATTGAAACTGCCCGAAGAAACTTTCCTGCATCATCCACAGCATGTTCACAACCGGTGCACTCTGCGTCCGATCTCATGACTTGTCATATATTACCACAGAGTCGTCGTGGAGGGGTGTAGGACGTTGCAAAGGAAGTGCCGACAGGCCGTCTGGGAGTCAGTCAGAGTGTGAATGGGGGTGGAAGAAGAGGAAAGGATTGTTTTGGCGATCGCACGCTCCTCCAGGAGGGACACGTCGTGAGACCACGTTTCGTTGTAGCGTGGACCGGCCCGAGATCACAATTCACTACGACCGTGATCCACCCGCGTGCATCCTACGGGCTGGCCTCCATAAAGAGGGCTCAAACGGTATCGTAGGGATACGCGCGTCGGAGGTAGCGGGAGCGATGGTCGCGTCGGGCCGAGTGACGGGTAGGATGCATATGGCTGGGAATAGGAGCCACAATGAGTTTGGCACGCGCACCCGGGGAGAGACCCGCCGCGGTGAGGGAAGCAGGACAGGGCGGGAAACCAAGGGTGGCAAGTAGACTCTGCCCCGGGGCCGTCGAGCGCAAGTGCGTTAACTGGGCAATCTAATGCGGTTCTATGAGCTCCTCCAGGATGTTGGTCACCCCAAGCCACTCTAGGCAAACGGTGGCTGTGCGAACGGGGAGACCAAGTGCCAGTTTCTGCGCCTTCCGTAGTAGGATAGACATAGCTTTTGTGTTCGATCTGTATGAGGTTGTCGTACGGTAGGTGGTAGAGTAAGCATGTATGTGCTTACTCTAAAAGTTTGTAAATGCTTTTAGACCTGTCCGATTTGGCTTGACCTGGTTGTATTAGATTACGAAGTGGGGACAACGTTGGTGCTTTACCAAGCGTGCTATTGAGATTGTCGCAGAGCGTATGTCAGTTTTACTAGTGAGGTTGGCGGCATAGGTTGCAGCCTCTACAGTGAGTAGCGCAATGCGTGGTTTGTGCTTCCGGTTGTGGAGTTGACGTCGCTACCGTCTGGTTAGTCTGCGGCGTGCTTCCCACAGATGGAGAAGGCGGGAGTTTATATCTGGTGCATCGGGAGTGGTGGTAAGGGTGCGCGTGTGCCGATCTAGCCAGGTTTGCATTGTCTGCACCCAATCAGTAAGTGTGTCGGGTGAGAAAGAAGAGGAAGATGCGCGGAAGGCAGGCCACTCCGTGATACGAATTTGGCATGCCTCCCCCCGCGAAGTCTTTATGTTGATATGGGTAGCAAAAATCACATGGTCACTGCCAAGCTGTTCCTCAAAGCTGTACCGAGTACAGTGTTCTGTGCCATGGTACAGGGTGAAGTCTGGACATGTGTCGCGTGCAACGCTGGTGCCAAGACGTGTAGGCGTCGATGGATCAGTTAGTACAGTGAGATTATGTTGTTAGATCAAAGTGTGTAGCTCGCGGCCTTTAGATGTGTCGCGAGGGTAGCCCCAAGTGGGATCCGGAGCGTTAACGTCGCCTGCTAGGAATGGGGCGCAATCCTTACGCCGAGCGGCTTCGTACGGAGTGTCGAACCGTGCATAGCGGTCTTGGGAGCGGCTATAGACATTAGCGAGTTTGAGTAGACCGTGTTTTCCCCTCCGCTAACCCACCGCTACGAAAAAACAGCCACTGCGCCTGTGTGCCGATGGCCTTGGCTTTAGAGTTCCGGGTAGCGGAGGGGCTTAGCGGAGGAGGAAACACGGTCTACTAAAACTCGCTATTGAGTAGGCGTGGGGGTTGAGTGTTACGGTTGCGCGGGGAAGCGGGAAGGAGTTCAAGTAAGACATGTGGAACAGCCTGGTTGTCTAAGTGAAGTCGACCGCGGTGTGAACGCGTTTGACTAGGGTGGCCACGAGATGGTCTTGATTGGAATCGTTATGTGCCTCATGTGTAACATATCTAGCAAAATTAGGAAGCGTGCGAGGTTCCTGTAGAAAGATGATGTCGGGTGGGTGAGCGCGTGCGATTGAAGATACTGTATGAGGCTGCCGCGCTTTTTTCGGAGGCTACAGCAATTCCACTGAAGAGGAATGTGGCGTGGCGGATGCCTGGGGATTACAGTTCGCCGTTTACAATGATCTAATAAAGGGAAGGGCCGTTTGAAGAAGTGTAAGTATGCTACGGGCCCATTTTGAGTCAATAGATTCCAAAAGCTTGCAGCTTATGTTTGCTGCTGCTTGAAGCTTCAGAATCCACCCCTTGCTTGGAGCTGCGTCTGTTGAAATGAACGGAAGCACGCTTTTGTATTCTCCGCTTTCTTAAATTGGTGGGTGTGTTCCCTGACGTTGAGGGATCTTCAAGTTGGATTACGTCAGGTGAAATGGGCCCTTGCTTAATCGGAGGTGTCTCTGTTTTGTTCCTTCTTGGAACCTTTGTTAGTGCAGCAAATGTAGGCGTCTTTGGCATGCACCTCATTCTCAATCAGGGTATCCAAGGTGTCCTGCGCAGGTGAAGGAGGCTATTCACTTTCTTTGGGCAGCTCGGGCCATTCGGATTCATTGAACTGCATTTCTGGCAGTGCGTAAATCGACTGCGTGGTGTCTAGAGTAATTCTTGGCCTGTTTGTACTGCGGCCATTTTGAACAGGAAGGTGATGTAGCCCAGCGTGCGTCGCCTCAGTTAACCCACTTTTTTTGAGCAGAGCAGGAGTCTCTGTCCTCGTGCGTGCCGCTGCAGCGTTTCTCACACTGGACTGCGTTTGCAGGTTGCCTCGCGATGTCCATAGCGGCAGCACTTACGGCATTGAAGTGGGTTTTATTAAAATTGAGAAACTGCATGCCACACCTGACTGAGGTAATAGTAGGATGGCAGCGTCGATTCACAGAAAGAGATCTTGATCGCTAAATGGGCTTTTGCTTAGTCGTCGAAGACGAGCAACTTTGTTTTCAGGGGTCCTTAAGTTGTTGGCGCTTTCCTCGTCAGTCAGCGTGGTGCCCGCGTCCCTGATTACACCTGTGCCGCAATGTCAGGAAAGAGGTTAATACGGTCTGACTTTTATTCCGCAGAGCACTGTGCAAGCGTAGCAGCTCTCGCGTTGTCTGTCCGTTTCTTACGTCAACGGCAATCAGGTTCTGGCGGTTGTTGATACCTCATTTTTAAGATATATTCCGGGAACATCTCAAGAGCAATTGACGGTTTCAGACTATTCAGCGGCGTAATTACGTGGTCTTCCTCTAATCGAGTGAATACGACAGCAAGCCCTTCAGGCACTGCTGCTGCACAGCAGACTGTCTCAGCACTTGGGCTCGAACTAGAGCTTGTCTTTTTGTAGCGTGAGCTACACTGGCCAAGGCTGAGCAGTTTCGCGTGGCTCCTCGAGAGCTGTGCTGCGCATGCGCGAGGAGCAGTGGCGTCACACGGCGCACAGCGGGCGCGCCGGAGCCGCCGCCGCCACCGCCCGCGCCTCGCCGGTCTGCGCATTCCAGAGGAGTGACGTCATAGCCACGGCAGACGCATTGGCGCCGGCGCGTGCCCAGCTGTGTGCCTCCGTGGCGCAGTAGCCAAGTCTGATGGTGCACCGGAGCCGCTTGATAGTGCCTCTCATTTTGTGCGTATGCGCAGAGGTATCAGGGGGGGGGGGTGTATAGGCATGGAGAAGGAGAGCGAAATTGCTGCTCAGCGGCGCAGATGAGCGGAGAAGCTTAACTCATCGGATCCCGAAGTAGTTGCCTGGCAATTAGCGGTTGAGCGTAGGAAGAACGAACAGAAGAAGGCTAAACGTGCTGCGGAGACACCGGAGCAAAGGGAGGAACGTCTAGCAAAGCGGCGTCGCCAGGAGGCTGAGCGACGTGCCCGACCGCTCACGCTACGTATATCCTGGCATAGCCGAGCTAAGCCACTGCAATTTTTTTCGCTTCTCTTGTCTTGACATCGTTGCAGTCTGGTTCGTCAAAAATGCAAGTTTTATGTCACTTGTTGGCTCAATGGCCCGCCGCGAAGAGGTTGTGGCACATTGCAGACTCGTAGTGATGACCTCAGCGGTATTCATGGGCGAGTCCTTGTCTTCTGATCTAGCGATTGAGCTGCCATAGATTGTTGGAGACGTGATGACTTGAGTTTAAGAGGGAGGCTCGGAAGACATGGCAAGGTTATGATGATAATGGAATTAATGCAAAGCTGCACACGAGCTGAACAAGAATAACGATAATAATCGCTGGAGAAGGAAAGCAAGGGGCACAAAGGACAAACACAAATTGGTGTGTGACTGAAAAATGCGCCTGGTCTTGATATCTGTAATGTCCGGCATAACATGTCAAAAGAAGAAGACGCGCCTTGTCTTTTTCTGCCATAATGAGATAGTGTGCGTGCCAGCGGATGCGGGACATTTGGTCACGCGGCCATCAAGATCGGCAGTTGTGAGCGACCAGAGTAAAGCTACTCGTTGTGTTTTCAGTAATCGGGCTCCTGATTACTTCGCACTTAACATTGGTGACGAAGGCGGAACAAAACTGCACACGGGAAAACTTGCATCGCTTGAACGATGTCAACGCTACATGGCAAGATCGAAGAGTTCGATGGTACGGCGTGGTCGGCCAGGGCGGAGCGCTTGGACTTCTACTTCCAGGCGACCAATGTGCAAGACGCCGGAAAGAAGAGGGCGCTACCGCTGACTTTATGCGCCGCAGAGGCCTACAACACGGCTCGGGGCGCTAGTTGCACCCCACAAGTTAGGAGAAGTTTCTTTCAACGACATTATGTCCTTGCTAGGGGACCATTACGATCCAAGACCACCCAAACTCTTCTGTCGAAGCAAATTTCAGAGGCGTGCTCAACATCCAGGCGAGTTCATTGCTTGCTACGTGGCAGCACTTAAGAAAATGGCAACTAACTGTAACTTCGGCGTGTTGACGACAGCTACATCGCCAATGACGACAGCGGGTTCGTCGAGATCCGGAGGCATATTGGCTTCCAACCCAACGATGCTGCCGCTGGACGGGATGCTTCGTGACCGCTTCGTCTGCGGAGCTCAAGATGAGCGTATTCAACAACGTCTCTTTGCAGAACAAAAACTCACATTAAAGCAAGCTTACGATATTGCCATCAGACTTGAGAGGGCCGTGCAACAACAGCAGGAGCTGAAACTCCCCAAAACAGATCTCAACAAAATGTGTAGAGCTACGAACTGGACAGCCATCACCTCCACTTATCAGCCGGAGATGCCGTGTTACCGCTGCAATGAGCAACCCAGCACAGAAACTTGTCGATTTCGCAAAACATCGTGCCGGTTTTGCAGAAAGACGGGTCACATTGAGAAGGCTTGCCAAATCAAGGCTCGATCCGGAGCTGAACAACGCTCAACCAACCTGGTGAGCGATGACCAAAATGAAATTGATCACTCAGTGAGTGATTTTGACATTCAGGAACTGAATGCTGTTCGTGCCAGCGTCGTAGTTCCCAGGTTTCTCATAACGCTTAGAGTAGAAGGAAGAGCACTAGAATTTGAAGTTGACTCTAGTGCAGCCTTCACGATCATCAGTCAAGACACCTACAGGCGAACATGGCCAAACAAGCCACCTCCGTTACAGAAAGAGGAAATGACGCTGCAGACGTGGACTGGTGAAGGACTGAGAGTTCTCGGTTCAGCGCAAGTGCGCGTAATGCATAGGTCTAAGGACTATATCCTGCAACTCCTAGTCACAACCGGAACAGGATGCAACCTGATGGGGACGCAACTGGTTCTCAGCACTTCAGATTCGACTCAGTGGTATTCACCACATTGAGCAAGACCGTACTATCACAACGGTGCTCAGCGCGCACAGTGAGGTCTTCAAGTCTGAGATCACAGGGTACATCGGCCCACCGGTACACTTGGAGATGCAAGAAACAGCAACCCCCAAGTTTTTTAAGGCCCGGCAAGTACCATTGGCACTACGGCCAGTTGTTGAATGCGAATTGCTAGCATTGCAGACGCAAGACATTATAGAGCCGGTTCAACACTCCGCGTGGGCAACGCCTGTCGTGGTTGTCAGGAAGAAAGATGGATCTGTGAGACTCTGCGCGGATTACCGCAGTACTGTGGGCGACGCAGAAAAGTCGGCATCCTACCCGCTCCCGACACCGACGGAGGCTCTATCAAACCTTCAAGGAGAACTGTCTTTTCGACGCTTGATCTCGCGCAAGCGTATCAGCAGCTACGAGTAACGGATACCACTGCCGAAATACTGACGTTCAACACGATCAAGGGGATCTATAAAGTGAAAAGACTACCTTTCGGAATTGCGGCCCCCCCGGCAATATTTCAACGAGTCATGGAAACCACACTCGCAGCCATTCCGGGAGTTAGCGTTTACCTTGACGATATAATCATCAGCGGAACATCTCTAGATGAGCGCGCGCGTCGGCTGGATGAGGTACTCTCACGACTGGAAAATGCAGGGCTGAAGCTCCAGCAAAGCAAGTGCTTCTTTGGCGTGAAGGATGTTAAATTCTTAGATCACCACATAAACGCCGAGAGAATTCATCCATCCCAGGACATGATCCAAGCAGTAGTCGAAGCACCAGAACCAGAGAACAAGACACAGTTACAGTCCTTTTTAGGCCTCCTGGCGTTTTACGACAGGTTTTTAAAGAATCGCGCAACAATTGCGAAGGAGCTGTATGAACTACTTGAACAGAACAAAGAGTGGAGGTGGAAACACCAAAGGGCTTTCAAAAAGCTGAAAGATCTAGCGGCGAAGTACACTGTGCTCGCACACCGTGATGAAAAACGATCTCTAGTGTTGTCTTGTGACGCCTCACCATATGGAGTGGGAGCCGTACTTGCACAGCAAGATGTTGATGGGCGGGAGGCCCCGATCGCTTTCGCATCCAGAACGCTAGGCAGTGCCGAGCGAAACTTTTTTCAGCTTGATCGTGAAGGCCTCGCCATCGTGTACGGAGTTCACCACTTCCATCAATACATCGCTGGGAGGTCCGTCACTATATTCACAGACCATCAACCCCTGCTAGGTATCATCGGCTCCAACAAGCCTGTTCCACAAGTATTATCACCGAGGATGACTAGATGGTGCGGGAAGCTGGCAGCTTACCAATACGACCTGAAGTACAGGCCAGGAAATCGTCACCAGAACGCAGAGGCTCTCAGTCGGCTTTCGTTTCCACACACAGAAGACGAACTGAATTCACCTGGCGACATCTTGATGTTTGAAGGTTTGTCACGGCCTCCTCTGTCAGCGCAACAGGTAGCGGAAGCGACAGCAAAGGACACTGTGCTGGTTGAAGTGTTAAAAGCAATTCAGAAGGGCACTCTTCATCGGCTCAAGTCACCAGAGTTCGCACCTTACACAAAAAAGGCGTCAGAACTGTCGACACACCGAAATTGTGTGACATGGGGTGCACGCCTTGTGATCCCCACGCGGCTCAGGACTGACGCGTTGACGTTGATTCACGCGGGGCACCGTGGAGTTGTTGCTATCAAGACATGCGCACGGAGCTACCTCTGATGGCCCGGTATCGACGCGGACATAGAGTCATTCGTCGCAGAATGCAGTGCCTGCAAGACTAACCGCAAGACACCACTAAAGGAGCCCATGCCAGTCTGGCACAGACCCTCCCAGCCTTGGGATACTATTCACGTGGACTTTGCGGGTCCTGTTGAAGGCCAAGCTTTTCTGGTGGTCGTGGACGCCTACACTAAATGGGTGGAAGTCCGGGTGATGCGGAACATGACGTCGGCTGCCGTGATTAGAGAATTGCGGGCCATCTTCGCAACTTTTGGCGTTCCCCGGAAGGTGGTTTCAAATAACGGCACAGCGTTTGTTGAAAAGTAGTGAAAGCGCACAACAAAGACGAATACGAAGACGGAGAGGCAAACAGGACGAGCGCCGACTAGCAACTGAATTTTTATTGGAAAATAGAAACAGCAAAAGCTACAAATATTACAGAAATGTGACTAGTCATCAATGACTCGGCCACCACACGTGTCAACAACATCCACGTTTTTTTTTTGTGAAGGAAAAGTGAGGGCTGTCTAATACACTTATCAGGACGTTCCTTCTTTATCATGTATGCTTCCAGTACCTCCCTCGCCACCTCTTTTTTACCTCTCCCAACGATTGTAGTGCCTTGAAAGTTGGGAATGCAGCGGCAATCTCTGCAATGTATGTGTAAATGTGCTCCTGTTGTTGAACGCAGTGATAAATCATGTTCACGCAACCGTTCGTTCAAACAGCTCCCGGTCTGGCCAATGTAAACTTTGCCGCAGCCCAATGGAATTTTATATACCAACGCCTACCACGTATTTGTTTACGTGCTTCACTGTGCATTGCCGCTTATCCTTGCCTTTCTCTTTTATGCTCGTACATACATGATAAAGAAGGAATGTCCTGATAAGTGTATCAGTCAGCCCTCACTTTTCCTTCACAAAAAAAGAAGTGGATTTTGTTGACACGTGTGGTGGCCGAGTCATTGATGACATTTCTGTAATATTTGTGGCTTTTGCTGTTTCTATTTCCCAATAAAAATTCAGTTGATTGTCAGCGCTAGTCCTGTTTGCCTCTCCGTCTTCGTATTCGTCTTTATTGTGCGCTTTCATTACTTTTCAACATGCATAACCAACTCGCCTGCATCGCTACGTTAGTACAGCGTTTGTGTCCGAAGACATCGAGACTTTCTACCGGAATAACGGTGTAATATCCATCACAAGCGCGCCATATCATCCAGCAACTAACGGCCAGGCTGAACGCATGCTTCCAAGAGCTGAAAATGGCACTAGCTAAAAGAGGAAGGGAAGATCTGAATGGTGTGGTTGCCAGATTTCTACTCAAACAACATACAACAATCCATGTGGCAACAGGAAAGACACCTGCTTGGATACTTTTTGGAAGGGAACCTCCGTCTGCTCTCGAGCGACTAAAGACATTCAGCCCTGAGACACCTGAAAGGACTGCGACCTTTACAAACCCTCGCAAACTGAATGTAGGCAGGCCAAGCAGTGTGGGTTAAAACATTTCCAGACGGTAAAAAGTGGATACCAGGAGTGATCGAACGTCAGCTGGGACATCGCTCTTGGATGACTCGGGTAGAGCAAGGTTCAATTCGCCGGCACACCAACCACATACGACCGCGAAGAATGGCATCGCATAATCAACCTCCACAGACAGCTGTGGCAACTGCATGCGACATTAGCAGCCATGACGACCTGGCTCCGCGACCCGCGACGACCACCAGGGACAACAGTACAACTGCGATTCCCAAGGAATCGGTTCCTATTGTGCCGCCGGCAGAGCCTGACACTTCAGGCACTCGAAAGAGTTCCCGGAACCGGCGATTACCTCAAAGATATGGACATGATGTCTAGCGGGGGGAGCTGCCTGTTATGTCCGGCCTAACATGTCAAAAGCGCATGCGGGACATTTGGTCACGCCGCCATCAAGATTGGCAGTTGTGAGCGACCAGAGTCAAGCTACTCGTTGTGTTTTGAGTAATCGGGCTCCTGATTACTTCGCACTTAACAATATCGAACCAGGGACCTTTCCATTTCCAATGGAGCATTCTGCCAACTTAGCACCAACAAGCACCAACAAGAATTTCCAGACTGGTGGCAGCTGTTAAAGCCCGTTTGCTCTACTGACGTTTAACTCCTGGTTAGGTCAGTTGGTAGAGCACTCCATTGGTGATGTAGAGGTCCCTGGTACGATACCAGGACCAGGCGGATTTTTTCAGTCACACGACAGTCACGTATAGCTGTGTTTGGACCTTTGTCTCCCTTGTTCCCTTTCTCCAGGGATTAGCACCGTTATTCTTGTCCCGCATGCACATTAATTGCATTATCATCATAACTTTAAAATGCAGGCCATTCACCCTTGTTGATGTTAGATTGGTGGCGGCTGCTAAACCCCCTTGCTCTATTGACGTCAAACTCCTGGTTAGCTCAGTTTGTAGAGCGCTCCATTGGAAATAGAGTGGCCCCTGGTTTGATGCCAGGACCAGGCGGAGTTTTTCAATCGTACACCAGTCGCCTATAGCTATGTTTAGAGATTCGGGTTTGTCCTTTGTCCCCTTTGTTCTCCTTCTCAAGGGATTATTATCGTTATGGCAAGGTCGATTCCCGAGCACTGGGAAAAAGCCCGGTTCGTCAGACCACACCGTGAACGGGAGTAGTCAACTTATGAACGTTGTCTGGAGTTCCAACTATTCACACCAACTGAAAAGATTAAAATGTTAATTCAAGAAAACTGACTTGAAAAAACGCAACTCTTTTCGAAACTGTTTTTCTTCCTCCATCCTCTGTGTCTGAAGCGGGCGCGTTATCACAGAGCTGCGAGTGAAACTTTGACAACCGGTTTTATATACGATATTCAAACAGTTACCCTTGCGCTAGTGAGTCTCGTATGGTGCCCGCTAATGATCACAGTTTTTGTGCCGTCGCGATTGAAAATACGTAGTCATTCTGAATAAACTTCGAATTTAATCGGAGTTAATTGTTGAAATTATTCGCTTGGGCTAGACGGCGCAAGCTGGCGCTCGATTAAGAGGGTTCAGCCGTATCCATCCATCAAATACTGCCCAGAAGAATAAGGTCTGCGCATTACGTCATCGTTAAACAGGGGTCACACTGCTTATAAACGCTTTCAGGTAGCTGTGCATAGGTGCCGCCATACCCAAACTTCAGTTTTTGTTTCCTCTTATTCCGTCCGCTTTACTTCATTATGTCACAGCAGGACAGTTTATTGCCACTTTAGGTATTGTGTCCTCCCTAGCGTAAGCCTTTGTTAAAGCTCGTCAACGCCCGCTTCAGTGGCTCGGAACGATCGGTAAGACAATAGAAGGTCGGCAATGGCGGCTCAATCTGCCACGTGTTTAAAGCGCATATACATCATACAAAAGACAGTCTGCAAATAGGTTCGAACGCGAGTCACCGCGAGATCCGTTCTTCACATACCGCATGGCAATGAGTTCAAAGAGAAACTTGTGTTGGCGGCATTCGAACCACAGATATTGCGGTGACTCGTGCTTGCAGGCTGTGTTTTGTATGATGTATGAGTAGTGTGACCCCGGCTTTAGGGAATCCCTGAGCCGCCCAAGCGGCAAACGCGCTCCACCTTGACGAGAGCACGGCACAAAGTATGCTAAACACGGAACATCGCACCGCACACAACAAAAGTGGTCGAGTTTAAGAACTTTTCTCTCACTATCGTTCCTAAGACAGTGGCACTAACACAGAATGTGCCTTGTGTTCTCCGAACATCGGCCGAACTAAGTTACAAGTCCGCACTCGTACGCGTGATTGTCAAACATCATCTAGATTTCCAGAACCTAATTAACTTGCTCTCATCTTACAGCCTCGATTGCTTTTTGTTCAGTGTCAACTTCACAACTAAAGGTACCGGTTCGATTCCCAACAAGCGATTCCTCGCTTTTTCCTTGTGAATATTCGGGTGATGGTCACTTTCGTCCCCAAGAATGACTTAGTAAATCCTTTTCAAAAATTGCTAGGAGCCAGCCAGCCCTTAAACATACTCTTCCTTCAAAAAGCTGTTCTGGTCGGGTTAATGTTCAAGACAACAGTCGGGCCGGGTTTGGGCCGGAGTGCGTTTCGGTCGGGTCGGGCTCGGGCCGGCCTTCACGAACCATAGTTTGGCACGGGCCGGGTTCGGGCCAGGATCTAATCCGGCCGAGTCGGATCGGGCCTTAAAATTCCGGCTTGATCTGATCTCTGCAAGAAACGGACAAATAAGCAGTTCGATGCGGAAAAATATTGTAAGGTAAACGTCGTTGAAGTTAGGTAGCTCTAGAAGTAAAGTAACTTCGAAGTTTGTGCATTGCCTTCTGAACGTAATGCGTAATTACAATGAATCACTCCTTGAGTTTTAGTTATTTGAATTCTAATTTAGTTTGAAGAAAAAGTAGTTGTGTCGATTAAATTACTTTTCCCGAATAATCTAGCCTCGTAAACGAGCGTATAATATTTATGAAGTCACGGAGGAGTGGGGCGGCGTCTATCAGCGTCCCTTTTTATGAAATTCGTGTTATAAAAACAGACCCCGTGCACCAACAAGGAGAGAAGGAGCGCTGTTTTTTGTTGAAACTTGGGCCTTTCCTATTCCAAAAAGCGCGCCATTCCAGAACGAGCTAGAGAGGTACAGCTCTTTTCCGAGAGATGTCGACGTTGTTCCGTTATTTCGCTTGGGCCCTCCGGCACTTCAGGTAAGAGCCCGAATCGGCTCCGTGCTGCCCTCTCTAACTCTAGTCGGGTACTACTTGCTCTCTCGGAAGCCCACGTACTGCGCCATGGTGCACTCGAAGCACAATTAGCGTAACCAATGAGATATAAGGGCAATAGGCGTCACGGTGAAATAGCCATGTGGTCTCAATGGTCTTGACAAAATGAATAGACGCCTTTTCGCCGCTAATGCCGCACTACGATTGGATCATAAAACCGACGGCCGTTTTTCATTGGCTGAAATGTTTGAAAGCAGACCAGTGATCGGTGGTCCGAGTGCGCCGAGGTGACCTTCAACGCTAGGTGTTTCTTAGACAGCCAGTGACTATTGACACTGTAATCGTTCCCTTGCGTCAGCTCTCCGGCACAACTCGTGTCGTGCCACTCACTGCGACATATGGAACATGCTTAGAGAATTTGAGGGTCGGAACCTTACAGCATGTAATTGTGTTACATGTCTTTCAGGTGTAGTCTACAATATCCCCTTTCATTGTGGTTTGTGCTATATAAGTCAAACGAAGCGTTCTCTTAATGATAGACTAGGCGAACATAAACGATGTGCCAGAAACAAGGATCAATATTCCGAGGTATCCAAGCGTATTCAGAAATGTAATAATTGCGTGCCTTTATGGAACTCGACCGCCCCAACTGTAACAGAAAGAAACGACCACAAGCGCCTGCTGAAAGGGTCAATCGCGACAACCAAGCATGGGAATGCAGTGAACATGCCCTCTTTGTATAAGCGCAAAAACAGCGGTTTCTAAATCTCTAGAAATATTTTCAGCGTAAAAGAGGTTTTTTTTTACTTAGTTTTTGTTACGATCTTTTTTGGCCCCTTTCTATAGCCTTATAGCTGACTCCCTCAGTGAAAGGTCCAGTACAGTTTGTACCTTTACCGGCGTATTTTTTTTTTGATTGATATGTCATTTTTGGTGCCGTCAGATGGTTTGTTGGTCTGACCCCATTGTTAGAGGTCCGGTGTCGTATCCTTTTGCTGAGAGAGGTGATGCAAAGAAGGGTTCCCTTTCCTTCCTTCTTTTTTCAACCCTATATAAAGGGTTTTGTTCTCAGTTAAGGTTTAGCTGTGGTTGAGGCGTGCTCCGTCTCTTCCTTGTCGTCGTCGGTCAATACCTCAGTCTCGGGTTTTTCACAAAAAAGTTTGATATACACCAGCTCACTTGCGCCCTTACGTTCTATTCATGTAAACTAACGCTTTTAAGGCACTTTAGGTGGCCCGCAAAAATCGGTTTCTCAACGTATGGCGCTGCGATTTACTAGAGGTGCAAGCAAGTGGTGAAAGTTTACAGGGAAAAAAATTTCCTTGTTCAGAAAAGAATAATCAGAGACCTGTTTTCGGAAATTTACGCAGGCGATGCACGCGTAGTGAGAAACAAAATTGGGGTGTGTCTATGTTTATACAGCCTAGAGCTTAGTCTCCCTCAACGGGCGACTGGACTCCCTGCTGTAGATAAGAAATTTAGCCAGTGCAGTACAGCCGCTAGCATGGGGTCTTTAACGTGCATCACGCAGTGGTGACACATGACCGCACGCCGGTACGATGCTCATCCAGATTGAAACGGGCAGGGGTGGGGATTGAACTCAGGATCCCTGGGATCTGCAACGCGAGCTTTCGCTCCACGTGCTCAGAGCTGGTGTGCGCTAGCCCACTCGGCAGCCGAACTCCCCGTGTAGTGAAAACTGTTGCCGGCGTCCGTCGCGTCAAGGAATCGTCGGCAGATTCGGGTCATTAAAGTAGGCGATCCCACAAAAGAACCTGAATCTGCCGGCGCTCTTGTATTGTATTGTATTGTACTTATGCGGCGCTTGCTCTTTGCAACGAGCGTCTGCAAAACAAACACGCCCCCCCCGCCCCCCCCCCCCCCCAAAAAAAAAAAAAAAAAGAAAGAAATTGGAGTCTTGTTGCTGCTGGAGTCGCCTCGCTGGCGCTCCTCGTAGGTAATGGGCTGAAACAGCTCGTCAGATCTCCCGAGACTCGTGCCGTTGAGAACTTCCTGAAGTCTCTCCTGAAGTTTGTCTACCCGTCTTCTTTCCGTCTGGAACTGCCTCTTCAACTCCTTCACCGTAGACAATCCTCTCTTGTCCTGCATCTTGCGCTCCTCGATATTGTCCTTTAGCTCTTGCTTCAGCTTCTTTGCTTTCTCCTCGAAATCGCACTTCTGGTTGTTTGACGTCTCCAGATGAATAGTGAGATCCTTTACGGCATCGTCCAGCTGCGATTTGAGCTTGGTGCAGTCGTCCGAACCTTGCCTTGCTTTGCACTGCTCCAGGTCATCTTTCTACTCCTTGGTGGCTTTCTGTAGCATGTCCACGCGTTCCTGCGCCTCAGCCTTGAGCTGAAGCACCTCCTCTTTCAGAGCGGGCGGCAGACGCTTGTACAGTGTCACCTCCGGTTCGTTCTCTATCACCTCCGCCGCACGCTCCTGCTCAACAAGAAGTGCTTCGTTCGACAAGTGTAGCTTCTCCTCAAACTCTTGCCACATTTTCTCCGGGGCCTGCCTGTGTTTCACCTCTTCCTCCAGCAGGTATGCCCCCATCTCCTCTACCAACGCCTTCCTCTACTCCGCCACCTTGTTTGCTTCGGAAGCAGCAGTGGCGCTACTTCGGAAAGCATCTTCTAAGCCATGAATGGTGTTGTGCATTGAAGTTATCTTGCCTGCCATTTCCTGGTTCACTTTAAGCAGAGCCTCCCGCTCCTTTTCCGAGTAGTCGATCTGTTGGCACGAGTCTCGTAGCAGCGTCTCCAGCGATGCCTTCTCGGCGAGGGTTACAGGTGGATCGCCCACCAAGCCTCGAGCCTCCGCTTCGCGCACGCCACAAATTTGGTTTCTTCTGTAAATCCAAGAGCTTGCTCAATGCGAGTACCGACGCCTGCTGCAGGCTCCAGTGCTGGACAATCGAGAAGCAAATGTTGTAAAGTTTCTTCCGCATCACCACATGCACTGCACAGCACGTCCGTTACGTTGGTGTCATATCTTCTTCTGTACAGACGGGTACGCAAGGCACCACCGCGGGCCTCGGCGAGGAGTCGACTTCCCAACGTATTTCCACACCAGTGGATAGGAGCGATGTCGGTCTTGTAAGACGCGTAGAGGTGCATACTTGAATGTTCTTGCATGTCTGCCCTCCAGCGGTCTGCCTGGACAGTCTTTATCTGCCCTCTAACCTTGGCTACCCAGTCTTTCTTTGTGGATGGCTCGTCGGTCATTAAAAAGGCACCTATACTTTGTCCCAAGTCGAATGACTCGTCGCCTCCACGTTGTGTGTACGTTTTTTAGATGTAGGTATAGGAAACTTCTCCTCGCCTAGCAATCTCCAATCATATGTCGAAGTCGGGCATATTATTCAAGTTTGCTGCTGGCATCACGTGCCTCGAAAAAGGACCATCCGAGATCTCCTTGAATAAGTTGGTTGGCAACCCTGGTGTGGCATCCTAGTGCCTGGCGTCCAATCTTTCTTTGTCGTCTTTCAATGTATTCCCGGATCTCGCTGGGTGTACACGTAACACTATTGGCGTAAGTCAATCCTGGTACAGCGACCGCTTTCCAAAGTTCTCGAGTTATTAGATACCGGTCGCAGCTCCAAAGACTTTTTCGACGCAGCATGTTCCGCTTTCTTAGTGCCGATGCCTTGAGAGTTTCATGCTGTTCTGTTAGATAATCTTCGGAACAGGTCAGTGTAACACCAAGGTATCTGTATCGAGTACTAAGAGGAAGTGCTTTATCCTGGATGGTAAGGGATTCAAGGACCTCGCCCTGCCCGGAAAACAGCACCACGGCTGACTTACTGTCATTAAAATGCAGTCGAAGCTGAGCCGCTTCTGCTTCGCAGGTGGTCAACAGTACCTTCATGTCTGCCACATTGTCGGCCATCAGCACAAGATCGTCGGCAAAGGCAAGACCAGGGAGCCGCCATTTAACCATGTCCCCGTGCTGCATGTGTTGCAGAGTGAAAGCGATTCCTGTCTTTTCCAGTACCTTCTCCCTCGACGCGGTGTACGCCATCTGTCAGCAGCACGTCTCAATACGTGTGTATCGTCTGCGAAGTGGCGGCGTAGAATGCCCAGACAGCTTTTTGTGATTTTTTTTTAATGAGGTAAGTTAGTTCTTTGATTTTTTTCACTGTAAGTTCCTACTACCTGCTTGCACCCATGTAGTAAATTGCAGCGCAATACGCTGAGAAACCGATTTCTTCGGGCCGTCTAAACTGCCTTAAAAGCGTTAGTATACAAACTGTAGTTTGGCAACTCAAAATACCAATCTGCGCAGGGATAACGAGCATGGTGCTTCGCTTGCTCATGGCTTTGGAGTGAAAGCGCTTCTGTTACGGCAACAGCTGTTGGTGGAAACTAAAGTGACTGGATCCTGGGAAAGTAGCGCCAATCTGTGGAGATAAGTTGATTGCATACACAATGCCAAGGACGCCATATTGGCGAGGAACGGTTTCAGTATGATGATGCTCCCAAGCGATCTTGGCGTAACTGGTTCAGAGCGACCTTCTCGACGCTTCGAAGATTTTGATGGACCGAAATGGCGATTGCCATGGCAACTGAGACCGATCCGTTAATAGTCTTGCGAGGTTTGGTCGTCTGTTTGTTTGTATTTGTTTGAGACCGGCTAACAGGCGGGGAAGGCAATGGGGCTACTTTCCCAGGATCCAACTTCAGTGGGAACTTCCCCGGTGAAAAGGTCGATCTCACAGCCGCCGATGCCTGCACGCATCGTGGGAACTAAAGCCCCTCGATGTGTTGGCGTTCGTCTTGCAAGAAGCGTCAAATGCGCCAGCGCACGAGGCCCGTGTTTAGAGCCATAGCCTCTTCTATCCTGACAAGCCTGGCAGATCGCCACGAGAAGCGGCCGCCGAAATTGAAAAGGTAGAGCGGCAGACAACGGATGAGAGGAGAGTTACGTGACGGGCGCCCCGCTGCGGCGAGCAGAGGTCGGCATTTTAGGTCGCCCTCACTCACCCTCACCCTCACAGCCACACTCACCTAAGCCCCTCACTCACCTTCACCCTCACAGTTACACTCCCCTTCAGGCCCTCACTGACCCTCATCCTCACAGTCACTCAACTTCAGCCCTTCACTCACCCTCACTGAACCTCACGGCCCTCACGCCCCTCACGCACTCACCGCGCTCACGGCCCTCACGCACTCATGGCCCTCACGCCCCTCACGGCCCTCACGCACTCATACCCCTCATGCCCCTCACGCACTCATGGCCCTCACGCCACTCAGGCCCGCTTCAGATGGGGCAATTTCGCCCAGAAACTTGGCGTCGCAACACCAGCAACAGGGGCCGCCCGCGTTCATGCGCAGCAACCAATTGCTGCAATTCGCCATCATCATCATGAAATTTTATCTTTCTCGCACTTCTTAGACACACAATTACGCGCTATAAACGTGTTTTTATGCATTTAAGTCTTGTTGAGAATACTAATGCATCTTTCTGAAACAGTTTCTTTCCAAAAACGATAACTTTCAAACCAGAACCAAGTCTTTTGTTGTCATCATCACCGGCACGAGATATCACGTGAAAATATCGCGTCCCTGATTGGATGCAGCCGCTTCAAACGTCTTCGAATTGCTCCGAGTTGCACGCTTGTTTCGAGCCGGACCCGATCTCAGCAATTCGTGTTGATCTAGAGAAAGCTAGGGAAAAACCCGCCAGCAATACCAAAATTGCCGAGAAAGTTGCTCCGTCTGAAGGAGCCTCACGCACTCACCGCCATCACGGCCCTCACGCACTCAGGGCCCTCACACCCCTCACGCACTCACCGCCCTCACGGCCCTCACACCCCTCACGCCCCTCACGCACTCATGGTCCTTATGCCACTCACCGCCCTCACGCCCCGCACGCACTCATGGCCCTCACACCCCTCACGCACTCACCGCCTTCACACCCCGCACGCACTTATGGCCCTCACACCCCTTACGCACTCACCGCCCTCACGGTCCTCATACCCCTCACGCTCCTCATGCACTCATGGCCCTCACGCCACTCACAGCCCTCACGCCCTTCACGCACTTGTGGCCCTCACCGCACTCATGGCCCTCACGCACTCACGGTCCTCACAGCCCTCACGGCCCTCTCTCACCCTCACACTCATAAATTTGTTTGGTTCAGAAACTCACTCACCCCCACCTCACCTGTGAAGATGAAGGTGAGCGAGGGCCCTCATGAGTGAGGTTTGCCTAGGTATGGCGGCGAGACGCCAAAATACACTTCTCCCGATCGATGGAATGTCCACTCGTGTTCCTCGCGTTCCTCGCGCTACCGCTTCCTTTCTCGTTGGGTTTGAAACCCATGTTTCGGGTCCTCGCCGATGCAAAGGCTGTGCGCTGACGTCCAGGTTCCCCGAGAAATGCTCTGTGCTACCAGATCCTCGTGCTCCAAACCTGTGACCGGGCGGCGGGCACTCTATGGCTCCGTCGTTGAACTGCCAGACTTTGTGAGTATAGAGGAGGCTATGCTATAGAGCGGCCCATGGAAGCAAATGGCGGCGCAGCATTGAAATGTGCGGACCATTTGAAACGAATGGTGGCAGTGCACCTGCTTGTGGCACGCGTCTTGCGCGTTTCCACAACAATGATTGGCATTACTTGAAAGCGTGAATTTAATCTGGGGACTTCGGTGGGGACTGTAGTTTTTCTGCACGCACGACAACCTCGCTGAGGGTCTGCGCGACCAGAGCACGAGGAGGACGCGCAGAAACGACAACGACGCCGCAATAGGGAGTTTAAGCGTCGTTTGTCTTGCTAATGAAGAAACGAGACTTCACGCGTATACCTCCTTGATCAGAGCAGCATTAGAATATGATTCAGTTGTATGGCATCCACATCAAGCTCATCTAACTAATTGTCTTGATTCAGTACAGAGTAAGGTAGCAAGATTCATCCTGAGGTCCTACTCTCGCCATCAGAGCGTCTCTGCGCTCAGGCAGTCTCTTAACCTTTTAAATCTTGATGTGCGAAGAAAGTTTTTTCGCTTATCATTCTTTCACTCTTTTTACTACAGTGACTCATCCTTCGCGTCTTCTTATATTCGGCCAGCGCATCACATATCTACCCGTACCGATCATGCACTGAATGTTTCACCCATACGCCTCGCAAGTGGGCTCATTTTCGTCTTCTGCGCATGAGAAAGGAGGTAGCGGTGACGTCAGAACGCCGAGCCCTGATTGGCTGATCGCGACCCCCTATCTGAGCGTCGTCTGCTCCTTTGCAACGCCGTCTGCTCGCAATGTCGTCTGCGTCTGTCTCACCTTTCCTGCGAATTTCGGAAGTGCAGGTCTTTACGAGCGAGCTAGACTTCGCCTTTCAGAGAGGGCACACGAAATAACTCGAGCGGTACGTTGTTTTTGTCTAACAACTAGCCGACGTGCATCAAGGAGGAAAGTCAAAGGACTCACTGGCGAGGTGTCCCGAGGCGCCGAGGTTTGTTTGCTAAGAACTGAAAGTGAGCGTGTTAGTGTCCGCAAGGTCCCTCCAAAATACTTTTTTCCCTCCTTTCGTGTGCGGCGAGACTCCTCACTCTTTAACGGTGTCGGCGTGTTGGCGCAGTTAAACGTCGTCTGCTTTACGTCTGCTAGTCAAAGCGATGGCTGCTTTACCTTTCCTGCGTCTGTCGGAGATTCACCGCTTTTTCACCGGCGAGAGTCACCGCTGCCTCGGAAAACAAGGAGATGACAAGAGGAAGAGATTGACCTCTTAATCTAAAATTGAGGTCAGCGATCAAAGTATAATACGGGAAGGGTTCACAAGGGTCGCGCGGGCATATTTCATTCAGCACGCCAGCCGGTCTTGGACCGACGGTCTTGGCCAAGAACCTTCGGAGCACCGCTGCGCCGTCGGAGTGCCTGCTAGGCCTATCTGCCGAGCTCGCTTGGTCGGAGTCGGTGGAATCGCGGCCGTTGGAGCATTTCCCGGGTGTTTGTGGATCCAGCGTTCTTGTTTGTCGTGATTTATTTCAAGTACTTTTTACTTTTTTTTGCTTGCTGCTTGTAGTCGGGACGCGTGAGAAGAGCACGTACAAAAATAAACGTCCGTTGGTCGTCGCGACCAAGTAACTGGGTGATGCTGTCGGCCATGCTGATTTGATCGTAAGAAGTGCGTAAGGCAGCTTCGGAGCTGTCGTAGGATTCCGTTGTAAGCTGCGTAAAACTTACGATAATTTCGTTTCGTGAATACGAATTTGTTCTTATGGTTTGTCTTACGCACATTTTTGGCGTAAGATCGTTTCGTGAATCTGGCCTCTGAACTTTCGAAAGTCGCAGGAAAGGTAAGACAGACGCAGACGACGTTGCGAGCAGACGACGTTGCAAAGGAGCAGACGATGCTCAGATAGGGGGTCGCGATCAGCCAATCGGGGCTCGGCGTTCTGACGTCACCGCTACCCCCTGCGCAAGAAGCAGACGAACTTGCCCTCCGCATATTTGCACGCATAGTCACTTTAATAACCGTGCCACACGGGCAACTCGAATGCTATTTACAACGAATGACATTTGAGCGGACGGCCAATCAGCGCGCGACACTCCGGGCGTAGCGCATTCCACGCGCGACAGATTGAGAGCTGATCCGCCGATCACACAAATGTCATTCGTTGTACATGGCATTCGAGTTGCCCGTGTGGCACGGGTATAACAGGATCCCTTCCATACTGCAGTCTTCTCGCTCCTTGGAACTGAAACTGAATTGTAGCTCCCCCCCCCCCCCCCTTTCTCCCGTTGGACTCCTTTAGTCACTTGTTTCTGAAGCTGTATTTTTCCTTTATTCTTATTACTAGTAGTAGTTGGCATTTTTGAGCTTTGTTTTTGTATCACTGAATGTATTGAAGTAAACCTCTTTCTGCTGACTTTTTTGCTTATTTTTGGTTATTGATGATTCATAATGCGTTTTACCTGTTTTTGTATAGTATTGTTGCTTTGTGTTGTATATCTGTTTGACTATTTTACAGCAACACCCCTATGTGATGCCCTCTGGTCCCTTAGGGATTCTGAAAATAAAATAAAATAAATAAATACATTTTGTCGACCGCGTTTCCCCCTCCGCTAAGCCCTCCGCAATGAAGACGCCACTACTGCGCATGCGCGCCGATGGCCTTGACTGTAGAGTTCCGGGTATCGTAGCGGGTTGCGGAGAACGTTGCGGGACAGCGAAAACGATCTACGAAAACTCCCTAATGTTAGCGAATTACGCGATCGCCTAGCAGTTGCTGTCGCCGTGCACGTGCGAAAAAAAAAAAATCCGAGCGTATTTACGTTATTGCGTGACGCGTGTCATGACGCACGTCACGCGAGAAAGTTAATGCGCTCGGGTATTTTTGTTTGTGCCCGTCATTGTCTGGACGATTGACGTGTACTCTGAGTGGAAGTCGATGCGTTCCTTAGAACATAGTTTGACTTTTTAAACCGTTTGGCTGAGCTCTACAGTGCTCGTCAAACTTATACGGAACACTTGTGGAATATTGAATGCAGAAAAAAGATAAAATATGAGTGAACTGCGCATATGTATGTGAACTGAGGTATGCTACGGACATAGTGGGACACAAAGAGGAATAGCTTATTGCTAGCGCCAGCTATGCATGCACACATAGAAAAAAAATAGAACAAGCCAAGGGTAGGGTTAGCATGTGTTCCAGATAAGTTTGCTGAGCACTGTACACAGACGTGTTGAGTGAATCCCGGCAAAGTGTTCATTCCATGTTTGCGAGGGAGCGTCGGTGGAATTTTGTGAATCTTGAAAATCTGGGCCAATCAATTTGTTTTTCTCCTACCTACCACCTGTTGTTTATTTTTTTGTGTCCTAAGTCTTATTGCTAAAATATTGCGTATATGTACATGCTGTCCTCTCTGCTGCTGCGGGGAAGCAGAGGCTCGTCAAGCAACAGCAGTTGCATTTTCTCCGTCTCCCTTCTCCAAACGAAGAGAAATAAATAAAGAGTTTGAATTCGATACATTGTTTTTGCAGGTTTAGTCGCCGACTGATTAAGAAAGGCAGGGCTTATTACGTTGGCGCTTCTTGCGTCATGGTTCCTTCATCTGTGTTCAACTTCTCCTCGGATAATGCTACACACTCACTGGCTGCGAGTGGTTGTAAGAGGATCGAGACTCACGACGCTCTGCGTTTCTCGGGCTGGTATCGCCGCACACCACTGCAGCGACAAACCGCAACCAACGACAGCGATACACGACATCGAGCGACAAACGACACCGACAAACAGAGTGTTCGTCGGAGTCTGCCGTCCCACCTGGCGGACACGATCGATGCAGAACACGGAGACAAGGAAACTTGTTTCCTAGTGGCACTGGAGGTTTCGACAAAACACTTTAAAAAACACAGACAAACAGAGTTAAGCGACACGGGTTTCGTGTTCCGCTCTTTGGGAGGAAAACGCGCAAACAAACACGGCGAATGTAGAGACGATTAATTTATTTCTTAATTAAAGCTTCCGCTTAGTCTTCGTTTGCCGTTGGCGACATTTCTCCAAACCGTCGTGACTATCGCCACCAAACTTTTTCCGAACTAGAATTCCTGAATCGTTCCTTGTTTGGGTCGTCCTAGTCATTCGAAGTGAGCGCCAGGGAATTTCACGCCGATTTTGAGTATGTTTAAATTCAAATAACCAAGGACAGTCGTCTATTTATTTATTTATTTATTTATTTTTTTTTTTGGGGGGGGGGGGGGGGGGGGCTTACGGCATCCCGACTGAGAGGGTGACGGCCCTCTTGTCTGCCGGAATAGTTTGCCGGAACGTCGTGTCCTCGATCGTGGTGAGCGGTTACCTTGGTCAGTCCACGAACGTTGGCGTATGCATCCTGATGTAGGGACGTAATTCTCTTCGTCTTGAAGCACCACCTCGCACCCGAAGGTTTCGCGAGCAAAACCAACCACAGCAAATTTCCTTTCGCAACACGACCGCCAGGCTCCAACAAGCAAGCCACGAGCACTACCAGCTGTCGAGGAACGGGGAACGGCAGCTTATGTGGCCACCAAGGCCTTCTCCCAAAGCCCAGCGACCGAACGAACCCGACGAACCGCGGGAGAAACGGGAGGAAGGTTGGGAAGAGAGGCAACAGGAGTACAAGCGGGCGACGGGGTAAGTTCCTCTCCGAGAGATGTTCCTATGTGGAACTCCTGGCGGCGCTTCAAGTCGGACGACAAACAAGAACATGCCCGTCGTCGATCGTTTGTCGGGGCTTGTTGGCGTTTCTTAGGGGAGTTTGTCGTTACAGTGGGACAGCATCGGCAGCACAAAACTTTGTGTTATCGCCGGACAAAAATCAGTGTTTGTCGCTCTAGTGGGACGATGCTATCAGTGAGCGTAGCCACAACTTACACGAATGACGAAGCACATTTCGCAGGTCTTTCAGCTTGTGCACAGATAACAATTTTACAAAGGAACACATTTTTTTTTTTTTTTGTTTACACCGGCTTTGGGACTTGGGCACCCTAGACTCGTCGAACACAAAGTTGGAGCCAAAGTTTACGGAGCCCACCGATTGTGCTCTTGCGACGATAACGCAGCGCTCTGAACGCCAAAAACCAATCGGCGCGCTTCGTTAACTTTTGGCTCCAACTTTGTGTTTGTCGAGTCTGTAGCCTTTCCAATAATCGTGTTCTGTGGGATGCCTCTTGGGCCGTGGCAGGCGTCCTGAGGGTGCGCAGTAGCTCTCTTGCACGAAATATGAGAAACCGCGCACGCGTCCGCAGCCCAGTGACTCAGCATTTTCGCCTGGGTGATAAGCGGAAAGGTCAATAGGGCCCTCGGACTGTTGTGCGTTGAAAAAGTTTACGGAAAATGGCGGCTTGCATTGCTCGAGTGTTGATGCAGCCGTTAATATTTATCCGTATTGCGAAGAGAAGCAGGAAATAAATATTACGAGATTCAAATTGCCGTCTGTTCTAGGGGAAATACAATGAGCGGAATAGAGATAGGTACCTCCGAATTGTGTGACGGCAGCACATTTCATTAACCAAAGAAGCCGATGCGATTAACGTTTTTGCTGGCGACTAGTGAATTGAAAACAAGCTTTGGTCTGAATGCGGAGGCACAACGTTCGGGCTACAAATCGCTTAATATGAACTGGGCTGCTTCGGGTTGAACCTACAAAGCTGGAATGTAGATAACTTTGCTTTGTACGTCGTGTATTGTAAACGCAGTTTCGTTCGGGACTAATTACTTCCTAATATGCGAGTAAATTCGTCGCAATACGGTAAAATATATAGTTTTGCCTAAAGAAAGCTATCAATTATAGTGAACAGCTCATTAGATGTAGATTCCACTATAGTGTTTTTGAAATATGAGTATATCCAAATATTTACACCAGACATAGCCTGGGGGCTGTAGTAGTATATGAAACGTAGGATGAATCAATTGTTTGATTTGGTGACATCGGTAATGTTTTTTACATTTTCAGATTTGTAATGCTAATTTGCCATTGTAAGCCCTAGGAAGTTACAGCTTCGAGGTTGTTTGGAATAACCTAGAGATCTGCTACACTTCGTTTCACCCAAGTACAAACGCAGCCAACGCTACGGGCCGATGGCACCAATATCAGACAACGTCAAAAGCGCACCGTCATGGTGTTCGTCATTTTTTTGTACGTGTTTTGTCATCGCTGACCCAATCATAAACGGAGAAGATCCAGTGACTTGCACTTTAACGCTGGTTGCCATTAGATATTAGCTCTTAGCGACGGCTGAGAATGGACTTAAAGGGCCTCTGACACGCCAAACAATTTTTTTTCTTTTTCACGCTAGGCGTTGAAATGGCATATCAGGACATTACAAAAAAAGTCTTTCACTATAGAGTAGCGTAGTTTTTTTTTATAAAAAATAGAAATATTAATACGAGGCCCAATTCAAAGTTCCCGCCAGTGCACTGTGACGTAACAGTGTACCGCAAGGTGTCGGGGCGGTCAGAAGGGAGGCATCGCCGGAAGTCACGTGAGTTGAATCCCTCCTCGTGCTTACCGCGAGCGCGTGTAATATTTTTGTTATTCTCCGCATCTCCACGAGCGATCCAAGCAGACAAGGTTTCTTTTATTTGCTTTTCATCGATTAATGTTGCTGTAAAGGTAGAAGAAGATGAGTCAGTGAATTGACGTGATCAACTACAATGTTCATAGAAGGTGCTGTGTGAGGGACTGTCCCGGTATTTCAGCAACTGAAGAAGAGATCACTCTGCATGCATTTCCGAGAGACATACAAGAAATGCACCGGTGGCTGACTGCGGTTCCCACAGGACAGCTATTAGAATCCGTGGGTAGACGATGGATATGCTCGATGCACTTTAGTGATGAAGATTACAACCCTAGGCGAAGTTTACCAAAACTTCGTATAGCTCTGTATCATCGGACTGACGGCATGCACTCGTACACTGGCTTGTACTCGCAACGCTTTCATCATTGACCTCCATCACGTCGATCCACTGACTCTTCGTCCTCAACTTTTACATTGTTGTGGCTTTCTTAGAGCGAAATAGCTACCTTGGAAATTCCAGCGTTAACCCGCTACAACGCACAACCAACGCAGCGACTGGCAGAAGTTCCCCGATGCAACGGACCTGTTTGCCGCTAGGGGCGCCCTGGTCGGGGCTTGAATTAGATCCGCACCTTTTCTATGCCGGCCGCGTCGCGGCGGTCGCCTATTATTTGCGGCATCATTGTTGTGGCGTTCTTAGTGCGGAATTCGCAACTTTCACGACCGATAGGGGGCGCACTGGTGCCTATCAAAATGGCTGTCATCTGGATGATCGTCTTAGAACAGCGGTACGAGGCGGGGTCTGCGACGTGTACGTAATTCTAGTTTTGCTATATACGAGCAGTGTTAGAGCCTTACGTTATTTTTTCACGCCAGGAAGGTTTAGGCAAGCCCATTTATTATGAGGCCAATCATCCAGGAGCTAGGGAGCGCGATTCTCACACCGCGGTACCACCATCGCTGAAAGTTGCGAATAGCTACCTTGGAAATTACAGCGCTAACCCGCTACAACGCACAGCCAACGCAGCGACTGGCAGAAGTTCCCCGATGGAACGGACCCGTTTGCCGCTAGGGGCGCCCTGGTCGGGGCCTGAATTTGATGTGCATGGTTCCTATGATCGCTCGTACGAAGAGCAGAATAAAAAAAAATTAAAAAGGTCTTAGGCACGGTCGCGGAGAGCACGAGGAGTGAAACTCACGTGATTTCCGCGAACCCACTAGTGACGTAGGTCGATACCTCCCTTCTGACCGCCCCGACACCATGCGGTACACTGTTACGTCACAGTGCACTGGCGGGAACTTTGAATTGGGCCTCGTATTTCTATTTTTATAAAAAAAACAACGCAACTCTATAGTGAAACAATTTTTTTTGTAATGTCCTGATATGCCAATTAAACGCCTACCGTGAAAAAAAGTTTTTTTTTTTTTTGCGTGTCAGAGGCTTTTTAAGCTGAAACGAAGTATAGGTTACTAATTTTTTTTTGTATACATGTAAACAAAACAGCCGTCTGCAAACAATCGGACGAGGTAACTGATGAAGGAACAGAGAACTCGGGCCTTGAGGAGCCCCCTAACTAGGCGTGTTAAAGAATACTGAGGTTTACAAAAAAAAGTGCGGTATTTTGACTCAAAAATAACGCGTTCGTCATTATTTCGAAGTCGTTTTTGAACTGAATATGAGAAGTTGACTTTCAAAATTGTGCGTCGTTAACGTTTTATTTGTTTTGCTGCTTAAAAAAAAAAAAAAAAAAAAAAAACTATAGCGTCGTCGAATTCACGATTCAGCGGCATGTATGTTGGAATGAAGGATCACTTTGAAATTACTATTGCTGTGGTGATAAACGTCTGACGGGCATGCGCGTAGAAATACAGGCGTCCCAAAAGAATATATGTGCTAACTTTGATTTACTTTTCAGGTTAGTAGATATCGACGTTTGCAAGTACTGCCTCTGGGCACCGCCATCTTGCTGCTGGTGTGGGTAGATCGTCTGATAGTCAAACATTGCTGAGGCGTATTCACGGCCTCAGCAGTGCTTGACGATCAGACGATCTACCCACACCAGCAAAAAGATGGTGGCGCCCAGAGGCCGCATTTGCAAAAGGAAAGGGCGTAAGGGGGAAAGGGCATAAGACTAAAATAAAATCTCTTACTCACATAGTAAAAGATGATAGCCACAAGCAATGCCACGGTCAGGACGATAATGCTTGACCGGACCATATTGGCGTGTGACATTAGAGAGTTTTAGTAGATCGTTCCTATAACGATACGATAACCATACGATACCGATACACAGAACAGGTGCGCATTCCTGTTCTGTGTATCGGCATCGTATGGTTATCGTATCGTTATAGGAACGATCTACTAAAACTCTCTAATGAGCCTTAATGTGATAGCCTTATTAAGTTACTCATCACGAATTTCTTTCCATAATCTAGGTATCCGGCCTCTAATGTAGTAGACAGGGGAGGGGGGGGGGGGGAGGTCTTTTGTTCTTCGCTAAATTAAGCGGAAAATTGACGTCACGACCTATGCACCAATTCAGTTTACCCGCAAATTTTGGTGGGAAAATTGATGTCACGTGACCTGACGTCACGGGAGCTACAAAACAATTCAGTTTCCCCGTTCAATTTAGCGGAAAAATTGATGTCACATTACCTATACATTAGGGATTTTTCGTAGACCGCGTTTCCCCCTCCGCTAAGCCCTCCGCAACGATGAAGCCGGTACTGCGCCTGCGCGCCCATGGCCTTGACTGTAGAGTTGCGGGTACCGTAGCGGATTGCGGAGGGCTTATCTGAGGGGGAAACGCGGTCTACGAAAACTCCTTATTAATTCAGTTTCTCCGCTAAAAGTTGACGGAAAAATGGACATCACATGACCTGCACACCAATTCAGTTTCCCCGCCGAAATTTAGCGTAAAATTTGATGTCACGTGAGCTGACGTCACGGAACCTACAAACAAATTCAGTTTCCCCGCTATGTCTAGCAGGGGAACTGAATTGCGCTAGAGGTGGCGCCTAGGGCAACCTTGGGTCATATAATTAAAACAGTGCAAACGGACACAAGGACAAGTAGAAGAAGGGGCACAGACACAGCGCTGACTCATGAAAACACTTCAACTTAAGAAGACAAAGAAAGGGAAAAAAAAGAAGAATCGCACTTGTAGGAAATCTTCACTGTCATGTGACATCCGAAAAATTTATAACAGAAAGTACCATTACAAAAAAAAGGAAATTAAATAGTAGAGAAATATATAACTAAACATCGTTCCACCTCAATTGTATCCTAGACTGTGTAGAAAGTTTAAGTAGGAACACCAGAAAATCTGTTCATCGATTTTATTTCGGACCTATTGTTTCTTTTTTCAAAGACTCTGGGTTAAAACTGCTGGTTTCTGTAAGGAGGGAGGATTTGTAGTTGTGCCAGAGTAGATATGTGAGAAAAAGTCTACACAAGCCGTGTCAAAAAAAATTTCAAACCTGTTCAAGATGTGGTTTTGGGCAAGGTGAAGACGCGTGCTGTGCAACGTTGTAAGCAGCTTGGATTAGAAAGGCTTCGAAAGTCGGTCCAGGCAATTCATGGTCTCAAGCTGGAGGTTTTCTTCTCGGTGAAGAGTGAAGACCCATAAGGACACTATGCCGTTCAGGGCGATCGTTAAGCAGAGATAGTCATGGCAGTTGCATGTCTCGAAGTATCTCCAGCATCACCTATCGTGTTTGAAGCTTACTGATCTTTCTTTAATTCGGTACTCTGAAGAATCGGTAGATTACCTAAGCAATATGACAAACCTGGAACTTGTTATCTGGTTACGATTGACGTGGAAGACCTTTTTTTACTCTATTCGCCATGAGGGTCTCATTCAAGCGGTCTAACCTTTGCATTGACTTAAACGGTTCGGTTGCCTTCCAGAAGTTGACTGGTATTTCAGTGGAAAAGTTTTTGGATCTTCTCCGATTTTACTTAAATTTAACTTTTATTGCTTTTGAGGGCAACAGGTTTCTGCGAAGTCCGGAACCTGCATTGGGTCTAGTGTTGCTCCGATATTAAGTGATATCTACCTAGCAGGTTGTGATTGTGCTATTGCAGAAAGGTTAGATGACCGTCTTTTGAAAGTCTTCAGGTATGTTGATGATCACCTGGTTGTGTTTAACCCTAAGCAGGGCTCAAAAAGTGCTGACTTGGTCTCAGAGTTATTAGATACCTTTCGGGAGTGCTCTGGAGGTCTGCGGTTTACAAATGAGGTTCCAACTAAAAGATCTTGGCAATTTGTAGACATAAACATTCGTCTTGAACCGAGTCACCTGTGCTGGGCTTATAAGCCTAGAACAAAAATGTCCCTCCTTAGCTACGAATCCACTCACTCTAAAGTTGTAGAAAGAGGCATTTCAAAATCATGTTTGAGAGCTTGTTTATTGAAATCCTGTGTTCACAGAAGTTTTAACAGCTTTCTGGTTCAAGACTATAGGTTAACTAAAGCGGGTTTCCCAAACATTTCATAGGGGGAGGGGGGGGGGGGGCAGGGGGTAGCGGAGTCACTTTTAAAGTTATTCAAGAATCCCCTTAGCATACTTGACAATGTTAGACAAAAACCTGCTTCTGGTCCGGTGGTAATACCATATTTGCACAGCTTCTCCTACAGGATTAAAGAAGTGGCTGTTAAATACGAAGTCCCTATAGTCTTTTCAGCACCTTCCAAGTTATCTCGTTTGTGTGCTTTCATCGAGAGAGCAGGACCTTTACGTGTAGTGTGTGGGATAAAGCATTATATCAAATATGTTGCTTGTGCTGTAAGGGTCGTTTATTAGATACCCTTTTCCTGTGGTAAAGTATATTGGGCAGACGGGCAGATGTATTAATGCTAGAGCTCGGGAGCATTCTCTGTCTTTGAGGTCTTCACCTTCGGGTCACCTAGCCGTTCATTGCGATAGGCGTGGCTGTTCACCTCGGTTAGGTGACACTGCAATTTTGGCTGAACATTCACAAAAATGGCTAGGTAAAATCATGAAGCATTTTACATTCGGCAACACGGTCCCGATCAATGCGTAAGTTCAGAGAAAGTTACGCTATCTAGTGAAGAGTTCGAGTTTGTTCGGAGTTTGGGCACGTTTGTTTAATACTTTGTTTCAGCTTCCGTGGGAGCGATCCAATGGCTACAAGCGCGCACATGCAGCCTAAAAACGGTGCCCACACACCCCGAGGCCGCGTGCAAGACAGGTACGCACCACGGTGTAGTACGCACGGAGCACTAGGGCTCGCGACGCAGCTTTGGCTTCGCTCAGACCTGAGGTGGAACGATGGATAGTTGTCTGAACCAACAGATGGCGGTGGGATCGCCTTCCAGGCCTGTACAGTACATCAATGCGAGAAATTGTGTGTGGTGGCGCTTCGATACAGTGGGGTATTTTTTTTTATATCCTGAATTTTACATCCCTGGTCCCTTACTTGTTTTTCCCTGCACGAGCTTTCTTTGGAACGCGCACGGCTGCGCCGGTTCTCGTGCAAGGGGGCCAGTTGCCTACGCTCCGAGCTCACGTCTCCAGCAAATGTGGGCCGAACAAAACGCGAAAATCGTCCTGAGCCAAATGGCGAGACACATGCACAACAAAATCACCAATGTGTTGAAAAATATAAAATCGCCTGTGTGCCGTTATCGAAGATTTCAGAGGCCAATTACACATATCTCAATGTGATCAGATTTATATTGTCACGAATGAAGGTGACGAGAGGACGAACAGTCAACTGAAAATTAAAGGTTTAATCGGCGAACTTGTGCCAAACGAAAAAGTAAAGAAAGAGCGTCGAGGCAGCAGAAAAGCAGGCGGCGATTCGCCAGCGCGGCAGCGTAACAGAGAGCGAGAGCAAGATTGACTCGACAAGGTCGCGGGCAGCTGCTCATCTACAGTGCGTCACTATCTTGAAAGTTCGGCAAAGAAGGTTCGAGCGTCGCGCGCTCGGGGCGAGGATGAACTGGCACTTTCGAGAACAAGAAGGCAGGGCAAAAGTTACGTCTGGTGCAAGAATCTTCTAGAAGTCCGTGACCGAGCGTTGCTTTCTCGGCTCTGCGGGCGGCAATATGACGGGCCGGCCCTTTTGTCGTGCATGTGTTTGGCTCTTTGTGGATTTCCAGGAAAACGTGATGACGTGATAGACTTGGGTTTCCAAAATATTAGCTTGAGGAATTACCTACCTAAAAATGAAAACAAATGAACTATTTTTTTTGGGCGGTCAAGTTTATCATTTAGGTAGCTCGGTGTATATTTTGACCAAAACCACGAGACTGGAAAACACAAAAAAATGACACTCAAGTTTGGTAAACCCAAAGTAGGACTGGTGCGGAAGTCATAATAAAAAATGCCGAGGTTAAAAGTAAACTCACAACAATAAATGATAAGAATTAATTTTAATACGAATCCAGTGATAAATGCAATTTTCGACTGGCCAGGCAAAGATTCTGGGTCTGTGGATAGCTTTTGCACATAGTTTAAGCAATGTACAAAGTGTCACAAAAAAAATTACAGTTTTTTTTTTTTACCACAAGAATAAACTAGGCATCGCCGAACGCTCATTCTCCGCCCAAAAGTAGCGCTAGAGGTCACACCAGATGTCAAAGTTTCAGCTCGATCCGATACCTTATTCAAAAGATATGTCATTTTCTGAAAAGTTCAATGGGAAAATGGCGGCCGACAAAGGTTTCGTATACATGGGGCTCTATGGCACCAGAAACCGAAAACGGGCAAAAATGGGCTCCATTTTCCCAATGAAATTTTCAGAAAATCACCTAACGTTTGAATAAGGTGTCCGTTCGGGATGAAACTTTGGCATCTGGTTGTGACCAAGCGCTACTTTTGGGTGGAGAATAAGTGTTAGGCGATGCGTAGTTTATATTTGCGGTAAAGAAAAAACCTGTAAATTGTTTTTTGGTGACATCCTGTACCAGTCTTAATTTGGTGATTTATGCGCGTAAGTAGTGGTGTGCAAAAATAAAAAAAAAAGATGCAAATGGGTAGAGTTTGACGATGTATAAAATATAGTGTAAGCTCGCACATGGTACGCTGATTAAGAATGAAAGAGCCCTACATTTTACACTATTGTTGAGCGTATCGAAAGTTAAGGGTGCATCAAAAGCTAAAGCTTGTACACATATACTGCTCAGGCCTTTATGTTTGAATGCTCATAGTACTTTATTACCCTCAGATTTGGTGTAAGTTGTCTCCTGATTGCTTACAACAGAAAGAAGGAAACATTCCGATTCTGGGTTGAGTATTCACTGCATGCCAACGGTCGCGTGCTTAGAACGTGTTTTCCCCACGTGATTTCATACAATCGCAATTGTTATGGACAAACAACATTGTTTACTCAGGCAAGCGGTCACATGTGAAGCTTAGAATAGTTTGTATTGGTTGTGGCACACGTGGCAAGTTGCATAGATTTTTTTTACAATCCGCGAAATAGAATGCTTTTGGGTTACCTTGGTCTCTAATGCATGTAGGACACAAAAGCGCACGAAATGAATCGCAGTGGGAAACGAAAACAGTAATGACAAACAAGCGTGTAATCACGCGAAAACTGAGGGCATTGCACACATAGAGAAGGTAAGCTTTGTTTCACTAAATACATTACCAGTAAAGTATTTGGTTTTATCGTGCGAGCGAAGCGGAACGTATACAAGTGCGAGCATACTGCCCTGAACTACACTTTTAGTGAACAAGCGAACCATCCAAAGCATCGAGCTCTCTCTTTTAGCTTTTTGTGAGCTCAAACCTTTGAAAACACATTAATAATCAATTCTATTATTTCAATTATTTTTATTAAGTGTGGCTATGTTTTTTTTTGTCTTTTGCGTTCACGTGCCATTTTCATAGTTATATGATATTTTTCTAGAAGTTCAACAACTATAGTTGTTGGACTTCTGGAAACAAAAAGTCCAACAACAACAACCCCAGCGCGTGGCTATGATCAACATTGGCGGCATATAATCGGCTCCAGATCACGTGGCCACTTGTTCTGGCTGCGAGTTGAGGGGGTGAACGCTGCTCGTTTTTCTTTAATTTTTTACTGGGACTTCTATTGCGTGGAGTGAAAAACGAACGCGTGTTTCATAGGTCATTAACGTCAGGGATCCGTTCTAAGCGGTATTTGCGCAAAGTACAAAAATTGTTGCATCGCCCCTTTTTTTGAAAGAAAATATAGTCAAACCATTCCGACAAGCATAGTTTGATTGCGAAAATGATTTTTGCAAGTTATTAAAACACTAAAATGTTTTCGCATACGTGCCGGAATCTTAAATAGCAGAATGCATTTCATGACGCCCATTTCATTTGGATCGCGTCGGGCATGTCTACCTGACGCACAGTAGAACGCGCGCAAAAGTAGCTGTGGTGCACCCGCAGCCTCGCGCTTGTTGTTCTGACATCTCAGGCTCCCTCACTGCGGGAATCCAGGCTTCTGACACCCGGAAATCTGGCGCTTTTTCTGTCTTTCATGTGGCGTTCCAAGCGGCACACGACGGAAAATGGTCCGTATCGTTGAAAAACAGCTCTTTAAGTTTACATTAAATTTTTAATTCTAAGATACACTAGGAAGAAAGTTATAAGCCGTCAAAAAAGCACCAAAACGTCATGCACGGTGGGGTTGCACCTTAAGGGCTAGTTTCCCCAGGATCGTGTCCCCCGCAAAGAAATGAAGACACCGAACTCTGGACACCTACCACGTATCTGATTGCCGCCGTCGCTCATAGATGGCGGCAGCCTTTCCACTCTGGCTTGCCGACTTGCGGCCGGCCATTACTTTCTACTCTACAGCTTCGCTGGTATTCCTTCTTCACCAGAGTGGAAAGGCTGAAAGTTTTTTCTCTACTATTTAATTTCCTTTTTTATTTTTGTAATGGTACTTTCTGTTAGAAATATTTCGGATGACACATGACAGTGAAGATGTCCTACATGTGAAATTATTCTTTTTTTCCTTTCTTTGTCTTCTTATGTTGATGCGTTTTAAGAAGACAAAAAAGAGAGGAAGTCGTGAGTCAGCGCTGCGCCTGTATCCCTTCTTCTACTTGTCGTTGTGTTCGTTTGCGCTGTTTTAATTACATGTTTACTATGCACCACCGACTAGCCCACCTCCAAACATTACTGCAACCTTAGGTCTCTAGGCCATTGAGATTGTTTTAGAGGTCGTCCCAGATGTCGTCCTTGAAATTGTCCTAGACGTCGTTCTTAACGTCATCCTCTAGGACGTTGTCCTAGACGGCGTCCTTGACGTCGTCCATGGCCTCGTGACAAAAGGAGGAGGTAAATATGACGAATGCAATAGCAATTCATAGACAACCAACAATAGTAGTTTCTGCAGCATATTTTCAATTGTCGGTCCGTAGCTACACCGAGAATTCGCAACTTTCAGCGATGGTGGTACCGCGGTGTGAGAATCGCGCTCCCTAGCTCCTGGATGATCGGCTTCACAATAAAGATGCTTGCCAACACCTTCCTGACGTGAAAAAATAAACTAGGGTTCTAATATTGCTCGTACATAGTAAAACTAGAGTTACTCACGCCTTGCAGATCCAGCCTCGTACTGCTGTTCTACGGCGATCATCCAGATGACAGCCATTTTGATAGGCACCAGTGCGCCCCCTATAGGTCGTGAAAGTTGCGAATTGTAAACGATCTTGCTCATAAGACGGAAGTAACACTTACATTCAGCCGTGAAATGCTGTAAGAAATCTCGGAAAAAAGAGGAAAAAAAAGTGAATTGATCAAACGTTTTTTTTTTCCTCAAGATGCTAGGAGAAACCGTTCAGACCGAATCAAAATGAGCAATATAACGTAGTAGGGGGGGGGGGGGGGGGGTATAGGAAAATGAAGAAGGGGGTTTAATGTCTACACAGGTTGTTATGCCTCAAGCAGGACACGATAAGTGTGACTATACTTTATGCATTTTTCTTTTGATTATGTTCTGGCGAAGAAGTAATTTGTGTTGTAAGTTCTTCAAAAAATAAGTAACGCAGTACCGTTCCCATACTTGAACAAAAGGTGTTACTCGTTCCTGTCTTAAGAAAGCAAGCATGCTGCCACTTGTTTGCCGAAAAGCGCAACGATATACAACTAATCAGTTACTTGTAATGCGTTATGCTCAACTCTCCACGCAGGTCGTGTCCCACTAAACATCCAGCCATGTATAAACACCTTGTCAGATGTTCTTTTAAGTGTTGAATCACAATTTAAGCATCTCCTACAAGCGCTTTGAACGGAGCTTCTTTTTGTTTTATAAAAAAAAAAAAAAAAACGAAGAAAATATAATTATGCAAAATACAGAAAGCCGAACTTGGGATCTTTTCATGAATTATGGATTTTATTTGCCTAATATGTAGCGTAATCCTCTCGCCCACTTTTCTCAGAGCGTATGAATAACGACGGATGGCGAAATAATGCGTTACACTCATCCAGCCTTTTCTCGGGTAACATTCTATAAAGCCGAGTGTTTCCACACCCATTTTCTGTGACAGAGGCTGGGTATCACACTAACTTCTTGCGCGATCACATAAACCGCCCATGTATTTCAGGGGAAAAAGTCGTCTAGCGTCAACAGGCCACTTCGTATTACTCCCACCAAGATGTATATAATTTTCCACCAAAACCGCCTCTGCCCTCCCTCAATCGCGGCTCTTTTCTTCCCGCTTCATCCAAATCATCGTTAGCGCCCTCTCCCCCTTATAAATCTCCGTATTAATCAACGTTTTGCGTAGTAGCCAGGGTCTGGTTAAGCCCACACCACATCCTGCTTGGGAAGCACCTCGAGTAAGTATAGTAGCGCATCTTAAGCAAAATGCCTTTCCGACTTCGTCTCAACCGTAGGTGTGAACCGTGTGAGAACGCTGTGCGAGCTTCGGGCGCCCAGCGAGGTGCCGCAGGCGTATACCACCACTCGACCTTCGCGATCGAACGGATCAGATAGGCCGAGCGCAATCACGCGGTAGGTTACGTGACGCATTCCGCGAGCTTCTGATTGGTTCGGGAGAGCTCGCTGCATCCACTTGCGGTCCGGCATATAGAGTGTAAGGGCCATCTCGTGGTCCGTCCTCGAGACGAGTCTTCTGGCCAACGGTAAACACGCCGTCGCCGGTTCGAATATATATTATATATTAAGAGGGCGCCCGTGTCTCCGTCGTCATATTCGGGCTGCCCACAGTCCGGAAACGATACTCGGAAATGAAAGGAGCGAGCCGCGCGGCTGGAGGCACCGCGCGCCGGCCTCCCGCGCCTTGTCGCCTTCCCAGTTCACGGCGCTCGCGATGGGCAAGCGGGGTGCGGGCAGGACTGGGTTTTATGGTGGTCGTCCCGAGATTCGTCCCCGTGCGACCGCTTTTACGCAGATCTCGGACGGCGTTTTACAGCCGGAGAGGGCGGTCACTTCGAGGCTTTCTTTGGACCATGTGGCTGTGCTTGAAACGTCCGTTTCAACTTCTATGATGGACCGAAGCGGAGGCAACGAGCCATTCCAGTCAGTGCAGCGCTCGCTGCCAACATGCCACGTGACTACACCTTCCGCGCGTCGCTGCTTGCCTCTTGAAAATCGCGTGACGCTCACGCGGAATCGGACTGACTTCGAGGGCTGGTAACGCGTGCTCTGGGGTTCATCGTAGACGACTCCGGAGTTTTTAGTATTTGGGGTGGAGGCGGAGGAAGTGACGCGGTGCACTTTCCAGCGGAGGAGCCTTCCATTAAGCGCTGGATTGTGGATTGCGTCCGTTCGCGTTTTTGAGAGTCGCGAGAGGCTATTGAATGTTCGTGCGGTTTCCAACACGTGCCACTTACGGCCTGGGACTCCAGTGATATCCGGTGTGCGCTTGAATGCGTGGTAGTCCATCTCTGTGTGTGCGCGTGTGCGTGCGCGTGTTTGGGTGTGTGTGTGTGCGTGTGTGCGCGTGTGAGTGTTTGTGTTGTAACGTGTCTGTATGTACCCAAGTCTGTCACTATAGACCTTTCCAAAAAAGAGCGTGTGGCCGGTGCCATCTTGAGTGTTCGTGCGTATGGCGCGTGCTTTCCTCGCTTTACGAAGCGACGAACACGCACGTGCTGGGCTGTGAATATCGCACGCTGGACTGTGATTTTGTAAACATTGGAAAGGTCTATAGACCTTTCCAATGTTTACAAAATCACAGCCCCACGTGCGATCTTCACAGCTCAGCACGTGCGTGTTCCCCGCTTCGGAAAGCGAGCAAAGCACGCGCCGTACGCACACTCAAAATGGCACCGGCCACACACTCTCATTTGGAAAGGTTTATACACCGGTACAATATTTACGAGTCCTCAGCCCAGCACGTGCATGTTCGTCGCCTCGGAAAGCGAGCAAATCACGCGCCATACGCACGAACGCTGAATATGAAACTGGCCAAGAGCCCCTTAGCTTTTGTGGGGAGGTCTATATATGCATCCAGTTAAGTGTGGACGGCGTGCGTGATTGCGACGCGTGTTTGCGATGCGATTGCTCTGTGCGTGGGCACCCTTGTGTGTATGAGTGTTTGTGTGCGCGCGCGTGCGTATTTCTGTGATTCTGTGTGTTTGTGTGTGGTCTGTGAATGCCGCCTTTGTACTATTATGTTTTCCCGTTTTTCCTGGTGGATGTCTGTGTGTTTATTTGTTTTTTCTGCTTCTCTCACTGTCCGTGCCTCGTTTGCTTCGTTTGCCGCGTTCGTCGCCCGTCCTCGAGTCTCTATGCGCACCGTGACGTACGAGGTACCGATAGAAAAAGAAAGACTCTAAAGGTGTCCTTTCTCCCGAGATCTATCTAAGCCTTTAGGATCAGCACAAGCGACGACGCCGTCGTTGGGGTATTATATACTCGTCCTTTAAACGCATTACGAGCACAAAAAACAACCACAACAACAACAATAAAACTCTCGTTAAATGTAAGTATACGACTTCTCTCTCTCTCTTTCTCTCTCTTCCTCGTTGAGCTATTCGGAAAGTCGAGTAATCCATGACGGGGGCGCCGAATACGTCTTGCACTGGGAATCACAAAAATCGCGAAGGCTTGCTAGCTCTTCACGAATCGAATGAGTGTGTGGGTGCTTTGTTTGGGTCGGTGTTTGAGCGCGTTTGCGTGCAGGGATGAAGACCAGTAGACGAAGCGTTAGGGTCGTCTGGCTTAGGGGTTGAGTTCAAGTGATAACATCAATTTGAGGAAGCTATACGCACTTGCAATGTTGGCGGCGACTTCCTCGGCCACTGCGGCACGTGCGCGAAACCGGGAAATAATATGAATCGTATTCTTGTGACGATCCCCTCGTTGAAATATGACGTAGTTTGTTTGAGCGACAAAGTATAAAGTAAATAGTTTAAACGTGTCTACAGTGCTAACAACACAAACAAAATAGGTAGGTAGGCGGGCAGGTAGGTTGAAATAAAATCAATTTGCTTTCTCTTTTAAGCGCACCCTCGTAGCGAACGAGATGTGTCGAGACAGAGAAATAAATAGGTATGTAGCTAGGTAGATAATATGAATAAATATATGCGGGGTGTCTGACTTTAATTCCAACCAATTAAGAAAAAAGGGTTGAGAGTTAGAGGTTTTCTGTCTTCATCATGTATTTATCAGGCTCGGGGGGACGCTAGACGAGAGTATAATTGTCATGGTATGTTGGCTAATAAGTAAAATTAGTTAACAAACTTTTAAATTATTGGTATTAGGGGTCATGTTGCAAATGCAGTATTGAAGGCAATTACTATTAGAGGCTGGAGCAGTTGAAAGAATTTTCGAAAATGTAATGGTTCTTGGGATATGAATTGATCAATTTTCAGGTTTTTAACCCGATTTAAAAATTGCGCGTAGAAAGAGCGCTCCAAGCCCCGCCCACATTGACACTTAAATGAAAGACGTGGTCGTTTCAGTCACATCGTCCCTTGTGTCGTCGGCACATCCATGAAGGTCACGCTGCCGAGATAGTGCGGACATGCTCCCTCTTCCAAGCGTCATTGTGGACAGGCCTTGCGGGGCTCTTTTTACGCGCAATCTTTTGAACTGGACTAAAACGTGAAAATTGATTAAGCAACACATAAAAAAACGCTATTACAGTTTTTCAAATCCCTTCAATTATGCTGTCCTCTAATAGAAAAATAATTGTGTTGTGCGTTTCTTTAGACAGACGGATCCCACATGGGTGCCTGGTGTCTCAGTTCTACTTAGATGAGAAATTTAGCCAGCGCAGTAAACACTGCTAGCCTGGAGTCATTAACGTGCACGACCATAGCCTCCTATATCCTGACAAAGCCTGGCAGATCGCCAGGAGAAGCGGCCGTCGAAATGAAAAAGGTGGAGCGGCAAACAACGAATGAGAGGAGAGCCACGTGACTGGCGCCCCGCTCCGGCGAGATGCCAAAAGATACTTCTCCCGAGCGAACAAGTGTGTTTCGGGTCCTCGCCGCTGCAAAAGCTGTGCGCTGACGTCCAGGTTCCCCTAAAGCCCATTCATGTTTCAAAAGTCGCGCAAGGTGTGTCGATGCAGGAGGCACGTGCAACGTGCAGCCCTTAGGAAGATCATGGCGGCACAGCGCAGCACTGGGCTAGATTTTAGACGCCATGTTCTTCCCAGAAGTGGAGCGCGGCACGTGTCTCGATCATTTCCACGACAATGAATGGCGCCACTTTTCCCAGGATGGAGGTGCTTTAGGTTCCCCGAGAAATGACTCATTGCTCTGTGCTACCAGATCCTCGCGCTCCAAATCTGCGACCGGGTACTCGATGGCTCCGTCGTCGAACTGCTATACTTCGTCTCACCCTAGCATGGACTAACCGCGAAGGCTGTGCTAGCGCGAGCGGCCAGCCTTGACTGCCTTGACTAGAGCACCTGCTGCACGAGCGCTCGTGCAGCCACCGCGGCTTCATTCAAGGCGACTAGCTCGCGCTTTTAGCACGCGCGGCTAACAATAGTCCGTACTAAGGTGAGACGAAGTATAGGCTTTATGAGTATATACTTCGTCTCACCTTAGTATGGACTATTGTTAGCCGCGCGTGCTAAAAGCGCGAGCTAGTTGCTTCGAATGAAGCCTCGGGGGCTGCACGAGCGCTCGTGCAGCGAGTGCTCCAGACAAGGCAGTCAAGGCTAGCCGCTCGCGCTAGCACAGCATTCGCGGTTAGTCCATGCTAAGGTGAGACGAAGTATAGAGGAGGCTATGGCACGACGCAGTATTGATACACGACCGCGCGCCGGTACGATGCTCATCCAGATCGAAATGGGCAGGGGTGAGGCGCTGCGCAAGCTTCCGCTCCACGTGCCCCTAGCTGCGGTGCGATAACACGCTCGGCACCCGATCCCCGCCTCTAAAGATCTGTTTATCACGCGTACAGCGCAGCGCCGAACCGGCGTTGAAAAAGACGCCAATGCGGCACCGAGGCTGTGCCTAGTGTACGGTTTGGCAGCGATGCATCGGCACTGTATCGCCGCTCACCGCTGTGGAACAGCACTCGTTAGCGATAAGTCACGTGCACCACTGTGGAACCACATCGGCAACAAGTCACGTGCGGGTCAGTGCTGCATCAGCGCCGTTTTCCAGGGCCGATTCGGCGCTGAACCGGCCTTAATAGCAATTACCGTCAATACGGCAACACGAACATGCCCTCTAACCCTAATAATCAAAAGGTTAATTAACTGATTTGAGATCATTGCCAAACTTACCATGACGATTACCCCCTCATTTAATGTCCGCCGAGCCTGATAAATACAGAGTGAAGACTTCACTTGCTTAACTCTCAGCCCGTTACTGCTTTTTTTTTTTTTTTAATCTGTGCGAATCCACCAGTTTCCGCGGATGTGGCGTCACCTGGTGGCACAAATGTAAACTAGTAAAAAATCTGGTATCGAGGATACTTGGTATGATAGGAACGCCATTAGACTTGACTTCTCCACGTTGCTGGGTTCTCCTTGTCATCGGCGTTTCAGTCTAGAGTTTGCGGCTGCGCTACTTTTCGGTAACCGGTGACGATGGCCGAAGAGGGGAACATCCCATTCTCGTTTCAAGCCGACGGCTGGGTTGAAAACGCTCCGCAGTGCACCAACTTGTCGCAAGACGAAGTGTGGCGATACTTGCGCAGCAAGTCGGACTCGGTTCGGCATGGCAACCGAGGATGGGCCTTCAAGGAAGAAGGTTATGTTCGCCTTCACTTACGCAAAATGACGGTGAAGCGTGAAGCTTTCCCAAGCTTTCCTACCAAGTCATACGCTTGGATTTGGATCCGGCTAATTGACACTTCAGTCGTATCCAAATCCAAATCCAAACTCTCGAACCGGGAACCCGGAAAGTGGTGGATTAAGACCAAACACCCTGTATATAAAGATAGGTCGAGGCATGGTGGCGTAGAAGCGAAGGGACCAGAAACATGTTTGAAACGAAATAGATATATAGATCGGTAGGCAGGAACTGCCAGGAAGGTAGGTGGCAGAGACGTACACGTAACCCACAAGAAAGTAACAAGATACTGTTACTCGTTATTCCCTCAAAAAGTAACTATAACTACGTTACTCGCTACCGACTCCCAAATAGAACGCGTTACTTTACCTCATCAGTAACGAGTTACCTTTCTCGTTACTTTGATGACCAAATACACAATTGCTTTTGTTTCATTGTTTATTGTTTTTTTTTTTGTTTTTTTAGTAGTTGTTGCACGTAAGGATTAGCTTTCTCTTCAAGTTTTTAGCCGTTATGTTTCCCCGCTTCCTTGAGAATACATCTCAGGCGACGCTGAAGAGTCGTTCTACCGACGCTGTCGAAGGAACGGCAGTGTTGTGCTTCAGAAAGAGCTTGTAAATCTAAGTTTCACTTCGTTTTTTTTTTTTTTTTGTTCTCTCTGCATCTAAAGTTTCAAGTGGACAATGGGTTCTGTGCTTTTCCGTGTTGGCAACCTCTGGGTTTACATTCGGTCTGTAGACGATCCTAGAAGGTTCAACGCAACAAACCTTATTGGGTTCGCTAGGTGAAGGATATTCCAAGCTGTAGGGTTTGACTTACATTCAGCGATAAACGTTGCTACACTGCCACACTGTTTAGTTGTTTTTCGGGTTGCCCATCTGTCTTTGTCGCAATATACACGTACTCAGGTTAGGATTAAAACGAGGCTGTTTAAACGGTGTTGTAAACGTTACTCCTCAAAAGTAACGAAATACTGTTACTCGATACGTGCCTTTAAAAGTAACTAAGTAGGTTACTCGTTCTTTTTCTAAAAAAGTTATTAGATACGTTATTCGCTATTGAAAAAGTAACTAGGTGGAAGTAACTCGTTACTAGTAACGCGTTACGTACATAGATGTCTGGTAGGTAGGTGGGTAGGAATGTAGGTAAGTAGGCAGGTAGGGGGGTATGTAGGTGGGTGGGTAGGTTGGTTTTAAGTCAGTTTCAATAACCTTGCAACCCCTCCCGTGTTTTCCTCTTCCACGTAGCCTCGGCTCAGTTCGTAAACAGGAATGCAGGATAGTAGTTAGAAGAATAGATACATAGCTAAATAAACGGATAAAAAAGTAAAAAGTATAGAGCAAAACGAATTTTGTTTTTGCGTTTATTTTTTGCGATTGTTAGTTTGCCGTTCTCTCGAAAGTAACGGTTTATTTCTTCTTAAACAGCCTCATAACCAGGCTACAACTGTAAATCTAAAAGCAAAAAAAACAAAAAAAGCTCCCCGTGTTTGTGAGAAGAGAATTTGGCGCGACACGTGGGGGACGTAAACGCAAATTAACGTCGCGCACGCGCAGTGGTGCGGCCACACTGGAGACAATCGCCAAACCTAGCAAAACAAAATTAATAATCTCAACCAAAGAAGGCAGAGCAGAGGCGTTGGAACCTCGCCGCGCAAGCCCCGGCTTGGTCTCGGGGACATAAATGCAAATGCGGGTCCCGCCGGAGCCCATTCGCCTCCGCGGACGGACAAAACGGTTTTTCCCGAAATAGCCTTAGTTAAAAGTGCACGACAAGCCGCTTAGACACGGCACCCCCCCGAATTACGTCCCAGCACGGCGCCGCGAGGATCGCTATGGAAATGGGCTTCCCGCTTGTCCGGGCCGGGTATAATGGAGTGTCAGGGACTCTACGCTCCGCGGCCTCCAGACGACGCGTCCCTCCGCCGGACTCTGCCGCGCGCGGAGGGGCGTGCGAGGGAAATGTCTGGAGGTCGCCCGGTCGCCCCCGATGCTCGTTGAGCTCTCGGACATCACGACACTCCGGTGGCGCTGCTATCGGCAGTGCGCGTGCGCAGACGCTTTGTCTCACGCGCTCCTGGTTTCTGCTCACGCGCAATGCCCAAACCTCGCGTGGGCGTACGGGGGCTTGTTTCTGTAAATCGTGTTGGTGTATTGGCGACATGAGCGATCGAAAGCGTCGCTGTGGTCGGCCCACCACAATTGGCCGAATGCTGACTATGACGTCAGCAAAGGATATCAAATCGACGCAAATAAGAGGAATGTAAGAAATTCGCTTTTGACGGTGTGGGCAGTGTTACTTTGAGAGCGCTATGATTTCAGGCTTTCACCATGCTCATTACAAACACCATTGAACTTGCTCTTCACAAGGTAATGACGTCACAAAAGGTAACCAAACGAGGGCGCCACCGAAACATCTCGCCTAAAGCCCCTCGATGTGTTTGCGTTTTTCTCACAAGTAGCGTCAAATGCGCGAGTGCACGAGGTCCGTGTCTCGAGCGGCCCTTGGAAGCAAATGGCGGCGCAGCACTGAAATGAGCGGCCCTTGGAAGCGAATGGCGGCGGAGCACGCGCTCGTGGCACGTGTCTCGCGCGTTTCCACAACAATGGTTGGCGGTACTTGTAAAAAACACCTTTATCAAGGGGCTTTAATCTCGCCGCTAATAGACAATGGCAAGCATGGCGCCTTGACTTGTGCCCCATGAGTGCAGGCACGTGTAGTTTCGCGGAAAAGGACGTCGTCCCAGCGCCTCGGTTTCACGGCTGTGCCACTGCCACGGCCGCTAGATGCCCACCTCTCCCGCGGCGTGTCATTGAAAGCAGGCTAGAAGACTCTTTCTCTCTTGTGAGGGGGAAAGTGGACATAACGAGCGAACGAACGGAGCGAAAGAACATGGCGGAAAGCGCGCATCGGCCTCACAAAGTCAGTCCAGTCCAAACCACGACCGACCAAACGAAAGACGGATGCATGCAACAGGGCAATAAATGCTAAAGCATTTAAAAATGCACGAAACAGACAATAAATGCTAACGCATTAAAAAATACTATAGCATTTCGCATTCACCGCAAGCTCGGAGCGCGTGGATCGAAAACTCGGGCTGTAGAACTCTATAGTCGGATGCAACCTAAGAACAATCTTTTAGCTCCACCCACAAGCGCATTGCGCCCATCTGAAGTGCTTCCGCCGTCGAGAAAGTAGTTCGCTAGCAACGTTGCTTTTTCTTCCTCCAGTAAACGTGTCTTAAACTACTACAATATTTATTTAATTCATTCAGGACGTTTAAATAAGTTAGAATACGTTTTTGTCAACGAAATAGCTGTTTAGTAAAGAAAGAAAGTCATGTCCAATGTACCGTCTTCCCAATTCATTTTCTGTCCAAGATACTGTCTAACATACCGTCTTCCAGCGCCTTCGATTGAGGGAAAGCGGCGAAAACGAAACCAACCTTTCTCTCGCCAAAATTATAAATAACAAAGCACTTATAGTTCCTGCAAATAATAAATATTTAGTGATTTACTTAGTTTTGTGGGCTTTGCGCACGAAATGTGTGCCTTTATTTTGTTGGATTAATAGAAAACAAGAATAATTATACTTTTCGGGTTTTGACAAATCGGCACCCTCCCAAGTCATCGACACCACCACCGCGCCCCGCCAGAGTGCCTTCATACAAACGCGCGCTTTTGCTTGAGTGGTGACATCTCAGCCATTTTTACGCCCAATCGTTTTTTATGCATTTTGAAGTACGCGCAATCCGGTGTCAATCAGCTCGAGCGCGTAGCTTTGGCTAATGCATAGATGCCATTTTAGCGCCCAGGTCACGCAACGAGTGCGCGAGAGCGTCACGCGCTGAACATTCAGTGCAACAATGAATGTCTTCACCCTGAGACAGACAGACATGTAGGCACCCTACGCCCCGCTCTCTTTGTCTTCCGTCATGGATCCCACTGAGGTGCACGGCAATCTCAGCTCACCCGCGGAAACCACAGCGAATTGAAGCAGCGGTGAAGGTACTATGTTGAGTAGCAACGTGGGGCAGAGGCGACAGAAATCCAACGAAGCAGACGACGTCCGGCGTAGCTTCTCACCTCTCAGCAGTGCTAAGCCTCGCGCCCGCTTCGAAATTTTCGTTGGCGATAGCGTCGCTGGATTCTCACGTTGTCGCGCAAAAACTGCTGCAAACGCAAGCCGATACCATTAAGATTTCGTGGCGTAACCTCGGGCACGTAAAACACGGTGCAAAAAAGCAGAATAATTGTCACGAGAAACTAGCGTCGCGTTGCTAAGGCCAGCAGCCATGTTGAGCTTTTTTTTTTCAAAAGGATCGCGATTGGTCCACGGAATCGTGACGTCATGAAAACGATTGGCTGGCGTTTCTCGGCGTAGGAATACAGTTTCCTCTGAGAGGCATTTCCGGTTTTTTCTTAGCTTGCAATCAACTATAGTATCCTGGGCTCAAACCTCATTATTGCCCATTTGAAGCTAGATGAGCGTTGTACCAGCGTGCGGTCGTGTACAACGACTACTGCATAATATATGTTCAAGGGGCACTCAAGTGCTTTTTGTGGAAGCCATGTTTTTGATGGCAAATTGTATGTTGAGCCTTAGCCAATAAAATATGACCCGTTCTAGATGGCAAAACGTCCTAGAAAACTCACAACAATAGAAATTCACGGGTACTATTATTTTCTCTGGGAGAGTTATACTCGGGTCCCCACCACCTGCATAAAGTTTGACCTATGAGAATAGTTGATAGCGTGGAGATTCTGACCGTTACCATTATCGATATTGCTAAACGCTTTGTGCATTATATTTTGACAAAATAAGCAAGGTAAAATCTATGGGTGTAGGAGCAAATTTCACATGCATACAGCGTGAACTCGTGTCAACATACCATGGCAATCAAGCTTACGCTGTTTAAACATCTAACGTCGGTAATTCGTGACTGGATCCTTAAGTGGTACGCAAATAATCGTTCGTGAACAACACCAAAGCTAAGCTGAACAACACTGATACCCTAAACACGACATGGCCTCATCGATAGCCAGCGAAATTATAGCTCGTCGCGACTGGGCCGTATGCATGGCGCACTCAATTTCGGTCGATAGTCTGGCGTGGCATGCCTGTCGTGGGGCGGTCCTGAGCACGGGGACAAAATGGCGAAACAGACAACGTCGTCCAACTTTCCTTCTTAAATTATAAACGACCACCTTGAAGTGGAGGTTGCTGCCTTCGTTGTCCCGCGCGCATGCCCGTTGTCCAGCAGTCGTGTTCGCCGTTGTGTATACGATTGTGAAACGGTTTAATACCCCTGATTTTACGTGCAGTTAGAAGTACTTCAGAAGTAAGATCTTTGAACTTCAACTCTGAGCATGCCGATAGACACACGCATAAGGGGGACCGGGAGCCGTTGCGCCACTTTCTTGTTTCACGGGCAACTAAAGGTGAAACCCCACCCTTGCTTAGTGTGATTCTGATCAAACAGATGGCGATGAGATCGCCTTCCAGGCCTGTACATGAATGCAAAAGGTCGTGTTGCGGCCCGGCTGCACCAGTTCTCGTGCAAAGGGAGCAGTTGCCTACACTAAAGCCCCTATGTCGGCAATGTTCCCCGACATTGTCGGCACTCCGTTCCCCGACATTGCTGTGGGCGCCGCCATTTTGGTTCGTATGCAGAGCAGACGCAACTGCCGATCGCCATGATTCAAAAGTGCGACTTCCTCAGCATTAGATTTGGCGCTAGGAAGGTCATGTAATAGTGCTTTGCTCTGTCACGAACTGTTTAAACATTTCTGGAGGGCGGTAAAGCGTTTCCTGTGATTTTAGATAAAGCTTCAGATAACTGGAAACCATAATTTTAAGACACAATATGGCCACGTGTCGTTACTCTTGAGCGTACATGGCACTAGCCTGCGCCTCTCTAGCGATTGAGGTCAGAACAAAAAGCGAAATCGTCCTGAGGTAATGGCGAGGCACATGTACCATAATAAAACAGACGCGTCGAAAAATGGAGATTGGCGGTACTCATTTATCACGCCGGGGATTTCGGAGCCCACTTACAAATATTTCAAGGTGGTCAGATTCGTATGACGGGTCGGCTGTTTTGTCGTGCACGTGTTTGGCGCTTTTTTGATTTTCACAAAAACGTTATGACGTGGGTTTCTAGAATTCTAGCTTGAGCAACTTGATACTCCAATAGATAAATAAAAATGCACTATTTTTTTTTTGTCAGATGACGAATTTTAGGTTACTGCGATTTTTATTTTGATCATGAGACTCGAAGACAAAGAATGATGAGCTTCAGCTGTTGTAGATATTCAGTTTAGTAAACACGAATTAGAACTGTCACAAAAGTCTTCTGCTATACAACATAACAAGAGTAATGCCAATGTTAAAGAATTACTCACACCATTAAATGTTCAAAATTACTTTTAGCACTTAGTGCAGGGACAGCTAAAATGACCGCAGCCTATCAATTATTTCAATTTTATAGATAGCTATCACCCAATTTTAAGCAATGTAGCAACGTTAATTTGGTGGATTTTTCGGGCAAAATATAGTTGCGCAAAAATATAAAAATTATGCAAGGGGTGGAGTATAACGTTATGTTAAATATTGTGTACGTACTCATAAGCAGGCGCTGATGAAGTGTGGAAAAGCGAAACATTTTGCTAACAGCGAACTTTCGCCATGTGGGTTTACACCTTCCCAATTGTTTTTCACACACAACAACGTGTACCCACGCGACCGGCCACATGTGAAATATCTGTGTTGAGTGTGGCACACGTGGCCAGTAGCGTAGGTTTTTCTTTAACCTACGCTACTGGCTACGTGCTGAATTGCAGCACGTAGCCAGTACTACGCTACTGGCCAGCTGAATCGCAGTTTAAATCATAAACCAAGTCAGTATTGATATACAAGCACGTGTTCACGTGAAAAGGGGCTGGCACTGTGCCTATGCAGCATGCAAGCTCTCTTTAACCATAAGTGCGAGCGAACGGGAAACTACACGCGAAGGAGCGTGATGCCTTGAAATACTTTTTCACTGCACAAACGCGTGTGCTAGACAGGGGTCCATATCGTTTCGTCGAAACACGTTTCGTGGAAATTTGTTTTTATGTACAAACGTTTCATTGAAATAGTTCATAGAGATACGTTTCGTCGACACTGGAATGTTTCGTGAGAGTTTACTTCTTTCTTGAAAACACGGAACTGAGGCGTTTCGTCGACAGCATTTTAATTTTGGCTAAGTGGATTGGATTGAATTACTGTCTTCATTTGGTTCGTTGGAAGGATACCGGAACTAAAGCGAACTCACTAAGGTGGCTCCGATGGTGGAAAAAAAAAATTCGCGATGCCTAATTCCGGCCTTCAAAACACTCCACACTATGCGCGGAAACCCCTCACTCCGCTCAGGAATTCTTTAATATAATCTCAGATCCGAGCTTGTACCAGTACTCATCTGAACCGCCAGGGGTTCGGCAAGCTGGGTTTATCCGGATGACGGCGAGAAAATGATGCCCGTTCCCCGTAGGTCACTCCATTCATCCACATTTACTAGAGGGCTTCGTCGGCCACCATTTTCCCATTGAATAATTCAGAAAATCGCCTATATCTTTTTAATAAGATAACGGTTAGTTCTGTAACATTGCCATCTGATTCGGACATCTAGTGCTATTCGCATCTCCAGCTCGTTGCTCGACCTCTCGCGGTGGAATCGAGAAGCGCTTTAGTGAGGGTCCCGCGGTTCTATTGCTTAGCGGGCACGGCGGAGCTGCTCGCGATCATGGCTCGCATAGTTTCCGAATACAAACAGAAATCTTCACTGCCCCAGTGTAGCGCTGTAGCCGGTATGGAATTGTACCTTATTAGAGAGTTATAGTATTGAGTGTTGAAGCAAACGCAAGTGCTATGCACTTGCGTTAGTTGTGTGCTCCCCGCTGCTCACGCGCATAGTAGCCGTGCTCTAATCCACCACCGCAATTTCCGGGCTCCGCGGGCGCGCAGAATGAAAACGCAAAGTTATAGCGCAAACACACAGTGCTTGCGTTCGCTCGTACTAGTGTTTAGCCGGTTTCCAACACCAACCAAACGTGCTGCAGTGAGCAGACGGGTCTGAGGGTAGGTGTTCATTTGAACTGGAAAGGCAGAATTTTTTAAAACGACGGTTTGTAAAAAATAAAGAAACCACGTAATCTAAAAAAAAACTGTACTTAAAAAAAAACAAGAAAAAACAGAAGCCGTTTTTTTTAAAATTTTTTATTGGCATTTGGTCCGGAAGGCTTGGCGCGACTTTAGAAGTCTTGCCCATTGTCAAAAGTGCGATTTTAATAGTACCATATGCTTTACCCACAATCAATAAAATTTTACATGCATTTTTCAGATTAGCTAGAATGTTTTCATTGATTTATGACTATTTTTACTTCTAATTTGTTAATTAAAAATACTGCAATTGGCACCAGTGATATTAATAAGCACACTTTTCGTTGTTGCCATACTTCTTCGCGCGTTTGAAATTGGATCATAAGCAACGCATTATATTAGCGCTTGAAAAACTCTGTATTAAAATATCTTAATTGAATTATTATTATTAATACGAATTGCGGCAACATAGGCCCCTCAAAAACGCCACAATCACAAAAAAATGCACCATTTAGCCATAACAGAGTTTCTAGAAAGGTCTCATTTTGGTTTCTTTTTAGCATATGAAAAACTTTGACATCGTCATGAAGATAGACAAACAGTCAGTCAGATGTAATATCAAGTCCTATGCGCCACGCGTTGGTTTAGAAAACAGACACACTTCTGCTGTCTGACTCGAATTCTGTCTTTTGGGTTTGTGCAGTGAAAACAGCGTTTCTTAATTTACACGTTTTGTCAACCTATTCTAAACTCATTACCCAAGGCGATATTTTGTAAAATTTGAATTTATTCTGTTATTCGTGTGCCGGGAATAATGTCAAACCAATTAATCACCTATATACTCAAAACATCATTAAAAGGCCCGCAGTTAAATTAATTTGCATGACAATTATCTGAGCGAGAAAATACTGCAAGAACACACATATATCAGCAATAATTTTGTTTTTAACAAATCCAATATTTATGTTATTTCTAAGGTGAATGAAAGACCGTGTCTTCAAAGGGACACTGAACACTCCAAAATATTTTAGAATGCCTAAATGAAACACGCGTATGTCACAAAAAAAAAAAAAATCCACGATCCACTTTTTTAGTTTAATGATTATGCTGGAGACACATCTTGAGTTATCCAAGGTTCCGAAATGAACACCTTTAGACGCTTTAAACATGCCCCAGATTGAGCCGCCATTGCCGACCTTCTCTTGTCTTACCGAGGTGCCAAGCCACTGAAGTGGGCGCTCAGACGTTGACGAGCCTCCACAAAGGCCTATGCTGGGGAGAAGGACAGAGTAGCACATAAAGTGGCAATACCATGTCCTGCTGTGGCAACGATGAAGTTAAGCGAAGAGAATAAAAGGAAACAAAAACTGAATGTCGACTATGGCGGAGTCGAACACAGCTGCCAGAAAACGCCTATACCCACCAATTAAATCCCAAATAAAGGTTAGTTTCGGTTCCGTTCCATACTTAAAACGTGCCTCTGGCGTAATTATTACTCTAAACACCGCTTTTGTTTTCAGGATAAAAGGGTGACCTGCGCTCACAACATCCTAGCTTACTCGTAAAAGCAGGAATAATTTGTGTCGCTCAGTGAAGCCAGCACACCAGACAGGCTCAGCAACCGGTATACCGGCGCGCAACTCCGACCCTCAGTATAACCACCAGTTCGGAGAACGAGTGGCGTCCTATAGCGAATTGGAGTCGCGAATACACTTGGACAGAGACGGGGGCGTTCGGCGACGCTTAATTTGTTTTAGAGCGCAGCTCTTAGGCGCCTGTTTCCGGCTTGAGCGGCGTCGCCGTCGGCGTAACCGCGTGCGTTGCACTATGGGACGTTTCCCCGCTATATTTAGCGGGGAAATTCTTTTTTGCTAAATTTAGCGTGGAGATCATTTCGCCAAATCAAGCAGGAAAACTTTTCTGCTACATTTAGCGGAACATTGTGTCCCGCTAGATTTAGCGGGGAAATTTTCCTGCTAAAATTAGCGGGAAAACTTTCCCGCTTAATTTATCGGGGAAACTCTTCCGCTTACTTTAGCGTAAAAAAATTTTCCAGTAAATTTAGCACAAAACATTTCCCGCTAAATTTAGCGGGTTAAGCTTCCCCGCTAAATTTAGCGGGGAAATTCACGTCTCGTGATCTTGACACCAATTCAGTTTCGCCGCTAAATTTAGCGGGGAAAATGACGTCACGACTTCGTATCACGCCACCCATGAACAAATTCAGCGGCAGGAGGAGAGGAGTAGGAAAGGAGGAGGGCGGAGGGAAAAGGAGGAAAGAGGAGGAGGAGCATGGGAGAGGAGAAGAAAAAAAAAGAGGAGGAGGCTAGGAGGAGGGGGAGAGGAAGAGGAGAAGAGAAGGAGGGGAGGGTACGGAGGAAGAGGAGGGGCATACGCTCCTTTTCGTACTCTTCCCTCCTCCTCCTCAAGAGCTGCGCACTATTTTCACATTACAGAGATTTGTAAACGTCTCTCATTTTTTAAGACAAAAAACAAAATTACAGGAGGAAACTCAGGACTGCTTAAGGCCGATTCACATGACGGACTGATCCGCGGACGAATTGATCACGTGACGACATGTCCGCGGTTCGTCCGTCTCCCTAGCGCATCCACACGAGGGAGACGACGAGCAGACGCCAGTGAGGACGGACCGACCTGTTCGCCGCCCCAGAGTGCCGCGAAACTCCAACATCGCACCGTGGCACCGTTGCCCAAGAGAGAAATGGACGTTTGCTACCGCGATAGAGACTCGTACGCCGCTGTTACGTATAGATCGAGACTAAACACTGTGATAGGCTTCGCGCGAAACGCCACTAACTTTACTAACCCAAAGCATGAGAGTGACTCAGGCATGGTCCTGCTCGAGAAGAGTTCGGCGTGAAAGCGACGAAGTTCTGGGCTCGCGAAGGGGCGTTTGGAGATGCCTACACGCATTCCGCACTCGTGCGCAACACTCAAGTACACCACAGCCACAAGAGAGGTCTTGCTCGGTAAATCCTAATTGGACGTGCAAGAATTATCGCGGTGTGCTAGACGAGTTTTGACGGGAGCTTCTAGACACGGACCCAGAGGAGTACCGGAACCTGCATAGCGTCATCCGAACAAAGTTTCTGCAGTATCACGCGTGGAACCAAGAATCGCGCAACAAACTGAACCAGTGAACGCAAAAAACACAACGATGCGCCATTTCTGTTTTAATCGTCCAGAAAAAAAAAAGAAAAAAAAAAAAAACTAGGAAATCATGTACCATTGCCAGACTAAACACTTTTCAAGTCAATCTCCCGCCGAAAATCTCCGAGTGAAGAAGGCGCTCGACTTTATCAGTCCGCGCGTCCGCGGACGAGGAGCAGATCCCAGGAATCGGTGACGTGCCGGTCACGAGGTACACGGTCCGCGGATGAAAATCGCGATTCGGTCCATCGTGTGAATCGGCCATTACGGGTAGGAAGGCGAAAGCAGTTTACTCCCGCGGGGGAAATGTTTTCGAGTAATGTTCCTACACGCATTAAAGGAGCGGTGCAACGATATTCAATTGAACTGTTTTTCACTTTACACGTGCTTACTGGCACTAGTGGGACTCAAAGATACTCGCAAGCAACGCCACTGCTCAAGAAACTCCCTTGTTGTGTAATTTTAAAGGGGCGATGCAACAATTTTTGCACTTTGCGCAAATACCGCTTAAAACGGATCTCTGAACGTTAATGACCTATGAAACACGCGTTCGTTTTTTACCCCACGCAATAGAAGTCCCAGAAAAAAATTAAAGAAAAACAAGCAGCGTTCACCCCCTCAACTCGCAGCCAGAACAAGCGACCACGTGATCTGAAGCGGATTATATGCCGCCAATGTTGATCATAGCCACGCGCTGGGGTTGGCAAAGCACAGGGCACGCGCTGAGTTCCAGACATTGTTATGGCTCGGCTATTGTCGTCGTTGCAGCGATTCGACACGGGCCACTACCCGAATGCTTCTCGAGCTAGTAATTATCACGAGCCCGAATCGAGTGCCCACGCAATGCTCGGGTCCAATCTATGAACCGCATTCAAATATCGTCATTGGGGTGTACTGCGATCCCCACGTTACGTCATCAAATTTTGCAAAGGAGAGATTGAATGAAAATGATCGACTTTGTCCTTGAAATTACACCGCAACAAAGAAGTTTCTTGGCCAGTGGCGTTGCGTGTGAGTATCCTTGAGTCCCAGGTGTGCCAGTAAGCTCGTGTAAAGTGAAAAACATTCCAATTGAATATCGTTGCACCGCTCCTTTAAGGACAAAAGCGATCATTTTCATTCAATCTCTCTTTGCAAAATTTGATGACGTAACGTGGGGATCGCACTACACCCCAATGACGATATTTGAATGAGGTTCATAGATTGGACCCGAGCATTGCGTGGGCACTCGATTTGGGCTCGTGATAATTACTAGCTCGACAACCATTCGGGCAGTGGCCCGTGTCCAATCGCTGCAACGACGACAATAGCCGAGCCATAATAATGTCTGGAACTCAGCGCGTGTCCTGTGCTTTGCCAAAACCAGCGCGTGGCTATGATCAACATTGGCGGCATATAACCGGCTCCAGATCATGTGGTCGCTTGTTCTGGCTGCGAGTTGTGGGGGTGAACGCTGCACGTTTTTCTTTATTTTTTTTTTCTTGGACTTCTATTGCGTGGGGTGGAAAACTAACGCGTGTTTCATAGGTCATTAATGTCAGGGATCCGTTCTAAGCGATATTTGCGCAAAGTACAAAAAATGTTGCATCGCCCCTTAAGGCCCGTTCACACTCTTGCGACCTCTTAAACCTGTGTTCCTTAAAACTTCTTAAACCAGAGGACACACTGGCGCCATCTATTGGGTAGCAGTGTAAACTCAGCGGTCCGGCATATTTTTTTATTTCTCTCGCGCATTATTCTTTCTTTCTTGGCTCGAAAAACTTTTGTCAATGTTATAAACGAGCCTTTCTATGGGTATTACGCACATTTGACCTCGGAAATCCCACAAAACCTTCGCTCTTGTGAAATGCAGTTCCAGGGTCACCGCATAGATGGCGCCACAATGCCCTCGTTCTAAAAAAAAATTTAAGAAGTCTTAAGAGATCTCGTCTCTCTCAGTCGTACTCGGTCGCAAGAGTGTGAACGGGCCTTTAAAGTTTAGGACGACGTACAGGACGTCGACGAGGACGGCGTCCTACAGATCGACGCCAAGTACGGCGCCTAGGACGACGTCGAGGACGACGTCAGGACGGCGTCTAGGACGACGTCAGGACGGCGTCTAGGACGACGTCGAGGTCGATCTCTAGGACGACCTCAAGGACGACGTCTAGGACGACGTCAGGAACGACGTCAGGACGACTTCTAGGGCGACTTTATGACGACCTTAAGGACGACGTCTTTGACGTTGAGAACGACGCCGAGAGGAGGACACTTAAGGAGGCTGTGGCGTATACGGTATTTCTGCGGGCGGCCACGTTTGCCTGCGGAAGCCGCCCAAGATGTAGACGCTGCTGCCGATGTCGAGGCCGTGGATGGAGACCTCACAGTCCATCGCACGAAGCACAAAACGAGCACAGATGAAGTCCGAAGCGCACCTTTTGCACACGGCGCTCCGGAGGTGACATCACGCTCCCGCACTTGAGCGTGAACGTAAGCATGAGCGGCGCGTGCTGGATGACGTATTTTCCTGGCCATCTTTCGGGCATAACGAAACCGCTTTTTGACGTACTGGGACAAGTAAGGTCGTCCTAGAGGTCTAGGAGGACCTCTTGTTCGACCTCGAAGACGACGCCAAGGACAGAGTCATTCTTGAACATGCGATTGAACGGCGCGTGCCGCTAAATCGTATTTTTATGGCCACATACGCCGCTTTTTCGCTCAGTGGGACAAGTAAGGCTTTCGCCCCAAAACAAAACAGTCAATGTTTTTTTTAAGTACTTTGTTGTTCGCTTTCAGATTTTTTGAATTGTGCGTGAAAAACAAATCACTTGAGTTCAAACCGACCAAAGGGCCACCGGAAAAGACCGTGATTCGCATGCCGCCTCGCAACTCGAAAAGTGGATTGGTGGATCGCGTGCATTGCGACCGACCAAACGCTGAAGTAGGGAACCATGGGCGCTCCCTTATTGGCTCGTGGTCACTTAACGCAAATATTTTGTGGATTGGTTGTGTATGTGGGACGTGGCGCACTGTGGCTCCAGTGATTTTTTCTGTCGCTGTGTCGTTCTTCCTCGCAGCGAACTCAGTCGCCTCAAATATGTATACTTTTACAAGTATACTTTTCCGCAGGACGCTCGAAAACCCAATTAGTGTCATGCGCGGAGTGAGTTCTACAAATGACTAGATTGAAAATGAATTCAGAAAGAAATGCCGGCAGGGGTTTAATTTGCGTCCACGCTCCTTACTTCGTGATTCGTTTTTCGGCATCTTTATCGGCTAATGCTACAATCACATTGGCTAGCAAATGATATTGAGATGCTAGGGACGGGCCACGCCCTGTATTCCTTAAAGGATTGTCCGGTGATATCCGGAAGTTAATAAGTATTTGCGCCGGTCACGTAGAAAGGGCCTAAATATAGTCATATATGTGATATTTCCGTTATTAAATGACTCCCCAATATTTTCTAAATAAATTGTGAACATCAATACGAAACTTCATGCCAAATTTCGCACGTATGCATGGCTGCTCGTGTCGTGACATCACATGAAGTGTGGTAACGTCAAAGTCGCGGGCGTTGATTTATTCTCGGATTCTAGAAACATGCTATACTCTGTTTCATACTTAGCGCGCAACGCTGTCAAAGCTACTGGCGCGAGCGCGTGGCTTCATCTATGGTTCTGTTTGCGCGAGAACGCGTGCAAATAATCAACTACCGGGTGGATCAAGGAGACGGCAGGCTCTTTAAATCGACCGCAAAATTCGGTTTCTTAACCTATCGCGCTACGACTTTGTGCAGCGCTGCCCACAGATGGTGCATTTTTTTTTGTAAAATTTGCAAAGAGCAAACTTACCTGAGGAAAAAGTAAAGAAAGAAAAAGGCTTAGCTCCTATGGAAACGCAGCGACGCCACCGGTCTTCAAAGAGCACGGCGCCGTTTCGCACGGCACACAAGAGATGGCGCAACGAACGCCGCCAACGAACGAGCATACGGCGTCGAGAGCAAGCGTCTTTAGCAGACAATCTTTTCGACTCAAAAGCAGCGCGCGTTCCGCAGGCGGCGACAGTCGCAGAAACAATTACAGGCGCGGTAACAACAAGCAACTGCAGTTCCTTGTCTGCTAAATACGCCGGCTCTCGGCGTCGTCTGCCCGTTCGTTGGCAGCAGTTGGCGTCGTGACCGCTTGCGCCCTCTCTTGTCTCCCGTGCGAAACGGCGCTGTGTTGTTTGCAGACCGGTGGCGTCGCGGCGTTTCCATAGGAGCTAAGCCTTTTTCTTTCTTTACTTTTTCCTCAGGTAAGTTTGCTCTTTGCAAATTTTACAAAAAAAATGCACCATCTGTGGGCAGCGCTGCACAAAGTCGTAGCGCGATAGGTTAAGAAACCGAATTTTGCGGTCGATTTAAAGAGCCTGCCGTCTCCTTGATCCACCCGGTAGATCAAGCCCCACGCTCGCGCCAGTAGCTTTGACAGCGTTGCACGCTAAGTATGAAACAGAGTATAGATGGCGCGTAAAAAGATCACCGTCGAAGAATTGAGCTTCTCTCAATATCGTAAATCTTGTCTTTCTTAGAACGAGGTTATTTTAATGAGGCAGCAGTCAAAAGCTGAGGTGGCTCCCCCTGCCTGTTGTTACGTCAGAGCTCCCGCCGTTGCCAACGGAAATGCCATGTGTTATACAGGTGCAATATGAGCAGTTGGGCTCTGTTTAAAATTGAATTACTTGTGCGGCAGATGATTCAAGATTCGGATACTATGCGGATGCTATTCCTAAAAGCAATGACAATATAATTTAATTGTTTTCTGAAAGACAAAATTTTAACGGACAATCCCTTTAAGCTGTCAGATACTGTATTACATTTAAGTCCGAGATGTGACGCTGATTCTGAGGTGAAAAAATAATATCATGATGTCGCTTTATACAAACCGAATATGTGTTTATCTAAAGTTTTAGTTATGTAGAGCGGTGTTCGAGGCGGGGCTTAGGCCGCACGTCCGGGAGCTTCCTGGCTCGTGACGACGACCATTCCCCGAAGTGAAGAACCCAGGGGTCCAGTGGAGGTGGGAGAATTGGTAACGTAACGAACGGTTTAATTACATGGTAGCGATACAGTCGTCAAATCCGAGAGAACAAATGGAGCTCTCACGCCCCGCCTTATATAGGGGTCCGTTTTCTCCCTCTCTCTCCGCCAGGGCAGCAGGTGCGACAGCCACGTGCTTTGCAGCTGGGTCCGTCGCGACGTAGTCAGAAATGAGTCCTAGCAATCTCCTGAGCTATACAGCGAAACCCTGACACACTAGGGTCGCTCTTCTGCTCGACTGTCAAAGACACTCTGTCTACTCGTAGCAGAGGACCAAAGTTACGCGACGCCGGAGCTACGAGAGATCTTTCACTGATCCCGTCTTCCTCCGCCTTTTCCGCCGGCGCGTTGGGACGGCGTACGCTTTCTAGTGCTACGAGATCAGGCTGTTCTACAACCTGGTCCCTCTCATCCCGGTTTTCTGTCTCCAACTCTGGGAGTGCTTGCTCCCCGTCAGCTGCCTCTGGCTCTGGATCCCTCGTCAACAAAGGGGCGACCTGACGCGATTTGGACCTCGTACATGACTGAACTAGCCCTTCTCCCAGTTGTTGACCCCTTTCGCGCAGCAGGAAATCTGACCGGTTAGAAAACAAATAAGGATACTCCAACGGGACTGTTTGCGAGACAGCCGCCTCTGTCACTAGCTCTCCGAACGGGCCAGTTATCCTTACTGTCGCCATAGGCAGACAGACACTGTGCTTTTCAAGCAGCTGCTTGATCCAAACTACCTTTCCCGTAAAATCGGAGGTCGTTACATACGACGGATGAACAACGTCCATCGTCGCTGCACTGTCCCGAAGCACCCTGCACGGCTTTCCGTTTACCTGGAGCTCGTGAAGATAGGGACGAAGAAGCTTCAGGTCCTTGTCACTACCGTTCACGTACGAGAACACAACCCGCGGTTTCTTACATCTGGCCGCTGTGTGTCCCGGCTCCTGACAGTTGTAGCACAGGAACGGCTTCCTTGCCTCGAACTGCCCTGTTGGGCTTTTCCGCGCCTCGTCTCCGTTCGAGTGTTCTGCGCTCTTTTCTGGGACATTTTGTCCTGCTTCGGGCTTCTCGGGCCCGTTTTCTCGCGAGCCGTTACCCTGTCGGAAGGTCTTGCGCTGATCGCTTCGGCCGGATTCGCTTTCCTCTCCGCTCAGCTTTCTACGCGTTGCGTACTCTTCGGCTAGCTCAGCGGCCCTTTCGACAGAGTCGACTCCCACCCTGTCCTGCACCCAGAGCTTGACTGACTGCGGAATGCTACGAAAGAACTGTTCGAGGCACACACACTCGACTACCTTGTCTCGGCTTTCGTACACTTCCTCGCTCTTCAACCATTCTATCAGGTTGGTTTTAAGCCCGTACGCGAATTCCGAGTAGCCCTCGCTGCTCTTTTTGGATGCGTTTCTAAACCTTTGACGGAACGCCTCGGCAGAAAGGCGGTACCGCTTCAAAAGGCTGGACTTCACCTTGTCGTAGTCGTCCGCGTCTCCAGCACTAAGGCGCGCGACAACCTCTGCAGCCTCACAGGGCAACAGAGTCAAAAGCCGTTGCGGCCACGTTTCTGGGGCGAAGCTCAACTTCTCACATGTCCTCTCAAAGTTAACTAAGAATAGGCCCACGTCTTCCCCAACTTTAAACGGCTGCATGAGCTTCTTCATTTGATACGACTCGGTCTCACTTGCTCGTACCGGAGCCCCAACTCTACTGTTCTGCGAGTTTAATCGCTGTTGTTCAATTTCGAGCTCTAGCGTTTTCAGCGCTCGCTCCTGGTCTCGTTCCTCTTTCGCTGCAGTCTGTGCTCGTTCCTCTTTCGCTGCAGCCTGTTCCTCTTTCGCTGCAGCCTCGCTCTTAGCGTTCTGAAGCAGTTCCCACGCAATTTTAATTTCCTCTGCTTCCGCGCTCTCTGAAATCGCTTTACTGATCTCAGATTTCTTCATCTTTTGCTCCACCTCCACACCCAATTCTTCACATAAACAGAGTAAATCTGTTCTCAGTAACCTCATCAGATCCATGATCGCTGCTTTTTAGCTTTGGCTTTGTTCTAAAACTTGTCGCGAGGTTGTACACAAACCTAGCGCACGAGTCAAACACTAAGGATTCCCAGCAGTTCAAAATTAATTACCCATAATCTGAAGCCTGGCGAATCTCAAAGCAAAGTCCAAACGCTCACCCGCAGATGTAGCCCGATGTCGCATGGTCCGATCCCAACCGCTGCCAACCAGTTGTTCGAGGCGGGGCTTAGGCCGCACGTCCGGGAGCTTCCTGGCTCCTGACGACGACCATTCCCCGAAGTGAAGAACCCAGGGGTCCAGTGGAGGTGGGAGAATTGGTAACGTAACGAACGGTTTAATTACATGGTAGCGATACAGTCGTCAAATCCGAGAGAACAAATGGAGCTCTCACGCCCCGCCTTATATAGGGGTCCGTTTTCTCCCTCTCTCTCCGCCAGGGCAGCAGGTGCGACAGCCACGTGCTTTGCAGCTGGGTCCGTCGCGACGTAGTCAGAAATGAGTCATAGCCAAGGTTCTCCGCAGTTAGGCCAGGCCTCTCTCCCCTTCCGGAGCGCACGAACCCACACGCACACACACACACGTCCCGTTGACGTCACGGACGCGTTGAGACACGTTTTGGGCAGCCTTCGACAGGTGCGCGTCAGTCCTGAACACGTCGGGACTCGTTTTGGGACTCGTTTCCGCAGCGTTGAAACTCGGAAGAAGGTTGCCGAAGGTTCCATTCTTAACAGCGGTCACCAAACGCATACGGAATAAGCGAACTGTACCTTATATCATTGCGGCGTTCTCCTGGAGGCAGTCGAAGAACTGAGAGACCGAGAGAGAGAGTAGACGAGAAAGCGCGAGGACGTCAGAACGCCCAGCTCTGATTCAAATGATTAGTGGGTCGACCTAAGGCTAGCTGCCTTTGGCTCCACTGCACTCGTCGAACGCGTTTAAATGCGAAAGCCAAATGCCGGACGACGGCGTTCCGCGTTCTAACACATTCAACGAGTGCAGTGGATACAGGCTGCATTTGTCTCCAGTGCACTCGGCGAGCGCGTTCGAATGCGAAATCCAAACGCCGGACGACGGCGTTCCGCGTTCTAAAGGCTGAACTCCATGGAACGAATTATGTGACGAATAACTGGTGAACGCCGCCCGACGGCATGCTCGCTTTGCGTACGACGTAGCAGCCACTGTGTTGATTCCACGCGCAGAGCAAAAGCCGCCGGGCAAAATTCGTCGGTTATTCGCAGCATATTCGTCCCATGGAGTTCAGCCTTAACACGTTCAACGAGTGCAGTGGAGACAGGCTGCATTTGTCTCCAGTGCACTCGACGAGCGCGTTCGAATGCGGGGAACAAACGTGGAAGATGGCGTTCCGCGTTCTAACGCGTTCAACGAGTGCAGTGGAGGATGAGGCTCCATTTCTCTACACTACACTCGTCGGATGCGTTCGAATGCGAAAGCCAAAAGCCAGGTGATGGCGTTCCGCGTTCTAACACGTTCAGCGAGAGCAATGAAGACAGGCTGCATTTGTCTCCAGTGCACTCGACGAGCGCGTTCGAATGCGGGGAACAAACGTGGAAGATGGCGTTCCGCGTTCTAACGCATTCAACGAGTGCACTGGAGACTGAGGCTGCATTTCTCTACACTACACTCGTCGGATGCGTTCGAATGCGAAAGCCAAAAGCCAGATGATGGCGTTCCGCGTTCTAACATGTTCAACGAGTTCAACATGTTCCGCGTTCTAACACGTTCAGCGAGGGCAATGAAGACAGGCTGCATTTGTCTCCAGTGCACTCGGCGAGCGCGTTCGAATGCGGGGAACAAACGTGGAAGATGCCTTTCCGCGTTCTAACGCGTTCAACGAGTTCACTGGAGACTGAGGCTGCATTTCTCTACACCATAGAGTTATTACGATACACGCTAGAGGCTCAGCTGGCGCTAGTGTCTACGGGACTTCCGGTTGCAAATTGAAGCAAACAGCATGCAGTCTACTTTTCCAGTCTTCCTGTGTATTCCTATGGGAAAAAGCGCCTGAATTTTGTCTCTTCGCCGGAAAATAACATGAATTACTTTTGTTATTTCGGTTGTACCGGATAGTATGTACATTTATTAATATGTGGAAGTGTAATTGCTTGAGTTACAGCATTTTTTCTTTACCACTGAATGATGTTAAACTTCGCTATATTTCAGGCCAAATCTCTGTTCCATGGCAGGTATATAGAAACGAGCGACGATTCTAAGCAAAATAACGATCGAAAGGAATGTAGAGTGTGTTCAAAGTTCGCCAGCATTCCGCTGGTGCTTATATATTGCTAATATGCCCGTTCTGTCACTATATGAAATTGACCCCGTCGTGCATCTTTACGAGTGGTTAAAAAAAACGTTCGAAACGTAAAGGATAAAGTACGTGAACTACTAAAGGTGTGTTTTCTTATTATTTCCTTTGTCGGGCAGTTTTTATCGGGCACCAGATCAATTAAGCATCTTCGCACATATTCATGAGCAGAAAGAATAAAGCAGTACTTATTTATTGCAAATCGGACTATATTACGTGTCTTTCAATTTATTTTGATTGTCTGCAAGCACAAGGAGTTACTTAACCAGTGTTACTTCGTAGTTCCTGTCGTCTCTCTTGGTTTTCCACATGTCCTTCGTTCGTTTGGCACGTATAGCACCGTTTTTCATGTCAAGATTTTAAAATAAAAACGCCGTAACTGACCAATTATTTCGTCTGCGTGACTGGGAAATGTTCCAAAGTGCCTAGTACGTACGAATTATTCGTGATATTTGCTCTTATAATCGAGCGCAGAGAGGAAATGCACTCGCTTTTTTCCATAGAAATGCATTACCGGAAGTCAATTTCCGACTGCTTGCTATCTGCTTCAATTTGCAACAGCACACTAGCGCCAGTTGAACCTCTAGCGTACATTATAATAACTCTATGCTCTACACTACACTCGTCGGATGCGTTCGAATGCGAAAACCAAAAGCCAGATGATGGCGTTCCGCGTTCTAACACGTTCAGCGAGAGCAATGAAGACAGGCTGCATTTGTCTCGAGTGCACTCGGTGAGCGCGTTCGAATGCGGGGAACAAACGTGGAAGATAGCGTTCCGCGTTCTAACGCGTTCAACGAGTGCACTGGAGACTGAGGCTGTATTTCTCTACACTACACTCGTCGGATGCGTTCGAATGCGAAAGCCAAAAGCCAGGTGATGGCGTTCCGCGTTCTAAACGTTCAGCGAGAGCAATGAAGACAGGCTGCATTTGTCTCCAGTGAACTTGGCGAGCGCGTTCGAATGCGAGAAACAAACGCTGGAAGATGGCGTTCCGCGTTCTAACGCGTTCAACGAGTGCAGTGGAGACTGAGGCTGCATTTCTCTCCACTAGACTTGTCAAACGCGTTCGAATGCGAAAGCCAAAAGCCGGATGATGGCGTTCCGCGTTCTACGCGTTCAGCGAGTGCAGTGGAGATTGAGGCTGCATTTGTCTCCACTGCACTCGCCGAATACGTTTGAATGTGAAAACCCAACGCCAAACGATGGCGTCCTGCGTTCTAACGCGTTCGACGAGTCCAATAGAGAGAAAGGCTGCATTTGTTTCCACTGCACTCGTCGAACGCGTTCGAATGCGAAAGCCAAACGCCGGACGATGGCGTTCCGCGTTCTACGCGTTCAGCGAGTTCAATGGAGACTGAGGCTGCATTTGTTTCCACGGCACTCGCCGAATACGTCTGAATGTGAAATCCCAACGCCGAACGACGGCGTTCTGCGTTCTAACGCGTTCGACGAGTGCAATGGAGACTAAGGCTGCATGTGTCCTCTGCACTCACCGAATACGTTTGAATGGTAAAGCCCAACGCCGAACGATGGCCTTCTGCGTTCTAACACGTTCAACGAGTGCAGTGGAGACTGAGGCTGCATTTCTCTCCACTACACTCGTCGAACACGTTCAAATGCGAAAGCCAAACGCCAGACGATAGCGTTCCGCGTTCTACGCGTTCAGCGAGTGCAGTGGAGACAGAGGCTGCGTTTATCTGCACCACACTCGCCGAATACGTTTGAATGTGAAAGCCCAACGCCGAACGATGGCGTTCGGCTTTCTAACGCGTTCGACGAGTGCAACGGAGACAAAGGCTGGATTTGTCTTCACTGCACTCGTCGAACGCGTTCGAATGCAAAAGCCGAACGCCGTGCGATGGCGTTCTGCGTTCTAACGCGTTCGATGAGTGCAATGGAGACAAAGGCTGCATTTGTCTCTACTGCACTTGTCAAACGCGTTCGAATACAAACGCTAAACGCCAGACGACGGCGTTCCACGTTCTAACGCGTGTTACGAGTGTAGTGGAGTCATAGGCTGCATTCATCTTCACTGCACCCGTCGAAAGCGTTCCAATGCGAAAGAAAAACTCTGGGAGACGGCGTTACGCGTTCTAACGCGTTCAACGAGTGCAGTGAAGACAAAGGCTGCATTTGTCTCCACTGCACTCTTCGAACCCGTTCCAATGCGAAAGACAAACGCTGGACGACGGCGTTCTGCGTTCTAACGTGTTCAACAAGTGCAGTGGAGACAGGCTGCAACTGTCTCCACCACAGTCGCCAAATACGTTTGAATGTGAAAGCCCAACGCCGAAGGATGGAGTTCTTTGTTCTCAGGCGTTCGATGAGAGCAATGAAGACAAAGGCTGCATTTGTCTCCATTGCAGTTGTTGAAAGCGTTCGAATGCAAAAGCCAAACTCCGGACGACGGCGTTCCGCGTTCTAACACGTTTGACGAGTGCAGTGAAGACAGAGGCTGCATTTGTGTCCACTGCACTCGTCAAACGCGTTTGAATGTGAAAGCCCAACGCCGAACGATGGCGTTCGGCTTTCTAACGCGTTCGACGAGTGCAATGGAGACAAAGGCTGCATTTGTCTCCACTGCACTCGTCGAACGCGTTCGAATGCAAAAGCCGAACGCCGTGCGACGGCGTTCCGCGTTCTAACACGTTTGACGAGTGCAGTGAAGACAGAGGCAGCATTTGTGTCCACTGCACTCGTCGAGCGCGTTCAAATGCAAAAGCCGAACTCCCGACGACGGCGTTCCGCGTTCTAACACGTTTGACGAGTGCAGTGAAGACAGAGGCTGCATTTGTGTCCACTGCACTCGTCGAGCGCGTTCAAATGCAAAAGCCAAACGCCGCACGACGGCGTTCCGCGTCCTAACGCGTTTAACGAGTGCAAGTGAGACAGAGGCTGCATTTGTCGTCCACTGCACTCGTCGAGCGCCTTCGAATGCGAAAGCCAAAAGCCGGACGACGGCGTTCCGCGTTTTAACGCATTTAACGAGTGCAGTGGATACAGAGGCTGCATTTGTCTCCACGACACTCTTCGAATACGTTTGAATGTGTAAGCCCAACGCCGAACGATGGCCTTCTGCGTTCTAACACGTTCAACGAGTGCAGTGGAGACTGAGGCTGCATTTCTCTCCACTACACTCGTCGAACACGTTCAAATGCGAAAGCCAAACACCAGACGATGGCGTTCCGCGTTCTACGCGTTCAGCGAGTGCAGTGGAGACAGAGGCTGCGTTTATCTGCACCACACTCGCCGAATACGTTTGAATGTGAAAGCCCAACGCCGAACGATGGCGTTCGGCTTTCTAACGCGTTCGACGAGTGCAACGGAGACAAAGGCTGGATTTGTCTCCACTGCACTCGTCGAACGTGTTCGAATGCAAAAGCCGAACGCCGTGCGGTGGCGTTCTGCGTTCTAACGCGTTCGATGAGTGCAATGGAGACAAAGGCTGCATTTGTCTCTACTGCACTTGTCAAACACGTTCGAATACAAACGCTAAACACCGGACAACGGCGTTCCGCGTTGTAACGCGTGTAACGAGTGTAGTGGAGTCATAGGCTGCATTCATCTTCACTGCACCCGTCGAAAGCGTTCCAATGCGAAAGAAAAACTCTGGGAGACGGCGTTACGCGTTCTAATGCGTTCAACGAGTGCAGTGAAGACAGAGGCTGCATTTGTCTCCACTGCACTCTTCGAACCCGTTCCAATGCGAAAGACAAACGCTGGACGACGGCGTTCCGCTTTCTAACGTGTTCAACAAGTGCAGTGGAGACAGGCTGCAACTGCCTCCACCACAGTCGCCAAATACGTTTGAATGTGAGAGCCCAACGCCGAAGGATGGAGTTCTTTGTTCTCAGGCGTTCGATGAGAGCAATGAAGACAAAGGCTGCATTTGTCTCCACTGCACTCGTCGAACGCGTTCGAATGCAAAAGCCAAACTCCGGACGACGGCGTTCCGCGTTCTAACACGTTGCCGAACGATGGCGTTCTGCGTTCTAACGCGTTCGATGAGTGCAATGAAGACAAAGGCTGCATTTGTCTCTGCTGCAGTCGTCAAACGCGTTCGAATGCAAAAGCCAAACGCCGGACGACGGCGTTCCACGTTCTAACGCGTGTAACGACTGCAGTGGAGACAGAGGCTGCGATTATCTGTACCACACTCCCCGAACACGTTTGAATGTGAAAACCGAACGCCGAACGATGGCGTTCTGCTTTCTAACGCGTTCGATGAGTGCAATGAAGAAAAAGACTGCATTTGTCTCTACTGCACTCGTCAAACGCGTTCGAATACAAAAGCCAAACGGCGGACGACGGCGTGCCACGTTCTAACGCGTGTAACGAGTGCAGTGGAGACAGAGGCTGCATTTATCTGCACGACTCTCGCCAAATACGTTTGAATGTCAAAGCTTAACCAGTGCCCGGTTACTGCCATAGACCCAATGGAGTCAATTTCTGGGTAACTGGGCGCTCAGCAGCGCTTCCGTGGTCGGAGGCGCTCATTACTGCAACGAATCGGTGACTCATTGCTCTATCGATAGATTGCGAATCTAAAATAAGATACAAAAACCGTGTTCATAAATACAGGGCTAACGTTTTAATTATGACTTTTGACGCCGTCGAGCTAGCCTAAGCGGCTTCCTAGCCGTTTGCAAAGACGAAGCCGCTCAAAATCCAACATGGCGCAGCCCCTCCGCCGTGCTCTGCCGCTGCTCCCTACCGCGGTACCGCCGGTACCGCGGTGGATTTGTTTGGAAATTACGGTTCGCGCGTGCCATGCCACTTTTCATGTCAAAGAATTGTAAGCTCTGCTTGCCTACCTTGTATCCGCAGTTGAGAGTCCGTTACTTGTCGTCGCATCTTCAGGGAATCGAAACAGATGCAGCATTTTTCGCACTCGTTTACGCGTTTATTCAGTCATTTGCATGACAAAGAAAAACAATTTACACTGTCACTTTAAACAAAAGTTGCTATGCAAAAAAAAAAATATCCATGCAGTATCTACGTTTGCAAAGAGGTGCTACAGTGAAGATACAATGTGCGACGTTTAGCTCGAGCACGACATAGTGCTTTTTCACTTTCACTCGTAAACTCAGATGCAACTATGGCGCGAGAATAACTATGTCTCGCTAACATGGTCGATCGTTTCGGTCACGCCGCTATATAAGTCATTTTTTTCGGGGACTGATTTGTGTTCCTATGGAATTCTAACTCGCCACTTTAAATAAAAAAAAATCGGAGTACGGACTATGGACAGCTGGCTTGGGAACGAAATGGGTAAATACATGTTTTTATATTTTTATTGTGGTCTCTGTGAAGGCAAACTTAAAAAAGAAAAAAACATAGAAAAAAAATGTTAGTGAGAGAAAAAAGCATAGTAAAGCTCTTCGGTTACAGAATTTACCCAGAGCTTCACCATTGTCAGATAAGACAATGATGACTGGCAATGGTTAAAATTTTCAGGGGTTTCCAGCCTGAATCATTTGCAGTTCTTTCCCTATCCCAGTTGCAGATGACAAAAATGAACAACATACCACCTTTAATGTTTATTATTTGTGATCGTGGCATTGATTCATGATTATGGATGACTTACATAATGAAGAATTGTTTTGGGGCTGGAGATCTCCATATTAAAGAGAAAATACTGTAATAGCAAACAGAAATGTTTGTTTCCGTGGCATAAAAACACAATTATAGTTTTCGATATCTGTTAGAAGCATACCCAGTATGATGTAAATATGCAGCCCTGCCGGAGAATTGTATGCAAACAGCCCTATCGGTGAGGTATGTCTAAAAAGATTTAAATGGTTATTGGTTGTGTAATCTCAAATACCAACCTGAAAGTATATTACGATAAAACATCAATTGTTCAACCTGTGTAATAAGACAATAATGTAAACTTTTATGGGTCAGATATTGTACACCAAGTACTTTTATTTGAATTCTAGCTCCGAAGGTCCTGGTATCACTGGTTCGAAGCAACAGATTCCCCCCCCCCCCCCTCCCCCCTAAAAAAAAGAACTGCCTAAAGGCTGTTGGCCACCAGCAGGCTAACAACTTGTCTGAACAAAGTGGATGCTCAAAGGTTTCTGTCATGCAAGGAGCAGTGTTGGCGGTAACGCGTTACAAGTAACGGCGTTACCGGTAACGCGTTACTTTTTTTGGTAACGTAGTAACGTACTCGTTACTTTTCCGAAGAAGTAACGGGTAACGTACTTACGTTACTTATTTTGAGTAACGTGTAACGAAATTACGTTACGTTACTTTACTTCCTAGAACTTAAAAAAAAATTAAATTTCGAAATTCAGCTGTTGCTGAACTACAACAGCGGAGTGTGCTTCGGGTAATGGAGGAACTTGTTCACAGCAACTATCTGTACTTCGATATGTTGTGAATAAAATATATTCAAAGTTTCAATCTCGGCTGGTCTTAATTTCAGTGCTAATGAGGGAGGCCGGTTTTTCTGTCAAGTTCCGCGCCAACAGGTTATAAATCAGCTTCATATATACTTCCGCGTTTTTTCTTGTAACTATTCGGGTGAAACCCTAAAAAAGAGAGGGTAATTAAGTTTCCGCATGCACATATTTTAGCTATGGCGCTTACGCACATATCAAACGTCGAAACAGCAAATGTTTTAGTTCGTGAATAAAAAGTAACGCAACAGTAACGTGCGTTACTTTTTATCAGTAACGGTAACGGTAACGCGTTCCTTTTATTTTGAGGTAACGTAGGTCGGTAACGCGTTACTTTTATTTGCAAGTAACGAGTAACGTATTTAGTTACTTTTTTTCGGTAACGCCTACAACACTGGCAAGGAGCAACCTGGGACAACATTGTCTCTCGAGGATCTCAAGAAGCACAGCCGAAAGATCTCATGCCCAGCTGGAAGCTCGCGTCATTCTGACTGGTCCATGCAAATAAAAAGTTAACACAATGCATTGTTATTCGGGCAAACTTATTTGTTGCTTACTTACAGGCGTGAACCAAACTTTTTATATACATATTCCTTAATATTGTGTAGACCTTGCTGCCTATAGACCACTTTCGTATTTCTCATTTCCCTTGGCCTCTTGATAAGCTTCCGATACCTGTCGCTTGCGCCGTCGAGTTGAACCATGAGTTGAATAAGGTTTTCTTGGTGTGGGCCACCTAGATCCTATGATGCCCATGGGATGGACCAGCCACTTCATTGGTCTTTCTCATTTTTGCTGTATGTGTGTTCTCTATCCTCTCAGGATCTGCACAGGGCAATGTAAGAACACATTAGTTTGTATCGTCGCAACACATACACTTGCAGAAAAGAAACAGGGCTACGAAACACTCCATAGGGATGCTCGATCCTACTATCCTTTTGCTTTTGTTATCTTCTTTGCCCCAGCCATTCTCGTTTTACATTACAGTTGACCCTAGATTAGACTGCATTGATCACTATGGTGGAACCTAGCATGCTGAAGGTTGCATATTCAGCTTGATAGGTTGGTCAGCAATCAAGTGCACTTCACAAAAAAGTGAACACGGACATTACCTTTTGTTCATTGGGGTTCCCTGTCCCTGAGGCTTGTTGGAGTGATTTTCATGCCTTGAGAATCTGTATGGATACACAAAAAAGAACACATAATGCAAATTTTGCGGTTTTATGTGCAACAAACGAGAAAAAAATGCCTAACGTGAGTTTTAATTGTTTTGAGAGGAGTGCGTTGGTAGGTGAAAAAACTTGCGAAAGAATTATACATAGAAGGACGGATAGCACATCTCGCGATCAAGCTCAGCTGTTTGCATTTTGCCCTTCTATGCGTAAATCTTTCGAGATTTTAAAAGTGGCTTTCAAAATTAAATTATTTTACTATCCAGCTTTCTATGTATTTCTCAAAGAAATAAAACATGGCTAACTAGTCGCAGGGCTGTAAAAGCATCTACACGAGATACATTAATAAAAACAGGCACATATTATAAGATATGAGCTCTGTGAAATATCATAAAACTGGCAGAAGAATATTTATATATAGACTACAATTTACTTAACGGGGATCTACACTGTAGAGCACGAAATCGACGGGAGGTAGAGGAGGTGAGATTTCGCCAACAGTCTACAGATCATAAAATAATTGCAGGACGGTCTTCATCCACAAAACTACGTGCTAAAACGCTCGCCGAAATGTGTGCATGGCAATAAAATCACGGTGGCATTTCGTGAATTTTAAAGATAAAACCATATATTCACTTAGCTAAAACAGTACAAAACCCTCAAATAGTGCGATTTGTGGCTGGCAGTTCAGCTTAGGAAAAGTTTCGATTGGGGTGAAAACTTTCAAACTCACCGTCGTCAGTTGGGATCCGAGCGAACGGGCGCTTCTTGTCGCCGACGCTCCTTGGGCACCACTTTGCGTAACCGCACGATTGAGGCAGTTCAAAGACACGAAAAGCCTTCCACTTGCCCGAGAATGCGAGGCTCGCGCATTACGATGATCGAGGCGCCGACGCTTGACGCACCGAAGGCGAGCGAAAGCGCGAAAGCCGCGAGCAGACTCACGGACGCCTCCACAACGGTCCACCGATTTCGGAGCGTGCAGAGCGCAAGCGCGCATGCGCACAGGCAGCGGTTTCGTTTTAGAAGCGCAGAAAACAGAAAAAGACAAAATTTAGAGTGTGTGATGTTGACACGAACTTTAAAAAAAAGATGTTATATTTTCAGGAATACGTACTTTCTATTTAGTGGAATAATATGCAGTTATAACTAGAGCTAAATGAAGTTTGATTCATTACTGTTTTGTTTAGTTTTTAGTAATGAGCGCCTCCGACCACGCGAGCGCTGCTGTACACCTCTATGGTGGCGCCATCCGTGTTCCGGCCGCGCAACTCGCTCTGTGTCCGGGGGTTGGCTTAACGCCGAACGATGGCGGTGTGCTTTCTAACGCGTTCGACGAGTGCAATGGAGACAAAGGCTGTATTTGTCTCCACTGCACTCGTCGAATGCGTTCGAATGCAAAAGCCCAACGCCGGACGATGGCGTTCTGCGTTCTAACGCGTTCGATGAGTACAATGGAGACAAAGGCTGCATTTGTCTCTAGTGCACTCGTCAAACGCGTTCGAATGCTAAAGCCGAACGCCGGACGACGGCGTTCCACGTTCTAACGCGTGCAACGAGTGCAGTGGAGACAGAGGCTGCATTTATCTGCACCACACTCGCCGAATACGTTTGAATGTGAAAGCCCAACGCCGAACGATGGCGTTTTGCGTTCTAACGCGTTCCATGAGTGCAAGGGAGACAAAGGCTGCATTTGTCTCTACTGCACTCGTCAAACGCGTTGGAATACAAAAGAAAAACGGCGGACGACGGCGTGCCACGTTGTAACGCGTGTAGTGAGTGCAGTGGAGACAGAGGCTGCATTTATCTCCACCACACTCGCCGAATACGTTTGAATGTGAAAGCCCAACGCCGAACGATGGCGTTCCGCGTTGTGACGCGTTCGACGAGTACAGTGGAAACAGAGACTGTATTTGTCTCTAGTGCACTCGTCGAACACGTTCCAATGCGAAAGACAAACGCTGGACGCCGGCGTTTCGCAGCCTAACGCGTTCAACGAGTGCAGCGGAGACAAGGGCTGCATTTGTTTCCACCGCACTCATCGAACGCGTTCAAATGCGAGAGCGAAACACAGGATCATAGCGTTTCGCGTTCTAAAGCGTTCGACGAGTGTAGTGGAGAAAGGGGCTACATTTGCCTCCACTGCACTCATCGAACGCGTTCGAATGCGAAAGCCAAACCCTGGACGCGGCGTTCCGTGTTCTAACAGGCTCAACGGGGGCAGTGGAGGCACAGGCGGCATCTGTCTGCACTGCACTCATCGAACGGGTTTAAATGCAAAAACCAAGCGAAGGACGCCGGCGTTCTGCGTTCTAACGCGTTCGGTGAGTGCACTAGAGACAAAGCCTGCATTTGTATCCACTGCACTCGGCGAAGGTGTTCGAATGCAAAAGCCAAACGCCGGTCGGTGGCGTTTCTCGTTCTAACACGTTCAACAAGTGCAGTGGAGACAGACGCTGAATTTCTTCCAGCGCACTCGTCGAACGAGTTCGAATGCGAAAGCCAAACGTTTGACACTGGCGTTCCACGTTCTAACGCGTTCAACGCGTGGAGTAGAGACACAGGGTTTGCATTTTGTCCTTGAGCGAGCGGCCTCCTTCACTTAGGTTGTTGCATTGAGCGTAATACGAGATCAAGTCGACCTTCGGCTGCCGTCAGGATAGTGCTCCAGTTACACGAGACACTGTTCACATATTCCGTATGAGTTTAATGAGCACTGTACGCTGACAAAATATCACGACATTAGTGGTATATATATTATCAGTGTGCAAAAGTTTTTTACAGGCCCGTCGTGCCAAGTACGTTTTTGTTTTGTTTATTTGAAATGTTGTGGAAATGGCCCTTTCTTATGCCCGTGTCCCACTAGAGCGACAGACAGAAACAAAAGACAGCGACAAGCCTCAAACCCATGCAGCATGCTCCCGATGGTACCTTTGGCAGGCGTTTAGTTGTTCGGTGCTCGTGAAGTAAGCACGAGCATTTGCAAGCCTGCCAAAGATACCCTCGCGTGCATGATGCTCGTGTTTGAGCATAGCCTCCTTTATTCTGCAAAACCTCTCAAATCGCGAAAGACTCTGCTTTTAGGCTTGTCGCTGTCGTTTGTTTCTGTCTGTCGCTCTAGTGGGACACTGGCATTAGAGCGCGTTGGACTCGAATTTCGCAAGTTTCATTCGAGTTCATTGATGGGCAAAAAAGGCGAGTCGTTGTGGTTGTTGAGTCCCGTAACAATAAGACCAATGAGAAGTGAGGAAGATCTAGCTCAACCTAGGCACCTGGCAATTGAGGCGTAGTTACAGAGGGAAGAACCGCAAGCTGGAAGCTTCCTGCTTGTTCCAGTCCCTTTTGTTCCCAATTTTTATGGGTAAATTTCTGTACATTACAGAGTTCGCATGCAAGTTGTGTTTGACCTGGTTTTGACCGCATTCAAGTGTGCAATTTTCTCACTGTAGGGAAGTTAAACAGGGCAGGTACACAAATTATGAAAGAGAATGTCCCAAGGGGCTAACCGAACGAACTTCGTTGCTTAATTGTTAACAAGCATGGAAAGGTACGGCTTTTGATGTATCTTTTGAAGTCAAGATTTGCTCAACACTTCAAATCCGTATGCCAGCTCAACCATGACCAGGGTACGAATCAATACTACGGTCGTCATGGCTGCAAGCAGTTCAGAACCTTGTAAGAAACAAAAAAACTTATGACGGCCAATATTTTTTGGAGCTTTGGGATGTTGTCACCAACTACGAATTGGCACTTATTAAAAGCACTGTATACAACACCTCCCAGCTGGATATGCGGAAGGAGTTGGCACAAAACACCTCAGCACTCTCAAAACAAGCCCAAATGAAAAGTCAAACCCCCCCCCCCCCAAAAAAAAAAAAAAAAAAAAAAAAAAAGATTAGCAATGTTTTTTTTTATTTCAAAAATAAACTATTCATCGCCAAGCGCTTATTCTCTGCCCAAATGTAGCGGTAGAGGCCCAAACAAGATGCGAAAGTTTAATCATTAACCATTATCCTTTTCAAAGGTTTTAAGATTTTTTTTAAAATTCGTATTGGGAAAATGGGACCCACTTTTGCCCATGCCCATTTTCGGCAACTGGCGCCATCGAGCTCCATGCATACGAGAGTTCTGTCGGCTGCCATTTTCCCATTGACAGTTTTAGAAAATAACATAACTTGTGAATAAGATAACGGTTAGTGCTGAAGCTTTGGCACCGGGTTCAAACCTCTAGTGCTATATTTGGGCGGAGTATGAGCGTTGAGCGATGGGTAGTTTATTTTTGCGGTGAAATAAGCCCCGTAAAATGTTTTTTGGACACCCTTTACATCAAACAGAGACGGCAGTATCATTACCGACTCACGCTTTGACCAACTCGCACGTTTAGTTGTTCTAAAAAAAAGGATCCAAAAAGAAAAAAAAAACGTGACGAGATCTACATATGACTCGGCAGAATATGGCTCTCCTACATGCTACAAAAGAATGGGCGATTGCGAAAAGATTTATATACGCTTGGCACAAAAATGAAAATATTCTTGTTAGCGAAAAAGACAGTGATCGAGCGAACGTTGTAAAGAGCGTCGATGACCTTCAAAATATCGGTTAAATGCATCTTGCCTAATGTATTATTTTAGACAGTTCCTGTGAGATGGCTAATGCAAACACCATGCTACCACGGGAGGTAAAAGATTGCTTGGGCACAGAAAATGCCCCAACTAAATATTTTCATTTAAATACAAGATCCGCCAAAAACAAATTTGTAGATTTAGAACTTTTTTTTCACGCACTCGACGTCCCTTCGACGTTGTCATGTTATCTGAAACCTGGTAAAAATATGACAGTGACGTTTTCAATCTTCCTGAATATAACACTCACTATGTAAATCGTCCATCTCATCGTGGCGGTGGTGTTTCAATGTTAATAAAAAATAATGAGATACGAACTTCTGATGGAATTTCGCTATCTACAGATTACCACGAAGTACTTTCGATAAGAGCAAACCCAAAGTTTGTGTCAGCGTTCTATCATCCTCCCGATAGAAATATTTTGAAGTTTTGTGAAATTTTGGATGGCTTCTTTGTGTTTAATAAAGAAGACTTGTACAACAACTTGATTTGGCCGGATTGGGGATTTCAATGTTGACATGTTAAGCGATAGTAATTCAAAAAGGAATATCACTACAGTTTCTCTGATAAACGGTTGCATGAATGCAATAAATCAACCGACACGTATTACTAGCGCATCAGAAACATTGATCGATTTATTCATCACCCATTTTGACCAGCCAATCGTAAGATCAGGTGTTGTAGCTTGCGACATCAGCGATCACTTCGCAACTTTTTTTTTTGTGTGGGCAAAACTTTCAGTAGCCGCGAAACCCCTATAATTCACACTTAGGTGAAAAGTATTAACCCTGACCATCTTGACCACTTCAAACGATAACTTGAGTAATGCAAACTGGAAAGTGGTTTTAGAAAAAAACTGAGGCGATTGAAGCTTACGAGGAATTTCTAGATATTTTCAAAACTAGTTATGAGGCGCACTTTCCATATCGAAAAGTAAGGAGACTAAAAAAAGCCCGGTAGCCATGAATAACGCTAAAATTAATTGCGAATGTACGAATGAAAAACAAGCTGCATCAAACTTAAAAAAAAACAAAGGACCTAGACAAGCTAAAATTTTTAAGGCGCTCAAGGAACAATTTAAATAGGGACTTAAAGAAATGCAGAGCAGCCTACTACTCCAATTTGTTCAACTCGGTGTTTGGCCGCACTGACCTGATGTGGAGTAAGTTGAACTCTGTTTTCAAACGCAACGGCACACAAAACAGCATTGAGTCACTAACTCAAAACAAAGTTGAATTAACCGGTCGTTCTCTCGCTAATGTATTTAACGAATTTCTTTGTAATTCTAGGGGGGGGGGGGGGGAATTCAAACACAACTAATGCTTGTAGGTATAAGAATTGAAGAATTCCACAAACTTTCTATTTTAATCCGGTCGCTGAAGATGAAGTGGTGTCACTGTGTCGTCACGTAAACGTGACGCGGAAGGTGTACAGATTCATCCGGTACACTACGTATTGGACGTTATCGGCCGTTACCTCGCGTTTATTTTTAATTTTTGTTTAGAAACGTCTGTATTCCCCTCAAAAATGTATATATCTGAGGTGGTCGTGCTTAATAAGAAAGGCGATAGAAATGACAGTAGCAACTGCAGGCCTGTGTCACTTCCCCCGGTATTTTCGTATTTTCGAGTGGCTTATAAAAGATAATACATCTTCGTTTTATCCTATTTAAAAAAAAAAATCATAACTTGATTACAGATTCTTAATACGGATGTAAAAAAACGTTTTACGGAACTAGTTTACAATACAATGCAATAAAATGCAAAAGCCATTTTTATTTACTTTCTTTGAAAAAAATACAATATAAAGCCCACATAAGCCAATGATGGCTTGTGCGTGGGACGCGACAGCAGCGTCTGCTTTTTATTGCACAAATAACTAAAAACAACAAAGCATACCAATATTAGTATATATTACTACAGTTCCACCTCCTTTTACAGCTTATATTATACCCTAATCACACGGCAGCGTAAAGGTACCTTTAGCACAGGTACCTGTAGTAAAGGGAGCTGGAGATCGTGATCACACGGCGCATAAAGGTCCCTTTCGCTAAGGGAGGTCCTGTGTTAAACGGAGCTCGCCGAGCTCCCTTTAAAGCTACAGGGAGTAGCCTCGGACCCACGAGCTCAAAACAATATCACAGATATATAAATATATCTTGTTTAATGCATTATAAGAAGTTGAATATACATAACTATCAAATTATGAAATGATTGTGAACACAAATGTGATGGAATAATACATTAACGATGAACGCATACTCTAGCTAGCAGGTAGCAGCGGCGGCACGTGGAAAACAATGTCTGCTACGAACCCGAATGCGATGGGCCACTGCGAGCTCTTTTTCCAGGTTGTAGACGAGTCGCCCGACTCTCCCGTCCAGGACCCGTTATCTTCGTCGTCGTCCATCCCTTTCAATCGCGTGACTGGCCGCGTAACCGTGAGACTCCGTCGTGGTTCGTGTCTGCCGGGCACTATTTAGCTACTTCAGTGAGAACTTTGCAAGACAATGGAGCTGCTAAACATAAAAAAGTCGCCCACCTCGCAATGCAAACTCGTAAACGCAGATGATTTAGGGCCAGTATGGCCATACGGGTCGGACGTTTTAAAGCAAGACTCATTCAGGTGCGCCCTTAGACTTAGAGAAAAAAGTAAAGTGCCGCAAAAGCAGACAAAAATAATATTTATCTTTTAAATGTGATATTTCACACACAATAATAATAATAAAAAAAACTGTGCGTCAAACTGATTTCGAGGAATAATTGTCTATCACGTGCTCTTCTCACGGTTAAGCTGGAATGCAATCGACATCAACTTAAAGTGCTCCGTTTATTTATCGTGTGATCAAGAACGCCGTTTACTACAGGTTCCTTCAGCTAAGGAACCTAAGCTAAAGGTACCTTTACGCTGCCGTGTGAATTGGGTATTAGTTCCTCCAATTTGATGAGTACATATGTAAAGCCCGTCCAATCTTATTGAATTGGTATTTACATATCGTGAAGGAAATTAGAATTCGTGACTTACAAGATAATTCTAATAATAGAAGAAAAAAGAGAACCTTTTATACTATGCGTTTTCCCGGATACTCTATTATTTATTCCTATTAAATTTTATGGGACTTGTTTTCCCAGTTCGATTATCTATCTTTTTGCTAGTTTTGTTTTATTTTAGGGGATTTTATTTTTAGTAGCTCATCCGGTGATGTATTATAAAGCTTAGGTATGTAATATTTCCTTGTGGCCTCTCCATATCTTGTCCTTATAAATGGTTCAACAAATTTTTTATTTGGTCTTCATGTCGTTTCTCTTTGCTCGACGAAGAAGAATTTATACTTCGGATCTTTGAAGATAAGCATAGAGTATTTGGCATATTCATTGATTTAAAAAAAAGCGTTCGACTCAGGGACCCACGAGTTGTTTATACGTAAAGTAGAATTTTATAGTATAGGGAAATGGAGTGCCCCTCATTAAGTCGTATTTATAAAAAAAAAACAAAAAAAAACGTCGTCAATATGTTAGTATTCATGGTCATTTTTATATCAAGCCAGTAAAGGTGGAGCACCGCAAGGAAGCATATGTAGGCCATTACTCTTCAATATATAATAATAACATCGTTAACATTGCGCAGCAAGTGAGGTTTATTTAGTATTTACGCGAATGACACCAGCTTCTTTTTTTCAGCTAAGAATTACATTGAAATTTTGCGTGCAGCACATGTCACAATGAAAAGTCTAGACAACTAATATGGATTGAATAGTCTCATAATTAATAAGAAAAAAAAAACTAAGGCTATCCTGTTTTGCTCCAAAAATAGAAAACCTGAACTTACGAGTGATATTATTTTAGACTTTTCGCCTATCGAAGTGGTAAGCACGTTTAAGACTTTGGGGGTGTTTTTTTCAAATCACGTGGCTTGGACTGAACACACTGAATATATATTATTTCTAAGCTCTCTCGTATTACTGGATTTTTACATAGGCATCGTCATGATCCTCCAAAGGTAGTTAAGTTGCTTTTGTATGACTCAATATTTTTATCTCATCTGAACTTCCGCAATTTAGTTCGGGGCACGACAACAAAAGCAATCTGCAAAAACTATTTCTATTGAAAAAAAAAAAAGTGCTACCGATTGTGTGTAACCTGCCTTATGACCAAAGTTTTAAAGAACGGCGTGTAATGAGAATATTTGATCACTATGATATCAGAGTTAGTATAAAGTATAAACAGGAATGTCGAGAGATAAACAATTTTTTATTGTCATTAGCATAACTTCGGAAAAATGCTGTATCATATTCCATTCGTGACCCGAATGTTTGGGCAGTAGAAACATCACAAACAGATTATGGCCTCCGAATACTTAAAATAAACTTGCCAACATTAGTGAACGCTTTTATGGGCTCTAACTTTGATATAGTGTCTCGCAACATATGTGCGCTTAAGGGCTATTTTCTTTCCAATAATAAATTGTTACTGCTGTTAATGAGCCAGCAGATTATTGCTTTCGTTTGTTTTGTTTTGTTTGTTCCTTGTTGTTATTACTTTGTATCATATAAATTCTTGCGTATGATTTCGCCAATGCTGTGTACCTGTAGGGGGCTGAGCACAAATCAAGCTTCTTGTATAGCTTTTTTTCCTCAGCTCCCACCATACTTGTATGGCAAATAAAGCTATTATTATAGTATTAAAAATGCGCTTGTTCATGGGAACAAGAGACGGTAGTATGCAGCAGACAATTTCAGGTGACTCAAGCGCACCCTGTAAACAGAGTGCGCTGTCGGTCTCTGCCGTCAGGTTTTCATCCTTATCAGACGTATCGACTAACGCCATCGTTTTCATTATTACCTCTTCAAACTAAAATGCGTAAAATAAAAGGGTTCTGAATTTTTTGAAGTTTACTGTTCAAACGCCTATTGTGACAGTATGGTCATAACTCAAGGTCTGTATATCATAGAGTTATTACAATAAACGCTAGAGGCTCAGCTGGCGCTAGTGTGCTGTTGCATTTTGAAGCAGACAGCAAGCAGTCAGAAATTGACTTCCGGTAATGCATTTCTATGGGAAAAAGCGAGTGCATTATCTCTCTGCGCTCGATTATAAGAGCAAATATCACGAATAATTTGTACGTACTAGGCACATTGTAACATTTCTCAGTCACGCAGACAAAATAATTGGTCAGTTTCAGCATTTTTATTTGAAATTCGTGGCATGAAAAACGGTGTTAAAACCGCTTCGTACGTGTATTTATGTGCACTGTCGGGCACTGTTAGCGCGAACACGGCGTCGACGCTTTCCAGCATGGGGGATATACGTGCCAGACGAACGAAGGACATCTGGAAAACCAAGAGAGACGGCAAGAACTACGCAGTAACACTGGATAAGTAACTCCTTGTGCACGCATACGATCAAAATAAATTGAAAGCCACGTAATATAGTCCGATTTGCAATAAATAGGTTCTGCTTTATTCTTTCTGCTCATGAATATGTGCAAAGATGCATGTTCAAATCATCAACCGCACGCTCCAAATCTTTGCAAATAGGGAGAAGCCAGAGAACAGGTGCCCGATAAAAACTGCCCGACATAGGAAATAATAAAAAAGCACACCTTTCGTAGTCCACGTACTTTATTTCTTACATTCGAATGTTTTAATTTTAACCATTCGTAAAGATGCACAACGGAGTCATTTTCATTGAGTGACAGGACGGGCATATTAGCAATATATAAGCGCCACCGCAATGCTAGCAAACCTTGAACACACTCTACATTCTTTTCGATCATTAGTTTGCTTAGAATCGTCGCTCGTTTTCACATACCTTCCTTGATACAGAGGTTTTGGGCCTGAAATAGAGCGAAGTTTAACATCGTTCAGTGGTAAAGAAAAATGCTGTAACTAAAGCAATTACACTTTCACAGTACCAAAAAAGGTACATACTATCCGGTACAACCGAAATGACAAAAGTTATTCATGTTACTTTCCGGCGAATAGACAAAATTCACGCGCGTTTTCCCATAGGGATACACAGGGAGGCTGGAAATGTAGACTGCATGCTGTCTGCTTCAATTTGCAACCGGAAGTCCCGTAGACACTAGCGCCAGCTGAGCCTCTAGCGTCTATTGTAATAACTCTATGCTGTATATTACGAACTAAAGAAACGTCAAGCATATTGCTTCTACATACCGACTCCCTTAGCCCCATTGGAAGCAAAACACCTAATGTCGCGAGGAAATTCCTAAAAAAAGAAATCATTCAGGCTTTAATGACTTAAAAAGTAATATAAATACGTTAATTGTTTTTTTCTTTTAAAGATTAACTAGGCTGTTAACTCGTTAACGAAATAAGTAACTAGATACAGAAACGCGTTACTCGTAGCGCATTACGTACAAGTCTGCAAGCACGCACAACTTGAAGTCAGAGGCCACTCTGCACAGCTTGTAGTTATAAGCCCCGAGAGCGAACACAAGCGTCGCTGCAGTCGCCGCGCCCTGATTGGGTGAGGTGTACCGTGACGTCAGGAAGAGGACTCCTTCCGCGATCTCGCATCGGCTCGCTTCCCAGCACCGGTTTCCTGGTTTGGCGTTGTGTGCCGCAAGCACTTCGAGGAGCTGGACCTCGTTTACCCGGTGTACAAGACGTTGAGTTAGGCTGATATAGACGTGCTTCCGTACATTTTATAAGCCTGCTTGTCCCTTTTACCTTTAAAATTGGGTTACAAAACCCGAAAGCTATCGGCGGAGGCGATTCCGCCGATGAACCTCCCCGTCCCCACACGACAGAAGGCAATTTCGCGAGGGGTCGGTGAAGCGGTGGCGCAAGTGTTTCAGACCCTGGAATTCTGTTCCTTGCATGTTCATGATTTAGGACGATATTACATCCCGCTTTCAAGGCATTCGAAGTGGAATTTATATCATGGGCCTTTGGGTGGTCGGCGAATTAGCTCGCGACCCCGACTCTGCGCTGCTACTCTGCATGCGCTGGTTCCCAGATGTTTTAAAGGCCCTGCGTCTGATGATCTTTGAAGTGCTCGTAGAACAGGGTTGTTTTACATAAATGTAGCTTCTTCGTGAATTAATTATATAGTTTATACACCTATGCAGGCATATTTCTTAGAAGATGCATAATTACTGGAAGTTAGTTTGTATGTTTAGCAGGAAAAACGACCGAATTGCCCCCCGTTGCCTGTATTATATGTATTGAACTGCCCAAAATATGCACAGCAATGGTACCGCAATTTGTAATCTTTATACTTTTTCCTGACATTCTTTATTCCAGCCTTGGGTATTCGGAAAATACACCGTTTAGATTGAATCGTCGTTTATTTCCAATTAAAATGAGACACTGCTGCAGGTTCCCAAAAGCTTCCTCAGCCTCCAAACTCCCTACAGCTGGACTCTCTGACAACAGAGGAAAACAGGAGTAAAAGCAAGCATTCGAACGTCTGTCCAGTGGTAGATGCAGCACTAGTAGCAGAAAATGTGGAACCTGTGAAGGGTGACAGTCTGCGTGCGAAAAACTTCTGGTATTTTAGCTTCAGGACAATTCGATTTAAGTACAATCTCAATTTTAGGACTTAAGGGACTAATAACAAGCTAGACACATTCGCTTACGTTTGTTATACATTATTTGAGGGTTGATATAAACAAGTCAACAGATGCCACCCGTGTAGTCCATTGAAATACTATCCAAATCCAGCAAAGGTCAAATGCGAGCAGTGTATATAATAAATGTTCCTTGTTTTTTTACTTTGCCCCTGCACTTTGGCTGTCTTACTTGTGATTCTCTCCCCATGGCCCAGACTGTATTTAGCATGTTGCTCGAGCAGCATGCAGCTTTTCTGCTTCGGCGATCTTGTTTAAAAACAGATACAAAAAAAAAAAATAGTATACAAAACCTGCCAATTCATTCAGACCATCAGCAGCATTTATTGTGTGAGATGTAAATCTATAGTGATGCTCCTGCAATTGTGGCCATATTTTTTTATTTTCATATACCAGCTGTGATTCATGCGTTGCCTGCCTGTGAACCATGCTTAAAATGTTGGTTGAAGTTTCGCCTGCAGCTACAGGCCATACCCCAATAAAGCCCCAGATAAAAATTTACACTTCCTACGAAAAACACGGCAAAAAAAAAAAATTAAATAGAAACGAGCGCGCCGAAAGCTAACGTCGTCACAGCCTCCACAGGGCGAGCGGGGCGAGTCGGGGAAAAATTCTCTCCTCGCCGTGACGTCACCCCGGTTCGCCGTAAGGGGGCGCCACGCGAACTTCTCGGGGCTAATAGAGGTACCCGTCAAGGAGCGCCACTGTTTGATGTAGCCGACGAACAAAGGCAAAACAAACCTAGGCAAGTGTGCCACGCTAAGCCTTTCCTTAGCGTGGGCCATGGCCTTGTTGATGGTGACAAGCTAACCTTCCTATGTCGAACCCGTCAGGCCGTAGGGTCCACTCACCATATTGCGGCACCTCCCGCGAGGGCCGGAGAAAATTTCAGCCAAGTGCAGCCGTTTCTTTCTGCCATGCGTTTTTCGAACGAGTCATTACCGAAATTCCTCTGAAAGGAGAGTTCTTTTCAGGTGTTCTCTTGAGAGGCTGGAGTCCACCAGAGAGCCCAGATTTAAGAGAAAGAGCAACTCAAACCACGGAGTGTGTGTGCAATTTAATGACGGGTGCGCTTGCTTGGGCTGAGTGGTCGTAAGTGCGCATGCGTTGCGCCATCGCGTGGGGAGGAGGAAATCGAGCGGAGGGACGGAGACGCTTTTATAGTCGATCGACGCTCTCGCCTCCGAATCGCAGCTTGTGTTGCAAACACGGTTTATGCGGAGCGAAAGTTCGTCTGCTTCTTGAGCAGGAGCTGCGGTGACGTCAGAAAGACGCCGAGCTCTGATTGGCTCTGATTGAAGGATAGTGGGTAGGCCTCAAGGCAAGCTGCCTTGAGGTCTACCCACTATCCTTCATTCCGAACCAATCAGAGCACGGCGTTGTGACGTCACAGCAACCCCTGCAAAAGAAGCAGACGAACGTGCGCTCCGCATAAACCGCGTGACCGGGATCGAGTAGTTGGAAACCCTCTAAAATCGTGGCCCACTAGAGCCCACCACCATCTAAAGACCGTGCCACCACAAACCCTCTTCGGCTCGCGTCTCCCGAGGCTTCAAACCCGAGCGCCTCCACGAAAGCTCGCTCCATTAAGATTTTACAATTTTCTTCCAAGGCCGCGGAGAATCGGGGAAAAAGGTCGGTCATTTAAAATTCTCCTCTGCCAGAGGGTAGAAAAAAGAAAAGAAAAAAAAAGACGTCCCAGCCCACACGACGCATTTACTGCAGGTTCACCTAGTCGTTCCTTGTGGCTACACGGTAAATATTTACGCGTTTCGCCGTCTTCTAAACTACAGATGTCTTAACGTGTGGTATTTGTTAGAAGACCCAGGTAGACGATGTTATAGTATTAATGACCCGGCAGCTCCACTCTTGCAAAATGTCAGATGCGGTTTCGGACGCTTTTCTTTGTACTATACGTGTGTGGGCAGTTACAAGAGGGCTCCTGCTTTGCCCAGGGAGCGCTGCGAAAAGCGACTTTTTGGGGCTAAGCTCCTTAGGGGCTAGCCATGTCCGTATGTCCGTCTGGCGTCCGGCGTCCGGTGCTTGTGCTCCTGCTCGTGAGCTCACGTGCTCACGTGCTCGTGTAGGAAAAAAAAAAAAAAGATGAAAAAAAAAATGAAACAAAATGATGAAAATGAAAAACAAATGATGAAGAAATGATGAAAAAAATGTTTGCGCAGTCAACAGGATTCGAACCTGTGCGGGGAGACCCCAATGGATTTCTAGTCCATCGCCTTAACCACTCGGCCACGACTGCGGGACGAGTAGGGGGCTCTGAGATGTGGTAGTAACTCAAGAGCTGGGGATGTCACGGATGAAACGTTGCATGTAGCCGCCCAACGTCTATACAGGAGAGGGCGCTGCGGTCAAATGCGTATATAATCGCGTTAAACTTTGCATGCATTGGCTCAACGTTTATAGACGAGAGGGCGCTGCGGTCAAATGCTCAAATGCGTATATAACCACGTTCCATACCACATATTCTCTTTCTGACATGGATGAAAACGAACGAAAGGCTCGGCATGCTGAGGCTCAGCGTCTACGCAGACAAGCACCACCAGGGCTTCGCCCCGATCAACATCATTCACCAGGTGGAGATGCGGTCGAATTTTTACTTGAATATACCTAAGGCTTAATTACCCAATCGTCAAGGAGAATGCAGGGAATGTTGGTCTACGCGGCGCATGCGCTCGCCTTCCCTGCATAAAAGATTTGATGTAAATACCCCAAATAAGGCGTTGACGAACACGCGTGCAATTTACTATTTGCTTTAGGCTTTTGCTGTAGACTGACACGCGGCGCGGCTCTGTTTAAGGGGTATTCAAAGAGATGAGAAATTCCGGGGATTTCTACACGGCGCGCGCATCCCGCGTCGAAAACGTCAGGCTTTTGCGATGTGCAAAAGCCTGGCGCTTTCGTCTAGTGATTCGGCCGCCGTGGAGAAATCCCCGGGATTTCTCCCTCGTGTGAAAATGCCTTTACCAACACGGCCGGAAGGCCACGCATGCGCAGAGGGTATGTGGGCAAAAGCGGCCGGGCTCTTCGTGTTTTCGACATTGCGTGGTGTGGCGTGCGCTCGTTGTTGACGTTACGCTTCTAGCTTTATTTTTGCGTCGTATTTCTTGCCAACGTATGTCGTATGCCATGCATGACTCTTTCAGTTCGCTACCCGAGCTGAACGGTAGCGGTATCGAGACAAACTGTGCGTGGATGGCGTAAATCCGTACGCCGTAAACAAGGACTGCTGGAGCTCCGATATGTAGTTGCTGCCACCGACGTCGATGGCTCACGTCGTCGTTTATTTAGTTTTTTTTTTTTTCGCCAAGCCAGTTCGCAGACACACACGGTGCAGGCGTACAGGTCACTCGAGGCCTACAATGGTACTTCAAGCCGCTTTCCGCGCTGCCGGCGGGATCAGCACAGTGGATCAGCAGACTGTGGGTCTGCGGAAGTGTTTTCTTAATCGATTAAATACATACAGCGTCCTTCGAGTCAAGGTATGATATTTTTTTTTAGCCTCATGGCCACAAGGCACGACAAGCGGTAACGCTTTTTTTCCGTTCCGCCGGTCTCCTTCCGCTTGGTAGCAGGGACATAGGGAGCAGCGTTGTAGACGTTACCAATAAAAAGTAACGAAATATCTTACTCGTTAATTGCAAATAAAAAAAAAGCGTCACCGAACTACGTTACCTCAAAATAAAAACGAAAGCGGTACCATTAAAAAGTAACCCACGTTACGTTTGCATTACTTTTCATTTATACATTGACGGTAACTGTGTTTACTTTTTGGCGACAGCGTCTTTTGAACACTGGGAAAAAGGGCGTAGGCGTTGGGGTTTTTCTGAACTGGGACTTTTTGCATGGGGAAAAGACAAGCAAAAATTTGAAGGTAGGTGGACTGTAGCGCAATAATTAATGACTTGCCGCCTATACTTCTTTTCAGCTGGAGTCCAGGCGCAGCCGCAGCTACGAGCTAATGGGACCAATGGAGCAGCGTCAAAAGAGCGAGTAATTGGATCTTTCTTGTTTATGATTGGTTCAGCGATGATAGAACACGTACAGAAACGAGACGGACACCATGATCAGACGTGTAGCCTAGGAAAGGGGAGGGGGGGGGGGTGTTCAGGGTCCAGAACACCTCCAGAAATTTTACTTTACTATATATATATATTTCTTTTTTTTTTAATTGAGTGTGTGATTGCATCAGCACCTTGAAACAGCTTCCGAAAATATTTTCTGGCTACGCCACTGACCATGATGGTGCGTTTTTGACGCTGTCAATTGGTCGCATCAGCTCGTAGCGTCGGCTGCGTCTGGGCTGAAGGTAAGACAAAGTATGAAAGCACGAAAAACAAAATTACTTGTTTCAGGTCTTGGAAAGAGTATGCGTAACTACTAGTACGCGTTATTCAAAATGAGTAGCGTAAGTACGTTCCCCGTTACTGTCTTGAAAAAGTAACTGGTAGGTTATTATGATAGAGAAAAAAAGTAACGCGTTACCTGGCAACGCCGTTACTTGTTACGCGTTGCCACCAACACTGGTGGTGAGCCATCGACGAGCACTTGGCCGGTGCTTTGTGCGCGAACACCGTAGGAACAAAATCTGGGTGGTCTCGATCAGACGACGGTTTCCCTGCCCATAAGCAAGCCTCGGGACGGAGATTGAAATGGAAGCCACACTTGCCTTCAAGAAAGGGCTTGCCGCACAAATGGTCGTCCGCGCGAGGCGACCATTCTCTTCGATCCACGGATATTATCCACTTTCTGCGCTTTTCAGGGTCCTGCGGGAACTTGTGAGAACTCACTCCGCTACTTTTGCTGTACCTTTCGGTGCAGTGAACGGCTACACAGCTTCGCGGCATGCTGGAATGCTACGACACCCATGCAAAACGCGCGCCCTTCTGCCCACACCACCCGGCTCCGGCGCGATCGCAGCGCCGCCGCAGCTCCGTGATATCAAGCCCGCGTGTCGGTGTACAGAGTAGTTTCTGCTGCAGACGCCAGCACGTGCATCGCGTGTAAGTGCACTAGCAGGATGCTCATTGGCGCTTGGGTAATTTAGCGAAAGCTCTATGCGCCGAGAAAGTGAGGGAGAGGAGGAAACGAGAGAGCGCGGTGTCGTCAGAACGCCGAGCTCTGGGCCGGTTTTCTCGAAGCGATGGTAAACCGATTTTGGTAAACCACGCTGCCTATAGACCTTTCCAGCGGCAGTCTCGAACGAAGCGCCCGGGCGGAAAATGCTGAGTCACTGAGCTGTGGACGCATGCTCAGCATCCGATATACCGCACAGCAGACCAACAACGCATGCTCAGAAGGCGTTCCACAGCCCAGCAGACAAAGATGGCAGCGCGCAGAAGGCAACTTTTGCAAAGGTCTATACTCCGTTTCATACTATGCAATGCTGTCAAAGCTGCTGGCGCGAGCGCGTGGCTTTGTCTATGGTTTGGTTCACCCGAGCACGCGTGCAAATGATCAACGAGACCAAGCCTCATGCTCGCGCCAGTCGCTTTGACAGCGTTGTACGCTAAGTGTGAAACAGAGTATAGAGTTTCCAAAAAAGGACACTTGGCAGGTTCCATTTTCAGTGTTCGTGCGTATGGCGCGTGATTTGCTCGCTTTCCGAAGCGACGAACGTGCGCGTTCTGGACTGTGATTTAACACGTGTGGACTGTGATTTTTGTAAACAGTGGAAACGTCTATAGGAAGGAAAAAGTACCTAGGTACTTTAATAAACGGCTGGATATAGAACAACAATAATTATTTTTGATTTGGCAGTAAGATGCGTCATCTGTTGGTGAAACAAGCCAGTCATTTTGTTTATCCTTTTTTTCCGCTGGTTGTTATCGATCTAGTATGGTATTTTAAGTCAAAATATAGTAATGTTGTACTTGAAGACCAATTTATTTGCTTCAGATGATACGAAGAAATTTTAGCTACTATGCTAGAGTTTGTCGACGAATATTGGAAAATGTAAGAAACATTTCCTTCAATATGTTTCGCCATAAACAACGCATACCTTTCCCGTGTGCCTTCCAGTCTGGCAACGCCGGTGCTGTAGTCTCGTTTTTGTTCCTTGCGACGCACGTTTCTGCGATTCCTGTTGATCTCAACTGTTTGCCCTCTCTTCCGTTTGCCCAACCGATCCACCGATTAGCCCACCGACCGACTGTGGACTTACTAACAACTGATTTGAGGACCTATTTGTACTTTGATAACGAAAACGATGTCGAACGGGACGAGGCGTCGGCGTCGACGAGACCGCGCGTACGCGCAGTACGCTGTCGTCATGCTGGGACGACAGCGTGTGTTCCGGGACCGCCTCGATCCGCTGGAAGAATTCGACGAGGATGCTCTGCAGCAACGATTTCAGTCGGTCGCGCGGGAATTCTGTTTCTCGCGGAGACGCTGCGCCCGGACTTGGAGCGGTCGACGCCTCGCAGCTGCGCCCTGTCCGCAGAGCAGCAGGTGATCGTCGCTCTGCAATTTTACGCCACAGGCAACTTCCTCATCACTGCAGGCGACTACGTCCACGTGCAGGTCTCTAGTGCTTCACGGTCCGTGAGGCAGGTCACCGTAGCTCTGGCACGTCGTGCAAGGGACTTCATACGGTAAGACTTCACACGGTAAAGAGTTTCTGAGCGTTCCGAGTAAAAAAAAAAAAAGTCAAATAGTGTTGAGTTTGTTTATGAGCAAAGTTATACGCACTCCGTCGTGCACCTCGGCCGGAAAGGGCTATACACATGACGCGAAACTCGTATAAAACGAATGGTTACAACGTGTTTTCTAAGCGGTGGCATAGCATGGTGGTAAGGTGTCTGCTTCATACGCAAGTGGACACGGGTTCGATCCGCGGTGTGGGCCTACTTTTTTTTTCTCGAACATTTTGTTTTGTCGAGGCATTTGGCGATATTTACGACATTTCTTTTTTACGATCAACACTGAAAACACAGAAAAAAAAGGAATGTTGTCGACGAAACTTAGCAGAAATGTGCATGCTACGGTATTGTGCTGTAAATTAACTTGTGAATGGTTGACAATGCAGGTGGCCTGACGTCGCAGAGAGTGCTGCCTTGCAGGAGCAGTTCTTTGAGGTAGCCGGGTTCCCTTGTGTCATGGGTGCTGTTGATGGCACCCACATTCGAATTCAGGGACCGTGCGTGCACGAGGAGGTGTACGTGAACCGCCACCTGTACCATTCCATCAACGTACAGGTGGTAGTTGATGCATCCTGCCTCATACGCAACGTGGTTGCGAGATGGCCAGGAAGCACGCACGACTCCCTGGATTTTCACCGAGAGCACACTGCCAATCAAGCTGGCCGATGGCGTCTACGATGGCCTATTGCTCGGTGACAGTGACTACACCTGCCAGCCGTGGCTGATGACGACCTTTCTGTCGCCATCATCGGCAGCAGAAGTCAGGTACAACACGGCACACACCACGACAAGGAGTATTGTTGAAAGGTAAGACGAGGTCACGCATCGTGGTGGGTTACTGGGCTGCTATATTGAAAGAAATGCCACTAGACAACGTAACGTCTTGTTGTCATAGCACAGAAGACACTGTTAATTGTAAGGCTCCTACGTACAGTTTTGTGTTCTCTAGACCAAGCAGAAAACAGTGGTTGCACGGAAGCTAAAGAGAGGAAAAAGAAAATAATATCCCAAGAATATATATTTATTTATTGTACTTTTCCAGTGCCCCTATACAGCCCGGGGTGCACCGTAGACACATATATGCAGTGTTGCATAAAAAGCAGACACACAAAACCCATGCATAGTATCAAGAAACAAAAACGTGAAATATTCTTCAACATATTTTTTGGAGAACATATCACATTGTTCGTTCGTTAGGGGCAGGATTTGTTACATACGCGTGAAAGGCAATATTTTGGTTCAACCTGGATACAGAAGAGCAAAAAGATACAAATGCAAAGCCGTCTTTTTTTTTTTCCGGCCCCACCTTTACAGAAATTACACGCCTACCTGTCATGCATTCTAAAATACTCCACACTGCTGGGACTCACCGTAAAAATGTGACAAATTGCACCGGGCTCGGGTTGCTATAGGGAAGTCGTTGACAGACATCTTCGGACTGCTAATGTTAACGACTGTTTGTATGAAACTGTGTTTCGCTTACACTCAGCTTTGAGGAACATTTGTCGAGGGAAGTTTAATATGATGTACATGTAAACATACCGTTATATATCTGGGCAATGATAAGAAATGATTGCCGGGTTTTCGGTAGGCTACAGCATTCAGAAAGTATGAAATAGTCTCAACCCTAATATATTGGTGTACTTTAAATAAATAATACTCATTCTGTCCATATGATGCACGCAGGACAATAGGACAGCTGAAGCGCAGGTTCCACTGCCTGCATGCCAAGCTGCGCATGGAGCCAAGCAGATGCTGCGACATCATCGTGGCATGCTGCGTGCTTCACAATTTCGCCAAGAGATACCCCTGCGCGATGCCAGGGACTGCCATCCCCCCTGAGGTTCCCGTGGAGCCCATGGCAGCCGGCCGTGGCGAAAGCAATGAGGCCCGGCATGCCCTTGTCGACCAGTTCTTCTGTTGAGCGTAGGTATGTGGTATGTGGTCTTTTCAATTCAAACTGATTTTCTTAAATGCGAGACACATACAGAGATATTGACCTCGCTGTGTGTTTACCAGGCTCCGTAGACATCCAGAGGATGGATAATCGTAATAACAAGTTGGGAATGTGGCACGCGATTTCATATAATAAATTTTCTTGAATGCTTCGTGGCATCTTGTGACTGTAGGTTTACAGGCAGCTATTATAAGGGGCTGAACCAACCCCAACATATTTCTTGGAGAACATAGATATTTTAAATCTTTATTAAGCACTCTTCATGTATGGTTTCAATATGAGGGTAAACAGGCTTTGCGGCGTTCGCTCGTTGCAAAAGAATGGAAGCGTTGGCAGATATTAGAGCAAGTAGATGTTGTGCTGCGACTGCTATCCACCTTTATTTGCAAAAGCGTTGTTTGGAGACGATGCAGCGCCCGTCGTATGCCGCCCAGGCGTACGACGGGCGCTGCTGATATTGAAGACGTCTGTACCCTTTTCTGATTCCGAACATTGTAGCAGAAAGAGTGCCTCAAGCATTGCAAACCATATCGTCTCGCAAACCCTCTTCATTGCAGCATGTTTTTGTTGGTTGCAACAATGACATGCAGTTAAGATATAATGTGGCGGTGTCCAAAAAAGGTAATTCTTCTGAACAGTATTGCAGGCACGAGTCAGATTCATTCTCGCCTCATCCAGTTTCGGTATGTAGTAACAAATGCACAAAGATTGATTGACATATCTTGCAGCGTACCTCATTGTAAAAGGTTAGAGTTGGTCAAGCAGCATAATTGCAACTGCGTTTAACAGTGCAATTGCTGCATGACCCATGGAACCACGTACGCAAAAGTCCTGCAATATATTGCTGTTGTGTGCCTCGGTCGACAGTGCGTGCGGCTTTTACACGAAAAGCTTGGGCCCGCTTCTGCGTGTTGGTCATCGTGCTTGTCTTTGTACTACACGAACATCAATGCCCTCAGTGCGAGTAATTATAGGGGTGAGCGAAATAATAGCCTTAAAATAATACCATTTCATTTTATTGTGCCTCTGTCCTATAAGTTGGTACCATTATTACTAATTTAAAAGTATTCTACAGGTGAGAGGAGTCAACCTGTATGCGTCACAGTAGTGGCCTGATTATAACAGCCACTAATGGGTCATGTACCTAAGAGGAACAATTCTGTCATTGGTTATTTCACTTAGTAAAAAAGTAAAGAGTGTATAAAATCGCTGTCGAACAACGTTGCAGTATGGTAATGCCTGTTCACTTCGGGAAGTGAACAAAGAGAGTACAGAGTTCCTGAACGGTGTAAATTCCGCGACACACTCTCCACGAACAAATTAGGCACACCGAGTGGTCACACCAGAAACCATGCATTTAAACGCATAATCACTGTTCGCGCCGCGCAGGCACTTCCTAGGTTGTTTGCTTACTTCCTGTTTTGTTTTGTGCAGGGTCGAATCGCTAAGCTTCTTTCCTTAGTGCCCAACAATGATGTTTAGGATGTGTCAACAGGCTTGCGCACATGTATGGAAACTCAGCTCGTTAGATTGTCGCTGGTGTCGGATACGAATGTGGTCCTCTGGAATACTGGGGAGGCGATAAAAATATTTCATTATTCGTTAGAATTACTTGCGCCATCTTACTGGCTGTCGCATAGGGTCGAGTGCACCCTCCGATAAATCAGTTTCTCTCCAGGGACGACTACCCCATAACATACTGAGGTTTCCACAAACCCTTGCATTTCAAAATGTACTTTATTATTTCACATCCGCCCTTGCTTCGTCATTCTAAAAAAAAAAAATCGTAGAACTTAATGTCCCCCCTCGGTCTATTCTGATTACTCCTTTCCCAATTGTTTTTTTTTTTTCAATTGGGGAGGAGATCGAACGGTGGCGCTGGCTAGCGGCCGCCGTCAGAACTATTATGCGGGAATAACAATCCCGCCGCTAGTATTCGTTCAGCCATGGAGGACGGACTTGAGGCTCGTGAAAGGTATGTGGATAATATTTATCTGCTTGAAAAGCATCTGCGTAGGGGTAGCGTAGTCCCTGCTTGTTTCACCTTGCTTTAAAGGGACCTCTGACACGCCAAAAAAATAATTTTTTTTTCACGCTAAACGTTGCAATGGCATATCAGGACATTACAAAAAAATTGTTTCACTATAGAGTTGCGTAGTTTTTTTTATAAAAAATAGAAATACGAGGCCCAATTCAAAGTTCCCGCCGTGCACTGTGACGTAACAGTGCACCGCAAGGTGTCGGGCGGTCAGAAAGGAGGCATCGAGCTACGTCACTAAAAGTGGGTTAACCGGAAGTCGCGTGAGTTTCACTCCTCGTGCTCTCCGCGACCGTGCCTAAGACTTTTTTTCTTTTCATTATTCTGCTCTTCGTACGAGCGATCGTAGAAAACGAAGTTTCAGTTCCACTAGCTCTTTATCCCTGCACCGTTGGTTAGTTTGCGTGCTGTAAAATTTGAGGACGAAGAGTCAGTGGATCGACGTGATGGAGGTCAATGATGAAAGCGTTGCGAGTACAAGCCAGTGTACGAGTGCATGCCGTCAGTCCGATGATACAAGGCTATACTGGGCGCAAAACAAGCTATCAAGTTTTGAAAAAAAAAAAAAAAATTAGAACGCTCGCAGAAATTAGGATTGCTAGCATATGACACGCCCGATCGCATTGCTGAAGGTTGAGACACCGAGGTCGTTGAATCATCGGATACTCTCCAGGCTGTAGATGCCTGCCGTCTAAAGAATACGAACTGGTGAGTGTACCAAGTACAAGTAAACGTCGAGCACAAAGTACGTATTTTGTCTAGAGCATGAGTAGAACTTGTTTACTGGGTGCTCATGCGGCCGATGTATGTCTCTCAGAAATGCATGCAGTGTGATCTCTTCTTCAGTTGCTGAAATACCGGGACAGTCCCTCACACAGCACCTTCTAGGCATTGTAGTTGATCACGTCAATTCACTGACTCCGCTTCTTCTACCTTTACAGCAACATTAAGCGATGAAAAGCAAATAAAAGAAACCCTGTCTGTTTGGATCGCTCGTGGAGGTGCGGAGAATAACAAAAATATTAAAAAAATATTACACGCGCTCGCGGTAAGCACGAGGAGGGATACAACTCACGTGACTTCCGGCGATGCCTCCCTTCTGACCGCCCCGACACCTTGCGGTACACTGTTACGTCACACTGCACGGCGGGAACTTTGAATTGGGCCTCGTATTTCTATTTTGTATAAAAACACTACGCAACTCTATAGTGAAACAATTTTTTTGTAATGTCCTGATATGCCATTGCAACGTTTAGCATGAAAAAAAAAATATTTTTTTTGGCGTGTCAGAGGCCCTTTAAGGAGGATTCAACCGCTATTTATTTGTACCCTTTTCCTCATAGATGGCGCGGAAATTTTCCGGAACAAACGAGTTGCATGCTCCCAGGTGCGCATGCAGGTCGGACCCTCGAGGTGGGCTCGGGCCACGGGTTGTTCGCCGCCGGTCTCGAGCTAGATCTTCTTCGCTCTGCGTACGCCGCTGCCGGAAGCGGCCGGCGGGCGGCGCGAGATACGAGCCAGTACAAGCGTAGATTATAGTGGCTTACATAACGTAGAATAAGCTCTGATTTCCGATTGGATTCGAAGTTCCAACCACGTTCGAAATTATCTAAAGCACAGGATGCGGCGTGGCGGCCGTTTGGACCGCCACATTTAAAACGCAAACGTTGTTTTGCAAAAAAAAAAAAAAAAAAAGTATATTTTTACAGTTTTTATTTAAAGCCAGAAAAAAATAAAAAAATAGAAATAAAGTGGCAGGTTTGCACTTTCTATGTCCTATATCGGCCTGCTCTTCATCTGAATACTGGTTTGCAAACCGGCGCCCCGGAGGTGTGGAGTAAAGCCCATCTACCCTGGGAAAAATGGCGCCATTCATTGCTGTGGAAATGCTCGAGACACGTACCGCGCGCCACTCCTTGGAAAAACACGGCGTCTGAAATCTAGCTCAGTGCTGCGCTGTACCGCCATGATCTTCTCAAGGGCTGCACGTCGCACGTGCCTCGTGCATCGACGCACCTTGCTCAACTTTTAAAACGTGAAGGGGCTTTAGTGTGAAGTAAAACCCCTCAATGTGTTAGCGTTTTTCTTGCAAGTGGCGTCAAATGCGCAAGTGCACGAGGCCCGTGTCTCGAGCGGCCCTTGGAAGCAAATATTGCAGATATAAATTAGGCATTGCCAAACGCTGATTTTCCACCCGAATGTAGTGCGAGAGGTCCGAACCAGATGCCAAAGTTTGAGCACTAACCCTTATGATGTGTTATTGTGTCTGTTGTGGATTTTAAAATTGCTGTATCTTTGTATATTTATTTTGTATATGTGCCTGTTTCTCCTCCGAGTGCTGTAAAAAGGGGCTGGAGCCTCGTCAGAAGGCAACTCGTCTTCTTTTGCCCCAGCCCCCCAGACCCTTTTTTGTGTCTGAAATAAAAAGATACATCTTATTAAAAAGTTATGAGTGATTTCCTGACATTATAATTAGGAAAATGACTGCAGACCGAGCTCTTAATTACACAGAGCTCCATGGCGAAAGTTACCGAGGGCGGGCGAAAATGGGCCCCATGTTCTCACTGAAACTTTCGGAAAATCACTTATAACTTTTGCATAAGGTAACGGTTAGCGCTGAAACACTGGCATCTGGTTCGGACCTTTAGCGCTATATTATGTCGCAGAATGAGCGTTCAGCGGTGCATAGTTCATTTTTTTAACTAAAAAACAAAAAAAAAACAACACTTGTTTTTTTTTGGGTTTTTTTTTTTCTGGGACACGTTTAGTTTTTGGGAAAAGAGAACTGTGTTATTTTGGCCCGGGTAAGTAAGCTATGCACTGCAGAAAGCTCAAACGCCATGTGAAGGTGATAGCGGTTGGGAAAGAACGCGGAAGTTTGAGACATGGCGTTACCTGGATCAAAAGATAATTGAGAAAGACGAACATTTTCTCTGAGGCGACGTGCACCTAAGCCTAACATCGCCCAAACAAAAAGTAACACTGCGGGCTCCTGTAATACTATTTTAGTAAAAAAAAAAGAACTTGTGAGCAAGAAAGAAAACAATATTATCTTTCTTCCTGACAAGTGTTTTTCACTGCTATAAATCCCAGGAGCGTTCACAACGTCAGTTCTTGTTTGGACAATATTAGGCTTAGGTCGACGTCGACTCAAACAAAATTCGTGTTTCTCAATATTTTCTTTTAGACAGGAAACAATACGTTTTCAAGCTTTTGCGTCTATCAATTCTAACCGCTAGCGTCACATTCTCACTGAGTTTGAGCTTTCTGCGATGCATAGTTTATTTACCCGGGCTGAAAATCACGGGCCTCTTCTCTCGGAAACATACTTGGTTTGCTCGCTAGTGGCATTGTTCAAACCTTGGGAGCTACAGGCCTATACTTCTGTTTTATAAGTAGTGCATTCACGAGATTCTGACAAAGTTGCGCCAAGCTCCCAGTATGGTCGCCATTTTGGTTCATGGTGTGAGCAGTTTATCCTTGACTTCTCTATTCTGGTGAGCTGATTCGAAATCGGGGTGACAAGTTCTTTATAAAGACATTTCTTGTATCCTGAGCTGGTGTGTATTCACACACCAGCTTTCTAGAGTCCTGCTGGTGCCACTTTTAAGTTGTGCGTCACGTCGGAGCACGTGGAGCGAAGCTCGCGCTGCAGAACCCAGGGATCCTGGGTTCAATCCCCACCCCTGCCCGTTTCGATCTGGATAAGCATCGTACCGGCGTGCGGTCGTGTATCACTACTGCGTGGTGCACGTTAAAGACCCTAGGCTCGCGGTTGTACTGCACTGGCTAAATTGCTCATCTACAGCGAGTGACTCGTCGCAACATTAAAAATGGCTGACCAACGACTCGCTGTATAAATATCCACACAACCCCAATTATTATTATTCCAGGGGCCGCTCGAGACACGGGCCTCGTGCACTGGCGCATTTGAAGGTACTTACAAGACACACGCAAACACATCGAAGGGCTTTAGTCCAGACAGATAAAGGGGGATCGGTGGCCGAGTGAGCTAGCGCTCACCAGCTCTTAGCAAGTGGAGCGAAAGCTCGCGCTGCAGAATCCAGGGATCCTGGGTTCAGTCCCCACCCCTGCCTGTTTCGATCTGGATGAGCATCGTTGCGTGCGGTCGTGTATCACTACTGCGTGGTACAGGTTATATACTCCAGGCTAGCGGCTGTACTGCTATATTGCTAGTCTACAGCTGAGAGACAAGTCGCCAGTTGAGGCAGACTAACTTCAAGCAGTATAAACACACACACAATCACAAATGAAGCACGCATGCCAAGGTATCTTTGACAAGCTTGCTGTCTCTCGGTGCTTTTGAAGTAAGCACGAGCTATTGTAAGTCTGTCAAGCATACATTGGAGTGCCTGATTTATTTGTTTGAGGCGTGTCGGTGTTGGTTGTTTCTATAGTAACCCTCGTTGGACTTGGGCATGAGCATAGCGGTCCCGCAACGGCCCAGAGAGGCAGTACAACCGGGAGCTCGCGCTATTACTTCGAAGCATGCTCTATTATAATCATCATCGTAAACTTTAATATTCGAAAAGTGACAGGACCTTGCGGCCCCTAGTCGGTGCCCTTAGTACTGCAGGGCTCGGTTGGCCACCCAGATCCGGCGGGCTCGCTCAACCAGTCGCTGCTGGTCACCGAGCTTTGTGCCGGATAGGGCCGCATCCCAGGAGGAAAACGTGGGGGAAGGAAGAGGGGTGATACCCTCACTGGGGGGGGGGGGGGGGGGGAGAATTTCCAGATGGAGTGGTACACGTTGGTACAACCTGTACCATAGAGCAGTACAACGTGGCCGCCATCGGTAAAGCCTGGGAAAAGTTGCGTCATTCATTGTTGTGGAAATGCTCGAGACACATGCCGCGCGCCACTTCTGGGAAGAACATGGCGTCTGAAATCTAGCTCAGTGCTTCAGTGCTGCGCTGTGTCGAAATGATCTTCCCAAGGGCTCCACGTGGCACGTGCCTCTTGCATCGACGCACCTTGCGCTACTTTTAGAACATGAAGGGGCTTTAGCGGTAGGCAGCGGTAACGATCTTCCAAAGGCTCATAAACAGTTGTGTTTGAGAGCGTTTGTGTGTCCTTGACTGCGTTGCAGCTGCGAAAAACCAGGACATCCCTGCTTTGTATGTCGCGTGCCAAGATACTCTTCCACGCTTCATACGAAGCATAGATGTGCCCACGCGCTTCCGTTTCTTGACGCAGCGCAGTCACTGCACTAAAACGCAACGGTGTGTATGGGCATTTAAACACCCCATTATGCATGGAATTAATTCTTACTCTTCGTCAGAATCTAGTTTCGGCAGAGCTTGCAAGCATCGATATTTCCTCCGTATCATCAAGGAACCCGACCACTTTCACTGATGTAACGCATAAAACCAAAATATTCGTTTGTAGGTAGGTATGTTTTTATTTGGGCTCGTAAGAGCAGGTGCCACAGAGAGGCATGTAGCCCGTACAATAAATGCCGGAGGGCCCCGTATAGGGGGTGATGATAATACAGTGCAATATAATGTGGGGCACTGATATATATGTACTGTGAGGCATCACGAAGGAGGGGTCTAAGTTGATCGCAGGTGTGCGGCAGCTTCGCGACAAAGTTGGGGAGCGTCGGATCGGTCACTAAATGGGCACGTTAGTTATTCTTTTTTGCAACGTTCAAAAAGTGCCCAATGACGGAGCCATCAATTGCACTTATGTTGTGTGTATGGTTATAGAGTGGGAAGTTAGTCAGCCCCGAGGGCGTCTGGTGTCTTTGTTGGAGATGAAAGCCAGTGCAGTATACCGCTGCTTGTCTGACGTCTTTAACGTGTATCACGCATTAGTGATACATGACAGCACGCCGGTACGATGTTCATCAGATTGAAATGGACAGAGGCGGGAGATTGAATGTACGATCAGTGAGCTTTACAGCGCGAGCTTTCGCTACTCGTGCTACCGATCCCCGAGCAACCAGACATCGCGGTCGAATTTGAGCTCGAGAGAAAAACAGCAACAACAATAAAATCTCCGGTTTGAGCCATTTAGTACTTGTGTCGCCATCTCGTTTAACACGTTGGAAATAAAATTAACAGGGTAATTGTATTTACACAAATACGCAAATACAACATTATTTTGTTTTCTCGTCTTGGTCTTAAAATTAAGATTAGAGGCACCCCTAGTGCGTACGGCCAAGCGTTTTGTCCCGTTTGCCTTCTAAATAATTGTATTTTCAGAAATGCCTCAAAACGCGCTCAAAACAGTGAAAACGGTCATATTTCTGGATTTTATTAAAAATCTACAGCGCACTCAAGGAAAAATCTAAGGGCCGTACAACCTTCATTACGTCTTCACAAGTAACCTCCAAAAGAATGAATACTCTCGTGCATTCCTGAAACTCAGGTTTGTGTAACGAAATTTGCCCATTGAGTGACGAGCGGTTGAATCCCCCTTAAATGTCGCCGCATTCTCGTTGGAAGCAAAAACCAACCCACGTGTAGACGCTCGCGATCGGCCGCGTAGCTCCGGCTGCGCGCGCCAGGTCGTGCGTGACTGACGCTGTGTGGCGATGTTTGTGCGCTTCCTAGGCTGGAGAAACCGTATTCACGAAACACACGCATTGCTTTTCAGTGTCCCTGTCCCTTGCAACGATCATCAGCCACATCGGCGAGAGCAAGAGGTGCCTCGTTGGAGGCGAGGACGTACTGAAATGTGATCATGTAATCGAGTGCAGCGTCGCCCCGGAGAACTTGTCACCAAAACATCAACCAAAATAGTCATTACATTAGGTTTTCCTTGAAATGCCAAAATACAGAACCCACTGGTGAACATTATAATGTAGAATGTGGCTAAATAGACTGCGTATTGGCATTTAACGTTACAAGTTGTCTTTTTCAGATTAATTTATCGGTTATTCAAAGGTGCACGGTTCACGAGGAAATATCATTGAGTTCTGCACGACGAGGCCTTAGTCATACACACAATTGCATTGCTCAATCGAAATAAGAGGAATCGCAAAATGATTCACGCAATTGCGTAAATATCACAATATCAAACTGATACTGCTACCTAATATGTTCCAGTGTAAAAGCTAGCCTGGAATAAAATAGTGATCAATTGATAGCAGTACCTCTCGGTGGCTTCCGAAGCCTCACGACCCGGTCGTGTGATCCCTTCGGAAGATTCTCCGACGGCACGGCGTTGCGTTTCAAAATATGCCCTTCCTATTTAATAAAACGGCACAAGAGGAGCTCCTCTTGTGCCCTTTTATGAAATAGGGTGGGCATATCTTGCCAGGAGCCGGCACAACCACTCGGGAAAGAAAATTGCTGGGAGTTTCGGACGGAAATGATTATTGTAAAAAAAAAAAAAAGTAAATAAAAATCGCAAATGTTTCACAAAACAAAAATTACTCTGATTTGAACTTGGGACCCACTGCACGTGAAGCGGACACCTTTCCACTAAGGCACTCACACAACTTGAAATTCCCGTTTTGATTATTCCTTTCACACGAGACCCAATGGAAACTACCGGCAATTTTTTTTTTTACTCGGTTTGTTGTGCCGGTTGTTGGCAGAATATCCACCACCTATGAAATACGATGTACGGTTTGAACAGATGCCGCTGCAAGCCTAATTTACGCGCGTAAATACCTCGTCCATTAGCGTAATTTGCATTTTAAAGCATCGCTTGAGAAGTGACGACCACACACCACGTCGTGCGCAGTCAACTTCTTCCCTACTCTTAACTTACATATCCACTGCGATTTGAGTTTTTTTTTTTTTTCGGCAGGAAAGCGATGAAAACTGATTCCAGGCTCTAAAGCATGCGCTGAGCACTGCGGTACTTACCAAGAGCGTACCACAGTCTAACAAACCTGCAAGGAACACGGAAACAACACGGCAGCCAACGGCAGCACACTGGAACGCCGGAGTTGTTTTCCACGCAGGCGGTATTTGTTTTGGTGAACGCAGCGCCCCCTATAGTTCGATCTCCTCGCGAATAGCTCAATTTGAAGTTCAGCCTGCAAGGTTTGTAGCTTTAGCATTTCAGTGTGATACTGTTTAGCAGCATCTGCCTGCAGCGATTTGCGCATTGAAGGCATCTATGGCCCTTTTTGTTGCCTCCCTATCCAACAGGAGGTTCTCCGCCTCCATCCGCTGCTGCTCCTCAGCTTGCTGCTGATACCTCTGCGCAGCTTCGCGGCACCAACGTCTCGTCTGCAAGACACGGGGAGCTGCTGCCCACTCTTCTGCTGCTGCCACCCTTTGGCCGCTTCCTGACGCCCGAGGCTGCGGCGCTGCCGTTTGCCTCAGACTATCGCTGTGACAAATGGATATGCAGAAAGTGATTTGCTGTAGTTATTAGAAGTTTGCAGGCAACATACGTAGAACATACAGTGTTTGTAACCCCGACATGTTGCTGGCATTTTGCCACAGTGTACTTAACTGTAGAGCAGAAACTCCCTAATACTTCAAGCATCTCCGAGTGGACCACACACATGGTGCTCATGCAGAGGTCCATGCTCACCGTAATATCCCGAGAAATTGCCCACCCAAAACTGAGAGCACATTAGGTAAAAATAAGGGGTAGGCTAACATTCGGTGTTTACAAGGTAGTTCAACTTGAGCCATTGAAGAATAGAAAGTCCTGCTACAAATCAGGATGGGCTATCTTTTGGGGATGGGTCGTCTCTCGGGATATTACGGTAATATTCCTTGCACCGGTTGCAACTTTCAGTATTTCATTACCTTTAGCTTTCTTATAAATTTCTTAACCTTGCGGTTTATTTGACCTAAAAATGTTGTGAAACCAAACATTCTAGTCTGGTTGTTTACGAAATTCACGATGCTACAAAAGAGTCTTCGCTTGGCTATGTATAGAGTCCATCTCGCTATGGATTTCGATCCTGCTGTTAAACCGATAACTGATGCCAGCAACGCTACCACTTTCCTTTTTTGCGTTCCGCACAAGTTTGTCACAGCATAAACGATGAGTTTGTTCACTCATTCAACAACCCATCAAATATCATGCGTAACAACAGGGTTATACCTTTTTTTTTTTTTAAAGGGAGCATATTGTCTTATATGTTGCACCTGTTGGTTAAGAGGTTAGAACTAAATATCACCACCTTGCATTCCTTCAACCGCCAAAACGTCTACTACAACTCTTCTTTGTTCGGATATCTGCCTTTGGTACATCGGTAGTTTTGTTGTCTGGTTGTTAGTTATGTTAGTAATGAGCACATTTTGTTACATATCCTTCTGTGTGTGTGTGTTTTTTTGGTTTTTTTTGCAGGTTGCTTGTAGAGCAACTATGCAGCCGTATGAGTAAAATTAAGAGAAATTCATAATTACATGCTTGTCATAAGTGACCCAAAGGCAGTCCAGTACGTCCGCTAGCCTGGGCTCCCTATCCCTAACCTGCATCACGCAGTAGTGATATATGAAAGTGCGCTGATTTCCAATTAGATATTGTGTGTATGGCACTATAACAATTTTTACGATCTCCCTGTTCTCACATCAGTTTCTTAAGGTCCCGCCATTATTAACAGAGCTGTTCTGCATGTCCGGCACCCAGTGCTGTTGACTTGTCATACAGACTGATGTAAAAGTAATCCACTCACTCTTCAGTGTCGCCCTCAATGACATCGAGCCCCCACAGGTTCGGCGAGTCGACGCCGATCACGTCGAGAACTGCCTGAATTAGGGGCGTCAGTTCATGGGGTGTTCGGGCTGGCACCTACCAAATGAATGCACATTATTTTCATTCCGTAGTCACCCGGGCCCCAGAGGCATTTCGGAGTGGAGGGGGATCAATAACCAACTACCAAACTAGAATATAAAAGCAGAAATCCAACGGTAATATGAAAGGTAAATTAAAAGCATAGTAATTTATACTGTGTGGCAGAAATGTAACTTCTTAACATTGCAGTGGAGCGATCTCGCAACATTGACCTTCCAACATGCACTTCGCTGCGTGATATTGTGCTGCAGTCAACTTTGTACATAGTGCTTTCTGTGTGCCTTGAGGATGCAGTAGTGTAGGGTATTCAGCAAAGTGTTCGGTGAACAACTGTGCCCTAAGTTTCAGTACCTGTTTTATGTTAAAAACAACAGAAAAGGCTCAGTTTAGGTGGTGTGCTTTCAACATTTTGCTCTCCTCTGTCTCAGGTCTACCACACGTTTTGGTGTTTCATGTGTCTCTCGGTTACTTCTAAAACACTTTAAAGCAAATTTCAATAAATTGTTATGAGATGTTGCTTCATTTTCTTTTATTACTGTTTTAGCACAGGGGCAGGAGTGCAGTGGAAAGTTACAAGTCAAGACTCACTTTTATATCTGTCATCAGTCATGCCATAAAAAAAATAAATGCAGCACGGCGTTATATTCCATGGCGGAAAATGTTCTGTTTATATTTTGTATACCTGCCCCCCACTTATCTTTAAAGCAAACAACTGAAAACTAGTTTGTTTTTCGAAATATGCAAATTCCTCTGGCTCACCTGTGCGTCCTTCATGCTTCTTGTAGGCGCTGTACACCTTTCTGCATTTTTTAAGGAGGTTTTGCCACGCCTCCTTCAGTTGTTTTATGGTCCTTTGAGCTCCCTGCTCATTCGTTGCATCGGCAATGTCGAGCCACGCCTGTTGTCTTGTGTGTGCAGTAACTGCAAGACCGGATTTTCCCATAATGTGTTCCCTTCTTGCCCCAACTTCCCGAATTAACTTCAACCTCTCGTCTAATGTCATATGTTTTTTGCCTCTGTTCGCAAACCCCCGATGCTGACGCTTGGTCCATTTTCAATCGACGTTTGCGGACAGGACACTATCGTCTGCTACCTTGGTTTCTCTACCTGCACACCTGCGTTTTGCTACATATCGCAATAAGACGCAACATAATCCTAATATCACTTTTAAAAACGCAAAAAAATATCGAAAGGATGATCTCGTCAACTCTCTTTGTGGTAAGTGTTTGTTTATTTCTCGTTTCTGCGACTTCTGCAGATGACATCCGCAAGGTTGATTCGTATGCCGCGCTTGTACCTTTCCCATTGGTGGATGCATCGACCGACCGTCGCGGTCAGAACCAGACGCAGCGGCACTGCTTCAGCGTAAGGCTAAGCTTCTCGTCACCGTTTAATTGCTGGCCACCGGGGATATGTAGAAGCCTCGATGCTGTCGGCATACTGTCGGCGCACTGCGACCAAAAAAACAGTACAATTTTTCCAGCTGTTCACCCGGAACGAAGACTATCGAGGATAACCCCCTTTCTCCGCAAAGTAATCGCGGCTCACGAGTTGGCGTGCATAGTGTAACAAATTAAACGTGTTAGTATAAATATATACCAACACTTGTTCGCAAAACATTTTTTTTTTACTCACCATAACAAGACTTGCAAGGCTTATGTACCGTCATATGTCTTGGATCCCGGACTGCTGAAGAGTGATGCGTTCGCGGAATGCTGCCGTCGGTTAGTTTAGTAGTCCTTCTTAACTACCGGTTTGCTTGACGTGCTAATAGGTTGATAGTGCGTCATTAATATAACAGCCGGATCGCAATTAATGTTCAGCAGAACCAAGCAGAACTATTAGCCCTCATTAAGCGACGTCGCGGCCATTTTGCTTGTAGATACTGCTCCTCCCTCGGCGCCCCATGCTCTCCCAGTCACGTGACCTAGAATTCCCCCTTTTAGGGACAATAGTTAACTTTAACCCACGGTTCGCCATCGAGAAAACGGGCCCTGGTTGGAACGATTAGGGAGTAGAGCTAAAGCTAGCAGCCGCTGTCCCCACTGCACTCGTCGACCCCGTTCGAATGCGAGAGCCAAATGCCGGCTGCTTGCGTTCCGCGTTTTAACGCGTTCGACGACTACAGTGGAAACAAAGACTGCCTTTATCTCCACTGCAATCGCCGAAGGCGTTCGAATGCGAAGCCAGACGAACGCGTTCTAACGCGTTGGACGAGTGCAGGGGAGACAAAGGCTGCTCGCGTTAGGTCTGCCCACTATATATACTTCGTCTCACCTTAGCGTGGACTATTTTTAGCCGCGCATGCTAAAAGTGCGAGCTAGTTGCTTTGGATGAAGCCTCGGCGGCTGCTCAAGCGCTCGTGCAGCAAGTTCTCCAGCCAAGGCAGTCAAGGCTTGCCTCTCGCGCTTGCACAGCCTTCGCAGTTATACTCTGTTTCATACTTAGCGTGCAACACTGTCAAAGCTACTGGCGCGAGCGCGTGGCTTCATCTATGGTTTTGTTTGCGCGAGAGCGCGTGCAAATGATCAACGAGATCAAGCCCCACGCTCGCGCCAGTAGCTTTGACAACGTTGCACGCTAAGTATGAAACAGATTGAATTGAATTAGAACTGAATTAGAACTAAACACCGAGAAAACAAAGTATATGATATTTCGAGCAAAAAACAAAAGTATTAATCGCGAGCTTAACCTACGATTTAGGAATAGTGAAATTAAATATGTGAAAGCTCACAAGTTTTTAGGTGTATACTTTCAAGAAAACCTAAATTGGTCCTATCACATTGATCAGATACGGCCCAACATCTCCCGGTCAATAGGCATTATAAATAGACTCAAATATATCATTCCGGTTTGGTTAAAACGACAGTTATACTTTACTCTTGTTCACTCTCGTTTAAATTATTGCAGTTTGGTATGGGGTACGTGCTCTCAGACCTGTATATCCAAGCTGCTAATTCTACAGAAAAAAGCAGTACGGTCAATTGCAAATATCTCATATAAGGAGCACTCTAGCCCATATTTTATCAAGTATTCTCTTCCTACGGTAGAACAATCACTCATTCAAAAACTGGCAATTTACGTGTTTTACAAAATAAAAGCACACCCTCAGTTTGTACACGAAAATTACATCAACAATGCACCAATATACTCATTTCGCCATACCCACTACACTCAGTCCAGAGTACGCACAAACTACGGTAAACAAAGGATACTTAATCAGATCGCACAGCTATTAAACAACCACCCTGAAATACTGTCCATGATAAATAATTCCAACACAATATACACATTTAAACGAACACTAAAAACGTATCTTTCAGGTATAACATGACTTATTAAAGCTTCCAGCCGCATTTCTTTTGTTATATCACTGAATCTCAGTGTAATGTCACTGAGTATTTTATTGTTTTTATTTCTTTCCTATGTTTCTGTACGTTCTGCTGCTGAACGTACAGGGGGATGGAGCCTTGTCAGGTGATTTAAATCGCCTTTTGCCCCATCCTCCTAGACATTTGTCTGAATAAAGAATATTATTATTATTATAGTTCATGCTAAGGTAAGTCAAAGTTTAATCATCCGAATCAGAGCTCGGCGTTCCGACGTCTGTCAATTTGCGTCTGTGCGCGCTCTCGTCTTTTCCTCTTCCTTACTTTCTCGGCGCATTGGGTAATACAAACTCACGCGCATCTGAGTGTCACACGTGTAGACCTTGGTGCAGAACGAGATCACGAGGAAAAAAACAAAGAAAAAGTAAAAATTCGTACGTCGCCGTAGTACAGGTCCAACGTTACTAGATTACCTCAGTTGTGGAACTCCCGCGGAGGGGAGTACCCCCCCTCACTCACCTCAATCCGCCTAGAGTCGTTCGAAGCGCCATCTATATTTTCGTTTCATAACTGTGCATTCTGAAGAGCACAGCTGAAGCGCCAAATGGCGACCACAACGCCGCCATTTCTCCCGCAACGGTCACTCGAGGAACTGCACGTGACATCTATTTTTGGCTTCAATCGGGTTACAGGGGTTCCTCCCCCATCTCCCTTGCGGACGCGCCGCGAAATACCCCCCCACAGTTAAAATGCGCCTAGGTCGGGACGCGCTACCTGAAATTTCCGCTGAGGCATGGTTGTATAAAAACAATATTTATTGTGCTGCAAAACCTTGAAAACTAAAAATTTTAGAAAACATCACCCGCCCCCATTTTGTACTAATCTCCAATAAAAGTTACTACAAAAAGAGTTTTTTTCGTTGTTTTTTACGTTTCTAGTTACGTTGAAACGAACGTATCCCGATTTAGTTACCAAAGCAGCCGTCCGGCGGCGCGTCGAGCGAATCTGGGCGAGTCGTGGTGAGTGAGGGGGGGTACTGTTCGTGCATGCAGCGTCTATGAACAGTTCCGTAACTGAGTTAATCTAATAACGTTGTACAGGTCCAAGCTAAGACGCTTAAAGGGATTATCCGGTCAAATTTCGTATTCATGCAAACATTTAGACCTCATTGTCAATGGCTGTAGGAGCATCTTCCACGACAAATCTGAATTTTGTGTGCTTCCCTGGAGGAGTAATTGTATTTTAACCCAAGCGTGCATAAACGGCGTTTTCCTCTTCCACCTTCAGGGAAGCGGAGTTTCTGAGGTAACATCAGGCAAAGAACGCGCCGAACTGAAGTGCACTTCGAATTTTGTCCTCCGCGTGAGCGGTACGACGTGGTTCACCCTCGCTGCTGCGCTAGATTTCTTTCTTTTTTTTTTTTTTAGAATGAAAGGGTATTTTCGTTGTGCGGTTGTCACGCTCCACACTTCTCCGCGACATTTACAGTGACGAGTAATATGGAATGCTGCGGTGCGTCAGGAGCACTGTGTTCCCACGGAGGAATGAGGCATAGGATATGACAATTGCAAGACTGGTGTGACGTCACGTCAGGGATGGGAGTGCAGCCGTTGATACTTGCGAAATTCGGCATGGAGTTTCGTTCAATTATCCGTCGTTGATTACACTAAATTGGGGTGTCGTTTAATGAAATAAAAATGGCCTATGTTAATCATTAGGCTCCCACCAGGGAACCATCACGAAATCTTAAGAACTTCCGGTTTTCACCGGACAATCCCTTTAAGAGACGCCGTTTCACGCGCAGACGCAATTGCGACCAATCTCCGCACAAGAGGCTTCCGCCATTGAGTTGCAAACGCTCCCCATGGTGTGAGCCGGACCCTCTCTTCAATCTAGGCTTTCCTATAGTAAATTGTAAACAAGCTGACGCCGCCTGGTGGAGGAAACATGCCGTATTTATCGGTTATATTTACGGGAAATATTGCTTCCATTAAGAGCTCACTAAACCAATAAAAACGCTATATGTGTCTGTTTTTATATTGAGTAAGCATTCCTCGTTATTCTCTAAACTTTATAACAAACTAATACAAACTACTTTATAACAAACAACTACAATATATATATATATATATATACACTTCCGAAAAACGAGGCTACGCGTCCCAGCAAGGTTAAGATTGAACGTAAGCGGCGGCTGCGTTTCTTTATAAAATACATTTTCCCATCTGACGGTTTTAATCAATAAACAAAAACAAAATATACAGCCGAAAATATAATCATACATGTACTGTAACTCTAAACGTAATGAGAAATGCAATATGCTATATTTCGGGTAAAGTAATTTGCCACTTTTTTGACACTAAGTGACAAGTAACGTACTTAACTACTATTTGAGCAAGTTACGAGTAAACGTTATTATTCCTTTTTTATTTAGGGACGTGTACCTACCTACGTGTTTGATTTCGCTTCAGTTCGTCTGATGCCGAGAATCAGCGACGCCCTTCGAAATAGAGCTTTGTGAGCAACCCGCGAGCCATGCGGAATGCAAAGCGGAATGCACTTTGATGTCCGTTAAGATTGGAGACATTCATATTTCATATCGGCGAGAACCAGCGTGCAAAAAGCAAAAAAAAAATAAATAAAAATAAAAAAAACCTTTTCCAGTTAAAAAAAGAGAAAAAGAAACTGGTCTTTTGGGACGCCGATTTTATGCTGTCTGAGGCTTCATGAGCGAAAGACAGCGAGGTTTAAACATATTGCAGACGTCCGGACGTCGACGTCAGTTAATCTTGTTACACAAGCCTCTCGGAGGTTGAGTCAATTTTTTTCACGCATCTGCCACTCGGAAGTGTTCGCGTTATTTTCAACCACGCAGAAAAAAAAAAAAAAAGAAACCCAGGTTTAGTATTTTATCGTACTGTTTATTTTTCCTTCGTTGCCGAAAATGTCCGAGCGGTTGCCAGGATGAGATGAGACCACCGAGTGTTTTCTTTTTACTTAAAAATTGCAGTCTAGAGTCTAGGCAGGACAATGTTCCAAAATATTAATTTGTATGGGAAGCGGAAAAAGGAAAATCAAATGTTCCAGTAGATATCGCACAGACTTCACAACTCCGTAGTCTTTTTTTTTGCGTAGCATTTATGAAGTGCAGGACATAACGCAGTGCAGACATATGACACGCAGGTCGTGCAGTTAGAAGCGTGGAAGCACGCACATAACTACCATTGACCTCGCTCGTTTACAAACATACAAAATAAATAAATTGATGAATAGGCACGCTCAGTTGACGTCAGCACGCGTTAAATAATTCCTAGGAGTTTTTTATTTGTGTTTGGATTATAAATAAAGACAGAAGAGAGCGGAACATCGCGATGCCAACAAATAATAGTAATAATTAAAACAAGTTCGCGTCTGAGAGCGATCGTGGAACCCACGATTTTTTCGCATATTTTTTCTAAAATTTAGGGCCTTGAAATCGAACGGTCACCCTCAAGGTTAATCAAATAATGAATAAATTCCTAACTAATATGCTAAAGGGAAAAGGAAGCGGTTTTGTGTTCAAGGAAAAACACTTAAACCGTCTTTATTTGGCCTCCAGGATCACGAATGTCCAGATTACTTTTCAAGTTGGTGCAAGAAGGCGGCAGAAAATCATTTTCAAAGTACCGCTGAAACCCCTCCCTTCCGGAGCGAGACGTCACAAAAGTTTTCGGAATCTCCGCTTTCGTGCACCTTCAGCGCCTATCAAAGTTATGCACGTGCACTCTTGCTATATTTAAAAAAAGGCCAGAAAAACTTGCGGTGGCTTAGCTCGGCTATGCCTGGATATACGTAGCGTGAGCTTATGCGCACAAAATGAGAGGCGCTATCAAGTAGCTCCGGTGCAGCGTCAGACTTGGCTACTGCGCAACGGAGGCACACAGCTGGGCACGCGGCGGCGCCAGTGCGTCTGCCGCGGCTATGACGTCTCGAATGCGAAGACCGGCGAGGCGCGCGCGGTGGCGCGGAGCCCGCGGCGGTGGCGGCTCCGGCACGCCAGCTGTCAACGTTACCAGCTGTGCGCCGTGTGACGTCACTGCTCCTCGCGCTTGCGCAGACCAGCGAGGCGCGCGCAGTGGTGGCGGAGCCCGTGGCGACGGCGGCACCGCCCCGCCGGCTGTACGCCGTGTGACGTCACTGCTCCTCGCGCTTGCGCAGCACGGAGCCACGCGAAACTGCTCAACCTCGGCCAGTGTAGCTCACGCTACAAACGACGTCACGACTGGTGTCAGTGTGGAGGAATATACCTGGCAAGCTTGCAATTGCACGCTCTGCCTAGGCAACCTGTATTTCGTTTAAAGGAGCGGTGCAACGATATTCAATTGGAATGTTTTTCACTTTACACGAGCTTACTGGCTCTAGTGGGACTCAAGGATCGTCGCACGCAACGCCACTGGCCAAGAAACTCCTTTGTTGCGGTGGAATTTCAAGGACAAAAGCGATCATTTTCATTCAATCTCTCCTTTGCAAAATTTGATGACGTTTGATGACGTAAAGTGGGGATCGCAGTACACCCATGTGACGATATTTGAATGCTGTTCATAGATTGGACCCCGAGCATTGCGTGGCACTCGATTTGGGCTCGTGATAATTACTAGCTCGAGAAGCATTCGGGTAGGGGGCCCGTGTCCAATTGCTCCAACGACGACAATAGCCGAGCCATAACAATGTCTGGAACTCAGCGCGTGTCCTGTGCTTTGCCAACCCCAGCGCGTGGCTATGATCAACATTGGCGGCATATAATCGTCCAGATCACGTGGCTGCTTGTTCTGGCTGCGAGTTGAGGGGGTGAACGCTGCTCTATTTTCTTTAATTTTTTACTGGGACTTCTATTGCGTGGGGTGAAAAACGAACGCGTGTTTCATAGGTCATTAACGTCAGGGATCCGTTCTAAGCGGTATTTGAGCAAAGTACAATAATTGTTGCATAGCCCCTTTAAGTACAGACAGCCGATGCTACAAGCGCGAGTTCCGGGATTTAAGCGACCCTGCCAAACACGCGCGCTGGTGCAGTGCAAACAGCGTTCAGGGCCACACGCTCGCGCTTGTAGCATCGGCTGCGTATGGACTTGAGCTGAAACGAAGTATATCTCTGCCCACACGAGCGACACGCGCTTGGCGGCCAAAAGGTCTCAGAATTCACCTCTAACTCGTTTTCTTTTTTTCAAGAACCTCTTAGCTTTTCTTTAACGAATTATTATGTAAAAAGGGCACGCTTTCCATGCCGTCCACTTTTTAAAACCTTTTAATAACTTTGACTAGTCTTTTCGTATTTTCTTTGAAAATGAGGGCCTCACTGATAACTTGTACTGAGGCAATATAAATAAGTTTATGTATAGTTTTATGCGGATATATTTTTTGTTCGCTTTTCGAATAAACGAATATATGTTTTGCATATAATGAAATATGTTTGGTTTATGCGGTTTCATTTTTTGCACCTTCTTTCTATTGATGCATATGGCATAGCTTTTCAAATTCTATTGCACATGCGGTAGGGAAATAAGCAACCAGTGAGTCCCCGGGATGCTTTTTTTTATGCTCACTCTAGTGTGCATTTAAATAAAATAAATATTTCCAGTCACATAAAAGAACATATAAAATGTTTTTAATAATTTTTTACTACTTAGTAGCGGACACGTTTGTCTCTGAAAAGGTGTTCACACGTGTCATATTGCCCTTCCTTTATTTCTTCAATCATTGTATTGCTTTTGAATGTAATATGCGAAACAAAATCAACAAGTGAAATGGCGAGCCTTCATTAAAACGCTTTGTTTCATCACCCCGAAGATTACAAGAATTCCACATATTGTTTTCCCTAATATACGCGTGCGATAGCATAATTGACCATGAACTGACTGAACACATGTGTTGGACACCAGAGCTACGTACGTAAGCATTTGGCGAGGACTGGGACCCCATCACACGCCTTGTGGCCAAGAACGGGGGACTGCCAATGTTGCTCGATGCACTTTTGAAAAGGGTCTATTCCTAGGATGGTACGAAACGGCGCTCATAATGAGAACCTGGCAGTTTATTCTTTTTTTCTGGTAAAACAAAAACATATCTAAAGTGTCACGTCATGGAACGCGTCGAGAGTCAAGACGAGTATTTGTTTTTGTCAAAAATTTGGCTGTCTTTTACAAACTATCGTCTTCAGTGAGTCTGCTACAATTTGTCCACGCAGCAGGGAACATTGCGCACCAAAGTATTTTTTTATAAGAGTGCAGGTTAATTTTAGCTTTCATAGTTACCTTTCTAGAAAATCGTAAACTTGCCGACCAGAGTAATTTTGCCTCGTATTTACATTGTTGTAGAAAGTCAACCGTTTCTTACTATGCCACAAAGCAACTATCAGTGCGTAGCCATGATCATAGGCTATCTGATTCGTGCCCACAAATCCGGATGAAGCCTTTAATGAGGTCGCACAAATCGGCTTGCTAACGTAGCGTGATAGGCTACCAAGCCGATTTACACGGTCACTTGCGTCAAAAGCAGATGATGTTCTTGAATCATAAACGGCGCGCTCTCAATAAAATACATTAACTGGACAAAAAACAAACAAAAACATTAGTTTGTCGAGTAATTAAAGCTACACGTCGTCTGCTTTCGCCGCAACTGGGCTGTAATCTTGCGCCGGGGCCGCTGCCGCCACGTGTCGGCTGTTGTGTCAGTCAGAGGGTGCGTGGATAGCAGACGAGCGCCGTGGTAAGGAAACTCAGTTATCGTTTTTTTTTTTTTTTTACTTTTTACGGAGGTAATTGTTTTGTTCTTTGAAATTTTCATGCGATGCTTCCACCACCTTCGGGCACCTCTGTGGTAAAGTTTAGCGTGATACGTTACCAGGCGTATTTTGTGGTCACTTTATAAAGACTTCATCCGGATTCGTGAGCACGCTGTATATTGTTCGGTTTGATAACATGTCGGTAACTTGTTGGCAAAGGCTTTGCCCGTTCAATACACCTGCTAACATGGGCTGATTACAGGACCGGACGCCTGTACGATGCCTGGTCATATCGAAACGACCGCCGCTTGATCACTACCGCGGAGCGCTAAGTTAGCGCTACGTGAGCGCTCGAAGGAGCGCTCATGTGGCGCTTCCTGGCGCGTGATGTAGCGCTCGGTTAGCAAATGCTCGAGACACGTGCCGCGCGCCACTTCTGGGAAGAACATGGCGTCTGAAATCTAGCTCAGTGCTGCGCTGTGCCGCCATGATCTTCCCAAGGGCTGCACGTTGCACGTGCCTCGGGCATCGAAGCACCTAGCGCTACTTTTCGTTTAGCACTCCAGCAGCGCTCTGTTAGCGGCCGTATTTACAACGCTGGATTGCAGTCGCGGGTTTCGTCAGATCGAGATTCACTCATCAGATGTTCCAAAAACTGCTTTGATCTGCCACAGAGGGTTGTTCGAGTTCACCCGACTGCCGTTTGGCTTGTCTAACTCTCCAGCTAGTTTTCAACACCTGATGGATGTTGTACTTGAGAACTCGAAGTACGAATTTGCCATGGCATACATGGATGACGTGGTTGTTTTCTCGAGAACTATTGAGGAGTATTTCGAGCATCTTCGCATTGTACTTGAGCGAATGCGTAATGCTGGGCTCACGATTCATCCCGGAAAGGTTCAGTTGGCCGCGCCCAAGATTAACCTCCTTGGATTCGTTGTGGATAACGGCACGCTCCGCCCCAATGAAGATAAGTTGCGCGCGCTAACCGAATACCCAAGCCCACATGACGTAAAGAGCCTACAAAGATACCTCGGAATGATTGCGTTCTACCGGGATTTCATTCCACACTGTTCCGAGATATCCCAACCGCTCAATCACCTTCTAAAAAAAGGCGTCAAGTGGTGTTGGGCCGAACAACAACAATGCGCATTCGTAGCCCTTTCGAAAGCCGTGTCTGACACCGCTTGTTTACAGCTCCCAGATTTGAACAAGCCGTTCGTTCTGCAGACAGATGCAAGCGACTGTGGCCTGGGTGCTGTCTTGCTGCAGGAGTATGGCGGTGTGCTTCGGCCAGTTGCTTTCACGAGCCCCACGTTAACTCCAGCCGAGCGCAACTACAGTGTCGCAGAACGTGAATGTCTCGCCATTATTCATGCTTTGAAGCGCTTCGATATGTCCCTAGATGGCACAACGTTCCAGATTCAGTCTGATCACTTAGCGCTATCATGGCTAACGGGACTTAAAAATCCAGCTGGACGTCTTGCTCGTTGGGCGCTTACGTTACAACATTACGACTACTTCATAGTGTACCGCCCGGGGTCAACCAACAAAGTTGCTGATGCGCTCCTTCGTGCTCCACTTCCCGAGGAACACTCGCAGGATACCCATGGCTTGGTGGACCACGGCCATCCTCTACAGGACGGAGCGGCAGCTGGCTCGGATCAAGGAGGACCACATGGAGAGCAGCCACCTGCTGGAGACGCTCCAGAGCAACAAGGTGGCCGCCAGCCGAGCCCTGTTCAAGACCAAGGAGCTCAAGCGACAAGCTGGAGCTGACCGAGCCGCTGCAGAAAGAGCAGCATTTGGCCAAGGAGCGGGGGAGAGAGCGGCGCGTGAACCAACGTGGCGAGCGCGACCTTCAACGGGGCATCGCGCTCGTCCAGCAGGCGCCGGCCGGACTTGCAACGTCAGTCCGCCCAGCAGCGTCATCCACCCCCTGACGCCCACAACAACGTCTCCGTCATCGACATGCCGGACGAAGCTTGAAGGGGAGGAAGTGTGGGCACCCTGGCGGTTTCACAGCCCAGTTGCCCAACTGCGAGCAAAGGTGCCGAACTTTTCCCGCGTGGCGGCGACGTCGCGCCAGCCACGCGCACATCGGATGCGCCGCCTTGATCAGGCAGATGAGAGGCCGCGCACAGGGAATCGCTGCCCGGACTCAGGCGCCGCAGGTAACCATGTTAATCGTCTCGTCCATGTCCCATTTTCTTGTTGTTGAAACCGTTGGCTCCGTGTTATTCCTCCGGGTCGGGTATGCAGCAAGGCAAATCCGACCACAAGCGCTAACACGGCGCTACTGAAGCGCTAACAAGGCGCTACTGGAGCGCTAAGAAAGCGCTACAAAAGCGCTAATCAAGCGCTATATTAAAACGAAGTCACGTGCTAGGAAGCGCCATATGAGCGCTCCTTCGAGCGCTCACGTATCGCTAGCTTAGCGCTCCGCTGTATGTGTGAACAAGCCTTCAATCTAGCAGTTTCCTGCGTTGGATCGCTGGAGGCGCCCACCAGCGAACACGAGCAATGCTTTTGCGTAGTTCGGGCCTCGCGCCGTTCTTGTTCGTTCACCGCCAGCACTGTGGCTAGAGTTTCTCTATAGGAGGTATTCACTGGCCGCCATATTTGAGGTCACTGTTTAGAGCGCATGCTCAGAACGAGCTCGCATTAATAGGCTGCCAAGACGGGCAATCTTGGTGGTGCAGAATGCACGTGGCGAAAGAACTGTGGAAGCTCGCGTTCAGCACACGCTCCGCAGCCGAGCACACAGCTATGGCCGCCAGTGAATACTTCCTATAGACCAACTCAACTCACTGACGTCACGCCATTGCGGTGGCGCTGCCGTCGGTACTCCGCATGCGCAGACGCTTCACTCCTCCCGAATTCGGTTTCTGCGCAGGCGCAGTGCCCACACCTGGTGTGGGCAAAGCGGGCTTGTTTGTAAACACTGTGTTGGTGTATAAGCTCCCTACGGGAGCCAAAGTTGCGCGTCGGATTTCCACGTGCCGCCGCGCCGCTATTCGCCAAATCCGATCCCGTGACAAAAAAAACCAAGTGCTGTGCACGAAAACCTCCGCTACGGCCGCTCCGCAGCTTCGTGAGCCGCTAGTCGTTAGCTACCGCCGCGCCGCTATTCGCCAAATCCGATCCCGTGACAAAAAAAACCAAGTGCTGTGCACGAAAACCTCCGCTACGGCCGCTCCGCAGCTTCGTGAGCCGCTAGTCGTTAGCTAGTCACTAGCAAACTGTGCTCATGGTCTTTACTTTTTGCATGAGGTGATATATCTTCCATTTATATGTCGTATCATTCATATTTCATCCATTTGAGCATTGCGACGACGACGAAGACTGGCGGTTATATTTTGATGAAGACAGGCAACGAAGACGACGAAGACAACAAAAATAGGCCCATTTGGGTACGTTTTGCAGCATGCTATGGTGGCTCTTAGCGGCGAGATGTTTTGGGTGGCGCCCTCCTATGGTTCCCTCTCGGGACGTCATTACTGTGCGAAAAACAAGTTCGATGGCCTTTGTAATTAGCACGGTGAAAGCTCGAAATAATTGCGCTCTTAAAGCAACACTGCCAACACCGCCAAAATTAAAGTCCTGACATTCCTGTCAATCCACCTCTTTCGAAATCATGGTTCCAGAGTTTCTGGTATGAAAACACATGTTCGCGTTCCATGGATTCACGAGCGGCCATGGCATGCTTTTAAGCGAGATCTCGTGAAAGTGCTCGTGGTGTGCACGCGCGTTCTCTACCCAAAAATCTCGAACCGGTGACTTCGTAAAAAGGTGGATTAGAAGTCCTTTGCTGACGTCATAATCAGCATTTGGCCAATCGTAGCAGGCCGACCACAGCAACAATTTCGATCGCTCACGTCGCCAATAGGGGTAGGTGTACCGAGCGCTCCACAGTTTTCGGTAGTTCCACGCAGTGGCGTCACGAGGGGGGGGGGGGGGAGCGGGGGGGGGCGGACCGCCCCGGGTGCAGCGCTCCGGGGGGTGTCGCGGCAGGCCACGAGGGGGGGGGAGGGGGAGGGGGGCGGCGAGCGGGGGGGGGGGGATTGTAGGCGGGCAATGAGCCGGGAAGGGGGGGGGGGGTGACGCCGAGGGCCTCCGCCCCGGGTGCCGCTGACCCTAGTGACGCCGCTGGTTCCACGTGCCACCGCTTCATGACGAAAAAGTGGCGCTGTAGCCAGGATACCGGTAAAGCCCCTTCATGTTTTAAAAGTAGCGCAAGGTGCGCCGATTGCGAGAGGCGTGCAACGTGCAGCCCTTCGAAAGATCATGACGGCACAGTGCTGCAGTGAGCTAGATTTCAGACGCCATGTTCTTCCCAGACGTAGAGCGCGGCACGTGTCTCGAGCATTTCCACAACAATGCATGGCGCCACTTTTCCCAGGATACAGGGTCTTTATACTTCGTTTCACATTATCTGCGAGCGAAGCCAAAGCTAGAAGCGCGAGACCAGCGCTTTTTGAGTTTCTCCCCAGCTCGCGCGCTCGAGCAAAGCCTGAACGCACGGAGCTTTCGTGCTCGCGCTTCCAGCTTTGCCTTCGCATATATATATATATATATATATATATATATATATATATATATATAGTGCACTAAATTTACCACTCGTGGAGCAGGTACAAAGCTAGAGGTTGTGATAAGGCGCCCGTGCGATTTTTCCGTCTCTTATCTAGCCCCAGCCTTGTACCTGCTCCACGTGTGGTAAATTTAGTGCACTATTACGCTTCTCACGCGCTCAAAGTCTTTCTGAAAATGACCGAATTCGGGGTTTTCAATGACGCTGAGCAAGTTTCTAATTGGAACCATATGTCTATTTTCATTAATTAAAAAGTTAATTAACGAATTTCAATTAATTAGCCAACTTCTCGCAAGGATTAGCCACCCACATAATGTCCCCCTAGCCGTATAACTCACTTGAACAAACCGTACTAGTGCATCTTTTACGGATTTTTTGTAATAAATCTGTTCGAATTAAAAATGAACACCCGGTATATATATGTGTATATATATATGTGTATATATATATATGTGTATATATATATGTGTATATATATATATATATAATACGGGCACTTTCACGTCATCGTACGTGGTCTCCGAGGCATATGCATATGTTTGTTTATATATATATATATATATATATATATATATATATATATATATATATATATATATATATATGATGCATGCATGCATGTTTGTATATATATATATACTGCAAAACTTCAGCTCGACGCACAGCACACTGACGCTGAACCGACGGTACCAACTTTCAGAAAGGCTTGATAGCCGACTTGTACAACTTATTAATAGAGCTAATGTATGTACGTACTGCAAAAAAAGGAATCGGGGTTTTCTTGGACCTACGGCAAAACCTTCGCGTCTTTTTTTTTCTGTAATCTTTCATGCGTAGTTTAGCTGTTTAATGAGTTAAATCGCACCGTTATCAATCCCCTCGTAAAAGTTGGGGCCGTCAATTCGACGTCAGTGCGCTGTACGTCGAACTGAATTTTTTGGGGTATATTATTTGTGTCAAAGGCTGTGATGGCTACACCCGTTTTGTTTTTTCCTTTAAGTGAAGCTGACGGGGTGTTACAAATTTCTGATAGGGACTCCGAGGAGTATAAACATAGGTTTGTGTACTTTCTGTAGGGAATTCCAAGGTGGTGTTGGACCATGTTGGGCTCAGCCTGGGGGTGTGTTCGAAGGGTGTTGAAGGGTGCTTAGAATTCCCTGAGAGCCACCAAGCTGCTACCTTGAACACTTTCGCTTTTACAGGCAAAAAGAACCACTAGGCGGACCTAGGGTGCCTTCATGTGCGCTTTGCTTGGGGTGATGACATCTGGCCATTTTGTTCCCAGCGCTTGTTTTTATATTTTGTTCTGAAGCGCGTGAAAGAGCATGTCCCTGCACGCGCTCGTGGCGCTGACTGTGCTACGGCGACATTTTGTTTCCTGCGATTTCTTTGTATTTTCCCCGTGAGCGCGTGCTGTCGGCTTAGGGTACTACAAAGGGTGGCATCACCCTAAACAGAAGGACATTGAGGCACTCTAGGCGGACCGTTCCCAGTAGAGCGAGATCCAAAATTCTGCGGCCGTGTCCAAACAAATTCCCGACCAGCGCATGCGCCGAGAAACTGAGGGAGAGAAGGAAACGAGAACGCACGGGGACGTCAGAACGCCGAGCTCTGGTTGGAATGACTAGTGGCTAGACCTAGACCTAGATGCCCTTGTCTCCACCGCACTCGTCGAACGCATTTGAATGCGAGAGCCAAACGCCGGACAGCGGCGCATCGCGTTCTCACGCGTTCGGCGAGTGCGGTGGAGACAAAGGCAGCTAGGTTTAGGTCTATACTTCGTCTCACCTTAGTATGGACTATTGTTAGCCGCGCGTGCTAAAAGCGCGAGCTAGTCGCTTTGAATGAAGCCGCGGCGGCTGCACGAGCGCTCGTGCAGCAAGTGCTCTAGTCAAGGCAGTCAAGGCCGGCCGCTCGCGCTAGCACAGCCTTCGCGGTTAGTCCATGCTAGGGTGAGACGAAGTATAGCCACTAGTCATTCCAATCAAAACTCGGCGTTCTGAAGTCCTCGCCCGCTCTCGTTTCCTTCTCAGATTTCAGTTTGTCGGCGCTAATCCCCAGAGCCCAGCGCGCGCGCGTAACTTCGGAAACCGAAAAAAAAAAAAAAAAGAGTGCGCGAGCCTTTGCACGAACGACAAAAATGCCGCCTGCCACAGTCGTTTCACGGGGACTGTCCACAGGCCACCAAGCTTCGATTATTCAAAAAAAAAAAAAAAAAAAGAGAAAACGGATACGAAATTTAATGAAATATCAGAACACGCGGACAGAGCTTTCCGTTGTTTTCACGCGTTTTTAAACCCCCTTCCCCCAAAGCGCGTACTCTTAAGTCCGCCGTGAAATACGAGTCAGGCTCGAGTAGGAACGTGCTTTAAGCGCCCGGTTTTCTTCGACCCACTGGAAGCCCTTGCCGTGCAGCTCCGGTGCGTTGTCCCTCTCGACTCGCGCGATGGCGAGAAGAAAAGGGCGGCCGATTTCCATTTAATGCCCTCGCTTTTGCTGTGCGCGGGGTCTCCCCCGATCTCGCCTTCGCTCTCGGCAGCTTTTCATGGGATTGACGGATTAAAGGATCCGACGACGGCAGCGGGGCATTGCTTGGGCTACCCTCCAGTATACAGGACGCGAGGCTGGTTCGGTTCCATGGGAAAGATAAAATTGCGTTAGTGGGCGAAGACGGCGATGGCGGTGGCAAGACTCTTTTTTTTTTTGTATGTGTGTGTGCATGTTTGTATTTCACCTCATTGTGGAACGCACGATTTCATCTCTCTGCGTGGGTAGCCTTTTTGGGGGGTTGTTTCTTGACGGCGTTGAAGAGCAAAGTCCGCTGTGCACTTCTGCCTCGAAGGCTCAGCGTCGCTCTCGGGCTGGTATTAGTCTGTCGGAACTCTTTGAGACTTTGCGAAGCCGACAACAATGCGAGATGCGGTTAAACGGCTCCGCTATCTGAAAACAAAAAGAAGAAAAGAAAGAGAAGAAAAATGCCGCAGGAAGCGAGATTTCTAGAATAATTTGATTTTGTTGGTTCCTTTTCTTCAGAATATCAAGTGAATGTCAAAGTTTGTACTTAAATTGTCTCTCAAGCCCTCCACAACAAAAAAAAAAAAAGAAGAAAACAACAATTTTTTTTTTTTTTTTATGATGGCTTGTTTACAAGGGGTAGTGCAGAAGTGGAAGCAGGCTAAGGACACGAAATTCATCTGCTGAACGCGTGCCAGAATCCCGGTAATAGAGTCAAAGTCACATCTTTTGTTAGATGTTTAGACATCATGACTTTGGTCCGAGGATGTCAACCTCTGTTCGGACTGTAGAAGAGAAATTTTCGCAGATCCGGTACCCCAGCTATCATGGGCTCTTCAGCGTGCATCGCGCAGTAGTTATACTCGACCGCATGCCGGTACGTTGCTCATTCTGAGTCATTCAGATTGAAACATGCAGGGGAAGAGATTGAACCTAGGATAGATGGTTCTTGCAGCGCGAAGGTAAGAGATATATACGTAAAATGAAAAAAAGGAAAACAACAAAAACACTAACATGGGACTTTTTTCTGTGGTTGTTTAGTTTGTACAGGTGGAGGAGCATGGGGAAATAGAATAATAAGAAACGGGAGAAGAGAATAATAAGAAAATAAATAAGAAGCACAATTACAAGAAAGCGCAAGCATTCCACTGGTCATAGAGGGGAAGTCAGTTTTTCCACTGACGTGATCGGCCAGAACTTCAGAGTTAAAGGCTAAGCGTGAGTCACGTGACCGACGTACGGATGATGCATCAATTGTGGCCCTATACAAAGAGCGGTGTTCGATACATTTTACAATAAAATAATACTGTCACCGCAAGTACGATCGAGTGACTATAGACCGTTTTACTGAGAGCGGGCGAGAGAAAAGGAGAAAGGGCTACCGGCGCTTTGCCTCTTGCTGGAGCGTTAGAAAGAGTGGAAGTCCCGGATGAGAAGCTTCACCGATGTTGGACGTGTAGGTATTGCCCGAACTTCGTTCGCGCTTTCTTCTCTGATTTCAACTCCCAAACTTAATTAGATCCACAGGCGTCGATGGCGACAGTCCCCCGGTCATCGGGACACTATTTCTTGGTTATAGGGTGCATGAATAACGACAGAAAGAGTCGAATATTGTCTGAGGACCTATGTAGCTTGTACGGAATCCGGCAAGGCGAGTGCGACTTCAATGTCTTTAAGCTCCATCGCTTTCCACATGACCCCGATTTCCGGCGGCAGTGGCTTGCGTCCCTAAACAGAAAAGACTTTTCCCCAACGACATCCTCTCGACTGTGCTCAGACCATTTCGTGAATGGAGCGCGCATTGCACTTAACGCTGTACCGTCGATGTACATCGGGTACGCTCGCAAGGTGCGTGCAAGTTTTCTCCTGATAAGTGCTGTTTCAGCTTGTAACTTCTTGTAACTGAATTTATTTAATATTGATATTTTGAGGTGGTGACACTGACTCGATTTTATTATCTACAACAGTTAGTTCAAGGCTGATTTCCGCCGCCGGGTGTGGCTGAAATTGTCGAAAGGTTAGTTCTGTCGCTTTGCCTGAATTTCGATCTCCTGCGCGATACCGGAGAGCCGTGAACCTATGTTGACCGTCACAACGCGACTAGATTCTTCTTATTTTCAAAATTAGTACATAATGTAGCTGGAAAGGAACCTTCAATTTCTGTTGCTGAAAGTTGAAACATGCTCATGCATCGATGTTTATAAACGTTTTATTTGAGGATCACGTGCCGACGAGTGTGTTTTTTTGTCGTAAACTAAAAACAGCAAAGTCGAGATGGGCCTATTGACGGAGCGAGTCGATCAATGATTCAACGATCCGAAATCGATGCATGAGCATGTTTCAACCTCAGAAACAGAAATTGAAAGTTTCTTTCCGGCTTTATTATGCACTAATCTTGAAAATAAGAAGATTCAGTCACGTCGTGACGGTCAACATAGGTTCACGATTCTTTGGTATCTCGCAGGATATCGCGATTCAGGAAAACCGATCGAACTGACTTTTCGACAATTTCCAGCCGCACCCGGCGGCGGAAATGAGCCTTCCACTAAGTGTTGTAGTTGTTAAAGTTGAGTCATTGTCAACACTTAAAAAGTGCATTCAGTTACGAAAAGTTACAGACTGAAACAGCAATTATCACGAGAACACTTGCACACAGCTTGCGAGTGTACCCCATATTCATCGACGGTACAGCGTCAAGTTCGGCGGGCGCTCTGTTCACAAAATGTTCCGAGCACAGTCGAGAGAATGGCGTTGGGGAAAAGACTTTTCGGTTTACGGACGCAACCCACTACCGCCGGCGATTGGGGTCATGTGGAAACAGCCGCACTCGGCTTGCCGCGGATTCCGTGCAAGCTACATAGGTCCTTAGACAGGATTCAACGCTTTCTGTCGTCGTTCGTGCACCCTATAACCGAGCAATAATGTCTCGATGACCGGGAGACTGTCGCCATTGGAGCCCGTGACTCTAAGTAAGGTTGCGAGTTTAAAACAGAGAAGAAAGCGCGAAGGAAGTTCGGGCAATGCAGACACCCAACACCGCGGTGAAGCCTTTCATCCGGGACTTTCACTCTTTCTAACGCTCCAGCTAGAGGGAAAGCGCCGGTAGCCCTTTCCCCTTTTTTCTCTCGAACTCAGAATGGCGCTACCCACGATAAAACGGTCTATATATAGTCAGTGACAGGTTAAGAAAAGTTTTCTTGCTGGGGCGGAGGAAGCAGACGGACTGCTGAAGAGAACAGGAGGTTTCCCCCTCTGCTCTCCAGCATTCCGTCTGGTTCCTCCTCCCCTGCCCTCCTTTCCCTCGAAATTTTTTTTTAGCCTGTAACTGACTAGAGTAGAGGTTGAGTGAATTCGTGCGAAACGTTATGATCCCTTCGGCTGAACGGAATTGATTCACTTGAGAAAGACGCAACCTCCACCGCCGCCTGCCACGCGCCTAGACAAAACAACAACAGCAAACAAACAAGAAAACAACAACAACGTAATCGCGAATCTGCATTGGTCGAGCGGATAACGATACTTGTGGTCGGACTACCGTTGGTGCGCGATGCTAAGGAAATCTTTTAAGCGCCAACAATAACGAAGAAGGGCGAACTATAGCCCAACGACGAGTTTTGTGAAACGACGTTTCTTCTACGAGTCCCGTCTTCAATTAATTTAGTCCTTGTCCGCGTCTTTTTATTTGTGTGGGTCTTTGCTCGCGCTTACAAGTTTCTCGCCGATCGATGGCGGCTCGCACACCGTTCATCGGATTCATCCTTTGTAAGGCCTCTACCAAAACTCCTCACTTTGAAATTCTACTCTGCACGCTCTCAAAAAAGTCGTTGTGCTCACTTGCCGCAAAACGTGAAGTTACAAACCAATCACGGCATGTTCCTCATCCGCTGGGAACCTTCTGTCGTTCGCCATGATTGGCGGTCTCCGAGTTTTGCGAAAAAAAAAACCCCGCAAACCTTTTTCTTTTTTTTTTTCTTTCTTAAGGCGATAGCCTTACTTGTTCCTTTACGTGAAAAAAGCGGCGACGTTGTGCCCGATAGATTGTTCCACGAATATGTCTTCAAGCACGCGCTTCGGAAATAAAACACAAAAGAAAATCACAGCAACGCAAATGCTGTCACGGAAGCCGTCGTGAAGCCGGAGGGGGTTGCGGCGCCTGCGCAGTGGGGGAGCGTGATGCCACCGCCGGTGCGCCGTGTGAAAAAGGAAGACACGGCATTCTGCTTGTAAGAATGCTTTGCGTGTAGGAATTCTTTCGCATTCCTACACGTAAGCAGTCTTAAGTGCCTACCGAATTTCGTTTTACACACCGCTTCATTTCAAGTCCGACCGCAACCTGACTATACAATCCGATGGAGCTAATCTATGATCAGCAAAAGAAATTTGCATCGTCACGGCGTACGTCGTTTTTGTACGTCTGCTATGATCGGCTAAACCAATCACGCACAGAAACACCCGTAGGGTCGCGGTGCATTTACTAAGCGTGATTTTTTTTCTCTTTTTGTTTTGGGGGGGGGGGGGTACTATGGAGCGCCGTAAGTTCGTCTGCTTCTTGCGCAGTAACTTCAGAAAGACGCCAAGCTCTCATTTGCTCTGGTCTGAAGGATAGTAGGTAGACCTCAAGGCAGCTAGCAATGAGGTCTATCTTTCCAAAAGGAAGCAAAGCAGAGCTCGGCGTTCTGACGTCACCGCAACGGGCCCTGCGGAAGAAGCAGACGAAATTATGGCGTCCCGCATTGGCCCCATTTGATCGTAGCGATTTTTTGAGCAGTTGGACTAAAGGTGAAACAAAGTTTAGAGTGTACGTCCAATGAGCGTTAGCATAGATAACAAAAGTTTTAAGCGGCCCCATTAAGAAACAAAAGTGTTTTAATATATTTTTTTTTACGTACCAAAGAAAATATGAACTGTGGTGTCACAATGCTTAGACTGTATACATCATACAAAATACAGTCTGCAGCATACAGATTCGAACGTGAGTCACAGCGAGGTCCGTGCTTCCGCATGACAATAAGTTCAAGGAGGGAACTTGGGCACGCGGCATTCAAACTACGGATATTAGCGGCGAGAAGTTTTGGTGGCGCCCTCCTGTGGTTCCCCTTTGTGACGTCATTACCTGGCAAACAACAAGTTCGATGGTGTTTGTTATTAGCATGGTGGAAGCTTGAAATCATTGCGCTCTCAAAGGAACACTGCCAACACCGTCAAAATTAAAGTTCTTTCATTCCTCTTATTTCCGTCGATGAAAATCCCCTTTCCGACGTCATAGTCAGCGTTCGGCCAATCGTGGAAGCCCGACCACAGCGACGCTTTCGGTCGCGCACGGGGCTAATTGCGGTGACTCGTGTCTGAAGACTGTCTCTTGCATAAAAAAAGGAAGAAGAAGTCTGTTCTGTTTTCATCGCTATTGTGAGCGTCTCGTTTCTCACCGCTCGGGCCAGGAAAAAACCATACGATCTTCTATTTTGACGCATCGCTCACCGACCATGGCCGCGGAGGGCCTTCCTTCCGGCCAAGCCCCCACGCCAACCGAATTGAAACAGGATTCAACGGGTATGTCGAGCTCCTCAAGCACCATATCCTACTACGAAAGTATCTCTGATGATTAAGATATGAATTCAGAGCCATATCGAATCGTCCTGGACCGAAAGAGACAAAAACCATCCACTAGCTCAGACTGCAGCAGTAAGACAGTCAAAATCATGAACCAGACTTATCCCCGCCTTACAGTGATAATCAAGCCCAAAGATTCAGCAAGCATGATTGCAACAGTTAGCCCGATGAAGATTACAGAGAAATTTGAAATGACTGCTCCAGATGGGGTCATCTTGGTTAGGCCAAATCGAAGGCTCAACGTGCTGGCGATTAACACAAGAAACACTGAAGCCACAAAAGCGCTTCCTGGACTCACCTCATTAGGCGGAATTCCTGTCATCGCTTACGAACCACTTCCACGGGAATTGGCGGCAGGAGTGATCTACCAGGTACCGGCAGACATGGCCGGGTTCGGTATACCGAAGCCGAGCTACAATCGGCAGTCTGTGCAAGTGCACCCGTCACCTCCATTTCTTGACTGGGTAAATCTGAGTCTGTCAAAGTCGTCTTCAGCAGGGAGACACTACCAGAATATGTCACCGTGGGGTACACAAGGTTCAAGTTGCAGCCATACATAGAGAAACCACGTCAATGCTGGGAATGCGGTCGTTTTGGACATGTCCAAACCGCCTGCACAAAGAACGTGCGCTGCACTCGCTGTGGGGGAGCACACAACCGCATGACGTGTGAAGCGGTAGACCTGCTCTGCACAAACTGCGGTAAAGCAAATGTCTCGACGTCCCATCAGTGCCCTGTGTACCAAAGGAAAAAGAAAATATATCAGTACAAGAGCGAAGCTAAAGTTGGGTACACAACAGCAAAAGCGGCCCTACTGTCGTCGAAGGAGAAAGTGTCCCAAGGTCGCTCTAAAACAGGCGGTAAAAAAACGAAACAAGATCTGAGAGTTCACCAACCTCTACAGGATGGTATTCAAGATCCACAACCCCCTCGTCAACACAGTCGTCAAAGGTTAGACAGGTCCAAACACATGTGAAGCCAAGAGACGCCCAAGTCTCCACCTTCGAGTTGAAGAATGAAAACGAATGTCCCAGACTCCCCAGTTCAGCTTCAAATTCTGATGTAGAAGTCAAAGAAAACAGGCAACCAAGGCAGGACAAATCAAAGGCACCAGCCAAAGATCAGCCATCTATTTCTGGAGACAAGCTTCAAACAATCGACAATGTCATCTGTAGTATCCTTTGTACATGGGAGTCTCTCTATCCCAAGCACTACTAACTATAATCGACGCAATACTTCCACTTACCAAGCTATGGTGTCGTTAGAGAAGCTTCGTGGTGGAAACACCGTCCTTCAATGGAACGCGAGAGGCCTTCGAAACCGACTGTCGGACTTTCGTCAATTTGTGTTTAAATATCAATTTCTTGTAATTGCGATTTCAGTCGCCAGTTCTCATGACACCAGGTTATCAGGATCTGAACTCTATCATTCTCACAGAGGAAATAAGCTCAGCAGAGTTTTACTCGGCGTTCGGAAGGATCTGACATTTGTTCAGCATAACATCCCACCACAGCCTACAAATGAGTATATCGCAATAACTATCTGAAAAGCAGAGGTTTCCTTCACGATTATTGCTGGCTACATACCCCCTCTAGCACCATTCGACGTTCAAGGGCTCGATACTATTCTACAGCAAACCCCATCCCCCCATATTCTGACGGGCGATGTAAACAGTCACCACGCATCATGGGGAAGTAAAAAGAATAACACTCAAGGACACGCGTTATTTGACCTCACTCTAAAACATGATCTTGTAGTACTCAATGACGGAAGTCCTACGTATTTTAGAGGGAAATCTATGAGTAGTCCTTAGATGTTTCGTTCGCATCTTCAACCCTCTCTGGAGAAACAACGAGGTTTGCTGATATTGAAACATGCGGTAGCGATCATGTTCCTACATACACTACGATTCAAGGATTGCACTGCACGAAGCGGCGTACCACAATGTGTTATACTGACTGGGATCTCTTTAAAACTAAAATAGAATCCGCATGTATCACGGTAACCGAGCCAAAAGGTCTTGCTGAGGCTATAACCTCTTAGACTTCTCATGCGACAAAAAGTGTCAACATGACAAAACCTCATACTGCAGTCGATGGTGAATGTGAGCGTCTTCGGGCCATTCGTCGACGAGCAGAACGCCGGGCAAGGAAGACTACAAATGTTGAGGATGTTCGGGCTTCTAGGCGAGCGCAAAAACGTGTTCAACGCCACTTGGACAAACTTTCCAAAAGACGCTGGAGGTCACTTAGTTCCAACCATGACCCGAGAAAACCACTCAATCGAACATGGCAGATAACGCGAAGCCTACGTGCAAGGCCACTGCAAGGTCATCCGTTCTGCGCCATCAGTCGGAGTCGCCAAGTATCAGAAACGGTCGTAGCCGAAGAGTTCTGTATCAAGATCACTTCCTGCTCTCCAAGGCCCCATGACGAAGTCAGTGCACAGAAGGGACATGTATCCGTAAGTGTATGCAAGGCTATGTATGCATATTTTACTTTAAGGGAACTTGATATGGCGCTCGAGACGTCTAACGTTAGGTCATCCCCAGGCGCGGATGGTGTACGGTATTCAGCCTTACGCCACTTAGGGGAAGGGGCGAGGGCCGCACTGCTACAAATATTTAACTCCTCGTGGGAAACGGGTTCTGTACCGAAGGAATGGAAAATTGATCGGGTTCTACCAATCTTAAAACCTGGAAAATCTTCTTTAGACATTAACTTCTACCGTCCGATAGCATTAACAAGTTGCATAAGTGATGGAGCGAATGCTGCTTACCCGTATGGAATGGGATCTAGAAAATAGAGATCTATAGCCTTCGTCCATGAATAGATTTCGGCGCGGAAGAGGCAGCATTGACAACGTTATTGACTTAGTAACCAGCATTGAACAAATGAAGGTAGTAAATAAAAAAAAAACAACAGGTGTATTTGTGGACATAAAATCGGCATTTGATTGTGTAGAACACAACGCTATTCTTCAAGATATGAAGGCCATTGGATTTGGAGGACGTGTTACAAATGGATAGCCGATTACCTAAAAGAAAGGGAAGTCTACTTATCGACACAGGATGGCAACACCGGTCTTCATCATATTAATAGGGGAGTACCACAAGGAGGCGTCCCAAGCCCCATGCTTTTCAGCATTTCTCTCATAGGTCTCCTGCAAATTCTCCCAAAAAATGTTCACGTGTCTATATATGCAGTGCTTCTGGACTTGCAGTAGATCTCTGTACATTAACAAAGCAAGACTACAGAAAGCCATTAACATTACCGCACGGTACCTACACCTCCGAGGTCTGCACATATCGCCGGACAAGTCAGCGACGATGGCATTCACAAAAAAAAAAAAAAAAAACACGGACAAATATTAACTTGAAATAGACGGAAAGGAAATTCCATATGTCGCGGAACATACTTTCCTGGGTGTCATTCTCGATAGGCAGCTGACCTGGAGCCCCCATGTAAAACGCCTCAAAAAGAAGCTCTCCCTATTCATCAATATAATCAGGATGATTAGTGGAACCAAATGGGGATGCTCTGTCTCCGCACTCCTTGTCCTTTATAATGCCTTATTTCTCGGACTTCTGCGCTACAGCCTGCCTGTTATGCACAACATCTCACGTACTCTTCTAAAAGAACTCGAGAGTATTCAAGCGCAAGCTCTTCGCACATGTTTAGGGCTGCCGAAAGGCACTTCTAATTTGGGATCTGTTGCGGAAGCACAAGCGATTTCATAAGCCGTTTTAAGAACGCAAAAAACGTTAAAGGGACACTGACACCCCCCAAAATTTTTTTTTTCTTTTTTTGTCAGGCGATTTATTATGGTGTCGGAATACTACCCAATTAATATTTTGCTACAGAGTCACGTATTTTTTCAATAAAGCCAAAAAACGCAACTGCGCGAAACCGAAACCGAAACGGAGAAGTGGAGAGGATAGCGTGAGTGGCGGAAGTCACGTGGCTACACCCGACCGTGCGTTTTTTTTTCTCCTCCTCTTTCCGCACGTAGCACCGTAGCAGACGAAATGCGTTCGCTCGCCGTGGTATTCCTTTGCAGTTATGTTTGTTCCGCTCGCTGTTCTGTACTTCAAGATGAGTGGTTTTGTACACTTAATTGGCGATTAGTAGTGAGTGCCCGAGTGCCGTGGTGAATTCCCGTGATCAGCTCCGAAAAGAATACTCCCAAGATGTTGCGTGAAGAGTTGCCTCACATGTCCTGCATCTGAAAGTGGCCAGAGTGCACAAGTTTCCGAAAGATCAACGGGGGCTGCAATTCCTGTAGAACCGTTACGCGAAGCTCGGAAAGCGGACGCTACCCGATTCATATGCTCCTTGCATTTTGTGGAAAGTGATAGACATTGAGTTCGCAGGTGTCAAAAATGGAATCCATACCATTTAGTGCAGCGACGTATCGTCCACAAAACTTTTTTTCTGTGATAATTGTAAAAAAAAAGAAATGTAAAAAGCGCAAAATGCTTGACAAAAAAAAAAAAATAATAAAAGGTACACCCGCACCAAGTATCGAACCCGTGCCCTCTGCGTGTGAAGCGGACGTCTTTCCACTGAGCTACTGAAGGAACGCTATCATGCGTAGTTATGCAGCGGGTAGACTGTATATCGGAAGTTTACTGCCGATTTCCCGATTTCCCTTCAATACATGGACTCCCGGCTTGAAGTCGAGCAGCACCAAGCATAGGGCACATTCGCACCTCGTAAAGTAACCGTACGCGTGCGTATTCAACTCGAAGTACGCACTTCGTGCTTGACGTTTGAGCGAGCGATGTCTTCAGCCACGAGAAGGGACGACGGCTCGGCGACGTCTTCGTGCAATCGGCTTGCTGGTCGGGCGTGTCGTACGGGATGAATATCAGTTGTTTTGATGGGTCCAAAATTTCTCTTTCGAAGAAAGACAGAATTCGCCAGTACCGTGAATGACAGTTCTGAAGTAGAGGTCCAACGCCCGTCGTCCGCTGCCATCCGCTAGTGCTAGCTCCACGATACGCGAAACGACGCCATGTCGAGAATTATGCAGTGAACGCACAGAAAGCTTCCGGTTGTCTGTGCTACCTTTTTTTTCAATCAACGTATTTGCAGCTTTTTTGAAGCCGCAAAAAATGGGTTTCATATTTTTTTTCTATTTTTAATATTGACTGTGTGCCTTTAATGACCCACGACTTTGATTAAATTTGGTGGTCGCATCGATACCTTACAAAAACGGCCCGTGATTACGGAAAAGAGAGTGAGCGAGACTCGAACCGGCCAGTTCTTGATCGGCGGTTTTCGGGCGGAAAGAAACCGAATTTCGAGCCGCAAATTCTGTTCTGGGTAGTTGGGCTCTCATATGTCACGTACAACTAAAAACCTCGGCGAGCATAAATACCCTGTCAGTGTCCCTTTAAGAACTCATCTTCGCCACAAATCTCGTACATAAAAGCATCAGCTTACAAATATTGTAACAGAAAGACCATTATCTGGCTTTGCAGAAGTTATCCCACTCTTGAGGATTACATCCCCACTTCTCTTGAAGCTGCGGTAATTCCAAGCTATCCACCATGGGGGTACCCTAGCTCACTTAGAAATCAGAACGAGTGTTCCGGGAATCGCTTCGAAGAAAACAATGCCCGCCCCCGTGATTACGCAGACAGTGTTGGAGTACATAAACCGAACTTATGCCTCATTTAGACATGTCTTCACCGAAGGGTCTACAATGTCCGGATCATCAACCCTGGGAGCCTACATTCCGTCTCTGGACGCATGCATACACGCAAGGTTGAGCCACGTTACGTCGTCAACAGCGTCGGAACTCGCAGCAATTCGAGCAGCTGTTGCACACGTGGGAGCCGAGAGTCCTAGTTTTTGGGCTATCTTTGTAGACTCTAAATCTGCTCTACACACCCTCTCTGCGATGAAGAAATGTAGCCCAAACTTACAACTCGCACAGGATATTCTGGAAGCAGCTCGCCAAGCTTCATGCAAAGGGCACCAGTTTACTATACAGTGGATTCCTGGACACTCTGGTATAACCGGAAATGTTATCGCTGACAGAGCCGCTCGAAGCGCTCATGAGAGCGCTATTACTGTGTCAATTCTGATATCCAGGTCAGATGCAAATAACTTGATTAGAGATATTTGCCAAGAAATATCATCTTCTCTTTGAAGAAATCCTCGATATCACTACTCCTATCTTTTGTCACGAAGGACAAGTGATGAGGCGGCGAATAACTGAAGAAACTAAACGTTTAATGGGGCGAACTTGTGCCCAAAAAATAAAGAAGGAAACAGAAGATAACAATAGAGCGTCGCGGGCGTCGAAGTCGGCGTAAGCGCAGAGTCGAACGCTGGGGCGAGACTGACTTGGCTCGCCACGCGAAGCCCCTTATGTACACGCGTAGGCTTCTGGAATAATCGGCGTAGAATGTTCGGCGTGTAGAACTTTCTAAACTCGAACAAGCAGCACGGTTCTCGAATTTACCAGAACATTACATTAGATGTCAACAAAAAGGCGTCCCCGCGGCCAGGAATCGAACCCTGGCTTTTCGCGTGGGAGGCAGGCGCTATAACCGTTAGGCCACGCGTGCGCTGCCTACTTGGCAAGCTTCGCGCGCGGCATTACTACCCCTCTTTAAAAAGTGCATCGCCCCGATGCAGCACAAAACAAACCAAACAAGAAGAACGGTAAGCTAAAGAGTCATTTGGAAAACATAAGGTCCACAGTCCTATCGAGCGTAGTACGGCTTCATGCGCACGACGTGGACGACTTCTGGTCGTGGAGGGCGGCGTGATGAAGTCCGTGTGCCGTCGGGCATCACCTCGTAGTTCAGATCCCCGAGCCGACGAAGCACTCTGTAGGGTCCGAAGTAGCGCTTCAAGAGTTTCTCGCTGAGACCACGGCGGCGGATCGGTGTCCACACCCACACCCTGTCTCCGGTCTGGAAGTGGACGTCCCGACGACGAAGGTTGTAGCGGCCCGCGTCGACGCGTTGCTGGTCTTGGATCAGGAGTCGGGCGAGCTGGCGGACTTCTTCGGCCCGTTAAGCAACCACCTGGGCGTCGTCGCTTTCATTGTCAGCTGGCTCATGGGGCAGCATCGCGTCCAGCATGGTCGTTACCTTTCGACCGTGTACCAGCTGGAAAGGTGTGAATCCAGTGGTCTCTTGAACCGCCGTATTGTAGGCGAACGTGACGTAGGGCAACACCTCGTCCCACGTCTTGTGCTCTACGTCGACGTACATAGAGATCATGTCGGCGATTGTCTTGTTGAGTCGCTCCGTCAGCCCGTTGGTCTGCGGGTGGTACGCAGTGGTGCGACGATGGCTGGTGTGACTGAGCCGGAGGATTTCTTGGGTCATCTGTGCCATGAACGATGATCCGCGATCTGTAATCAGAACTTCGGGAGCTCCATGCCGGAGGACGATTGACTCGATGAAAAACTTGGCGACTTCCACAGCAGTCCCTGAAGGAAGGGCTTTCGTTTCGGCGTACCGCGTGAGATAATCAGTGGCGACGATTATCCAGCGGTTTCCCGACGTTGACGGCGGAAAAGGGCCAAGTAGATCCATTCCGATCTGCTGGAACGGTGCGGTCGGGGGAGCAATCGGCTGCAGGAGACCTGCCGGCTTCGTCGGCGGTTTCTTACGTCGCTGGCACTCGTGGCACGATCGGGTGTAGAGGTGGACGGCCTTGAGGAGCCTTGGCCAGTAATACTTTTCACGAATACGGGCCAGTGTTCGGCTGTAACCGAGGTGTCCGGACGTCGGGTCGTCGTGACATGCTTGAAAGATCTCCTCCCGAAGGTCGGTCGGGATTACCAGCAACCACGGTGTGTTGTTATCCCCGAAGTTCTCTTTGTAAAGCACACCTTGTCGGAGGACGAAGGTTGGCAGGGCTCTCGAGAAGACACGGGGGACAGTCCCCCCTCGTCCTTCGAGGTGCTCGATTAGCGCGCGCAACTCAGGATCGCCTCGTTGACGTCGTGCCATGTCGTCGGTATTCACTGCGTCTAGGAAGCACTCGTCGTCATCGTCGTCGCTGCTGCCGGAAGGCGTTTCGACGGGGGCTCTGGACAGGCAGTCGGCGTCGCTGTGCTTGCGGCCTGACTTGTAGACCACAGTCATGTTGAACTCCTGCAATCGGAGACTCCATCGAGCAAGGCGTCCTGACGGATCCTTGAGGTTCGCAAGCCAGCAGAGCGAGTGATGGTCGGTGACTACACGGAACGGGCTCCCGTACAAGTACGGACGAAACTTCGTGATTGCCCAGACGACCGCAAGGCATTCTTTCTCGGTCGTGGAGTAATTTTTCTCCGCCCTGGACAGTGTCCGACTCGCGTAGGCGATAACTCGCTCGGTGCCTTCTTGCATTTGAACCAGTACCGCGCCAAGTCCAGCGTTACTTGCGTCCGTGTGAATTTCGGTTTCCGCATCCTGATCGAAATGTCCAAGAACAGGAGGAGTCTGCAGTCGTCGCTTCAGTTCGTCGAATGCCTGCTGCTGCTCTTCGGCCCATTCGAACTTCTCGGCGTCCTTTGTGAGGTTTGTTAGCGGAGCGGAAATCCTTGCGAAATCCCGAACGAAGCGCCGATAGTAGGCGCATAGTCCAAGGAACCTTCGCACGGCTTTCTTGTCTCTCGGCGCTGGAAATGCTGCGACGGCGCGAGTCTTTTCTGGGTCGGGGCGAACGCCTTCGTTACTAACCACGTGACCTAGGAACTTCAGTTCGTCATAGGCGAACCGACACTTTGATGGCTTCAGGGTGAGTCCGGCGTTCCGTATGGCTTGGAGAACAGCTCGGAGTCGTCGCAAGTGCTCGTCGAAATCGCCGGAAAACACTACGACGTCGTCGAGGTAGACGAGACAGCTCTGCCACTTCAGTCCTGCCAGTACGGTATCCATTACACGCTGGAAAGTTGCTGGCGCCGTGCACAGTCCGAAGGGCATCACCTTGAACTCGTACAGTCCATCCGGCGTGACGAAAGCTGTCTTCTCTCGGTCCCGTTCGTCGACCTCGATCTGCCAGTAGCCGCTCTTCAGGTCCATCGATGAAAAGTATCGGGAGTGGCGCAGCCGGTCTAAAGTGTCGTCGATACGGGGAAGTGGATAGACGTCTTTCTTCGTCACCGCGTTCAGCTGTCGGTAGTCCACGCAGAACCTAAACGTTCCGTCCTTCTTCTTAACCAGTACGACTGGAGACGCCCACGGACTGCTTGATGGCTGAATTATGTCGTCGTTCAGCATCTCTTCAACTTGCTCCTGGATCACCTCCCTTTCTTTAACGGAGACTCTGTACGGTGATCGATGCACAGGGCGCGCGTCGTCCTCGGTAACGATGCGGTGCTTCGCAACGGCTGTTTGGCGCACCTTCGACGACGTCGCAAAGCAGTCACGGTATTCGGCGAGGAGGTTAATCAGCTGCCGTCGTCTCGGGTCCGGAAGCTTAGGATCTATGTCGAGCTGCGCTGGCGACGTACTGTCTTGCTGAGGTGGCGAGGATTCGTCAGTAATGGCGGCGATTTCGGCGGAGTTTCGGAGTTCCTCGACGTGGCCAATGGCTGCGCCTTTTGTGAGGTGTTGCGTTTCATTCCGGAAGTTCGTCACGAGGACCACAGTGCGGCCATCCTGAAGTTCAGCTACTCCTCGTGCGACGCCTATCCCTCTTCCTAGAAGCAACTGGAGGTTGCCTTCCAGAACAACTTTGCCGCAGGTAGCTGTATCGGTCACGACGGGTACGACAACACTTGATCGCGGCGGAAGGTTCACGTGGTCGGCAGCGACTCGGACGGCGGCTGACGCTGTTTGGGGTTTCTCTGAAGGCAGAACAGGCTTGCGCAGCGTCAATCTGTTCTCACCAAGGTCGATGACGGCGCCGTATTCACACAAGAAGTCCATTCCGAGAATGACGTCCCTCGAACAGTCTTGCAGAACGACGAACTTCACAGGGCAGGTTTCACCGTGGATCTCAACGCGAGCGGTGCACCTGCCAACAGGTGTGATGAGATGTCCGCCGGCGGTTCGTATCTGCGGTCCGTCCCACGACGTCGTAACTTTCCGAAGGCGGCGAGTGAGCCTCCCACTCAAGACTGAGTAGTCTGCTCCGGTGTCCACGAGTGCCGATGCGTCGAGGCCGTCGATAACAACGTTTAGGTTGTTGGACACCGTTGCATGGGCGTCGGTGCGATGCGGGGCGTCAGGAGAGTGGGAGCGCTCCGGCGTTCTTGGAGGCTGTTTGCTTCCGTCGTTTTCGGCAACGTCACCTCCAGGCGTTGCCGCACTTAGTTTTCCCGGCGACGCAGGGGCGACAGACTCTCTCGGCGGGGTCGGGGCGCTGGGGATGCTGAACGTCGTGGCGATGGGGAGCGAGATTCACGGCGGAGAGATGGCACTGAGGGGGGCGAGCGTCGGAGGTACTCCTCGATGTCGCGAGGGCGTTCGCCGTACCTCGGGCGTGGGTCGTTCGGGTGGAAACCACGCAGCCCAAGTCGACGGTAGGGGCAGCCGCGGTAGATGTGGTCGGCTTCCCCGCAGTGGTAGCAAAGCGGGCGTCGGTCGGCCGTTCGCCACACGTCTGTCTTCCTCGTTGAGGGTCGCTCCGGGCGGACGTACTGGGCTTGCTCCTCTTGACGCTGAGGATACCGCGACGTTTGGGCGTCTCTTCGGGGTGGCGCCGGGGCCTGGCGAGGAGCTTGCGGCTGTCGTCGGGCCACGGCGGCGTAGCTCAACGTCGGCTCTTCTGGCGTCGCCGTGTTGATCGGAGCCTCAGGTTGGAAGGCCCGGTGAACTTCCTCTCGGACGACCTCGGCGAGCGACAGTGAGGACGGGCGATCCGCAGCGGGGAGTATCTTGCGGAGTTCTTCCCGGACGACTTCACGGATGATCTCCCGAAGGCTGTCGACACCGCTGGTATTCAGGTCCATAAGGGAAGCAGCGATAGTTGGAGCAGCAGGCGCGCCGGCGATTCGGTGGTAGTGGCTTTCTCGGGCTGTCAGGGCGCGCTCGATGTTGGTGGCTTCGGTTACAAAACCACTGACAGTCGTTGGGGGATTGCGTACTAATCCTCCGAAAATTTCTCCCTTCACGCCACGCATGAGAGCGCGAAGCTTCTTCTCCTCGGTGGCATCTGGATCGGCCCGGGCACTTAGACGCAAGACTTCTTCGACGAAGCTTGTCACGCTCTCGTTGGGGCCCTGCACCCTTGTTCGAAGAAGGTCCTCCGCTCGCTGTCGACGGTGGTAGTTGATGAACGTCCGCTTCAGTTCGGCGGCGCATGGCTCCCACGAAGTAAAGGAGGACTCGTGGTTCTCAAACCAGTTCCTCGCGGTGCCTTCAAGCGCGAAGTAGAGGTTCTGGAGGCGGTGCTCATCCGTCCATCCGTTGTGTCGGGCAACACGTTCATAATGTTGCAGCCAGTCCTCTACGTCTTCGTGAGCTTCACCGTGGAAGGGCGTCGGAGTGCGGGGGGTGACGGGCAGGATGACGACGGGTGGCGTAGTCATCGTCGCGGTCCACTTCTTTGATTTCTGCAGCAGGGGTCCAAGTTCCGGGAGAAGGCCTTGGCTACGGCGACTTGACCGGGCCTTGGTCTGGTCTTCTGCGAAGGGAAGCCTCCCGGGGCTGAGCACGTCACTTGGCCGGCGTGTTTTCGGAGGGGTACGGTCCACGGGCATAGAATGCGGGTACCCCGCACCTCCACCAAAATGTCACGAAGGACAAGTGATGAGGCGGCGAATAACTGAAGAAACTAAACGTTTAATGGGGCGAACTTGTGCCCAAAAATAAAGAAGGAAACAGAAGATAACAATAGAGCGTCGCGGGCGTCGAAGTCGGCGTAAGCGCAGAGTCGAACGCTGGGGCGAGACTGACTTGGCTCGCCACGCGAAGCCCCTTATGTACACGCGTAGGCTTCTGGAATAATCGGCGTAGAATGTTCGGCGTGTAGAACTTTCTAAACTCGAACAAGCAGCACGGTTCTCGAATTTACCAGAACATTACATTAGATGTCAACAAAAAGGCGTCCCCGCGGCCAGGAATCGAACCCTGGCTTTTCGCGTGGGAGGCAGGCGCTATAACCGTTAGGCCACGCGTGCGCTGCCTACTTGGCAAGCTGCGCGCGCGGCACTTTACAATATCGATCCCAAACTTAAATTTCGGGCACCACGAGGACTACCAAGGGCAGCAGAGACGGTCCTACATCGCTTGAGACTGAATATGACATACACCAACAGCTACCTGTATCAAATCGGTAGAGCTGAGTCGTCTGAATGTGCTTCGTGTGGAGTCACACATAACATCGAACATGTATTGTGTGAATGCAAGGACTACAGCCGTGAAAGGGAGCTTATGAAGACAGACCTGAGGCGACAAAATGAACAAGACGTAAGCATTCGTAATCTGCTTGGTCCATGAATTTCTGCTGCTGAGGGGGATAAAGCTACGAAAGCTCTGCTGACATTTTTAACAGATACTCGCTTGCAGAAGAAACTGTAGGGGAGTAGATGAACAGCAATGGCCAATGACAATATCCAGTGAAACATTTTCGTTAGTTTTTTTTATTATTAAATCCTTATTACTTTGGTTTTGTGCGTTTTCTCCCTCTATCCTTTTCTGTTTACCTTTCTCTCTTCGATTTTTACGATTTTCGCTTCCGTTCATTTTACAACGTAGCAAAAATACACCAGGCGCTGGTTTACATCATTGTTTAATAAACGCCTACCTCTCTTTCTCAGTCTCTTGCATGATGTATGATCAGTGGAACCCGGCTTTAGGGTTTAAAGGGGGACCTGCAGAAATAGTCCTCCGCCTAGCGGAAAGCTCTTCTCTCTATAGGTCCATACGCACATTCGCGTTTGAACGCTTTTGAGTGCGTTGCGGAGTCCTTGCGGCCAGGCGCGGTCGCTTGCGGTACGACGCGCGCCTTTCCGCAAGTCTCGGTAGCGCGACGCAAGCGAGTAGAGACTCGCTCCACTTTCCGAAGCGTTTCGGTGCGTTCGACCAATCAGAAGCCGAGAGAGGAGAGGAGGGTGACGTGTTCGCTCGCGCCACTCGGCCGACTCGGCGAGACGTATCCGGTTCCGCTCGCAGTGCTTGCTTTTTCGTTTGGGGGAGCGGTGGGGACTGGTTTTCCCAAGGCTGCGATGTTCAAGTTCGACAAAATGTCAGGGAAGCCAGCGGAATTGTCCCAAGATCGAACACTTCGGCGCTGTCGCTGGGCGCCGCCATGTTGCCGTGGATTTCGCTTACTATTGGTGAGCCGCTAGCGACGATAGCGCGTTCTTATTGGCTACTGACTGCGGTTGACTGCGTGTCAGCGCAAATGCGTGTACAAGCTTGGCGCAAGCGCTCTTTGCAACGCAACGCGTCCGCTTGCCGCTATCGGAACGCACCGCGCTCAAACGCTGATGTGCGTATGGCCCTTATCTCTTGTGCAATTCCCCTCTTGTCTAGCTGCATAGAGAGGAGGGGGAGAGGTTCCCTTCTGTAGTGGACTCTTCTGAGAGGAGAAGCCTAGAAGAGCCCATAATGAGCTGCTGACTTTTTGGCCCCTCGCAAAGCCTAGCCCTCAGGGTGGATGTCTTACGAAGCTGGAAGGCTGCGCCCTGACAGTCACCCATTTCAGCTGTCGAAGTTTGTGGCTGTAGCCTGTGGCAAAGTAAACGCTTACTGAAGAGCTGCAATGCGTATCCACACCTATTGAACGTACTTTTCATACTTATTGTCGGTTTCTCAAATAAGGAATGCGGAACACACGCGCGAGATGTGGTGGATTCAATATGTGAGCACGATTTACATCTAAACAAAACATTCAGCATCCTCAAAAAGCCAGCTTATCACGCTCAAACATGCCTCAATTGGGGAACGACGGAAACGATAAATCTGTACCAGGCGCGACGGGTTTTTGTTTTCATGCAGCGCGCACAAAATATTGTGTGCCTACCTCGCAGGATATTGTGGTCAACGAAATGTGGATGAAATTTGTATTTACACATCCCAACAACTACTTGAGTTGAAAGGGCAGCAAAGGTGAGTGTCGATATTGAGACGTTTTAGTAAATCGCATTTAGCTCTCAGATAACTGTACTTCACAACGATATATAAGCTAGCCTTGCTGTGAGCACTCTTTATCGAACACGGCTATTGGAGTGGAAAACGCAGTATTAAAACAATAGAGAGTTTTCGTAGACCGTATTCCCACCTCTGCTACGCTCTCCGGAAAAAAAGACGCCACCACTGCGTATAAGCGGCGCCAGCCTTGTCTGCAATGTCCCGGATCTTGCAGCGGGTTGCGGAGAACATTGCGGGGCAGCAAAAACCATCTACGAAAACTCCATAATATTGGGGAGTTTACCGCGTCGTGTTATCGTTCAACGTTGCTCGTATACCGGTGCTATAACACAGGCTGCCATTTCGAATAATTTCTTGGAGTCTTCAAAAACCTAGAGCAAAAGCAGCTCATAATTTTGACGTGACACAGAATTGTAATTTGACATCTTAAAAACCTAGGTACACTGCGCCAGGAAGTTAGCACGAACAAACTATCGGCGAATTTTCTCTTTCTTTTTTTCTTGTGGTAAGTGAATAATATTTAGAAAACTGTTAATGCGATTATTCAACGTAAGCGGTAAATCTTAGAACTATACAAACATAGCTGGGGGAAAAAAGCAAAAACCGCCGATGTCGTGTTCGCGCTAATGGCTAGTTTACACTTGCGAAATACGCACTCGCCGCCGACTGGATTCGCTCGCCGAAAAAATATCGGGCCGTTCACATTAGTTGCCGCTAGAGCACTATATAGCTCCTACGGAGAAGAGTAGAGCAATCCTTTGATCCGCGTGTTTCGCCGACAACATGGCAGACAGAGCAGCTCGGCGCGAGTCACGTGGTACTCAGGGTTCCAGGAGGCTGCCCGCCCTATGGGAGAATACATGGAGATCGACGCAACACGGCTGATTAAAAATACATTTTGCGGCTACGATGTAAAATAGGTAACAGCCGCAGTGCTGAGTGAATCCGCGACATCCTCTTCGCAACACGAGAATGCAGTAAATAAACAACGTGTGTGCAGTGTGCACCGCAATACGTACCGCTTGTTCCCAATTCGGTTCCAGTTAGCTTCCATAGCTCGTCCTTATAATCATTGTCATTGTATCGAGCATGCTTCTTGTCATAAAGTACGACGGGGGTTTTCACCGCTTCTATTATTCTATAGCTCCGCTGACACTGGTATAGCCACAGGCACAGACGGCACAGACATAGTGGACGCCATTTGCAATACCGTCTGCTCGGACAGGATCTGACGTCAGCAAGCGCCACTTCCCCCGTGCGTTCTGATTGGCTTGCGGCGAGCGAAAACTTTTTCCGGCGTTGAAAATTGGTCCCAGAGCGATCTTGCTTTCCGCCGGAAAATCTGCCTGCTTTCGTCGCCGGGCGTCAGAATTCCCGCGATTTCGGCCGCCGGTTCGCAAGTGTGAACGAGGCATAACAGTATAGCGTAATGTACGCAAACAGCTACACAATCAGTGCTAGCAGAGTAAGTCAGTAGATGTTTTAGACGGAAAAGAAGGTTTTTGGTCTGTTTTATTTTTAGCTGAAAATTTGTCATTTCTATACTGCACCTTTTTCGTTTAGCCTCGTACCCAGTCACGTTGTCTCCATATCCGGTATGCGTTCCCGAGAAAATGCAAGAGATTTCAACCCGGAAAAAGAAATAAAAATATAGAAAGGACATAACAAGAAGGAATGACGGCTACAATTAACATTTTAACATGTTCTACTGGCAAAGCGAGAGGAAAGCGATGTTTTCACGCATACCAGAAGTTACAGAATTGAAGAAGGCGGCGCCCATGTCGAAAAGGTGTATAAAAGCGATTCGGTAAAGAGTGCTGCCATTGGGAACCAACATATGTGGCATAAATTAGTTGCTGAATACTAAAATCTGCATGACCCTTGCGTTGAAAAATGACATTACTGTAATTCAAGTACAGTAATTAATTTACTTTTTGGAGTAATGAGTAATGTAATGAATTACTTCTCTAGGCTAGTAATTTAGTAATGTAATGAATTACTTTCAGGCAGTAATTTGGAGAAAATTACTCATTACTTTTGAAATTACTTTTGTGCTAAGTTAGAAAATTCGTTCGCCAGCTTTAAGAAAGAGGGGAAAAATTATTTTGCATGGCTAAATGTTGTGAAAGAGCATCAGAGGAAATAATCGACGGCCATCTGAGCGCAAAGCCTTGTACGAAGAGCTGGACAGACGCACAAAGGAGGGCTGGAAAGGCGAAGGAGAAAAGCTTTCGTGTAGACTTCACTGGAAGGCAACGGCTTACGCACTCCAGGCATGACAGATTCACGGCGTCGCGTCATCACGACAATATTATACTTCGTTCACTCCTAAGCTGACAGTGCGGTGGGAGCTGCAAGCCAACCAGGACCATCGAACACCTTCCTTTAATCACGTGTCCCGCCCCTTCCTCCGCGCGTGGATATGAACGAGAGCGTGGTTACGTGGCGAACGATAGACGTGGGACTGCTCCAACAAACACGTAGCTTCCACCGTTCATTCCTAAGCCGATGCGCTGTCAGCTTAGGGATGAACGTGTCATAGGCTACAAGGCAACGGGTACATCACCAGTGAGTTAAACATAATTTAAAACCTGAGAGAACAGGACAAACAGATCCCCAGCCTTGTACTTTCGTCAAGCAAGGTCAAATCGCAAGCTTCAACTGTTGTGAACAACAAACGACCGAAATAAATAGTTAATTCCAAATGCCTTGTCAAAGCCCCAGAACATTTCGTGCGCCCTTGAGTAAAGCAGATGTCACTCGCGGTATGCCTCGCTGCCTTCTCTTGGGAAGTTTATTTGGGAATAAGCCTACAAGCAGATATCGCCTCCCCCCCCCCCCCCCCCCCCCCCGTTTGTTGGGAAAGTACACAAATTAGGAAGCTCCCGCCATTCCTCAACTGGTGACCCTTCCTTTGTGTGACAATGCGCAAAAATTAGGACTCTTCAAGTGTTTCGGAAAAATGCTCCTTGAAAGGAATGACCAAGAATAGGTCAACTATGCTCTTCGACAACGTTTCTTAGCGATGCAGTTGAGGGTACGGGCACGCGTTCTCTCTCCCATTTTGAGCGTTGAATAAAGCTGTGCGCGGGCTCTCCTCCCCTTCACTGCATTGCCAAAAAAAGTTATTGCCGAGTATAGTGCTCTCGGGAGAATAGAATTAGATTGCGTCCGAGGCGGAAGGGAAACGTTTCACGTGACGACTCCTTGTAAGAACGAGCTGCCATTGCCCGAAGTAACAAACTGACACAGACTACAACGTCTAAATCAGGAAAACGGAAAAAATATCACCCTTTTAGTAAGAACCTTCATCGTTGAATGAACAGCAGAACTGGTGAGTCGACTGTCTTTCTGAGTCACATCTAAAGAAACTTTTCACCATGTTTAACACTTCTGTCGTGTGCGCCTGCAAAACCACTGTTCAGCATGGTTCACTTTGAGGCACATAAGGTTGTTGCGGTGTAAACAGGAAGAACAGAGTTTTGGTACATATAAACCAACTCAGCTCTTTGACGTGACATCACTGCGGTGGCGCTGCTGCCTGCACTGCGCATGCGCAGCGCCTCGCTTCTCCCGGATCTGGTTCCTGCACATGCGCTGTGTGGGCAAACGAGGGCTTGTTTTGTAAACGCTTGTTGGTGTATACGGTATATAAAGTGAGCGCGAATTACTGCCTCAAGTTATTCAAAAGTAATGTCAAAGTAATTTCGAAGTAATTTCATTACTTTTGGAAAGTAATTGTAATGTAATGTCATTACCTTTAGACTGCGGTAATTTGTAATGTAATTTAATTACAATTTTGCAGTTTTCAGGAAAGTAATTAGCAATGTAATTTAATTACTTTTTGAAAGTAAGTTTGCTATCTCTGAGTCGAAATGTCAGTTCTGTGTTTGCGCTTGCTGTGTCATGCAGACTAAGAGACAAGCCTATTTGTCAAACATTTTAACAAAACCTCCACTACGCCAGCTAGACATTTTGCAAGTACGCTCTGTTACTGCTGTTTTAGAATATTATCTACGTCAAGCAATTTGACACTCTTTGCCGAATTGCTTGGAAAAAAATAACTTTCCAGCTCTTATTTTTTTTGTAGAATAAATTTACTGACTTACTCTGATCATGCAGAGGTATGCGTACATCATGTGACACTGTTAGCGCGAACACCACATCGGCGCTTTTTGCTATTTTTCTCCGGCAACGTGTTGTCTCGCACAAAGATCTATCGCTTAGGTTGGATACTCGGATATATTTTTTCTCAACATTATTAACTTCTAAGGCGAAAACAGAAGCAGGAAAAACCGGCGCTAGCTTGTTCATGCTAGCCGCGTAACGGAGTGTACGTATAATGATTTTACAGCTTCTTGAATACTTCAAAGAATACCCTGAAGTAGCAGCCGGTGCTATAGTAACGATAGAAGCAGGGTTTAACCATAACACGACACGCTATACTCCCTAATACGGGTTTTAATAGGGAGTCTTCGTAGACCGTTTTTCCACATTCGCTAGTCTCTCCGAAACGAAGACGCCACCATTGCGTATGCGCGGCGCTAGCGTTTGCCTGCAGGGTCCCGGATCTCGTAGCGGGTTGTGGAAACCGTTGCGCTACAGGGGAAAGGATCTACGAAAACTTCCCAATATATTGTCTTCCGCTCCAATATCCGTGCTTGATATAGAATGCTCACAGCAAGGGTAGCTTGAGTCCTTGTGCGGTACGGTTATCGGAGAGCTAAAGACGATCCACTAAAACTTCCTAATATCCCCACCCTTGGACTCATGTGGCTGTTGGGATGTGTAACTAAAACTTTCATTCACATTTAGTTTGCCATCATCAGGGTTGTAAAGTTCCTAGGTACAAGTAACTGGAAATCGGTATCTAGTTACTTTTGTTGTACCTGAGGTACAAACCTAGGTACTTTAATTTCTCTGTACCTGCATCTGTATCTTAGGTACATTTTCCAGTAACTTCTAAGTGAGGTTACTTATTACAGGAACTTTTCTATTCATTATAAATAGGTAAATATAAATCCTTGAAGTATTAACACACTACCATGTGCCGTGATTAACGTTGAGTTGGGTACGAACTGGGAGGCATAGACTTCATCGAATGACGTTTTAGCGAACGAAGCCCCGCCCATGATGTTTCATCGAACGACACTTTAGCGAATGGCGGTGTTCATTTGAGCGAACGGTGGATTAGCGATGCCGTTCTAGCGACACGAATTTATCAAATCGCTTCGGCACTCCGTTTAGGAAAAACAATGACCGGCTTCCTTTATCTCAAACCAAAACCGAAAAAGATAAAGTGTCCTGGAGTGCTCATGTGAATGCGGTTTTCCTTATTTCCCACATTGACACAAATATAGCACATTTATCGAACTCGTTTTTGTGTGTATCCTTAGAATAAAACGCTTTACTTCCAGTGTATTCTGACAAAATAGGGGGAAATAAATAAAGTATCTCGAAGTAACTGTACCTGTACCTAAATACAATTTTAAGCGAGTACCTATAGTACGTACTTAAGTACCTTTTCGTGAGAGTAACTAACTGCATCTTAGGTAGATTTTGGAAGTAACTTTTAGAACCCTGGCCATCATATCCTACGATTTCGACTCACAATAAATTGTGCGCGCTGTACGAAAAGAGAGATTCGCTAAGATGCCCGCGCCTGGTACACATTTATCTTTTCCATCGTTCCCCATTTGAGGCAGGTTTCAGCGTGATAGGCTGGCTTTTGGAGGATGCTGAATTTTTTGTGAAAATGTTAATCGCGCTCACATATTGAAACCACCACATCTCGCGTATGCGTTCTACATTCCTTATTAGATCGTTTCCGCTGTCCTGAAACGTTCTCCGGAGCCCGCTACGAGATCCGGGACTCTGCAAGCAAGGCTAGCGCCGCGCATGCACAGTAGTGGCGTCTTCGTTCCGGAGAGCGCAGTAGGTGTGGGAAAACGGTTTAAGGAGACTCCATATTAAAACACCTACTGGGAGTATAGCGTGTCGTGTTATTGTTTGACCTTGCTTTTATTGGTATACTAAAGAACGTGCTGCCACTTCAAAGTCTTCTTTGAAGTCTTCAAGAAACTAAAGCAAAAGCAGCACTTTTTTTAACATGTTTCTGGACTGTAATTTGACATTGTAAAAACATTATGGGTACTCTCCGCCACGCGGTTGGCACGAACAAACTAGCGCCGGTTTTTCCGGTTTCTGTTTTTTTTTCCTTAGAAGTTAATAATGCTTAGAAAAACGTTATATATGAGTATCCAACCTAAGCGATCGATCTTTGTGCTAGACAACACGTTGCCGGGGAAAAATAGCAAAAAGCGCCGATGTGGTATTCGCGCTAACAGTGTCGCGTAATGTACGCATACCTCTACATGATCAGAGTAAATCAATAAATTTATTCTACAAAGAAACAAAAATTATAGCTGGAAAGTTATTTTTACGAGCAATTCGGCAAAGAGTGTCAAACTGCTTGACGTAGATAGTAATCTAAACCAGCAGTAACAGAGCGTACTTGCAAAATGTATAGCTGGCGTAGTTAAGGTTTTGTTAAAATGTTCGAGAAATGGGCTTGTCTCTTACTGTGCGTGACACAGTTAACGCAAACAGAAAACTGACATTTTAGCGCAAGGGTCATGCAGGTTTAATGTACAAGAACAAATTGATGACAGGTAAGTTGGTGCCCAATAGCAGCACTCTTTGCCGAATCGCTTGTATAGAAATTACAAATTTCAGCTATATAACAACATTAAATTTTTGTTCGTTTAATAAATTTACTGACTTATTATGCTTGCACTGATCGGGTAGCGGTATGCGTACATTACGCGACACGTTAGGGCGAACGCGACACCGGCGTTTTTTTTTAATTTTTTCCTTATTTATGTATTGTCTAGTACTAAGGTCTACCACTTAGGCTGGATACTCGCATTAACAGACTTCTAACAAGAAAAAGAACGAGAAAAATCGCCGATAGTTTGTTCGTGCTAACTTCGTGGCGCAGTACTGTGCCTATGTTTTTAAAATGTCAAATTACTATCCTGTGTTATATAAAAAAAAGAGCTCTTTTGCTCTAGATTTTTGAAGACTCCAAAGAATTATTTAAAGTGGCAAACTGTGCTATAGCACCGTTACAAGAAACGTTGAACGATAATACGACACGCCGAACTCTCCGATAGGAGTTAAATATTGCGTTTTCCGCTCCGATTGCCGTGCTCGATAAAGAATGCCCACAGCAAGGCTACCTTATATATCGTTGTGAAGTACGTTTATCGGAGAGTTAAAAACGATTTACTAAAACATCCTAACATCGACCCTCAACCTTTCTGCCCTTTCAACTCAAGTGGTTATTGGGACGTGTAAATATAAATTTCATCCACATTTCGTTGGCCATAATATCCTACGAGTTAGGCACACAATATTGTGCGCTCTGTACGAAAACAGAGATCCTCTAAGATTTCCGCGCCAGGTACACATTTATCTTTTCCATCGTTCCTCATTGGAGGCAGGTTTGAGCGTGATAAGCTGGCTTTTCGAGGATGCTGAATGTTTTGTGAACATGTAAATCATGCTCACATATGGTAAACGCCACATCTCGCGCATCTGTTCTGCACTTCTTATTGAAGAAATCGAGAATAAGTATGAAAAGTGCGCTCAATGGGTGCATTGCAGCTCTCCACTAAGCGTTTACTTTGCCACAGGACCAACCAACTTCGACACCTCAAGTGGGTGACTGCCAGGGCGCAGCCTTCCTTAGCTCCGTAAAACATTCACCCGGAGGGTTAGGCTTTGCGAGGGGCCAAAAAGCCTGCTGCTTATTATGGGCTTTTCTAGGCTTATCGTCTCAGACGAAGCCGGTACAAAGGGGAGAAATTCCCCCTCACCTTGCCGTGCAGCCAGACAAGAGATAAGAGAGGGCGAAAGCGGAAGAATATGTCTACAGGTCCCGATTTAAGGTAAAACTAAATCTTTTTCACGTGTCGCCATAAAAAAATAAGAGAAAAAAAAAAAAACGTTCGTGTTCACCTGTTTTGCTACCACGTTTGAAAGACGGACTTGAAGCCCATTGTTTATTCCGCGAGGAAAATTACTTTCGAACCTTTTTGTCTTTCGGCACGACCGTCCACTCTAGAATAAAAGTCGAGAGGTCAAAGAATATTACGGGGAAATAGAGCAGAATAAAAAAAAAAAAAAAAAAAAAAAACAAGAAGAGCTGAGAGTCCTAGAAACTCTGCAGGATAGATTAAGGAAGAAAAGGTCCAAGTCTGAATCTCTTTGCGTCCGGTAAACTGAATTAGGACAGTACTTTTTCGCCTGACTCAGTTAGGGTCAGCGTTTCACTCTTTAATTAGGTTTCACTCCTTTAACGTTTTCAATTTGGCCATCGTTTTTTTTTTTTGTCTTGCCTTGTGCATTTTGTTTTTGTCGAAGTTCTTTTCAAAACAAATTCCTACATTGCAAAAAAAAAAAGAACATGTATATAAAGAAGTGGCACAAAGCAAATATCTGAGGTATAGTGCATTTATAATGAAGCGTGGTCTTACTTTTGGAGGTGCACAATTAAGTTAGGTTTATCAGTTTGTTTTCTTACACTTTAATCCAAGCTTTATTTTGCGATGCGTGGGCTAATCCCTATTCCCAATTGCGCGTTTCATTTGATGACTGATGCAAAACCATAGATTATTATGTTAGAATTACTCAAGCTTGCGCCTTTCTGGCAAGTAAAGTTTGATTCTTTCATCTAAAAATTAGTCTGGGCGGTTTTACCGTCAGTCTGGTTCCTTGTCTAAAACGCTAACTAGATAATTTTATTGTTGCTCCCGTTTTGAAATAACTTTTTGTGAGCCCAGCATGACGGGTACACACCACCCTAATGATCATAAATTTATACGGTTTCGTGTTCTCAGAGTTGTAGTTCATTTTTTTCTTTCGAATTCGGTGTTTATTGTAGGATTTCTTAGTGTTAAATTTCAGAAATACCTTAAGTTTTATCTTCTAAGGAACTTTAATTTTGTGGTCTTACCGATTCTTCCTATTCGGGTTTTATTCAAAAGGACAGTGACGATAAGCCTCCCTTTCTTGACCCTCCGAGGTTAGAAAGGAGACCGCAGTGGTCACGACCGCTTTTGTTCTGGCTCTGAAGAGAGTTCGAAACTAATTAAACGCGTTCAAAACTTTTTTGTTGTTGTTAATATAGAGTATTGAGTTGTTGTTTTTTAATTGCGAAAAGCTTTTCAGCGTTTACTTATTCTGGAATTTTTATGGTTTGATCTGGAGACACGGACGCCCATTTGTAACCTTCGATTCCAGCGACATAGAGACGCGCATCACGCAGTAGTGATACACGACCGCACACCGGGGCGATGCTCATCCGGATCGAAACGGGCAGGGCTGCACTCTAAAAAGAAATCTGGTGGTAAAATAACTCTTAGCGGTTTTTCAGCTTGTCCACATTTTTCACCCTACAAAGTTTTTTTCAATACCCACTGTCACAGGTTCGAGGGAATTAAAGCAAATAAAGACCCAATTCCTATAAAAACAAATTTATATTTTGATAGGAGCGCTGACCGGGCGATAGGTCCACGCCTTTGTGAACAGACTCACTGAGGTGAAAGGAATAAATCAAAGACGTTGTTAAAAAGAAAAAAAAAAACGTCTTTTACGAAAAGAAAACAAAAATGCAGGCGACACTCATATATCATAAAAACGCATAAAAACAAACAAACATGTCCTAAATAACGCGAAGGCGCTGATTCAAAAGAAATAAGAATACAGCAAACACATCGACGGACTCACAATTATAGCGCTTACAGCGTTGAAAACACAGAAGTGTGAACAAAAAAAAATATAAAGGTAAAGTCATCTTATGCCAAATCCTAAGAAAACAATGAAATTAAAACCTACTTGCCAATTAACACTGATGAAAACTAAAAGAAAAATAAAATACAGGTGAGGGGCGAACCTGGGTTTGTTTGGAGGTTAGTCGGGGTCAGATGGCATGGCCTCTTGCGTCGCCGGTTGGAGCCGGAAAGTTTGTGCGTGCTTGGGCTCCTTGTGCCGCTGCCTATCGACGTTACACTACCCAACGAACACACACATTCGGAGGCCTGAGACGTCACCGCGATGCCCCAGTTGCGGCCTTCCAAGTTCTCCCCGAGCGCAGGGAACCGGCGAGTGCTACCGCGGTGAACCCCAACAACAGCACCTGGGGATGCCCACCAGGGGCGAACATCCCCAGGCATGCCCACCCCTGCCCGAGTCTTCGCGCACACTGACTACCGCCCAGCAACAGTGCACCAGATCTCGGCTGTCTCACCGACGTGAGCGCAGTGTTGTGCCAAGTACTCAACAAAAGTATTTAAGATAAAATACTAAATACCCATTTCAAAATGTATTTAGAGTAGTAGTTAAGTTACTTTGATTACGAACTATCTTGAGCAGAGTTCAAATACTCTGAAAAAGTAATTGAATTACATTCGAAAATACTCGGCTACTACACTCTAAAAAATGTCTGCGCGTCTACTTACCCGCAAAACACTCGAAGAGCAAATCTCTGTGATCTACAACATCAACTCAGCGAATGATGAAGCGGAACACCTGTTCAAACCTCAGAATTAAGTTTTCGTTGTGGCGTTACGCAATGCAAGCATGACGCATAAGCATAACGCTTACGCCACAGCGCAGACATCGTTTTTAAGTCTAAACGGATGTTCCACCTCATCATTCGCTGAGCTGATTTCGTATATCGCAGACATTGGCTCTTTGAGTGTTTTTCGGGTAAGTAGGCTCGCAGGCATTTCTTAGAGTGTAGGCTAATAATGTAAGAACAAAAAAGTAAAACGGGGTTACACATTTTTGAAAAACCGGAGACGACGGACAAAAAAGGGGACAAAACACAAGACGTCTCAAATTTTGAGACGTCTTGTGTGTTGTCCCATTTTTCGTCCATCGCCTCCGGTTTTTCAGAAATGTGTAACATCAACCAGCTCGCCTACCTACTCAATCTGTCTTCAATAAAAAGGGTGCTTTATTGTGATAACCTCGCTGAACATCATATTCTGCTGGGATCTTCATGACTTTCAGAAACGAATTAGCTGCTGCAACCGAAGTTTACCTTCAAATAAATTGAGATATACAACATAATGGGTACCGAAAGATTTTAGGAACAAAGGGGACTCACGTATTGGTAGGCACGGCAACTGGCTTGCTTTAGTTTGCTTGGTTTCTTGTTTCGCTCTCGTGTAACACAAGTGAAGCCCGTCGTTTGCGCGTCCGCGAAAGGCGCCAGCGCCACCCCCCCCCCCTCCCCTCTCTGCTCTTTGCTTTGGCGCTTGTTTTTTTGTATTGCATTTTTTTTTTGCCTACAGTGTTAGGGCTTTACACGGGCTAGCACTTTCCCGCTGCTCATTTTATATCTGAGCAACTGACTCGCTGACTTGCTCGGTTTAGCTGAACGTAACCCCCCCCCCCCCTCCCCAAAAAAAAAACAATAAAAAAAAAACAAATAAAAAAAAAACAAAGAACTGGGCCCATTTCATTCCCGTTTCATTCCGGGCCGAAGGCCTCTAATTCCATTCCCATTCCATTCCCCTCATCGTTGCCGCCATTCCATTCTCATTCCATTCCGGGGTCGCGAAAATGCGGAATGATTCCGGAATCATTTCGCATTTTCGCGACACCGGAATGGAATGGGAATGGAATGGCGGCAACGTTGAGGGAAATGGAATGGGAATGGAAATAGATGCCTTTTGCCCGGAATGGAATGGGCCCGGTTCTTTATTCATTAATTTTTTTATTATTATTTTTTTTTGGCCGGTCGTTACGTTCAGCTATACCGAGCCAGTCAGCGAGTCAGTTATTCAGAAATAAAATCAATACAAAAAACAAGCCTCAAAGCAAACAGCAGATGGGGAAGGGGGGTGGCGGTGGCGCCTTTCACGGACGCGCTGGCGACGTGCTTCACAGGTGTTACCCGAGAGCGAAACAAAAAACCAAGCACCTAGCAAAAGAAACAAAGGGTGCGGCAAAGAAAGAAACCGCCATGCATGGCTCCTCAACGTCCTTCTTGTCTTGCTTTTTTTTTTTTTTTTGCGACGGTGTGGAGAAAGCGCGCGCGCGCGCGCCAAGACTGAGATTTCGGAGCGGGGGGCGACTCATTACTCGCAGAGCTCTGATAACTCGTTGACTCGCGCGCCACCGAAGGATGATCAGTTATTGTTTTCTTATAGTTCGAGGAGCGTTGTTCAGGTGGCCAACCCTGCTGCCTTCCACGTTCATTCGCGCGCACTCCTTTGAAGTGCGAAATGTGGGTTTGCTTCGGCATTACAACAAAGCGATATTCACTTCTCTATTCTTCTCTTGCGCTTTGCTCCGACGCCTGTCTTTTGTTTTACGTGTAAGCTTCCCTTTTACTTGGTCTTCGTTCCGATGCTTGTCTTCTGTGTTTTATGTTTTACATTCAAGTGGGTTAGGGTTACAGGCAAGCTATCGGATTCCCACTCATTTCCTTTGACTTTAGTCTCTGCATACTTCGTTTCACCTTGCGATAGACCAGACTTGTACAAACTACTCAAAAAAGGTAGTTAAGTTAAGTTGCTGAGTATCGACGCCAAAAGTAATTAGAGTAGAGTAGAAATTACCCATTTGGAATAGTAATTGAGTAAACTACTAACTACTGTAAAAAAGTAGCGAGTTACTTTGAAGTTACTTTTTTATATTTTTGTGGTAGCAAAACAAACAGCAGTTTTGATCCGTGAAAGACCCTGCGAGCATAAAATAAATGCAGTCATTTTATGGCTAGCATTTTCACCAAACTAGTTTATTTGCTCGCTGAAGTAATTGACTTTCAAAGTTCTTATCGGAGAGTTTTCCCCTTTACCTCCTAATGGCGTCCCCAGCCAAGCTAAAAAGACGTTCCACCGACGCGCTGGATGGAACGGCAGCGTTGAATTTTAGAAACAGGCTGTGCAGGGTCGGGTAAGCGAGTGTCGGCATCTTAGGTATTCATGACGAAATATGTGTGGTTTGCCTCGGCTAGAGGGTCTTTATAACAAACACTCCCGCTTCTTTCTTTTTTCTTCGACAAGTTGAGATTGTTATTACTGGCCCCTCTTTATTCCCACGACATTCGGAGAGTACGCTGAGCGAGTGCACCTGACCGTCAAGGGTTCAAGTCTCGCGCCACGACGAAGAGATCATCCGGACGACTGCGCACCTCGTTGCAGTGCTAGTGCTACGCTACTGAAAAATTTTTTTTTTTGGGGTTTAACAGAAGATGAAACGAAGTATACTTCGCCGCTGACGCCGTGTCCAACAAAAGGGTCTCCCAAGGATGACTCGCAATCCTCGCCGGCGACTGCGGTATCCTGACGCGCCTGACACGCCTGACAAGTAAAGCGCTTTCAACAAAGAGGAGGTCTCTCTGGCGTGGAAGGTCGGAAGGACGCGAAGGACTACGAAAGACCAGCATCGGCGCTCGTACAGTTACAGCTGAAAGCGGGAACGTGCTCCCATGAACGGATTATCAGTGTCTGCGTTTGTACGCGGGGGAGCCCGGCTTTGCAAAGGAGTATGCGGTGACGACGAGGCGACCATGGGAACAGGCGCCCAGCTGCGGGGTCATTCCATTGGCGTCTCCCGTGGAACCTACCGCTTGAGTCTGAACTCACCAAAGGCAGACAACTTGAAAACAACAACTCTCGGAGTGTCCCCGTCTTTCACGGTTGCAGCTGAAGGCGCGGCGTCCGCGTGCATTACCGGATTAGGTCAATACCCGACCAAGGATTGTTAAGCATCTCTTTCTGTGTTCGTGCGCGCCGGTGTTATATTTTGACTGCTCGTCGCCACCTTGGCCCAAGGACGCCTATGATGCAGTTTCCACGGCTTCCGAGTATAAGTGCGTGGGAACGGAATGTGAGGGGACCTTTGTTCGGGAATGCCACTTCATCTGCCGGCGTCTTATTTATTTCTGCGTTCAAACTTTTGTGATGAGCAAAATTAGCCCTAGATTTCAAAAGTTAGTAATTTGAGTAGAAGTTGCCTGAAAAATTTAGTTAAATTAAACTACTAATTACCCAATTAAAGTTGTAATTGAAAGTTACCAAGTTACTCGGAGAAGTAGTTGTACTACAGTAGTTTGAGTAGAGTAGTTGAACTACGTCCAAGTCTGCGATGGACCACTGCGGACGCTACGAGTCACCCCAGGCAATCCAGTACCGTGAGCTTAGTAAAATCAGTGCTTCTTTAGGCATTTAGCATTTTTTAACAATTGTCTATGCGTTTGATAACGTCAGGTTTGAGCGGCTTATGCCGCAACACAACAGGGTTGGGCTGTATCGTATTTCAGCAATACATTTCGCATCTGTATTTCTTTATCGCAATACACTTTTTCAAAAGTATCTCTAATCCTGTATCAAATACATGTGTAGTGTTTCTTTTTATCGCGATACAATCAGAATGAAATGTATTTCATTACATTTCTCGAGAAATACCCCCCCCCCCCCCCCCCGAAAAACAAAATACAAGTCCGAACGCCTTTTTTGTATTTTTTAATTTGTGAGGGCATCAGGGTCAAGCAGATGTTAATCCATTGTTACTATGCTGAGCAAGGTTCTTTCCAATTTTTCATATTATTTTTGTCTTCTGAGAAATGTTGCGATAGTCGGGACTCGAAACAGGTAGCGTGCCAGGAGTTGAGACGGAGCATCTTCTTCCGCATGTCCCTAGGTAGGGATTTCATGAGTCATTGTTTAATGGCATCCAATGCCCGCTGCTAGTTAGTTAGAGCCTTAAGAAACAGGAAATCAAAGGAAGTGTTGCTTGGTCTGTGGCCGAGTAGCTGAGTCACAGTCCGTTGCAACACGAGTCTCGCGGTGGTTGACTTGAAATAGTAGGATGACTGACGCAGTGAAATTCTACACATATCCGAGTGCCTCTGCGCCTGTAATATTGCACTGCTTAAGGGTACGTCATCAGTCGACGTCAACGTGACCCGCTGCTCTGATGATCCGATAACCAGGAAGGAGGCCAGACTTGGCCCCGCTGTGCCGACCCAGACTTCGTACACCTGCGACTCGTCTCGAGCGCGCTGTTTCTCGGAGAACTCGCACCTGTGCCGGCCATCTCAGGTCGCAATCCACGAGGTGTCTGTTTGGATGATGCTAGGCGAAACTTGAGGCCTGCCATTCATGCGTTGGAGGTGGAGGGTCGACAGGAAGGACCGTCACAAAAGGGATACCACCCTATCGATTTTTCAACCGTAATAGAAGATAAGACATGTGCTTCAGGATTGCTTCAGGTGGTCCACTATTCTCGAACATTCCAAATGCAACTGCCTGCATGATCTTCAATGAGGTCACCAACAACGAAAGTACGTATTGTCCTTTCATACAGCAGCGTGGGACGTGGGCAAAGTTTCATGTTCAAGGCAACACCTACAGATACAAGAATACTAGTTCATTCCATCGTGACGCCCTGTGATCAGTGTTGACAGGAGTGCCCTTATTGGACAGGGGAGTAGTGTTGTTATGATGAAATGTATTAGAGGTCACAGTCTTTTCGCATCACTCGTCAGAGAGACAGGATGCCAGGGAAGGGACCGCGGTCAATCTCTGATGGAACGTTTTTTTTTTTTTAACCCATTGAAGACACCTTTCCGTCCGGAATCACTACCTTCAAGGCGAAGTGTCAAGCCTGCGGGATAGTAATTTTGGGATAAAAACTTCTACTTCATACTTAAAGCCTCATCTCAGTTGGCGTCTCAAAGAAATTGGAAAAATGTATTGCATTATCAGTATTTGTATTTCTCCCCTCCCTAAAATGTATTCCAGTAATTGTAGTTCCAAACACTTTTTGCCTCTTTTTAAAATGTATTTCCGATATGTATCACGATGCATTTTTACAGACATATTTGAGTATCACTATTTTAGCAACTATTTTCATCTGTCCCAGTATTTGTATTTCCAAATACATTTTTGAGTATTTCTGCCCAACCCTGCAAGACAACCCTAACGCAATGTGGCTGTCCAGTGCCTTTTTTACGTTTAGGAATTAGATGAATAGAATGGAACGACTCAACCATGCCAAGAGTGGGAATGGGCCCAGTTTCCCCATTCCTAGGAGTTGAAAGGAATCGAATTATCGAAATTCTAATTCCCCGGAATGGAATTGGACTGGAATGGGGGTGCCCATTCCGCAACACTGCTATCAACTGATGTGCTATATGCCTTGTCGGTTTCTCTTTCTGATGATTTTGTTTATGTTAAAAGAGAGATGTCACATGTATTAAAATAATCTGAATGTAACAATTCCTGCACTGGCTGCCAAAAAGCAGCTGGCGGTATTGAATAAATAAATAAATACAACAAATAAACAAAGGATGGTGTTCTACCAGTTCGGAAGCTGTTTTCTCGCCTTGCATCGTTCGACGTGACAGATCGGAAAGCAAAGCAAAGCCACTAGCCACCAAGCCTAAAGACCCACACGACTACCAATGAAACCGACTTTATAGTCACGAGGTTTGAAGAGCATCCGTTGTTACCGTCTCCATGTGCACGCGGTTTGCAGAGGGAGCTGCTGTCGCTTTGACTCGCTGGCGGCACGGGTTCTAAGCAACATTTTTGTCAATATTGCCGCGCGCGTAGCTGCCCACTGAAGTAGGTAACGCGGCCGTGGACTAACGGTTATCGTGCTTGCCTCCCACGCGCAGAGCCAGGGTTCGATTCCTGGGAGTTACTCGTCTTTTATTTCTTTCAGTTTAATGTTCTGGTTCAATAAAGAAAAATAAGATTAATGTTCTGGTGAATTCGAGAACATTGTTGTTTATTCTATGTCCGAATGTTCTACGCGTCGAACCTTCTACGCCGATTATTCCAGAAGCCCTCGCGTGTACTAAATAAGGGGCTTCGCGTGGCGAGCCAAAGTCAGTCTCGCCCCCGTGTTCGATCCTGCTGTTACGCCACCATCAACGCCCGCGACGCTCTATTGTTATCTTCTGTTCCCATTCTGTTTTAGGCACAAGTTCGCCCCATTAAACGTTTAGTTTACTTCAGTTTTTGTCGCCTCATCACTTGTCATTCGTGACATTTTGATGGAGGTGCGGGGTAGTGCATTTTATGCCCGCTGAGCGTACCCCTCCGAAGACATCCCGGCCAAGCGACGTGCTCAGCCCCGGAAAGCTACCCTTCGCTGAAGACGCCGAAGCCCGAAGAAGCTGTCGTACCAGAGATCAGTCCCCCGAATCGGGTCTCTTGCCCGAGAACCGGAGGAAGAAGATACCGACAATGACCATCCTGCCCGTCGTCGTCCTGCCCGTCGTTCCGCGGACACCTGTCCCCTTCCTCGGCGAAATTTATGAGGACGTTGAAGACTGGATCAACCAGTACGATCGCGTGGCCCGCCACAAGGGGTGGACTGACGAGCAGCGCCTGCAGAACCTATATTTCTCGCTTGAAGGTACTGCATGGAACTGGTTCGAAAACCACGAAGCCTCCCTCACTTCGTAGGGACCGTTGCAAGCATGAGCTGACGCGTTCATTTGCTAGTCAACACCGAAGAGAGAGGGCCGAAGATCTGCTGCAATCGAGGACCCAGGGCCCCAGTGAGAGCGTCACAAGTTCTGTGCAAGACGTTCTGCGCCTGAGATCCCGCGCCGACCCTCAGGCCACCGAGGAAAAGAAGCTGCGTATTCTAATGCGTGGCGTGAATGACGACATCTTCAGTGGACTCGTACGCAACCCATCAACGAGCGTTCAAGAATTCGTCACCGAGGCGACAAGCATGGAGCGTGCCATCTTTGCAAGGGCAAGCCACTACCATCGGCACTCGGGCGTCGCTGCTTCTCCTGCAATAGGCTACGACATCAGCCCTAGCACCACCGGCATTCATGACATCATTCGTCAAGTCGTCCGGGAGGAGCTTCGCAAGATGCTCCCCGCTTCGGATCGTCCGTCCTCAGTATCGCTCGCGGAGATGGTCCGAGAGGAGGTTCACCAAGCCTTGCAACCTGAAGTTCCCATGAACCCGACGACACCAGAAGAACCGGCTTTGAGCTCGGCCGCCATGGCCCGACGACTGCCGCAAGCTAATCTTCAGGCCACGGCGCCATTGCGACGAGACCCTCCGATGCCGAAGTATCCTTGAAGCCAGGAAGGACAAGTCCAGGACGTCCGCCCGGAGCGACATTCGCCGAGGAAGACCGACGTGTGGAGAACGGCCGATCGACGCCCGTTGTGCTACCACTGAGGGGAGGCCGACCATATCTACCGTCATTGTCCCTACCGGAAAATGGGACTGCGTGGGTTCCACCCGAACGACCCACGCCCGAGGTACGGCGAACGCCCTCGCGACATCGAGGAGTACCTCCGACGCTCGCCCACCTCAGTACCGTCTCTCCGCCGTGAATCCCGATCCCGCTCCCCATCGCCACGACGTTCAGCGTCTCCAGCGCCGCGACCCCACCCAGAGAGCCTGTCTCCGCTGCGTCGCCGGGAAAACTAAGTGCCGCAAAGCCTCGAGGTGGCGTTGCCGAAGACGACCGAAGTAAAGAGCCTCCAAGAACGCCGGAGCGCTCCCACTCTCTCGACGCCACGCATCGCAACGACGCTCCTGCAACGGTGTACAACAACCTAAACGTCGTCATTGACGGCCACGACGCATGACCTGTCGTGGACACCGGAGCAGACTGCTCAGTCTTGAGTGGGAGGCTCTCCCGCCGCTTTCGAAAAGTCATGACGCCGTGGGATGGACCTCAAATACGAACCGCCGGAGGGCACTTCATTACACCAGTCGGGAGATGCACTGCTCGCGTCGAGATCCATGGTGAGACGTGCCCTGTGAAGTTCGTCGTTCTGCAAGACTGTGCGAGGGACTTTATCCTCGGAATGGACCTTCTCTGCGAGTATGGCGCCGTCATCGACCTCGGGGCAAACCAGTTGACGCTACGAAAGCGTGTTCTGCCGCCGGTGGAGACCAACACGACGTCAACAGCGATCCGAGTAATTGCTGACCATGTGAACCTGCCGCCGCGGTCGAGTGTTTTCGTCACCGTCATAACCGATGCAGCCATGCACGGTGAAGCTCTTCTGGAAGGCAGCATCCAACTGCTTCTTGAAAAAGGAATTGGCGTCGCACGAGGCGTAACGGATCTCCAACAAGGACGTACGACTGTTCTCGTGACAAACTTAGAGAGGAGCCGGAGCACCTAACGAAGGGTACCGCCGTGGGCCACGTCGAAGAGCTTCAGTCGCCATCCGTGGTCACCGCAATCTCTGAGGAAACCTCGTCGTCACAGCAGAAGGGCACGTCACCACCGCAGCTCGACATCGACCCCGAGCTCCCAGCTCCTAAGCGCCGGCAACTGGTTGATCTCCTCGCCGAATACAGGGACTGTTTTGCCACGTCGTCGAAAGTTCACGAAACAACAATAGAAAAACATCGCATTATTACCGACGACGACGCACTCCCTGTCGCCTGTCGCCGTATTGAGTCTCCTTAAAGGAAAGGAAGGTGATTCAAGATCAAGTCCAGGAAATGCTCGACAACGACATCATTCAACCCTCAAGAGGTCCGTAGGCGTCCCCAGTCGTCCTTGTAAGAAAGAAAGACGGAACCCTGAGATTCTGCGTGGACTATCGTCGGCTGAACGCTGTGACTAAGAAGGACGTCTATTCGCTCCCCCGTATCGACGATACGTTAGACCGACTGCGCCACTCCCGATATTTTTGTCGATGGACCTGAAGAGTGGTTACTGGCAGATTGAGTTCGACGAACGTGACCGTGAGAAAACTGCCTTCGTCACTCCCGACGGGCTGTACGAATTCAAAGTGATGCCGTTCGGACCTTGTACAGCACCAGCCACCTTCCAGCGTGCCATGGACACCGTGCTGGCAGGTCTAAAATGGCAGAGCTTCCTCGTCTACCTGGACGATGTCGTGGTATTTTCACGGGATTTCGACGAACACCTGAGACGACTTCGAGCCGTGCTTCAAGCCATCAAGACCGCTCCAAATGCAAGACGGGGCACAGCGAGTCATCGCATACGCGAGTCGGACGCTGTCTAAGGCGGAGAAGAACTACTCAACAACTGAAAAGAAGTGCCTTGCTGTCGTCTGGGCAGTAAAAAAGTTCCAGCCATATTTGTATGGAAGTCCTTTTCGCGTGGTCACGGACCACCACTCGCTCTGCTGGCTTGCGAATCTGAAGGACTCCTCCGCACGACTCGCCCGGTGGAGCCTACGACTGCAAGAGTTCGACATGACCGTGGTGTACAAGTCCGGCCGGAAGCACAATGACGCCGACTGCCTGTCAAGGGCCCCAGTCGGGGCCGGTCCTGCCTGCATCGAAGACGACAACGATGCGTGTTTCCTCGGCGCTCTGAATGTCAGCGACATGGCCGCACTCCAACGAGACGACCCTGAACTACGAGCGCTCATCGAGCACCTAGATGGACAAGCGAGTACGGTTACCCGTGCTTTCTTACGAACCCTGCCTATCTTCCAGACGGCAAGGGCTGCTGTACAAAAACAACTTCGTCAACAACAGCACAGCGTGGCTATTGGTTATTCCTTCCAGCCTTCGAGAAGAAATCTTCCAAGGGTGTTATGACGACCCAACGGCTGGACACCTTGGCTACAGCAGGACGCTCGCCAGGATTCGAGAAAAGTACTACTGGCCGAGGTTACCGATACTGTTCACCTCTACACTCGATCATGCCACGAGTATCAGCGACGCAAGAAACCGCCGACGAAGCCGTCAGGACTTCTGCATCCGATTGCTCCCCCGTCCACGCCGTTCCAGCAGATCGGAATGGATTTACTTGGCCCTTTCCTGCCGTCAACGTCGGGAAACCGCTGGATAATCGTCGCCACCGATTGCCTCACACGGTACGCCGAGACGAAAATCCTTTCATTAAGTACGGCTGTTGAAGTCGCCAAGTTTTTCATTGAGTCCATTGTCCTCTGGCACGGCGCCCTGAAGTCCTCATCACAAACGGTCGATCTTCGTTCATGGCCGAGCTGACGCAAAAGATCTCCTTCGTCTCAGTGGCACCGGCCATCGTCGAACCACTGTGTACTATCCGCAGACGAATGGACTAAGAGAACGGCTAAACAAAACTATCGCCGACATGATCTCTATGTATGTCGACGTAGAGCACAAGACTTGTGACGAGGTTTTAGCCTACGTCACGTTTGCTTACAATACAGCGGTACAAGAGACCACAGGAGTAACACCGTGTCAGCTGGTGCATGGTAAAAAAGTAAGGACCATGCTCGACGCGATGGTACCCCATGAACCAGCTAACGATGGGAGCACCGACGCCAAGGTGCACTCTAAGAAAAAATTGAGGAAAAAGGTAGCATCGGCGCGTCTTCCACCCTTCCACTGACGCGCACCCAAGCGGACACGAGAAAAAGGGAGGAACGAAACGTTTTTCTCCTTCTCCAGGCAGACGGGAGAAAGCTTTCGCCCTCCCGACTCATCTTCTTTCGGTTTCGTTTTTCGAGCATGTCGCGCACGTTGTTGAATAAATGTTGTTGAGGTGATTGAGCTTCAGCGGTAACAAAGGCCGCCTGTAATTCCGTCTTCTAGTCCAAACATGCGGAACATTTCGGTTGCATTGACGTTTTTATCACTAATTTTATCAAACGAGCAAACGAAGCCGCTAGAAACAGCGAAGTTCTGGAGCAGTGCCAGCAGCGCTACGCACACTGGGTAAGATGGCAGTCTCCGGATTGCGGGACCCACGCGGAACTACAGTAGCGGAACCACGCGGAACTGTGTCGACGTTTTCGACGTTATGGAAATCGCACGAACTGCGTCCAAGACAGGCAGGTTGTGCTGCCGGCTGCCTGGGTGCCTTCCGTGCTGAGTTCGGTTCTGTTTTCCGATGCCGAGTGCCAACCGGCGTTTAGCGTGGTTCTGTATTTCTGCTTGTGAGCAACATAGCAGCAACATCGTGATGAAAGTGTTGTTGGTTGTGAACAGAAGACTGGAATTATCACCGATGTCACCGTGTGTTCGCGTATCAGTGGTGCGAAAACAAGATGAGATGACGTAAACTGTCGGGCATTGATGCCGCTGGTCGGGCCGTGATCAGAGGGGGCGGGGTGTCGCAGGTTGACATTTCGCTTTACATTAAAACGTTTAAGACCACTTGAGGGATTAGGTGCAATCGATGGACGTGCGGATAGTCATTTTGGAACGCTGGTCTGAACAGTATGCTCCTATCGTACAGTTGGTACAGTGGCCAATGTGACTCGGTTGTCTCCTCCCCGAGAGCGATTGCGCTCTGGGGAAAGGACTGAACAGTACTAAATTATGACGGAAAGTACGTATATTTACAGTGTGAAATTTTAGCATAAAAAAGAATAGTAGGTAAAATCGGAAAAAAAGCTACCCTTTATTTTGCTGTTTAAATATACAACGGTTCCTGGAGGAACTGCCCTCCAAGTGGCGCGCTGGGATGAGCGCTAGAAGTTTTCGAGCTCGCCACGGCGTAGCTCCGTACACTTAACACGCAAGTCGCGGCTTTGACTGCATTCAAGTTGATCGAAAAGCGATTTTTCTGCCCGTGAAGCATCACTTCCAGCTGAGTGAATATCCGCTCTAGAGAGATTACTTCAAGACGGCAATTGCAGCCGTGTGCGAACAGCGCAAATAGAAAAACAAACGCTACAATAGAAATACAGGCTACGACGTGCCTTGCGGGGAAAAAAACTCATGGCTTCAAACCGCATTGGGGCGGCTTGATTTATAGGCTTTCAAATAATTATGGCACGATCGAGCGTTTACTGATTCATCCCCTGAGCCATTCAAAATACTTTCAAAGGTATGACATTGATGGGGAAAAGTCAACACGCTGGGAATATTTTTTTATTGCTTAGGGAGTCATCGAGAAATTCCGTACGTTCAAAACGACCAGTATAAAAGACGGAAACACAGACAGCGGGTGGAGTGTTCTGGCTAGTGTGCCGTTGTATGTGTATTCGCTCAATATATGTTCACCTGTTGCTTGTAGTATGCGTAATGTGCGTAATGTGTGTATGGTAGAGGTTATAGAGCTATTATAATGTACGCTAGAGGTTCAACTGGCGCTAGTGTCTATGCGACTTCCGGGAGGCGAATTGAAGCAGACAGCAACCAGTCTACTTTTGCGGTGCTCCTGTGCATTCCTATGGGAAAACGCGCATGGATTTTGTCTCTTCGCCGGAAAATAACATGAATAACTTTTATTATTTCGGTCGTACCGGATAGTACGTGCCTTTAATGATGTTGTAAAAGTGTAATTGCTTTAATTACAGCATTTTTTTTTACCATTGAACGATGTTACGCTTCGCTATATTTCAGGCCCAAACCTCTGTTCCATAGCAGGTATGTAAAAACGAGAGACGATTCTGAGCTAAATAACGATCGAAAGGGATGTAGAGTGTGTTCAAGGTTCGCTAGCATTTCGGTGGCGCTTATATATTTGTAATATGCCCGTCCTGTCACTCTATGAATACGACTCCGTCGTGCATTTCCACGATCGGTTAAAGAACATTCGAATGTAAAAAAAAAATAAAGTACGTGGGCTACGAAAGGTTATCTTTTTGTTATTTCCCATGCCAGGCAATTTTTATCGGGCACCTGTTTTTGGCTTCTCCCTATTTGCAAAGATTTGGAGCGTGCGGGTAATGCTTTGAACCCAGAAGAAGCATCTTCGCACATATTCATGAGTAGAAGCAATCAAGCATTTCTTATTTATTGGAAATCGGACTATATTACGTGGCTTTCAATTTATTTTGATCGTCTGCATGCACAAGGAGTCACTTATCCAGTGTTACGGCGTAGTTCTTGCCTTCTCTTTTAGTTTTCCAGATGCCTCTCGTTCGTTTGGCACGTATATCCTCCATGCTAGAAAGCGCCGACGCCGTGTCCGCGCTAACAGTGTCCGACAGTGCACATAAATACATGTATGAAGCCGTTTTAGCACCGTTTCTCATGCCACGAATTTAAAATAAAAACGCCGTAACTGACCAATAATTTCGTCCGCGTGACTGAGAAATGTTCCAATGTGTCTAATTCGCACGAATTATTCGTGATATTTACTCTTATAATCGAGCGCAGAGAGAAAATGCACTCGCTTTTTCCCATAGAAATGCATTATCGGAAGTCATTTCGGACTGGTTGCTGTCTGCTTCAATTTGCAGCAGCACACTAGCGCCAGTTGAACCTCTAGCGTTCATTATAATAACTCTATGGTAGAGGTTCCCGAAGATTCCGAAGCGTAATGGTGGCCTCAGGAAATAAACATATTTTTTGTGGAACATGAATTGGGCGGTACCTAGCGCTAGCTAGCCTAGCTACTTGCGATTACTCTGCTCGACCCTGCCATCTGGTGGCAAGCGATTTAACCTTCTCTCACGGTACGCGATAAACAGCGGCTTCGAGTTTGCTCTTTTGAGAGCGGCTTTTGGTTTCGCGGATTGCTTTGCCATTTCTCCGTGATGTGCGGTTGACGAAGGAATGCTGACTCGAGGAACAGCAAAATAAGACCTAAAGTGCGCGAAGTAACTGGGTATGGGTTGTCTTCGTTTAACATCGCAGTGCTGACGACGAGAAGACTGAGTAACTGCTTTCGAAAAACGCAAGTTTCTGTACCTGCGGGGGAATCTGGCTTCGGAAATAAACATGTACAGTTCGCGGAAAGCTCGTGTTACGCTTTTATTTGCTGCTCCTCTCGTCCCGTACAAGAGACGTAGCGTCCTCGTTAAGCCTTATTGAGCTCGATTTGCACGATTCAGGGCCGCCATAATGAGATACAGGCGACGGAGGAACTATTTGCTCCCCGGCTTCAGGGACGAATGTTTCTCTCTTTCTAAAAGAACATAGGTTACAAGAACGTTCCTCCCCTTAGGGAGGACTATCGATACCCTTTTTTCTAAGAGTGTGGTTGCTCAACGAACCGAGGAAGTTCGCCAGCTCGCCCGACTCCGAATTCAAGATCAACAACGTGTCGACGCTACCTAGTACAACCTTCGCCAGATCGACGTTCGCTTCAAGCCCGGAGACCGTGTGTGGGTTTGGATCCCGATACGACGACGCGGTCTAAGCGAGAAGCTCTGAAGCGCTACTTCCTACCCCACAAAGTGCTTCGTCGACTTTGAGATATTAACTACGAGGTGATGCCCGACGGAACAAGAACATCATCACGCCGCCCACCACGACCTGAAGTCGTCCACGTCGTGCGCCTGAAGCTGTACTACGCTCGATAGGACTGTGGACATTATGTGTCTCAAATGACTCTTTAGTTTGCCGTTATTTTATTTGATTTGTTTTGTTTTGTGTTTCATCGGTGCGATGCACTTTTTAATGGGGGAATAATGCCGCGCGCGCAGCTGCCCAAGAAGGCAACTATCGTGCTTGTCTCCCACGCGAAGAGTCAGGGTTCAATTCCCGGGAGGTACTCGTCTTTTATTTATTCTTTACGTTTAATGTTCTGGTGAATTCGAGAACATTGTTGTTTATTCTAGGTCCGAATGTTCTACGCGTCTAACCTTCTACGCCGATTATTCCAGAAGCCCACGCGTGTACATAAATGGCTTCGAGTGGCGAGCCAAAGTCAGTCTCGCCCCCGCGTTCGATCCTGCTGTTACGCCGCCATCGACGCCCGCGACGCTCCATTGTTATCTTCTGTTTCCTTATTGTTTTGGGCACACGTTCGCCCCATTAAGCGTTTAGTTTACTTCAGTTTTTGTCGCCTCATCACTTGTCATTCGTGACAATATACTATCGTCCCCACTAGCCAGCGCCAGCGTCAAAAGCGGAATGCCGCGAGCCCTAAGAGCGGCCCGCGCAATACTAGTGACACATATATACTAATCAACGCTAAATCAGGAAGGCGGCGGCTCAGACAGAAAGCAAACCCCAGAAGCCCTACAATGGTGAACCCTGGTGAACCTAAGGAGGGACTTCACGGGAACCTAAGACGGCATAGATCGCGGGGCACACGCAATTATCGCCTTTTTTCTCCTGATGCACTTTGCAGAACTGATTGCCACATTCTTAAAGGGAGATTCACACACTTACGTTGAGTCCGACTGAGGGCCAGGGTTTCTATGGTAACAGCTGCTGTTGCCATAGCAACCCTGGCACGATTCCAATTCTCTGAAGAGTATCGGCAAAATCCTCCAGTTAGTGCATTCCCTATTTGTAGCCACGTTCGGAGGTGACCGATTTTCTCGCACTTGTTGAAATTATTCTAGCATAGGTGCGTGCTTCGTGGAATTCGTCAGTGTGGTTTGAAAAGGGAATAGGATCGGACTTCTCAAGACGGCCTCTTGCTGACGCGGGCTACAAGTGCGTCGATATCTTGCATGATTTTTTTAAGCTTTTTCATTTTATGCTTTTTTTGTTTTATTGGAATAAATAATTACGAAGGCTTTTAATCTTAACGGACGTCTTACTAAAAGTGTACCATTTAAGTCACAGGTTTACCCTGGTCAGCCGGACGCACAACCGACATGAATAGCAGTATACAAGGCTGGTGGCTGAAACATTCAATTCATATCAAATACAGATATAAATATTCGTATATGATTTGCATCTCTGTCCTTACTCTTCTACTGCTTTCTGTAAAAAGAAATGGTGTAATAGCATTTACATGTTTTCATTCCGATTTGGTGAAAAAAAAATCATGAGCCATTCCATTCTCTGAAAGTGGATGACCAGCCGAAGCTGTTAAGCACACGACACAGACCCGCCCCGAGGAGCCGGAGGAAACTAGGCATGCGCGACGGGACTGCCACCCCGGGAGAGCGGAAGGAAAGGAAACTAGGCACGCAAGAGCTTTGAACGACGATAAAGAGAAGGCAGTGCGAGTGTAGAAATGGCCGACGCGGATCGCACAGCGGCAAATCTTTGAAAAACCTTTATTATTTACCTGAGAGTCTACTGATCTTGAAAACGGTGTCTATTGATAACTAATCTACTGAATAGACCTATTGCTAAGTTACCCAAGCATCGGTGAGAATGCAGGGAATGGTGCTCCACGCACCGCACGTGCCGGCGTCAGCAGCTTTAAAGGGGTAGGGAAACGAAATTTCAGCGCTCATTTTCTTGCTTGAATGTGTTGCATGTTGCACCCTAACCTCAAAAACACCAGTCTTCTGTTGAAAGGCACAAGAAAACTAATTTTCAAGCTAAATAAACGATCTTCCAATGTGCACCTTGGTGGATGCATGCGGAGCCTATTTGGGAGGTAGTCTAGCAACGTTGTGAAATCTGCTACGTAGTCGTGACGTAGCAGATTTTTCTGGAGCAGCGCCGCTCTTTGGAAGTACGCTAAACTGTTTAAAGTCACCTCGGCCTGAACGTGTTTGCCCCTTTTCGAATGAATGCGAAAGCTTGATAATGTGGATGCTTGGGCAAGTTGGTAATTCATGATTGGATGGAACAGCGCGGATGAACAGTCACACTCACATGCACACAAGAAGCAAACAGACTCGCAGCGCTGACTTTCAACTCAGTTCTATATTTATTCTTCTTCAAATCTTCAACTTCTTCACCTTTGCCGTTAATTAGAACAATTTAAATTTTTACGCACCAGAGACCAAATAGCCAATACACATTAAAAATAACTAATAATTAAATAAATCATGCAAAGACAACTAAAGAAAATAATACTAAAAATTTAAAAATTAAAAATTAAATTTAAAAAATATTAAAGCGAACAATTTCTCATCACTGTTGGTGCTTTGATGATATCTCTAGATAAACCAATTCCTTCTTTGACAAAGCTACGGATGCTAACACATTGTTTGTCCAACCTCTCTTTGTCAAAGAAGCTTTGTCAAAGAAGGAATTGGTTTATCTAGAGATATCATCAAAGCACCAATAGTGATGAGAAATTTTTCGCTTTATTATTTTTTAAATTTAATTTTTAATTTTTAATTGTTTAGTATTATTTTCTTTAGTTGTCTTTGCATGATTTATTTAATTATTAGTTATTTTTAATGTGTATTGGCTATTTGGTCTCTGGTGTGTAAAAATTTAAATTGTTCTCCTTAACGGCAAAGGTGAAGAAGTTGAAGATTTGAGGAAGAAGAAATATAGAACTGAGTTGAAAGTCAGCGCTGCGAGTCTGTTTGCTTCTTGTGTGCATGTGAGTGTGACTGTTCATCCGCGCTGTTCCATCCAAGAATGCGAAAGCGCGAAAGTCAACCAGACGCCATGATGGACTCGTTGAGGCACGTCGCGGGGTTGCTCGTGTGACTTTGCTGTACACTTCGAAGCCGCTCACACGACAGGTGAAACGCCCGTCACCCCGCGGGCACTTCCAACGGCTCGGTTGTAACGCGCTGACGGTATTGACACCACTACAACGCTGACAACGCCACCAACGGCAAAGCTCATAACCAAGCCTGTCTTGCCACGTCACGGATGCGGGGAGTCTTTTTTGTTGTTTTTGTTTGCGCCGGATATCCCATGACGCATCGCGCCCTCCGTTCGCTTCTCTTCGAGCGCTCGCTCGAGTGCACCGTTTGGAACGAAAAATATAGCCAATCGTTCAAAATACAAACGTGCGATTATGAATTACGGTTATTATCCGTCATGCTTGACCCATTTCCGAACGAAATTTGAATATTTCAATTTTTGTTTCCGTACCCCTTTAAAGGGGCGGTGCAATGATATTCAATAGGAATGTTTTTCACTTTACACGAGCTTTACACTAGTGGGACTCAAGGTTACTCGCACGCAACGCCACTGGCCAAGAAACGCCTTTGCTGCGGTGTAATTTCAGAGACAAAAGCAATCATTTTCATTCAATCTCTCCTTTTCAAAATTTGATGACGTAAAGTGGGGATCGCAGTACACCCATATGACGATATTTGAATGCTGTTCATAGATTAGACCCGAGCATTGCGTGGGCACTCGATTTGGGCTCGCGATGATTACTAGCTCAAAAAGCATTCGGGTAGTGGCCCGTGTCCAATCGCTGCAACGACGACAATAGCCGAGCCATAACAATGTCTGGAACTCAGCGCGTGTCCTGTGCTTTGCCAACCCCAGCGCGTGGCTATGATCAACATTGGCGGCATATAATCGGCTCCAGATCATGTGGTCGCTTGTTCTGGCTGCGAGTTGAGGGGGTGAACGCTGCTCGTTCTTCTTTAATTTTTTACTGGGACTTCTATTGCGTGGGGTGAAAAACGAACGCGTGTTTCATAGGTCATTAACGTCAGGGATCCGTTCTAAGCGGCATTTGCGCAAAGTACGAAAATTGTTGCATCGCGCCTTTAACATGTTCTAAAGCAAAAGCCTAAAACAAATGGCATCTTGCACGCGCGTTAGTCAACGATTTATTTTGGTTATTTACTTCGAAGTTTTTATACCGGGAAGGCGTGCGCGTCCAGCGGTGAGAGCATAGAGTTTTTCGTCACTGCGCACGAAAATCCACGTAACCCTAGCCATAAACAACTTCGCTGTAAAAAGTTCAGCTAAAACTTCCAGAACTTCTAATTTTAAAATGCTAAACAGGCTTATTGGTTCAATAAATATAAAGAACAAGAAACTCAGTTATTGTTTTAATTAGTAGAATACGTGAACTTGAGCCCAATACCCAAATAGAGCTCAAAATATATCTAGTCATAAAACACACAGAACCAAAACATCATCTCGTCACTGGCATTAAGCAGAAATGACGGCGTGGAAGGTACATATACTTTGCAGTGCTGTAACTTCGAAGGAAACAAAATGATGCAACATGTTTTTTTTATATAAAACGTTCACATGAATATGGTGGATAACTATCAAATGAATATATAAAAAAAACAAAGATTGCATTTTTCTTTTTCTTTTTTCAATTGTCTCTTGAAAGCTCCTAACTTTGTACTTTGGGACGAATTGTGAACGCCATAACAAATATATTTGTTTCGGATAAAGCAATGATTTATGCATTTTTCGAAATAACGTTATAATAGGAATATAATACATAATGTTTGGTGTTGTAGCTATTTCATTTCTTTAGATAACGGCTCAGAAATCTAGTGACAAAACGTTGAAGGAGCCAAGTTTGCGCATTTTTTACGCGAGATTCATAATCTCCACATTGCTATAAATATTTACATTAATTTTTCCCGTGATCTATAGTAAACACAAAATATTCTATACTTTGTGGTATTTGTATTTTGCGAAATAGGTGATAAACCTGACAAAAACGAAAACTTGCAAAGTCAAGTATGCAGTTCTGGCGCACTCAAACATTTTTTCTTTTATAGAATATTTTTTCACAAAACTCTTTTTGGTTACCTTCCATACACGTGTAAGAAAGTCAGATATAAAAATATAAACAAAAACAAAACCAAAAAAAAATACATCTGACATAGCGTGCGTGATCTTAACTGAACAGAGCCACAAGCATTTGAACGGTTCTTTCCAACTTCATCCCCATCGATTCTCAGCGCAAACTGTCTGGTTTTACAGTCTTTCACGAGATTTATCATAACATGCCAGCGTGCATGCTCACCGAATGTAAGCTTCCATGATACAATGATATGCATCAGTATGACTATTTTGAAGGATGAACCTCTATTCAAGTGCGCAAAAATGATCAAGTTCTCTTCGCTCTGTCTCCTCTTCCCTAACCCACAGTAAGCGAAATTGAAATCTTTCGCATTTCGTGACAAGTCTTTGCTTCCAATCCTGCGCGAGGTATGGCATAGTCTAAACCCTGAGACAAGGAGAAATAAAATAACAGACAGCAGGTCTAGTCCTGCATTTTTATTTATTCTCGTCTATACCTTTAGATTATGATGTTTTCTAACCAGTCCGCTTTCATACTTTCGCTCCTTGCAAAGTTATAGTTTTGTCTTTGTTTAATCACCAATTTGTTCACGTCTGTCGGTGAACATGGCTTTTGCTACCAATCTTCGGTTTATTTTTGTTAAAGTTTGTTTATGTTGTTCTTTATATTTTGTTAGTGTTATGCTCGCGATGTTTTCTAACCAGTTGGCCTGCATACTTTCTCTACTTGCAGAATTATAGTTTTTGTTTTTGTTTAACCGCCAAATTGTTCATGTCTGTCAGTAAACATGGCAATTTGCTTCCGATCTTCGTTTTAGTTTGTTTAAAATTTCTTTTTTTTTTTGGTCTTTATATTTTTCTTGTTATGTTAGCGATAAAACTTTAAGTTGTTTCAAGTTTTGTCATATTTTTACCTTGTACAACAGTGCACATCATCTATTGCAGATGAGGAGCTGAATCACTGCCTACTCGGAATCAACCTTTTCGCGCTACGTTGTCAACGCTAGAGCAGTTTCCACAGAGCTGCCAAAGCTACTTGTGCGAGCACGCGCGAATGAGATGCAGAACGAAGACAGTGCCGGCGCAGCAGTGTGGGGCTGCGGAAATCTGGAAACTAAGGGGGGATATCCTTTGTGGATTTGAAGCGATTCAAAAGCGCTCCATGCTCGCGTATAGACGCTTTACACACGCGCCAGATTGAGCCGCCAGAGCCGCCCTTCTCTTGTCTTACCGAGATGCCGAGCCACTGAAGCGGGCGTTGACGAGTCTCCACAACGGCCTATGCTGGGGGGAAGGACACAGTAACACTTTAAAACGGCAATAGCCTGTCCTGCTGTGGAAATGATGAAGTCAAGCGAACGGAATAAGAGGGAACAAAAACTGAAGGTCAGTTATGGCGGCGCCCATGCACAGCTGCTGTAAAGCGTCTATAGAGCGGTAAAAGATAGCGCGCGCTTGCTCCCGCAAGTAGGCACCATAAAAAAAATGCATTCTAGAAGTGCTCCAAAACAGCTTCAAAACCCACCAAGGAAATTCCCTATAAGCTAAAGCCATGGCGGCGTATCAGGAAAAAAGTTGACGCCGAGTATATTTGTCTTGCAAACGACTGCCCCTGGAACGGCGATCAACAACGTGCAGGCGGTCGTTTGCAGAAACCACTGCAAGTGGTAGAAAGAAACGCAGGTGTCGCGGACATCCTGGCGTCCCTAGAGTTCCTGTATAGGCTCCCTACGGGAGCCAGAGTTGCGCGTTCACGTGATGAGCCGGATCTAGTGCCCGTGCAGGAAAGTAGACGTTGCGCGCGCCCCGCCGAACGTTCCCCTGCTTTTGAGCGCGCCGCGCGCCTCGAACGCGCGGCGCTGCTATTCGCCGAATTCAGTCACGTGAGGAGCTGGATCAACATGCCAGTGCAGGAAAGACGGCGCTACGGGGATGAACGCGCAACTCTGGCTCCCGTAGGGAGCCTATAAAGGAACTCTAGGCGTCCCTAAAGCCCCTTCATGTTTCAAAAGTAGCGCAAGGTTCGTCGATGCACGAGACATGTGCAACGTGCAGCCCTTGGGAAGATCATGGCGGCACAGCGCAGCATTCGCAACTTTCAACGATATTGGTACCGCGGTGTGAGAATCGCGCTCCCTAGCTCCTGGATGATTGGCCTCATTAAAAAAGGGCTCGCCTACACCTTCCTGACGTGAAACATGACGCAAGGCTCTGATACTGCTCGTATATAGCAAAACGAGAATTACTTACGCGTCCCAGACCCAGCCTCGTACCGCTGTTCTACGACGATCATCCAGATGACAGCCATTTTGATAGGCACCAGTGCGCCCCCTATAGGTCGTGAAAGTTGCGAATACTCTATTTCACCTTATCATGTACCGCAGGAAAGGCTACAAGCGCGAGCTCCTTACTCTAGGGCGCGTCTCGGCTGCACAAGCTCTCGTACATTAAAGGCAGCTGCCAACGCTATGAGCTCGCGCTTCTAGCCTTCGCTGCGGTACAACATAAGGTGAAATAGACGCCATGAATTTCCCAGAAGTGGCGCGCGGCACGTGCCTCGAGCACTTCTACAACAATGAATAGCGCCACCTTTCCCAGGATAGAGGGGCCTTCAACCGTCCCAATCGAGAGCCTATATTTAATAGACGAAACAACTTCCACCGTTGGGAGCGTTTGCAATTTAATGGCGAGGGCCTTCTGCGTCGATTGGTTGCAAGTGAGCATGTGCTGCGCTGTCTGGTGGCGAGGAGAAAAACGGCCAGAAAAGGCTTAGTCGTTTGCAGACGACGACCAACGCTTTCATCACCTGCTCGCAGCTGATATTGCACACGCGACCCATAAACCACTTGACCCCGATCGAACAGTCGGAAACTCTTTGAAATAAAGGCCCACTACGTCCAAACCCTTGGCTCGTTTAATTTCTATTAACCGGCCACGTTTGCAGCAGAGTGAGCTACAGCCGGCATACGCCCTCTGTTTGCCCGTCCGAACGCTGACACCGCCGTGATTGTAGCAACCACTCCCGTTGCACAGTTGCGGCGTCAACCATAGCAGAGATTGAAGCACGCAAAACGACGACCCTGATAGGCTGTTGGAGACGCGTTTTAGGTTACCTTATTTATCGACCTTTGCAGCTTCACGGCTTTCTGTCTGAAACAACGCCATGCGCATCACTGTCTCCCTTGGGTCCTGTATTCACTGATGTATTTTAGGAAACGGAGGGCAGTGATTTCTTGTGTTCACGCTTCTTGCTTCCTGACTGGTTTTCTGGCGTTCTTATCGGCCAATGCTTCAATCTCATTGGCTGTGGAGCGATAATGAGATGCTGGAATTTGCAGGCCCTGCGCTTCTTAAGCCGTCTGTGACCATAGATGCAAGGCGGGTGTGAGTGCAACTTACCGGTCACTTCCGGCGACACTTGGAGCACACGTCTTTGGTCAGCTCGAGCCTAGTTTCCGCTGGAATGAATCGGACGACTGGATTGTGATGCCATCGGTCAACCGGAGGTGTTTTTTAAACCTCAGTGTTCTCGTGAACTTGGAGACCGCGTCATGGCATTTAGTTTTCATCCATCGCGTATTCGCGACTCCAGTAATACGGACGACACCTAGCGGGAAAACACTGAACTGGCCGGAACAGGTCCTTTAGCGATTTCCACTCGTTTCTCGTGGCTTTCCTGATTACATGTTATCGATGGTTTGCGCGATGGAACAGTTGTTCCAGTGATTCTGTCGTAACCGTAGTATCAGCATGTTACCCAGGTTGCTCGGAACCCAACCTACGTAACCACGTGAACCAGACATTCAGCGTTTATTGACGTTCACCAGCACCGTAGAAGGACAGTATAGGCAGTCCAATCATCGCTCCCTCGAAGAAAGTCGAATCTCTGGAAGCTCGCTCACGCCAACGCATCGTCGCAGATTCGAAACGTGGAGGATAAAAATCGGGGTAAACTATTTCGAGTCCAATGCTCGCTCGCTGATGCCCCAGCGTTGGCCGTGGAGCTGGCACATGGCACGGCGCGACCTGTTTTAGACCACCATATTTGCCCTATAGTGGCGTCCCTTATAAGTGCTGGAGTCGTGAATACCAAGTAAACGACACGATCCATAGATTGCCCGAGTGATGGTCGTTCTCTCAGTGACTGAACGGAGCACAATTACTGAACTAAAGCGCTCATGTCGTCTTTAGTTTTCTTTGGGCAAAAAGAAAGGAAAGAAAAACAATGACCCCATAGATCACTGCTATTCTGACCGTTCAAATATTTCCAGCCAGCAGAAGTTTTTATAGTGGGCATGATAAGCTGCATGTTGAGTCGTATATATATATATGTGTGTATACATATATATATATATATATATATATATATATATATATACGGGGAAATTTACCCATCATGCACCGCGCGGTTACGCCGTCGCCGTCCGCGTCGCCGTCGGTGTAACCGCGCGGTGCATGATGGGTAAATTCCCCCGCTAAATATATTTGAAAATTTTCCCCACTAAATTTAGCGAAAAATTTTCCCCGCTAAATCCAGCGAAAACGTTTCTCCGCTAAATCTAGCGGAAAGTTTTCCCCGCTAAATCTAGCGGAAAATTTTCCCCGCAAAATCTAGCGGAAACTTTTCCCCGCTAAATCTAGCGCAAAATTTTCCCCGCTAAATTTAGCGAAAAATTTTCCCCGCTAAATTTAGCAGAAAATTTTCCGCTAAATTTAGCGGGGAAAAGTTTCCGCTAGATTTTGCGGGGAAAATTTTCCACTAGATTTAGCGGGGAAAATTTCCCGCTAGATATTTAGCGGGGAAAATTTTTCGCTGATTTAGCGCGAATATTTTTCCGCTAAATTTAGCAGGGAAAATTTTCTGCTGGATTTAGCGGGGAAAACTTTCTGCTAGATTTAGCGGGAAAAATTTTCCGCTAGATTTAGCGGGAAAAATTTTCCGCCAAATTTAGCGGAGAACATTTTCCGCTAAATTTAGTGGGGAAATTTACCCATCATGCACCGCGCGGTTACGCCGACGGCGATGGCGACGCCGCTCAAGCCGGAAACGAAAGGCTGAACTCCATTAAGCGAATTATGTGACAAATAACTGGCGAACGCCGCCCGACGGCACGCTCGCTTTGCGCGCGACGTAGCAGCCACTGTGTTGATTCCACGCGAAGAGCAAAAGCCGCCGGGCAAAATTCGTTGGTTATTCGCAGCATATTCGTCCCATGGAGTTCAGCCTTAAAGGCTGAACTCCATGGAACAAATTATGTGACGAATAACTAGCGAACGCCGCCCGATGGCACGCTCGCTTTGCGCGCGACGTAGCAGCCACTGTGTTGATTCCACGCGCAGAGCAAAAGCCGCCGGGCAAAATTCGTTGGTTATTCGCAGCATATTCGTCCCATGGAGTTCAGCCTTAAAGGCTGAACTCCATGGAACAAATTATGTGACGAATAAAGGCTGAACTCCATGGGACGAATTATGTGACGTTTTTCCTTTTTTATATAGACGCCTCAAGTTGCGTGTGCATTGTTTTTTCCTTTTACTTTGTGTATCTAGACGAGTGTTGTTACTTTTCTATTATTTGTTTTTATTATCTTTATTTTCTTTTACGCCTATGCCCCCTGGCGGCACCTGTAGGGTGACAGGGACCTGTCAAGCTGACTGCTCAGCTTTTTTCCCTTGTCACCCCCATTGTCGCAATGGAAATAAAACTTATTATTATTATTATTAATAACTGGCGAACGCCGCCCGACGGCACGCTCGCTTTGCGCGCGACGTATCAGCCACTGTGTTGATTCCACGCGCAGAGCAAAAGCCGCCGGGCGGCGTTCGCCAGTTATTCGTCACATAATTCGTCCCATGGAGTTCAGCCTTAACTGGCGAACGCCGCCCGACGGCACGCTCGCTTTGCGCGCGACGTAGCAGCCACTGTGTTGATTCCACGCGCAGAGCAAAAGCCGCCGGGCAAAATTCGTTGGTTATTCGCAGCATATTCGTCCCATGGAGTTCAGCCTTAAAGGGGCTATGCAACAATTTTTTTACTTTGCGCAAATACCGCTTAGAACGGATCCCTGACGTTAATGACCTATGAAACACGCCTTCGTTTTTCACCCGACGCTAAAGAAGTCCCAGAAAAAAATTAAAAAACAACGAGCAGCGTTCACGCCCTCAACTCGCAGCCAGAACAAGCGGCCACGTGATCTGGAGCCGATTATATGCCGCCAATGTTGATCATAGCCACGCGCTGGGGTTGGCAAAGCACAGGACACGCGCTGAGTTCCAGACATTGTTATGGCTCGGCTATTGTCGTCGTTGCAGCGATTGGACACGGGCCACTACTCGAATGCTTCTCGAGCTATCAATTATCACGAGCCTAAATCGAGTGCCCACGCAATGCTCGGGTCCAATCTATGAACCGCATTCAAATATCGTCATACGGGTGTACTGCGATCCCCGCGTTACGTCATCGAATTTTGCAAGGGAGAGATTGAATGAAAATGATCGCTTTTGTCCTTGAAATTACACCGCAACAAAGGAGTTTCTTGGCCAGTGGCATTGCATGCGAGTATCCTTGAGTCCCACTAGTGCCAGTAAGCTCGTGTAAAGTGAAAAACATTCCAATTGAATATCGTTGCACAGCTCCTTTAAAGGCTGAACTCCATGGAACAAATTATGTGACGAATAACTGGCGAACGCCGCCCGACGGCACGCTCGCTTTGCGCGCGACGTAGCAGCCACTGTGTTGATTCCACGCGCAGAGCAAAAGCCGCCAGGCAAAATTCGTCGGTTATTCGAAAACAATGACCCCATAGATCACAGCTATTTTGACCGTTTAAATATTTCCAGCCAGCAGAAGTTCTTTTAGTGGGCATGATACGCAGCATGTTGAGTCGTATATATATATATATTAAAAAAACGGGTTTTTATTTTGTTGGAAGCCAAACAGGGACCGTTTGGAGCGCTGCGATCGCTCGATGGTGTACGTAGTGACGAGTACCACTTGACGATGCAAGGTATTTTCTCCGTTTGCTTTGGTTGTGTGCTTTAGCGTGTAGCCGCAGAAACTGTTCGTTACGTGTATTTTGTTCTTGCTATCATGCAAAACGTGCGCAAAACAATACCAAAAAAAAAAGGCGAATACTCCAAGCGAACCGATCGGAAGTTGTGTGTAAGTTTTGATGGAATCCTACGAGAGCTTCGTGGTCGCCGACACAGCCCGGATACTTCACCGTCGAGACCAACAGGCAAACTTCTACGTGCTCTTCGCGCGCTTCCCGACTTCAAGCGGCAAACGTAACGAGACGCTCGATTCACGGGTTCTGGAAACAACGACAACAATCCCAACGGCTTCAGCGGCAGCTCAGGTCGGGGGGAAGGCCTAGCAAGGTCGGTCGGAAGGCCTAGCAGGCTGCTCGTCACTCGCTGCCTATGGCCAGCGGCCTCGTTTTATAACTATGTTCGCTCTTCCCGTTTTTTTTTTCTTCTTTATATTTGGTGTCATTTTGTACGAATAGTTTGAACCTTGACCTGAAGGTGAGTTTTATCTCTTCGTCGTCCCGTTCTCATTGTCAGTGTTGTGCGGTGGTGGCGGATGCTCTCTTCGCATTGACACACTCGTCAATTCTTTTTGCTGCTTTCCTCGATGTAAAGCACAAATAAACAAGTTATGAATTACCCTCGCATTATGTGGCACGTACACCTTAATGTTTCTCGCGTGTCTCTCTAAAACCGCGCAATCAAACTGACAAAAAAAAGAAAAAAAAAACAAAAAAAAAAACGGACCATAGGAATGACAAGTTTAACGCGTGCTCGGCTCTCGTCGCGATTGGTTTCTGTTTTTTTTTTCTTTCTGCCTGACTGTTTCCGACAGGCCGAAAAAAAGAAAACTTGCTCCGGAAATTATGCTATAACAGAATCTACCTGTCTGATCACTTGACACTCCAAAGCCACGACGACAACGAGTTTGGTCGTTGTCAGTACGATAACTCGAAACTAGGTCACTAGGTCGCGACGCCACTGTTGTCGCGCCGCTTGAGCTTAATTTTGACGAAAAGTACAATTAAATAATTAGGTAAAAAAAATCAACCCTAAACCCTCGTTCTAATGAACGAAACAAACATGCGTTCCGAACGATACACCTCAACGAAGCGCAGAAGCGGTCACGTGATACTCGTTACTACGTCACGACAGCTAGCCACCAGGTGGCGCCACGTCATGTTCTCGGGCTAATGCAGAGAGAAAACGAGGGAGAGGAGGAGGTGAGAACGTCGAAGCTCCGAGCTGCGATCGGAAGGGTTAGTGGACCATCGCAAAGACTGTATGCCTTTGTCTATACTTGTTGCTCGCACGCGTTTGAACGCCGGATTCTGACATTCAAACGTCAGACACTGCACAAAGACCAGACGACGCTCTTGTTCACTCGGATCGGAGGGAGGCGGTGGATAGAAACAGACGCAGCTAGCCTTTGCGTTTATATCCTTTAATCCTTCCAATCAGAGCTCGGCGCTCTAATCTCCTTCTCTCCCTCAGTTTCTCCGCGTATAAACGCAACGTTGCACAGATGATGACGCGGTCCTGGTGTCTCGCCAATATTCACACCCAATATTTTTCTTTGTCATTAAAATACGAATACGTTCTCGCTACATTGGGGAGCCTGAGGTTCAAACTTCCCGAATCAAGAACGTTTTGATTGTAACTTTCTGTTTTACTCCCCTAGTAAACTACTTTACTAGGGGAAGGCAGGACACTCCCCGAGAATATATAGAAAAAAATTTGACAACGAAGAACCGCGCAAACACGTGTGACGGCAGCTGCAGCGGTATACCGATTTCGCATCGGCAGCTGCAGCGGTATACCGATTTCGCATCGGCGACCCCGTCAACCGCACCGGCATTCTTAGGCATCACCAGGTCACGTGCTCTGGCGGCGAGAGGAAAAAGGGGGGAGGGAAAGAAAGGCGTCGCCCAATAAACCACTCCACCAAGGGAGGATTCGGCGCGGCCGTCGTACTGTCCAGGTGGTAAATAAGGAGGTTGTCCTGCATTCCCCCCCTATAGTAAAGTGTTTGCCCTATAGTCAGCATTTTGGTCAGACAGAGAGAGGCAATCGTTCGCTGCATGCTCTACGGAGTAATTATGCCGAACGCAAACTCGTCTGCTTCTTTTTTTTTTTTTTTGTAGGGGTTGTGGTGACGTCAGACCGCCGAGCTCTGATTGGTTCTGAATGAAGAGTAGAGGGTACACCGCAAAGCAGTTTGCCTTGAGGTCTACCCACTATCTGACGTCACCGCAACTCCTGCGTAAGAAGCAACGGCTTAATTGCTCTGCGCATAAGTCCAACTCCGCGAGGCGTTATAGCTACGTTCCCGAAGAGTGCTGTAGTTGTCGAAGGCCTAAGAGACGCGGGGAATGATTAATCTTATTCGCAGTTCTTGCATCGTAATTCGTGCCTTGGTATTCTGATCGGCTAATGGTCCCGATCCGACTGGCTTCAGGGTAATAGTAAGATACCCTGAACTCACCGCGTCCCAGGTTTCCAAAAGCCGTCGGTTACTGCATGTAGTAGCGAAGAAGTGCCAGCTTAGAGCAAATGCGGCCAATAAATTGTTGCGTGTCCGCCCCTTCTCCCTCCCCCCCCCCCCCTTTTTGTTTCTGAAAATGACAGCGTTTTTTTTTGTTTGTTTTTAAACACCGTAAGTTATTATTATTTTTTTGCAGCCAAGACAATGCGGGCAGAAAGAGAAGGAGAGGAGTAGACAAGAGCGCGCCTGGACGTCCGAACACCGAGCTCTGGTTGGAATGATTGTGGGTAGAGGCAAAGCTATCTGGCCTTTGTCTCCACTGCACTCGTCGAACTCGTTAGAAGGCGTAACGCCTGGGTTGGGCGTTCTAACGCGTTCGACGAGTGCAATGGAGTCAAATGCAGCTAGCTTTAAGACTACCCACTAATCATTCCAACCAGAGCTCGATGTTCGTACGTCCAGGCGTGCTCTTGTCTGCACCGTCTTACTCGGTTTCTGCCTGCGTTTTCTAAACACACGTGATTTTCTTTTTTTTTTTTTTTTTAGGGACATTTTTCGTATTTGTGAGTTGAAGAATTTCGAAGAGCACAGGAAGGCATTTCGTATTGCTTGACCGAGGAAAATAGACACTTTTGCTTTAATTTGTCTCACTCCAAAGTACATGTTGCTTGTTCCGACTGAATTGTTTTGCATACTCCGCGTCCGCGTACACTGATCTTGACAAAAAAGAGCCACACAGTAAAGAGGGGAGAGCAATAGAGGAGCAGCAGTCTTCCGGAGAATCCGCGAACAAGCGGCAGCGAGACAAATTGAATACACCAGGCAACATAAACGACAGAGCCCACTATGGTTTCTAGTTACCACACTACATTCCTTCATTTTCTCTCTCGCTCTCTTTCACATACACACACACACACACACACATTTAAGTTTACGCGCAACTTAGAAGGAACCACAGAAAACTAACGCAGTCTCGACCTAGACTGGAAATGTAATTTTTGGGGATGAGACACAAAACCAAACTCAAACATGACGCAATGCTCGGCTCGTCCGCCTGGCGAAGCAGACTCACGCTACGGCTTCGGGCGTACACAACTTTCATTCGCCAGTCGCACTTTTCGCGGAAGTGGTGCGTCGAGGTACATAGCAGGACTTCGTAAAATGGCGCCAAACGTCCTCGAGAGATCGTGTCCCGCCACCGTGTTTAGAACGTCTGTACACCGTCGCCTGACGCCTGCTCGAACGTTGTCGGGGAGGGGACGGCACAGTCCTCTTTCTCGGACGCATTGCGCTGTCTGCGTTTCGATCGCGAAAACCGCTCTGCAAAATGTCGTCGTGTCCTTCTTGAGTGTCACTCGCAGTCTTAACCAGCACACGCATCGAATCCACTGTCGAGGATCAATGAAAACGTTCGGAGGCGATCACGAAGTTCGTAGGGAAGGGACCTGGTGATACACGAAGTCACACTCGCAGGGTCGCAGGGGCGGCAGCCACTCACGAGCTTTTTTCGAACTCTGCGTCATTTGTTTCTTAGATTGCCTCCACCCTGTCTCCCCTACACCACAGACTAGCACATGACAGACACCAGTTCACAGGAATGCCGTGGTTCTCGGGTAACGTGCGAGGACGGGTTTTCTTTTTTTATTTTCATCGGGAGGGCTGGTGTTACGTCAGTAAGCAACAAAGGGCAGGTAACATGGAGCAATGCTCAAAAGTGGGGTTCAAACCCATTTATTTAGTTGTCATGTAGGTTTGACTTTTTTTTAAATTATTTTTACAATATACACACACCTAATTTAGGTTACTCGGTTATGTGGCTGCGTGAACGTGTTCAAGGAGAAAGTTTCGGGACTGAGTGGAACTCGCGGAACAGAGGGACAAAGAGAAAGACAAACAGGGTTGGAGAAAAGATAATTGAGAAAAAAAGGGGACGAAAAGGGAAATAGCAGAATGCCTCGAAGTAAACACAGTATCAGGAACACAATGCTTTTCAGGCGATGTTGTGTTAAGAGATGCACCGTGGCAGACATTACTGTTCTAGTGGCAGCCGTAACACCTCTAAAGATACGTATCAAACAAAAACAGTTCTTGGTAGAAGTAATCGGCCGGTGCTCCCATACATTTCTGCGAATTCTTTACATAACGGTGGATTTGTTGTTCTCTGGTCGTTCTGTTATAATTTTATTTCTTCGTAGTCAAACATTCCTTTGGGAAAATCGTGCGGTGGATTGTAGCCCATGTCGGTAAAACTAAATGACGTATGAGTAAAATATTCGCAGTACAACCCCGACCCGTTGCAGGAAGCTGGCAGTTACCTATGGAGGGCACAGTTTCATCGACATCGGTCTCATGGTTGAACTTTTTTTTTCTTTTACGCCGAAGATACTTTTAAGATAACACATTCTGCAGGCGCCCTTAAAACTAAATGAACACAAATGAGAAGTACATACTGATTCAATGAATGTCTCGTTTTATATTAATATTTAAATCACTCCACCACCTCATCACTTCGAATAACGCACTGTTCAATATGTCAAGGCAGGTAAAAAAAAAAAATGAAGCATAATAAAACACACGGTAAGGTTAAAAATCAATCTGAGTTGTCACTTATCTGGGTCTCTAAACTCGTCAAACACAAAGTTGGGGCTGAAGTTGACGGAGCGCAGTAATTGGCCTATCACGACAATGATCTCGTGCGTTTTTCGACGACGTCCAATCGGCGAACTGCGCGAACGTTCTGCTCCAACCTTGTGTTTGACAAGTTTAGGGCCTCCGGACACTTGAATGACGCAGTTACCCACACATTGCTCGGAGATTCTAAATACAAAATAGGACCAGTCGGAGGCCGACGAATGGAATGAAAATGAGTAATGACTGCAGGGGATGCCAGCTCAAAATCGGTATGAAGACTCGGACACCGTCACTTGAATTTCGACTCAGGTTTTTGCGAGGTATATTCGCGCCTCTTTGTTCTGTCGTATCTGAGATCATTCTTGTTTGTTGCCTGCTGGGAATGTCAAGTTAAATACTGCGAGGAAAAGAGATGAAGGGACAGAGAGAGAAAAAGTAATACTGAAAGTATGCGCGCTGCCAGCAGGTTAATCTGCAGATGTGACAAAGCAAAGAGAGTTTGTGCGAAGTACCTCTCAGACAAAATCACACGACCGTTTCTTGAATGGTTACGAAAACACACGATCGAGGGCATGCGTCGCGACTTTTTTTTTTCACACCCAAATACCTACACGCTCTTCTGTAGTTTTTGAAATGTTACGGCTTTTCTGAAACTGTCATCTTTAATCGATTTGTTTAACGCGTTTATGAACAGTATTGCGGCAATGATGAAAGCAAATGGTCATGTAATATATTTCTCGCCGAAGTAATCAGATTTAATTTTGAGTTTCAAGATAATTATTACGTTCGTTTTACACGAAATGAACGCTTACATAAAAACAAGGCGTTTTCCATGCAAAGTGGCCAGACTAGCTGAAAAAAAAAAAAAAACGCAGGGCGTGGTTTATTATGATAATTCAGGCTTCTTGCTTCGTGATTGGTTCTTCTGCTTTCTATTCGACCTCATTGGCTGCGGAGTGATAATGAAGTGCTGGGGACTCGCCCTACCCTGCCCTTCTTAGGATGTTATTGACTATAGTTATTACTCCTTTTATTAGCGTGACCGACTACAATGCCCTCGTCTTAAACAACCAAGACTTAAGAACAAAAAAAAAAAAGAAAGGACAACACTGTGTATATGTGTTGTCCAGAGGCCGTAGTTGCAAACGTATATAATACGTTTACAAGTACGGCCTCTGGGCGCCGTCATCTTGCTGCTGGTGTGGTTAGATCGTCTGATAGGGAAGCATTGCTGAGGCCGTGGGTAGCCATGGGCAATGCTTGACTATCAGACGATCTACCCACACCAGCAGGAAGATGGCGGCGCCCATGGGCCGTACTTGCAAACGTCTATAAGTCTAGGGCGTTCAAGATGTCGAAAGTTGACAAGCCCGACTGCTTGTTCTCTGTTATTTCTACAATGCCATGTTGCTTTTATCGCTGTCTAGCTGAAACATATAATAATAACTCAAATGCCCACGTTAATTATCGAGCACATTCAACGTGTAGTCGGTAATACTAAAAAACAAAAGAAACAAAAGCACAATCGTTAAAAGAAATTCATTGGAACACACCGCAAAGTAAAAATAACAATAAAAAAAGAAAAAGAAAGAGGCCCGCAGCGAAAGGCCGAACGTAAAACCAAGATGACCGGTGGCCGAAAGGGGAAGGTGGGTGATATCGCGATAACACGGTAAATAATCACCGGGAAACGCGAATGAAAAACCGATTCGCGATGCAATGAGTAAGTATTGATTAGTAGGGTCCGCTCCATAAAACAAAATTAGAGAGAGAGAAAAAAAAAAGGCACAACCTTCGCTCGCTTGTGCACGTATACAGTGCACGATGAGCGATCGGTGATGAGCTGAATGGGCGCGGTAAGCGTGAACAATCGGTCACGCGTAGTTCGGGGAGAACTCAGTGATCCGTATGGATGAATGAATACGGCTAGATCCTCCCAATCGGACGGCGGCTCGCGCCACCTAGCCAGTGCTCGGTAGCAAAAGTACGAAGTGCGCTACGCACCCCTGTAATGACTCTGAAGTGACCTGAACTGGTTTTCTGCCTTTTTTTTTCTGAAACCCGATAGTTGGGATGATGAAGCTTTTATTATTTTTTTTTTATTGGTGAAATTGTTCCGACCAAGTTGTTTCTTGGAAACTTTGGATTGACCGTGCGTCGTTATCCAGGGAGTAAACTGGCATGCCCAGTGAACTTTACGAATGAGACAGGTTCAGCTAAAGGTTGGTAAGTTGAAACGTAAAGTGACGTCTAGCTACCTTGGGGCTGAACCTTTGACCGTTATGTGCCTACTGTCTCGTATTTCTCAGTATTGAAATGTCGTTAAACACGAATTCGAAAGATTTTTCTTATTTTTTTTTCTAATCTAGATTGTTGTTGATGCAGACGATGGCTGCCATAGCCTGCAGCTGCCGGAAAGCCACGAGCTAAGAAATACGTGTATAAAAAATTCCTTCTACGGGTACAAAAAAAGTTCGCACGTTTCCAATATCTATCGCCAGCGTTTAGCATGGTGACAAACGAAGATTGATTGTCATTATCACATTCCAGAAAGTTCGATCTAAACTTAACAGTCTATAACGAATTAAAAAAAAGGAATGTATATACAATGTTTGGGGGTATTAGAGATGGGAGAAAAACAACAACATTTAGTACTAATGTCTGAGCATGTAAAATAGAAATTGGTTAAAAAACAAACACAAAAAACAAGCCAAGCAAGGAATAAGACGAAGCGAATGCGGAATTGAGTATAAAATTAATGTCAATAGTTAAAGTCGATACTCGGACCAATTTAAGAATTTCGCGTTGCCGACCGCCGGCACAGGGGCGAAGTCTTCGAGGGATCGTTTCCCTTGGTGTCCGTGGAAACGGGCACGGAATATATTTCAAGCACGTGCTATAACTTAAACCGTTTCTTCAGAGGCTGCTCGCAACACGAATGGCGTATAATAAAAACTAAGACAAAACAACAACATAACAATACAATATTTAGAGCGAGAGAACAGCGCATTCCCTCGAAGATGGTGACGCCGCCAGCGTTCCCACGGCAACGCGAATCTAAGTGTGATTGTCTCCGACGCAATAATTGTCGGCTTCTTTGAGCGTCGTCGTCCTTCGAGCGCTAAAATGATTAATGGGTGGTTCCTGGTCACGCGCTACGGCCGCTTCGTACCGCCATCGCCTCGCTCCGGCGACCTCACGCGTCGTCGTGAAAAAAGCACAGCGACATTGTGAATTTCCCGAGCTGGTGTTTCCAGATGTAAGAGTGGTTCCAACTGATCGAGCGGGTCTCACGCGTTTTGTAGGCCGCGTTTTTTTTTTTTTTTGCAATGCGAGCTGCGAGCAGGTGACGACAGTGCACCCCTTCGCCTGCAATCCCTCCTCGCCATGCGAAAAACGCACGCACGAGCACGTGAACCCAACGTGCGCGGGAGCTGTCCGCCATCAAAATGCAAACGCTCTCCATGGTTCGAGTTGTTCCCTCTGTTCGATCTTGGTTCTCTATTTAAAGTTGATCGCTGCTGAGGCCGCGGCTCAAGCGGGGACAAAAGTATCACGCCGCGGGAGTCGGCGTTCGACGCGCGTCGGCGCGCGTCCGACAAAGCGTAACTATACGTGGGATACGCGGCAGTGGATCGGGAGCACTTTCTCGAGTTAATGGCTCGCGTGTAATTTTGCTTACACGTTGTTTTCGTTTTAAGATTGACATCAAATTGACATTTCGTTTTTGTCTGCCGCCAATTCGGCATCGATATGCTGGTAATTTTATCCAGATCTATATTAGTAGGATCAAAGAAATTATAGTTCGTTCTTTCTTCGCTTTATGTGCGAACGAAGTTAGAACTACAAGCAGCAGCATCTTGCCGTGAACGACGCTTGTTGTGCACGGGCACGCGTGCTTGGCAAGGACGCTCAAGTCCCGTAGCTCGTTCATGTATACCTTCTGCTACTCTCGCTCTTAGAGTAAAATGGAGTGTTTTGTCTTTCCCCGTTTGAGTTTTACTTCAAACAGAATTTTGGCTGCAAGAAAACGTTCGAATAACGTTTCCTTGCATTATCGCATCTATATTATGTTATTATCGAAGAAGCGGTTCTGGGTTGTTTGTGATTTGCGTGGTTCCTGCTCGTTCTCTGTTAGCTACCCTTCACAGTGAGTAGCGACCCTATGCTCAATGACACTCGCCGCGGTCACCTTGATAACTTTCGTTCCTACTGAAGGACAAGAGGCACGCAGGCAGGTCGTTCGAGGGAAACTTATCCGTCTAGCTAGATCACATCGGTTCCGTTTTTTTTTGTTTTTTTTTTGGTTGAAAGACTGTTAGAAATATATTGTATTCTACGAAGATCGAACCCCGCACAACGGAATAAGAGCCAGGGTACCTCAACCCGACAACGGTTTGGACACTGGACAAGATGCTCGATCGACGCTAGGTTTCACGGCATCTGGACAACACAGAATGCTCAGTTACGATTTGGTTAGGGAAGGAGTGAAGCAACCAAACAAAAGTTACTAAATGAAAAAAAAAAAAACGCACGACGGACACTTTGAATGGTCACTAAACTAAATTTTGACAGGGATAGTTCTGTGCTCAATACATGTTTACAAGATGTTCTAGAGAGACATCCTAGATGTGCGTTTAATTTTTTTTTCAGTGCACCCGGGAAACCAATCACTGAAACATACGACGGAAGCTCGGTGTAAGATTAGGCTGAAAATATGTGTGGACCTAAAATGAATTCTGCGATGGGACACATACTACGCAGTGTCCCATCGGAATCGGATGCAGTAGTTCTACGACTACAGCTAAATTTGACCTCTCCATTCGCTGAACTTCATCCGAAAATTGCATTGACTTTTTTGTTTTCAAATTCTTTGTGAAAAGTAAGAAATTATTTTTATTTTTTTTAGTAAGCGAAGAAGCGTCCCGTAAATCCTTACGCATTCGTAGCATATCTCTTCTTGTCCCGTGTGACGTTTTGCTTTTGAGGAAATGAAAACAAGCTTCCTGTGTACGTGATGACGAAGGTTTGGACATACAGACGCACAGTGAGCTTGACTACTTTTTCTTCTTTTAACCGGAGGTTAACACTTAGCGGAGGAAAGGAGACGGCGTCAGGTGCAAGGAAAGCGACTGTTATCACGGCACCTGGGACTTAGTTTGTTCGAAATCCGCGAGGTGGCAATTACGTCGCTGAAAAATGTCAATGTGCCCAGATTTGAGAGTGTTTCTAACTGCTCAATCTGGGTGACGTGTTTTACGGACCGCGTTCGAAGTACAAGCTGCGCAGGTGAGACGAAAGCGTGCCGATCATCTGCCCGCGTCTCCAAGCATTGCTCAGTCTCTGATCCGGCTATCTTTCTTTCCATGCGGCAACGCACGCGTACTTATGGGCAACCAATTTGAGCAGAACACAAAGGCTGCAGGAGGTGTCCGCCATTACACCACAAAACGCTCTTTATGGTTTGAGTTGCTGCCTCTCTTAAATCTAGAATCTCTTGAAAATGCCGATGGATGTCGGATGCTAGCCTACAGAAACTTTCTGTAGTGGGGCTGCTTGCGTTCGCACATCTCGCCAGCCAAGGATTCCCTGACCGTCCTGAGATACGAGGGTTCAACTTTTGGCGAACCAGTCTATATAGTATACGTGAAACGCTTTTGCGAAAACTCAAACACAAAAAAGCAAAAAACAAAAAAACACCTTTAAAAGCAATTTTAAGAAGATTTTTTTTTTTGTACGTTTACGGCCCCTATAAAAACGCCAAGCCATTAACTGTTGTCCTTCTTTTTTAATCACTCCGGTGCTTGCTCACGACTTTTCAATTTAGTTTGTCGTTGGTTCACTGAGTCTACTATCCACGTCACGTTGTTTCACTGCCCAGCCATGTCCGTTAAGGCAGTTTGCTCACTCAGCAGCGGCGAGCATTTAGCGGACGTTGATGCTTCTGCTAACCAACGGTGTTCCGTTCTCTAAACTCGTTTCTAATTTACTAAGTAGAGGTGCTCTCAATCCATATCACGTCGAGGGATTAGTGCAAAGTTTGCACCTGTTCTTACGTTAAGTACTATCTCAAATTTAACCAGGCAATGGGATCCTTTCTGCGAATGTTCGGTGGCGTCCCGATGACCAGCTCTGCGCATGCGTGTGGGTAACCCCGGAAAATAAACTACGGTGCTGTGGCGTACTCTTTACCTTCGTAGCGTTGCTGTTTTCCTGTTTTCTTAGGTCTCTTCTTTAGTAGGGCTCTCCCATTGATCTGCCATTCTATGCATAATAGTGACTCAGAGATTGTTCGGAGAGTTTCGGATTGGGGTCTGTTCTGTGTATGCACGCCTAATTGTTCTCCGGTTGGGGTCGTAATCTAACGTTTTTGACGTTATTCTGTGTAACGTTCAGTCTAAATGTGTGTGGATGGCGGTGTCATCGTGCATATGTGTTTATCTGTGTGTGCGTGCGCGAGTGTCTGTTTGCGCGTGGGCTTTTGATGACTGTTTCTACTCCCAGCGGTAGTTGTGGAATCTTGCGTGAGCGATAGCAAATGTCGGGTAAGTAGATGGTAGTTTAACAAAGGAAGCGGGCTGTGCGCAAGTTTAGGGAGTTCGCTGTCACTTTTGAAGAAAATAAGGCCTGGGAGAGGAAAGTGATTATAATTGAACATACTCTCCAAAGAAACGCAAAACAAATTTACACAAAGAAAGAAAGAAAGAAAGATGACGCGTGAAAAGCATTGTGAATGTTCAAGAGAAAGTGAGAAGATTATTAAAGGCTCATCCAAAATGAGAATGCGTGGCACGGAAATAAGAAATAATGAGAACCGTGACACTTCGAACTCAAGAAACAGGTGTAAACTTTATAAAGGTTGCATAACCTAAGATAGATTGATGAAAATATAGTTAAGCCGAAACTACTTTTATTACTCATCTAGATATCAATATCGACAAAATAGTGCGAGGAAAAAAAAATAAGTGATTGCGAGGCAGAGAACAGCTTTCGAAGTAAAATGACGTACTCAGGCATGGCGTTATTCCTAATATTAGGATTGCGCGATGGCGTCAAACTCTTAAAAAACTACACAAAAAAGCAATAACAATAACACACGCACACAAGCGAAAAAACGAAACGAACACACTTGACCTGCGAAAAACTAAAAAAGAAAACTTTACAGCTACAAAAAAAAAGGAGTAAACATTATGCGAAGGTTATGCTAGGGTGAAACGCGAGGGAATTACGCCGTAAATACTTCCGTTAATCTCCCTAGCTCAGCTGGGGATCGCAGAATGTGAGAGGACGGGGAGTTGGACGACTCGTCGAATGTAAGTGTGCACATGTCTGCGTGTTATTACGGCTTTCTCTTCTGCTGCCGCGCTCGCTTCTTCGTCTATACACTCGACAATGTGAGAGGATGAGAGAGAGAGAGAGGATGGGGAGCGAAACATTGCCACTGGCGAGCCACGATTTGCACTTGTTCATCAGGGGTGCTCTAATGTCGGTGAAAAGGGGACGACGCCCGGCCGTAAGCGAGCCAGACGCGAAAACCAGGACGGCGACAAACTCAAGCTCGCTGCAAACCGCCGAAAAAAAAAAAAAGTGGCATTTTTGAGTTGATGTTTCACTCTAAGTCCGAACGCATGCCAACGCTACGACCCTACGGAATCAATCAATCAGCACCAAAAGTTGCCTTTGCTATCAGAAACAATGAGTGCCGTGACTATGCACTTTTGGCGCTGATTCATTGGCTCCGTAGGGTCGTAGCTTTGGCATGTGTTTGTTCTTAAAGTGACACGGAATATAAAATAAAATGTTACGCAATATAAAATAAAAGAACAATATAGGGGGGGGGGGGGGAGATAGAAGTATGACCGCGTGTCGCCCACGCGAGGAGATGACCATACTGTTTTGAGCACTCTACGCTCTAAAAAGAAAATATGTGAAATCAATTTCTTTTTTTTTTTACAGAACACAGAGACAGCCATTTATGGAGAACAATGAAAGAACTCCTAACGAATGACAAAACACAAAACACAATTAGACAAAAAACAAAAAAAGAAAGAAAATAAATTGGGTGTGCACGGGGAGAATGAACGTGGCGTTTAACTTGCCCATTCGCCATTAGCCCGAGTATGCAGATTTTATTTTTAAATCTACAGTCGCTGACAGTCTAAGAAACCTGAAATAAATAAATAAATCGCGTAAGAAAGGCGAAGAACGAATTACTAGGTTAAGAAACGTGGAGATAAATACGGGGACTTTTCGAGAAAAAAGAACAGCGTTTTTCGGTCCGGATAAATAAACTATGCAACGCAGGAAGCACAAACTACTTGAGAAAGGGACGCTATAGCCGTTAGACTACAATGCGAAGAATTGAGAACGTGACCTTACATTCGTCAAAACATAATTGAAAAAAATAAACTTTCTCTATGAGACGACGCCCCTTTTTACCCAACTTCGCAAGAAAAAAAAAAGAAAATACATTGTGGCGGTCCGTATTATCTATTTCAGTAAAACAAACTTGCCAGGAAGAAAAAAAACGATATTTTTTTTTTTTTTTTCTGACAAGTGTTTTGATCCCACGAGCGTTTCCAATATCATTTCTTGTTTCGACGATTTTATGCTTCGGTGGACTTTGCCTGAAAGAAAAATTTCGTTTTCTCAATTATCTTTTTAATTTAGTCGTTTTTTTCAATTATTTTTTTAATTTAGGCAACGCCAACTCGAACGTTCGCGTTTAATCCCAAACCGCTAGCTTCGCATCATCTCGGAGTTTGAGCTTTCTGCGATGCCTAGTTTATTTATCCTGACCGAGAAACACGGATCTTATTTTTTTTCTCGGGAACTTCCCTTCCGTCACGCCCCGTGTTTCTTGATTTCTCAGTGAGGAGCTGGTAATGCCGGTTTTATGAATTATGACTGTTGAGGATATAACTTTTCAAGATCATCATCGAGCGAAGGTCAGACGTTTATTTGAAAGTAACGTGAAAACGGGTCACCCGAGAATTTCTCGTGACAACGTTATTTTCTCCACTTTTGATCCAGCTGCGATAGCCCGGGAGGCGGTTTTTTTGCGAAATTTCTATTTGACTAGAAGAGGAAAGCTTTAAATTAAATGTCTTTTTTTTTTTTTCTTACAACGCGCGGCAATTACGTTTTGTTTAGCTACTAAAAAGATAAAGAAATAGACGATAGCTTTAGGTAATGGTGATTTCACGATCGCGAGTCATCGTCGAGTTTGTTTCTGGCATCCCCCGATCTCATCAAACAAGGTTCAAATCGACAGAAACAGCGATCAACTCCCTATCACCAAAACATCACATTACAGCACAGCTTTTTTGTCGCTTTGGTTTTCAATGTAACACGAGGAACGCGCTTTGTGGTAACACAAATCACCCAGCCGTAAACAGAACAATTGTATAGAAGGGCAACGTTTATCAATGCTTCATCACCACGCAGCGCTTTGGTGGCCACCTACTGCAGAGGTGAAGGCTCCAACCGCACTCGACAAACACACGTATACATATTCACTCACAAAGTGACGGTGCTCGTAACAACAAAATAAAATAAAACGAACAACTCCCGCGTACATATATAGTAAATATACACACCCTTCTCTATAGGCAATTCATTCGAAAAGGGCGACAGCGGGGCATCAGAAGATTGGATAAGAAAAAAAAAAAAAAAGGAACGCTCGCGCACAGGGTTTTGAAACCAGTAGGTACGCATCTTCTTTTCAGCAAGAGATCCACAATCAAATATTCTGATCCTTCCTTTTTGTTTCCCCCCACCGTATCTAGCGAAGGACAAAATATCACTGGTAGACGTTTTTGGGGAAACGCAAAATATATAAATTTGTGTTTTCTTGCATGCAAATATGCTATCTCTTTTTTTTTTTTTTTTTTGTCGGCAAGAGTCAAACGAAATTGTGCCGGTTGGAAATCGCACACTTCTTTTTTTTTTCCCCATTTGTACCAGCGCACGCGACTGACATTTCGGCACAGTTGGAGCAAAACCTCTCGCTTCCAATGCCAATTTGTACTAAGCAAAAAAAAAAAAAAAAATGAAGACACGAGAACGGAATCGCTTTGTGCTTCAAAGAAATGAGTACGTTTGCGAGAATACTGCATCAAAGGAAAATAGCGAGGTGATGTCGAGGTCTGTCGTATCCGCGATGAAAGCACGGCAAAGGTGGAGTTTTATCGTCCCTTGGGACGAACGAATCTTTTTAACCCCGAAATATGGGTGCTCCTGTGTATGTATGCGGAAAGCAGACACGCTGCGGACAACTGAGGATTGGGTGAACAATAATTAGTGTCGTCGAAGTATTACAGTTGTAATACGCTCTCTTCCGTTGGAGGCAGAGCATCGACGTTTGCCGTGTTTGTTTGTTTCTCAGTAATATCATTTTTGTCTTAATCTAATACGAACAACGTCTCTGGTGGCAAGGATAGTACACCGGGTCTCCTTTTTCTTTCATTTTTTTAAGAACAAAATACGTGAACGCGGGTTTGTACAGTGAGTCGCTACGGTTCGAAAAATCTGCACCACTACGGTCCTATTAGTCAATAACGCTACCCTTGGAGTTCCTCATCTATCGTACGAAAATAGTCCTCGACTCGCGTTTTCTTTCAGGAAATAACCGAAACGAATGTAGGTATGTCAGAAGTGTCGAGGTCTGTCATCGATTTTTTTACAGGCGTCCTCCGGCTATGCACGGAGGCGATCGAGCCACGTATACACTCTCAAGGATTACCGCACGTGTACTGCACCGCGATGCAGATGGAAACGCCATTCATTGATCTTCTTCCAATCGTTTCAACCGAAAAGAAGAGAGACCGGTATCGTGCTCCAGTGGTGGTGCAGCCTTACTGGCAGAGAGGCGTCCGCCCATTTGGCCACTAAGTCTACACGGCTGTTGGAGCACCGGATGAACTCGCCGAATGAAGAAGAACAACAATGACTGGTGTTCCTATGACCGTGCAGTGCAAAGATCCCCAATGCCAGAGTCCCACCAGAGCGACTAACATAAACGGCCGGCATCGACAGATTTTGAACAGGTGCCACATGCTCGTAAAGTAAGCGCGTCTGATTGCACGCCTTCCAAAATGTACCGTCGCGTGCATGCTGCACGTCCTTGGGGTACGTCGACGTCGGTCGTTTCTGTTTGTCGCCGTAGTGGGACTCGGGATTCTCGAGAGTGTAAGTAACTCGTTTGATAAAGCGTGAAAGTTGTCACGGAAAGGAACAAGCTTGTATATTAGCGGTGTAGGTATAAGCAGCCGTAGTATACGTTCCGTGAGTGAGAAACACGTTGAACACATTTGTGGACGCAGCTATTTCTAACTCTCTCTTTCTCCTTTTCCTTCTCCTGTCCCCTTTCGGCTTCGGCTATAATGATTGAGACTGAGCAGCCACTGACATCAACGGACACTTCAAAGTTTGTTTGCACCCGAAGCTAACTTCTCTACCTACGAGGGGAGGATATCAGACGCAAAAGCCAGCACCGGGAAGGTCGTCGTACACTTTCTTCGCTACGAAGTATCACATTTGCGTTGACCTGTCACTGCGTCGTCCCGGCAATGGGGTCTGTGCGGACCGATGACGCCCGGTTGCCACGGGTATATAGAGAGGCGGTCTAGGAAGAAGAGACAATGTACACGATATTTCTGACTGCAGCAAAGTGGAAAGTTTGGCCAGTTGATTCATATTCAGATATACAAAAGCGCCAAAAACGACAGGGACAAAGAAGAGTGGAAACAACACAAGGCGCCTTGCATTGTTTCCACTTTTTTTGTACCGGTCGTTTTTGGCGCTTTTATATATCTGATCATTTCTGGCTGATTCTAGAGCCCCAAAATAAGCTACGCTTCAGGGTAAGGAACACTTCCGCCATCTTGGTGCTTCACATCATTGTTTCCCGTTCCGTGAACGTTTCCCCTGAAATGGCGCGAAAACGGTTTTTCGTTCTCTGGAAATATTAAAAAAAAAAAAAAAGAACGATTCGCAACAGAGCGTAACGTTATCGCCCAAGGTTCCTGACACCGCGTACGAAGCTGAGGAACTCGCATTTTTGAATCGTAGAACGATCGCCAATCTCACCCTCTCCGTACGATTCACCAAAATGGCGGCGCCCACAAGAAAATCGGAAAATGGGTTGGCGATACTCTGAGCGTAGATTATAATACTGGCTCTAGCTGAATCCACGACGTCGCACGCGTAGCTCAATGACTGCGCTACAGGGTACACGAATTATTCTTTCAAAACAGGGAAAAACGCCAGGTATTTTGGTTTTCGATTCGGGTGTCCGTGTTTAACGAAGAGACCAGGCTGAAGAAAAAGAAAGGGGGCGCTGGCGCCGTGCGTCCTGACTTCGCGATTCTTGTCTGCCCATTCACACGCGCGCGCACGTGGAAGGTATGGTAATATATAATATATAATATAAGTATCTATATATCTATGTATCTGTCTGTTTACAGGAATGTACATCAGCCCTTTTGTGTTTGGTTTGGGGGGGGGGGGGGAGGGGATAGAGGAAACCCCGCGTGTATTGCATACTTATGTACATAAAGCGGGGAGGGGATGTAGCAAAAAAAAGAAGTGTGTGTAAATGAAATACAATAATCTAGTGTGGGAAGTACAAGCGACGATTTTACGAGTTTTGAATGGTGCGAGTTTGTTTTATTAAGCCATGAGCATTCTTCGAATCAAACAACGACTAAAGCGGAAAAAGAAAACAAATAGTCGCGACTAGCGGTTTTAAGCTTTGTGTTGCCATTGATTTTCCCTGTTTTAAAAGTGCTATAGAGTTGCTCGGATGTGAGCGCCCGTCAGCTGACGACAAAAACGTTGGCTCTTTCTGCTAACTGGCGAGCTGCAAAACCGAATTCCTGTGTACTCTAGAAAAAAATATATATATTCCAATTTTTAGTGATCAAATTTATCGTTCATCTGGTTATAGTCGTTGACAACTTAAGAAGCGCGAATGTTGCGTAATATCCTTACTTTTTTTTGCTTTATTATTGGTTCCGCGACGCTCTTATCGACTAATGTCGCACTCTTTTTGGTCACGGAGCGGTGGTCAGGCGCTCGGAAGTCGGGGCTTGGTACGCTCCGCATTTCTAGACTGCCACTAACTATACTGTTGCAACATGCACATAAAAAAAAGAGAAGACCAACTTACGATACGTCACTGTCCGACACCCGTATATTTTTTCTTGCAACTCTTGAAACAAGCAACCCGTATTTGTGTAAGTACAAAAAAGGAACACCCAGTTTTTGCAAATATATAAAAGGAAGAAAGTCTATAGTCCCCTACTAGGGAAGGGCTGTGGCCGTTGAAAGTGACTAGCTAGGTAGCTATCTGGGATATGAGGAGCTGAACACTTTCGGGATACCGCCGAGTTTGACGGCGGGACGATCGACACCCCGGCGAAGGGGGCTCTTAGGGAAGAGATCTGGGCGGCGTTTTAGGGACGGGTGGGGAAGCCGACGACGTTCCCTGGAGGGCCGGCGTGGGTTCGCGACACACCTTACGCTGAGACCCCGAGTAGAAAAATAAGCTCAACCACACAACGCAGAAACGGGGTTCGGAGGGGGTAAAAGGGGGGCGGATTGTCGACGACCAAGTTTGGGTAGCTGAGTCGGTTCGGAGAAGAAGGAAGCGGTGGGCTAGCACGAGACACAGCTCGCGAGACCGGGAAAATCTGGGAGACGGGAGCCCTTTTTGTGAGTGTGTGTGTGTGTATGTGTGCCCGTGCTTCGCCATCGTGACGCCAGGAAGCGTTCGTCTCTCTGTTTAGTTATGGCTCAACTGGAGCCGATGGCCGTTTCAGAAAGGTACGGTCATCTACAGTGCACTCTACTGCTTGCGCCTCATGTAGAGGCGTTCTGATTGGTCTTCTGCCGACCTATTGACGCCAGCCGAGCCGGCCCGGTCGAGGCAGTTCTGCTACTCCTAGAACGGGACGCCATGGGGTCTGAGCGCCTTGAAGTTTAACTCGTGTGCTCACCTATCTTTTTCTACTAAATAATAGCCTTATAGTTTTACCTCAGCAGTAAACATGCAAGCTATGTCTGACGTACTTTGGCATCTTGTTAACTCCATAGAGGTACACAAAACCCGTATACACGTGTTCGACACGATTCTGCGGTAAGAGGCTGAAGATGCAGTGATCTGACTTTTGCGCTTGGTGGATGCTTTAGCCCAATGAAAGCCATCTGTCTGGAAGTACCAGTACGGTGACCCTTTTCCGGGTTAGAATGAAACGTGGTACAAGGTAGTTGTTTTACTGATGAATTATAACCGATTTTTCGAACGCTGCTTGCGAAGAACCCGTCTATGAACGACTAGAGATTGTAGTCGCATTGTTCGAGCCGCGTAGATGTGCATGTTCGAAGTCTCGGAAAACTCATGCTTTGTCTCGTCGCGAATAAAAAAAAAAAAAAGATTTTGTTGCCAGAGCGACGGATCTAGAAGGCTCCGAATTCCTGCGGCAAAGGTGGCTTCCTTGATTCAAAAAGCAGGTCAGTACTGGTGGCCTTATAATAAGACACAACCTGTTTATCAGAGTTTAACTTTTTCTTCTTTTTTAGCGTATTTGTGAGGTTATGAGAACTGAAGTTCTTCAGGAACATAAGGACCATGTCTACTGCCGATACACCTACCTCGGGGTTTTGATGCTAACAATTGTATCGCGGTTCCAGAACTGCGAGAACCCTGATTTCAACAGCTCACAAATACGAGCTCGGAACAGCCTTAATCTTAGGAATGCTCTGGGACCTTCTAGTTTGTATTGGAACAAAGTTTAACACAAAAAAAACAACATCTTTTGTACTTAAAGACCGTAGAGTTATTATTACGTTTTGGAAAGAGTCGTTTCTCGAGGCTACTCTGCAAGTGAGGAACCACATGAAAGAACCAAAAGCCCAGACATATGTGTGTTGTTACCGCAGTGGGTTGCTGCTGAGTCCGGGCTGACTATAGACTGCTTTCGCGTGACCTTTGTCATCACTGCGTTTGATGGAAGGGGTTCGCGCGGAAAAGATTCCGTTGCTATAAATGGCCGTCATAAAGAGCGTTTGAACTAAAACGTTGTTGCCAGCCGTGACGTGATTGATTCTTTACTTTTTACACTTTCCTCCTGCCTCGCGCTCGAGGCAGCGTGATCGATGTGGAGAGCATGTCGTCTGCTTCCTGCGCAGGAGTTGTGGTGACGTAGGAACGACCCCAAGCTCTGATTGGCTTTGATTGAAATGATAGTGGGTAGACCTTGATGCTAGATGCCTTGTCGTCTACCCGCTATTTTTTTTTTCAATCAGCCAATAGGAGCTTGGCGTTCTGACATCATTGCAACCCCTGTTCAACAAGCAGACGAACTTGCGCTCAGCATAGTACTGTCACGTGGTTCGTCTCCGGCCTCCATGATGTCAAGGAGACGCGGAGTAGGTTTATTGGCTATTAATACTAGGGGACTTAGCAATGCTGTTCTTTTGGGATGGTGCCACTCCTTGTAGCACCAAATATCGACAGCAGGCGATCTCAGGAAAGTCACAGAATGTGCACATTGAGGCACTTAATAGGTAATATATGTTTAAATTAAATTATATTTTTTTCGTGAATTGTTCTAGCTACTCTCTTGCGACTCAGACCACCCACAATTTGTGTTATAAGACAAAGACCGGACATTTCCGATATACCGTTCTATCCTGAGCTAAGTTACTCCCTCTTATTTATCGAGACGTCAAGGAATATAGTGAAGAAACGCTGGGTAGTACCTGGTATTAAAGCAAGGTTTGATCGAAATAAAGCTTATGTAGTTCAACTCAATCGCTAGAAATATTTGATGTAACGAGAACGATGTAATAACGCCACTCTTGTTCACTTTAAGAACAATAACAGAATGTACACGGATTATAAACAACAACACCAATAACAACAGCAGCAGCAGCAAAAAAAAAAAAAAAAACACTTTTCGAATAAACGTTGAAGGAATGACACAGAGGTTACAAACGTGAGCGAAAACGCACTGTGTCCCGCATAACCTTCTACTGTAACCGATATTGGCATATCGTTAAACTTAACAATATTATTCACTATCATAAAAGTAGCAAAAACCAGAAACAACGCAAACGTAACGACAAAATAAAAGAGCAACGCAGTACTACGCCAGCTTTTCAAACGTGGTATCATGACCCAATTCATGAATCTCCCGATAACCTTAACTTGATGAACCCTCAGTTTTTGTGATGCAATGTATAACTATAGCATCGCTCCTTTTGTCTCAAATAAGGAATGCCTTTTGTTTGTAAATAAATAAATCACAACACGTGAGCCTACCCGAAAGTATCGGCCCACGACGGACTCCGCTAAGGGCCATATAAACAAATAAACCGGGCTCACACATCATCCCTGAAACATAATCTTCACAACGGTATTTAACTGAGAGAGATTCCGGGGCGACGTCTGGTGCCGCTAAAGTCTGCCCAACCGCCACTAATGCACAGCCGTCGCCACGTTGATGACGTCACCGTCGCTGCTCCACAGTTGCCAGCATAGAGAGACGAACAGTCCCTTCTCCGCCGTTGTTGGTCACGGTTTGTTCGAGCGGCATGAGGACCGCTCACACGCGGCCGGCGGAGGCTTTCTTTTCCGGACAGGACAAGAGGAAGAAGGGAGCAGACACGGGTGAGGTGGAGCTCGGGTTGGGAGGAAGGCTCCCGCAGTCGATCCCGGCTTCCCGGTCTTGCGTCGACGTGGGAGGGGGAAGGTACGGCGACCTCTTCCTGGATCCTTGGCCGCCGGCCGACGTTCGCTTTTGCCTTCCTTGTTGCCTTGAGTTTAGTAGCGACCCCGGGCCCACCTTAGCAGGGCGTCTGCTAGCACGTCCAGGTGAGCTTTCGTCTGCGGAAAGAGAAAAAAGAAAAAAGAAACACCATGTTCACAAGGTTTATTCATTTGCAGTGTTGGAATAAGGCTGATTTAGACTAGGGTTTAGGGTGATGCCATCGTTTGTAGTACTCAATGCCGACAGCATGCGCCCACAGGGAAAATAAAAAGAAATCGCAGGAAACAAAATGTCGCCGTAGCACAGTCAGCGCCACGAGCGCGTGCAGGGACACGCTCTTTCACGCGCTTCAGAACAAAAAAATAATGATAACCGTTCGAAACAAAATGGCCAGATGTCATCACCCCAAGCAAAGCGCACATGAAGGCACCCTAGACTAGGGTGCCTTCATGTGCGCTTTGCTTATACTCTGTTTCATACTTAGCGTGCAACGCTGTCAAAGCTACTGGCGCGAGCATGGGGCTTGATCTCGTTGATCATTTGCACGCGTTCTCGCGCAAACAAAACCATAGATGAAGCCACGCGCTCGCGCCAGTAGCTTTGACTGCGTTGCACGCTAAGTATGAAACATAGTATAGGGTGATTAGATCTAATCGTTTTGTTTTGTTCAGGAGCGCGTGAAAGAACGCCTTCCTGCACGAGCAGTTAGCATTGGCTGTGCCACGGCGGCATTGTGTTTTCGACGATTTCTTTGTATGTTTACTCTGAGCGCGTGCTGCCGACATCTGGTTTTTGCAATGATTGGCATCATCCTAAACGGAACGATATAGCTGTTGAACGCCAGCTGGCGATGTGCTTTCACAAAACTACCGCAACGTCCTTGCACGCCATCAAGATCGTAGTCCTTCCGATAAGATAAAAGTGAGGAGGGCTCGTTCTGAGCATGCGCTGTGAACACCGCCCTCAAATACGACGCCCAGTGGGTACTACCTATATGAGGCACCCTAGTTCAGACATTTGCTCCGATTGGATTCACGGCAACCGAAACGACAGTGCATCGGAATAACCGCAACTCACGTTTCCTTCAAGAAGCTTTGTAAAGCAAACAGTTATCTCTATAGGACTATACTCCATCTCATGAGTTGCGTGCAGCAGAGGTAAAAGCACAAGCGCGAGCGTACGGCTCTTAGATGTGCTTTCCTTTCACGAGCACTCGCGAAAGGAAAGTAAATCTGAAATCCATGTGCCCGCGCCTATGCCTTAGCCTTTGCTGCACACAACTCCTGAGATAGAGCATACGCTGTCATTCGCTCTAAACGCCACAGACGGAACTGTCCTTGAGAAAAACGTACAAGGTAAAAGCGAGCTTTTCTGTTTTTTTGTGCAACACCATCGAACATCTTGCTCCTAGCAAAAAAGAAAAAAAAAAAGAAACGACAGCGCGCCGACGTATACATCTAATTTTTGTCCATCACATTGCATGTCCCGTCAAAGACACACTGACAACAATATTTATAACAAACGTTTTTTTTTTCGTTTTTTTTTTTTCTGGGCGTGTTACATGGCGGGCAGGCGTTCATGGGCTTTCGGCGTCAGAAGGTTGCGTATACACGCACCGGATTTCTGACACTTCCTACGCATTTGCTTTTTCTTTTTCACGGTAAGCTTTCTGTCCGTCAGGACAGTCTGGTAAGTACAAAAGTTGGGAAAGTTCCCAAGTCACAATCCAATCCATCACGGACAGACTCGGCTGGCTTCTTTGCACAGACTCTGTCTACAGTCCAGCTCCCTTCGCGTCTGGGACTTCGTGAGTTTCTTCCGCTTATCTCGATGATCTCCAAACAGAAGAACGAAGTACGTCATTAAAGGAAGGCAAGATTAAAGAGGGTGAATAGAAGTAAAACAAAACAAGCATAAACACATAGTGGCGGAAAATTCTTTTCGGTGACTCCCGGTATTTGTACAGAGCTCTCCTTTGTGCCCCTTTCCGGTGCAGGGCTTGTTTCGAGCTCGTCCGCTAACTGGGCGGCCTCCTGGGAATGAAGGAAGAACCATGACCACCGAATGACGTCAATGCCCAAGCGCTGATTTTATGTCTTTCTTCTTTCCTCCCCACTTCTTCGCCCTCCTACCTCTCCTCATCTTTCCCCCTTTCTCTTTTTAGTGGAGAGTAGTAGTGGCACGACGTACACACTGGGATGTGTTCGATAATCACGTGATTGCTGCCTCGTGTGAAACGGAAAGCGCTAACGGGCCGCAAATAAAAGAGACGCGCGTGCGCTTTCCGGGAAAACGCACTGTAGGGAGTGCCAAGGACAAAATAAATCTAATAAGTGAGATTTAGAAAAAAGATTCAGGTTACGAAAGAAGCGCGGAAGAGGGGGGTACACGTTTAAGAGCAGAAAGAGGGGGGATGGACGGAACGCTCTACACTTGAGGAGATCTAAAAACAAATTGTTTACGGGGTAAAACGATTTTCTTTACGGCGTTCTATGTTACCTGCTTGCGATTGAGCGCTAACTCGATAAAGTTTTGGGCGCTATTTTGGGTAGGAACTGCGAAAAAAAGAAACCTTAAAGCTGCAAACGCCCGAAAAAAAAAAAATTCCCGCGCGTTCGTTTTCCTTTACAGCAAGTGGTGAGTCCATCACCGAAATCTACGAATTGCATCCTCCAATAAATAAAAAATAGTAAAAAACAAACAAACTATGTGGCAATTTGTTTTTTTAGAAATAATTAGCATAATATTTTCGTTGCTGGATGTGCACACTGATTTTACACTGCCGACTACATCATACCACTTTTTACATATGAAATGAAAATTACCCCGTAAAACACGTTGCCTATGTATGTGTCTAAACCGCGTAAAAATCTCATTTGTCCATAAACCTCCCATACTCACACGCACCCACACACAGGTGCACACGTAAGACGCACTGCGTAGACAACGGTCATAGCGCACACCAGCTCGGAACACGTGGTACGAAAGCTCGCGCTGTCAAATCCAGTGGACCTGGATTCGATTTACACCCCTGCCTGTTTCGATCTGGATGAGCTTCGTACCGGCACCCGGTCGTGCACCACTACTGCGTGGTGCACGTTAAAGACCCCAGGCTAGCGGTTGTACCACACTGGCTAAATTGCTCATCTATACAGCTGGGAGATAGGTCTCCCGTTGAGGCAGACTAAGTTCTAGGCTGTATAAACATACACAAAACCCATTTTTGTTTAAACAACGGTGGTCGGCCGATCGCGTGCTTTAAAGTAAAAATAAGCACACAGTTTTTTTTTTTCTGTAAAGACCAGTGTTGTACCCGTTACAAAAAAAAAATGTAACGAAATCCGTTGTTCCTTACTTGCAAACAAAAGGAACGCGTTACGAACCTACGTTACATCAAAATAAAATGAATTCGTCACCATTAAGTGATGTACGTTACTTTTACGTTACGTTTTAGTTATTAATTAAACGTTTTACTGTTTTCACAGTAAAGTACGCTCATGCTCTGTATCTTAAGAAACATTATGTCCATGCAGAAACTTAGCTTAATTATACCTTATATTTTTTTCACGGTTCCACCTGAAGACTTACGAGGATTAACGGGAAAGCATATTTGAACCTGATCTACATGTCCGCTCGGAACTTCACAGAAAAACACCAGCCTCTATCATTTGCACACGAAGTAAGGTTATACTCCGTTTCGCTTTAAGTGTGAGCGTAGCAGAAGCTTTTAACCTCGAGATTCGATCGGCACGGCTCATCTGGTGAAAAGCAGAACTACTCTTTGTTTTACATTTACTTGGAGCAAAACGAACGCTAAACACCCGAGGCTGAAATCATAGGAGGCGCCAATGCAGCACTGGCGCACTGGAATCAACTGCTAAGAGCTCGTGCTCTGTATCCTTGCCCGCGCTTTGTGTCGTTACTGTGGATGTTCTGTTTCTATCCGGAATGTGGACAGAGGGAATCATCACGTGCATTATACAGAACCATGGATAAACAAGAGCATACTTCGCGCAGTGAAGCACTCTTCAGGGCAACATTCTCGCGCTTGTAGCACCGGCTGCGCCTTGACTTAAAGGGATTGTCCAGTAAAGGTTTGGGTTCCAGAAAACAATAGACTATAGTTGATTGCAAGCTAAGAAAAAACCGGAAATGCCTCTCAGAGGAAAATGTATTCCTACGCCGAGAAACGCCAGCCAATCGTTTTCATGACGTCACGATTCCGTGGACCAATCGCGATCCTTTTGAAAAAAAAAAGCTCAACATGGCTGCTGGCCTTAGCAACGCGATGCTAGTTTCTCGTGACAATTATTCTGCTTTTTTGCACCGTGTTTTACGTGCCCGAGGTTACGCCACGAAATCTTAATGGTATCGGCTTGCGTTTGCAGCAGTTTTTGCGCGACAACGTGAGAATCCAGCGACGCTATCGCCAACGAAAATTTCGAAGCGGGCGCGAGGCTTAGCACTGCTGAGAGGTGAGAAGCTACGCCGGGCGTCGTCTGCTTCGTTGGATTTCTGTCGCCTCTGCCCCACGTTGCTACTCAACATAGTACCGGCACCGCTGCTTCAATTCGCTGTGGTTTCCGCGGGTGAGCTGAGATTACCGTGCACCTCAGTGGGATCCATGACGGAAGACAAAGAGAGCGGGGCGTAGGGTACCTACATGTCTGTCTGTCTCAGGGTGAAGACATCCATTGTTGCACTAATGTTCAGCGCGTGACGCTCTCGCGCACTCGTTGCGTGACCTGGGCGCTAAAATGGCATCTATGCATTAGCCAAAGCTACGCGCTCGAGCTGATTGACACCGGATTGCGCGTACTTCAAAATGCATAAAAAAACGATTGGGCGTAAAAATGGCTGAGATGTCACCACTCAAGCAAAAGCGCGCGTTTGTATGAAGGCACTCTAGCGGGGCGCGGTGGTGGTGTCGATGACTTGGGAGGGTGCCGATTTGTCAAAACCCGAAAAGTATAATTATTCTTGTTTTCTATTCATCCAACAAAATAAAGGCACACATTTCGTGCGCAAAGCCCACAAAACTAAGTAAATCACTAAATATTTATTATTTGCAGGAACTATAAGTGCTTTGTTATTTATAATTTTGGCGAGAGAAAGGTTGGTTTCGTTTTTGCCGCTTTCCCTCAATCGAATGCGCTGGAAGACGGTATGTTAGACAGTATCTTGGACAGAAAATGAATTGGGAAGACGGTACATTGGACATGACTTTCTTTCTTTACTAAACAGCTATTTCGTTGACAAAAACGTATTCTAACTTATTTAAACGTCCTGAATGAATTAAATAAATATTGTAGTAGTTTAAGACACGTTTACTGGAGGAAGAAAAAGCAATTCCAAAACTCGATGTGCCTCCTCGCGCCGCAATGCCACGTTATGCATTGTGGGAATCAGTGGGAATCAAAATTCTATACGTGCTTCGCTCTTGGTACACAGGTTCCCAGAATGCAACTCGCGCGGAGACGGATCTATGGAAGTAGTCTATTGAATATCGTTGTTATTGCCTCGAAACGCATCGTCCGTGAAATATTTAAATTTTATATGCCCCTCTGCACGAGTAATTGAATTTAGAACTGCTCCAATCGCATCCTAGCGTAAGCGGTACTTTCGTTGGCAACATTGAAGTTCTGACGTCACATAACGCAAAGCGAGCATTTTTGTCTCGTCGTTGGCCTGCGAATGAATGTCGCAGCGTTCACTCGCAGTCAAACGTTTTTTGTTGTTTTTGTTGTTCTTGCTGTTGTGCTCGACTTGTGTCGTAGATGGGTGAGATTTTTGGATCGCGGTTGGGTGCCAGAACCACCGGGCAGCACCTACGAGCCAAGAAGTGATGTTCCACACTTTTCCGCGAGACGTGCAGCGAAGAGCAAAACGGATTGTCGTCGTGCGTAGGGATTGGGTTCCCGCCAAGATACAGATCCCGCTTATGCAGCAATCATCTTACAGACGAGAGCTACGAGCTGAGCTCTACGCGGACAGAAGGCTCGTAAGCTGAAGTGTGATGGTGTGCCAACGATATTCAACTACGTCCACTCACTCCTCACCCGAATGAGACCAAATCGGTTTGATTATGCAGCGAAACTGAAGCAAACAGCTAGGCCATCTTGAAACAAAAGTTATATTTAGCACGCGTCCAGTCCGATTCTGTTTGACCCGCGTGTGAAAATGGAGCGTAGCTACGACTCACCAAGCTCGTTCGAGTCAAGTGACGATCTCGAAATGTTACATGCATTTTGAACGATTCGCCGTTTTCCTTCGACCCGCGGACATCGCCTCCGAGGGAACGAACCCGCAGCCGCATCACCGATCCAGTGGATCTGCCGATATGTGGACTCAGGTGCCGCTTCGTCGACCCAGATGCCGCTTCAGCGGCAAGATCTGCTACCTTCTCTTTGCAAGCGCTCCTTGTCCGATCGGTGACCGTCGTAATTGTGTACGCGCGAAACGGCATACGTTTGCTCGAAGCCAACGGCTGTTTTTGAGTAATGTCCACCTAAAAATGCGCGACTCTTTCGCACACGCTCCGGGAACTGCATTACAAGAAACGTATTTCAGTAGGGTACAGCCAAGGCGAGAACATAATTCGAAACGAAATACGAGACATCCATGGACCAAAGCTCGTTATCCCGACCATCCGACGATCCATTGCGTTAGGTGACGGCACGCGGCAGTTACGGGTGCCAGCCATTGACGCTGGTAAAATTCGGGGTGCACTTCCGTACACACGCTCATGAAAGGTTTCATTAATATTGGGACATTATATATCAAAATAAAACTGACGTTTGTTTACTTGAAGGCTCCCTGGACGTAACAAGCTGAAAAACTTAAGTACTTCCGGTTTCGACCGGACAATACCTCTAAGCTGAAACGAAGTATAGGTAAGTTTGAAGTGGTTCTCAAGTGGGACTGCGTGCCTGAATAAAGAATACTTTTTTTTTTAACTCTCCCTAAGAAGTTGTAACGGGTTACCCGTTACTTGAAATAAGTAACGTTAGTGCGTTTTACGTTGGTGTTTCAAAAATGTAACGAGTACGTTACTACGTTGCCGAAAAAGAAACGCGTTACCGGCAACGCCGTTACACGTGACGCGTTGCAGCCGATGCTGGCCCGTTTTAACGGTTTATTCAATCCAGAGCAGTGACTGCACCGTGACATTGCTCTTTTCAAAACGTGTACGTGTTTTCGCGTCTTTTATTCTTAGACGGCGCTCTTCCTAGGCTTCCCTGATTTCGCCGTATACCGACGAATCTCGAAAAATAACCTCCAAACCGGTTTTATCAAAATCCGGAAAAACAAGACAAAAAAAAAAAAACAAAAAAACCTAAAACCCACAATCAGTGTTGTCTTTTAGACATTTGAGTAGAACTGTATTTCACGAATCCCGGGAACGCAGCCTCTCGCAGAACTCTTCGCGAGAGGCTGCTTCTATAGCTATACGTTCGAGAGCCACGCCCCCTATACCTCGTCTCCTTTTCTTACCGGTACCGCCGTCCTCAATGTAGTGATGCAAACAAGTTGGTTCACAGTTACAAACTAATAACAGCGCGCAAAAAAAAAATAAAAGAAAAAAAAATCACGCCAGGAGGATTGCGAAAAACAACGTTTGTATCTTGTTTTTTTTTTTTTGCGTTTCTTTTATTTTATTTTCTACGACGTAAGCAACATGTATATACACCAATGTTTTGTTAGACACCTAAAATTAAAACCGAAAAACACCGAATCTGTGAGGAAAAAAATGCCCCCCTTTTCCTCGGATTTAAAGAAAACATTTACCGGAAAACACGGAACTCTAAGGCTGCGGCGTCACTGCTGATGCACGTTGCAACATCGTATCCGCCGACGCCCTCTTTCGCATGAACGGGTTGACGATCTCGTGCTTTCCCGTAGCCCTTCCATCGACGGATATGGCGCACTGCATGCTCACGAACGACGAGGCCGTAGATATATGGGGACGCCGTTACCGCGTTTCCCCAAAATAGCTCCGGCAACGAATGCACGCGAGCGTGGCGACGTGCATGTTTGCTCGGTCGCCGATGTTTACGGGCGTCCGAGATGTATCGCGGCGGCGACATAAATTTTAATGGCCGCGTCCAAGACGGGCTTTGCCGGTTGATGCTTCGTTCATTTTCATCGTTGCCTTTTAGCGTAGGTGACACGAGTTAGAGGAGAGCTCATCGCGAGCTATATACGCGTCTTGTATATGCTATTCAGAATCAGACGTTAACTATTCACGTGGGAGGCAGTCTGGTTCGGATGGATGCGCGCATGTACAATTTATTCATGGGCAGTTTCGTCGTATCGTAATACGACTAAATATTTTGTTTTTCCCGCGTTATTGGTTTAAGTGCTCGCAGCCGTATATATGTCTGGAGTTCAGGTATGCTGGGATCGGCGATGTCGGATTTGTCCTCTTATAGCCTTACTTCGTAAGAGGGCCGTTAAAATAAGTAGTAATTTCGTAGAGCCGTCCGAGAGTTGGTCATACGTGTAGACACGGCAGTTGGCGACAGTTTAAACAGGATGGGCGCCAGATTTCACGCAGCAAACGGCGGAATTCGAATGGAGTTACGACACAGGTATCGCGCGCTAAAACCGCCCGTGAAGAGAGCGTAGACGTGACTGCTGGCTCAATTTGCTGTCGAAGATTCGTAATTAGGCGGCTACGGCCGCGTGAATGTAGCGCGCGATCACGTCGATGCGCAGTATCAGTCACGTGACTTCTGCTCAGCCGGACGTCTGATTTGCTCGGTGTCTCTGGGTGCATCGCATTTTTGGGGTCTGGGCGTATTCTGAGCTTCGTCCTTCGCTGAGACCTTAATTGCATCGTTCGCCGTGATAAGCTATTCTCGTGTTCAGCAAAGAAGTGAATTCAGATACCCTTCTTTATTTTTTACCGAGCACGGGCCTCATTTATTGATCCCCACGTGCACACTGGAGGGCGCCTAAAAGAACAAATGACTGTTCATTCACTCCGCACCGAAACTAAAGTGTGTGTTTAAAGGTGAGCCAACGGTGGAAGAGAGGGAAACACAAAACCTTTGGAGAAATAGGGTGAGATACTAAGAAGGCCCCCCTTTTGGAATCGGGATCAAAGCGCGACGCGTTAAAGCTGAAATCATCGCCGTATGCATGAACCAAACAAACAAACAAAACAACAAAAACGCTTGTTTCTTTTTAAGTGACGACGATGGTCTTTCGGCGCGCTTCATTGTCTCGCCGACCGTGGCATTGTCCCGAGCCAATTGTTTTGAAGCTCAATCAACAAAAACACGAGATGAAAAAAAAACAATACTCCCAGTCGGCGAAGTGAGGGGCGTCACCAGACATCGCACTCGGCTTTGGCTCGGCGCGCAAAGTGTACGGCGGATAGAGGGCGCAAATTAAATTGGTCCTTCCTCGGGTGTGTTTGCCCTCGCAGCCCAAGTTTGGAGAGTGAGGCCGGGAAAAGGCGCCGTCGACTGAAGAGCTCTCTGCTACCCTAGCGTATCTTCCGTGAGGAGGCGGCGTCGGAACTGGAACATGTGTGCGTGCGTGAACGCTTTGTTTGTTCGTGTGTCTGTGTACGCGTTTGCGCGTTTGCGACTGCCTTGGTGTTTGAATTCCTTTGCGGGTGTTTGCGCACGCACTGTTACTTGTCCGCATGCGCGCCTGAGCGCATTTATGTGCGCGTTTGCGTCTGCTTCTGGGGTTTTGTTTGCGTCAATGCGCACACGTGACTGTTCGTTAGTTCGTTTGTTTGCGTGTGTGTATGTGTGTTCGCTTCTGCGTGTGTATGTGTGTAGGAGTTTTCGTGCACGGGACGTGTGCTTGGGTATTTGTGTGTGTACCAGGTCATGTCTGCCTGTGTGTTTATATGAGTGTGTCGGTCGGCTTCCTTGCACGGCGTGGATTTGTTTGCGCGTTCGTGTGCGCCTGAATGTGCGAGTTTCAGCGTCTGCGTGGTTCGGCGGTCGTTAGCGTTGCTATACTTCGTTTCAATTTATCTGCGAGCGAAGCCAAAGCTAGAAGCGCGAGACCAGCGCTTTGCGCGTTTCTCCCCAGCTTGCGCGCTCGAGCAAAGCCTGAACGCACGGAGCTTCCGTGCTCGCGCTGCCAGCTTTGCCTTCGCTCGCACATAAGGTGAAACGAAGTATAGACGCTTTACAGCAGCTGTGCATGGGCGCCGCCATAACTGACCTTCAGTTTTTGTTCCCTCTTATTCCGTTCGCTTGACTTCATCACTTCCACAGCAGGACAGGTTATTGCCATTTTAAGTGTTACTGTGTCCTTCCCCCCAGCATAGGCCGTTGTGGAGACTCGTCAACGCCCGCTTGAGTGGCTCGGAATCTCGGTAAGACAAGAGAAGGGCGGCTATGGCGGCTCAATCTGGCGCGTGTGTAAAGCGTCTCTGGCATCTGCCAGTAGTGCTCGTGTCACGAGGAGAGGAAGGCGGGGCGCTAGCGCGTCGACTATTTGCGCATGTTCGATTGCCCGCTAGTCACACGATCACGCCCCGCTTTTCTTTATCTCTCGTTTCAACCAACATCTGTGCTCGGCTTTGTTTCGACTCTTAGAAATTTCTGCGTGCATATTTTCCCGCATTACACTCAGAACACCAATCGTTGGTCTTCTTTTTAATCGGTTCAGCCAATGAGAACTGCTGTCGGAATTACACTGCAACCACGCAGTCAGAGTATCACTATCACGCAGCCCAGTGGAGCCTGATACTGATCGCCCTTTTTATTTGCCGAAATGATTAAACAAATAATAATTATGATACGTCTTCCGATTACATCGCGGGAAAGTGTTCACTCAGGCTTTGTCTTAGTTGTATAATTTTCGAACCTTCGGTACTCTCAGAATTATGCACGCGCCTCTGGCTTCTACACGCACAGTGCTAACGCGGGTGCATTAGTTCAGAGAACGAAGGGTGTGACGAGAGCGCCTTATTATCGAATTATCGCTCTAATGAGTTTTGACATTAGCCAGTAAGAACGCCAAAGAACTTTATCGAATTCACGACTCGCACATCGTCCGGGTCACGGTGGAAGAATACAGAAAGCTCGCGTCCGAACGGCACCGCCTCGCCACGCAGCAAGTGTGTCGGAGGATCGCTCTCATTTCTGACAGACGCCGAGAGGTGGCGCAGCGTGGCAGCAGCTCGAGGTATCGAGGCGCGCGACGGCGCCTGCGCCCACCAGCCTCAACCCGACGGTGCCCCGCCGGGAGATGCGCCAAGTCCGAATGGAATTTCGACCCTTTTTCTTACCTCGCTCTGAAACCTCCCTTCTTCCGGCGTGGTTCGGGTTGTGGGAGGTTCTGTTTTGGCCCCCTCAAAGGCCATGAAGACCTCTTACTGTGCGTGAATGGTTAAGCCGGATTTCATTAACCCAGAAAGACGACGAGCGTCCTGACCGTGCACTTTTTTGGCGCCGTTTGATTGGCTCCCAATCGGCTCGTAGCATCGACTGCTGCCGAACTTGACGCGAAACAAAGCGTAGACATAACTGTTTGCATCAGGATTAGACAATCGCAGCACGCGCCGCCAGCGAAAGCTAATTCTCGCCTCAAAAATGGAAACGTTTCACGTCAACCCATGAGTCACTTCTGCCAGGAGCAGCACTCCCCGTGGGCGAGCGAGAATCACCTCGCGTCTTCCACCGATGATAGCCACGTAGTCCTAAGTATTTCGGGTCGCCACGAAATCTATTTGAGCGTGCGTTGTTGCTATTCTGACTTTTGTTTTTGCGTTTTCATTGCGGGGGATTTGCTACAGTGATCGATGGAGGTTGCGCGTCCGCGCCCTAATGGTGTCCTGCGTTTGCCTGAGAAAAGATCGCTTCCGTTTCTGTTTTTTTTTTTATGTTACTACGGTGCACCTTACGTGGTTACTCCTTTCCTCGTTCGTCACTCAGCTTCGTGGTCCCGCCATTGTGCGCTCGGAGACGACCGACAAAAAACGTATTGTAAAGCTTCTCTTTTTTGGCGGGCGCAAAGAGAAAAAAATGGGCTTTGCTTTGTATCGCGTCAACTTGAGAAGCACGAACGACTTTATAAAACGGGATCTGGGACCGCCTTTTTGTATGTTTCCTCTTTGTTCTCCTTTTGCCGCCCCCGCCCCTTCGAAGCTGGCTTACAGGTTGCGAACGAGTAACTCGACGTATCCGTTTAGGGGATACCTCAACGTTGAACGAGACGCATCCGACATCTTGCCAGGTAGGCTCGTGGAGGTGCTCCAAAAGGCTAAGGACGTTTTTTCTTGTTTCTATTTGGGGTTGTCGTGACTTTTAAAGCCATTAAAACAATAAAAATCCGGCTCGCTTTAGTTCCATTTTTTTATTTTGGTGTTCAAAAAGTAAAGAAAAACAAAACGTTTTACTTTTGTGTGCGCGTTTTTTTGAATTTTACGGACAATAAAGTTTGCTCAAAACGCTGCTCTTGTTTACTGTTCTGTCGAAGCGGGGAACATTACGTTGGAAAAAACGGTGATGTGCTCTTTCGTATTAATATATCATTAATTTAATTAGACCGTGGTCGAATACTGGATTGGAGTTGGACTGGACCGCGTCTCGCTGTGCAGGGTACAATAAAACTACTCTAATCATCACTGAAAAGATAAGAACGGCAAAGCGTTTATTTAAAAGAGCTTCCAGCACGCGCTTCTTGCCTTCCGTCATGCGCCGGAGTGCTATCGAAGGCGGAAATCTCACGCTGGAGGCGGGACAACTAAAATTCCTTTCTACCGCCCTTATCTTGTCAGGGACCACACACATTTTCATTGTTCGCTAGTCTACAAGCCATTGTGCTATTCCCAAAGCCCAGCAAGCAAGCTCGCGTTCGTAGCTTTAGAAATTGACCACGAATGATGTAAATGGCACCGGCCCGCAAGGTCTCCAAACGTTTTTTGTTGTTTTTTTGCTAAGGGGTCGGATTGCTAATCTGTGGCAGTCACGAGCCCCAAAAAAATGAATGACAATATAACTGAAGAAATACTAAAGAAGTTTACCTTAATAACCACTTAAATTGATAAAAATATTAACGAATCAAACACTTAAAACATGTAAGATGAATGAATACATCTACCTTTTCTTTTATTTAATACGTCGAAAACTATGACATTACAGCATATATGTGACCAGGTAGACTCACAAGGCATAAATCATAGCGCCTACGAACTTTGCTATATTCATACGGGGCAGAAAGCCAACAAGAACGACGATCCGATAATGACAAAGTACAATGACAGAGGACAGTAAGCACGATATACATAAAAACAGCTACACAGGCATGAGACGGAGCTACGAATAGTAATGCTGGTGGCGACAATGTAGTGGCCCAATTTTTTAATAATATCAAGCGAGCGTCGACCGCCGGGACGGCCAGTGCCGTGCCGCGGAGGCGTGCGGCGATACGGGAGTGATTAAGCGCGTGCGCACAAAACCCTTTCTGGTGGAAGCGTCCTCTGCTAGGCTATTCTGTTGACCGCACACAGCCCCTGCTCCCTACCAAAGAAGGACAGGGCGCTTGCAATGTCGAAGTGCATCGCCGATACGCCCCACTTCTTGGAATGCGTTCACAATCCTATTGACGTCAGCCTGTGTAACCCCGACTTGTCATGCCGCCCATCGACATTTTCTCAATACGTTCCCGTGTTTTTATGGGCACTCGAGGAGACATAAAGACGTGCGCGCGCCCACTGGTCAAAGAAAAGTGTGACTACCCGGCTGCATAGGCTAGATGACGACAGCAACATCGCAGTTGATAATACAAAACACCAAGCGAAAATCCTGTCTATAATCCGTTTCACCTTGTGTTGTACCGCAGCCGACGCTACGAGCCATCTTGGCCAGTCTATCGCTAAAAGTGTGTCACGTGGCCTTCCCGTTGGGAAGGCCATGTGACACAGCCTAGCAGACGACGCTTGCGAGTCGCAACGGAAAGAGCTTTGTGCGCTCGCGCCTAATCTCTCTCGTGACGCCGCATTTCTCCGCGGCACAGCGCTAGCCTTCCCGGCGGTCGACGCTCGCGTGATATTATTAAAAAATTGGGCCACTGTACAATGAAGAATATGTCGAGAGAGTCCGCGTTTCGATCCAGCTTGATATAAAAATAAAATAGCGCAAAGGTTAGACAAAGCACAAAGGACAGAACATATAGACAGGACAAGCGCTTGGCCTGTTTACATGTTCTGTCCTTTGTCCTTTGTCTAAACTTTGCGCTATTTAATTTTTATATCATGCATATCCAACTAGCCCACCTCAATATCTTAGCACAGTTTCGATCCAGTTTTAGAGCGCAGCTCTTAGGTGCCCGTTTCCGACTTGAGCGGCGTCGCCGTCGCCGTCGGCGTAATCGCGCGTTGCATTATGGGACGTTTCCCATAACGACTTCACACCTGACGTCACGAGGGTCACGAGTGACGTCACGAAGGTCACTCGTGAAGGTAATGACGAAGTCACAACCTTCACGGTGAAGGTTACATGACGGTCACGACCTTCACATGACTTTCACTCGTGACCTTCACAAGGCCTTCACGAGTGACGTCACGAGGGTCACTAGGGTCACGAGTGACGTTACGAGGGAGGAGAGAAGGAGGGGAGGAGGGGGAGAGGGAGGAGGACGGGAGGAGGAGGGGCATACCAAATACTTTACTAGGGGCAATACATTCCACTCCGCTCATTTGCATTAGACAGAACGCCCACAGCACCGAATCTAGCCCTGACGGAAAGGAGGTCCGCGTCAGTCCACGCGCATGTGCACGTGGATATTCGCAACGGCCGCGGCGGTGTCGTCTCCAATTCCACCAAAGCCCCTTCATGTTTCAAAAGTAGCTCAAGGTGCGTCGATGCACGAGGCACGTGCAACGTGCAACCCTTGGGGTGATCATGGCGGCACAGCGCAGCAAAGTACTTGACGCAGCACTGAGCTAGATTTTAGACGCCATGTTCTTTCTAGAAGTGGCGCGCGGCACGTGTCTCGAGCATTTCCACACCAATGAATTTTGTATGTAGAACAACCATCATCATCATCATCATCATTTACCGCCCGATAGCTGAGACCTCCCCGACGATAGATGGCTCTCGCCAAGCCCGGAAAACCTGTCCGCGCCGAGGCTATATTATTTGGGAGGAGTGGAATGTATTCCCCCTAGTAAAGTATTTGGGCATACCCTCCTCTCCGTACCCTCCTCTCCTCCTCCCCAAGAGCTGCGCTTTAATTCGGCCTTACAGGGAATTGCAAACGTCTTTCATTTTTTAAATTCTTTTTTTAAATGTTAGTTGGCGTTTTTAATGCGCGTCGCGCCGCCATTTTTTTTTTTTGGTACGCGTTCTTATGTATACTTTAGTAGAAACTGGCCGGGCGTCACTGAAAGACCACGTCCATTTGGTTTATCCATTTTGCCGGCCGGAACGCCTCCGCTGGCCACACCTGGCCCGCGGGCCGAGGTTTGGAGTCCCCTGGTTCATACGAATAGAAACTGAGGGAGAGGGAACGTTGGGGCAGCCAGAGCTCTGTGCTCTGACGTACCCGCACCGTCTCACCTCCCCCTCTCTCCCATGTTCTATCTGCATAGACCATACGAGAAAAGAGCCTTTCTGGTTAATGCCACTGGCACTGTTCGTGCGTGCGGCGCGCTAGCTCATTGCTCGCTTTCCGAATTTACAAACTCACGCTTTCTGGGCTGCTGATTTGTGAACATTGGAACAGTGCATACATAAAAGGTATGAACCCAAAACGTAATTTTTGGTGAAAAAAAAAAGAAGAACGTATTTTTAAAAAAATCTTTAAAAACAATGCCGGGCACATCACGGCTAAATGCGGGTTTGAGCGCCAGCTGCGTCACGAGTCGGCCTGCTCTCGGTAAAACCTTTCCGCCTTTGGATATCCGGGTTCGTGTTTGTCGTTCGTCGAATTTTGGGCTAGGATAAATGATTTTAGAATAAAATTTTACTAATCGCGTCTCGTTTAGTGGGCCAAAAGAAAGAGGGTAGAAAGTTAAAGAACCTAATTTTTGGTACAAAAATTCAAACATAGCGGACTATTTCGTGCCTCTTTTCCTGCGAAATCTAAATCTCTCTGCCGTTTCACTGTGATATAACCACGGTACCCAAAGCACGCCAGCCGATCCAAGCTCACGCATTGGACACGAACACTGCGTCACCCTGACGTATCTGCTTGTCAACAATCGATCCGTCGATCAATATTTGGTTTCGTGCTTGTGGCCAATGAATGCTCCGAGGGCGTTTATCATCGCTTGCGAATGACAAGTTTCATGCGTGCTTAAAAAGAAACTAGGTGGAAGCTTCGAGTAATCGCATTTGTTACGACCGCGTGATTTTTTTTTTACTGGCTTTTGAGTTTATAGCTATGACATCTTGTACAGCTACAAGGACGCTGATATTAACTCAGAAACGCTAAAACTGCTATAAACAGCCCCGCTGACTCCGAGCTAAATCATGGCTGTTGTTGTGAATTATCCAGCTTTTTAAGCAATTCCTGCTAAAACAACAATCCCGACAATGATAATATTGTGAGAAAATTTGCAGCTCAGCCAGGTTGACGGGTGGATTGCATGCACAGTAAGAAAAACGCAGAAATTCACGAGAAAGATTAAATGTGATATGACAGGTATCTACAATCTACAAGACGCTTATTCAGGATGACTCCGGATTACAGTCAAAGGTGTGTAAGCATCAAGTTGGTCGAAATTTGCGATCACTAGGCAATTGAAGGAACACCATTCCCATGATTTCACGAGTGCGAGCCGGGGTGCTTGGGGGATTTAGGAAATGGTCTTTTGCATTCAAAGTTGCTAGCAAAGCGTCTTTGTCACGCGACTCACGTCTGAGAGCAGAATGTTTTGTCTAATGGCGGTCTAGCTGAAATAGATAGTTATATTTAACGTACAAAGGTTAGTTATCCTGAGCTCGGAAGTTTCGTGTGATATTAAAATATGCGTAGCGTTTAAACCATAGGCTGCAAAAGGGACGCATCTTTCGAACGCCCACAAAACCTAAAAAAGAATGAAGAGAAAAGAAATAAGCCGATTAACTGAAGTCGGGCACATAATAGAGATGCCTAAATTCGGCTCTTTCGAACTTTGAAACTTCGAAGTTTTTTAAGATTAAATTGACAAAAAAAAAGTGTTTTATCCTTGCTACACTGACCGCAACTTCAAAACCTGACGAAATAATAGAAAAAAAAGGTAAATATAACCCAATTCATATTAGATGGGTGCATCAAGAATACATTAGGGCGTTAAACCACAACGTCGGCTGTAAGTTCTCTCTCTCTATATGTATGCGTTGCGAGCTTCCTGAAGAAGGAGCTATATTTAATTCAGATACGGGCACTCAATGTAATTTGCGGTTCACAAGTTTAATTTACATTTTTACCCACGCGACCGCTTTCTTAGTCCGCTTTGAAGTCGGATATTATCCAACGTCAAAGATTAATAAAAACAAAGATTGAATGCGATAAGCTTGCTCCAAAATTCGAGGCAGCCTCTACCGGTTTACGGCCAGCTGCGCTCGAATCGAGGCGATGCATCGCCCACGGGTTTTGTTATCGACACGAAACTATGAATAATGTTGTTCCGCAGTCTATAAAAAGGCCCCCCAACATTTGAGAGAAGCAGATTTGTGTATGCGCGTGTGTGTGTGTGCGTGTGTGTGTGTGCGCGCATGCATGTATGTGTTTGGGTGTGTGTGCGCGCGCGCGCTTGTGTATGCGTATATGGATGTTCGTATTCGTGTATGTGTGCATGCATGAGTGTGTCGTTGTGTCTGTGCGAGCGCGCGTGCGTAAGCGCATGCATGTGTGCGCGTTTCTACACACACACACACACACACACACACATATATATATATATATATATATATATATATATATATATATATATATAGTAAGTCAAAGATACTTTCGGAGTTGCTATACTAAGAATTTTATTGTATGTGTTACGACAGTTTCGCCGAGGGGCTCGGCTTCGTCAGGAGATGACATCTCCTGACGAAGCCGAGCCTCTCGGTGAAATTGTCGTAACATACAATAAACTTCCTAGTACAGCATCTCCGAAAGTATCTTTGACTTATTATGTGTGTGCGTGTGTGTGTGTATGCGTGTGCGTGCGTGTGTGTGTGTGTGCGCGCGCGCGTGGGTTGTTTGCAGAATCAATAATTACGCTCTACATGAACGCTCCAAGTTGCCCTTGGAGCGTTCCTTTTTTTATATTTCTGAAAATGTTATTGAATAGGCTTTTCCTAGAACGGTATTGTTAACTGACGCTGAAGCGGCCCCATCAAAGCAAGCTTTGAAGCTGCATCGCTCGTTTCCGGCACTATATTTTACACAAAGGATCTCACAAAACTTCCAAATGTTTGAAACAAAAATCATATTCATATTCAGCATTCACTGCCGACACTAACAGTCACATTTGCAGACGTCATTCTGCTTGGCAGCAGTGTTCCAAATATTCAAATAAATAACACCTTTCCATCTTATATGGGATAATGGATGCCCGTTGCCTTTGAAGCGGAGCGCGGTTCAACACGGTTCCCGCATTAATGAACGTGAGTAGGCGCCTTTGTCTTGCACGGCTCCGTGAATATTATTGCCTCCGCGCTCTATACAGAAACGTTTAGTTATTCGAATGCGTGACGACGAAAGTCAGAGCTTCTGAGAAAAAAGATGGACGACTACGGGGCACGGGTATAATATAGGCATCTCCCGGCAATTAACCTTTCGTCTGACTCCCAGAGATCGGTTGGCGTGCAAGTGAGGCGTCGAGCGTGGGAGGTGCATTTACTCGCACGAAAAGCAGCCCGAGTTCGATCGTTTGCTTTCCAGTTTCGGCGTATATGAAACCCCTCCCTCCCTATTCCTCTGCCCTTTTTTTGTTATAAGCATTTGAAAGAAAAGACGTGTTTTGTTTTTGTTTCGCTTCTTGGTCGTGGTAGAACCGCAGTAGGAGTTGGGGTTCAAAGCAAAGTTGATGCCTTAAACGCTGTCCTCAACAACCAATCAACTACCGTTATTCGTTATTCGGTCATGCAGTAGTAAGAACAGATCACACGTTCTTTCCTATCCGCCGAACAAAAAGTATCCAGGTCGTCAGCCGAAAAGGTCAGGAGTTACGCCGAAATAGTTATTACAAATCAGTTTATGCGCGATTGCTTTTGACGTCTGATGACGGCTGAACACTCTCATTTCGCAAGATATAGTAGTATCTGTTCCCTCGTGGCATTTATTTTTGTTTAGTTCCCTCTGATCTGATGATGTACCACTTTCGCCGGCGGAGTCGCTAGACTGATTGCGACACGAGGTCTTATGAACGGTTATACTTCGCTTCTTTCTACGGAGGACCACAGCCAGAGCTACGGGCCGCCAGACCCAATTACAATCCACCTAGAAACCATGTGGCATATCAAATGCCTCAATGTAGGTACGAGTGCGCCACTCAGCTACGCACGTCGGAGCAATGTACCACGTAGATTCTAGCTGTCTCCTCATTGTACCTGACGGCTCGTATAGCATTCGCCGTGGTTCGTCGCGAGGTGAGACCAAGTATCGACCTTCTGTATGTGCGGGACACTCATACCGTCTGTGTTTTCGATGGAAGTTCGACATAGACGTTTTCTTCTTATGCCACATTTAAAGAAAAGAAGTGGATGATATCACCCTAAGACAAGGCCTCCGCATGACATCATCCTTAATAGGTTCCCGACCCTCTCTATGCGGCATACGCGCTCAAGCTCTACGAGAGTGCTGCGCAAAGCCGCTGACGTCTTGTTGTCGCCGTGTGGTATCGCGTCGCGCTTCTTGTGAGACGCGGCAAGACGCGCTGGGGTGACGCTGGCGAGAGTTTGACGGCTCTACGTGACGTTTACTGCGTCTCTGTGTGTGTGTGTGTTGGGGGTGGGGGGGGGGGGGGGGTGGTGAAGCGGGACTTGACTTCTAGGTGGTGTTGCCCCAGGGCTACGGGATCCTGTCCGTGTCAATTGGAGGCTCGAGGCAAGACTGGGCTTCCCGTGTCCAAGCGAAGGCGACTGGTGCGACTTAAGCCCAGTTCGTTAACGGTCGCGATATATAGGCTTTATTCTGAGACGTATCTCGGAGTACCCCGGCCTCTCGGAGAGGAAGTAGGCGTTCGTTAAAAGCCGAGCTCGCGGGCGCTCGATGACATTTTGGGTCGAGCTCCAGGGCTCAGCTGAAAAGTTGGACCCCGAAATCCACGAAGAATTGGGCCCGAAAGGGTCCTCCCGGTAAACGTGGGATTTGAAGCGCGTGCACTGGTCCGAGCGAACGCAATTTGTGCTTTCCATCTATTATATAGACGCTTTCGCTCAGTGAAGGTTGAAGCAAATGGTTTTTGCAGGATATATACAACGAAGAAAGGGACGGCTAGAGAAATGGTGGTTAATATCGAAGCAAGGATGGGCAGCAGTTCTGATTGACTTGTCTGAAATAACATTCTGGCAGCCACATAAATGCATTTTGTGCCTTTCTGGGATACGTCCTGATACATTGTACAAGCACTGTATGAAGATGCAGACAAAGTCAGGAAAAAACAAATACAAATGCCACGAAATGCGCAGGAGACTGGTACCATACATGACCGTTGACTGTTCCACCACATAATACAGTGTGTTTTCCCATGACATCAATACGCCATTTTGTAGTTTAATGTCAGCGTGATGAAACAAGCTTTTGTGCACTACCAGTTTGAGGGCGTGATGTAAATCTTCAGAGTGCTCGCCTTCGGCGCGCGCCAGACTGCTTATATAAAAACAAATGTTGGACGACATAACCTCGGTTAAAAGAGTCCATGCTTAACAATAAAAAAAAAGTACTATAATTAGTCGAAGACTGGCTCATGAATTTCTATACACCATTCCAATGTTTACAAAATCACAGCCCAGCGTGCGATCTTCACAGCCCAGCACGTGCGTGTTCGTCGCTTCGGAAAGCGAGCAAAGCACGCGCCATACGCACGAACACTCAAAATGGCACCGGCCACACGCTCTTTTTTGGAAAGGCACCGCGGCACCCTTTCTACACCCTTCAAAAATGAACGGTGTTTCATGTAGCACAGTACTTTACAGCTACAAAGGGCGTATTACTCAAGACCAGAATGAACAAAGGGTGTAGCCGTGGGTGTAAGTATATAAAACATCACTGTTTCTGCACACGACCCCGCCTTTTTTTTTCAGCCCAAGGCCCCACCCGATTTAAAAGAAAGAGTCACCATGCATCGATCCACCTAAATTCACTAGATCTTTGGAAAGTAGCGCCGAGACCCCCATATGGTCGCCATTTCGCTTCATGGAATGAGCAGTTTCTGTTTTACATTTTCATTCTTGGTGAAGCCGATCCAAAATCGCGGTGACAAGTAGCATTGTAAATATATTTCTTATATACCCAGATTTTATCGACACGCCGGTGAAACAAGCGCGCAGTGTCGCATCGCCATCACATGCGGCATTCGTGCTGGGCGGCATTGACAAATAATTTTCCTCTCTAGAAATATGCAAGAAGAACAATATAATTATAAGAGATTTGTAGAGATCAAGATGATTGGTAAGTTAATTGCATACACAGTGCCAAAGAGGCTTATCCTGGCGAGGATTGCTTTCAGTACCATGACGCTCCATAGCGATCTTGACGCGACTGGTTAAGAAGAACCCTTTTTAAATTGTCGAATATATGATGGGACCAAAATGGCCATTGCCATGGCAGCATAAACAGAATAACCAATCGCCTTGCGAGGTTTATTTCGTCTGTAGGTTAGCATCTGTTTGCGTCCGGCTAGCAGGCAGGGAAGTATAATGGCGCTACTTTAAGTAGCGCCAAGCTCCCCCAATGGTGGCCATTTTGCTTAATGGAATGAGCAGTTCTCTTGACCTCTTCATTTTTGGAGAGCCGATTTAAGCGTTCTGGTGTCTGGTAGCTTTAAAAAAACGTTTCGTGAATGCCGACAGTTTTTTTTTAGCCGGACGCCGGCGGAACGAACGCACATTTTCGTACCGCCACCACAAACGGCGCCGGCGCTTGGCGACATTGAAAATTAATTTTACTGTCTTGAAATACGCAAAAGCAACAATACACCTGTAAGAAATTTGTAGAAATAAGAATGATAAATAGTTCGAGGGCACCTAAGCACTTCTTATGAGTTGTGAATGCGAAAGCATGCCGCCTGCGACGTATTGCTTCCGTCTCGCGTTCTCGAAGGGCTTCGTCCTCTTGCCGTCTGAGACGCTTTGAATCGCGATCCGCTTGCGCCTCACGCTTTCGAAAGGCTTCGTTCTGTGTCCTAGCGCGTTGCGCCGCTGCTCTTTCCACCCGCCGTGTATTCGGAGATTTGATAACGTTGGTGGATTTCGCTGCCTGCCTCCTCGCTCGTTGTGCTGTGTTATTCCGCTCCCTTAGTTAGTCCGTGGTGTAGTTGCCTGGACGGGCAGGTTTCGCTACTGCCGAGGTTGCGGCCGCCGACGATGTAGATGCTTGAGGCGCCGCCATGTTCGTCGGCGTCGAGAGAAGTATACTCTGTTTCATACTTAGTGTGCAACGCTGTCAAAGCCACTGGCGCGAGCGTGGGGCTTGGTCTCGTTGATCGTTTGCTCGCGTTCTCGCGCAAACAAAACCATAAATGAAGCCACGCGCTCGCGCCAGTAGCTTAGACAGTGTAGCACGCTAAGTATGAAACAAAGTATAGAAGCGGCCGAGCGCGCGCCATCATGTTTCTTTTACCGGCGCGCTGCCGGCACTATTAACCCCGTGCGCGACCGAAAGCGACGCTGTGGTCGGCCTTCCACGATTGGCCGAACGCTGACTATGACGACGGAAAGGGGATTTATCATCGACGGAATAAGAGGAATGAAAGAACTTTAATTTTGACGGTGTTGGCAGTGTTCCTTTGAGAGCGCAATGATTTCAAGCTTCCACCATGCTAATAAAAAACACCGTCGAACTTGTTGTTTGCAAGGTAATGACGTCACAAGGGGGAACCACAGGAGGGCGCCACCAAAACTTCTCGCCGCTAATACTCTGTTTCACCTTATGATGTACCGCAGTAAAGGCTACAAGCGCGAGCTCCTTGCTTTAGGACACATCTTGGCGGCACAAGCTCTCGTGCATTAAGGGCAGCTGCCAACGCTGTGAGCTCGCGCTTATAGCCTTTGCTGCGGTACAGCATAAGGTGAAACATACTATAGAGTTCCTCTATATGCTCCCTAAAGACCTTTCCAAGAAAGAGCGTATGGCCGGTGCCATTTTCAGTGTTCGTGCGTATGGCGCGTGCTTTGCTCGTTTTCCGGAGCGACGCACACGCGCGTGCTGAGCTGTGGAAATCGCACGCTGGGCTGTGGATTTGTAAACATTGGAAAGGTCTTAAGAGAGCCAGAGTCGCGCGTCTGCTTTCCACGTGCCGCCGCGCCGCTCGCCGAGATCGGATCACGTGAGGAGCAGACAAATGCCGTGCAGGAAAGTAGAGTTTGCACGCGCCCCGGCGTACGTTCCCCTGCTTCTGAGTGCGCCGCGCGCTTCGAACGCGCGGCGGCACTATTCGCCGAACTCAGTCACGTGAGGAGCAGGCTCCAAATGCCGTGCAGAAAAGACGGCGCTACGGGAATGAACGCGCAACTCGGCCTCCCGTAGGGAGCCTATACAGGAACTATAGCCGGCACCAGAGCCGTTTATTGAGAGAGTTTGGCCATACATTGGTTTGAATAGGCGAGCATCTGGGGCCAACCACAGGCCGCGAAAAAGCCCCTAGCGGTGATCGTGTGCTCTAAATTTGTGACACGACTAATTTAAGCCGTTTTAGCGTCGCTAGAGTGAAAAGGTTTAGCTCTTGGTGACTGAAAGCTTTGGGCATTTGAGGTTTTCGTCACGCCAATGTTCAAGTGTAGAATAAACGAACGTGGCCCCAAACCAGGGCCGACTTGAGTTGCTCTAAACAGCGTCTCAGCTGAGACGGGGAAAGAAGGCACTGCCAAAGCCAGCGCACGAGCCGAGCGGGACTCCGCGTCTCAAGACGCTCGCGCGCCCCACCCTTTGCACTGTTTTCTTTCAGCCAGTCTCAGCTTAGACGCTGTTCTAGCAAGCCGGCCCAGAGCAAACTGTCACCGATACCCCATCTGCACAAACATCACCAGTGCAGACAAAGGCATGGCCACGAGCACGTGGCTTTGGAAAGTGCCTCCTACGCGCGAGGTCTCGTGCAAACAAAAGCATTTCGCGGACTGAGGCTCACGCGCCTGTGCCTTTGTCTTTACTGCAGACGTTTGTGGGATGGAGTAGGGTACCTTCATGTGCGCTTTGCTTGGGGTGATGACATCTGACCATTTTGTTTCGAACGGTTATTTTTATTTTTTGTTCTGAAGCGCGTGTCCCTGCACGCGCTCGTGGCGCTGACTGTGCTACGGTGACATTTTGTTTCCTGCGATTTCTTTGTATTTTCCCTGTGAGCGCGTGCTGTCGGCATCGGGTACTACAAACGATGGCATCACCCTAAACAGAAGGACATTGAGGCACTCTATAGACCTTTCCAATGTTTACAAAATCACAGTCCAGCGTGCGATCTTCACAGCCCAGCACGTGCGTGTTCGTCGCTTCGGAAAGCGAGCAAAGCACGCGCCATACGCACGAACGCTCAAAATGGCACCGGCCACTAGCTCGTTTTTGGAAAGGTCTATACTCTGTTTCATACTTAGCGTGCAACGCTGTCAAAGCTTTTGGCGCGAGCGTGGGGCTTGATCTCGTTGATCATTTGCACGCGCTCTCGCGCAAACAAAACCATAGATGAAGCCACGCGCTCGCGCCAGTAGCTTTGACAGCGTTGCACGCTAAGTATGAAACAGAGTATAGGATGGAGTAGAGAGGCCGAGATCGAACGCTTCTATTTCACGCTCTAAATGTCGTTAGCAATATTGTGACGTCGCGGTCTCCTGATTGGTCGACGCTGTGTCGTACCTTTAGTTTACGCTCTAACCGCGGGGGGAGTTTTCGGCGCTGGCGGCGGCCTTAGCTCCGCCCATTGTCCAAACTCTCCTAATGTACGGCTCTGGCCGGCACGGGCCCGCAGCGCCAAGGGGTGGCGTTCCTTGAAACTATGACGCGCGCCGGCCAATGGGAGCCTCGTTCCTTGAAACTATGACGCGCGCCAACCAATGGGAGCCTATCCAGCAGATCGCTGTCACAAACTACAGGCTTCGCTCCACGGGACAGTTTATGCTGTCGCATTAATAAGTGGATTTCGCGCACAGCGCCAATGACTCTTATATATTTATTTATTTATTTTATTTCGAATACTACGAATCCCATTCGGGAGTTTTGTAGGGTGGTACATCATACAGAAAGTTTTTTTTTAAAAACACATTTGAAGATAATGGTATGCAAGCCTATGTCGACAGGTGCGCTTCCAAGTTAATAAGAAAAAGCTCCACACTAGTGGAATGTTCAATGTTTCGCGGCAAGTGATTTCATTCGTTGATAGCTCGGGGGAAAAAAGGAATATTTGAAGCAATTATTGCGGGTTGGAAGTTCTTTGTAACGTTTACCATGGTTATATCTTGTTAGCCGTTTACTAGTAGGAGTTAGATAATTTTCTGTGGGGATGTTGAAGTTACTGTTAGCTAATTCATATAGAAATTTGAGCCTTGCGATTTTCGCCCTTTCTTCTAGTGACAACAGTTCCAATTGCTTACATGGCTCGGAGGGGGAATCATGCCAACTATATTAGTTACATATAAACCTTGCAGCCATTCTTTATATTCTTTCTAACTTGCTAACACCAGAGGTCGTGTATGGGAATCAGACGACGTTGGCGTACTAAAGCATAGAGCGGACTAGCGTTGTGTAGGCTAATAATTTCGTCTCAGTTGATCCACTTTTTAAGGTTCTTTTTAGAAAAATTAAGTTTGTTTAGCGCTTTTTGTGCTTTTAAAGAGTCTATGTGTAAGTTCCAATGGAGGTTATGGCTTATATGTAAGCCAATGTACTTGTACTCTGTGACTTTCTCCTGGGGTTTATTGTTTATGTGATAGGAAAACGATTTTGGTTGATTTTTGTTAGTTATGGTCATAGATAGAGTTTTATCGAAATTTAATAACATCTACCGGTCTTGACACCATTGTACAATATGTTGAAGGGCATTGTTAAGGTCAATTTGATCCTGTTCGTTGTTGATTTGTGAGTAGAGTCAGCAAAAAGACGGATTTTTACATTAACGTTTTGAACTATTTTATTTATAAAAATAAAAAAAAAAACAGAAAAGGTGCCAGTACCGATGCCTGTGGAATACCAGATGAAACTTTTCTCTTTGAGGATGAATGAGCGCCAACTGTCACAAACTGATAGCGATCAAAAAGGTGGTTTCTTATCCAATTAAGTATTATACCAGCTCCCAGAATAGTTTCTAGCTTGAATAGTAATTTTGTGTGGGATACTCTGTCGAATGATTTCGATAGATCTATGAATATAACGTCAACCTGACCCTTGTTGTTAATTAACGTCGTGCTGAATGCGAGGAACGCATTCAGTACGACGACGCTCCGTAGTGATCTTGGTGCGCGACTGGTTCAGAACGACCCTGTCAAAGCTTTGAACTTCGAATGGTGGACCGAAATGGCGTTTGCCACGACGATTAATGACTGATCAGACAATCTCCTTTTGAGGTTTCGTCACCTTTAGATTAGTATATGTTTGTCTGTCCGGCTAGCAGGCGGCAACGTTACTAGAACACTCAGTTGGGAAACTCACTGTTGAAACCTGGGCCGCTGGCGTCCACCGAGACCGACCTAAATACGACAACAGCGCCACTCTTTATCATTTGTCTCTACTGTGGTCACCTTGAGCTTTTAGAAAGCATGTTTTTGCGTAAAAACCAACGGAAAAAAACTCTTTTTGTAGTAACATTTATTGCAGTTTGGTACAAAATGAAGGGCGCGTGATGCTTTCTCATATCTCTAGTTTGCAAGGTTTTGCGGCACAATTATTATTGTTTTTATGCAACCATGCCTCAGCGGTGATTTCACGTATCGCGTCCAGACCTAGGCGCATCCTAACTTCGGTAGTAATTTGCGGCGCGTCCGCTGAGGAGATGGGGGTGGCACCCCTGAGGCCCCTTCCACCGTGTTTGGCGCCAAAATGGCCGATTAAAGCCAAAAAAGAAGTCACGTGCAGTTCCTCGAGTGGCCGCTGCGGGAGGAATGGTGGCGTTGCGATCGCCATTAGCTCTGTTCTCGAGTACGGATCGGTGCCACATTTTCACTGCAGTCTCTATGGCAGTTTCCCAACTGAGTGGTTTTAGTAACGTTGGCAGGCGGGGAAGCCAATGGCGCTACTTTCCCAGAATCTAATGAGTTTAACTTGCCAGTCAGCGCCCCATTCATTCGCTACCGTTTGGAAGTGCGTGAAGCAAGCGACGGATCCCAGATTGGAAAGGTCTTCCTTTCAGACCCGGTGTCGGCATTTACGACAAATTCACGTCATGGTACCGGTCGCCCTATACCTTGCACGGGGAATGTGAACCTGGAGCCGCGGTCGCACAGCCAATGCACATCATAAAAAAGGCAGACTGCAGACATGCTCGAAGCATTCAGATGTACGAAGCAAACATGCTTTCAGCTTTGCTTGAGACCTGCCCAACGCAGAAACTTCTGTCGTCTCAGTATCTGCAGCGAACACGGTGTCTTTTCCTTGATGCTTGAGCAGCGTCGAGATTCGGGCTTATCGGGAACGACACTTACGCAAAGTGGTGACTTCTCATCTTAAACTTTATGATCAGCCTCGGGATACTTTTGTTTCACTCGTTGAAATAAAGACGGGATGAAGCTTCTTTCTGAGCGCATGCTCTTAATTCGGTAGCGGTTTTGTCGTGACAATTTTGTTTTCTTTTACAGCGACACTTTACCAATTATTAGAGGTTGCTCGTAAATTTCGCACGTCACGCCAACAGGCGTGACTTCCGCACCGCCCTTCCGGCATTACGCAAGAAGCTGCTGCTCCGGTCACTCAAAAAAAAAAAAAAAAAAGAACTGCACGATACGGCAAAAGCGGCCCTCTGTGACGAGCGGTAGCCACGACAGGACACACTATAGAAATAGGTGTCACACTGTCGGCGCGACACCTGGAAACGCTATTGTTGCGACGTATGCTCTAAATGTCACGGGTAGGTACACTGTGCGACACTGTTAGCGCGAACACGACACGAGCGCTTTCCTTCTCACTCGGATCTCACTCAGAAGGGGGAGAGGTGAGGGGCATCGAATTACGCCGAGTATTTAAGTGCCCCCGAATGAACTGTTCTTAAGACACCAATGTCGTAGTTGTACCGCTAATACATCATACAAAGGACAGTCTGCAGATACTGTCTGAGTCATGTTTCTCTTTTCTACATGACAGGTTCGTCACATTTGTCATGCAAGAGCTGTCTTTGGACACGTCTGCAGCACACAGGTGTGTGAAGCAGACGCGCTTCGAACATGATTGAAGCGTGTTCGCAGTCACCATGTCTGTCCTTTGCATGGTGATGAATGGTGCGAAACTGGCTTTACGGATTTTGTGCGGCGCCCTCGCAAGCGTGGAAATCCTAGGATATAGCCATAGTGCTCGAAAGGGGGACGCCACTCCTGCGCCGTGCCAAAGCGGAGCGGACATCACGCCCATAATTCGGCTGTCTAAGCGTTCCGATTAGCCCGTTACCGGACCCCGGTTTGAAGACGTGTGCCTTTCAGGCCGACTCACCGTCTTGTAGAACATGCAGGACATGCGGTCTTCGTCCTCGCCCTGCGGGCAGTCGATGAAGCCGTCGCAGAGGACGTGGTCGTCGATGCACCGGTAGCGGCCCATCCGGTCCGCAGACGGACAGGCGAACCGCTCCATGCCGTCCTCCGCGCTGGGGCACTCTGCGCACGAACGAAGACGCGGGTGGGTCAAACATCGGAACTCCAGACCGAACGGCAAACTCGCGAAAGATCGAGCGGCTAACTTTGTTATGACCGAGTTCCACGGACGAACAGAACCGACTGACGCCGGCCGACCCCTCGAGCACGTGCAGCATGCACACGAAGGTGCGTTTGGCTGGAGCTCGCAGCCTCTGGGGTGCTTGCGAGGTAAGCGCGGGTGATTGCACGCCTGTTAAAGATACCTTCGCGTCCGTACCGCTGCATGTTCTTGAGGTTGGTCGGTGTCGGTCTTTTCTGTTTGTCGCTGTAGTGGGAATCGGCGTTACGAGTACCAGACCGTCTTTTCTTGTACATCAACTCGATGTTCGTAAATGGGCTCGTTTGCCCACCGGGCATGCGCGGAAAATTGTTTATCGAGAAGCAAAGTTCCTGCGTGTGCTCTCTGTCCTTCTGAATCCATATCGCGTGCCATATCTTTCCAATCAACGAGCTTGCAAACTGTATTTGCAAGAAATTAGAAAGAAACTGCCGACGAAACCTGAGCTCTCCAAGACACAACTTCCTCTCTTTTCCTCTCTACCAATTATATGATGCGGTAAGTCCTCTAGAAAACACGTTGACGAACCGTCACCGCAACTGTGCAAGCGAGTCATTCCTGTAAAGTCGTCAATAAAAACTGCTTAACAAAAAACAGATTTTATGAAGGAAGAAAGTACGCACGCGATTTGGTTTGCAAACAATACATTTTAAACGCCGAGACGAACAAAAATAACAAAAATTAACTACACATTGCGCTGCGCACTTTCTTTAAAATTTTACTCGTCTCGGGGTCTTAACTATGTGGACATTCCAGTAGTTGTTTTTATAGGAGCACTGTCTTTGTTAAAACGGAAATAAAACAAAAACATGCAAACTTTATAGCGCGAAACGATCCAATCCGTCATAGTTCCGTGCATTCCGTAATTCTGGAGGCAACAAATGACCTTACGGTTGCGTGTGCTTCAAAAAAAACAAACAAAAAAAAACGCTAGCACATGCATTACGATTCCAAGGAAATCGACCACCGAGCGGTTCATTAAAAATTTACGAAGCGGGGCGCTTTACCAAATAAGTGCAAGCCGCTGCAGAAACACCGTTTCGCGACGCACGCCGACTTTAGACGCGAGTTTACGCGGTATAAGCAAACAGTCGCAGTAAGTAGACGGCACAACGCACTAAGCATGCTGAACTTGGTTGCCATGGCAGCCACCTGTGCCCGAGGGAAAAGAGAATGAAAGAAAAAGAAAGAGAGAGATAAAACCATTGGGGCAGAGAGGAAGGTAACATCGAGAAGAGGCTGGAGATGTACTAGTAATAAAAGCTTCCGAAGAACAACTTTCTATCCCCTCTTAGGCTTTGTCGGTCGTTTATGTTTCGCACCGAGACCAGCTTTCGCCATCTTTCCCTCTCTATTTCTCTCTCTCTCTCTGACTTTCTAGTTTCCCATTTAGACTTCGCGCCCTTTCCACAATTTTCCTCATCGGCTCCTCATGAATAATTCTGGGGGCTACGGGCGAATCAGGCGCCAAATGCGGAGCGACGGTCGAAATGAAGGGGGGAGGGGGGAGGGGGGGGGGGGTTAAGAAAACGCGGAGCAAGCCAACAAGTGCGCTAGCCGAAATAGCCACACAGTGGAGACGAAAAAAAAAAAAAATAGAAGAAAATCTTTGAAGAAAATAATGTAACTTACTTTACACATCTCACGCACTTCGTCTCAGTTTCTTTCTTTGCGTGTTTATTGTTCGTATCAGTAGTGCAATTCCTATTTTACGCCCTAAGAGTCGGTCTTGAATCTCCTTCCGCTTTCTTATTTTCTGGCAACGAATACACGCAGCCGTCTTCGCATGTGCCGGTCGCTGCTGCGAAAGTCTTTACATCTTTTTTTTTTCCCCTTTCTCTGCGTTACCTTTATGAGTCGTTCTCTGACAAGGAGCTTCTACGTGATAGCAAAAAGCTAAAGGAAATTAGACGTGAGCCTTAACGCAGCGTGAGATCCGTCTCCCTTTGAGGCATGGCAAACTTAATTCGCATTGTAGATGCTGCATTTAGCCAGTGCACTGCGACTGCTTGGGGCTCCTTATTCTACGTCGCGCAGTCGGGATTACTCAAATGCACGCCGGTATGATGGCTAAACAAAAGAAACAGTTTAATAAAATCCAGGGAATGATTGCGTTTCCCCTGAGAATGGAGACTGTCTCCTCATTAGTACTGCTGCTACTACTACTACTACTACTACGAGTACTACCACTACTACTACTACTACTACTACTACTACTAATAATAATAATAATAATAATAATAATAGTAATAATAATAATATTAAAAGCAAAGAACAATAGTGAGAATAAAAACAATTCATAAAACAATTCATTGTAGAAGGGTGCGTAAGCAGGTAATTCATATGTATACAAAACCAAAAACATAAAAAAAAACATTACATTTTTGAAGACCAACAGAAGAGGAGAAGGAGAACGAGACATGGAAATTCTGTAAACAGGAGTAGGAAGGGGAGGATTGGTTTTTCAATGCGTGTTTCAAGGTTTGCTCTCGAGCTATTCGTGTTTGCGGAAGAGAGTTCCGGGGTCGAGTTAATGTATTCCTACCGCATTTCCCTTCCTTTCATCTGAATGTCTTCTATAGTTTTTGTCGATTGCGGTGGATGGGAATGTCTTTTCGCGATACCGGGTGTTTGCCGAATGTAATTTTCTAAATAAAAAAAAAGAAAGACATTTACAAATTTCTGTAATGCCGAATTAGAGCGCAGCTCTTGAGGAGGAGGAGGGGAGGGTATGCCCCCTCCTCCTCCGTACCCTCACCTCCTCCTACCTCTCTCCTCTTCCTCCCCTCCTCCCCCTCTTCTCTCTGCTCCTCTCCTCATCTTCCCCTCCTCCTCCTGCTCTTCCTTCCCTCGTCGTCCTCCTTTCCTCCTCCCACTGCATTTGTTCATGGGTGACGTGACACGAAGTCGTGGCGTCATTTTCCTCGCTAAATTATGCGGGGAAAATAAATTGGTGTTGAGGTCACGTGACGTCTATTTCCCCGCTAAATTTTGGGGAAAACTTTTTCGCTAACTTTGGCGGGGAAACGTCGCATAATGCAACGCGCAATTACGCCGATGCCGCTCAACCCGGAAACAGGCGCCTAAAAGCTGCGCTCTAAGACAAAAACAAAAGAAAGAAAAAATACCAGGAGATAGAGGGAGGACACGGAAAGGGGAAAAGGAAGGTTTTTTGAGGACTAGGAAGCTGACCCGAAAATCGCGAACCTGGCGCGTAGCGCGATTTCCAGAATCGTATTTTAGATCATCACCGAAAAGTGGCATTAGTGATGCCACTTTTCTGGAACCAAGTGTACACGTCATCAACTTTTGGCCGTTCCCCCAAACGTTTTGTCTAGCAAACTTCCGCGATAGAACGTGCCGACACCATCTTCCTTTTCTGAAGACTCCATTTCTGTTTGCAAGCTTATGGCTATACTCCGTTTCACGTCGAGTCCGACCGCAGTCAATGGCAGGATCAAATGGAGCCAATATATCAAGGAGCGCCGAAAGCGTATCGTCGAGGCGCTTTTCGGCGTTTGCAATAACAACGGCTAGACCAATCACAGACAATGAGTGTGTCATGATCCTGCGTTTATTTTGCGCGTGATTGGTGACTGGAAACCAGCAGACCCATTGCAACCACAAGTGAGCGCTGGATAAATGGACGAACGTTGATGGCTGTACCCTTTACAACGGGCGGTAGCTTGCGCCACCTAGCGTAGAAACCGTAGCAAACCCTTTAGGTTCTGCTGCGGTCCTACGACGACCGCCCTCCTAGTACCTGGGCGCCGATCGGAGTGAGAAGGCTGCGGCGCCGGTTTACCGCCAAATAACCCCGCCCTATAATGTATATACTCTAGTTTACCTATGGGCTCAGTGTGGACGCTTCAAACCTCTTCATTGCATAAACCTTTCGCTGTGTAAACATTCCCAATGTTCAATTTCCGGTTTCTCTTGACAACGTTCGTTGTTCGAAATAAATTACCCACTCAACTTGTTTGCGGGAAAATCCGTTTGCCAGTTTTGAAACATTAAGCGTGCTATTGTTTACCGAGCGGGATTAATTAAAAGTGTGGTGGAAATTCGCGCGCGTAAAATAAACACGAGAAAAAAAATCTTGTATTTGTGTTTGTGAATTGATGTTTTAATTAACCCGCGACGGTGTATACACCGTCGCGGGTTAATTAAAACATCAATTCTCAAACACAAATACAATATTTTTGGTTACGCTTGAAGAGGGATGCCTTTTCGAGCGTAACCAAAGTTTGTGGCTTATAATACACGACCCCATAAAATCAACACGGTGAGTGTATCTCTACCGAGACGGGTGGCGTGAGAGGGGAGAGTAAGATTATAATGCCGAAAAAACAACCAAATACAAATAGAGTCACCCGAAGCGTCAGTCTTGCAACGACGGGGAAAAAAAAATTGGGGGTTAATGAAATTATTTTTTTCCCGACGGATAAAATTAGCCGGCTCATGGTTTCAGCGGTGATTCCCATAATTTGGTTTACGACTCACTGAGACCTCTTGAACTAAAGACTCTAGCGATGCGTTTTCGTTTTAGCGGTGCAGGATATAATACTTTTTGCGTGCACACGACTCCACACGTTTCTGTTAACCACAATTCAAAAACGACGTCTGTAAGTTCACTTTCCTTCAGAATGCAAATACAGCCTGTCACGGAGAAATACAAAAGGATCTCAACGAATGTCGAAGCTGAGAATACAATTAAATCTGGAAAATGCGATGTGCTTAAGGAGAACGAGCGAGTGAAACGTCATGTTCAATGACTTCGCAGTATTTTATTTTTGTCTACGTAATACCCCGAAAGATCGTTAACTTAACACCAAGAGCAAATCGGGTGAAAATATATAGTGGGCTAACTTTCGGTATACAATCGAGAAATGTTGAAAAAAAAAAGAAGCAATTCTCAGGCCATGTGTTTCTTCTAAGCAGTTTTGTAGGCGTTACCGAAAAAAAATAACGCGTTACCGTCCAACGTTACATCAAAATAAAAGAAACGCGTTACTCTTACCGTTACCGATAAAATATAACGCGCGTTACTATTGCGTTTTTTTTTAATTATGAATTAACACGTTTTGCTGTTTTGACGGTACAGGTAGGCATAAGCACCACATTCCATGAAACAATATGTTCACCAAGAAACTGAACATAATTACTTTATCTTTTTTACTTTTTCAGCTAAGTACTCATAAGACAAAATGCAAAGAAAAACGCAAAAAAAACATATTACCTGGCGTTTCAAAACACAGAAAAAAAAGTTGAGGTTCAATTTTTTTAAGTCCCGGGAAGAAGTAACATAAATACGTTACCCGTTACTGTTTTGATAATGTAACAAGTAGGTTACTACGTTACCAAAAAAGTAACGCATTACCGGTAGCGCCGTCATTTCTAACCTATTACTGCCAACACTGCTTTCAAGCTTGTTACGGTGGCGCGGGGCAACGAAGCAAAGATGACTGTACTTTAATTCCTGTCAGTAACGTTCTCTTATATCCCGCCTTAGCTAACTAGCCGCATTTACGCCGAGGCCATCATTGATCCCAACACTACCATTACTAAAAAAAAAAAAGCTTTCTTTCGGCGTTAAAAAAAAAAAAAAAACACAGACACACACACACACAAGTCAAGTTAAAAATAGGGGTGGGCTATCTTTCGGGGGTGGGGCATATCTCGGGATTTTGCAGCTCGCGAACGTCTTGAGACGCGGCTTGAGTCTCCCGGTCAGCTCGTGCGCTGGCTACGCCAGTGCTTTGTTTCGTCCAGCCTCAGCTGAGACGCTGTCTCTGGCAAGCCGGCTCATGGTTTGTGCTCCTCGATTCGTCGTCTCGCGTTCTGCAGTAAGGTTTACTCACAATCCTCTCTTCGTGCAGTGCATACCACGCTTTCCTATCCTCGGTTTCACTCCAAGTCACGCAATACATAAAAGAAATGCATAGTCACGGCGCTTTTTTTTGTTTCTCTCGGTTTGCTATTAGCAAATAAACCAATCACGCAAAAAAAAAAAAACATGGGATGACGACGCTTACACTGCGCGTGATTGATTTAGTCGGCGACGGATAACGTACAAAACGACGGCAGCCGTGACGATGGACTTCTTTGGCGCTGCTTAATCGGCTCCTTTCAATCGTAGCGTCAGCTGCGGGCGGACTTAAAGGCCGACGTACAACACATCGGTTTTCTGCGGAGAAGGTAAAATCTCTCTTCGCGCTCCCCCTCTCCTGATCTGCCAGGGGAGCCAATGGACCTTTTCCGAGAAGCGTTCTGCGCACGCGCGAGCGCCCGATGCCAAGCGGCGGAAGTCGGTACCAGAAATCGAGGAAATTCGGAAGGACGCTGTGAATCAACGAGTAGAACGCGTAATTTCAGCATACATATAATTGCGTTACACAAAAAAAAAAGAAAGTGGACGGAAAGCAAAACACGACGTCTGGATGGACGCCACGGATGCCCCTCTTTAAAGTCGCGTTGGGCACTCGCCGCTGCTCAGAGAGCGAAGAAACTGGTAGCGTAGCTCCCATTATCGATTGGAAGCGCAGGTAGGTCACTTCCTCGATTTTTAGTTCGTGCAGCCACCGCCTGGTGCCGTCGGTATGTGGAAAAGGTCCATTGGCCAGTTCGGGGCAAGATAAAAAATCGAAGAGAATATAGAAAGGAGGAGGCGGGCAAAAGTGGCAAGCGAGAAATGTATACTTCGGTGTTTAAGGTGAAACGGAGTGTATACTGCTTTTCCACAAGGGCGCAGCCATCTTGAATGTCGTCACTGCTGGTATGCGGTAAAACATCGCTTTGACCTCTCTACGCCACTGGAAGGTGTTTACGAAAAATCCGGGCTTGTCACACATTCTTGTTTTGCCTCACCTATATTTTTTTCGCATACTCCACGTTGAAATATTTTATTATTTTTTCGTTCCGCATATCAGATACGGAACCCACGTGACTGTGAACGACAGGAAACAGAAAACGTCTATAACTGTAGACGCATCCCAAAGAAAAAAAAAAAAAGGAAGTAAACACCTTACAACAAAGGGTAAACAATAATAGCGGTTTTCCCGAAAATATCCGGCTCACTTACGGCTCATTGGTCGCCTTTCCCAGAGTACTGGACGGGGAGCTGGCCATTTGCAACGCCATGGGGGAGTGCCATTAACAGCGGCGATTAGGGGAGTGCAATGGATAGCGGTCATGACCGAGCCCGATGTGTGCGGAATGACCGCTCTTGGCTTCGGAGCGGGGCAATTCTTCGGAGAGCAACGGCAAGGCCGACCCGCTCCCCCCTCGACAGGAGCGAAAACATCCACGAGTGGATTAAAAGAGCCGAATGGACCAAGGTCCTCCTGACTGTCTCCTCCTTTTATTTTCTTTTTTTCTGCGACGTATATGTCCTCGGTTGTTCGCTTACAACCGTGGGTTAACATTAAATCTGGCTCCGTTATTTTTTTTTTTAGTTTTTATCGTTGGATTTATTTGGGGGACGCGTAAAAATGATGGTGAAAGGATGTCTGATGCAATAGCTTTATTGATATTGGCTGTTTGTTTTATAATGATTTTACTTCGATCTGTTGGATTAATCGGCTGCCCCGCTAACACCCTTCTATATATTTTAATAAGCACAGTGCCTGATGAGTTTCATAATTTAATTATCGCTCTGCGGCCAACAATATTTGCGGCATTAGCTGATGTCTGAAGAACGAATCACGAAGAAAGCGGCCTGAGCATAATAATGTGGTTCCCCGCGCTTATGACGTGTACGGCGACCACAGGTAACGCAACCGTAGGGCTGGATCTTCTACTATACATAACGGAAGTCGCCGGCTGCATTTACATGAGTGCGACAGTAGCGGACCGAATCAAGAGGGGACCAGTTGCAGGTGCCCAATACCTTTGGTTCTTCCTCATCTACCCAATCGCAGTCGTAAAATCTTGATTCCGTGCTGCGCTACGGCCATATCCATGTACGAATACTAGTCAACTGAGCGCTAAAGAAACGCAGAGCATGGTTTCCTGCGTTCACAATTCTTGCTTCGTGATAATTTTTTAGGGGCGAAGCTCCTTAGGGGCTAGCCATGTCCGTATGTCCGTCCGCCGTCCGGCGTCGGGTGCTCGTGCTCCTGCTCGTGAGCTCACGTGCTCACGTGCTCGTGTAGGAAAAAAAAAGATGAAAAAAATTATGAAAAAAGAAAAAGAAGAAAAAAAAAAGAGAAGGGGGTTCTGAGATGCCATCCCATCTGTCTTCTTAAAAAAAGAAAAAGAAGAAAACCACACATTCTCCTACTGACATGAATGAAAACGACCGAAAAGCTCGGCATGAGCAATAAAAAAAAAATCTGCACCATCAGCACTACCTATGACCAAAATCAGTATCATCAGCACGGCCCGAGCTTCGCCCCAATCAACATCATTCACCACGTGGAGATGCGGTAATTTTTTTCTCATTCTTATAGGTTTGTTTGTTACGGCCAGGGGACGCTGTAGAATCCGCGTGACGCGACCACGAGAGAGGCATCTCCGCTACACTCCGCTAGAGTCATAGAGTTAATTGGTAGTTTTCGTAGACCGTTTTCGCCATTCCGCAACGCCCTCCGCAACCCGCTACGATACCCGGAACTCTACAGTCAAGGCTATCGGCGCGCAGGCGCAGTAGCAACTTCTTCGTTGCGGAGGGCTTAGCGGAGGAGGAAACGCGGTCTACCAAAACTCCCTAATATTACAATCTATACTCGTTTTCACCTCAAGAAAAAAGGACGTTTTGCGCACTGTTCATACGCCGGGCGAAGTAGTTCTTACAAGATTTGGTTGTCGGAGGAAGAAGCGATCCTTTTGGCGTTTGAAACGTATACGTCTTGATTAGATAACACATATCTAATCTAAAATGCACCTACATATATATTAATTCTTCTCGTAAAAGAAAAAATTAGTAATGCTCCGCGAGGAGCCGGACTTTTTTTACTTCGGTTCTTGAGGTGAAAACGGGTATAGAGGGAAATGCCCCAAGCATTTGGGCCACCTCGGAACAGCGAGGCATAGACGCGGCCATCCGCGGTCCCAGGACTTTTTTTTTAATCCAGGCTAGGCTCGCTAAGTTGTTTATTTGTACAATGCCTTTGTTTATGCCGAATAAAGATTTTTTTTTCTTCATCAGCTGGCTCGGCAGTTTTGTTGTCGTGACGCCAGCCTTTCACTGGTTTACAAGTTGAACATGGTGTGCGACGCCGGACTGCGTAAGATGATGGTAACAAAGGGAGCGATGTCTGAGGAGAAAAGAGGGCGCATACAAAGAATCTTGTTGTTTGCATGGGGATGCAGAGACACGGGAGAGTAGCCGCGACAACAGTGGCCACGCTCCGTGACGACAGCATTTGGCAGCCCAGAAAAGTGCCTTTGTCCGGGTTTTAAAATAAATAAACCGTACTCTTGACGGGAAGCTGTAGATGGAGTAATACCCCTGTCAGACGGGCACCTCAAAGGACCTTTACGCCAAAGGACCTTTAGTGTAAATGTCATTTAGGCAGTGCCACACGGCAACTCAAATGGCATTAGCGTAAAGGTCCTTTTCGTGAACCTGAGTTCCCGCAACTCCTTTACGGCTGCTAAAGGCCTACTCTCGGCAGCAGCGGTCTACACTAGAAGAAGCGAATTGAAATAAAAGGTCGTACCGATATCTAAAATCAATGCTTTTGCAGTTTTATTATTGAAAAAGAGCGTGTTTCACGTATATTTTGTACAAACTTCGCTCTACTGATAGTTTGCTGTACTCACGGCCCCAGCTATCAGTAGGCCTCGTCGTTGCCTGCTCGCGTCGTCCGCTTCGGCACGTCGGTTTCCCTCCTTTCGATTTTCCTTACAACCAGTTATCTAGCTTTCATTTCTCTACTTTATATTTTATCATCCTTTAATAATGTATTACTATCCGTACCGTATATATCTAATGTTTTTTGTACATATATATTTCTGTGTTTCACTCTCGTGTCGTCGTGCGATACGCCGAATGACGGAGGAACGTCCACGAGTAGGAAGGGGTCGCCGCGCTTCCATTGGAGCGTTGAGGCGACCTGGGCGCTGATACAACTTTGGGAGGATCAATTGGAGGACCTCCGACGCGTGCGATGATCCTCAAGCGCGAGCACGACGCCTAACCGAACAGGACAAACGCGTAGCAGAAGCACCGAAAGGAGCGGAAGCACTGAGCAACGTCAGGACTAAGTGAGCGGGAGACGCCCAGGGTTGCTGCTAATTGCCAAAAAACACTTTGCTTGGGCTTAAAGTGGACTTTGTTGTAATCACGCGATTGAACTCGTCATTTTGTAATTTTTAATATATTTTTTGCTTAATAAAAGCTTCAAAATTATTGAATATCACTAAAATATTATTTTTCTGGCGTGAACATGATTTAGGCGTTTGAACCGAGCTACGAGACTTCAATCGCTGTAAACACCGTCTAAATGGCATCTGCTCGTGCTGTCTGGCACGGCAGAACGTAAAGGTGATTTAGAAATCCTAAAGGCCTTTGGCGTAAAGGTCCTTTTAGGTGCCCGTTTGACAGAGGTATAAATTCGTTCCGCAGACTGTTGTCCGATCAGTTCTAGGCAGGGCCCTATAGACGGCTCTACTTCAGCCGAATCCAGGTCTTGGACGTGGCCGGCGCCAAGTGCAGAGGCCAAGCCCGGTCTCGTACTCTCCAAATGACGAAGCTCGCATCTCGTCCGTGATGAGAGCGAATGCTGCCTCGATAAGCTGCTTTAAGGCGTCGAGTGTGGGGATGCGGACATTGTACACTTGGGACTTGGCAAACCTCAAACGAAAAAGTCGCATATTGTGAAGTATTGCGGTAAGGGCAAGTACAGGCGATCCCCGGGCCGTCTAGCGTCCTGGGAAGGTGGTGTCCAGCCAGTGCCTTACACTTGTCACCAGGTGGGGTGGCGCGCCATCTTGCATAAAAATGCATACGTCCCGCTGCATGTGCAGTGCTTCCAACTCTGAAAGAAACTCATCCTGCATCATGTGCAGGTAGGTGTCTTCAGACACATGGCCGTCGAAAAACAAAAAGGGGCCAACGTCGCCCTTTCTCCAGATTCCGCACCAGGCTGTTACTTTCGGCGATTGCAATGCCCTTTCGAGCGTCCAGTGTGGATTCGTCGTACTCCAATAGCGACAGTTCAGGGTTTTGACCTGTACGTCCAGGTGAAATGTCGCCTCATCACTAAACAGCAAAAACTGCAGATGTGATGAATCTTGAGCAATCCTGAGGAGCTCGTCCCGGCAAAAGTCGAATCGCTTCTCGTAGTCACCGGACAACAACTCATGAATCAGGCCAAGCTTATATGGGCGCATCTCGCGGATAGCTTTGCGCACGGTGTGCTTGGATACAACAAAAAAAGGTGCGGCTCTTCGCAAAGACAAATGGGGATCTGTCTTGGAGGCACCGACGATGACGAAGCGAAGCTCTTCCTTTTGAGGAGGAACATGGAAGACGTACATTTTGTTCTTGACGCTACTTTCTTCTGCAAAGCGCCGGGCCCACGTCCAGATCACCGACTCGGAAGATGGCCATAAACCGAACTCCAAGAAGAACTTGCGCTTGACCTTTTTAAACTTTCCCAGTTCGGCGTACCACAGTACGACCTGACTCCGTTGCTTGCTCGTGGAGTGCCGCACAAGGAACACCATTTGGTGATAAAATAAAACTGAACATAAACAATCAATGCAGGTGCGCGTAGATGACTGTCGGCGTTTGTGAAGACAGAAGCAGACGACGCCTGCTTCGTTATCAATCTGGATGCCTCTTCATAAAAAAAAAAAACAAAAAAAACGAGTTACTACAATATCAGATTCTTAGTTTAGTTTTCTTTATTTTTATTAACAACTGACAAAGTTGGGGACAAGGACAGGATACTTTTGTCAAATATTGTAACTTTGCCGCCAGTCGTTCGGGTTACACAAGCGAGGGAGCGCGGGAAGCCTCGAGGGCAAGCGGCGCCATCTGTGAGATGCGGTCGCAAACAGCGACATTCCGTCTGCTGCTTCTCACGGACGGCGTCCTCTCATTGACGAAAAAAGTTTTTCTCTTCTAACTTTTTATTCCGGAAATGACAAGTGTTGAAACTTTGGCATCTTGCTCGAACGGATGGGGGCTACGTTCTGACAGAGTCCAAGCTCTCCGCGATGTTAAGTTTAGTTTTGCGGTGCAAAAAACAGGGTTCGGTTTTCTCGCGGACGCCCGGTATATTTTTGTTCGAGTGTATCGCGGTGCAGGGATTCACTCAAAGATTTCCGAGAGTTGAAAGACTTCATGAAGTTAAAAGAAACCGATACACCGGTGATTGTGGCCGAAACGAAATCAGCGTCGACCTCGAAACCCAAATGGGTGGGAGACAACGAAATCCGAGCAAGTTTGTCGGCTCCCACAGGAGCTGTACCAGCAGCTAGCGCTCGCTTGAATTCCAAACGATGCGCGCTCGCAAACTCGTGTTTGGGTTTCACGTCACGAACTAGCACTGGCTTTGTACACGACGCCACCCCCTCCCCCTCTCCTCCTCATTTCCTTTTTTTGCTTCCCTCGAACCTCTTTCTCCCCCAAGTCAATCGAAGCACGTACTGCTGACATTAGTGAAGCGACAGTCTCCCAGGTTTTGTTACTTTCAGTACTGCCTACTCTTTTTTTTTTCCTTCCCTTTTTTATTATCGTTACGAAGGAAAGGGGCCATTTGTGAGTTTGGATGACCCTCCCGCTGCTCTTCTGCTCGGGGTAAAGATAGAGCTAACGGTTGCTGACTTTATTTGACTGTTTATAAGACGTAAGAAAAAAGCGTTTTTTTTTCTTGAGGGAGGGAACAAGGGGGGGGGGGGGGGGTGTAATCTCTCGTGCTGATTCGCTAACTTGTTGAAGGCGGGCGCCAACGAAGAAGTTTGCCTTCCTTGAAAACGTCGAGTTTTATGGCCGGCACTCTTTTTGTTATGAAGATATAAATGGCCCGTCGTAAACGGCGTGGGCGGCTACTCGATGCAATGACGCAAGTTGACCCTCCCTGAACAACTCGATATACGGCGAGGTCGCCCGAGAGAGTTGTTTGGTGTTTCTTAATTCCAACATTCATCCATCGAAGCTCCGTGATCCCGCTGAGATACTGGAGCGCGTGGGGGATTCATCGAGTTAAAAATAAAGATAGAGCTGGAACCAATCGCGTACGTGGGCGAGCAATGCAATCCGACATAAGAACGACGTAAAAACAAAACAAAAGAAAACGATGTTTCTTTTTGTTCTGTTTTAAGGCAGATGCTATTTTGAGCACGTATGCCACGCAGCAGATCTTTTCAATGTTATCCCGAATCTCTAAATGGGGCCGTTGTTAAAAAAAGAAAAGAAAAAGTATTCCATTGGAGACGAAGAGGTACACGTGGCACGACTGGAATATCAAGTTGGAAGATTCTACGTGCTTTGAAGTTTTACGCGATTTGTAGCTATTTATTTAAAAATGAACTATATTTTCGGGGTGTTTTTTATTTCTGACAGACATCACTCACGATTAAGTTGGCGTTTTCAAGACGAATTCAAGCTGCGCTAGATTTCGTCATGCATAGTTTTCCCGAGGACAAAACCCGAGCTGAAACAACACCAACTGCAGTGAGCCTGGTTCATATCGCAATAAACAAGACTATAATCACTAACAGAATGAGAATGACCTGGAGTCTCTTTCAAACGCTCGGCCTCCATCACGTGCTCTTTGCCTTCCAACGTGCTTTAGCTGTGCGTGCACGCTCGAGGCTTAAAGGGACATTGACGGAGTATTTATGCTCACCGATGCTTTTATTTTAACTTAACGTGATCTACGAGAAGCCAATCTTCCCGGAACACAATTTGCGGCTCGAAATTCGTATTCTTTCCACCCGAAAACCGCCGGTCGTCAATGCCGGTTTCAGGCACGCTCACTCTCTTTTCTACGGTCGCGTGCCTTTCAAACTGATGTTCGCATCGCTTCTCATTCGCTTCTCATGCTCTTCCTGCCACTGAGCAGGAAGCGCGGCGTACATGGCCTAGTCAGTAGCGTGTCTGGCTGGCAACCGAAGGTTTGAATCCCGCCTACAATTCATTCAACGTTTCAACGTGTCTTTAAGGCAAAAGGATTAATTTATAAAGTGAACTCATTTGACATATGCGGCAACCTTTAATTCGCGTTACGTGTCATTTTTTTTAATCAGCTTCATTTTACCCGTGACATGACGTTTCACGTGAGCGTTGTGGTTTGCTTGAAACTCCCGCGCGAGGTCATGTGGCTGTGACGTCATCATGACTCTATCGACCAATCAGGATTTTCCCGTCACAACGCCACCGACGCCGGCTTTTCTGCGACACGAGATCCTTAAATAACGCTATCGCGTCAAAAGAATATGAACCGATTTTTTTTGTGGCTTCCCAAAAGCTTGAAATACAATGATCCAAAAAAAACAAAATTGTTGCACAGATCACAGAAAGTAGATGTACACGTCATTGTCAATATGGCGACGTACCGCGAGCTGGACAACACGATGGCAGGCGCGCGACGGTCCAACGTTGCGACAGACGTGGGACCGCTACCCCGGAACTGTGGTTCGTGGTACCGGCCAATCGATCTCTAAACACAGAACAGCGGGGGAAGGGATATAAGTGCAAAACAATCGCACGAATAACGGTTCAAGCAGCGTCCTCGTTGTCGTCTTTGTCTGCTTCACACGCTCGACAAGCAGAGGAACGAAAAAAAAAAAAAAAAAAAAAACTGGGTAGCTTGGGGAGCGATATCCACGTGACTTTCGGCAATTCTCTCTTCTCTGCGCCTCCGTGCACATGTTTGGGTTTTGTTTTCGAGCAGTGGCATAGCAAAATATTGACTGGGTAGTCTTCTGATACAACACTACCTCGCCTGGCAAAAATAATAAGTAAAATTGGGGTGGGGGTGTCAGTGTTCTGAAGCGTGTCGAAGGTGGGAAGCCCGCCCGGGACGACTGAAACGCCTTCCTGTGGTTATCAATATGGTCGGTGACTACAATCTGCACAATTACTGGACTGATTAACGTATAGCCCAAGCGAATACACCGCGTGCAGCCTATGCTTGAGAACAGCTGCGGTACTGCATTGATAAACCGCTGCGGCAGTGCATCAATCGAGTTGTGCGATTTCTGTACTGCTCAGTGTACTAGGTTCAAATAACCCCTTCTGACGAACGTACATTGCACTGACCTAATAGACCCTTTTCAAAAGTCCACCGAGCAAGATTGGCGGCCGCCATTGCTTGGACACGGAACGCGTGATTGGATCCGAGTCTTCGCCGAACGCTGACGTCACCCTCGTGTGCAATAAATGCTCAGTGTATGTGAGCAAGCAATGGCGGACAGGCGTTTGCGCGGAGATTTTGCAAAGGGTCTAGCTATTATCCTCCTACCGAATATATAAAAGTCACCACACTGTGAATCTTATTTGTATAACATATAAAAAATAAAATCAATCCTATCTTTTTTAAACGTAAGAAAAAAAACAACACAAATATACTTTCCCAGTAGCAGCACTTTTGTTCTGTTTCGCCGTTTCTTCATTATTATTTATCAGGCGGTCAGGGACGCCGGAACCGTGGGGAGGTAGGGAGGAGGGGGGGGGGGCAGAGTCCCCCCCCCCCTTTTTAACTATCATAATTGGAGGGGGGGGGGGGGCTCACACCCCCTATAAAAATGTTTGAAAGGGAGACGACGCCAGGTGCTCGTCACGTCACGCCAGGCGCCCGACGATAGTCACACGACGTAGTGAAAGGAAGAAAGAAGCCCGCGAGGATAGTGAACGAAACTCAGATTGTAATATCTGCAAAACGTTTAGTACGTAAACAATAGGGGAAAACAAAAAAAAACGACACAAGGGATGTTGACTTCGGGCCTCCCACACAAAATGTACTTCCGGCGTCACTGCAGGCGGTGCTGAACGTTCATTGGTTAACTTCGTCGGGGTTATGGGCCCATATACGACAAGCAGAAATGACAATGACGTACTTTTATTGAAATGTCAGTGGGAAATGTCAGAGTAAGATCATTATTTCTAATCATGGTAACTTCCGTGTTTGAGAAAAAAAAAGTCAATCATCTGGTGCGTCGTTATACGCCTTTCAAATCCGCAGGGAGTATACGGGGGAAGAATCGGAATCCCTAAGTTCAGTTAACGTCTAGGCCACTCTTAAATTTAATTAGTCTCTTTTCTTTCTTTTTAATATCGCGCGTCACGAGTCGTACTCACGTGGGAGTTGGCGTGACAGAGAGCCATACATTCGAATTAAAGAGGCGTAGTTCGTACCGCCCAACTGGAAATCGACCAATTCCACGGGGAACGTATTTCGCAATGCGTTTGAGGGAAGTCGGGAAGGGAAGGGGGTGGGGGGGGTGGCAGGTGTGGTAGCGTGTTTTGGGACTATGTGAACCTTTTGGAGAAAATGAATGGAATCCGGGGCAAAAAAAAAAAAAAAAAATAACAAAACGGATTAGGCGGTTTAGAAGGAAAAAACAGAAAGAAGGAGATAGGAAACGAACATGTGAGTTATGAGGATCTGGCAATCCACGACGTTTCGGTGTTTTATGTTTTTAGCATTTGCAGTCCTCCCAAGTTTTCGGCATTTTGACAACCTGAGATCTTTTTTAATTAGTACCGCGGTTGAAGACGTCGCAAGAGTTTTCAAATGTAAAACACAAACAAAAAAATTAGGATTTGTTTTTGCTGCGGAGGTAATTTTAGAGGGATACACTTTGTAACTGTCTAAACATTCAGCGATTTTGCATTAAAAACAAAAACACCTTGGAAAAAAAAAAAAAAACCTTCACGCTAGTTTGACGAAAATTGGCCTAATTCCAGCTTTTAAGGAGAAATGCTGCGGCAGCTCCAAGTCAAGCACAGTTCCACAGCTGAAGTGATATAGTAACATTGGTCACGTAAACTTCCTTGGCCTTGTGTGAGGTGTGCGAAATACTGTCAAAGTCGCAGCTGGGCGAGCATGGGTCTGAAAGACGTTCCGTGTGCAAGAGAACATCGATCATAGAATTCGAAATTTTATTCCATGCTCTCGCGTCCTTTTCTCTGCTTACGCTTTGCAGAATGTTGCGAATTGGAAACTGTTTGGACACTGCGTGGAAAACACCTCACATGGGTACAGGTACAGCGTCGATGAAAGCTTGACGCAATATGAGAGCAATTATCTTCTTGCAAAAATTGTTTTAAAAAGATTTAAAAAAAAGAAAACTTTCGTGCTGTAAAGCGAATGCTAAACTTTCTTGAACTTGATTTATGTTAATTTCATGGAACGAAAAAATACAATTTTTTTTGTACAGACCGGTTACTGACAAATAAATGTGGAAATGTGATGGAAAGTATATTAATTCCTATAGAATGCGAAATAAATATGCATAATAAAATACAGAGTTCACTCAAACAATAGCTGATATAATGGAACAAAAGATCAAGGAATTGTACAGAATATTGTGAATTCATCGGGAAATATTCTATAAAATATAAGTAATGCGCAGAGCGAGACAGGGAATACATGCGATACAATAAAACACGCATTGAAATAAATTTGACACACAATTTAATCTACTAAATGTGTAAATTAAGTATGTATCAAAGAGCTCATCCACGACGGGTTAACCCCTGATTATCAGACCTGATTCCTAGCAAATGCGTTGAGACATCTCTCACGTATTATATGCATATGGCATGATACCTAAACTTCCGTTGGTATTCTTCAGAAAATTTGGAAGTGAGACAGTTAATTCAATTAACGTTTGTATTTATTAAGCCTGCTCCTACATATTAACACTTTTACAATAGAAAAAGAGCTGACGTCTAATTTATTCATACCGATAGAAGTGTTTTTCTGTCTACAGATTGAAATTTATATTTTTAAACTTTTTTCTTTTATCTTGTCCCGAGCAAAAAAAAAAAAAATAATTTGGAACGCTCGGAAAAGAACTGAGCATTTCAGTAAATGACCTTTTTTTTTTTACTTTTATTTTTATATAAGTCAACGGTAGGAGGACAAGAGTTCCACATATCACTTTGTCGGAAACCGATTTGAATACTTTCGAGGGGGCGCACGGCACGGTAGCCGACTAGAGTTCCTGTATATTGCTACTTTCGGTAGCAGAGTTGCGCATTCAGACTGGGCGGGTGGCCGTAGCGGCGGCTTTCCTCCACGGCGCTGGATCCGTTGCTTGTCACGTGACTGAATTCGGCGAATAACAGCGCCGCGCGCATCGCCGCACGTGGAAAATATAAAAGGAGGAGAAGGAGGCGGAAGCAGGGGAGCGAAAGCCGGGGCGCGTGCAACGTCGGCGGAGCGACCGTTGCGGAGGCTTTCCTGCACGGCGCTGAATGCTTTGCTCCTCACGTGATCGATCTCAGCGTGGCGGCGCGGGGAAGTCAAATGCGCAACTCTGCTGTCCCCTTCGGGGGAGCATATCGAGGAACTGTACAGCCAGCCTGACGGCACACTCTCAGAAGCCCCTGAATGTACACTTCCCCGCGATGCAACCTGAACACGAATAACTGGTCTTCCCTCAATCCGTTCAACCAGTGAGAAGCACGAACGTTATTGTACTTCGTTAGTCGTCTGGTCTCGGTGGCAAGAGGACTTGACACCTTTCTGCCGCTGAAACTGCATGGCCATTGGAGCATAAGGATTGGTTAAACTGATCAGTGATAAAAGATCAATGAATTCATCAGGGTGCACAAGAGCCGTATATAGAAAGAGATCGGTCATTCATTGGGAAGTATAGGAGGCAAATGAGAAGGTGCCATAAGCCGAAAGTGGGCTTGGTTGGTTCCAGGGCGTCTTCACAAATTCGAATGTGGCCAACCAGAAGCCGCGAATAATAAATACCCTGGCGGTGATCGCGGGAAACTAAATTAATAAGTGCGTCAGAGTAACTTCCGGTGGCTGAAAATATGGTGCACGTGATGTTTCGATCACGGTCATGCAAAATCATGGTGGAAGATATATAAAGATATAGAAGATATAAAAAGTGTGCTCGACTAGCAGAACAATCGACGGAATCCGTGCGCCAGGCGCCGAGGGCCGGGAATCTGCCGTCCGAGCGGTCAGACTCCGTCCGGGCGAAACAGAGTTCGAGCGGCACATTCCTGTCTTACATCTCTTTGCATGATTATAATCGAAACATCGCGTGCACCATGTTTTCATCCATGAAGAATTACTCCATTTAATTCTTATGCACTTATTAAAAGAGTTCCTTGCTACCGAAACTAGGGGATCATTTTCGGCTCGTGGTTGGTCAAGAGAGCACAAGCCTTCTATCTGCGTCTTGAGCATGCCCTGGTTTGCCCGCTCCTCCCATTGACCAAACTCTCTCTACATACGGCTCTGCGGTGCGGTATCCACTCAGGGACACTTACTGCTGTCGTGCTGTCCTTATTACGGCTTATCTAAAATCCATTCACTCTTAAACTGAGACTAGCCAATACCACGAGCATGACAGCTCGAGGTCGCTGCTTTGAAGCGTTCTTCCGCAGAACGAGCGCTGGCGCTAGAAATGCACGTCTCAAAGCCAGAAGCATGGGCTAGCTCGCGCTTGTACCTTTGGCTGAAGTCTCAGCTTAAAATTGAACATAGTTATAGTAGTACATACAAAGTAAAAGATCTACATAAAATTTCAAGGAGACCTAAGCACTTCTTATGAGCTGTAAATACGAAAGCATGAATGTCGCCCTTTCACTCCCTTACTTCGTCTGCGGTCCACTGGCGTGGACGGTCACGTTTTGCTACTGCCGAGGTTGCGGCCGCCGACGATATAGGTGCCTCAGGCGCCGCCATGTTCCTCGGTGCCGAGAGGAGCCAAAGCGGCCGCAGCCCCCCCCCCCCCCCCCCCCCGCAACGGCTGACACGAGAGTGGCGGTCGAGCGCACGCACTCGTGAAGCGGCCGCAGCCCCCCCCCCTCCCCCCGCCCCCCTCGTTCCTCCAGCAGTGCCTGCCATGAGAGCGGCGGCCGAGCGCACGCACTTGTGAAGCGGCCGCAGCCCCCTCCCTCCTCCACCCCCCCTCCCTCTCCGGCAACGAAGAAGAACATGGCGGCCGGGTGCGCGCTCTCGTTAAGCGGCCGCCAATGGTTATCTAGGAGCCGTTTTGCTCAGCCAATAAGAAAATGGGCATTTTATTCTTGTTTTTTTGTGGTTACAGACACCGCCGGCTCCGCTCCATGGGATAGTCAATGCTTTCGCATTAAAGAAGAGGAGACCGAACCTATTCGTAAAGTCGGGGTGACAGTGCTCATACATAATTCAAAAGGCAGTGTGCAAACACGAGTCACCGCAATATTTGTGGTTCGAATGCCGCGTGCCCAAGCTTATCCCTGAACTCATTGCCATGAGGCATTCGAAGCACGGATCTCGCGGTGACTCACGTTCAAATCTTTATGCAGATTCTCTTCTGTATGATGTATAAGCAGTGTGACCCCGGCTTAAAGGCCCCTACGCACATTAACGTTTGAGAGCGTTTGAGTGCGTTTGACTGCGTTGCGGCTGCGAGAAACCAGGACATCCCTGCTTCTTATGTCGCGTGCCAAGCTATTCTTCTATTTGGATTCTACGCTTCATATGCAGCACAGAAGTGCCGATGACTCGCTTTCGTTTCGCGACGCAACGCAGTCAAACGCACTCAAACGCTATCAAACGCGAATGTGCGTAGGGGCCTTAAGAGATCAACGCATACCAGTGGCAGTGGTTGTGCTCGCCGACTCTATACACAAACACACTGTTTACAAAAAAGCCGACGTTTGCCCACGCCGGGTGTGCAGAAACCAGATTAGCGTGAGGCGGAGCAACTGCGCAAGCGCTGTGCCAACAGCAGCGCCGTTTCAGTGGCGTGACTTCATCAGAGAAGCATGAACACAATAAAGAGATTGTCCAATACAACTTTTTTTCTCGAAAAAAAACAATTAAATTATATTGTCATTGCTTTTAGGAATACCATCTTCACAATATTCGAATTTGTAATCCCCCGCCGCACAAGTAATTCAACTTTAAACAGAGCCCAACTGTTCAAATCGCACCTGCAAAACGCACAGCGTTTTCGTTGGCAAAAGCGGAAGCTCTGACCTAACATCAGGCAATGAGAGCCACCACAACTTTTGACTGCTGTCTCGGTAAAATAACCTCATTTTAAGAAAGACAAGATTTACGCTATTGAGGGAAGCTCAATTCTTCGACTGTTATCTTTGTACGCACGTACCATCAGAAAAAACGTTGATCAAAACTGGGAATAAGTCAACGCCCGCGACTCTGACGTTACCATGCCTGATGTGACGTCACGACACGACCAGCCGCGCATACTTGCGAAATTTAGCGTGAAGTTTCGCAGTTATGGACGTAATTGATTTCACGAATATTATCCTATATGGCCGTGTTTTGGCCCTCTCTAGGTGACCAGCGCAAAGACCTGATAACTTTCGGATATCAGCGCACAATCCCTTTAAGCGACGCCAAGGCAGTTCATAAGCTGCCGGGGTCTATTTATAGACACGAAAGATAAGGCCCGTTTCGCTGAGCGACCCTTTTACTGGCGGAATGCGCTTTATCTCACTGCGTCGGTAGCAACAACGCCCCCGCGTACACGCAGCGAGGCTTAGCTGATGCGACCAATTAACAGTGCCGTCGGCAACCTTCGCAGGCCGAACTGTGACGCTTCACTGGAGTCGAGTATTGACGAGTCGGGGAAAGGGGATCCGGTAATTGGTTCGTCAATGACGCTGTGATTAACAATTCGGTCGACTACATCGAGCCGGGGCCGCTTTATACGACTCCCACGTTGCTTCCCCGCCCACGTCAACAAGCGTCTAGGCCAGCGTCTAAGCAGGACTTCAAAGCCATGCTCGCGGGTCGCCGTCGTCCTTCTAATGAAGCCCGGCCCGCAAACCGCTACCATCAGAACCGTTGCTACCGGCTGCTACCGGTTCCATCAGATTCGCTGCCAATGACGAACATGCTTGTCCTAGCGCGGTACTCTTCAATTTTAAGACTATGATCACTCCGACTATATACATAATATCAGCATTTGTTTTATCATTGTCATTAGTCTTTTACACTGCGCGAGTGCGCCACTTTCCATGCGCTCTGGTTTAGGCGTGGTGAGTTTACTTGGTCACAATTCTTGTGTAATGTCACAATTACCTAAATATTAAATTTCCAAATTGAAGTATATAAATTCATCCACCTTAGTTTTTTTGTACTTATTATAACATTCATTTCTGTGTTCAAATTTTTATCTAGGTTTATTTATTACCTTTTATTTTTTTTTTCATATTTAGTTTTTCTCCCGGTTTTCGAGACTGCGACATATTCCTAATCCGGCCCGTTAGCCAAAACGTTCCAAGACCCCTGCTTTAGACGACCGGAACAGTGCGTGGTGTTGATGCCAGTCTTTCGAGACAAGGCGAAAAGCAGCAAACAATGTTTTTGTTTTATCGTTTGATTTCGTTTTGCGGGCGCTTGAACCTTGTGAATAGGTCATTGACCTCTTAATCTGACACTGAGTTGGGTTGACGCTTTCGAGTAACTTGAACGCCTTCCTTCCTGCCTAGACCAAGTAAAGAAGCTACGTTTGAGAGTGACGGCAGTCAAGAAAGAGTTTGTGGGGCGTATGAAAAGTAGTGGGCTGAACACTTAATGGTTTATCGCAAGGGACATCGCCCTGCACTTGCCGAAGGCGACAGCTATTTAATAAAGATAGTAAGGTTTGAGAACAGTGAGGTAAAAAATAGTTTTTGCAAGAAGGTTCAGATGACCAAGCTAAGGACATTTCACAAATAATCAAACTTAAGTGACGGAAGTATTTTTTTTTTAATTCTTCTTTCGCGTTTTAGGGCAGTGGGTGTAGTTGCTCAGTGGCGCTTCTATCGCATGATTCGTAATTTTGAGAAGTGTTACTTAAACGTTTCATGCGTTTTTTTATTTTTTTGTTTGGTTTAACTTAACTGCCTAAATTAAAAGCACTGACCAGGGGGCGCTAGCTACCGGACGATTCAAAGAAATCAGTCGTCTGCTTTAGTCCATCCATTCAGCGATGAAGAGTGGGAGTCGTCGAACGTCTTTTCTGTTCAGTTTTCATGCCCGTTGCGACAAAGCGCGTCAGCCTCGTTCTAAGTGCCGGCCGCAAGGCAATTGGGACGCGACCTGGGTGCCTTGGACGGTCAATAATTAGTCGCTTCGGTTCCCGTCTGCCGCCCTAGCAGCAAGTGGGAAGTTAGATGCGATGAATTGAGGTGTGGGTTGTGAAATGAGCGCTAATGCAGCCTAGTGCGGGGGAGTGCAGCCACCCGCCGGCCAGTCGTGCCGGTTTGCGCCTGGCTCGCTTCGATTTAGGCGGAATGTCTGGCTTCAAAGCGAGTTAACAAAGCGTGACCTGCGCTCTGTTAACTCGCTGTGGAATGGGACTTAACCGCGGTGGCTGAAAAACAGGACCGACTCAAATGGCATTGGGGTCGAGCAATTCGGAAAGGTTGAGGGAGAGGAAAGGGAATATTGAGAAATCAGTTGCCACCTTTACAGGAGGAAAAAGGTTAACCGTCTCTTAATTGAGCTTTAAGTTCGGCGCGATAAAACATTTTCATTCTTGTTTAGAACGGAAACAATACGCGCACGGATTAATGATGGGAGTACGGCTGCGGTTAGGTAAGACGAAGGTGTGCTTCGTTCGCAAGTTTCGCTCGGAAGAGTTAGGTGCGGTCGGCTTGATTTTGTTGCCTACGGCTGTCAGCTTCACCGCAAAATAAATAATATACCGCATCTTGGAAGCCACGTTGTGAAGTAAGGTAGCCGACTATTTCTATTTAGCTCTCGTTAATTTAATCTTCCTACCGAAGCCGCAACCCACGTGTATTCGGTATGGCGGACGCTTCCCTCTCTCACCAAAAACAACTAGGAGTTTTGTTTTTGTAGTATGTTGAAGTTTTTTTTTTCCCCGCGTTTTGCGCATTTGCAGCTCGCAGGCTCGCACATATTTTATTCAATACGTCGAAGCTTTTTATCCGCAGGACTGATTGAAACCGTCTAGCCTGTGTATCATTCGCGAGCGCTTTGGTTTCACGTACGTAAAAGACGGGCTCTGTTTTCTTTTTTACGCTAAAGCAATCCCATCCGTATACGACCTGCGTCTGAAATGAAAAACGGAGTCCATGTGACAGTCGCACCTGGCCCATCTCGCTCGAAGCGTGCTTATCTGGAGACACATTTTCGGTTCGCTTGGGAACGCAACGTGAGGTTCTCTCGAAGGGCTGATCCAAGCAGAGCAGATGAAGAGAGGGTCGCTGTTCTGAAAAAGGTATTTCGCAAATATATATATATTTTTGTTTAATTCTTAGCACTGCTGTACAGCTTGTCATGTTCGGTGTGAGACACGTCGAAAGATATTTGCGAGACTTAAAGGGGCGGTGCAACGATATTCAATTGGAATGTTTTTCACTTTACACGAGCTTACTGGCACACCTGGGACTCAAGGATACTCACACGCAACGCCACTCGCCAAGAAACTCCTTTGTTGCGGTGTAACTTCAAGGACAAAAGCGATCATTTTCATTCAATCTCTCCTTCGCAAAACCTAAGGACGTAGCTGGGCGGTAGGAGTACCGCCCAGTGACGATATTTGAATGCGGCTCATAGATTGGACCCGAGCAAGGCGTGGACACTCGATTTGGGCTCGTGATAATCGATAGCTCGAGAAGCATTCGGGCAGTGGCCCGTGTCCAATCGCTGCAATGATGACAACAGCCGAACCATAACAATCTCTGGAACTCAGCGCGTGTCCTGTGCTTTGCCAACCCTTGCGCATGGCTATGATCAACATTGGCGGCATATAATCGCCTCCAGATCACGTGGCCGCTTGTTCTGGCTGCGAGTTGAGGGGGTGAACTCTGCTCGTTTTTCTTTATTTTTTTCTGCGACTTCGATTGCGTGTGGTGAAAAACGAATGGGTTTTCACAGGTCATTAACGTCAGGGATCCGTTCTAAGCGGTATTTGCGCAAAATACAAAAATCGTTGCATCGCCCCTTTAAACAAAAACTCTAAATTAAGGCTTGGCACGATGAACAATGTACTTAAAGATGCATCGCCACCCCCTCCCACATCACACACACGTCTCCCGCCAGTTGTTATTTTGTGCCATCACTAAATAGTGATAGGTAGTAGCCGCAAACAATTTTAACATGTTTGTTCCCGGTTTAAAAAAATATCACTTTCAATTTTGGGTTTTTCAAACTCAAGTGTTGTCGTGACTCGATGATTCAGACACATAGCCGTGACTTAATGGTAAAAATGACAAAGTTAACCAAAATGAACAAAAAAGAAAAATTATTTTTGTTACATTAAGTTTAAAACTAAATTTTATTTGAGCCATAGGGTTTAATCTTCAAATGCAACGTTAATGTATTGTTGCGTTGTGTTCTGGCAACACTTGTTGTCACAAATTTATTTATAAACACATTCACCTCCATTTATCGTTCTTTCATATATGAATAATTGAAAGCCACAACCGGGCGTTTCAAGTAGCGAGTCTGGGTAAACATAAGGAAAAAAACATTTACAAAAAATTGATGCTTCATTTCAGCTTATATTGAACATGTTTTGAGATTAGAGGGTGTTGCCTTTATTGGCTGCATATTTAACGCTTTCTTAAGTAAAACTTGACCCTCAGTAACGCTCTGCTGCACACCAAGAAGGGCTTTAGCGCAGACACGTACGCTTTTTTAAACACAAAGAGTAATTAAGTGCCGGGAGTCATTACTCGTTGAAAGAGCAATGAAGACGCTATACTCCGTGCTGAGGCCCAGAAGAAATACATTGCATAAACACAAAAGTCAAGCGCTACTTTTAAGATTACAATTCCTTTATCATTTATTCATATGGTGCTTCAAAGCCACAGCCCGAATCGGGTCATACAGTCATGTTAGTGTCGTATACGTAAGAAAAATTAATGAGAAAAGAACCGTTGATCGCTAGTCGAACCAATAAGTACCGAAAGTACATCAGTCGTTCCTGTTTTCAGGAAGTATCTAAGCTGCAACAGCGTAAAAAAAAAAAAAGAATTACAGATACAACTTTGTTTGAATGCGTAACACGTTCCGTGGGAAACCGGGGTGACACTGGTTATACATCATACAAAGGACAGTATGCAGACATGAGTCACCACGTTATCCGCGGTTCGAATGGCGCGGTTTTTCCTCGAACTCGTTGCCACGCGGCATTCGAAGCGCGGATCTCGCGGTGACTTGCATTCGAATCTGTTTGCAGACTGTCTTTTGTATGATGCATGAACAGTGTGACCCCGGCTGAAGACTCTATAGCAATCGTTTAAGTGAGCGACAAGGAAAGAGAAAGAATGCGCACTAAAATAACAAGATCCAAGTCCCTTCCGAGGAGGGTCGAATCAAACACAAAGAACTGCGCAGTTAAGAACGATCCACCGATTGCGCGAACGTCTTCTCAACGTCTGCCAAAAAAAAAGTACTACTACTAAGCAACTGAACAACATGACGGGGGAAAAAAGAAAAAGAGGCCGACCATTTTTTATGCGGGATTCCACGGGTATTACGACGCGCGATCGCTCTCGAGCATCTTTCCCAGCGCACTTGGCGGGAAGGAAAACTTAGAACCCCCGAGGGAGGAGTGAAGGAGCGGTGGGGCGGTAGATGGTGGTAGGTATCGTCCACACATAGATAGTGACACTAATACTAAAATCAGTGATATATATAAATTTAAAAAAAAAAAAAATATTGAACTGAAGCGGCCTGAAGAACGATAAAGCCGGTAGACGGTTTTCATATTGCCGGAAATAAATGCTTTTACACCTCCGCGGAGGGTGGCGACTCCCACTCACTTTTACCCACATTTGTATACTTCAAACTTCGGGTCGAGAGCGCCATTCGGGACAAGTTGTTAGAATTCAAATTCTTTGACGCGTGTCCAATCAAAAAGACAATTCGTGTGATATTCCATAAAGCAAACAAGAACCGAAAGAAAAAGACAAGTTACCTCACATCCTATTATATTTATCGTTTTTTTTTTATTTCTTTCCCGTGAATACTTCACGTTCTCTTTGCTGGATTTTGTTTACTCCTCGCAGCGAGTGATTTACCGTGCCAACAACGTGAGCGGGATTGTAACTCTACCGTGACATAAAGGTCGTGCGGGTCATAATTGTGTTGCGATGAAATGTTACTCTCGCGCGCTGAGCCCCAAAGACGAACAAACTTGTGCCGTAGGACGAAGACGTATACAGGGCTCTAAATCAAACGAGGCGACGCAGGTTATATTTGGAAACAAGTAAAAAAAAATAACTGCAGCCAATCTCGGCTTTCGCAACAGTTAAGGTGCATTCCCACTGGCTTTCGATTTGCAAACGCGAAGCGGATTCGCTCGTTTGCATCATCAAAAGCGTGTGAAATTGAATTGTACCTTTAAGCAATCGCGTTCGCAACCGCCCTGCGAACGCGGTTCAACCTCCAATGAGAATACGGCGTCAGACTTTCCTGTGCACAAAACAAATAATCATTTAATATCTTCAAAATTCTAAACAGAGGAGAAAAAAAACAAGAAAAATGGGATGACACGGAGACATGCTTTTTCTTCGGCCTTCGGATGTTCAAGATGTTGAAAGCACGCGCGCTCGCCTGCACGCTCTTTGTTATTTCTTTCAACAATCTTTTGTTTGCTTCGCGAAGCAAGCTCTTTAGGCAATCGACGTCTTATGTCAATGTGTTCTTTAGCCTGCAAAAAAAAAAAAAAGCTATGCAACATTTTGTAAAGCACCTGCTTTCACATTCTACGAGTTTTCGGGCGTGTATTTGCAGGGAGCCATTTAGCACGCCGAAAGCTTTGCAAGTAGTTTGAATTCAGCGACGCTGTTGCTTTACACTTCCAAAGGTAATCCTTGCAAAGTCTTGGAAACATAGAGATTTTCTCATTTTTCGATTGTACGTTCGACTCTGCATAGAGAATGAGGGGAAATTCTGAGGCCGAGGAAGGACCATGTGAATCAGTAGTTGTGGTGTACATCTTTTAGGACGAGACATTGTCACGTTCTAAGCCTCACATATTACACCATTTTGTTTTTGCCAAAAGTAGCAAGCTTCGATCGCTCAAGCTTTATCCCTTCAGAAAGTGCGTATATTTTTAGATCGCTTCGGCCTGTCACAAGTTAGTCACTTCAATAACGAAAATAAACAAATGTATCTCCTTGGCCAAGTTTGAAACATATCATTGGGTCCCTCGTATAAGAAACAAATAATGTTAAATGTAAATTGTTGTCTTTTTGCCCACGAATTCCCTTTCGATCCACCTTGCCGGCCTCTTAAAGCGCTTATAATTGGAATTACAAGGTTTCCCTATCTGAGGGTCATCTGCTCCTTTGCAACGTCGTCTGCTCGCAACGTCGTCTGCGTCTGTCTTACCTTTCCTGCGACTTTCGAAATTGCAGAGGCCAGATTCACGAAACGATCTTACGCCACAAATGTGCGTAAGACAAAACGTAAGAATAAATTCGTATTCACAAAACGAAATTATCGTAAGTTTTGCGCAGGTTACGACGGAATCCTACGACAGCTCCGAAGCTGTATTGCGCACTTCTTACGATCAAATCAACATGGCCGACAGCGTCGCACTGTTTCTTGGTCGCGACGACCAACGGACGTTTATTTTTGTACGTGCTCTTCTCACGCGTCCCGACTACAAGCAGCAAGAAAAAAAGTAAAAAGTACTTGAAATAAACCACGGCGAACAAGAACGCTGGATCCACAAACACCCGGGAAATGCTCTAACGGCCACGATTCCACCGACCCCGACCAAGCGAGCTCGGCAGATAGGCCTAGCAGGCACTCACTCTCGGCGCAGCGGCGCTCCGACGGTCCTTGGCTAAGACCGTCTGCCCACGACCGGCTGGCGTGCTGAATGGAATATGCCCGCGCGACCCTTGTGAACCCTTCCCATATACTTTGATCGCTGACCTCAGTTTTAGATTAAGGGGTCAATCTCTTCCTCTTGTCATCTCCTTGTTTTCCGAGGCAGCGGTGACTCTCGCTGGTGAAGAAGTGGTGAATCTCCGACAGACGCAGGAAAGGTAAAGCAGCCATCGCTTTGACTAGCAGACGTAAAGTAGACGACATTAACTGCGCCAACCCGCCGACGCCGTTAAAGAGTGAGGAGTCTCGCCGCACACGAAAGGAGGAAAAAAGTATTTGGGAGGGAACTTGCGGACACTAACACGTTCACTCTCGGTTCTTAGCAAAGAAACCTCGACGCTTCGGGACACCTCGACAGTGAGTCCTTTGACTTCCCTCCTTGATGCGCGTCTGCTAGTTGTTAGACAAAAACAACGTACCGCTCGAGTCATTTCATCTGCACTCTCTGAAAGGCGAAGTCGATCTCGCTCGTAAAAACCTGCACTTCCGAAAGTCGCAGGAAAGGTAAGACAGACGCAGACGACGTTGCGAGCAGACGGCGTTGCAAAGGAGCAGACGACGCTCAGATAGGGGGTCGCGATCAGCCAATCAGGGCTCGGCGTTCTGACGTCACCGCTACCTCCTTTCTCATGCGCAGAAAGCGAAAATGAGCCCACTTGCGAGGCGTATATATTTATTGAAGTAGCCATTGCAGTCCTGAAGCTAGTATAAAAGATTCCTCAATGTTGATAATATCCTCAAAACTTTTCATTTATAAATGAATAACTGAAATATAAAAAGTTAAATCACTAAGTATAAAAAAATATTTAAAAAATTGTTTTATACGGATAAGTTTATGTGTGCTTTTTTTATTAAGTCGGTTGTTTTACATTTTTGAAAGCACGTTGTTGGCTGCAGAAAGAATGACAGAATGTTCTGCAGGCAGGCCTCAAGCAGGTTCAAAACGCGTTTACTTCACACATATGCATGCTTCAAGCATGCCTGCAGACAGTGTTTTGAATGACCAATGAACCTGACCATTATACAAGGAATGAGCACGCCTCAGAAGGTGTTTGCAGGCCGTCTTTTGTGTGACGTACTAGCAGTCTGACTGCTGCTTTAGGGTCAGTTCATTCAAGCGCCGGATACTAAAAAAAACAAAAAAAAAACACAACAACATGTAAAAAGAAAGAGGGTTTATGCTTCCAACGAACCAAGTCAAGAATTCATGCCCGCCGGCGGTCTTCAGAATGGGCTCGCTCGCCAGGGACTGGAGTATAGCTACCCGGCCGCTGAAAGCGCGGCGCAGAAAAGGGACCCCCGTACGAAGTTTGAACGAAAACAATAGATCGTCCCGCCGTGTAGAGGGAAGTTTTCTATTTTGGGGTTCCTCTCTTGGGCGGAGATAGGGGAAAAAAAAGGGAAAGGAGGGACTCCACGTAGCATGAGACAGGCACGTCCAGGGGTCCCTGTTTTTGGACGCGGAACGTGCTCGATGTGGCCACATTACCGACCCCGAGGGCCGCAAATCAAACGCCCGGATACGAGGCAAACATCGCCAGCGAGGGGAACGTTCTCTGTCCCGTGACTCTGCCAGTCGACAGCGGAGCGGAACCTCCGCGACCGGGTTATCCAATCGACCGTCGGTCTTTCCGTCAGCCCATGGCGCGTTTCGCACGAGGATATACATACGAACGCGCGTAGAGGTCACATGACGTTGTGGTTGAGCGTTGGTTGGTTTCGACGAAGCAGGTAGCTGTCGCACGCACCCTCAGTATCGGTGTAGAACGGTCTGTGGGGTCGCGTAAGTGGATGGTCTTTGTGACGTTCGGGCGGCCCGGGCCCTAGGGTCGACCAATCAGAGGGGAAAGGAGACGCCGGGCTTGCTGTGGAAACAGGTTCTCTGCTTCGCCGCCGATCGTCTGCTTCGGCGGAGAAGCGAACGAAGCACACGGATGCGTCGCCGCTGGTGCGGCCATTTTTCTCGAGGAAATAATTTCGCCTTATTGGGCAAACAAACAACAACTTCTATTCACGGACACGTCGAATATAACGAGGAAGGCAGATTCTGCTTTGTTCGCGGGACCAATTTGATGTTTTTGTCGCGCTACGGGTTGCCTGCGTCCCTTCTCCAGGCCATACCTGGAGAAGGGCATGCCCGTGAACCGCAAAAATAAACAAAAACAATGCCAAGAAAGGAAAAAGGAAAACACACGAGGAAGGCACACGCCCGTTAGATTGTTACAGAAGGGGCAATATGTGTTCTTAGGTCCCCTCTTTTCTGCGCCTATTTTCAACTTTTTTTTTTTTTTTGGCGACCAGGATTCAGTTACACCTTATACGACAACAAAAACGGCAAATTACTCTCGAAACTGCTGTTACAACTACGCTCGCACACACAAAAAATTTAAATAACCAAATGTCTTTGTCTAAAACAACTCCCAAAAACCAACCTTGACTATAAAAATAAAGGAAGGGGTGGAGAAAAAAGTATTTTTGCGAGCCTATATTGAAGGAAACTTGAGGCGGTCAAGAGTTTTTTTTTTTTCGGAAGGTGAATGGAAATTTGCATGCAAATGAATAAACGACATCTAACAAAAACCAAACTCTGGGCTCAAGTTTGTAGGGAGCAATGAAAATATCTTGTTTCTTTGTTCACCTTAAACATTTCCTGACAGTCGTCTTTCTGAAGCTTATAAAATATTTCTTAGACTCGACGAGGGAATGAGCCAGTCGCTAGAAGTATTCTCAATTCAATTGAGTGCATATAGTATAAAAAAAAGTAAAATACGAAAGCTGTATCGTGCTGGGGAGTGGAAAAACAGTAAAGTTCTTTTCACTAGTCCAGTTCATACATTTTAAACTGCTGGGCGTCAGCTAAGCTTTTAGCGAAATGAGATGCAAACCAGAACATTGTTGCTATACTGACAACAAAATATATCCACTAATTAATTGGTTATTAATGGGGCTCACAATATTTTAATAAAGTCAAAGAAATAAAAAACAAAACAAACTCCCTGGTAAAATGTTTGTATCTTTAGATTTATTTGGAAACATTATTATTCTTGCTCACGAACACAATAGCCCCAAAACAACCACGAAAACAACCACAAAGAGAAGCGGATAATTATTCACATATCTGTTCGATTTTCTAAAACAATTGAGCGAGTTAAATTATCCAATGAGTAGGCCTTAGAATGCACGGTAGTAAAATCGTTTCGAATGTTTTTGAGACATGCAAATATAAATGAGAAAAATGTAAAAAAAAAAATAATAAACCGGAAGAATGAAAGCAGATGCAGCAGATTCGGTCGACGCCGCTAGCCAATTAAGGTTTGCGATGGGAGAATTTCACTCGTTTTTTCCCTCTCTTTGTCCCTCTTGCACCTTTACATGAAAGGCAAAATCAACACCATGTTCGTGATCTGTTGAACAAATGACGGGCTCTTTTCCTATCATTAGATCCTGTAGTGTTGTCTCTTTCAAACGCCGCCCGTAATGCTTGACTTCTTTCCAGCACCACGCAGACCAACGTGATATTCACAAACAAGGCCGCCCACATCCGATGTGGACGCCGGACGTGCGCAGAAACCAGATTTGCGCCAAGTGAAGCGTCTGCACATGCGCCGTGCCGACAGCAACGCCACCGTAGTGGCCTGACGTCACAACACCCGCCATAGCTGCTGGAGCGCTCACCCTCTGCGGCACGCATCTCGCACCAGCGATTTTGTTTTTCTCGGCAAGAACAAGTAAGAATGTTCCAAAATGACCGCCAGCACGGAGCGATGACGTCGCATGGAAGTCACGTATTAGCGGCGAGATGTTTTGGTGGCGCCCTCCTGTGGCTCCCCCTTGTGACGTCATTACCTTGCAAACAACAAGTTAGATGGTGTTTGTTATTAGCATGGTGGAAGCTCGAAATCATTGCGCTCTCAAAGGAACACTGCCAACACCGTCAAAATTAAAGTTCTTTCATTCCTCTTATTTCCGTCGATGATAAATCCCCTTTCCGACGTCATAGTCAGCGTTCGGCCAATCGTGGAAGGCCGACCACAGCGACGCTTTCGGTCGCGCACGAGGCTAATAGCTTTCAGCTGTGGAATCCCCCGATGGAAACATGGTAATGGTTTTGTTTACCAAATGCCCAAAGAAAGAACTATTATAACCATTAGAAAACATGTCGGGGTCATGTATTAGAAAAAAACAAACCAAAAAAGACGTGAATTTACTGCCCGAGCATCGTGTTAATAAATCTTTCAACACCTCTAGAAAGAAGCACATAAAGCAGAAAGCAAAGTTCGCGAGTGACTAAATACCATGGCCCTAATGCCCGGGTTCCACTAGAGTGAGAAGAAGAAACAAACGACAGCGACAATCCTCAAGCCAGAGTTTTTAGCGATTTGACAGGCTTTGTAGAATAAAGGCCTGTTCACACATGCAGCGGAGCGCTACAAGCATAGCGCTAGCCTCGCGCTAAGCGCAGTGCTGACCGGGAGCGTTCACCAGCTTTGTTATCGCACCGCCAACACTGTTGCTCGTGACAGGCGATAAGTAGCTGACGGCACGTGAGGAGCGCTACATCAGCGCTTCGCTCCATGTGAGAACCAGCCTTAAAGGAGACTATGCTCAAACACGAGGCATCATGCACGCGAGAGTATCTTTGGGCAGGCTCGCAATCACTCGCGCTTACTTCACGAGCACCGAACGACTACACGCCCGCAAAAGGTACGAACGCGAGGCATGCAGCGCGTGTTTCAGGCTCGTCGCTGTCCTTTGTTTCTGTTTGTCGCTCTAGCGGGACTCGGGCAATATAAGCGAGCTGCGAGGCCGAACACACACAAACTGAGTGAAAACAAATACCATTTGCGGAATCAAGCACGCACGACCATTTGGTCCGACGGAAAAGACGCGCGGGCGTAGACGTGCCCCGCCTCAGCGATGCAACAAGGGACGACGCCTCATGCACCGCATATTTAGTGTTCGGTTGCTCCGACCAGTGCGCCCCGTTCAACCACCGAGTTGACAGTGCTGTGAGAGCGATGCACTCGCCGGACCAATCAGCTGCCTCCCTTTCGTCGCCTGCGCCCGCTCTCTGCGCGTGGATGAGGGCTGAAGCGTGATCACGTGGCGGCAAAAAGATGGGTGGACGACGGGTACAACGGGAACGCAGTTTCCGCCACAGTATCAGCTTAGGGGCGGAAGGAGCGTGGCGTGTCGGGTCGGGTCTTCATTAGAATGCGCGGAACGTCGCCCGTTTTAGAGGTGTCCGAAATGAATAATAGACGTGCGCCGTGAACGAGCGACCGATAGTAACGGCTCGTACGAGCCATCCATCACGTAAATTAGTCGACAGTTTGGTTTGAGTTGGTACGAAGGAACCTATAGACTCGAGGTCGCAACTGCTTCGTGCCCACATTTAATGCGCAGTCGGATGGAGAGTTGACTTGCATGGACCTCGTTCGTTTGTTTGTTAATTGATACTCTTAGCCCAGAGGGGCCGACAGGGTGGAAAAACAAACAAACAAACAATCAAACAAACAAAGGGATTGAGAGAGCCGTTCTTTTTGTTAAAGTTCTGTCGTACTATTATTGGCTTATCTACGCTAGATGAGAAAAGTCGAAGCTTTGTTCAAAATCTGCTGTTTGGTCCACCGATGGAATCTCTTACACCAACGCTCGTTCGCAAGGATGCCCTAATATTTTTTTTTTTTGTTTTTCTGTGGATATTTGGTGAAGCTCAAGTGTTAAAAAAGTTAAGTACACCAATTTATCTCTTCTCTTTTATTTTTGCGAGAAGTGTAAGCTATTTGTTTGTTTTCTTTATGGAAAACGGAACAAATGAAATAAATATAGCACCCGTATGTTCAAAATTAAACGAGCCGTGGGAAAGCTTTTTTATTGACTACTCGTGCAATGTATTTTGGTTCAGTAGCCGAAAGCACCCTTAACCCCTTTTTTGATTTTGTTTTGTTTGTACGTGTTTGTTGCTTTGTTTTAGAGACATTTGTATTCCGAATGAATAAATAGATTAAGCTGTTATGTACGCTAAAATAATGTAGCATGGTTTTTTTTATTCAAGCATGTCATACATTTGATTTTAGATACCACTGAAAAAAAAGACCAATTTAGTTTTTAGGTTTCTTTACGTCTACTATCTTATTAAAGCTAGAACTCATCAAGTTATATGCTCATCGTTTTTTTTCTGCTTTCAATATTTCGATTTCGCCCGCCACTTAATACTCCGTCTCACCTAAACGTGCGCTGGAGTCAAGTCTCTAGTTGAAGTTTCGGAACAAACCTCAGCAGTTATTGTTCTCATACAGTGAGAACAATAACTGAAGTTGCCCTCTGGCTATTTTAGGTTTTGAAAAAGTTCATGTCAAGGTGAAACAGAGAATAGGTCATTAGCGCCGTGCAGTCAACCTGGATAAATAGATGGATACGTTTGACACACATTTCATCAGGCGGCGGCTTGCGCCAACCAGTCAGAGCTATCATTTTCAACAATTGACTAATCTCATATGAACTGATTTTTTTTTTCGACACACAGCACTTCCTAGCGTGAAACTGTCGCAAAATTGGAACGTTGAACGGTCGCGACGCGGAGCTACAGCAGTCTTGTGCCCTGCCAAGCACAGGTAGAAAGGGGGGGGGGGGGGGAGTGACCCTCTCTTGGTGGTACTGGAATGAAAAAAAAAACAACTTTGGCCAAAAAAAAAAATAAGGCAGACAATGAGCTAGGCAAGTTTTTTTTTTTTCCTTCTTTTCTGTCGGGATGGTTTTTGGGGGAGGGGCCCGAGGGGAGGGGGGGGGGGGGGTTCTGTTCAAGCGCTTGTCAACGTTTGTTTTGATACAATATATGGTACCCTTAGTTTCTTAACAAGAATAGGCACCTATACGTTCTAACAACAAGCTAGAGTTTCCTGCTCCTTTGTGTTTATCGAGGCCTTGCCAGCAATCCGGGCCCACCCACTGGTATGACCGATGTCTGCTTCTGTGCCCCTCTGTGTCCCGAGGCAGCTGGAAGGCACGAAAAGGTGGCGGTCCTTGCCTTCTACAGTGTGTTACAGGCTAAGAATTCAGTTGAAGCTCCGCCTCCAGCACACGCTCTTTTCCTTCCTGACGGACTTTGGCCGCGCGTTCGAAGATCCGTTCTCAAAGGCAAAAAGCTGACGCTGAAGGAGGAGCATCGGTTTAATTATGAACCTCCCATCGACTACAGATTGATTATATCAACGCAAAGCAGTCAAACTGCGACGCAGTGCTCGTATCCTATCTCTTCGCCCGAGGCACCGCCCAGGTCTTCTAAATTTTTTTTTGGAAACCGCCCACGCTTTTTGCCGCAGCCGACGGTGGCGCCTCCTGCCCACAGCGGGGAGCATATGGACCCTAGGGCCTCAAACCACTTCCCTTCTGCTGTCCGTCGCGCGAAAGAGTACTGACGTCGAGCCAAACATGTCAGCGCTCCGAGAAACTAAAAGCAAGTCGCACGTACGCGCCTGTCGACGTTTTTGACAAGCATGTCGGCTCGTTATTGTACTTGAACCAGAAAGAAAAGATGACTGCCCTTCAAACAACGAACCTGTTTTTGCTTTGTTTCAGTTTAATAAACGGAAGTAGCTCCCTTCGTCCACCTTTTTTCTCTCTCGAGAAGATACATGTCTTGCGTAAAAAAAAAAAAAAAAGAAACATTTTTTGACGTAAAACATATATGAGGCATGGCAATGGATGAGCGGGAAGGGCTCGCCCACGCGCGCGCAACCTGACATTTTACGGCGTCTCGCCATAAACTCCATCGAGGTTGCTCCGCCCGGAAATTTGTTCAGGACCACGGTGATGCGGGAAAAAAATATGCGCGTTTAGTTGGAAGCGTCTTGTTTTTTTTTTTTTTAATTTTCAGGTTTTTGATTTTGGGAGCTCGGAGCGCGGGTCCTCCCATGACGCCCAATTTGTAAACAGGTTAAGCGCGCGCACTCACCTCGGCAACGTTCCCAGAAAAGAGTGAGTTTCTTCTGTCCTCTTTGTTATGCCCTAGTCTTGCTACGGTCACTCACGGGACGAGAACAGCGGAGACGTCTTTCGTATGTGCCGCGCCTTCAGCACAATCTTTCTAACTTCGATAAACCTTTTGTGTCACGTGACCCCCAAGCGTGCAAATCGCAGTCGAAGCGACGCCATGCCGTTCTCATTTTGCCAGTGCCGAAGGAGATGTTTCGGTGGCTCCCTCTTAGGGTTTTCTTTCGTGACGTCACGACCAAGATTTGTCTCGTCGTGACGTCACGAGTTGTACCAATTGCTACTTATCATCGGCTGCTAGCTACAAGTTCGACGGTGTGTGTAAAAAACACGATGGAAGCTTGGAGTCGTCACGCTCTTAAACCAACACTGCGAAACTTGTCAGTCCGTTATTGTTCTGACTTTCGTCGGTAAAAGCGAAAATAATCAAAATTAAGACGCGATAGCGAGCGCTTGGACAATCCCGAATGCCGACCACAACGACGTTTTTTTGTCGCGCACGTCGCCATAACCTGAAGTAAAACAAGTCCGGCAGCTGGCGTAGCGTTTTTGGCTTTCACCAATGAGACGGCGCCATGACAGCCAGACTGCGCCACTCTCCGTAGGACGGTGGTGGGTTGCACGTTCTAAATACCGAAGCCAAATCCGGACTAGCATTACATCACTCCCCAGTGACTGAGGATCAGAGAAACGTAAAAAGCGCTACGGTCCAGAGCGACAGCCGCTCGAGATGATGGCCGATTTTGGACTAAAGTGGCCATTTTTCGAGCCACCGCTATTCAATCGTACAGGGATTTTCCTATACTGGGTGATTCAAGGAGAGACCAGGCTCTTTAAATCGACCGCAAAATTCGGTTTCTTAACTTATCGCGCTACGACTTTGTGCAGCGTTGCCCACAGATGGTGCATTTTTTTGTTTGTAAAATTTGCAAAGAGCTGAACTTACCTGAGGAAAAAGTAAAGAAAAAAAGGCTTAGCTCCTATGGCAAACGCAGCGACGCCACCGATGTTCAAACAACACGGCGCCGTTTCACACGGGAGAAAAGAGATGGCGCAACGAACGCCGCCAACGAACGAGCATACGGCGCCAAGAGCCGGCGTCTTTAGCAGACGATCTTTTCGACTCAAAAGCGGCGCGCGTGCCGCAGGCGGCGATAGTCGCAGAAACAAAAACAGGCGCGGTAACAAGGAACTGCAGTTCCTTGTCTGCTAAAGACGCCGGCTCTCGGCGTCGTATGCTCGTTCGTTGGCGGCAGTTGGCGTCGCGACCGCTTGCGCCATCTCTTGTCTCCCGTGCGAAACGGCGCCGTGTTGTTTGAAGACCGGTGGTGTCGCTGCGTTTTCATAGGAGCTAAGCCTTTTCCTTTCTTTACTTTTTCCTCGGATAAGTTCGCTCTTTGAAAATTTTACAAAAAAAAAGCACCATATGTGGGCAACGCTGCACAAAATCGTAGCGCGATAGGTTAAGAAACCGAATTTTGCGGTCGATTTAAAGAGCCTGGCTTCTCCTTGAATCACCCAGCAGATTTCCGTCCAAATCTCGCTTTTATTCTTTCTCATAAAAATAGAATGTCCAAAAATAAAAGAACAAGCAATAAAAAAAAAAAAACATCACAAGTTTTAAAGGGATACTTCAACGAAATTTGAAATATTCCCGTCGTGTTCAAAAATAGGTTGAATATGATCCACAATATCCGTAAATGACAATCGCCTGTTTGTATTTTGAGCCTGGTGGCTGTATTTTTCGTTATAAACGGCCCACTCTGGCAAGCGCTCGGAGAAGGCCCAGCGGAGACCACGTGACATCCAACGCAATCGTGACGTAGGTCGTCTCGGGACGAGCAAAGCTACGGCGAGGCTGACGTCGAGAGGATGGCCTAGTCGTTCCAGCCACAGAAGCGGCTGCTTTTGTACGAATTTTGAGTGACGGGTTAATCTTCTATAATCTTGTAGGGGGACATTAGCGACTTCTGCGACACACAAAAGGCATTCTCGGGAAGAGGGGAGTTCCTCCTTTCCCTCTTCGCTCGTCGTGGCCGGAGGCGAGACACTCACCGTCACTAGCTGTCAAGGTTCCTAGACGGGCATTACAAGCGAGGCGTTAGCGACATCCACCAGGTGCTCTTTGCTAATCGTTTAATTTGTTTTAAAATTCATTTTCGACACTTTTTTAACAAGATATTGGTATGTTCGATGTGATACTGCTCCTTTGAACACATATAGACCAAAAAATGAGCGCCGAAATTTCGTTGTAGTATCCCTTTAATATAAACTCGATTTTTCGACCCGCATTGTTTACACCCTTGGCATGTTTACAAGATTGCAACTCGGCATGCGGTAAATACAACCGGGCACGCGCACGTTCGTCGCTTTGGGATGCGAGGAAAACGCGAACCACACACGCGAACGCTGAAAGTGGCACCGGCGACCCCGCGTGCACGTGCACCCAACGACCTCCCCGAACCGCGTCTCAATAACGACGAGCGGTGGCCGTCGCGGCAAGAGCGGCGAGGTGCCACAGACACGCCCGGACGATCATCCCCACGAGCCGCGCTCCACCCGGGCCTTGCACGAGTGGGGATTAGAATTAGGGAAGATCACGCACGACTCAGCGCGCTCCTTTCCTTAAGAGGTACCCGGCGGCGATGGTCCCTGCCAACCTGAGGCCATCGCCTTGAACGGGTCCTTTGGAGGGCGGCACAATCGCTTCTTGCAGCATTTGTTTTTCTTCTCTTTCGATTCAGTTTACTTCTCCATCCGGAGGGGTTGAGTTCAGCGTCTCCTTCCTTCGCTTGAGTCCGTGCGTGCTCAGAATAGCGGAAGCGGGCTTTGAAGATCGGGGTGGCGTGTGGGAAGGTGAACGATTTGTTCGGTTATTTTTGGAACCGGTTATTTTTTTTTATTTGGACGGAAGGTTTTGGTGAAAGGCATGTCTAAAAAAAAAAAAGGGTAGACATCGTCCTCCAAGGCTGAGTGAATGTTGTCCTTCCACGCGGGGTGGTCTCGATTGGGTCTTTTCAATATGGCTCGATATCTCGACGTGTAGATATTTATAGCGCCCCCGTAGGGTGGGGGTTTTATAAAGAGAAAAAGGAAGAGAGAGAGAGAGAGAAGAGAGTGGGGGGGGGGGGGGGGGCGGAGCGCCTTGAGCATGCTGGCTCCGGACTAATAGAGATGTTGTCCGTTCCGTTTTCAGCCTGCGTTTGCACATACATCAACGAACTGACGCGAATTTGAATAAATATGTATTAAAAATAACTGCTGCGAGGGTTCTGATTCGACGTGCCTAGTTGTAACGGTGGTTGTGAGGGTTTGCCGCGCTTTAATAGGATTATGTTTTGCACCATACTTCCTCCTGGCATGAAAAATCGCATTATTGTTTTTTTTTATTGTTTATGCAACTTAGTTTTAATAATGTGTGAATTATGGACGCTTAAATATTTGGTCTTTAAACTAGGAAAGAAAAAAAAAAACCCCGCAAACTGCTCGCAAATAAACTCGAATAAAACGTATTCTAGTTTAAGAATTAAAATTTCTCGAAAGTTCGCCCCAAGTGATTGCCAAATTGAATATGTGATGTGTATACCCAGGCATTTTATTTCTTACGCTTGTTTCTTAGTTAGCATCGTGTGATAACCTTTCTAAAATTTAGTTTTTGGGGTACATTTTTTGACCCTCTGATAATTTTTCCTTACTCAAAATTCGTGTAAAAACAACAACAACGCCACTGTACACACAAGCGCATATTTTTAGTTTCCGATATTCATATTCTCGCTCAATTTCTCACTCAAATCTGTACCCTTATTTGGCACCGTTTGAAAATTTGCGTCCCTAGGTGCGCACAAATAAACAATATAAACGGATAAAGTAAGCTACCGTTTATACAAGTGCGCGTGTGTCGACAAAACAAAACAAAACGAAACGAAGAAATAAAAACAACAGCGTGAAAACAACGTGAGTGACTGTTAAGCTAGCTTCTCTGCAGACAGACTCTCGATGAGGGAAAGCACCGCATGAAAAGCAATGATACTTAAATTAGAAGGTGTTCCTGTAAACATGCACCGCAAACTCCAGGAAGTTCCAGCGGTTCATTTTTCGGTAATATAAATATGTAGAACTGCCACAATTACAAGTCGCATACTGTGTCGCAACCAAGGCAACTGAACCGTTAGACCAAATGCAAAAAGAGATTCAACTGATCACGAAGTGGGCAAATTGAATTGAGTGGACCCGAGTTCTTGTTTATTTGTGCTTTCTTTATGGGCTAGTTCACAATCTTAACCCAGAATATTTAAAATAAGGCTCTGACTAATCGTGTAGATTAGTCGGGGTTACATATTGCTTCGTCGTGGTTTCTTAGCTTTCATATTTGTTTAGGGATACTTGTAGGGACAATATGTTGTCCGCGATCCCCTGAAACTTGCTGTCTTGGACAAACAATCGTCATATTCAAGATCACCGGAGTTAGATAAGAGCGGAATTTGCCATAAACACATTTTTCGTTTAAATTTGGTTAAAATTCGACTTCTAAAGTGCTGTATTTGATTGTATTTGAGTTAAAAGAAGGCAAATGGGCTGAAAGGAGTTTTCTTAACACGAAGGAATCTGTATTATGAATTTATGATGTTTAACGCCAGCCCGTGTGATGATATATGTGCATCTCGTAAGTGTGTTTTTGTCTGTAACTAAGCGACTGAGATGTTGCGTCTGTAATGTAATACATCAAAAACTCAGATTTTATGACATGTGTGTGAAAGCTGCATGTTCGGACATGTGAACTATACCTTTTGGCTGCGTACGATTTGTGTGCATCCTGCTGTAAACGTTTTGCAGAATAAGTTTTTTTTAAATAAGTGTTTTGTTTTGTTTTTACAAGTTTTAATAATAGCATGAAACACGAGTAAAAAAAGTAATGTACGAAAGTCCTTCAACCAAACTAGGCAACTAGTCGCGTATATAATGTTTATAATTCCATGTAAGCTTTATAAATATATGATTTAAAACACTTATCTTTTGTGATCACCGTTGATTGCACCAGAAAGTATTTGTTTCCCAGACAAATGAAAGATAAAAATAATACAACAGAGATGCGAAGCGTATCTATCTGAAAGCAGCGGAAATTAAGGGGCTCAAATTCATTTGGAAATGACGCGCTCGCTCAAAGAATGCCATAAAAAATTATTTATTGTCATGTTCTTGTTTTTAGTCATGGCACACGAGCTGCTAGATTACTGCGGCCGCGCTTTCTTAAAATAAATCTAGCGAACGCCTTAGGACGATGTAATCGTTCTGTAGCGTAGAAACGTTTATGTTTGGATGTTCCCATTAAATAAATAGTGTTATACATCGTTAGATTAAAGTGCATTCGCATCGAGGTAACAATATCTGGATTATATTGATTGAAAAATATAAAAAATAACGTGCGCGGCTAAAGAAAATATGTAAATTTATTTATTACTGATAATTTACTCAGTCTTTTTTAACGATGAAAGTTTTTTAGAAGTGCCATAATTTTAATGTGAGTTATCCTCATTGGTTGAACGGATTAAAGCAAAAAACAGTTGGGGTGTTGTTTTAAGTGCATCTTGGTAAAGTACACACTAGAAAATTTCTTAGAGTACTTGGTCGTTGTAACTTGTCAGGATACCCCGTTTGACGCACCGTATTTGTTGCTACAGTTTAATAAATCTAAAACACCGAGAATACGTGCTTGAAAGCGAATTGTCGCTAGTATGACAGAGAAACCCTAATGTACCAACATAAATTGGCAAATGCGAACTAAAACAAAATTATAATTTTTTATTTTGTTTTAGAGCTCAGCGCCTAGGCGCCCGTTTCCGGCTTGAGCGGCGTCGGCGTCGCCGTCGCTGTCGGAGTCGCCGTAGGCGTAACTGTGCGGTCACGTGATTTCCATGAGGTCACGTGACTCCGGTGACGTCACGTGACCCCCTAAGGTCACGCGGGTCACGTGATCTCATGGCGACGGCGACGCCGACGACGCTCGGAGGGAGGAGTAGCAGGCAGGATGAGGAGGTGAGGAGGAGGGAGGAGGGGTATACGCTCCCCTCAGTACCCTTCCCTCCTCCTCCTCAAGAGTTGCGCTCTAATTCGGTGTTACAGGGGGTTGTAAGCGGCTTTCATATTTTTTTTTTGTTTAGCGGCTGTTGCTCAGAAAAGAAGTCGAAACAAAAGCATGCGTCTCGTCGCAACGTAACACCCGTCGATACAATTAGGGTGCGCTTAGATTTCTTGCAAATAAACACAAGGGGTAAATAATTGCCGAAAACAAAATGAAGAGTATAAGCACACCTATAAAATGACCGATATTTTCTTATTACACTATTTAAAGGTCCCCTGAAAAGAAAAAAAAGTTTCTTTTTTAAACAGTCTTGTTGGAACACGCGTGTAAAAAATTAATTTACGCAAAAAATAAAACATTTTTAGAGCAATATTGAAGGCGCGAGACGCGATTTAGTCGGCAGTCACCCCCTTTCCACTTGTTTTCTTTCTCAGCATTTCGGGCGCGTAGAGGAGAGGTGGATCGGCTTCGCCCTCACGACCAAGATGGTCATTCCGGAATGACCCGTGACGTCATGGACTTCGCGCGCAGAATTTCAAATAAATCTCTCGCCATCAAAATTATTCTAAAAATTACCTTTTTTTTGTGTAAGATTTATTGCTCGACACGCGTGTCCCAGCCAGACTGTTTAAAAAAAAAAAACTTTTTCTTTTCTATTTTCAGGGGCTTTTTAAGAAAAAACCGTTACAGTAGCACGAACAATACCAGAATATATACTGTAAGGTGTAAACTCAGGCTCCAGCTTAGGTGGCTGTGTCGCCTCGAATATTTACAGAATGGTGTGACGTCTTCTTTTTACGAAGCGACTACACATTAAAGTCGGTGTCAGGTCAAGAGCCCAGTAGACGCTTCGCCTCAAGCAGGCGCTCGTTTTATTTCGTCGGGGGTTGGCTGCGCGTACGACAAAGTGCTAGCAAGGGCAGAAAGCTCGCGATCGAGGGGGAGGAGCTCCTGCTGGGTCCTTAACCTGACAAAGACTACAGATAATTGCAAGCATGGTGTTTCGACTGGTGCCCCATGAGTGCAATCATGGAGTTATTATAATTCACGCTAGAGGTTCAACTGGCGCTAGTGTCTATGCGACTTCCGGGGTGTAAATTGAATCCGACAGCAATCGGAGTACTTTTGCGGTGCTCCTTTGCATTCCTATGGAAAAAAACGCGCGTGCATTTTGCCTCTTCGCCGGAAAATAACACGGATAACTTTTGTCATTTCGGTCGTACCGAGTAGTATGTACATTTATTATCGCTTTAAAAAGTGTAATTACTTCAGCCACAGTATTTGTCTTTACCAGTGACCGATGTTAAACTTTGCTATAGTTCATGCCCAAACCTCTGTTCCACAGCAGATTTGTAAAAACAAGCGACGAGTTTAAGTAAAACACCGAGAACAAAAAGGTTCGCCAGCATTCCGGTGAGGCTTATATATTGCTAACATGCCCGTCCTTTCACTATATGTTAATGATCCAGTCGTGTATTTTTACGAGCAGTCAAAAACATTCGAAACGTAAAGAATAAAGTACGTGGGCTATGAAAGGTGCTTATGTTTAATATTTCCAATGCCGAGAAGCGTTTATCGGTCCTTTGTTCTCTGGCCTCTTCCTATTTTCAAAGATTAGACGCGTGTGGGTGATGTTTTGAACGCAGAACGAGCCTCTTCGCACATATTCATGAGCAGAAAGAATAAATTCGTACTTGTTTATTGTAAATCGAACTATTTTACGTGGCCTTCAACTTACTTTGATCGTACATGCACAGGGAGTTACTGATCCAGTGTTTACTGCGTAGGTCTTGATGTCTCTCTTGACTTTCGAGGCGTCCTTCGTTCGTTTGGTACGTATATCCGTCATGCTGAAAAGCACCGAAGCCGTGTTCGCGCTAACAGTGTCCGACAGTGTACATAGATGCACGTAGAAAGCTGTATTAGCACTGTGTTTATTGCCCTAAATGTGAACGAAAAACGCGGTACCTGACCAATTATTGCGTTGGCGTGACTGAAAAATGTTCCAAGCTACCTAGTACGTACAAATTATTCGTGATATTTGCTCTTATCATCAAGCGCAGGGGGAAAATGCACTCGTTTTTCCCCATAGAAATGTATTACCGGAAGTCAATTTTCGACTGGTTGCTGTCTGCTTCAGTTTGCATCAGCACACTAGCGCCAGTAGATCCTCTTGCGTACATTATAATAACTCTATGAATAGAAGCACGTGCAGCTTGCGCGTGAACATAGCTTCGGCAAGCTTGAAATTGCACGGGCTCGTCCGCACGTGCAGAGATACGGCGACGGCCAGTTGCCTAGCTTGCAATTAGTCTATAGCTTCTCTAAACAACGGGCGCTGCTAAAAGGCTTGATTGCTTTCACGGCTTGATTAGATTAAAAGTTGTCCAAAACCTGTTTATTTTCACAACGCCTTGTTTGTTTTCGTACGTCCTCCTGCCCGAATTTCTAAATACTGGGAGGGTTGAGAGGCCGGTGCGCTTCGCATTGGGGCCTAAAACAAACAAGTAACCGGTGCCCTCTGGTTTGCTGTAGCTACGCTTTTGATTACACGCCGATATGACCTCGATTCGCTTGCTGTTTAATACTTTATTCAGGTATTCATTTATGCATTCATTAATGATCGTTAATTGTACGTAGGGGAAACTACACGAATTATAGAACTTTTTTTATTATAAAATTAAAACTATGTTTGATTTTGCGCTGATAGTCCCTGTGGGTATCAGCAGATCAATTCAGTTATGGTTAATTCGGGTCGCGTGATTTTTTATATCAGAGGTAAACGACGTCGTTCGCACTTTTCTGTGGGTTCGTCAACATGACAGCAAAGTAGATAACTCGTTTTAACACAAACTTCGGGGAGAAAATATATTTTAGAACGGGCCCGAAAGCTACGCTAGGAAAGGCCAAACGCGGCGAGTTCTTGAGAATTTATCGGGGAAAAAAAGGGGTTCATCCTTCGCTTCTTTTTTACGCTAGAGGCAGTTCATCCCCACCGGACTTCAAAACATGCGTCCTCTGAAGTCCTCCTGCTTACCCATCCTGCTATGGCACGAACGAGAAAGCAAACAAAAACAAACAAACAAAACAAAGCTGCTTAGAGAACAACACGAAGTAGAAAGGGGGTCCTCAACAACACGTCGAGGGAAAGGGGAGGGGGCTCTTTTCTTCGAAGGTGAGAAACCAGGTGAGGTAATTAACCTACCACTGACAAATAGGGCACCGAAGAATGACGGCGAGGAGCCAGGAAAACGACGGAAGAACGGATCACTCGTTTTGTAACTGTCCTTTTGGAAGCGCGGGTGGTAGGGTACGCGGGACAACAACACCCGGCAGCGGGAAAGAAAGGGGACGTTGGGACGCGCCATTTAGAAGGACGATCCAAGTTTTCCCGAAGACCGAGCGGGACGGATTCAATAGGTCTTCTTCCGCTTTCCGAAAAGGGCTTTCGAGGGGAAGGACGCTTTTCTTAGAAGTTGGGGAACAACAGGGAAGGAGGAGACGACAGCGAGGACGCGAGATGACGACTCCATTTGTTCGGTTGAGACGCGAGAGGCCGGGTTGGCGATCGGATCCACGAAAGGGCATCCGATCTGAGTGCAGCGATGGGGACTCGCCCCGCGGCGGCATGAGCTGTTCAGCGATAAATGCTCGGCGTTGAGGCCCGTGAAATGGATCGGTGTTGTGGAGAAGAGTCCTGAACATGCACGATGTAGAGAGCACACTTCGGCGGAGGAAACGGGGTCGCGCGAAACGTTTATTTTTTAGGGTAGAATTTGGGGGCGCCTATTTTTGATTCCTGGTTGCGTCTCGGGGAGATTCTTTAGATTGGTTGCAACGTGGTGTCATATGCACGGGTGCCCCGGAAACTCCAACGTTTGTGTTGGTTACCTAAAGGGGCCATTAAACGATTTTTTCGCTTTCGCTGAATACTACTCAGAATCACTCCCTAACGTTAATAACCCAATAAACTTGCCTTAGTATTTTTTTCGAAGCAATGGCAGTCGGCAAATAAATTCCAGAATTTTGAGCATCGTTCATCCCCTCAACTAGGAGCCAGAACAAGCGGTCACCTGGCCTGATGCCTGGGGTACCTTCATGCGCGCTTTGCTTAGAGGGGAGACATTTGGCCATTTTGTCCCACACGTTTATTTTTCTTTTTGTTCAGAAGCGCGTGAAAGAGATTGTCCTTGCACGCGTTTGTGGCGCTGACTGTGCTATGGCGACATTTTGTTTTCGTGGATTTCTTTGTATTTTACCCGTTTGCGCGTGTTGTCGGCATCGGCTACTACAAAGGGTGGCATCACCCTAAACCACTGTGTATTATCTTACACCATGCCCTAAACAGAAGGACAATCTAGGCACCCTACAGGTGCCTATCCTATATGCCGCCAACTTTAGTCGTAGCCACGCGCTGGGGTTGGCAAAGTAGAAAACGCGTGCTGAGCTCCAGGCATTGTTAAGAGTTCGGCTCTTCTCATCCCCGCAGTGGTTGGACACAAGCCACTTCCCGAGTGTCCGTCGAGGCATTGACTGCTACGAGCCGAAGTTGAGTGCTCCCACTGTTCTAGTGTCGAATTCATGGGTAGCGCTTGACCGTCGTCAGGCGGGTGATTTCGATCCCACAATTACGTCATCAGGCTTTTCGAAGGCAAGACTGAAAGAAAGAATCCCCTTTTATCCTCGAAATTTCACCGCGACCAAAGAGCCTTCTGAATCAGTGGCGGTCCGTGCGAGTACACTTGGGCAAGACTAGGACCAGTACGTCTCTGTAGAATCGGGAACATTCCAACCCGATATCGTTTTGTGACACCTTTATTATGAACTCAATCGCGAAAAACTGTGCATTAGCCAATCTTTTGTACAGATATTTCAAACGTGCTGAATACGCAGTGACTGTAGACGCCAGTTTCTCTCAGTCACGCGACTAAATTAAGCGAATGTGAACAAGGCTTTAAGCTCGTAAAACACACACACACACACACACACACACACACGTGCGCGCGCGCGCACATACCCACACGCGTACACACAGACGCACACGAACACGCACACATACACAGACAAACAGGCGCACATACAGACACGCACACGCACGCGCAGCAGCACGCGCACGCACAGATACGCAAGCACGCGCACAACGACAATGGTAAGTTTTAGTATTGCGTATAGGAGCGAACGCGAGCATTGTGCGTTTGCGTTAGCTTTACGCGTTCCACACTGCGCGTGCGCGGAAACCAAACTGCGGTCTTGGGCTGTAGCGGTATAGGCCGCCGAGCCAGGTCAATTGGTTTTTCAAAGACATTTTGTGACACGTTAAAAGAAGTCGAAAGATTCCTAAATGTAAAATAATAAAATGAATAAAGGAGTATATAAAATAGAGTACATAAAATAAGAAAGAAGCTGCTAAAGTAAAGTAAAAGAAACATAATTATTCAACAAAAGCACGAAGGAAAAAAAATTAAAAAAAGAACTGAGGCCTCGGCAACGATGTGGGAGCGATTGAAGTTGTGTTTCACCGGACAGGCGTCGTGTAGCGTGACGGAGGAAGCGAGTGTCGTCTATTTCCCGCGGGAAGGCTGTTGGCACGCTGGCTGTTGCGCGGACGTCGGTGTGGCATCAGGGACGGCGCCTCCCAACACGGGTAGGCACTCCGGCCGCGACTCTGTCTGCGTCGGGAAGTAGCCCGAGGGCCGATCTGTCCGAGTCGAGGAAGTGTCGCCTCCCAAGAAGCATGCCTCCGCGTGCACTCTCGAGAAGGCGCGGGGCATTCGGCGACGACGCACGAAGACGACGAAGAGGGTGAGTATTATCGTCGGTGTCGGTGTCCGGGTTCGCTTGTTTTTGTTGAGGGGGCGTTTTAAAAAACGCTCATAAATACGAGGGAAAGAGAAACGGCCCTCTGACGTGCCTCTGAATCGGGTGACGGCAAGAAGCTGGCTCGGTGTTAGGTTGTGTTGTTGATTGTCAAACGCGTTCAAAAGGTTGTTGTTTTTGTTTTTCCCCCAGGAAAACGAATCAACTCATGTTATGCAATCTTGTGTGCGGCAAAGACTAGGACAAAAGGAGAAAACAGGGACACAATAAGGCGCACAAGATTGCATAAGATGTCAAACCAACTCGCCCAAACAACCACTCTTCTTGATTAAAATCGATTCACGAATTCTATTTTCCAGCGAAATATAACGAAAAAACGCAGAAAAAAAAGTTACAAAACAGAGTTTTTTATCTCACATTTCCTGTAAATTTCCTCTAAAGACGGAATCCTCCACGCTACTACCAATTTGTGCGAAAATTGGCGTGTGCTAACCTTTCTTTTTGAGGAAACATGAGCAATGACAAACCCCTCCCTCGCTTGCCGGATGCAAGAAAGATATAATTTAGGATGCGAACACTGCAGTTTACTCTGCCCACCCCCTTCTCCTTTTTTTATGATAAGACAAAATGCGGTCATCAGGAACAGTGAATATCCGTCCAGGTCCAGACACCCTTTTTTTTTATACGCTATCGTTCCACGTAATGTAACTAGCGTGGAGTAATCGTTATTCATGGCTGGAAGCGCGTACGCTGTTATTACGAGTTTGCGCTGTGTGCACAAGGGCACTACATCATGTCGCGCTGGGCTAGATCACCCTTGGCTAGTGCCGGAAGCATTCTTCCTGTTTACGCCATTTTTTTTTCTCTAGCTTCCCACATTCAGTTTTTTTTTTCTTTTCTAGGAACGAAAAAATTCTTTATTTATTTATTTATTTAAGATACCCCCAGGGTCATCGGCATTACAAAGGGACGTGGGGTTAGTACACCGTGATTATTTATTTATTTTATTTATTTATTTCAGTACCCTCAAGGCCTTGAGGCATTACAGAGGGGAGTGGAAACTGTAAAGATTATTGAAGGCAATTTCAAATAAAAAATCAATGACAATTGTGGTAATTGGTGCATCAAGTAAAAGGATGTTTTGCGTATCACTTATGCGCTGCACAAAGTAGTTATTGCGAGATTCGGTTGTCAAAAAAAGAAGCGATGAGTTTGGCTTTTGAAACGTGTACGTCTTGATAAACGTAATGTTAATCTTAGATGCGCCTACATATATCTTAATTCAACGCAGGAAAGGGGAGATATTGGTAACGTCGCGCGAGAAGCCAGAATCTTTCGAGACTTGCTGTGTCCTTCGTTTCTTAAACGGTCAGTGCCTATTCGCGACGAGAATCTTGGGAATCGCCGCCTGGTGGAATTTTTTCGCAACCCAGAGTGAGGACACTTCCTCTCTGCTGGTGCAAGCCCGTGCAAGGCCAAGCTCCTATAGACCTTTCCAATGTTTACAAAATCACAGTCCAGCGTGCGATCTTCACAGCCCAGCACGTGCGTGTTCGTCGCTTCGGAATGCGAGCAAAGCACGCGCCATACGCACGAACGCTCAAAATGGCACCGGCCACAAGCTCGTTTTTGGAAAGGTCTATACACCACGAAAAGTTAAACGTAACCGCGCGAGTAGCACGTGCTCTACCCACACTGCGTGAGCGTCCCATCTTATGTGCCGAATGCCTCGTCGTCGTGCTGCGAAGCAAGAAGACCGTTCGACCTTCTAATACGGCACGGCAATTCTGAAAGACCCACCCTGAATCCAGACGACTAAAAAGGTCGGTTCACACAAGGGGTGTTTGCTTACGATTTCTCACGTTACGCGAGGACTCACCGGAACCATCGTGTTTCGTACGCCGCGTGCAAAGCTCCTCCTCAAGCCGGTCGCTGCGCTTCGTTCGAAGCACGGACGTTCCGCGGTGACTCACGACGTAAGCGGTCGTAAGCGGTCGTAACGTAACGTAGAAAAACGCTCCCTGTGTGAACCGACCTCAACATGCGGCGGTCACCAAGGTTACAGAGGCACGCCACGAGCACGTTCAAAGCAGGTTAGCTTTATGCGCGTGTTTGCTTTCGAATAGAGAGAGAGCCTTAGGGAACCGTTTTTGCCCATCCGATACGAACTGCGCATGCGCTACCACGGAAGACTCGCATACGCGCAGTGCGTATACCGGAGGGCCCATCGGACGGTATCGGATGGGCAAAAACGGTTCCCTAAGACTCTCCTATGTCGGCAGGCTATATTTTGCGTGATGTGTGAGCAGTAGAAGGGCGGCTTTATGTGATTGGGGAAACGTTTTTTTAAATTTTTTTTGTTGCTGCCTCGTTGTGTTTTCGTAAACTTTTTTTTTCTTTTGCCGGCTGACGACGTTTTAGCTTGTTAAAAAGTTGTTGAACTTACAGTCTGGTGCAATATAAGAATGAAAAATACGCTCAGTTTACAAAAAAAAAAAGGAAAATGTTGAGCTCAAAGAAAAATGCACCGGCGCGTTGGGCATTAGAAAGAGGTGCTTCCTTCTGAGAGTCAATACTGAGAATAAGATGCACGGGTATGCTGATCTCTTTCATTGACGTCAGCAAAGGTGGCGAGGTCGTACTTAATCGCATTTTGACGCCCCCCTTTTCGCTGGGGAATTCGAAGGCGGATCCCCCCCGATGTTGCGACGGAAAATATGGTGACATACAATGGGCGTACTTGACCTGTTTGTATAAGCACTGTTTATCGATTGTTTGTACAGTATGATCTGTACTAGCTACTTTACGTAAATATATCACAACGTGAGTCTAATTTACACAATTTTGTCTGATGGCTGGTGAAACTATATACTTTGACCTCAAAGTAAATTATATCTTTATGAAATAAAAAAAAAATACTGAGAGCGACAATTCAAATTTCGGAATAAGTTTGGGGCTAGAACATATATATAATGCCAAAAGAATACAAATCCTTAAGATACGCGTGGGATGAGCGTGTTGAGTTTGCAGCTAATTTCGTCTCAATCTGAGGTACTTTTGTTTTGTAAACATGGGGCGCAGCGCTCTTGCTGCTGTTTCAACCGTTCTCACTGACCAAACTTCATCTCTATATATGCGGCTTTGATGCCCGTACATCCATTGATAGCATAAGCAACGCACGGCGTTGCCTATTATGTTTATGTGACTCTTGCTTCGCGATTCGTTCTTACGCGTAATTATCGGCAAATTAAAACATCTTATTGTCAACGAAGTGATTATTACATTCCCGAGGCTCACTACACTCCGCTTTTTTATTTTTTTTCTAAACTGCCAGTGATTATAACGAGTGTAAAGTTTGACACTTCCGCTCGGGTTTGTCGATTTTGAGCTTTCCGACGATTTTGGACACGAGGTCGTAAAGCGCCGTGAAGGGCGCTGCTTCTACGTGCTACGATTGAGCAGATAAGGTCTACTTCCGAAGTGCTCCCAGTCTTCCTCAGTGGTGTCTGTGCACAGACTTTACGTATTGTGTGGGTACAAAAAAACTGCCACGTGCTTACCAAAAACACACAAAAAAACAGTGAATAAACAAAAAAATTGACAACAACAGCAGCAAAACAACAACAACACAGTTGTTCGCGCCATCATGTAGAGTGCAAATAAAAACCATTATTAGTTAATTAACCGTGGCATTTAAAAACAGTTATAATCTTACAGATGGTCTATGGACACAAACGTGATATTTCCACTCTAGCGGCATGAGTGCAGGCAGCAGGTGGGCACATTCGCCGAGTTCTGAAACAGCGAAGATCCTCTGGTGTTCAATGTTCACGCTCACGCCGCTTTAAAAAAAAAACAAAAAAACATAGCAGTCGAGAACCTTGTTCGCTGTTGTAATTAGGACTTTGCCTAGATCGTACATAAAGGTTTTGCGTCGCTAGCGGGAGCTCTAAAAACACTGCAATGAAATAAAATATTTGAAAGGTGCACGTATAGACCTTTCCAGCGGCAGTCTCGAACGAAGCGCCCGGGCGGAAAATGCTGAGTCACTGAGCTGTGGACCCATGCGCAGCATCCGATATACCGCACAGCAGACCAACAGCGCATGCTCAGAAGGCGTTCCACAGCTCAGCAGACAAAGATGGCAGCGCGCAGAAGGCGCTTTTTGGAAAGGTCTATATACACATAAAAAAAAAAACATTTACTACATACTACAAAAAATAAATTTTTAGCAATATTGCCGCGCACATGATCTAGAAGATACACTCGTCCGTTCATCTAGAATTCCCCGAGCGCAAACGATAAGGAGGCCAGAATGACCTTGCATAGCCAGTCTCGCTCCAGCTCTTTCCCGAACATTCTAGGTGGAATATTCGAGATGAAGAGCAGAGTAGATAAAGAGCCGAGCGCCGTATTGCCGATTCATTCATCGGTTCTTTCTCGCGATAGCCAGCTGTTACGCGGACGTACCGTCGCTTGCTGCTGCCGCCGTCGACGCTCGCTGCTGTTTTCTCGACGCATGTTCTTCTTTTTTTTAATTTAAGGCACAGGTTCGCCCTCATTAAAGTCTTTAGTTCATTCCGTTTTCTCCTGGCTCTTCCTTTGACATTCGTGGCAATATTTACGCCGTTAGACGCAATTCAATTTGCGAAAGGTGGAGGTCCATTAAGGTGGAGGCCCATTAAGCCCCGCCCCGTGCTTACAGGGTGCTTACATCTCTCATTGGCTGGCAAGACGATTGGCATGTGAAAGGTTGGTTGTAAATTTGTATTTCCCCGCCGTAATAGTATTTTAATCTACAATTGTTGTATGTTTGCGAAATCAACAATCTAGATAGGGTCATTATTGCTTTCAAAGATATCCCGAGATTGCCTTTCCCTTTCAGTTTCGAGCGATAACAAACATCGCTGTTGGCGTTTGCGGTGCGCTCAACGAGCATAGCTCGTTGACCTCGTTTATTTTTATGAGTGCGAGTCGTTCTACGTTCACCGAGGTGTTTGAGGAAGATCTCAACCGACCTAGTTTGCAGTAAACAATTTTCGCTAGTACGCGCCTTAAAAAGCGCTGTGCGGATGCTTATTTTCGTAGCGAGACTGGCCTATGCCTAGCGTCCCACGCCGACTATGTTGTTCGATCTCGCCTGATTTGTTCGTTTGCGCGTGCTGATTCAAAATAAAGACGTTGGTTTCCATAAAAGTGTCCCGCTGCTCTTTGAATTGTGCAACCGTCATGATTGAAACCGCAGTTTCAGTACCGAGAAGATACCTACACAGGTAAGAATTTGCGAGGCATTTTGGCTGGAGGCAATCCGGCGTTCGGCTCGCGTCAAGTAACTTCAGGTGTGTTACCGTCATTTCGCTTCGAAAGGCATTTAGCTCTCAAGTTTTGTAGTGCACTGGCCTAACAAAGCGAATACTTTTAGGCAGTCTTGTACACTCTACTAAAAAAAGTAATCGATTACAATTACTATTACTCTTGGCTAAAAAGTATTCGATTAGATTACTTGATTACTCGACAGCAAAAGTAATTGGACATTTCTTTAAGAAGTAACCGTCACTTTTTCGATTACTTTATTGTGTGAAGACTTACATCTTTAGCGTTCATAACAATGAACTACTTCCAACCTCGAAACCTCGCTTGTCACAAAGACCACCTTGGGGAAATACGGGATCTTGACGTGTATTTGAACTGACTTTGTTATATTTTGCATTCGCTTTAGACATTCTTCGGTTCTGGTTCTTCTATGGGCTGCGAGTAGGTACCGTAAGCAGGATATATCTTTTTTTATTTCTGTGTGTGTGTGTGCGTGAGGGGGCTGGTTTGAACGAAGGACTTACAAAGCTACATTCTGCTCCCTCAAACTTCGCCCTGAATGGCCTTTGTCACAGACTGGGGCTTCCCTGGGGCTTCCCACTCCCAATCCCAGCTTAAAAAAAAAAAACTGAAATTCCACAGAAACTATACATACAAAGGGGTTGACTTCGTTTCCTACAGATCCGCAAAAATCTTCTTTTTTTTCTGTTCGAAAAAAGAAGCAAATTTTATTTTTGTCATTTCAGAAAAAAAAAGGTGCGTGCGGGGGGCAGGGGGGGGGGGGGGGGGGTCCCAGTGGAAAAATAGTAACGGTTAGCAGTAATTTTTACTACTTCAAAAAGTAATCAGATTTCTCTTGTGATTACTGCTCAGTAAAAGTAATCAACTGATTACAAAATTACTCAAACAAGTAATTGATTACAAGTAACTTGATTACTTGTAATGCGTACGGTACAAGTCTGCTTTTACGTCGCGTTTTAATTCTGCTTCATGACGCCCCCTCACCTTGCTTGGGGATGCCATGGGAAAAAAATAAAATACCAAAAACAGTAAATAAAAAAAAACTGCATATTTAATTTGTTGATTATTTTAGTTCTCGCGGTCGTTTATTACCGCACATAGATAGACGCTGACGGACGCTTGTATTGGACCAGAGCTCGTGCAGAATGGAACGCTAGAACGCGCTGTCATTGTCGCGTCTTCTAAGCGTTGCATAAGGTCTTAGATGGGGGCGGAATGGCAGACGGACGAAGGCGAAAGCGGACGCCGGCGGGCAGCTTTCGTGTCCGCGTCCCACGGGCATTGCAGACGACGATAGACGGCTGTGAAATAGTAGACGATGCCGTAGGCTGCCGCGCGTCTGCTCGTACGACTAGCAGGCAGTGTCGGACGCCAGACGCACCGGATGTCGCGAAATGGAGACACTAGGCTTGCTAGCGTGTTCGGTCGAGCAGCCAAGCTAGTCCATTAATGGGCGGGGCCATTGATTTGTGGGCGGGGCTCAGAGCGTGTCATTACCACCACCTAAGTAGCGTGTAACGGCGTAAAGATTGCACGAATTTTAGTTTCGTAAAAAAAGTTACTAAAAAAAAACGTGTCGCAAAGAGACTTTAAAAAAGTCACGTCTTTTTTTTTTATTGCACTATCCTTTAAGGTCACATTATGACAAAATCAGCGCGTACACGCAGTGCCCTGAATCTGCAACTTATGGTCTACAAAAGGTCCCAATACGAATGCGATCGTAGCGCATCGATTCACTATGAAACCAGTCACACGCATCATGTCCTTCTCTCTCCTAATTTACCCAATCATAGTTGTCTCATCACGGTTAGAAACACTGTGGGATTTCATGAACGTAACATTAGTCAATGAATGACTTCGATAGCCAATCCGGAGATCCGTATTCCTGTTTTACGGGTATATAAAAGGCGTTCCGACGAACTAGCTCGCTATTCCGAGTTTATGCATTCCGCTCGGCTTGCGCTGGTTCGCCCAGCCCATGCGAGGACCTGACTTTGAAGGAATTAATGACCCATGGGAAACAGGGCTACCTTGAATTAATTCGTGCCTTTCTTTACAGCGGCAGCTGTTGGTACTCTTTCCCGGCGAAATCCGGCGGCGTCCGTAAGCAAAATCCCACCTGATCGCGGGGAGCGCGCTGCTCCATCGCCGCCGAGCTATGCTCTCTCGCCATGGCATTGCAGTTGCTCCTCCCTCAACCATGTCATCTATGGCAAGACGCACCAACACCCCTCCCTCCCCAGCCCCCCCCCCCCCCCCCAGACACACACACATACGCAAACGCCGCCGCCCACAAAGCAGCCACTCCTGAAACAGCAGCCGGCGTCGCCGCGGCTTTGTGGTACTGGAAGGCTCTCCGGCGCGTCTACAAGGAGCAGTTAATCAAAACCACATTTTATAAAAGCATTTCAACTAAACTCAACGTCTCAGTATGATTTCTACGCCAAAAACCGCATCTCGTAAAAGCACATCTGGCGAAAACCTAATCCGCAAAAGCACCATCTCCTAAACACATCTCCTACTACTATTTTACTGAAAGCAAAGCACCTAAAGCAATTATACTAATGCACATCGGACTAAAAGCAAACCTCTCAAAGCACATCTTTCAACGACGAAAAAGTCGCCATCATGAATTTCAGACGCACTTTGTGGGGTCGTTTTTTTTTAATTGTTTTACATTTCCCCGTTGACGCACAGCGCGATTTTCACAACTCGCGGTAACTCAGGTGCCCTGTGAGAGATGGTTTGCGCCGATTGAAGTGAAAATAAAGTTACCCGACAATGAACGATACACAAACGGGAGCGCGATCAATCTGTTGTAGCATCGTGTCGCGCAAACAGAGAAATCAATATTTGTCGCGCAAAATATACGGCGAGGAAAATGATGCGTGAATAATAAAGCCGAAACGACTTACACTCACCTTGGCTAATGGGACAACCCGCTCAATTATATATTTTTTTGCTTTCCGAGAATGAAGTACGAAAGAAGAACGTGCAAAGACAAACAACGACCGCGAGTATTGGCGCAGTCACATACTGTATCTGGGCACGGCATGGCTTCTTATATATATATATAGCAAGGTCGAAGAGTATAGTCTATAGACCCGAGACCCGACACGTTTTTACCATTATGGGCGGTGGTAAGTCTATTTTCGGGGACATTTAAGCGTCATCGGTAGATATCATTTGCATCGGTAAATGTCGCAGCACGTACATAGTTTCAAGGTTCTATTTATAAGTAACCGGGGAGGCTTCGCATCTGCATTTTTTGTTTAATCTTTTTTTTGCTTCGCGGGTTTACCGAGTAGCTGGCAGATATAAAGGCGTGGTGCTTGTGACAAAGCCTCTGCGCCCTGAAGTTGAGCAGCTCAAGATAATGGCATAATATTGCACATGAGAATTCTCCGGAAAAAAAAGGAAAAGAAAACCAGCAGTAAAGTTATTTGGTAGAACATCCTGTAAGTAAGCGTGAGTATATATTAGTCGTATTACAAATATTCAAGCAGAAATCTATACTAGAAGTCGCACTTTTCATGAAAAAAAAAAAACACACACTCAGATTTCAATGTTTTGTCACGATACTTTTGCGCAATTCAAGAAAACATGTCACAACTGTGGAGTGCAATTACAATAGAGTACCACTTCAAAAGAAAGTGACAGTGTTTACTACGTTCTGCAAAAATTAAAAAAAAAACACCGGCCGACAATGCTTTTAGTACTTACACATTTTGTCTGGGAAATTTAATTTACAGCGTTTTTACACCGCTAAAATAAACTGAATCGGCCCACTCCAACTCTCCGCACGAATGCAACCTTAAAGGGCCTGGACCAGATGCCAGCGTTTCAGAGCTTGCCTTTCTCTTTACTCAAACGTTGGAAGGGAATTACGAAAATTTTAAATGGGAACAAATGGGGCCCGTTTTCGGTGGCCAACGGCATTCATGCTCATGTATTCTAGAATTATTTTTTCTTTCTACAAGACTGTTTATAACTTTTGAAATAAGTTACGCTAAGCTTTGGTTCTAACCCCAGCGCTACCTTCAGGTAAAAACTGAAAGCGTTCGGTGACATGTAGTTTATTTTCCTTGTGAAAGAAAGAAACTAACAAACATTGCTGGCCCTTTTTACATGTATCTGTTGTTAGAAATGAAAGGTATATTTGTTTTCTAGGACAGTTTATGTAACAAAATTGGGTTCCCATGTAAAACACACATGCAAATATATATATATAAAAGGAATTTAGTACAGCGACCATAACCCCTCGTTTTGCATCTTCCCCTCCTTTCTTGTTTTTTTTTTCTCTTCAATAAACGGAACTCAATAATTAGGTTAATATTTATGTCAATTAAGTTTCCTGGTAATTAATCGAACTGTAGCCCACTATTACGTCCTCGTCATACGTGTTATCCTTCTTTCTGTTTATCTCACTTGTTTTACTCCTCTTTGTTGATTGTAGTTTTAACGACGACACAGCCACATCCTCTGCATCCCTCGTTTACAACATTCGCGGATAAAAAAAAAAAGTTTATATTCCCTTTGTGGTTTTAGTTGCTGGCAACGATTAGCTAATATATATGAACCACCGATTACCTGAATCTAGTCAGATTTTGTATTTGAATAATAAATTGTGAAGTCTGAACTACATCCTGGTGCAAAGCGCAACAGTTAAGCAGCATAATACCTCGCAGTTCGTTTCGTTATTTCTAAGTGCTCAAAATAATTACTTGCTAACAAAAAAAAAAAGAAAAAAAAAAGAAATGGGGTAGTATTTGTATTCGTCGGACATCTCGGAAGTGCATTACTTTACGTTTTATGACAGCACTACTTTGCCGTAGGAGAGTTTAGGAAGCCCCGAGCTAAATGCCCTTTTCTTTATATCACTATTTGCGTTTGAGTTTGTGCCTGAGGAAACTTTTTTCGTGCAGCCCTCAGCAAACGTGCCTTAATTTGGGGTTTCAAAACCTTCGCTTACTGCGCCACTCACTCATACTCATAACTAAAAAAAAAAGAAATGCGGCAATATTTCGTCAGAAAATTATATTATTCAGGCAGCGTTCGATAAAGAATATGTTGGGCTTAGGTCTTTTCTCCCCTCTTATATATTGTTTCGAGCATCAAATTTTTCCTCTAATGTGCTCTTCTTCACTCGTTTATAAAATGTGCGGGCGTTATCGTCGAAAAAAAAAAAACAAGTAAATAAAAAAGGCCCCGGGGGGGGGGGGGGGGCGGTTGGGAATATAATAAGTTATCCTACACATCGGTTATCCCTAAGGAACGAGATATTGTGCAACTAAGACGCAGTCTTTCTCTCGAGCAATTCCCATCTCCTCGTTGATGGTTTATGTTTTTGTCCAAATCGATAACAAGGCGATATGGTATGTTCCGGATGCCTCCCTATATTTCCCCATTTCCTTCTCCTCCACGCAAAAAAAAAAGAAAGATAAAAGGAATAAAAAAACTGGAACATCAGACCCCCAACCCCCAACAGTGAGACATGTCTTTCTTACCAGCCAAAGCGGTAGAGAGATCTAGAACCCTCCCTCCCGCCTATATAGAACCTCAAAAAAAAAAGAAATGGGGTAGTATTTGTATTCGTCGGACATCTCGGAAGTGCATTACTTTACGTTTTATGACAGCACTACTTTGCCGTAGGAGAGTTTAGGAAGCCCCGAGCTAAATGCCCTTTTCTTTATATCACTATTTGCGTTTGAGTTTGTGCCTGAGGAAACTTTTTTCGTGCAGCCCTCAGCAAACGTGCCTTAATTTGGGGTTTCAAAACCTTCGCTTACTGCGCCACTCACTCATACTCGCAAATTAAACAACACCATATAATTTACGAACTAAAAAAAAAAGAAATGCGCCAATATTTCTCAGAAAATTATATTATTCAGGCAGCGTTCGATAAAGAATATGTTGGGCTTAGGTCTTTTCTCCCCTCTTATATATTGTTTCGAGCATCAAATTTTTCATCTAATGTGCTCTTCTTCACTCGTTTATAAAATGTGCGGGCGTTATCGTCGAAAAAAAAATAAACAAGTAAATAAAAAAGGCCCCGGGGTGGGGGGGGGGGGGGCGGTTGGGAATATAATAAGTTATCCTACACATCGGTTATCCCTAAGGAACGAGATATTGTGCAACTAAGACGCAGTCTTTCTCTCGAGCAATTCCCATCTCCTCGTTGATGGTTTATGTTTTTGTCCAAATCGATAACAAGGCGATATGGTATGTTCCGGATGCCTCCCTATATTTCCCCATTTCCTTCTCCTCCACGCAAAAAAAAAGAAAGATAAAAGGAATAAAAAAAGCTGGGAACATCAGACCCCCAACCCCCAACAGTGAGACATGTCTTTCTTACCAGCCAAAGCGGTAGAGAGATCTAGAACCCTCCCTCCCGCCTATATAGAACCTCAACAAAAAAAAAAAAAAAAGAAAAGAAAAAAAGAAAGAACAATGCAGACTGCCGCTTCGCCGCGCTGGCTCGATCTCGGGCGCGCTCGCTCGCTAGCTCGCTAACAGAAGACGCAGACATCGTCGACTCCCGTAGCGTTGTAGTAATTTGATCAGCGAGAGTCTGGTGGGGGAACGAACGCCACGCGGTTTGCGGAATCGGTGCATCGTCGTCGATGTTGGAGAACGCCGTCGGGCACGCGCCACATCTTGGTTCATTCGCCAAAGCTTCCCCCCCCCCCCCCCCCCTCAACCCCCGCGGTGTTTCTGGTCTGCCCTGACTAACTGGCTCACTGGCAGGGCAAACGAGGAACAACTCTTGGTCGATGCGAAAGGGTTACCTCGTCCTACGACGAGCCGTGAACGAACGATAGAACTTTTGATTCTTGCTTTTCTTTCCTGATGTTTTGTTATGTCTGTGCGTTTGAAGGGGTTGGATTTGGTAAGAGAAAGGCCTCGCTCAACTGCCTCGCGGGGGATATCTTTCCCACAGATAGGTTCGGTGGAGGTGGTTGGCGGTGTTGCATCTTCCGCACGACTTGGGTCTCGTTTGGTGTTTTGCGGACGGCCGTGCGGTTGCTGCGAACAAGCGAGCGAGTCGGGAAGCTGGAGGTGCGCGAGCGTGGGCTTTGAATTACGGCGGTACGGGCTGGGGTTTCGATCAGTTGATCAGGTGTTCGAGGTTGACGCCCGCTCCCTTGGTCGTCCCGGGGGAGAAAGGCTCAATTGAGGCTGTCGGAGACGGGGTAGCACGTAAGGGGACGGAGGTAGTCGTGCTTTACCTGGCTTCTTGATGCGACATTTCCGACGCGAGCCATTAAAGTCGTGAAGCTAATAAATTTTGAATATTTCATTCTTGTTATTGCACTCTACGTATCTAGCGCTTGTGTGGATGAAATGAAATAAATTGACGCTTTCGCATAAACATTCGTCCTTGTGCGTTACTTTTATGCCCATTAAACGTTTATGCGATGATTTAGAGTAGCGGCCTGGTTCATTACTATAGCCAACGTATCTATGTAACGTTTCTTTGTACACCCACTCATGTCCCTGATGTAACGCTTGAGTTGCGTCGCTACATCGGGAACTAAGCACGCGCGCGTGTTTCTTTCGAAAAATTTAGTTTCTGCGCATGGGCGATGCAGTGTGGGAAAACCACACGTGTTTATAAAATGCCATAACAAATAAATCATTTTGGGGAAGAAACAAAATTGGGGGCAGAGACATTCGGTGTTTGAGCAATTGGTTAAGGGGACCTATGGTTTGTACCAACAGAAGCGCTGTAGTGTAAACCCTGTCCCCAAATTCCCAAAGGAAAATTACATCACTGCACTACACAATACAGACCCGCCATTTTTTTGACACGGAAAGAAAGAAGCATGGGTCAGTGCCCTTTCTTTAGAAGATTGGTTAACACAAAAGTAGACGCCCAGTACACATTGTGCTCCAGTACACTGGGCATTGCACATACTCGTTCCTTATTTTTCTTTATTTTTTCTTTGCCGGAGGACGGGGAGTTAGGGAGGGGGGGGTAGGAGGTTTTCACGCGGCTGTGAGGAATAAAGGTTGCCATTCGGTTAGGGAGTTGCCCCTTTTTGTTGTGGTTCCCTCAGTCACAAGATGCCGTTTCATTTCCCGCCCAAGTTTTTTAATCTAACATGGCGGCAAGCAAGTGGAACTGCTTAAGGAAAGCTGCAAAAACTTGAAAAAGAGCGGGCGCTGCTCGAAACGTCGAATAAATCCACTGCTGCTGCTCACATTTTTTTCAACATTTTAGAAGAGCAAACGCTAGAGAGCAGGTTGCCTCCTCTCCAGCGTTCCGCAAATGTGGAAAGGGGAGGGAGGAACATCCCCTAAATTTTTAACCTGTCACCGACTATATCAATAATTATGTTTTTTGTTTACATCTTTGTATATACGTATATCACGACTTCTCACGCAGACTTACTTCTTTTCAACGTTGTGTAATGCATCGCTAGTAATCAAATAAATCCGTCTAACATAAAAAGGCGCCAATCTCAGTCGGTTTCAATCTTTCAGCCAGTGATAAGGGTCAACAAAACAAAAAATCAATTCCAAATTCCTAGAGGCATCAAGACTCCACCCAGGTAGCACGCCAGAGACAGGCCTAACTTGGCAATGCTAAGAGCCTGACTGAGGCCTAATACGGTTTCGCTTCAAGGCGTTAGTTAGTGGCAAAGTACTTTTCTTCTTGAGTTCATATGGCTTTCTTCTGGATCGCCACGTAATTGGCAATGTGCCAGACTTGAGGAAAAGATGCCACATATGTGATTGTGAACCGAAGAACCTGCGGTGAAGTCTAAATCTGGCATTTGTTTGGCATTTTAGGCCCCAATTTACCGCATGAGAAGCGAAAAACCAGAAGTAAAGCCTAACGTTGGCACTTGCTTAGTAAATAAGATACAAGACAGTCAGATTCTGACCCAAGAACGTGAAGTACGAATCCACCCTGATTTCTCCGGGCATTTTAATGCACTGAATTCCCAAACAAAAATAATTAATTTTGGTCCAAATTAAGAACTTTGCCACTTAGACAATTATTCGCAACTCCCAGAGAATGAACGCCACCCAGCGGATGATTCGCTCCACAATTGGATGGGCTACCACCTATCCAATTGTACAGTGAAAACTGGCGCAACCTGGTGGCTGACATATGGGGACAATAGGAAATTAGATACACGGAAGTAGAGTGGCGGATAGGTCATTTTTGGCTCCAAAGCTTTGAGGCGAATCTCTCACCCCGTGGATAGCTTCGCTTGCCAAGAAACTCGGAAGCCATGCCCACCCTCGGTTAGTGTGATACCGGACCAATAAATGGCACTTTAAAAGACAGGACCCCGGAGATATACAAGAAGAGATTATCTGACTGGTGGCATAGGTCGAGGGAAGGATGAATATTTTCTTTTTCCTTTCCGGGCTACCCGTATGGCGGAAGGTGTGTGCATCCGGTTGCATAGAGGCTCCTCCGACGTATGGATCGAATATAGCTTTTAAAAGTAAATGTCTAGACATGTGACTCTGTTAAATAAATGTTAAAAAAAATGAAAGCCGTTTACAACTCCCTGTAATGCCGAATTAGAGCGCAGCTCTTGAGGAGGAGGGGAAGGCACGGGGGGGGGGGGGGGTCACGTGACCTCGAGGGGGGGGGGGGGGGGGCGGAGAAACTTTTACGCTAAATTTAACGGGTAAAATTTTCCGCTAAATTTAGCGGGTAAAGTTTTCCGCTAAATTTAGCGGGGAAAATTTTCCGCTAGATCTACCGGGTAAAATTTTCCGCTAAGTTAAGCGGGGAAAATTTTCCGCTAGATCTAGCGGGTAAAATTGTCCGCTAAATTAAGTGGGGAAAATGTTCCGCTAGATTTAGCGGGGAACATTTTCCGCAAAATTTAGCGGGGAAAATTTTCCGCTAAATTTAGCGGGGAAAATTTTCCGCTAAATTAAGCGGGGAAAATTTTCCGCTAGATTTAGTGGAGAAAATTTTCCGCTAAATTTAGCGGGGAAAATTTGCCGCTAGACTTAGCGGGGAAAATTTTCCGCTAGATTAAGCGGGAAAATTTTTATGCTAACTTTAGCGGGGAAATTTACCCATCATGCACCGCGCGGTTACGCCGACGGCGACGCCGACGCCGCTCAAGCCGGAAACGGGCGCCTAAGAGCTGCGCTCTAAAAAATTGGTTAGGTGGCGCAAGCCGTTATCCAATTCAAAGGGTTCAGCCTTAAGGCCTGTTCAGACATGACGCGGAGCGCTAAAAGTATAGCGCTGACCTCGCGCTAAGCGCGTGCTCACGGTAGCGTTCACCAGCTTTGTATCGCACCGTCAATACTGATGCTCACCGCAGACGATAAGTAGCTGACGACACGTGATCCGCGCTCCATCAGCGCTTCGCTGCGCATGTGAGAACCGGCCTTTATTCATCCATCCATCCATCCACACACTGGTCAAATTATACACGTCGCCGCCTACAGGTAAAAACGATTTATGAGCATTGCACATGATTCCATGGGTGCTCTTTAATTTTGCATCAACGTTACATTTGTACACAAAATACTAAGAAACTTATAAGTTCCCATAAAAGAAGAAAAATGACACAAACGACGTGCTTGCCCGATCATGTTACCCGGGAGCTGTAAGGGGTGTGCTTTTGTCTATTGCATGTATACTTTCCGCGTAATCCTATTCCATTTTTTTGCTCGAGTTCCTCTTTCTGTTTTGATATTTCGGAGTCTAAGTAGAACGCATTTAAGGATCAAAGAAAATACGCTAGATCTTAACGTTTTGTCCCGTTACAGCATAAAATGCCGGGGGAGTGTGTCAATACCTGCAAGACATTTTTATGTTTTTTTTTTCTCTTAAAAGATCTCTAAAAATATAAAGACAGAAAAGTTGCACGAAGACACGGTCTTAAAGCGGATTTTTCTTGTGACATCGGATCCCACCAACTAGATTACTAGATTCTTTCGTTCGCGGTCATTGAAGTTTCCCTTTTAACCGCGCGTAGCGGGAGGCACAGTGTACGGGGTGTACGGGAGCTCCCTAATCTGCGCAGACCGAGCCGCAATCTGGGACATCCGACTCTGTCGGTTTCGTCCTCAAAAAACAAGCGCATCTCTTATACATATTTTCTTTTTTTCGGAGCAAGCTTAAGTGCGTGTTCTTCCTCCTCAACTTCCGCGCACCGCGTCGGTTTCAAGCGGGTGCTGCCTATGACGACAAAAGCGAGAGAAATGACACGGCAAAATAAAGCACCCCGTTTGGCGCCTCGTGTCCCTCTCCACGTGGCACGCGGGAAATGGCGGAAATGGATAAAAGAAACAGGGGGGGGGAGAGAAAGGAACGAAAAGAAAGAGAATTTGGAAGGTTGGGGTGTATGATCGTAGTTGGGAGGGCCAAACAATGCCCGAACAGCTCGGATATCCCAAGTCTCGAAAGAAAACAGCGACGAACGGAAAACTGAAAGGGTCATCTTAAAACAAAACGAAAAAAAGAGAGAAGAAAGCAAAAAGAAAAGTAGAAGTGATCGCGAATGACGTCTTTCTTAGACTTCTTTTTGTTCGTTTATCTTTTTTTTTAGTGGATTGTTTCGTCTTGTTTCGAAAGAATAACTATGCTGCCCGCAAAAAAAAAAAAAGGAAAAGAGAAAAAAAAAGGGGGGGGGGGCGCTGTTTTCTATTTTGGGACGGTCCATTCAGAGCGCACACACCGAAAGGGCTCAAGGCTGATCGTTTTGGGCCGGATCGTTTCGGTCGGTCCTTCCTTTTCCCTTCTCTTTATTTGCCCCCCTTCTTTTTCTCTCTTCCTCCCTCGGCCGCTTCTCACGTTTTCGTCTTCGGCTGCCCCCTTTGGATTCGGACCCAAAGTTTTCTTACGTCTTCCTCTCTTCCACTTCTACTTTTCTTTTGTTTTTCACCATGTCTCTCTTTTACTTTATATAACGCACGCAGACACGCACAAAAAGACTTTCGCGCCACGCTTCTTCCTTAGAGTGCGTTTCCCCTTACGATGAACCACAGTGCAGGCTACGTACCCTTCCCAGCCAATCCAAGCGCTTTGAACGTATGACGCCACTGCGTACGCCGCTTGTCACTGCGCCCCTTCCTAAGGTCACGTGACATTCACACGGCGGCTTTGCATTGGCTTCGCTCACTCGTAGCGTCCTCTGCTGTCCATCGCAAGGTGAAACGGAGTGTAGTTCGGTTTCTCCTTTTCGCTTTCCTCCTGCTTTTTCGCCATTTTTTTTTCTTCCGCACTAGTGTGTTCTCGTGGGAAAACAAAGCAAACGGACAACCAACGTAGCACACACACACACACATACACAGAACAAGAAAGATGCGATGGAGTCAAAGGGGTGAAGCTCGAAGAGGAGGTATGGTGCACCGAGTGGGAAGGAAGAAAGAAAAAAGGAAAGACGGGGGACTAATTTACGCTTAGTGACGTGGTTGGGAGCTATACCTTCCGATCAGCCGGTTCGATCAATGCTCGGGTAACGACGCAGGTGTTTACGAGCTTCCAACTCGAGGAAGAAAGCGAGACACCCTAAAAGAAAAAAAATATCGGAAAGTTAAAAAAATAATATAAACACTGATACCTGTTTCTTTTTTTTTTCTTTTTTCAGTTCATGTGGGCGTACTTACGTGCGGTTTGGGCGCTGAATAATAGATTAACTTTCTAAATTTGGCTCCCCGGAGTTAGTTTCGGCTCCACGGTCGAAACAAAAGGGAACCGAGCGTTTTTCTTTTTCCATCTAGTTTTTTTTTTTTTTTTGCAAGAACAAGCGTGTTGACCACAAAAGAAAACACGTGACCGCATTATTTTTGGTTAGTTCCGGTTTCTTCGTTGTTATTGAGTTACAAACAATGCATGTTGCTTGGTTTAGTCAGAATTATGGACCCGCACGAAATAGATTTTTTTTTTTTTGCGAGACGAACCGCGCAAGATATTTAATCAGTTACTTATTTATAAAGCGAGCAAGAAACATATAGAGAAAGAGCGTGCGGGCCGCCTAATTCGCGATACCAATGGCGTGCATTTAATTCCCGTTCTTGCGTTTTAATTTTCGCCGCCAGGCTGCGAACGTTGGCGCGGACAGGGTTGCCATATTGGGCTACTTATTTTTGTAGTTGGCGGGATAAATCTGGTGGTTGGCTATTTGGCTATTGTTGGGATATTTCATACCCGAGTTCAACCATTTTCAAAGCACTTGGTTTCAAAGCCTTTAACACGGTATTTCTGAGCCAGGTAGAAAACAACAAGCAACTCAAGAGATTAGGAAAAGAAAAGATCTAAATCACAAGCATGAAAATACAATATGTGGACCCTAATTGGTGCTGGTCGCGGACGTGTGATATTGTTTTTCTGAAGTTTTTTGGTGTGACTTAATTACCGCTGTCAGGGGCGGAGGCGGGTGTTTCCAGAAAGGGGGGGGGGGGGGGAGGGAGGCAGCTTATCAAATGTTTGAAAACCCCCCTCCTTTCGCTACCATAAAACACGCATGCGGATGTTTTATCCTTTTTTGCGTCCTTCTGTAGATAAATGTCTTATGTCATGTTATTCGTGTTCCAAGTAGATGTTTTAAATACTTTGTATGAAGTTTTACGTAATGGGCTATTTTTATAACCCGACATTTGGCTATGTTTCGGCTATATCTCAGAAAAATTCAGTGGGTTAATCTGCGAGTACCTGGCAACACTCAGTGTTGTACGTTTTGACAGGCGCGAGCTTCTCATTTTTAAAAAGTCAAGTCTTTGCCTCTAGGTAGCGTCGCCTCCTCTGGACTGTCGAATATAGTGAGCCATTAGCTAAGCGTAACCATTCCCTAGCCAACCGAAACATTTGTCGTCTTCATTTGCTTCGTTTCATCCTAACTGAGAGCCAAGCTAAGGCTACAACCGCGAACGTTGTTACCTTGAATCACGCTTTTTCATCACGAGCGCACACGCGTAAATCCCGGTGCTCACTCTTGTAGCTTCGGCATAGCTGGTACATAGAAGTAGGAGCCTCAGTTCGCCATGAATAATCAACAAACTTCGGCGGCACTCGCGCAAAGATGACGTTCTTTATTGGCCCGCGCTTGCGGCTGTTTCTCGAACAACGCCGCGCAAAACCATGTTCTAGAGGTGCCCCTCCCCCCGCGACGCGTTTCTACTTGTAGCCGGGGCCGTTAGCGATCAGTGCGCCTGGATCATGTCAAAGGCGGCAGCCGACCGCTAGCCGTCGGTTCGGCACAGCCCACTCGCCAGAACTGTTCCCCAGGCCACCGATCGATGGGGCCTTCTGCCCTCACACGAGTTGAGAGCGAAGCTAGCAGAGGTACGCGTGTTCGTGCGCGTGGATGTTAAGAGTGCCTTCTATGCCCGAGTGCTCTTGTATACAAAGCGTTTTGCGGGGCTACATTCTTGCTCTTGTGTCGTTGCTATACTTCGTTTCACCACAACTTGGCAAAGAGCGAAGGCTTCTGCCCGTTTGCACCAATCAGAGTAACGGAGCCGAGCACGTGGCAGCTCTCCCTCAGTGGGAAGCACACCGACAATACAATGTCACCCGAATTTCTGCGATCACGCTGACTGACTCCCTGAGACCGCATCCTTGGCCGTTTGCCAAGTTATGGTGAAACGGAGGATGGCATTACAGCAAGGCATGTAGTTGGGCTAGTTGGTGGTACACACAGACAGCGCCCTGTCTGTGTCTTTCTTCGACCTCGTCCTACGTCTTTTTTGCGCTGTTCCCACCGAACAGGATAGCATTGCGCACAGCGCGGAAGGGAAAGAGAGGGGATGGGGGGGGGGGGGGGGGAAAGAGAGAGAGATAGAGAGAGAAATAGAAACAGAGAGAGAGAGAGAGAGAGAAGAGGGGGGGGGGGGAGTAGTGGATTGTTTTTCAACTGCACTTTCAGACTTTCAGAAGTTCCCGAGTGTATACTGTTCTGAAAAGCACTCGAGAGGGGAATAATTGTTATTTTTATTACTGGCTAGAATGATTTAAATCAGTCTAGCCAGTGATCAAGGACAGCGGTGTCACGTTCTACAATGATAAATCTGTTTTAGGGGTAAAGTAGGAAGAATATTTTCAACCACGACAACCGCGTCACCATTGATGCACGATACAGATTTCGGGGCATCGGTGGCCGAGCGTGTTAGCGCGCCGCAGCTTGAAGTACGTGCAGCGAAAGCTTACGCTGCGGAACTTAGAAATCCCGGGTCTAATCCCCGGCCCGTTCCGATCACTGGAGAAGCATCGTACCGGCGTGCGATTGTATGTCACTATACTGCGCGATTCACGTTAAAGACCCCAGGCTACCAGTGGTACTGCACTGGCTAATGTTCTCATTTACAGCGTCAACCAGTCTGGCCGCAGCTCAAATGCAGATCGCTGTCCAAACACTAATGTAAAATATTGATTTTTGGTTTCGATACCGCTTTCCTGTCCCATTCTCTTTGACTAGACTAATGCATTATTAGGTGTTTTTGCAGACTATATCGCGGGGCAGTATAAACCTTTTCTACACGATCGTAACCATCCTGAATGTTGGATATTCCAGTATGCTGGAAGTACCTTTCTGCTCTTGCGACGCCGATTGGAAGTTGTTCACGTTTTAACTGCGCCTGCAACTCGTCTTTTTGTTTTGCTTCTATATTTGTTTGCTTGCCCCAAGTTGTAATGTTTCGCTCTTTTTTTTTCTTATTTTTTTTTACCGCATACGGGACATGTGAACTACGTGGCTAAGGACAGAAGTAAACCAGCCTTGATGTTCGCCTGTTGCGGAGAAAGATATAGGCCTGTCAATGTCTTCGATTGGATTGTTTGCCAGGTACTAAACAGACTAATACCCCTGTCAGACGGGCACGTTAAATGACATTTAAGCAAAATGACATTACAGCTCGGCCAATGAGCGTGAGCGATGAAGAACCAGGATCACGTGAAGAACCAGGATCACGAGCTGATTCGCCGAGCGGTGAATGACATTCGATCAAAATGACATTTACTTTCCCGTCTGACAGGGGTATTATACCCGTGCCACACGGGCAACTCGAATGCCATTTACAACGAATGACATTTGTGTGATCGGCGAATCAGCTAGCAATCTGTCGCGCGTGGAATGCGCCACGCCCGGAGTGTCGCGCGCTGATTGGCCGTCCGCTCAAATGTCATTTGTTGTAAATGGCACTCGAGTTGCCCGTGTAGCACGGGTATAATTTATTCATTGATAAATGGGGCGTACCTGTGAATATCTGTAGGAATCAATGATATGCTGCCTGCTCCACGCAGTCGAAGACGTGTTTTGTGCATCTGGTGTGGCGAAACTGTGTTATATTCCACTGTTATACCATTGAGTTTGGCAACAGATAGGATGAGCATGAATTGATCGCATGACATGATCAAATCTCTGAACTGATTACGTGAAGCGAAAGGTCAAATGTCTCAAGTCACTAAAAGTGGTAATTTGTGATGCTTGTCTCCATGCAAATGAGCTCCTTAGCTCATGTGCACGTAAGCTAACGAGTAAATTAAGTTAGCTCAGGGCTATTCCCCCAACTTCAAGGATCTACCCCAATGAGCGCGTGCTCAACACGACCGTGATCTCCCATCTAACGCGGGAACAACGCGAGCTTAAATTGAATTTTGCCGAGGTTTAATTTAAGCGGCTCCAGGCTTTCTCTCAAAAACACCGGGAACATTTTCGCCGGGCTCAGGACTCAAGGCTAATGGACTGCGCGCTTCCGGGGATTAGATTTTCCCTGTTGCAAAACAGGGGCGGGGGGGGGGGGGGGGGGGGGGAGGAGGTGAGTACGACGACCACGCATTTCCGCTGCAGCATTCATCACTCAAAAACAAGATTAAGTTTTTTTTTTTTTTTTTTTTTCTTTTTTTCTTTTTGCAAACTAGCCGTCGCACGTTGGTATTTCTAAAGCAGACGTTAAATGTTTTGAGCAGTCCCGAACTCCGCACAGTCTCCAACTAGAGGCTGGAATATGAGAATAAATTGAATGCGAAACATCAGATTTGTCTGATGAAAACAGAAACGTTTCAATCCTTCTTGCGATCTAAAGCGTGAAACACATGGGAGCAAAAGTCGCACCACGTCGCTCCGCCGAGTGGCGTAACCATAGCAACCACCGCAAACGCCGTGACGTGGCCGAATGTCCCCCCCCCCCCCCCCCTCCCCCCCGTTACAACGTTAGCGATGGTTTCTAGGGTTAGAGCGCTCGAAGACGTGACGCGACGCGATGTTTGCTCACATGCGTTTCACTATTAAGTAGAGGGTTTTAAAGTTGGGCTGTAGTGGTATACGAACATGAATAGCTTTCCGAGGCGCTTAGTGCGCACGCGTTAGACAACGAATCTTCCAGTGTCGCCATGTTCTCCGTGTTATCTCAAACTGACATTCCCACGATAACAGGGAGTTTCCGTAGCTGGTTTTCGCCGTCTCTCAACGCTCTCTGCAACCTGTTGCGATACGCGGAACTCTACAGTCAAGGCCATGGGCGCGCAGGCGCAGTAGCGGCTTCTTGGTCTACCTAAAACTCCCTAATATCGCAGAAACTGGAGCGCAGCCTTGCGCAGGGGGACTTCAACCGCTGCTCCTTTAACATCAAACTTGCAGGAGTATGTACGATCTAGATTATCGTTGATGAAAGCCGTACTTTTTGTGTCTGCTTTAGGGAGCCTTCATGTGCGCTTTGCTTAGGGTGGAAACAGCTGGCCATTTTGTCCCACACGTTTATTTTTAATTTTTTGTTCAGAAGCACGTGAAAGAGAGTGTCCCGGCACGCGTTTGTGGAGCTGACTGTGCTATGGCGACATTTTGTTTTCGTCGATTTCTTTGTATTTTACCCGTGAGCGCGTGCTGTCGGCATCGGGTACTACAAAGGGTGGCATCACCCTACACAGAAGGACATTGAGGCACCCTAGTCTGCTTATTTGAAAGGTTGAATTCAAATACACGCACTTGCACAAATGACGTATCGGATCTTCAATAAAATTTGACAATGTCAACGCCATGGTTCTTCTACACACGCGCGGCTCAAAAGCCTTTTGTAGAGATTTTGTGTTCGGCCACAGCTTCTTCTATCTCAACGAAGGAGCACAGTAGTACGAAACGATTGCAAGTTCGACATTTTCGGAACTCTAACTGTAAGTAGATATATTTGTAACTTAATTACAATAATGATTGTAAAAATGGTTATACTTAATTACGTATTAAAGGTACTTTTTCGGGTCTCGCGTTTTACAGGTACAGTAAATAGTCGAATTATGAAGTCTCCAAGAAAACGTGACCCACTTCGCCATAGTTCTTTCATTAGTACCGATCTCGGCACGGACTACTAAAATTTTCACCGCATTATTTTTTTTCGTTCTCACATTATGTTGGCACAAATGCGGTGTTCGCTTTTATTCATGCTCAACTACATTCCTGCATTGAATCATTTTGCTGTCTTCTACGCGTCATTTTCAACAAGGTGAACGTTTATCAGGACCTTTTTATTAAATGCTCATTATTACGCGACGAAAATAAAATCTTGGTGAAAAAAAAAAGACTGGTAATGATTGTCGACATATTCAGAAAAAAATTAATCGCGGCGAGGGAAAATCATCGATATAACTTAACAGCAGCACATCTCCGCGCCAAACGAAACCGCATTTACGAAACTCATCTTACGTCAGAGTGGGATGTAAGCGCATGACGGTAATACAAGCTATAATCATGAATGCGCTTTAACAACTAGAAAACAAAAGAAGGAGATAATTAACAGCAACGAATGCTGCAATTATTCCGCGCAGATGCATTGCGGAGGAAGAATAGGAGGCGACTAAAGACCTGAGCTTGACATAAAATGCGACTCTTCAAAATGAAGGAAAATATTTTATAAAATGTTATAGGCCATTGCAAGACGATCTACGGAACCACGTACGTGACTTCTGGTCCGGTTTCAGTGCACAATTTGGGCGTTTACGCGTCTAAGAAAAAAGAATTAAGAAAGGCGCTCGCTCACATTCCCGAAGTAGGTGTTGCGTAATCTATTATCGAACAGAGCGGAAGACCATGAATGTTATTTTGCAGATCGCGTTTCCGTAAACTGACATGGGTAACAGGAGCTCGCGCTGGAAGCGCGAGACCGAAGCGGATCGGATTTTTGAAACCGATTTCCCGAAATCCGCTTTTGTTTTCAAATCCAGTTTTTGTTTTTACAATAATTAAATAAGTTTTGGATTAGTCTTCACTTTAATACAAAGATCTTTTGTGGAGCGCGAATTAAAAAAAAAAGAAAAAGAAGTATCTCTTTTTGCGCATATAGTGTAACAAAGGCAGTGGTAGCATAGAATATGATATGTTAGTGGGGAGAAAATGTGTACACATATGTGTAGACTGGATGTCGCGAAGCGACCCAGTGACGTGCAAGGTAAGCGCATGAGCGCCCCATGGATGTCTCTTGTGGGTGCCATCTTCTGTGGCGTGGTTGCGGTGTAAATGCGACTTTCTCAGAGCCTGTGGCAGTGTGAGACGCAGTGGGGCGGGGCGTGCGGAAAACAGGATAATTAGAAGGCGGCAGTGCCGAGCAGTGCCTTGGCACCAGCTCGCAGCAAAGGAGAGTCAAACACTCGGAACTACTTTCAACCCGTTGTGGCAATCGAGTCTGTTTTTGTTATTTTTCTGCTTTTCTATCGGCCTTTTTTGTCGCTCTTTCTCCGGAAAATCCCGGAGCGCACTCGTTTCACGAAGCGGAGCACCACAGTATGTCTAAACACGTTTTACACCCGCCGGTGTAAGGCACTCGAGGAACAGGTTTCGGCTGGCAGTGGTGTTCATTCAGTGAGGAGACTGAGCGATGCGTCAGCTTTTGGCTGGCAGTCGGCCTGTCGACTTTGTTTTTGCCGAAACCCGGCCGGGTGTAGCACGAGACCCCGCGTGCAGAATTCCTTTCGCAAAGGACCCGCGTCGTTGGCCCCTTGTTTCAAAAGCCCCGCGTTCAATTACCCCATCGCGTATTCCCAAAAGCCTCGTCCTCATTGTCCCCGTCGCACCTTCTTCGCGCTTCAACCATCATGGTTTCATGTCTTGACCTAAATGTTGAGAGCCTAGAAAGGCTCTTTTAAATGAAAAGAACGACAAAATACATAGTTAGCATGGGATGTCATTCGCGGCCATGCCAGTATTTTATGCACACGAGCCTTCGGCTTGTCGTGTTAGGGCCGGTTCTCACATGAAGCGAAGCGCTGATGTAGCGCTCCTCACGTGCAGTCAGCTACTTATCGCCTGCCTCGAGCAATAGTTTTGGCGGTACGATACAAAGCTGGTGTACGCTCCGGTCAGCACGCGCTTAGCGCGAGTTTAGCGCTATGCTTGTAGCGCTCCGCTGCATGTGTGAACAGGCCTTTAGTTGCACACCGCAGGGGTTGTAGTTCGAAGAAACCAGGGAGTGGAAATAACCGTTCGTACCAAACAATGGCGACACTTGCAAGGTACATATTAGGTTAACTTGAACCGCCGAAAAGCGTATAAATGCCGTAGTCGCGGTCATTTGCAGAACTTCTACATCGCCAGCAAGGCTTTCCGCTGTCTTGGAGGGAGCTCACATGCAGATTCAGACTTTATCTACCTAGTTGGATACAAATATATTTCTTTAGAACAACGTAAGAAGAATAGAACTGGTGTTTGGTGCTGTGATAAGTATGGCGTCACGAGCTGCACTTCGTCGGATCTGTGAATACCCGCCTTTTTTAGAGTCCACGAAAGCTTTGGTTCAATGCTTGTTGATGAAAAGCGTCACTTCAAATGTTTTACCATGTGACTGATATATTTTCCTTGTTTTGACTTCTAACGTCACAAAACGTGAGCTTGTTTATACCACGCCTAAAGAACGGGAAGATTTGTCCAGTTATTCCTTACTTGAGTGCCGGGCACGGCCCGATTATGGTTACACAAGGGCGCGTGCACACTTACTGTCTCTTAGTTGAAAACATGATGCATTGATGTTCCACCGTCAGATTGAGGATCCAGCTTCCTGACATGGGGGATTCGCGTCTCGAGTTTCTAAAACTCGGGCTTTTGAAAGCGGGGCAAAAAGGATGGGGGTTTTTCGCCGGGCATTGGACACGTGGTTTTTGACATCGAGTGCTTCTGTGCACCACCCCATATAACACATCTTGTGCTAAAAATAAAAAAAAAAACGAAATTGATAAGGAGCCATTAGGGACATGCTTTTTTAAACTTTATTTTACGGGCTTTTTGAACCAAAGCCTCTTAGCAAAACGTAGTCTCCTAAACGCTTAGATAAAAATACGTTCTTTTTTATTTAGGTTTCTCTCATATTCGGACATTCAGATATGTTCCTTAACCACAGCCTCGCAATATGTATCTACATTGCTGGGACAAATAAACGCGATGCCTTAAATTGAAAACAGATCCATTAAGAGACGGCATGTATCAATTCGCAGATGATAAATAATCTCAAGTTTAAACATTTTAACTGGTACAAAAAGCACAGTATAAAATATCGTATCCCAACAAATTATCTAAGTCCCAGTCAATGCATAGTTAAAACGGTAACTCTATACACTACTACGCAGTGGCGTAAGGTCCAGACTGTTTGATGTGTTTGAGAGGATAAATCCAAAGTAGACAACTGCTTGATACAAGTATTTAGCTCGCTCCAGTTAATAATGTTTGTGTATTCTAAAGTCTCCTGACCAAAACGCATGCGTATATTAGCCATTGAAACAATAGAACGCGATAAAAGACAATAGGGTCATATGTGCGAGGGATATGTGAAGGAGACAGTTGCATTGAACCTTTACTATAAATCATCAAATGCTTTAAAAAGGAGGCAATATAGGTGGCTATGCCGCAGACTCTCAGCACGTCATTACTCGAAACCGACACAAGAAGGTAAATCTACGGCGCATTTTCGTTAATCACACGCAGAGGATGCCAACGCTGTAAACCAAACTAGTCTTATTTACGCGTAGGCTGTCTTGTCACAAACTTTGGTGCGAAGCTTTACCTTTCGTTCGAGTTTTTGTTAGACGTGCTCCTTTGTCAATGACGCACGCCGTAGGAGTGAGTCGTTGTGCGCTGCTGACGCCCGAAACTTGTTTTGTCTCGAGCTCGGCGAAGTCAACGCATCGAGTTGCCCTTCGCTTGCGAGGCGGTGCGTGTGAGTCCCCAGGGCGTTGTTAAGGGCAGGCCGACGCGGAACGGTAGCGCTGACTTCCACGCACGCCACCGGGCTTCTAATTAACGCCCGACACGAAATCTCGCCTGCGGCATTTGTCGCCTCCAAAACGCTCCCCGAAGACAGCGGCTCCGACGCGCTGCGCTTTGAACCAGCGTTACGACTGCGGTGGAATCGTATTTGGCGTCGCGCCGCAGTCGAGCGGTTGGGGACTCCGTCTTTAGAGCGTTCCCCTCGAAAAACTCCGCGTGTCTGCTTTCACGACAAGTAGGTTCTGAGAGGCAATCGCAGGAGACCGTGTGCTCAGCGAAATAACCAGGCCCCAGGGTCTTTGCATCTGAAATATGCATAGGGCTGTGGATACGTCCATGCGCCAGACGCCTACGTTCACGAAGACCTTCATCAGATAGTGTAATGCGTACCATCTGTACACTCGACAGTTGTGCCTAGAATGTAGCGAAACTACCGCCAATCGGGCCGATAAACCTGGCGATCTTACAGAACCTTTCATACGCTCGTTTACTTCTCCCTCAGTGCGCACAGGTGGTCGAAGTCCTCCTCGCCTACCTCAAGGTCACACGATGTCCCCGTTAACCAATCAGCGTCTAGAACCTTACCCCCCCTCTCCCCCCCCCGTCAACCAATCAGTGCCGAGCCTCGCGGCCACGCTTTTATGTGGGCTTCGCGAAATGCTAAACACACTTAGCCAAAGGGAGTTTCAAGTTAATATAGCATCTCAACTCACGGCGATTCGTCGTGGCTTGCTGAAAAGACACCAGCTTAATAACGTAAATCAGGGGTCTCAAAACTTTTTGGCTAAAAGGCCGGATTAGCGATCTGTCGCAGTCTCGATCACCGGAATAAGAAGAAGTAACAATAAAAGAAGAAAAACTAGGCAAATAAGACTAGATGAGCATTTAAACATAAAAATGAATGTTAGAGTAAGCATTGAAAAACCTTAAGATACATAGATTCCAAATTAAAATGCAATATTCAGCTAATTACGACATTACACGACACTTGTGACCAAGAACATTCACCAGGCGTAAAACGAAGCGCATGGGAACTTTGACACATTCATGCTGTGCAAAAGTATAAGATAATGATAAAACGAATGGTGACCATTTGCAAACGTTGTGACAGGACACCGAACAAAATAATGAAGATACAATGAAATTTGAACATAGTAACATAGTGATACAGTTCAACATATTTACATAGCGACATAACATGGTTACATAGTTAAACACAGTGACAACAAAATGGAAGTTTAACATAGTTACGCAGACAGGACGCAGGGGACTATGAATGGTAATGCTGGTGATGATAATGTTCAATTAATAACATTGCGTGAGGACCCGTGTTACGACGCAGTTTACCTCGTTCTTTCTGGTATCTAAGTTTGCACATCCAAAGCGCGTCGCGGCGCCGTCTCTTTACACGCACTTCTTTTTGCGCCGCTAGTAGCGGGTCTGCTGGATGCGGGCCGCGGGTCGGGCTTCATTGGAAAAACCGCTGCCAGACACAGGCCGGTCGGAAGACTTCCGCGTCAACCAATCAGTGTTGAGCCTCACTGCCACGCTTTTTATCTGGGCTTCACGAAATGCAGAACACCAATACTTCGTTTCAGCTGAAGTCCAGACGCAGCCGATGCTACTAGTGCGACCATGTGACCTTGAACAATGTCTGCACTGCACGAGCACGCGCCCTAGGCAGGGTCGCTGAAAGCCCGGAGCTCGCCCTTGAAGCATCATCTGCATATGAACTTAAGCTGAAACGAAGTATAGCCAAAGGACGTTTCACGTTAGAATGGGTGGATGATTTTTTCGCTTGAAATCTTGTGCAAGAAAGTTGCCCATGTCTGGCAACTTTCTACCAGAACACTGGCGGTACAAAACAATTTTTAAACGCCTAATTGTTATGAGTGTAAATTTGTATATAACCCTTCACGAACGTATGCATGCACCAAATATTCACGCTGGAACACTCAGCCCATGAAACATAATCTCTAGTGTGCTAGCGCACTTTCTGTTTTTGCCCCAAGCTTGTCGGAAGCTTGTTAGCCGCTTCAGAGTCACTAAATGTTCTCAAGGGACCGCGCTCGGCGTTCGTCATGGCTGGAAAGTTGAGCCATTTGAGCTTTCGGATTGACTGATGTCAGCCATCCTGATGCCGGAAAAATAGAGAAAGAAAGGCGTGAGAAAAATGTATACGGGAGCTCAGAACAATTTATAAATATATGTCCAGTCAAAAAGTAAGAAACCGTTTCACTTCCTCATAAATCTAACTGTAATCTAGTTTGCAAAAACATTGGCCGCTCCTTGACTTGATTCGATTTTTGCGCAGCCCGTTTATTTTGAGGCCCACAATTGAGGCTTCATTACGCGGTAGTAAAATGAAGCCTAAGTTTTCGTACTATAGAGGGGGGATTTACTGAGTCTAAGTAGCGCCATTCCACAGACATTTTTAATAAAGTGCAAGCTTCAACCTGTTCTGCGTGAGAGTCGACCGTAGTAAATTGTTAGTGCAGTGGCAGCGTTGTCTGTTTTGTGTTAAATGCGGAATTGTATTTCAAGAGAACCTAACTTAGATTTGGCGACCAACTGAAGCGTAGTGTGTCGCGAGTGTAATATATAGCTGAGTTCGCTACCTGGCACGCATCTGCGGTTTGAAACAACTGCCCACCACTGGCGGGTGTTGACCCGCGTGACCTGCGTGTCAACACGCGATGGGTCACCCCTGATGACGCTCTGTCAATAAAGTCTGCGCAAAGTTTATGTTGTCGCAAGAAGAAACAGGCAGGAGAGGACGACGAGGTGACAGAATGAAAAAAAAAAATTGACCGCATCTCCACGTGGTAAATGATGTTGATTGGGGCGAAGCTCTGGTGGTGCTTGTCTGCGTAGACGCCGAGCCGCAGCATGCCGAGCCTTTCGTTCGTTTTCATCCATGTCAGAAAGAGAATGTGTGGTATGGAACGTGGTTATATACGCATTTGAGCATTTGACCGCAGCGCCCTCTCGTCTATAAACGTTGAGCCAATGCATGCAAAGTTTAACGCGATTATATACGCATTTGACCTCAGCGCTTTCTCCTGTATAGATGTTGAGCGGCTACATGCAACGTTTCATCCATGCCATCCCCAGCTCTTGAGTTACTACCACATCTCGGAGCCCCCTACTCGTCCCGCAGTCGTGGTCGAGTGGTTAAGGCGATTGACTAGAAATCCATTGGGGTCTCCCCGCACAGGTTCGAATCCTGTCGACTGCGCAAACATATTTTTCTTCATAAATTTTTTTCATCTTCACTCATCATCATCATCATCATCATCATGAGATTCAATCATCATCATCATCATCATCATTATGAGATTCACTCATCATAATCATCATCATCATCACTTCATCATCATCATAAGAGCACCGGACGCCGGACGGACGGACGGATGGACGGACGGACGGACGGACGGACATGGCAAGCCCCTAAGGAGCTTCGCCCTTAAACATTTACGACGCGTGCCAAGTAGGTTGGCATTGAATGTGCGCGTCGACTACGTTTCGCATAAAATGCAATTCTACATATAGTGGGTTGATCTACCTATTGCAATATAACTACTAATTGTTTGAGAAGAAGCAGTAGAAAGAGGGAAGCAGAATAGGTGATAATATAAAGAGACCATTAGGTAAAACACAATTTTAAATAGAAATGCCTAGAAGAATAAATGCGCTTGAGATATTAAAAATATGGTTTCAGTTTAATTTCAGTTCTTATTTGAAAGAAGGACCTTTCGCTCGAGTCGAATTCTCGTAAGACAGTTTGGATAAAAAAAAACACTTTTCCAGATAAAGTGTCTCATCACTACTTGAAATGACAATCTCAGGATCCGAGATTACAATAAAATGTGGACGTCTTCAAGGGGACTGAGATCCTCCCGTTTGAGTTCACATGTTATCCGTAATGCGCTTTGTACACCTCAGATGAGAATAATCATTCGGACACGAAGTATTCATAATCATTCGCGTTATGTGTTTTAGACACTACTCTCCTTCCTTCCTTTTTTTCTCTCTTGGTATTTCTGTCTATTATTTTGCGCATATATTAATTGTATAAATAAAAATATATATTTTGACTTGTAATTTAGAAATATATTGGCTTGTGAGAGCGCGTTTTATTACCTTGATTTATTTATAACGTACCGCCAGCCACTCTAATCAATATATATATATATTTTTTTTACATAGAAAAGACAGAGTGTATATTCGGTACGTTCATTGATTTAAGTAAATGACGAGGGCAAACTTCACATTGACACTGCACGTATGACATCGGGCGCAAAAGGAATTCATTTTCTACCCAAAAAATGCCGCTTCAAAGGAAAAAAAAAAGTCGACGCAGGATGTTTGTTTCGACCATCAACGTGGTCATCGATCTCATCGCCTCCTTTCGCTTCAACGAGACTAGACAAAGGGTCTCCTCCCGCTCTGGCCTTCCAGTTTGCAAACCCATTTTCCATTGACGCCAGTTCGGCGATGCCCTCGCGCCCATAAGGGTTCGACGAAGTGTCTGAGACCCCGAACGCGTTAGAGGAAAACCGCCATTTTTGCGCGCTATCGGGCTCGTTTGCGTGTGAAGTCGTTCTAATTGTCCCGAGCCATCCCCCGAAGGCGTTACCAGAAATTGAAAAGCCCTTTTGTATTTTTGTTTTTTGCTCGGCCGCTACCCGAAGGCACGGTCGTTCGCGACGCACGCTAATTCTGGAGGACGAGACAATACGGGCTTTCTTCGGACGCTCGCGGACCCCTTTGACCGGCGATGTATGCTCGTCGTCTTTCATTAACGCTCACTAACTCATCGTGCTCGCGAAGAGAGGGATCGCCTTGAATCTCGTGGGAAAAAAGGGTGGTCCAAGATGGCCGAAGGGTTAACTCGAAGCCTCGCCTTTGTTCTCACTACCCTCGACCAACCTCTCTCGCTTTAACGACTGGAGTCCTCTTTGCGCGTAGATAGCGCGCGTCGGGAGCCCCCATGACGTGCTTGTGCCCTGATGCCTTCCATGATCCTTCACCCAGCACCCGTTTCCTGTTCGCTGCACCCCGCCTATAGTTTTTTGCCTTTTGTGTTTTGATCTTCCGTCTTATCGCAAGCCGCGTCGCCTTTATTGTCTCTCATCGTCCTTGTGGGCGTCTCGTGCCAGTACCTTAGCTTCTTTCTTTTGCGTTTTGCTTTTTTGTCTTAGTTTACGCGTGAATGGTCCACGCCACTCACAAATATAATGACTCTTCCCATTGTTCCGGCTGCTGGTGACCTTTCAGCTCCGAGTCTGAGTACGGTCTATCCTGTGACGGTTAAAGTATGATGATGACACTGACATTTGTTATGCTTGAAGCTATTCAAACACTCTGTGACTATATAGCTAGCTTAAATGAATTGTCCGGTAATATCCGGAAGTTAATAAGTTTTTGCGCTGGTCACGTGGAGAGGGCCCAAATACAGTCGGATGTGATTTTTTTTAAAGACGCTACAATTTTAGTGAAATCAATTATGAACAATAACACGAAACTTAATGCCAAATTTCGCAAGTATGCATGGCTGATCGTAACGTTACGTCACATCAACGGGCACAGTAACGCCAGAGTCGCGCGCATTGACTTATGACCGGTTTCGATCAACGAGGTAAATGGTGCGTGGTCATCGTCGGAGAATTGAGCTTTTCTCAATACCGCAAATTTTTCTTTTTTAGAACGAAGATATTTTGCTGACACAGCAGTCAGGATCTGTCGTAGCCCTCTTTGCACGATGTTACGTCAAGAGCTTTCGCTGTTGTCCGACGAAAACGCTGTGTTTTGCGGATGCAATCTGAGCAGTTAGAATCTATTTAAAATTGAATTACTGGTACAGCTGAGGATTAAAAACTCAAATTATTGTGCGGATAGGACTGCTAAAAGCAATAACGATATAAATTCGTTATTTTCTAAAAGAGAAACTTTTACCAGAAAGTCCCTTTAAGTAATTTTTTCATGTCGGTTCGTGTATCAAACGCTGATCGCCATATGCTCCAGTGCGGTGATGCTTCACCGCAATAATCTCCTTTGTGAGGCAAAGCAAGCTTTCCGTTTTGGCTTTCAATTTTATGGGGCGACTATTTGATGCCCCGGAGTCAAAGCTAGGAGCGCCAGTGCGCTCGCATTTCTTAGGAGACAATCAAGGCTAAGCACAAACACACTAGACTGCTTCTGAAATTGAAAGAGGGTTGTCTGGAGAATTGTACTCTTGTGAGAACGAACTCGTAAAGACGTACGCGTTGGTCCGAGCAGTCTACGGCCACCGACATCAGAGCGAGTCGCGAGTTGGTCTAGGGCCGCAGTCATTAAAATTGAAGCATTGGCCGTAAAGACCATTGCGAAAAGAATACAAGTAATAAAGCAAGAGGCGTTAACATAATGGCTATATACTTTTCTTTCTAGGGGAAATAAACTTTATACAGCAAAATAACATTTACGCCCAAGTTTTATTATAATTATTACTAGGGGTGTGCGAATATTGAAATTTTCGAATACGAATCGAATACGAATAAGACAAAAAACGGGCTTCGAATATCGAATCTAATATCGAATATGTGTCTTGTAATGAAAAATTACAAAACAAAAGGTAACAGCAGGTTTTATTGCCTTTTCAAAATGAATCAATGAAACTGAATTTTACTGGACTGCAGCAGGCTAAAGATACTTCTAGTACTGCACTCATTACAATTATCGTGTAGGGAATTTAACTGTTCAGAAAGTAAGCTCTCCCTACGCGCCGTGACATCATTTCCGCCAGTAGAAAGACCCTTAAATCAAGAAACCTGCGAAATTTCCCTCAAGTTCGAAGACGTTTGACTTATGGACAGTGTTGCCCGGCTCCTACACGAATATTTCGAATTTCGGGAAAGAAATAATATAGAAAGTAGTTTATTTTATTTTTTATAAAATGGTAACCAATGTTTACTCCACATGAAAGCGAAAAGATGCGCTTTTAGCGCTTTCATTAGTTATTATGTGAACCTGTGATGCCAATAAACCCAACAAATATTGCACTTTTCCTCCGCCAGTTGAGTCGATTAGTTTTTCTTTTTTTTTTAATATTAACGCATGCGCACAAAAGTAGAACTTCAGTTGAAATTTTGTCGAACATCACGTTGAAAGTTTGAAAAAGTCCAACTTAGTGGAACTCGAAACTGGACCGATTCGCGATATCTCTAATTTTAACTGAGCGGGAGTGGCAGGCTCTGGTGGCAGGAGTTGTTGTCGATGGCGATGAAATGTTCTGCTTGCCCCTAGCTTTTCCCTTTTTTTTAATTTTCAAACATTTATATTAGATAACACTCTCGAGATATATTTTATATTTATATTTCACTTTCGAGGTTTATTTTATTGCATCAAGTTATAGAACGTGCAATCGCATCACATACTTCTATACAAGCGCCACACAACAAAGGGCTTGATGAAAAAGAAACTGAAACTGATCCTGTCTTGCTGCCATCGGACAGATAGAAACGGAGCAGACCGATAACGCACGGATCATACGCCTTTCTCAGTGAATAAACATATTCATAGGGGAATGCGTGGCAAGCAGATTATTCGTAACTTGCCCGAATATTCACAGTTTGTGCGAATATTCGCCGTTTTTCCCGAATATTCGGCGTTGGCCGAATATTCGGGAACTTTCGAATATGCAATTTTCGAATCGAATACGTTTCGAATAAGGAAAATATTCGATTCGTATTCGAAATTTCGAATATTCGCACACCCCTAATTATTACTTCATTTTTTTAATTTATTTTAATTGTACTGTATGTAACTCGCAAGTGCATTTTTTAATATATGGACATTATGCCCTCGTACATGCGCTGACCTTGAACTGGTTTAGACTAATCAAAGTTCGAAACGTCGCAAGGGGATGGCGCCACAACCGCGTTAGCTGTGGAAACTGGCTAGGAAAGGCCGCCTGCAAGCGCCGACAGATGGCGGGTGGGGTGCGTTGTGCGAGCTTTGGACGCCCTCAGAAGCTCATGACGCCCGCTTTGGAGACCTGTGGACACGTACGGGATGCGCTTCCGTTCTTCGACTCAACGCATGCGCGTCCGCCCAGCTGATTCGGGACACCATACGATGCCGCTCCTCGTGTTGGGGGAGTTCAAGGTTAACGTTAGAGGTGGACACAACCAGTGGCTGATAGAGCACATGCGGTCTCAGTACGGACTGACGCTGTGCACGGACACTAATAAAGCCACGTCTCACAACGGCACCACCATTGGTTTGATCCTCAGTCGCCTTGTGCATAGCATTCAAACGGCGGCATACGTGGCGTACTTCACGTTGCACAGGTCGCTCATGTGCATGATCTATTCGCCGCAGGATTAAACGCAGGTTTGCGCTGAACAAATACGCACAACGAAATGGTTCTGTCGTTTTATGCGCATGGCGTAAAACGGGAGAGCCATTTTTTTTCCGAAAATAAGCGTAGCGGCAGAAGCGACTTTGGTCCGTTCTTTTTCTGTATGTATAAATTAGTAGAACAAGGCGAACAAGAAAGGTTATACCGTATTAATTTCATTATGTAGTCTACCCGAGTGTCAAGCTCAGAGTGCTGTCGAGAATATGCTCGGCCGTTCTTTTCGCCTACGATGTTTGTCGAGGAATATAACACATACTCTTCGTACGTTTTTTTTTTTTTTTTTTTTTTTGCACTAAAAATAAGTTAATGCTAAAACTTAGCGAAAAACAAAAGCAACACTCGCGGTCTCAGCGCCTTTGAAAAGGCTTACTTTGAGGCGAAAGGGTTACTGCTCGCGGCCTTTGAACACGCCACAAAGCAAAGACTGCTCGATTTAAGCGCGAATATGATGGAGCACCAGTCGTCAAGCTAACGCAATCACTACCCTCAGAGTCAAGTTTACGCTACGTTCACACCACCTCACACGCCACCTTACCCTTTATCGATCATGCGTGGGGCTAATTTCACGCCAAGTTTGTTCCTGAAAACTGTTTTCGTATTAAACAAAATACTCGTAGTAAAAAAAGAAATAGATTCGGCAACGAGATAAGGTAAAAAAAAAAAGAAAAGAAAGACTGGTGGTTCAGAAAATTAGAAGCAAGATTACACACTCACTCTGAACCTTGTAGGAGGGCTCAACGCTCACAAGCAGCCCTCCGGTAATGCATGAAGGCGCTTCGTAATTACGAACGAGCAATTACGCAAATTACTCTTCTTCGTCGGTTTGTGCGGCTATGGCGCGTAGACACAATGGCGTGCAGGCGTAACGCAGCGAAAGCTGACTCTAGCCCACGGTGCTACCGTGTTGTTATCGACTAACATTTTATGCTCGGCATTCAGCTTTACCCTTGGAACGCGCCTTATTTGCGCACCCGCTCGTACATTGCGTGGGATTTTGCAACGCCGCTACTCAGTCGATTGAAAATTGCGCAAATCAAAATCTGTGGGACGACCGAATATCTGTACTGGAACACGAATATAACTCTTTAATGCTAGATTCGGCTGGTCGTTTTTCAGCGCTGCAATCTTCTGTATGGCATCTCCGAGATCCGGGAACGTTTCGAAATCTTCGCTAGAGAAACGGCGTGCCAATCGAATTTTCGGCGACGTTTTCGAGCGGTCCGAGGGCCGACACGGAACCGGACGCCGAGGGCAACTTCCGCAACCGCTTCACTGCGATGGTACAAGCTACCACCCGATACGACGTGCTTAGACAATACATTCATTCATTCAGAGCCCCATTAGCATGTCCGCATGCCCCCACGAAAAATGGCGGCCTTCAATGTGGACGCTAGTTTTCGCTGAGAAAGTACACCTCCAGTGTCTAGCACCACCTGTACTCACTACACAGCGCAGCGGGATCGGTGCGGTCTTCAAACGCTGCGGTGTCCGACGATAAGCCTCTCGGCCGTACCGGCTTCTTTCTGTTTAGACCCAACAACGGAACATGCAGGAGCCAATTTGACCGTTTCTCTGGCCCGCGCTCACACTGCTCCAACTTCGAAGTCAGAGCGCCTGACAGCACTACGTGAAGGCCGGTTCCCACATGGAGTGGAGCTCCATGTGGGAACCGCTGCTTACGTGTCGTCAGCTAGTTATCGTCTGCCATGAGCAACAGACGTTTGGCGATGTGATACAAATATGGTGAACGTTCCCGTCATAACGCGCTTAGCACAAAGTCAGCGCTGTTCTTAGAACGCTGCGGATATTCTGCTCTGAATGTGTGAACGTGCCTTCAGAGGACGGCGCGATCCGAAAATTTGAGAGCCCTCTGAAATAACCAGCCGAATAGAAGTAGAGAGCCCGACTTCGACCAGCCGAATGGACATCGGTTTTTCAGAGCGCTCCAAAAGACTGGAGATCAACCAGCAGAATGCACCATAAGGGATCCAGCGGTCTACTCTCCCGCAAAGCGCTTGGAGAGCCAATCGCTGCAATACACTGGAAAGAACTCGGCGAACGGAAGGAATGGAAATATGTTTTAGACCTAAAAATAACGGTATGCGCTGTGATACTGATTACGAAGTTTCTGATGCTTTGGTTATGCTCAGTCTCTCATTGCAAACTGTATTTTGTTTTATTTCTAAACATATGAGGGAGTGGCAGCTCACCCAGTAAATTGCCACGTTGGCCTTCCCAAGAGCATTAGAATAATGTGAAAACACTGGAGTTTTTAGAATGTCAAGACAAACAGGGTTTTTGCTCCTCGTCATTCTTTTGAACGTACTCGTGGATTAGAGTGGTTGGCCATCGCGCTCTCGGTGAAAAAGTATAATTTTTGTACAGGATGTGAATTGTATTTAAGTTCATTCAGTACAATGACTTCTTCCTAGCGCTAGGGTGTAAAGTTGGCAATAAATTCCCAAGACGCAGAAAACTAACTAAAATGTCGGTAAAAACACGAATATCTCGAACACTTTCTTGCAGCTGAGTGTCACCCACGCTTTGTTTTGGTTTATTTTTACATTTCTACCTCATGACGTCAGCTTTAGTTGAAAGCTTCAGTTTTTCAGCGCATTTTTACAAATAACTGTGAGGAATCGCGATACTCTGATAGAATAAACGTACTATTCTTGAATTCGCTGCCGTTGTTATTAAGAGACTATACACTCAACTCATTCGACACTCAGTGACTTCGTTTATTTATTTATTTTACCCTCAGGGTCCTGAAGCCCTGAGAGTAGGTTGCCCTTAAGCTGAATAGGTTTTCGTAAAAAATGCTATGCTGTTAGAGATAGCGCTTCTTTTTAAAGTGATAAGTTATGTGAAGCAGCAGGCATACACAATGTCATACGTTCCTCAAACGTAATACCAAAAATGCCTCTACTCGTAGCCATAAATAATAACCAAACGCATTCAGTGTCTCCTAGCATAAAATACTTGTTTTCTTCGTGCCAAATGCGATTGTCGCGTCGTTAGGGCGCCTGACTCGACAGAAAGAATAAATCATCTAATTTAAGGGCTATTTGAATCGCACAATTGGAACAAACATTTAGGTGATACACTTTTATCACACATAAACTCTCGGACGTCACTGCTAGCCTCCCCCCCCCCCCTCTCTCGTTTTTCCCTCTAACGTGCTTTTGAGTAAGAGAAATTTGTTATCCGAGGACGCGATAAAGCCCAAACGCGGCTGAAGGCGGCGGGCAGCAGAGCTCCAGTCTTTTGTGACCGAGTCTTCGCAGAGTCGTGCGTGTGCAGAATTTATCTGCCAATATGGGTAATGGATGGTGGACCATTCGGTTCTTCCCCCGGTGTGCTCCTCTTCGCCGAACCAGGGGTGGAGTACGCGAGGTGCACTTTTCTAATGGTGCACTGAATTGTTTACGACAGCAGTGTCCTACCTCCCGGACCGACCGGCTGACAAAGACGGCATCATACAAAAAGTGGGAAAGCGCGGTTCGAACCGCGAGAGAAGCACCGAAAACAACAACAAAAGTCATTAAAAAAACAAAAGAAAACGAAAGAAAAAGAAAGCTATCTCTTTATCTCCCGTACGGTTGGTTGTACGGTCGCCATACAGAGCGGTGCCAATGGATACCTCCATACCTACCGCTGGGCCTATATTCTGCTTCTGTTGTGTGCTCGTCCGGGGGAGTCGTGTGTGGGATGTGTTGTCGCCTTGTCGAGTTGCGGAGGGTTTTTGGGGACGGCTGTGCGTCGTCCATTCGAGGAAAATAAATAAAGGCGACGCAGAAACAAAGAAGGTTCAAACTCGCTCAGCTTTTGTAGCTGAAATCCTGAACCTTTTGGAAACCAAGTGGCAGCCAACGTCATAGTTATTTGCGACTTCAGCAAAACAAACGACACATAGTGGGAAAACACAGAAGTGGCCGGGACAGGTCCTTTCACGATTTCTGCGTGTTTTCTGTGGCTCCCGTTTTTACCGATTTTCAGTTGTTTGCGCGATGGAACAGTTGTTCCGGTAACTCTTTTGTAAGCATAGTATCAGCCTGTTACGCAGGTTGCACCGAACGCCAGCTACGTAACCGCGCGAAGCAGGCCTTCCGCGTTTATCGACGTTCATCAGCACCATGGAAGGACAGTGGGCAGTTCCTTCATCGCTTCTTCGAAGAAAGTGAACCCTCTGGAGCTCGCGTTCGCCAACACATCACTGCAGGTGCAGAACGTGGAGGATAAAAATCAGGGCAAGCCATTTTGAGTCCAATGCTTGTTTTCGATGCCTCACCGTTGTGCGTTGAGCTGGAACATGGCACGGCCCGACCTGTTTTAGACAGCCATATTTTCCCGATAGTGGCGTCTCCTATAGGTCGCTGGATCTCACAGCTGTACCTGACTAAACGTCAGGTAGAGTTTGAGGCTTTTAGAAGGTTTCTTATGAGGACTTCTGATCAGATTCGATTAGTTTCGGGTCTTTGTTGCCTGGCCGTTTCCAGTGCGGACGCTGGTATGCGAAAGGGCTAAGGAGTAAGACGGTGACTCGGATTTTGGCTTGTGAGAGATGGTCGACACGTTGGCCTAGGATCCTCTACGTACTGGGTGGACTGCGTGCTGAAAGTTATTTTTGAGATATTTGTGTTTATATTACTCTATATATGACTAGTGTTTTCCGCAGACATCAGTGTTTACGAAACAGAAGACCTGCGGACTGGATTATTTACGTTACCTTCCTCGATCGAGCGCGGGACCCAGTTTAAACGGGAGTGCTGTGCCGTCGTTTGGCTGGTATTTCGCTGATTGAATGCGAGCCGTACGTAGACCTAGACGAACACTGTGTCAGGGTTCGTGTGCGCTATGCAAGCGCTACGTCCGAAGCACGAATTAAGAATTAAGGTTGTCGTTGTCACTATGGGTTTGTTCTCGACTTGGCCGCTAAGGATACGACAGGTTGGATCTCCTCTTCAATAAAGAGAGTCATGACTGATATTCCTAATACATCGTGGTGCATTATACACACAAAAATTTCCAAAAAGTGTGGTGAGGATGATCATGAAGGTTATCGTGATGATAATGGCAATGAGTATTCCTCGACACAAGTGTCAGGCACACGCAGCCGAGCTACAAAGCATGTTAATTGTAGCCGAACAAACGACTCTACTATCAAACTCCGTCATTGTCTGAGCAAGCCGCGACATTGTGCAGTATGTACCACGAGACACATGTTCCTGTGTTCGAGACTATATGATTTCGGAAGCTCAAAACACCACGTTTCCCAAACACTTTCAAGCTTTAATAATCGGGATGTGTTTATGCAGAGACAGGCTCTGTTCAGATAATATAAGACGCGCAATCCTTCCGCCTTTCAGAACAATACAAAGAGAGCGAAACCATTTCTTTTCCTTAAGTCGTTACGGCTTTGGCCACGAAGCAGGTTCTAATTAGGTGGAGCAGACGCGAGTAATTACTGAGCTTAAATGAAAGGTAAAAAGAAAGAAAGATGAAGAGCTAGAAGGAGCAGAAATCGCTTTCAGGGTCGGGGGAGGGAAGGGTCTGAAGAGGAAAGAGACGGCTGCTATAATTCGCGCTGTATCTCCAAACGCTTGTTTTACAAATTTTTATAGGGGAGAAATATTTATTTGAAAAGTTCAAATACGTTTTTTGGGGAATTTGGGTTAGGTAGCGCAATGAGTGCATATAAAAACATTTCTGCTTTTACGTTTGTGCGTTCAGATTTGTTTCCAAGCAGGAGCAAAATACCCGCCCATTTGCGCAGGAGGTTCTGAGCGTATACATTCTCGGTATAGCATTAGAAAATAACGAGCATTAGTTTTATCGTAAACAGAAAAAAAGACAACGTCATTATCATAAGCCACGTGTTGGGTGTTTTTAATTTATCAGTGACGATAGCCATTGAGAAGGGAGATGGGCATGAATACTAACAACCCTGCCATCTCGGATGGTGACCAACCTTATTGCTACTGAGACGGCTTGGTTATCAGAGCACGCTACGGACCGTTTTTTTTTTTATTGGTTGAACCGATTATGGGAAAACCAATGATTGGACTTTCAAGTGTTTCGTGGTGCAGTATACAGTCAGGGACACTTCTGAGAGTGCACAATAGCAGATTTTATCTGTATCCGATGGGAGGGAGGCCGTCGTGTTCGTGCGTAATCAGATCGGCCCGTGTCCTAATTAAAGAGCCGAAAAAAAACTAATACAGTTGAACTCTTTATTTTTATATGACGCAATCTAACTACATCACGTCGCTACAGTCTCGAAAACCGGACGGAAAACCGGTCGTCCAGTGACTCGAGCCCGGAAAACCGGGCTCGAGTCACTGGACGACCGGTCGCCCATTCGTCAAGCTTTCCGCTCCGACCCATCCATCGCTATCGCCATCTTCCTAGGCTGAATGGATCTTGCGCAGGTCGGTAAGCATTGGCGACGGGAACCCCTTACATTCCCTGGCTACTCCAAGGTGTCAGAGACGTGGATATCGATAAGCAATATTGATCGGGAAAAGTACGAGAAGTGCCTTCCTTTAGTTCTTCTTTTCTATTTCCTGGGAGTTGTGTTGGGGGGGAGGAGGGGGGGGGGTATTTTCAAGTCGATGCTCGAAAAGGGTGAAAGGTTTTACTACTAGTTCACCACGTCGGGACGATAAAGCATTCCTACGTCATCAAAGCCTACGTTTTGCGTTTGATAATAATAACTTCGTTCAGGTACACAATTCGTCGATCAATGAACCTGACAAAGGTTTTCTTTCTGACGTCTATACTCGCGTTCGCCTCAACAACTGTAGTAAAAAAAAAAAAAAGTTTGGCTTTTTGCGGGACGTTACTAATTTGTCTCTTCCTGCGTTGAATTAAGGTAAATGTGGGTGTATCATAGATTAGCTTCATGACATTTTATGAAAACGTAAACGTTTAAAAAAAATCATCGCTTCTTTTTTTGACAACGAAATCTCGGAAGAACTACTTCGTGCAGCGCATGAAGAATGCGCAAAGGGTCCTTTCTTTTCTTGACGTGACAACGAGTGTAATGCCTTTTTCTCGTGAAAAGTAAGTAAAAAATAGGTGAAGAATAAGTAAGCCAATTGAATTTTTTTTTCCATTTCCCGTATTTTCAATCGTAGTAAATGCCAGACTAGCCCACGGAGATTTTCTGATGATTTTGTGATAAAAGTTCTTGCGCCAATTTTACATGGACACAACCAGTTTTTATTTTCTTTCTTTTGACTCCAAAGTTTTAATGTATACATACTCTCGATTAATGAATGCACTAGCTTCGAAAATTTCTGTAGTAAATCACAGCGCGGTAAGTTAAGAAACAGATTTATGCAATCAGTTTAATGCGCGTTCAATCCATTTCGCGCACGCTGTATATAAATACTTTATATATATACTCTATATATATATATATATATATATATACACAAACTCGCACACTCACAACACTTACGCACAAACGGGCCCACGCGCGGTCACACACACACGTGCAAAGTCGAAAATAAAATTGACTAGTAGGCTCCTAGGAAGGAGGAGGGTGCACCTACAAGACGGACAGACACCAGGTCAGCAGCTTTGACAACGAGACACCTTCCTCGACACTTGGGCTTTCGGAGCACGTCGACGGCTATGCGGCAAAGAAGCACCGGTGAGCGTATACAGTGCTCCACTCGCTTCGCCAACAACTCCGGAATACGAAGTCGCGGTGAGGGGGCCGGGAAGAAACAGCGTCTGAGGAAAATGAAACAGACACACGACTCCCTCGTACTCGCCGGCGGTTCTCTCGCAGCCCGAACGCACCCCGGCGCGGAGTCGTGGTTGCTCACCGAGGAGGGCACCGTGGAGGGCACCGTGGGGCATGAGCATCACGTGCGGTAAACGTGCTTTTAGCCTTCGGGATGGTCCCCGCCTCTAAAAGGTGGTCCGGTTATCTTTTTCTACGTTTTTAGCTTCGCCCAGACGGATACCGGGAGTTTTTCTTTCTTAGCCTTTATGACTATTGGTGTATCTGCATACTACTCCGAGTATATGTTTATAAACAAGTGCATTTGCATAGGGCGCAAGAGCGAAACACCCACGCGCGAAAGCAATATATTTTTTTCCTCCGAAAGAAACGGGGCATTGTTGGATGCTCCGTCGCGTCCGCCTTGACCTGACTAGCCAGTGTCATTATTAAAAAAAACTAGCTGGTTGGCACAAGCCGCCGCCGCATTTAAAGTATTCAGCTGTATGCATCCATCCATCCATCCATCCATCCGCCAGTTTGACGTCAGACGTCTGACAATCAGGTCAAGGCGGTGGCACGACCTAAATTAGAGAAGATATACCATCACTTTTTCTCTTCTTTTCCCAGAACAGTGTAGCCGGCTACGGCCAGGTACCCAGACTTCCGACATTCAATCCTCTCTCCATCCTCTTTTATCTCTCGCTTTCTTCTACAGTTCATGCATGTTATAAATCGAGTTTATAAATAAAGGCTAAATACCTTTGCGGACCTCGCCTTTGGCAGGACTAGCCTATTTTTGAGCTCTGTCATTCACTCGGATGCCCTTTTTCTAACAGTAATGTTCTTTTTTTTTTTATGCGCACGACTGGATTAGTTACAGTGATAGCAAAGGCACAAAGGCGACGATCGCCGTGACGGGCATGTTTGGCGCGGCTTGATTTTTTCTATTGGATAGTAGCGTGGGCCGCAGTCGGACCTCATGTGTATCCGAATATGAACCGTATAGGCTTCCACGATTCGGGTCGGCATCACCAGAGCCGTATATGGGGAGAGTTTGGCCACTCTATGATCTCTCCGCCGTAACGCCCCCCTCATCAGCCCGCGGCGCAGAGCGAGAGGTGTGAGCGCATGCGCGTGAACTCCCGGCTGCTCCCAGCTGAGCGGGGAGGGCCGCCATTTTCATTCATTCACCCGGCGGAATGCATGGGATCGACAACAAAATTTCGGTTTTCTTTTTTTATTTGGCAGGCTCTGGCAAGAAAATGATATAGTGTTATTCCTCGGTGGCTTAAGAAGCTAACGAATAAAGTTTCTTCATGTTTGAACACAAACTTTTATTCAAGCGAAAAAGAAATAAGCCCGTAGCAGACGACGCGTAGCCTCAACAGTGCTCGGAGCGCCGACAGCGTTGCGACAAAATGGCGGGTCGTCTCCTCTTTGCTTCCTTCTTTCGCTCTCGCTCCTTCGGCGCTCTCCTCCCTTTCCTTCACTTTTTCCTCTCCAGCACCTTCGTCGCCACACTCACTGGCCAGACTCTCCCCACATACGGCTCTGGGCATCACTAGGCAAACGACAAAATTCTACGGCCCAATCGCGAGCCAATCGGAGCGTTGGAGGCGTGATGACGTTCCGTCGTCGGTGTGCACCCTTGTGGACAGCGTTGACGTGCTTCCCTTCTGTCGCTTCAATTGGATGGAGGGGGGGGGGGGGGGGGGGGGAATGAAGTAATGGCCGGCCGCAAGTCGGTAAGCCAGAGGGGAAAGGCTCGAAAGGTTGCCGCTATTTATGAGCGACGACGGCAACCAGACAACCGACAAGCCGATTGTCTGGTTGCCGCCGTCGCTTATAGATGGCGGTAGCTGTCCGGAGTGTTTTGTCGACATTTTTTTGCTAGCAGACACGATCCTGGGGAAACTAGCCCTTAACAGCTCCTCTGTAAACTGGTTTCTTTTTTTTTGAGTCATTTCTATCGATTTAGAGTGTCTTCACTCTTGGTGAACAGTGTGAACGCCGTAAACACACGGCACGCAACGTTCATAGTGTTTGCAGACAATGCATTGTGCGCGCGAATGCCGTCCACTTATTTGTCCGCTTTCGAAAATGTCATGTGCTCTTCTGTCTCGTCTCGGAATACGAGAGCGAGTTGTTGCAAGCAGGTTCGTAGAAATTTAATCAAGCTCCGCATTTTTGTTTTTTTTTGTTTAGTTGTGCGCGCTTGTAACGTTTTGTTTTCTGTTTTTGGCGTCCTTTGGGTTTATTAATGAAGGAGCCCGTCTTAGGTGAACGAAAGTTCAGGCGTATGTTGGGAACATTGTGAAAAAAACTTTGCGGGAGGCGGGAATTCATTCAATTTGAGCGGCGATGGCTTCGGGCTCGAAAGTTTATCAAGATTCATTATGGGATTAAAGGCAAGTCGCCTGCTGAGCGGAATTGTTTTATGTATATTTTTCTTTTTGCGCAGCTCGGGGGACTAAAATAAAGGTGAACGAACTTTTCGAACCTTTTTGAAAGAGTTTAAAGTTTTGAGCAAAGTTAGTTCACACCGCTGAGGTAAAGAAAAATAATACGTTTGTTGCTACATTTATATAGCTTTTTGTATTCGAATGTTTAAAAACAGATTTATACATTTAGTTTTGGTCTGAAAGCCCCATAAACGGTGTACAAATGTGTGTTCACGCGTAGCCTATTTACGCTGACAACTTCTTTTATTTGACGTAAGAAAATTGTGCCTGCTAACTTAACAGGCACAATTTTGTTACGGATCAATCAATCGATTGATGCTTTACGTTTGAGTGTGCACAAGTGTGTACCTTATTTTTTTAAGCGCTTAACAAACTGGTACACTGGTACACTGGCGCCATCTATCGAATATCTCTGGAACATTTTCAACTTGTGTCTGCGGAGCGCAAGTTCGTCCGTTTCTTTTTCAAGGGTTGCGGTGGCGTCAGAAAGACGCCTAGCTCTGATTGGTTCAAATCGAAAGATAGTGGGTAGATCTCAAAGCAAGCTGCTTTGAGGTCTACCCACTATCCTTCAATCAGAGCCAATCAGAGCTCGGCGTTCTAACGTCCCCACAACCCCTGCAAAAGAAGCAGACGAACTTGCATTCCGCATAGCTACAGGGTGTCTCAAATAGCAGCCAGGCTCCTTAAATAGACCGGAAAAATCGGTTTCGGTTCCTACCGGGCTACGATTTTGTGCAGCGTTGCTCATAGGTGGTACAATTTTGTTTTTTATAAAATTGGTAAAGGGCCAACTATCTTGAGGAAAGAGTAAAAAAAGAAAGAGGCTTAACTCATATGAAAACGCAGCGAAGCCACCGGTCTTCAAACAATAGGGCGCCGTTCGGCACGGGAGACAAGAGATGGCGCAAGCGGTCGCGACGCCAACTGCCGCCAACGAACGAGCATACGGCGCCGAGAGCCGGCGTCATTAGCTGACGACCTTTCGACTCAAAAGCGGCGTGCGTTCCGCAGGCTTCGACAGTCGCAGAACCAAAAACAATGAACTGCAAAGCAAACGACATAAGTAATGACATAAATAAGACAAAAGTCAAAATAACTTGACAATCATTTCTTTAATCGATGATGTATCAATTTTGTGTGTTTGATTAGTAAGGACGATAAAATCATGCATTGGCAACTGACATCAAAAAAGCTCACGCCGCTTTTGAGTCGAAAATATCGTGTGATAATTGACGCCGGCTCTCGGAGACGTATGCTCGTTCGTGGGTGACAGTTGGCGTGGCGACCGTTTCCGCCATCTCTTTTCACCCGTGCCAAGCGTCGCCCTATTGTTTGAAGACCGGTGGCTTCGCTGCGTTTCCATGAGAGTTAAGTTTTTTTTTTTAGCTTTTTACCTTAAGTAAGTTTGCTTTTCGGAAATGTTATAGAAAAATGCACCACCTGTTGGCCACTCTGCACAAAAACGTAGCGCGATAGGTTAAGAAATCAATTTTTGCGGTCGATTTAAAGAGTCTGGCCGCTGGTTGACACACCCTGTAGATCAAACGCTTTTCAATGTTTGCCAGATAAAATGTACGCATTATAGCATGTATGGGCAATAGTCGCTTATAACATTGTCGGGAAATTTTGAAGCCGCGGATGTGTAAAATAATTCTAAGTGTAAATTATACGCAGTTTAAACGCGTTCCGGGGCTTCCCGATACACTGCATCAGAGTGTTAGGGGACACGTATTACACACCTCACGGTATGCAGACTGGGTGACCCTCCAGACAAGGACTACAACGAAGAAAGCTGATCACTAACTCGTTCCTTGACTACGTCAGGTCAGCGAACCTGGCAGTACACATATATGATCTCATCCCACCACCTCGTCAGATCTACACCACCTCCCATCCCCGCCAGATATGATGGCAATAGCCAATCTATTTTTCCCCTCTTAATAAACGTATCCTACTACTACTACACAAGGAGAACCAGATGCACTCTAACAAACTCAAACGCAAATGTGCGAACAAGCATTACTAAGAAAAGAGCTTTCAAGAAGTTCGAAGCGCTAAAAGACGCCCCTTTCTTTCGGCAAGACAGACGTGCTCGACAAAAGCTCCGGGCACGTGTAAGGACAGCTCTTTACGCCAGCTGAGACAGGCGGCCAATACGGGCATGCAGGCCTGTCCCGCAGTCTGGACTGCTCGCAGATTAATTTCGAGGGGATTAGCGCTGACGGGCCCGCGCGACAGCGACAGGACGAAGCCTCCCCGAGCGCATGCGTCGAGGGGATTCGGATCAACAACGACGGCCGGTCTCCCTTAATCCTCCCGAAACCCCGCGGCTAACCGAGGCCGACAGACGGCGATGCCTGACGTGCGAGCGTGCCCGAGAGTAGGGTCGCACGGGGAACCAGAGAGCCGGCAGCGTCCGTTTGTCAGCACCTCCGGCCCCATTCAATGTGGAATTTCATAGTCCATTTCACCTGACGTCCGAAACGCAGCGTACGCTATGCGAGTTACCTCAGCAAATTCAGCTCTGCGAACGCGCCCTCCGCTCGTTACGGCGACCCCTCTCCGAGGTCACGTGACACTCACACGACCTTGGGTTGGCGCGGATGGCTCGTAGCATCCCCTGCGATCGGTGTTGCAAGGTTGTGCCGTGTACGCTACGTGCACGGCACATTTCAAGAGGCGTATTGGAGAGGAGGTCCAGTATACACAAACGCACACTGGAATGCTCTAGGAACCAGTGCATGCTGGTTGTCTGTGTATAGTGGCACCACGTATATACGGAGCGCAAGTTCGTCTGCTTCTTGCGCAGGGGTTGCGGTGACGTCAGAACGCCAAGCTCTGATTGGCTCTGATGGAGGGATAGTGGGTAGACCTCAAGGCAAGCTGCCTTGAGGTCTGCCCACTGTCCTTCCAATCGGAGCCAATCAGAGCTCGGCGTTCTGACGTCATTGCAACGCCTGCGCAAGAAGCAGACGAACTTGCGCTCCGCATACCGGAAACCAATGTGTACTAGAAGCCTCCAAGTGTGCACTGGGAGGCTTCCGTCGATGCCCAAGTGACCTCGTATGTGTTACGTCGATGATCCAAACAAACCGTTGCTAGGGGCGTTTCTGTGAACGAATACATGGGATTAAATTTCGTTCCGAAGGAACGATCGTTAAAAAACAAAAATCGGAGGTTCAATTTAAACGTTTAAAAAGAACAAATACAGCGAGCCTCAATCTCACACTTACCACAATAGAAGTTTGCCAATAATCGTTTTTTTTTTAAGTATTTGCGACGGACAACTTCCGGTCCTCAAGACGTCTCGAAATGCTTGAAACAGCAGACGCCGAACGGATGCGGATTGACTGAGGTGTGTCGTCGCAACAGCTTGATTCGTTTGCATAACGATACGATTTTAATCTTGCATTTACTGGGAAGACTTCAGGTCTAAAAAAACTCTGAAAGTTTATAAAACGGGTTGAATTTACGTGCGATACGAGATACTCCTTGAAGAAAATCATCGCACGTATATAGATCTGCTAAAAATACAACGATTGAAGCATCTGGTATCAAAACAACGTCAGGCTATTTTTTTTCTTTTTTGCAATTGACCGTATTGTGACGAAGGAGCAATTATTTTGACTCGAAGATGAAGCGAAAGAACTGGGTATAAACATACGGTACGTTTATATCCGTTCCGGAGAGTTCGTCTCATCACTCAAATGTGCACTAAGGCAACTTCTGTGCCGTCATAACATCTTGGATGGCTTGCTGGCCTGCAATTTGACTTCGATGCCCTTCACATCGTCGTCGTTACTAATTATCATTACGTGATTCGGCGTCCCAGTGTTGTCACCCTTCTCAAATATTGCGAAAACCTCTACGGGCAGGCGTTCGCGCGCTCGCGCTCCTACAGCGTCGATCAAAGTTCTGGACGGGCACTTTTCGCTTCCAAAATCCCACAAAAAGTTGATCACGAAAATAGAATTTTTGTCGTTCTTCACCAACTTAAGTTAACTCAGTCGCGTGCTCTATAGTAAAGGACCACTGGACCCATGAATCCACCGTGCCGCCTGCTAGCAAGGCGAAACCGGTTGTAAAACTTTATTGCCGGGATTTATCATCGTTATATGGCACTGAGCCGATAGAAAAAGTATTCATAATTAAATATTGAGAAGACACAATGCGTAGAAAAGACGTTATTAACATTTATATTAGACAAATTCTAACCTCGCGTCGAATTCCCCCCTGCCTTTATCCATAAAAACGGCCTTAGCAACCGGGTTTGTTCGAAGCACAGCACAATGTTGTGACGTTACCGCTTACGGGGTCAACATCATCTAGAATTTATGTGTTCCAAAATTTACTCGACCTTACTCCAGGATAAGGGTTTTGTACCTTGGCGTTCTGAAACATACCCGCGTCCGGCGTGTATAAATCTGTGTTGGCGAGTGACACGACCCACCCGAGTAACTCCGATTCCTTTGAGTAAGATTTGAAAGACAACCAAGACCTGCGCATGACGTCATCGAAAGTGAATCCTTGACCTCTCCCAAGCTGCAAACACTGTGAAGTACGATGAAAGCGCGCCGCCAAAAGGCAGATGCGTGCGTCTGGCGTCTCCACGTCCCAGTGTCGCGCTCGTGACACGCTGCGATAGGCCTGCTTCTCTCGGCCAGGGGGCGCTGTATCGTTCACGAGACGCGACCAGAAAAAAACCGCTTCCGATAGCGTCCGCGAGAAGTGACCATTGAATGCTGACGTGAAGCGGCGCTCTAGCGTCCCATCATGTACCCTCCACGAGCGTAAACTAGCGTCTGTCAGCTTCCCTCGGCGTCTGCTCATGGTTCACGCTCACTAACAGAGTGTTTGAAAGGACGCAACGCCACGCACAGTGGAGACGCGACTTAAAAATATCCGATGTTTCTCGCCAGGGGCGCCGTTCAAAACCTGAGACTGCAGGTCTTCGGCCTGTTTCTCTCGGCCAGGGAGCGCTGCAGCGTCCACCAGACGAGTCCACAAAAGAGTCGCCACTGCTAGCGTCCGCGTCCCTCTGCTAGCGTTCGCGTCCCCCTGACGTGAAGCGGTATTCTATAATGTTCCCTCACGCGCGATCCTCGGGCGCAAAATAGCGTCTCTCAGCGTCTCTTAGCGTTTGTCCACGGGTATTAAAGACTCCTTTCATTGGCTTTCGGCCGATACAAGCTGCACGTGTTGCGTTACGCTGCGTTCCAATACGCTAAACTTCGGAGTAAAACAGAGCCTTAACAGAACATTTAAAAGGGACGCGATACGACGCACTACGAAAACGCGACACAAATGTGTCCGATATTGCTCGCCAGGGGGCGCAGCTCAAAACGGGAGAACTACAGGTCTGTAAGCGCTGCCGACTTAGCTGTCCCGAGCTAGGTGACCCTAGGTAAATTCACTAGTAATGACCTTTGAGAGAAAATCTGTAGGCCTGTTGTTTTCGTCGGTATTGGTGTACTGCACTGAAAGCTTCTAAAGTTCTATAGTCATTCGATTTCACAACGCCAATCGATTCTTTCCCCATCGCTGACTATAGAGGACCACCGATATTTTTGTTTTAGCGGCAACATTATTCTATATTTATTTCAAGTATCACCTCTGTGGAGACGCCACATAAGCGTACTCAATTTGCATGCCTGCAAGTGCCTTCGGTTGTTGTTAGTTCGGAACTTCCAGAACAAGTTTGAATCGAACCAAAACAAAACCACGAAAACGGGTCTGGTAAGGGAAAGCCTTCCGGAGTCTCGAACACCCAGTCACAAACGGTGCGCCGAACATTCAAAAAGACAAAATGCCGTGTTGTTTATCGCGTCTCGCGCTGCTTGCATTACATTATATAAGGCACACAATCTATACGAATGAGCAAAACAAAATAAACTATAAACGCACAAAAAAACCCGGCCGGAGTCGTCCCTTCTTCCTAGGCACCAACTAAACTATACCGTTCCACAAAAGCCGGTCGTACCTTGATGCTTGCCTTTCTTTTTAATGTTTTTCTGCTTGCAGAGTCGAGTGTAATTGCCGCAGGGACGTCGGTTACGTAACGTTGCGTAAGCCTCGTTAAACCAGAAAGAAAGCCCAGCGGGGTTACCGCCCCGTAAGAAGACTTCGAGACTGCCATTGGCGTTGTTCTCTTCTTGTCTCAGGCTGCGGGTTCTTCCGGTCGATTGAGTCTAATTAGCTCTACCCGACTACTGCAAAAGACTTTGTGTCTGCGATTTTTAGTTTTTATATTTCGCAAATACTGTGATTTACGTCTTAGAAAAAAACAAACGATAAACCTCGTATACTTTAGCGTTGCTGTCTACACTCTAACAAAAACAAAAAATCTGGTCGCAAAATAACTTTTAACTTTTAAGTATAGCTCGGCTTGTCCAAAATTTGCAGCCTAAAGAAGGTTTTTTAAGAACACCCTAAAATGTTTTTTGCGTGAAAAACATGTAAGGGGTTCCTTTAAGCACCTCTTTTGTGTGAAAGGGTTATTCATCGCCCAGTTACCTTTCTAGTGCGCCAGGGGGCGATAGTGCTTGGGGCGAAGCCGTTCATCACGAGCTGAAAGAGTTCTTGGGGCGTGGAAAAATCTTCCGAAAAGGATTTGTTTTTTTTAGAGTGTAGGGTTGTCACGACGGTAAGTGGAAACACGCAAGAAGCTGCGTGCTGTCTCCAAACGTGTTGGACGGGGCCGTCAGAACAAGACTTCGGCCTAAATACAGAGCGTGCGACGTCGCCATTTTTCTACGTTGAGGCTTGGAATGCGTGCTACTTACGTTAGTACTTTTTTTCGATAAAAAAAACCGCGTATAAAGCAGAAAAAGAAAAGGCATCAATAGAAAAACAAGCAGAAAAAAAAACATTAATAAAAAAAAAGAATTGCCAGCTGATAGACACGACAACGCGGGAACGTCAACGAGGGTTTTATTTGACCTAAAATGCCAAAGCTTCGATTTTTGGTTGCTGATATTTTTTTATGGGGTCTAAAATGTTTGCAGTTTGATTCTTTTGTCAGTTAGGGACGCCTTGTGGCCAGCTACAATTATGCTAAAAAAAAATATTGATGCAGTTGTCCATTTGTGCACGACTTCATCATTTCATCATATAGACTGCCAGTCAACAAACATTTCTGTGGAAGTAAAAAGAAAAAAAAAACATTTCGCTGATTACGCCAAAAGTTACAAGACAGGTCTTCAGACACGGCGATCGACAAGGGATTGAACGAAGCGTCACAATTTATTTCAACACACCTCCATTCTGCCGGAGTTACAAACCAGTCGTCCACGCAGTACTGCTTCTTTGCCTTTCAAATTTGTAGGAGCGCTCGTCAAAAGCAGCTTCAAAACCAAAAAAAAATATTAGTAAACACGTTTTATAAAAAAAGGTGAAGAAATTAAAATAAAAAACGGGCGAGCTGTCAATACTTCGCGAAGCCCCTTTCAGACTCGCCGTGAAGAAAGTTGGTCGGTGCCTCGCCAAGTCGGAGAGTGTCGGCTCTCAAATTCAAAGGCGGACTTCCCCCTTTTTTTTTTTCTTCTCTTCCTTCTGCTTTCCCCAAAACCATGTTCGCGCCACTCCATCTTCTCTATTCTTAGGCGGCCAAGGATCGAGAAGGGTTCTCGAGGCTCAAACTAAAGCAACGCAATGAGTCGCTCCCTCGACCACCCCTGGGTGCCCATCCGTCCCTCCTCCACCCATCCAACAAATAACGTATCTGCGGAACGTTTTTCTGAAAGCGTCCGTAAACATTTTGAAATCCTTCGCTCGCGCGCTTCTTTCTCTCGAGAAATGGGGAGAAACTAAGAAGAACAAAATGATACTTTGGTGGGGGAGGAAAAGCTTGATGGAGCGATATGTGCGCTGAATCCTCGCGCCCACGACGGGGCGCATCAAGCGTGCTCTTGTTTTCGTCGCCGTCGTTGCTGTTGTCTTCTTGTTGTGGAGTGTCGTTTGCGACTGCTTTTGTTTCTAGAGAGACTCGAACCGCGAGAAGGATTTGCGGATTTGGTCGGCACTGCGAGCGTCGGCCTCAGCCTTAGCCGGAAGTGGATCATATTTTACGTCGGGCTATGACGCTGCTGCTGCGACGGCGGCAGCGGCGCGACGATCGTTTGCTGCTTCGCTGCTGCACCGAGATCGGCACACGGTCTTGTGTTTCGCTGCCCCCTCACTTCCGTTTCCGGTTGGCTCTCTCGTTGTTTTCTAGATTTATTCAATTTCGAACGCGGGCTTGACGTCACGTGCATCCGGTGTTAACGTATTGGTTGATCCTTATTTTTTTTTTTGCTAGTTTTTTGTTAAATTTGTTGCGTTCTTCGGTTGGGGGGGGGGGGGGGGGGGGGGGTTACGCGGAGTATAAAAGGTATTACTGCAGTAGTTTTAATTTGTTTTCATTATTACTCTTTTCTTTTCCTTTTGTTTTCTTTAATATTTCCTCCATCTTTTTTTAAATATTTTCATGGATAACCAGTTTTTTTGGTCTCCTTCTTACGGTAACAGCTTGATATTGGGCGTATAGGGGACTCAAAATAATGCTCTTCTTATTTATATATTTAAATATAATGTACGACAGATTAGGTTCGTTACCGGAGTTGTTTATACAAATCATGATTTTATAAGCACACAACGAAAAGTAAAATAGCACTGGCCCACGTCCCTCTAAAACAAAGAAAGAACGAATATAGAAGATTTGTTGCTAAACACCTTGATGCAGACTAGTGTGCACAAATTGCTGAATCGAATTCTTATAAACATTTTTCTAATACAGCTTACAACTTTTTCAGGAAACCTATATAAAACTTCAATTGTCGTAACAAAGAAGAGCACTTGTTTCTATCATTATTGACTCGCGAACGTTCTTCAGGCGCTGCCACTCATCTGGTGCCCAATACCCAAAGGTAATGTCGTTAACGTCAACGCATGACCCATTTCTTTCGTCGGTTCTATTTCTGATTTCGTATAAAGCTTTGTGTTTTGTGCCAACTCCCGCAACAATTCGGCACAATCGTAAATTCAGAAAAAATAAACAGAAAAAAGAAACAAGGGCGTTGTTGCGAACTAGCCGGGCTTAGTTTGGAAGGCATTAACGCTCTCAGCAGTGACTCAAGCAGCTCTCTTTGAACATGTATGTTTTCCCTCAACTTAAAAAACAAAAAAAAAAACTGCCTGCAATTTCGAGTGACTCTCCCGGGGGCTGTTTTGTGCCCTGTGGGATATTCCACGCTGCCCCCCGCACTTGTATCACTCTCAAATTCATGGGTGAGTATATATATATATATATATATATATATATCGTTTTTTTTTTCGAACTTAACAGTCAGCCATCCAAGCCAACCCAAATGCCGTGTGAGTTTAAGGTGGATTTCAAGAGGGGCACAGCGACCGCGTTGTCACGTGAGATGTCAAAAGCTCTGGATTGGCCGGTATTTGCCCCTAAGGTCCGTCGCGGTCCATTGCAAAGTCAAACCGAGTATAGTTTGAGGGGTTTTTATTTTGCGGTGCTGACGTTTTTGTTTCCGTGGGGGGATGCGAGCACCGCAGAGTCTGTTACTCTAGGCATCGTAAGCCCTCTGGCTCGTTTTAGGTTTCGTGCCAACTGGGGTGTCGTTTGTCGAAAAACTTGGAGTTTCGGTAGCTGTGTCTCAAGGGGCCATGTTCAACTTCTTGTTGTTGCTGCTGTTGTTCTTATTGGGCGAAGGTTTGGAGCGAGGAGTTCGACTGTTTCGACCGACTCGGAGTTCCAGATGAAGAGGGCGATTGTGTTGCTTCCGTTGTTTTTTGACGGCCAAGGCCATTTTGGGCAAGGCTTGGCAGCGAATGTCCAGGTCTGTTTCATTTAGGGTTTTCGTGGAACGTGGCGTCCCAGTGTCACGTGACGTCATGACGTCTCGTGACGTGACGTCACATGACCACGTTACGTGATGACACAATGTTACGTGACGTCATGATTTCACGAGACACCGTGATTTTGAGCGGAAAAATGTCTCGGCTACATTTAGCGGGAAATGGTTCATGATGACGTGGCGCTTATCCACGTGATGTATCCGCTAATTTTATCGAAAAATGCCCGCGTGTAACCTGAGGGAAGCAGAGTGCGCGGCGCCTTGGCCTTCAGCGCGTAGTTAATTTGCGGGAGGCGGCAAGGAACAGAATTTTGTTTTCTGCTTCTTGCACACAGCCTGCCGTCTCGGAGAATGGAAAGTACCGATAAGTACAGTCTCAGGAAAACAAATGGTATGTTCTTACACCCCTTGTCCCGTATAAGACACCCTAAAACTTGAGTTCAACGGTCAGCGTGCTGACGTCGCACCGACGGTAGCAACTTCCACGAGCGGCGGCTTGATAGCCGAGTGGCACAACTTATTAAAATAGCTAATGTACGTGTTACTGACTCCCCCAAAAATATTAATCGGAGTTTTTTTTTTTGTTTTACTGCAAAAACCTCGGTGTGGTTTTTTCCTGTAGTTTTTGATACGTACTTTAGCAGTTTAATGAGGTATATCTCACCATTATCGAGCCTCTCCTAAAAGTCTCGGCCGTCTGTTCGACATCAGTGCGCACTGCGCTGTACGTCGAACTAAAGTTTTGGGGTGCATTATATGGGACAAAAGGGCGTAAGACGAAACCCCCCCCCCTTTTTTTTTCAAAGTGTACAGGGTTAGATTGAAAAAAACAAAATGAATCCCGGTTTTTCGGCCTGGATCAATAAACTACGCATCGCAGGAAGCTGAAACTCTGTGACAATGTGACGCTATTGGTGGGGATAAAATGCGAATGTTTGAGCACATGGCGTTACCTGGATCAAAAGATACCACAGAATAACCAAATTCTTAATAAACGGACGTCCACCTGAGCCTAAGTTTGATCAAATTTGAAATTTGAGACTGCGGGCACCTGCAGCAATTATTCTAGTAAAAAAAAGAAGAAAACTTATTGGGTAGATACATTATTATTTTCTTTCCTGCTAAGCAGTTTTTGTTTTTGCTGACAAAATTGCTTATAGCGCCCGTAATCTCAAATTTCCGTTTGTTTGGGAAGACGTTGGCCAATAGAACAATTTTCATTTCTTTTGTATCTTTTGATCTAGGTCATGCGCTCGAAATTTCGCATTTTATCACCACCGCTAGCGTCACATTCTGACAGTGTCTCCGCTTTCTGCGATGCGTAGTTTATTCATAGAGGTCGAAAAACCGGGTTTTATCGTATTTACTCGAGTAATAGCCGCATTATTTATGAACAAGGCCCTTGCGTCTACTTTCCCACAGAACACATATTCAGCCAATCATTGCGTTGCGCATAATTAACATAGCGAATAACCAGATCGAGAACACGATTCTCCATACAAATGCAATCTTCGCAGATGCTATCTTCGAACGAAGACGTTATCTCTGTCCTGTAAACAGCTTGAATCATGCGGTCGATTGCGGTGATTGGCAATCTGCGTGCTCCGCGGAAAAGCGAACCGTCAGGTTTTCTTTATAAACAGTGCGGCTATTACTGAAGTAAATACGGTATTTGCTCGATCTAACATCCCAGTAGATATAGTTTTAGCCAGTAAGACGAGGTTCATCGCTTCCAAAAGACTCGGGAACGTTAAAGCAAACATAACCTCTATCGAGAGTTCGATCATTCCTTTCGATGAACTTCTGTTTGTTATATCTCCCCTAATTTTACGACGTCAGTGTTTCCCTTTGTTTTCCTTTCTGTATCGAATACACAGTTTTTTTTTTAAATATATTTTTGCCAAGTCATGCTATTTTTGCACAAGAATGTTCATTGGTGTCTATACTGTTAGGTGCGTTTTGCAGGAAAGTGTAGCAGATCTCAAGACCTCAAATGTTTTGACGCCCAGTATCTCGGCTTTGAATTTATCCACATATAATTAAACTTTTTTTTTTTTTTCGTATTTTTCAAACTTCTCATAGAACCTTTAGTTGATGCGAGTGGTCATACGACTGAATTTTTCTTGTTATTGTTTACAGACGGTAATTTGAGCGAAGTGTTCAAACGACTATGCCCACATACTTTGCGAAAAATTCAGTGAACATACTTTTTTCTTTCTTTAAACAGAATAGTTGCGCAGGATAAACAGTATTGTTACACATCACAATATTTGGCTGTTTTCAGCTGCCTTTTGAAGATTTCAGTCACTACGCTCGCGAACAGATAAAGAAAAAAAAGGGGGGGGGGGAGGGGGTGTGGCGTGATATGTTAATTCACGATCCTCGCTTCGTGATTGGTTCTTCGGCGTTCTTTATCGGTCAATGCCGCACGCTCATTGGCTGCAGAGAGATAATGAGATGCTCGGAACTCGCTACGAACCTTGTGTTTCTTAAGTTCCCGACGACTCTATAGACCATTTTACTGCAAGAGGGCAAAAGAGAAAAAGGGGAAAGAGCTGTCTGCGTTTCCTCCTTTCCTGAGTGGTTAGGAACGAGCGAAAGACCCGGATGAATGCCTTGGACGCCTGTGTTTCTTCAATGTTTGGTTGTTTTCTTCGCAGTTTCCTCTATCATATTTTACTCCCAGATGCTATTAGAGCCAGCGGAATCAATGACAGTAGTCTCCTTGTGAACGGGAGATAAGTGTTCGGTAATAGGCTGCATGAATAACAACCGAAAGCGCAGAATATTAGCGGATGACATCTGTGTCGTGCACGGGATCCGACAAGGCGAGTTCGGCTGCATTGCCTTCAAACTCCACCACTTTCGAAATGACCAAACCCTCCGGCGGCAGTGGGTTGCTTCCGTAAACGGAAAACGTCTTTTCCCGACGCCGTCCTCTCGAGTGTGCTCGGAATATTTCGTGAAGAGAGCGCGCACCGAACTTACCGCTGTACCCTCAATAAACATGGGCTACGCCCGCAAGGTGGGCGCGAGTTTTCTCGTGAGAATCGCTGTTTCAGCTTGTAACTTTTCGTAACTTAATTTATCTTAATACTTATATCTTGCAGTGGTAGCACTGACTTGATTTTATGATCTACGGCGCTTAGTTCAAGGCTCGTTTCCGCCGCCGGGTGTGGCTGGGAATTGTCGAAAAGGTAGTTCTATCGGTTTCCCTTAATCGCGTCGTTTTGCGCGATAGCACAGAGCCGTGCACTTTCGTTGACAGTCACAGCGCGGCTGGGTTCTTCTTATTTTACAAATTAGTACATAACATAGCTGAAAAAAGCACTTCAATTTGTATAGCTGAAACATGCTCATGCATCGATTTCGAATCTTTGAATTATTGATCTATTCGCTCCAGAAATGGGCCCATTTCGACTTCGCTGTTTTCAGTTCTAGACAAAGGATACGCTCGTCAACACGGGATTCTCGATTGAAACCTTTATAAACATCTGCAAGCCGGAGAGAGCTGCCTTCCATCGCTCCCTGCAATGTTCTTATTTCGCTTGTCCATGTTCTTATTAAACACAAGAAAGCATAAAACATGAAGGGCGGACCAAAAAAAAAACACACTTGTCCGTCCTTTTTGTTTAATTCTTTCTTATATTTAACTTTATCACCAACGTGCTCACCCAAAGGTATTTACCATTCACATTATATTTCATTGTTGTGGACGACACGAAACGCCAAAAATATTCTCGGTGTCTACTGCATCTAAAACGGCGGAGAACCTCAAGTAAAAAATCAATCACAGTGAACTGAAACCATATTTTGAATACTCTCCTCTGATTTCTATCGGTGGCGCGCTTAGTGCCGCGTTCAGAGCCACTCTTCTCGGCATCGCCGCACTGGCGAATGCCACAAGAGCACAAGATGCGTTCTAAGTCGGATACCTAGCACTTTGGAGCACTCAACTAGCACACCCAACGCGGGAGCGGCGCCCCGAAGAGCACTTTCGCCAACATTTCTAACCAGTAGAGTAGATTGTTGGGCTAGTTGGTTTTGGAACTTGGAATACATTTTAGGGCTCAAAAGACAAGAACACAAAGACGAGAATCAGACACAACAAGCGCACTGTGGTGTCTGATTCTCGTCTTTGTGTCCTTGTTTTTTGAGCGCTAAAATGTATTCCAATTTCTAACCACTCAGCATGGTCGCGGAACCTGACGCTCGCTAGATGGCGCCACGATATAAAAATGAAGAAAGTGGTTCCCTGCAAATATTCCACGCTTCTGCGACCCACGTATACCGTTGCCACGACAACCATGAGTTGATCTGATTATACGATCCTAACAACCTCTTCGTCGTCGAGAGGAGCGCATACAAGTGCAGCAAAAACACCGTTCGATGCTTGTAAACATTGGCACCTGTTGTTGATTTAGCAGCTTCCCCAGAGGCACTCCTGAAAAGGTCGGCCTTCGGATAAAGGGAGAATGCACGCCCTGAAACGGGCCGCGTCGCGCAAAAAGGCTACGCCTAAATATGGCACCCGTCGTGGGTAATTTTAATTTCGCGCTAGGAGAAAGTGGAAATTATATTGTTTTGTTTTTATCTCTTTTTTTTCTCGCTCTATAATGATTAAGATAAAGATACCGGTCAATCGACACTTTCTTTTTTTTGTTTTTTAACGCGGTTTTACTGGATTGGGTCATCGCGAAAACAGCCGCAGGGCATGCTCCAAAACTAGGTTAGCGAGAGAAAGAGTGGTTAAAAAAACAGATAGACAGGTTTACTTATTTATCAATTGATAATGTGATTCATTAATAAATTGAATTATTGATAAAGAAAGAGAGATAATCGAGAATATAGAGAATTAGGGAGGGAAAATAATGAATAAAAATATAGAGCGAGAAAGAGATGGATAAATAGAAGGAGAAAAAGATAGATAGATAAATAAAGCGTGAAAGACAGAGCTTGATAAATAGTGCGGGAAGGAGGTATATAGCCACACAGACAGAGAGAAAAAGACGCGTTGATTGGTGAAATCATTGATCGGTTAATTATTTGATCGATATATCGTTAGTTAGATGCTTAATTAATAAGTTTAGCGACTGAGTGATAGAGATACTGAAACAGTACTGAAGCGCGTTTTGTTCTAAAACGCTAATTCCTTCGAAAATGTGAAGCGGTAATTTCAGAGTGACGTTACGAAACCGAGACCGAAACACGAGGCTCGTCAACTTAGCTTTCCTCTTCCACTCTGGAGGAACGCTGTATCTCGTGCTCGTGTTTTCATGCGTCTCAGCGTTCGAACAGGTGCGCCGCGCGTTTCAGCCTTTGTGGTAGACGTATATCGGGAGATGAAATGAATGAGGTTTTAACATATTACGGGTTTCCAAAACGCCACCTTCAAGTAGACCCACCGAAGGACCGGACGCACCGCACCTGTTTTGTAATCTCGGGCAACAAACGGAACCCAGCGTGACATTCCCGCAACGCAAACGACGACATACGTAGTAAGCGAAAACTCTCACACAAGGAACACATAAATCTACTCTGGCGGAACACGAACCAATCTCTGTTTTAATACGTAAAGAGGCACCTATACGAACAAGGAGAATCGAACGATACATCTCAGAAAAAAACAAAACCACAACCCCCCTTCCCCCCCCCTCCCCCCCCCTTCCCCCCCCCCCCCCCCCAAAAAAAAAAAGAAAAAAAAGAAGACACACCATTCCTCAAAAAAGCGAAAGCTCCCGTTGCACAAAAAAGGAGTAAGGAGCTTAATATTTATGACAGCCGTCCCTTCAGGAATTATTTAAAAGAGTCAACATGAAATATTCACGGAGTCTCATGCTCGATATAAAGTAGAGGTGGGTGGATATCGACTCTGCTTATCCGAATGGACTGTGCTTATCCGAATGAGACTATTTGTCAATCCCAACTTCCGGCGGCTCGAACGGAAGACGTTGTGGTCTTTGATTTTGTTATTTCTTTTTCTTTCTCCCCCGATGAGAGAAACCGTAGCATTGAGATCGGGTTTGCATCCGAAAGTGACTGTTTCCTTTTGTCCGGCAACCGGAGGTGCTCCATCTCCGCTTCATTGCGGCCGGTGGCATTGGCAATACAATGTACCTTGCTGTTTTTTTTTTGTTTTTGTTTGTGTGTGTGCGCGTTTCAGAGGCTGCATTACGTGTCGTCTGGCTAGATTGTTGTTGTTGCTGCTGTTGTTCGCCGGGCCATAGGTAAGTAGATCGAGGTCTGGGGTATGACGTCGGAGATACGTCTGAACCAATCGCATCGGCTGGAATGATTACTCGGAGACGCGAAGCTGGGTCTTAAGTCGGGACTGCTGAATAATCCACACGTTAATACCGGCGTCCGCGCAAGGCTAAGCAAACTGGTGCGTACTGTGTATAAATTTTATTTTATTTTAATATTTTATCACTGCGGACCTTTTTGTGGTTTGTTCGTCGCAATTTTAAGTTTGAAAACATCATATAGTGTATGAAAGCTACATAAAACTAATGGTATGCCTAAATATAAACTAGGAATAAACGTTGTACAAAGAAAAACAAACAGAAAAAGACATCGTATACTTTCAACAGGCTAGGAGTGTACATTGCTTCGCAAAGCTCTTAGAATATCAATAATTTGTAATCCTTTATTCAGCTTACGAATTCAAGCAACTATTGGTGTAAGGATTTAATAATACGCAGTATCCCTGTCAAAAAAAAAAAAGCCGAATGAGACCCGTTAGGAACCGAAAGAATTATTCACGGGAGCGTGCTTGCTGCTTGAACTGACCGAAGAAATAAATACCCGCGAGTTGTGTTCCAAGAAGTATATTGCGGGGGGAAAATTATACCCGATTCACAAGCTTCTGAAAGGTGCGAATCACGTGGGATCGCGTACATCTGAGAAATTATTGTTGTAAACAAAACTTTAGTTTCACGGGTTTTTCTTTTTTTTTTTATCGTCGTCGTGTAATTTATTTACCTTACTATTGCGTATTTACTACATTTCCTGACACTTTTGTATACGATGTGCAACTTTGTCTGCTCTTTGCGCCCCTCGGGCGTTTGTTTACCCTCCAGATGAGCCTATGAGCTTTTAGCTCCCCCACCCCCCCTCTCACCCAACGCTTGCGCGCGCTTGACTGCCTCATCATTGCGCGTAAATCCCCTTTTGCACTGTATGTATCTCACTCTGACTGCCGTGCCCCTCCTCGCTGTTCCAACGCGCCAAATACGTATTTTGGAGCACTTTCTCGCCGTAAAGCTTTTTGCGCAGCAAAACGTGCTATCCCCTCCTGCGCCAGCCGCCGATAGAAGGTTACACTCGCTGACAACTTGAGGGATGCAGCGCGGCGCTTGTTGCGTTCACGCTTCTTTGATTCTTGATTCGCTCTTTTGGAATTCTCGTTGGCCAATTCCTCTCTATTTGGTTGGGGAACAATAATAAGACGCTCGGAAGTTCTTAAACTGTCAATGACTATATATTCGCGTACAAACTGAGAGAGAGGAGGAGACATAAGAACGTGTGGGGACTCCAAAACACCGACTTCTGCAACAAGGTCTAGTTGGTCTAGTTGGCTGGTCACATTGAAATGGTATTAAAACACTGCAAGAAAGAGACGGAGGACCAGTGGAAGGAGAACAGTTCGAAAGGGGTTCGACCGCGAACACCAGACGCCTGGGTTCGGCGTTCGAACCCGTTCGAAGAGTGAGTGAAGACAGAGGCGGCTAGCTAGTCTTGCGTCTCTCCACTAATCCTTCCGATCAGAGCTCGGTATTCTCACGTCCTCGAGCGCTCTCGTCTCATCTTCTCTCCCAGATTTTTTTACCCGTCTAGCGGTATTTATAAATAATATAAATAAAATTAATAAAATTCAATTCGAAAACGAACCTCCTTGGCCTCACCTTCCCCTCGAAGCGTTCGTGTGCGTACCAGATGGCGTTTTTGATTTGGGTCACATTAATCAACCGCAACGTGAAAAAATAATTGCATAAATTGACATCTATCAACACCAAAATACGATGTCGTTCGTCAAAATATGTTGTTATAGTTACGAGAATTTGGCCTTTAGTACTTTACACAAATTACGTTTTTTGGCGGGAGAAACTTGGTGAATGGGGAGATGCAAAAGGGAGACGGGAAAGCGTCACGAATTTATCGATTTGCGTTGACTTTATACATCTGGAACTTCGCTGGCCATCGGAACAGTTTCACAACCTATAGCAGGGACGTTTTCAGTATGTGACACCTGACTCCCATCGGCTGGAATGAGCGGTCACGTGACCCATAGCGGCAACCAATGGCGTCCTCCTCGTAAGTCGCGGTATGAGTCTCTCCTACATAAATGATGGCATCTAAATGTGCCCACTAAAAATCGCATTCTACGTAAAGAAACAGAAGAAAGAACTCGTGCATGTACTTCTTTGCACGACATAAAAAGAGAAATGCCCGGAGCTCGCCAACCCTGCGTTTATTGAGCTTTCAATGACTATTAATAAAAAAAATAACATCGTTTTGCCGATTATAAGTAAGTACATAAAATTCCGGCGTAAATGCGAATACATTGTAAAGGCGCGGTTGACTCTTAATGCAGGGAGCGCGGTCGGTACCTTTCTAAAACGATAATTGCTCCGTTATTTTGCGTTTTTGTTTCTTTGCGCTGCCGATTGCATTTACGTGCGGTTAATTCGGAACACGAAAAAAAAAATACACTGAACTTTGTATCTATAAATATTTCTTTCGTTTTTTGTTTTTTTTCATGGGATTGTTTTTAAAGCTCCGTTTGCGCGTGGTTGCATAGTTGCGACAAGGAGCTATGAGTGGCCGGCGAAAGAAGTTTACGAAATTGGCCGGAGTCCTTACGAACACGAAAGTGTGATGGCTAAAAAGGAAGATGCAAAGTCGGGAAAAATTGAAAGGAATATTGGGCAGCTCCTTTTACGGACGCCAGTCGCCCTTTGAACTTTCTCAGCAGCGCAAATGATGCCTGAAATGTAAATGCCTCACCCCTCCCTCCCCCCCCCCCCCCCCCCCCCGCCGCAATTGCGTTCACAGTCCCCAAAATTTCTGCTTTTTTGCCTTACATTTCATCGTTTTTTTACTAACTTTTTTCTCTTACCCTCCCAATGACGCAAGCGTCGTTGCCGATTTTATCTTTTTTTTTTTTGTACTCGATATTTTTGAAATTCTAGACGTCGAAGCTACATCTTTCCATATTTATGCAGATAACCATGTATTGCAGTAATACCGCATCCTCTTGGCTTGGGAGTCATTGTAGGCACTCTGTTCGCGAGTGGACGACAAAAACGTATCGCCACCAGACAAGACACGAGAAATTTGACGTATCCTAAATTATAGAAACATCGAGGCACGTCTGACCGAATGACCTAGCATTATGAACAACAAAATTTAGGTTATCTCGATGCCTAACAAATTGCGAGCAAGAAAACCGCTCTCGCTTTCCTCATTTCGAATGCAACAAACCTCGATTGTGTAAACACGCGTGCAGCTCGAAGCACTGCTGAAGTTCCCCACTTGTGCTTGTAGTTTTTCACGTAGTAAACTTTAAAAAGAATACAACCCTTGTTCATTATATTCTTTGTAGAAACGTTTTATAAATTTAATTGGTTGCTGAACTCTTACTTCAGCTATTTGTATTAATGATTCATATTTTTTTTTAAATGTTACTTCCCGTCTCTAGTTGATTTATTTATTTCAACTAGTCTCATGAATCATGACCGATTTACAACCCTATTGAAAATTCCATCAAGGTACGTAATTTGGGACACTGACTGCCAGTCAGCAGCCCTGGTGGAACGTTCCTTGATGGTCCATTAGATGACGTCTGATTGCCACTGCCAAGGGAATTTCATAGGGCAGCAGTTATATAAAAGCTTCCATTGCGAGGTAGCCATCTTGGATGGCTATGAAACGGTTCGCAAGCCGAGGTGGCCACCTTGCATGGCAATGGAACGGTTCACAAGTCCTTAAAATGAATGTAATTCATGACATCAAAAGTCAGGAAAAGTGTGTACCCGTCCTTACTTTTTTTTCACTTTTGAAATTTGCGTTTTTCAGGCAAAAGGGACATTCGTTTACAAACGGGCCCAAATGCCCCCTAAGCATGTTTCAGAGAAACGCCCTCGATGTCTGAACCTTTCGGGACGACCGTATACACTTTAATTCACAAAACGTATGCGAATCCGTTGAAGCAAGAGAACAAGCCCGCACGACAGACAACCCTGGCTTCCACGGACGAACGCGAGCAGCAGACATATCTGAACTACGCTCGCGGATGCTTTTTGTCTGCGCTCTTCATGAAACAATAATAATGAGCTGCGACACAGCGGTAAGGCCAATAGTCCACACCAGATAGAAAGGTATAAACTTTCTAGCCTAAACCTCCCGGACCGAGTCAAGAGCATTTCAGTATTGCAGTGCGAGGTTCCGACAATGAGTGCATCGCTCTAAAGAATGCTTCGGCTGCATATGCAGTTAAGCCTTCAGCATGTTATGCAAAGCACTCGTACATCAATCGCCGTACTTCAGTTCTACTCGCCTGCCATGTAGAGTACTTTCGCGTCGTAGAACCCTCCTTTTGTTCGCGCGTCTCCGGCTTGTGTAGACCTGGTACACCTTGTCGTCTTCAACTACACTGCTAAAGTTCCTTACATAGTCGGAACTCACGACAGACTGGGTCTTGTCGAGGAGAAATTTTACTGAAACATAAGACATTGTAGAGCCCGGGCAGGATCGACAGGTTGGAGCAAGCGGGCAAACAAAACGAGTCGAGAGCGATCGTTCATGGAAGCTCGGCGAAGAAGCAAAAGTAGAAAGTGACTTGTTCGGCGTTTCGGCGGGCTTCTTTCTGATCAGGGTTGTCGGGTGCCCTGCTTGTCATATCTCTAACATCAGCGGTTTTATGGGCTCACGTCCTGAAATCGTTTTCTCGTTCATAGATTATTTTTCGTATTCATAGATTTGACGAAATAGTCTTATCCGAACGAACTTTACGTCGTTTGACCGTACGTCTTTCTGCACGTCAAAGCTTTTTGACGTACAGTCAGAGACAATCGATGTACAATCAGAATCGCTACCAAGAAATCTTGACGGCATTTCGCGGCGGCCGACTGCCACCAGTAGACCATCAGAAAGCCGACAAGCGGAGTCTGACTGGAGTTTGACTTTCGGTCAGAGTAACTTGTTGGACAATCAGACATGCCTGACGTACAGTCGGGCACAGTCAGCGGTCCACTAGAAAACATTGACGGCCAAACAGGGTTACATTGATGAATTTTTCATTCGGGAAATTTCGCATATTAGGATGTCATTGGCGCTTATAACTCAGCTTTTGAGTCATATATTTTTCTTTCTGTCTAAATCTAACAAACTGTTCTGCATCATAAGAAAGGCGTAAGGTATTGCTTCTGAACGCATAAAACCAAAGGATTAACAAGTTAAACAAATAATGAATTATAGAAGTCTTTAACAACAATAAGGCTTCTATAAATCGAGCTTTTTGTTTTGTGTTACACTGCGAATCTCTACGTAGAAAAACGAAATCGCCTTCAGCTGTTTCACAAAAAGAAAAAAAAAACGACAAAAGACAAATATGTATTAGACACACAGACATGATGAAATAACACTTCCACCAAGTATTCTATGGTGTGCCGTGTGCGTTAAGTCAACAGATCCTAGATAGCAAGGCCTTAAGGCAAATTTTTTTTACGTCGCGTATCAGAGACCATAGTAGGGCTTATATAGGACCATAGCCCCCTCTTTACGCACAAAGCCTGGCAGTTCGATGACGGAGCCATAGAGGGCCCTGTCGCAGATTTGGAGCACGAGGACCTGGTAGGGCAGGGAATCAAAGAGCCATTTCACGGGAAACCTGGATGTCTGTGCACAGCTTTTGCAGCGGCGAGGACCCGAAACACACTTGTTCGCTCAGGAAATGTGTGTTTCGGCGTCCCGCCGCAGCGGGGCGGCAGTCACGTGGCTCTTTTTTCATCGTTGTCTTCCGCTCCACCCTTTCCATTTCGGCGGCCGCTTCTCGTGGCGATCTGCCAGGCTTTGCCAGTATACGAGGGGCGTTCATAAAGTTCGTATCATTGTCCCGAAGGAATAGAGATTCAGCAAACAAACTCGAGTACGAGTTAAGACTTTCTCTACATGTTCGCCACCAAAAGGTAAGCCCACTTTTTCCAGCGATGGACCACATGCCGGAGGCCATTGCTAAGGAACTCCTCGTTTTGAGTGTTCAGAAATCGCTCCACTTCAGCAATCACTTGGTCGTCGTCATTGAAATGCTTTCCTCTTATTTGGCCACACTGCAAACGTCTGCGCCATTTAACCAAAGTGTCATAAACTGGGGCGTTATCCCCGAACAACGCTCACAAATTGGAATGAATATCCTTGGCATTGCTTCCCTTCAAATGGAAAAAAAAAACCGATCACTGCATGTGCTTGGCACCGACGGGCAGTGTCATTTTTGTTTCGACACCGTAGCGGCGTTAAGCGCTACTATAGCTATGCGATGTTTAACTGTGCGGAAACTAGAGGGACGCGCGCTCATATTGATGCTTGCTTTGTTTTGTTGTTTTCAATTTTTTGTGCCGATAATACGAACTTTATGAACGCCCCTCGTACAGGAGGCTATGATTGGACGCAGCCCTCGCATTCAATCTGTGTTTGGCGATGAACTTCTGTAGATGACGCAGAAACTGCAGCATTCCGGCGTTGCTATCAAGGAGGCATCGGAAGAGGTACGGACAAGAGTGTGGTCGAGAGAGATGTGGACTTCTCCAAGGGAAAAGTCGCTACACGAATTAGGAAATGGGGAGGAGCCTGAAGTGGCTGAAAGTGATCGAGGGAAAATCTAGACGAAAAGAAAAGTCTCAATTAAAAATCATTTTTACCCAAATCGGACCATTTCATTTTCTTGATCGCGAGCTTTCTCTCCTTCTCGCAGTCTTCCGACTTTGTTTTAACGGTAGGCCCAGCCTCAATAGACATTCCCTCGGACAACGCTCACTGCCACGGTTGTTTCTGGTTGTACTGTCGCGAACAGTATTAAAATCGTGAAACTGTGGAGTGGAGAGGGGACTGCGAGAATCTCAGAGTTCCGAAACACTGCGTACTTCGTTAACTCTTTCCTTCGCCGACGATGTCGCTGACGCCGCTTTTTTGAACTGCCAAGTGCAACAGATTGAACACTAAGCAGGCAAGACCAGTCAAGCTCATTCGCCATCACTGCAGCCTATCGCGACTGGGACAGCTGTCGTCAGGAAAGTAACGAACGTTGAAAGGGGTAGTGTAAATAAGTAATTATGAGAGATGTCTTTCCTTCGCTCAATATACCCTACACGCAAAAAAAAAAGCCTCAGAGTGTACGCATAATGTGAAAGCGGACTTGCGCCGAACGTGAGTTACACGCGAAACCCACCTCATCAATCTATGAAACACTCAAGAGCGTAGATTCTCAACGACAACCGTGGCGGAGGAGGCAAACGCGAGAGCACGAAAGGAGACAGATATACCCCGTGACCGATAACGATATCAAAAACATATACAGACAGAAACAAAGCAAAACGCCAGCGCGACTCCGCCACTCCGGTCAAGGCGAACACCCACTACAAGAGACGGGAGACCGTTCCTCGCTTTCCCCGCTTTCCCCTTTATGCCTCCTTTATTTAATGTGGCTTCCGAAAGCAACTGCTTTCCCTCCAGCCTCGTCCCGAGGCCGTCCCGCCTCTTCTCCCCCCGCCTCGTATCCCCGAATTTACGTCCTCTGTCGGTGGGAGTTAGCGAATTACGCGGTACCAGCGAGGGCGAAAGACGGTGGCTGTCAAGCCGCACCGTGACTAGCCGAGCCAAGACTAGCCGAAGAGTCCAGCGAAAGAGCTATACACGCTTGTCGCGAAGCTCCTTTTTCCTTCCCCCCCCAAACACTTCTCATTTTACCGCCGACTGAATCGAGTCGGTTTGATTCCCGAAGCGTTGTCGCCGTATACAAGCGTGCACTTTCGATTTTATTGCCTTCTGTGGGAAGTTCGGATTACGACCCGCTCTCCGGCGATCGATAAACCGGATTTGTCGTGGACACCCGCCCGAACGGCGTCGTAAAAACAAAATAAAAAAAAAATATATGTTTGAATGTGCTGAAGCGACTTTGGAGGTAAAAATAAGAAAGTGAGAGACATTCTGGTTTTATTTTTTACTTATTCGCCTCTTTTCTGTCTTACTTAAGAACTAGAGACGAAGTTGTTAAGAGAGACAGCGCCGCGGAGCGGTCATTCGGGTAATCAAAGGCGTGATATTTGGAGCAGGAGTCCAGGCTTCTAAGGTCGGTTGTCCTGCGGTCGCCTTTCTTGGTTGCCTTTATTTCTTTTTGGGTGGAACTAGCTGAACATAGGAAGAAAGGAAGGGAAGAGGTAAGAAATGACAACGAACCGCTGGACTACGAAATATTTTATTGAGTGTTCTTCTTCTTCTGTCAAGTAAGCAAGTAAGCAAGCAAGAAAAATTCAAGCAAGATGTGGTAATCACAGCTCTATCAGTAAGCCTAACAAAGACCTCTTCACACGAAGTCAAACAAAGCTTTCAAAAACACATTTTTAGGCTGCACGCAGCCGGGTATCCAAGACCGTTACTGGCCTCCATATGCGAAAAACTCTGCCGCACCGTCAAATGAACAACTAATTTTAATGAAAAAGAAAAACAAGAAAAACAAAACCCTTTTCGGTGGTTCCATGTATTCATAAGGTCACTCACAAATTAAAAAACAAAAACAAAAAAACTTCGAGCCGGCAAAACGTGCAAGTTGTGTGTTCGACATCAAATAAGGCATATTACATGTGCCTCAAGATAAACCAGGCACAAACCAATAAGAAATAATAGCGTGACACCAGACACAACACAAAGAACGTTCTGTGCAAAACGAAAGTAATTTGAAACATATCTTTGAGATGTGGGCACTGCTACGTCGGACAAATGTGGCGTTGTATAAACGTCCGATGTCGAGAGCCTGCAGCTAACCTTAAGAACCTAATGGCACCAGGGCACCTAGCTGCTCATTGATGATCATGCAAATATAAAGAAAACCTCGAGCAAGTTGCTATCCTTAGACACCCCAAAAACCAGCTTTCACAGGACATGTTGGAGGCCCTTGCTATGGAATGAAAATAAGATAATTCCGTGAGTTCCATTTCAATCACTCTGCAACGTGAAGGAAAACTGTTTCTGCAAGGCACCAATCCTCTTGGTCAGTAGATGTAGAAGGAAGGGGACAATACAATAAGATTTGCTGTGTGTATGTTTATACACCCGGAGGTTAGTCTGCCTTAGTGAGCGTCTAGTGTATCAGCTGTAGATGAGAAATTTAGCTAGTGCGATGCAACCGCTAGCCTGGTTCTGTAACGTGCACCACGCAGTAGTGATACACGACCGCACGCCGGTACGATGCTCATCAAAATCGCAGCAAGCAGGGGTGGAGATTGGACCCATGGATCCTTAGCGGCGCACAAAATAGCGCACAAAGAGTCGAGGACAAGGACAGGAACAGAACACAAAAGACAGACAAGCGCTATCTGTCTTCAGTGTTCAGTTCCTTTTCTTGTCCTCGTTTTTTTTTTTTGTGCGCTATCTTTTCATCATGTTCGACCAGTACCAACTCGCCCAGCTTACCACCTTCCTCCAGGATCCCTGGGTTATGCAGCGTGATCTTTCGCTGCACGTACTTTGAGCTGGTGCGCGCTAGTGCCACTAAATAAGCCACGCTTCAGAGTAACGATACTTGCCCATATTGTGGCTTAAAATCATGGTTGCCAGTTATCTGAAGCTTTATCTGAAATCACAGTAAACGCTTTTTCCGCCCTCCCCATATGTTTAAACAGTTCGCGGCGAAGCAAAGCAATATTACATAATCATCCTAACACCGAATCTAATGCTGATGGAAGTCGCACTTTTGAATCATGATAATCGGCAGTTGCGTCTGCTCTGCACAAGCACCAAAATGGCGGCGCCCGCAACAATGTCGGGGAACAGAGTGGTTATAGTCCGCGCTTGCCAACCCGGCCACCAATCCCCCTATAGACAACAAAAGGAGTAATGAATAAAAATCAGAAGGAATTGAACAACATTAGTAGAAGAGGAGGATTCAATAAAATAGTTGGCAGTCCAGCGGCCGGTTGTCTATTCTTATCTCCTTTCGCTGGTTCTATCCTAAATGAGCAACATATAGGCCAGCTCATCCGCTTGCCTTTATTTCGTTTCAGTATATAATGCTTAAAGCGAGTTTCTGACACTGCAGGTTTTATAATGTCACCGTGACGGCTTAAGGCCTGTCAGCGAATTTGTTCTGGCGGAGTGGATTTCGGGATAGTTCATAATGTAGTGACAAGAAGGGATGCGACCAAGGTGGCAGAAGAGAGTGGCGTCTGATCGGCGCCGCCACACAACAGAGCAAATGTGGCGAACGTTCGCTCGCATGTCACACAAACGCCGAGTGATTGCGCAAGACGTCTAGGGGTACCTCAATGGGCATTAGGGATTAAATGAGAACCACTCCAGGAATCGTCCTTTTTCGCTCACACGTCTACAAGACATCGAGGCGCGCGTTCTCGACTGTGTAAAGGCCCCTCAACCTTCAGCGCCCTGTCGGAAGAGGCGCGAAGCCCGAACAAAATATTGCCCCAGTAGATGGCCTTCTTCAGACACCTCTGTTTCATTCCACTATGGGCGCAAAAACATTGGTCTTGCGAGTTCAACTGTCCTGGCTAGACGAACGTGTCATGCTTTCCCGAAGTTTCGAGGCCGATTGCGTTTTTGAGCGGAGTCGAATTCCGTCGATTCTTTTCTTACACGTAAAAAGGCGCCGAGGAAAGTTTCCGGTTCAGCCAATCTTGAGCTGATAGAACTGGCTGGTTCTGGAAATGGGAACAAAAAGGTTGATGCTCGGAGTAGACAATTACACATTGTTGTCGAACCTGGCGCACCTCGGACAGCGCTGAAGAATAGCACTTTCAGCACAGATAGGTCTTGGGGAGAAGGAAAACGGCAAGGAAAAATCCTGTGTGCCTTTTTCTTTCTTTTTGGGGGGGGGGGGGGAGGGGGGTGGGGGGGTGAGCTATCCCTAGGATGTTGTCAGTTTCCGGTTGCCTTCCCGTTGAACCCGCGTATGTAAAAGGTTGATGTCCGTCAAATTACGTGGGAGGTTCAATGTAAACTAACCGGTGAGTTGATCAATATTTACGTATAAGCGTAGAGTACGTGAGGGATGTTGATGATGCTTCAGCGGCACAAATTGTTGGCCAACAACGAGCGTATTTTTCTACAGTGTGATGAAACCTACGATACATGACCGAGAATAACAGGAAGCAAAATTTTATACATGCTGGTCTACGGCGTAAAACACGTGAATTGGTGTGGAAAGATTCCAGCTGTGGACACTTGCTGACGAGGTCCCCACTTTCATACCGGTGAAAGCGCTTGAGAAAAACGAGGACGAGGAAGACAAGGGAGCACTGGGCGCTGTCTTGTGTCTCCCGTGTCTTTGTTTTTCTAAAGCGCTTTTGTTGCAATATAGAAGCCCACTTTGTCGAGCGAGCGTTCGAAGACCCGAGTTCAACACACAGACAACTTGGTTGACTGCGGTCAGCAGCATTTATAATTAGCCGACCATCCGCCTATCAATAACTCGAACAGAAAACAATGTCCCACATATATCTTCACGTTGCGTCTTATAAGCAGACATATACGTAACGCGTTACTAGTAACGAGTTACTTCTACCTAGTCAATTGGTTTGGTAACGGGTAATGCATTCAAGGACTTTTTTAAAAAAGAACGACTAACGTACTTAGTTACTTTTAAGGCCAAGTAACGAGTAACGAGAGTTTATTACTTTATAGGAGTAACGTGCACAAGACCGTTTAAGCAGTCTCGTTTCAGTTCTAACCTACAGTATGCGTCTATTGCGACAAAGGCAGTTGGGCAACCAGAAAAATAACTAACCACCATGACAGCATTCAACGTTTATCGCTGAACACGTCAGTCGAACCATACAGCTGGGAGTGTTTTTCACCTAGCGAACGCAATGAGGTTTGTTGGTTGAAGCTTCTAGAAACGTGTACAGACCGAATGTAAACCCGGAGGTTGCCAACACGGGAAGGCACAGAACCAATTGTCAACTTGGAACTTTAGAAGCAGGGAGAGAAAGAGTGAGTAGAATCCCAAATTCACCAGCTCTTCCTGAAGAACAACACTGCCGTTTCTTTGAGCGCGTCACTAGAACGACTCTTCAGCGTCGCCGGAGATGTAATCTCAGGGAAGCGGGAAAACATAACCAACGAAAACTTTGCGAGGTAGCTACTGCTTAAGTGCAATGACTACTGAAAAGAAAACAATAAACAATGAAACTATTAAGCATTTGTGTATTTGGCCATCAAAGTAACGAGAAAAGTAACTCGTTAGTTTTGTTGTCACGTAACGCGTTCCCTTTACAGATTTGGTAACGAGTAACGTATTTATAGTAAGTTACGGGTCAAGAAGGTAGCGGCAAATGCCCCTCAAAGGGATTCATATATCCCTCCGCCACCTCCGCATCCAATAGCGTCCCATCATTTCCGTGACGTCGCGGCCAACGCGGGAGGAAGGTCTTGCCTTCCTGTAAATATTTGCCTTGTCTTTCGACTTTGCCTTAGCGTTATGGAAGCCACGAGAGGGAGATTGGAGGTTTCCCCCTCCGATGGAAACAAATTCGACTTTCGGGGGTTGGGTTCCCTCTCCGATGAATAAAAAGGCTACTTTCAGGAGGTCGGTTCCCTCTCCGATGAATAGAAATGTCGCTTTCTTAAAAAGGGGGGTCGGAGACAAGTTGGCATTAATTACTCTCTAGCCAATGTCTATCCTCTGAAGCGGTTCAAGTGAACTATTCTTTCGACTGCGGAGGGATTTGAAATGGGCGCATCACGTTTGTGGGAGGAGCCTCTCTCACCTTCTTGTAACCGACTATAGTTACTTTTTTGGGGGTAGCGTGTACATGTCTGCTCATAATTTGCCGGCATCGGTACCTCCTAATAAGTTCCCCCACATAAAAGCACCGCGATGCATTCAAAACACCGATCATTTGTCTTATTCTGAATCCGTTCAACCAATCAGATGGGCGATTGGTATCATGTTGCGATAGCCGCGTGTTCTTGGCGGTCAAAAGGTAGACACATTTTTTTTTCCACTCAGACTGCACAGCCGTCGGGACTCAAAAACGATCACCCTTCCTATTTATTAATTGAACTGATTAGAGGAAGTGACCGCATGGCGTTTTGATGTATCGCGCTCCGGTATAACAAAGCCTCCTCTTGGCACTGATGACTGAAGAATGGCGAGGCATGGCTTATTCTGTTAACGCTCCTGACCTCGTGATTGGTTCTCGGGCGTTTCTTATCGTATAATGCCGCAATATGATTGGCTGCGACACGTTACTGAGATGCCTGCGGAACTAACCACGCCCCTCCTTTGTTAGGCTCTGAGCGACTACGGGAGGTATTCGATACGGGCCCAGTGAGATAGACTTTCTCAGAAGTGTATGAGGGGGTCACGGTAATCCACGGCGACCTGAATCCTGCCGTAACCCAAAGTTCACCTAAAAAAAGGAAAAAAAAAGGACAAAATACGCTAATTCCATACCCGACTTGATCAGGTGAGCGAAGGCCCGCCGGTTTGAAGGAGAAGACTTCGTCCCTCAGAAAGCTCTTTAGGTGCAATTAGACGGATGGCGGGTGAAAGTTTCGACCCTGGGATCCGCGACAGAGAGGACTCTTTCCACCGTCTTCCCGGGGCCATTCGTCTTCCCCGAGATCAATTCCTCTCCTTGGCCCGAGGTTCGCCCGAGGACGCCGTCCGTGACGTCGTAGAGGCACGCTGCAGTCCCCTCGGTCGCGCTTTCTGCCTCGCTGCTCGCGTGTGGCTTTTCCGCGCCCACCCGCGCGCGCTCCCTCGCTGGTAATCCGTTTTCTGGCGAGTGTGCTCAGTTAATTAGCTGCATTTTTCGCTCCGAGTAATCGGCTTAATATCGGAAAACGCCGAGCTGGAAAGACAGAAAACAAAAAAGAAAAAAAAAAAAACTCGTGTTCCCCGTTTGATTGAACGTCGGTGGTAGAGTCAGTGTCTTGTACGGCGAGTGAGGCGCGCGCTCGGATCTCTTGAGGGGCATTTATTTACGCCGTTAGATCTATTTTTGGGGGGACGGAGCCTCTGCTAAATTTACGCATAAGACTTCAAAAAACATAGGCATTCGCACTTAGCTTCGTGTATTACGAGAGAATTTCCCCCCACTCAAGAGAAAAACGATGAATGAAGAGATGTTACCGGTGACTTAAAAAAAATCGCTCTTATATATATATATATATATATATATATATATATATATATATATATATATATATATATATATATATATATATATATATATATATATATATATATATATATATATATATATATATATATATATATATATATATATAAACTATGGACCGGGGAAATGTAATAAGTCAGAGATCCGTACTTGCGGAGTTGCTATGCTAGGAGTTTATTGTATGTATTCCGACAGTTTCGCCGAGAGGCTCGGCTTCGTCAGGAGATGGCATACATGCCATTTCCTGACGAAGCCTAGGTCTAAACGGATGTTCCGCTTTTTCATTCACTGAGCTGATTTCCTAGATCGCAATGATTGGCTCTTCAAGTGTTTTACGGGTAAGTAGACGCGCAGTCATTTCTTAGAGTGCGGGTAAGTAGACGTGCAAGCATTTCTTACAATGTAAGTTCCATTCGCATACTTGCAACCAAGTATGACCGAGTGTGACAAGACCTGTTTTTAAGACTCTTGCGACGCCATAGGACCGTATGCGCTGATGGGGAGCAGTCTTAAGCCGTCGCAAGAGGCTTAAAAGCCGGCCTCGTCTCAGCCGGTCCTACTTGTTTGCAAGTGTGTGAACCGTCCTTTAACATAGAGCTAAACCCCCCCCCCCCCCCCCCCCCCCCCGGTCCGCTCCGCGCGACGCTGCATCATTGATTGTTGTGCGCGCTATGACATTGAAGCAATAGCTACGCTGCGTTGTTGATAAGCTCTTCCATGGCGTCATTATTCGGTGCGACGAACACATTTACGAGAAAGCAGGGTGCACGGAGGGTTCCCTTACAGAGACATTTTGCATTAGTGTTGCTCAATGTGCACCAGTACTGGTGCACCTTGAAGACAAGCACGTGCGGCAGGCGTGCGTGGTTAATTTTTGTCACGTGTCTGTGCTTGCCCAAGGGAACGGAGATATGGTGGTGGCCCCAACGCTCCGGTCGTGAACGTCTACAGCAGGGTGGCCCAGGAAATGGTGACGTCACCTAATTTGAGGGTTCAGGAACCAATGGCAGAGCAATGAACGCGTCATCAATAACAACACCCCATTAGCAATAAGGCACTGGTACCGATTCGAAGCGCTCATCGGCGTACTAAGGTACTGATGAAAATTGCTAGGGCTGTCAAAGAAATCTGATTTTGTATTTAATACGAAAAAAAAAAAAGAATCGGTACTTGTCATCTCAATAGTCAGTCTATAACAAAACACAATCCGCGTTCCGCAAATTGATTAGCGTCAAACTGATGCACGGCGTCCGTCGTTGTCGTCCACAGAGACGCATAACCCGCGTGGATCTCCTTCCGACCTTCCGAGGCATATACGGCTTCGTAATCGCCCAGTCGCTCGGGCCGCATCTCTCGCCCATGCAGTCTAAACGTGCTCGTTCCATGAAAAGTGTTGTCCCCATTCGCCGGACATCATCGCGACTTTTCTTTCGTTACGCGCACCATTAGATTCCGCGATGTCGACACGGAGCGTCACGTAAGTGGGGCTCCGCGTAAGAAGACTCATCATATCAGACAGCGGGAGGGAAGGCTGACTTCCTTTGTCGGCAAGTCCGCTGGAAAGCTCGCGCTTTCGTCGCGCTATTGCTGAAGCCGACGAACCCGATGCTGTAACCCATTGTTTACTAAGACGGAAAGGTGGATGGCTGGGACCGGGAATCCGGTTAAGTGCCGGCTGGGCTGGCATCCCCCCTCCCTCCACCCCTCCCCCTCCCCAATCACTTTTATTTTCTTGCGGGGAACAGAAATGGCGCTGAATTTCGGGTAGTACCACGTCCTTTAGATCAACTACTTACTGGCCTGGAACCTTCGACGGTTTCCACCCTCGTAAATTCTTTCACCACAAGTGGAGCGGATCCAGTTAGAAGAATAAAAAAAGTAAAGCAAAGTTAAAAATTTAAAAAAAATTAAAAAAGATATGATTTTTTATTTTTATTTTTTTTTTTAAATGAGACGCAGCAGCCTTTACGTGGCGTTTTAGTTGTACTAAAACGATATGACCCGGGTATCAAGTATACATGGCCTGCACGTGACGTCATTGCACCGTACTGGGTCACTAAACTCGTCAAACACAAAGTTGTTGCCGAAGTTCGCAAAGCGCGCTCTTTGGACTCTCGCGACATGGGTGTCACGCGGGACGAGATGTCAATCATCCAAACTATTTCGGTGCTCAAATTCAAGTCGAGATTGAGAAACTCAAAGTCGCAGCGAGCAACATCGGAGCGCGTGCGAGTAACACCGTGGGAACAGCCGATTGAACGGCTGCACTGATGACGTCGCGCCCGCGTGTCCCTACATCCCTACGCCGCGTTAGAGTCAATGCTGTCTAGATTGTCGCTAGGCGGCCTGTGAATACTCTGAACTTACTCGTCGCAAGATCGTTGTTTGTTGGAGGTATTGGTGACGACAAAGTGACGTTTTACAACTCTGGTAAGGAGTTTTTTGTGATCAAAATCTTTGCTTCAAAATCGAGGCGAAGGATGAACTTTGTGATATTGTGGAGCCGCGCGCGGTGTACGCGGTTTTAGAACCCATCTTCCGCCACTGTCAACAACGCTACCGGGACCACCAAGAGGCGGTGGGGGTAGCGACGTCGGTAGTGTTTGAGAGATTAGGGAGCGATAGGGGATGGCGAAAAGAAACAAAAAAAAAAAAACGGGGGAAGAGAAATAAAAAATGGGTACGACCAACACACCCACGCACAAAATTCGTGGTTAGGATGTGGGCGTAGAAAAGTTTCGGAATATAGGAAAGGGGGGGGGGGGGGGGGAATAATGGTAGTGAAAAAGTGGGATATTCCTTGTCTCGAATTTTGTATTGTACCTTTCTGAATATCTGGACACTATATGAGAGGCTATAGTTTGGGGCTAGGGCAATCGCCTCCCCCTCTTTCCACGCCACTGGGATGTGAGGGGGGGTTTAAATCGCCCCTTTCCCGTTCCCCTGGTTCGATGCACATGCTTAGAGGCGTTTCCAACTGAGAGACGACGAGGAACAGAGCAGCGGGAACGTTTCAAAATAATGGTTTTAGAGGTTCTGGAATTAATACGGTTCGCATTCCATAAACGCAAGAGCGACCATGCCAGGCTAAAGGGAGAGGCTCGTGCCAGTGCTCGTAGTGTACAGGCGGGTGCAGTGACGTCTTTTGATAGTTCCTACCGTTGACGTCAGGCTCAGGATTATCACTTGTGATCGACGAATTTGATGGTGCGTGTTCGAACTGACGGTGACAAGTTTATTGTGTGCCCTGGAAGCTTAGAGTCGTCGCGTTCTTAATACTGAACCAAACATTTTAGTGTCCATATTAAGTGGCGCACAATCTTTCCACTAGCCAGCAGCCGCCAGTGTGCGTTAGCACACGAAACGAAATTTACGTCATAGTCCTCCATTCCCGCTTAAGATGATAGTGAAGTGTATGGGCTCCGGGCAAAACGGAAATGAAGACAGGTTTTTTATCTCCACCGGTGAAAGTTACGTGCTTGTTAGACCAATTAATCGCCTACCGTTTACACCAAACCCCATTATGGAGATAAAAAGCCTGTCTTTATTCTCCTTTTTCTCGAAGCCTACAAATTTCACAGTCATCTTAAGCGTGACTGGAGGACTATGATGTCAATTTTGTTGCCCGTACTCGAGCACACCGGCTGCTGCTGTGTCGTGAAAAGATGGTGCGCCAGTTATAATGGACACTGAAATGTTCGGTTCTGCATTCCTTTAAAACTTCCCTGTCAATATTGACCACCTGACATTACTCTTTGTCCGTTATGAAAATAATTACCCCAGTATGACTAATCTTAGAAAACCGACCAGACCGACGTTCTTGGTAACCTACGTGGTCAATAGTCAGTACTTAGAAAAATAAATCAGTAAAATGATTTTATCCCGTCTTAGGGGAACAACTGTCCGGAGGCAAAATCCGCCCGTGGGCGGACAACGCTACTCGGCTGGTTCTGACCTAGCGACGTCGCGCTACGCTTTGATCATATCAAAAGGCCGAGAGGAAGGAAAAAAAAAAAAAACAAACAGCAGGGTCGTTTTTCAGTAAATTCTGCTCTACCGGCGGAAATAAGAACGATATCAGACTGTCAACTTCGACGGTGTTGATTTTAGGATGGAATTACCCCAAGCCTGCGCCGTACTTTTTAGAGACCACCAAACATGTTGGTCGCAGTTGATAGTCTTTGTCGTGACGTCACACGTATGAACCACGGTCGTCTCCGGGCGCTTCTCTCGTGCTGCTCTTATTCGGCACAGTGGTAGGACTTTTGCGCCTCTTCAATAAAAAAACGTCACGAAGATAAATGAATCTGCGGGTTTGTGAAAAAAAAAACAACAACTTCGCGGCGTTCTTTTGGCCGCTTTCCCCGTTACGTCATAACGCAAAGAATCTTTGTGTTCCACGAGTTTAGAGACCCTGGTTGTCGTTTCTATCTTGTTCTTGCCCATAAAAAACAAACAAACAAATTCGGTACTGCAAAATTAATGCTGCAGAAGGCACATCCTTCCTTAGAAGGTAAGCCGCCACAATGGACGCTTTTTTACATTTGTTTACGGGGTTTGTGTGGTTTTGTGAAAAAGCAGGCGCAACTAGTGACTTTCTTCACTGTGGCTTCTCCGAACCCACGTCCATCCGTTAGGTTCTTTCAAGCGATCTTATTGGTTGACTCCTAACGTCGACAGCGCTAACATGGAGCTTCAATTGAACCATACAAAAACGCTCCCAGTGCGTGTTGAAATGATTCCGAAGCTCATAGCACAGGGCTCATAGCTCATAGAAAGATATAGAGAAAATACGCTAAATATTTTGGCTTTCAAAAGTTGTGCAGCTTGGAAGATCGGGCAAAGTTAAAATGCTCAAACTTAGTAAACTTAAAAAAAAAGAATCTCTACGATGTTAACACGATGATAAGTTAAAAAAACAACAACATAGTTTTTGACAAGAAAGCTTAACACACAGTCAATATAGAGATTAATGCTGCGTAAATATTGCATAGTAAACTTTATAGAAAAACGTTATATTTTTTTCATCTCATCTCAGTGTTTAAATTCTTATAAACCACTGCCATTAAAAAACACATTTCACTTGGAACATAACAAGAACAGAAGTTACAACAATTTCAGTAAATAAATTGTTGCTTTTGATTCACAGAAAAAGTAAGGAACATTTATATCGATTCAAGTCCGTGAGCGTAATGATTCAATATCTAGAGGATGATGGCATCCTTGGGACGTTCAAGAAGAAAGACTGCAATAACTGGAAGCAAAATAGAGGCGATATAGCGTAGGTTATAACAGAAACTCATAAAAAAAGAGCTAGAAACTGACTTGCATTGAGAAACGTGCTCAGGTAGTTTTGATGAATTAACTGGGCAGTATTTGTTTTCTGTAAGGACTCTCAGTTTTGGTTCTAGCAATATTCGTTCTCCGCGATCGCAACGAAAACAATGCAATTTCTAGATGCACCTGCATTTAGCCTAGCGTAGAAGCGCACAAAACTAACTTTCGATGCTCATCTAAAGATAAATAAGTTTATTTTGGCTCATTTTTTCACTTAATAAAATGATCAATGATTTTCCATTGAGTTTATAATGTATTCCTACAGGGTCAATTTAAACTCAATATAAACTCAACGTCTAATTGGTTTGATTATAATAAACTCAATATCGATTCTATTGAATTAACTCATTAGCAATGCCATTGGGTTTGGTCCTAAGAAACTCAATATCAATTCTATTGCATTGCTTATTAGGAATGCAATTGAGTTTGCTCAATAAAAACTCAATATATATTCCTTTGAATTTGCTTATTAAGAATGAAATTGAGTTTCTTCGTAATAACACAATATATATTCTTTTGAATTTACACATTGAAAATGCGATTGAGTTTGCTCATTGTGAACTCAATATAATTCTTTATAATTCACTCATTAAGAATGCAATTGAGTTTGCTCTTTTAGGACTGAGTATTCATTGATTTGAATTCACTTGTTAAGAATGCAATTTACTTTGCTCATTATAAACTCAATATCTATTGATTTGAATTTTTAAAATTTACTCATTCAATATACAAACAAGTTTTATCATCAAGGAATCAACATAAATTATTCTTGAATTTAATTATTACATATTTTTGCAAATGAGTTTTATAATTAAGAGCTCAATATTGGTTATTTTAAGTTCACTCATTAGGTATTAAATTCGTTTTAACATTTCTTATTTAGAGCTTAGTAAATGGACATGCACTTGAGTTTTATTACTTGACAGACATTTCTTTGTGTACTTATTAGAGATTCAAACGAGGTTTTGTCATTGAGTAGTTGACATCAGCTGGTTTGCGACCTTTTTTATTGAGGAACCCAGCAATGGCACAGCTGCAGACAACCATGAGTACACTCATATCTCTCAGAATAAACATATTTGCTGATATTCATTTGTGCAGGAATTGAAATCCAAAGCTTTTGACCCCTTCGAGAGCATAGCGTGCATTCTAATAACTATTAGATCACTGACAAGGTGAGAACAAGAGGGAGGAGCTTCACCTGTTTCCCCCTCAAAAACACTTCAACGTCCCATGCACATCAAGCGCACGCGCGCGCAGTCAAAACAAGGCATGGAGCGCGTGCCGAAGACCGGGTCTTTGAAAGACACGCCATGACGTTTTCACACTGTCAGTGACTAGGGTGACGTCATTGAGCCTAATAAACTAGTCACTTAATTCGTAAGGAAAAGTAAGAATAAAATATTTTAAGGCGAGCAACTATCATGCTTCGTCTTGGCCTGAGTGTTGCTATGCAGAGAAGCGATAACATACCGGCTAAGAATCGCATTTTGTAGAATTAGCGACGGAACCGAAGAATATTGCTTGCACCAATTTTTTTAAATTTTATTAAAGAATAGAGTTTAACGAGTCGAAAGAGTGTTTATCATTTATCAGACTTCCCAGGAGGGAATAGCATACTGGGAACCTTAGTATATGCTGAGGTTGTCACCGGTTAAATGAACACCTTTTATATGTAGGGTGTATAAGGCGGTCGAGTAATCAAGGGGGGTGTGATTAGCGTGCTGTGAGTACTTTATGATGTTCGTGTTCGTTTCCTTCACGTGCTTCGTTTTCTCCATGTTTCATGTTTTAAGGAATTACGAGATTAAAATTCCCCGCACGTTGCGGGATTTTTTTAACCGCAGTTGCTAAAAATTGTTATTGAAACACAGTTGCAATACATTCTATTGAACCTCAACTGCAAAATGTCTATTGAAACTCAATTGCAAAAATTCTATTAAAACATTATTGCCGAAACTTCAGTTGAAATTCAATTGCTAGATATATAGTTAACACTCGGTGGCCAATATTGCGTGACGGTTCAATAGGAACTCAAAAGAAAAAAATCCTATCGAGTTTCAATTGGGTCTCAACGCTGCGTATTGAGTGAATCCTTCACACTTTCAATTGAAACTTGTTTCATTTTTTTGTAAGGGCTGCCAACACCGTTAATACCGATGTCGGACAGTTTCGAAACGCCCAACCACTGTCCAAGTGATACAAATATCGCCTGATATATGCGCATAAATGACAGGTGAGGGTTATACCTTTGTTACACGGGCAAACTTAACTGCAGTTACGCTAAGCCACAGTTAGCGCACAATATTTGCCGACAACATTCTGCGGCTATGCAGTCAAAGCTATGGGCGAACATGCGCATGAGCATCTTGAGCACCCATCGAAGCAGTGCACGAGCGCTCTTCACTTCTTATGGAATTAGCCCCGTGCACGACCGAAAGCGTCGCTGTGGTCGGCCTTCCACGATTGGCCGAACGCTGACTATGACGTCGGAAAGGGGATTTATCATCGACGGAAATAAGAGGAATGAAAGAACTTTAATTTTGACGGTGTTGGCAGTGTTCCTTTGAGAGCGCAATGATTTCAAGCTTCCACCATGCTAATAACAAACACCATCGAACTTGTTGTTTGCAAGGTAATGACGTCACAAGGGGGAACCACAGGAGGGCGCCACCAAAACTTCTCGTCGCTACGGTATCTGTGGTGCCACGTAACAGCAGTTAAGCTGAGTTAACCGCGGTTAAGTGTGCCCGTGTAACAGGGGTATAAGACATTCAGAAAAATAAAAGTAAGAAGTATTCTGCATTTTCTGCCCACAGACTCTGACGTACCGAAAAAGAAAAAAAAAAAAAGGACGCCTACATTTTTTTATTTTTTATTGTTGAGTGCAGTATGGGAATGGTTGAGAAACCCGTAGCATTCGTGGTTTGTCACCGTTCAAAATTGGAACGAGGAACGCATATTCAAGTGCGCCGAACGGATTTAAAGTACGGATTTTAAACTTGGGGTTTCGAAATTCTCCTTGAAAACCAACTCTTCGCCCGGGTTGATATTTTTCAAGAAGATTCAGATACGGCTGACAGGTTTCGAGACGGTGACGTTGCGAAAAAATTGAACGATGTAGCACGCTGTAGGAACCTTTGGAGGACATTCGCAATTCTGGCCCGAAGAAATGAGACGGATCTGTTTCGTTCAGGGGTACTCATGGAATTAACGGCGTACAACTCGCAGGCGGCACCGTCGAGAGATGATGAGAACAGACTAAAGTAAAACAAGCTTGGGGATTACGCATTATTCGTCGGTGGATGTACACCCACTCAGCAGTCTCTTGGTGTCGACTACACCGAAATTAATTTAATACGCCCATAATTAGTCGTCATTTAATCATTTCAGAAATTAACAAGATGAATTGGTGATCAATTACAAATCCCAAATGGGCACGCTGTCCCCGAGGTCAATAAATACGATATAAATATAGGGTGTTTTTTTTCTTTAAACTTAACAGACTTGCTTAAAAAAAAAGCCGTGAAAGTTGCACTTATGCGGTTTGTACAGGCGAGTTATACAGCCAGGAAGACATAGTATAGGGGGCTAATCGTAACGATCAGTCGGTTAATAATTAAAATTTGTTAATTAACTTTTTAATTACTGAAAATAGATATATGGTTCCATTTAGAAACTTGCTGAGCGTCATCGAAAACCACTAGATCAATTCTTTTTATAAAGATATAAGACAAGGGCAGAATTTTACGGCGTTCGGAAAAAGCGCCCAGTTTGGACGCGTCTAGTTTTCGGTTCCTTATCGAAGCGCATGTTTGCGGCCGCGGTCCTGCTCCCTGGTGGTCGCGGCGCGAAGCCACCCCCTCGGCTCCCTCGTAGAATCGGGGGAAGTAGGGTGTACGTGCATTGCGCTCCTCAGCCACTGGGGAGCAGGACCGCGGGCTCAGAAATGCGCTGCGATAAGAAACCGAAGCCTAAAAACGCGTCCAAATAAAGCGTTCCTACAGAACACCGTAAAATGATTCCCCTGCGTTATATCCTTCTGAAAAGTGTTCATCTAGTGGTTTTCGATGACGCTCAGCAAGTTTCTAATTGGAACCATATGTCTATTTTCACTAACTAAAAAGTTAATCCACCAACTGTATTAATTAGCCGACTGATCGTTACGATTATTGCCCTATACTAAGTAAAGCTCGCCGTATAACTCACCTTAACAAACCGCATAAGTGTAACTTTCACGGCTTTTTTTACACAAATCTGTAAAGGTTAAAAAAACACCCTTCATATATATATATATATATATATATATATATATATATATATATATATATTTATTTATTTATTTATTTACTGTACGGCGTGGCGTGCCCGCTGCATCAGGATAGCGATCGCCCTTCTTATTGGACGAACGGATGAAAGGAAGCTAAGTGATTGGTGTTTTGAGTGTATCATGGGACAGTAGGCACGCAGGAAGAGCTTTGGTGAGTGTATCATTGCACTAAACGCCGCTGTTTCAAAGCATGCAAAAGGAAGAGGCGAGAAGGGCCAGAGCTTGTTTTGTCGAGATATAAAAAAAGATAAAAAGAAATAATACCTGACGGACGTGTTAGAGACTATGTAGAGCGTAAAAATGTACCACGGTTAGAACTTAGAACATTGCTTATTTACCCCCACATGAAGAAGGTTGAACAAACGCTGTCCGCAAGATCCATCAAGTTAAGCTCCATAAAAAGACTAAAGGTACGTTTATACTCCAACGTAACGTCGACGGGCGCGGCGTAGCGCAGCGCGCACAGATCCTGATTGGTCGCAGATATCGAGTTCCTGGTTGCCGTCCAATGAAAGACGCGCGTTCTGCGCTACGCTGCGTTCACTGCGTTCAACGTCGGAGTATAAACAGCCCTTAAGTAGCAAAACAAAGTGACGAATTTTGTTTGGTGGCGTTTGCTTTGCGCGTGCCGTCAGATCCGTGGTTGTAGAGCCGTGGCTCACGTGTCTAGTGTCTATGCCCTGTTTGCACTGTAAACATTTCAAGAACGAAGGATAATGTTTTTTTACTATTATAAAATGTACAGACGATATAGAACTGGGCAATCTAATAAACGTCGAGCTTAATTTGTTTCAATGAGAATAGGCTCCACTTCGACGTCAATAGCTTTTTTTTCTTCGAACATTTGCTTTTAAAATAAAACCGATGCCTATTTATAAAGAACATGCACGAATAAATAACTCCGCCTTTATAAAAACGAAATTCTGCTCTAATAAATGTAAATACCATAGGCTCCTCCTCCTCTTCGAGCCATCAATGTGGTAAGTTTTGATAAACAAACGGGTCATCCAAAATAGCACGCACAACCGTAAAGAACTCAGCTTTCAGAATTGTATACTATTGCCCTTTTTTATTTTTGAAGGAAATACCAACCTTAATAAACATATACACAAACCAAAATTTGCAAGAAGGAAAAGTTCGTGCGTGGGTACAACTGTCCCCTTTTTGTCATGTCCCATTTCAGAAAACAGAAAAAAAAAGGAAAAGAAAACTTACAACCTTGCGGCCCACGCATTTGGCGATTCGTCTCTTCTCTCTTCTCTTTTGCCTCTCTCTTCTTATTCCTCCTTTCCGCTCGTGCCCGCTGACGGCAGAACTGGGTCGTTACTGCTGCCTCGACAAGAACACGTTATGAGGTCTCAAAGGCTATAGGGGGCGCAAGCTACCGCGTGATACAACGGATATAGGCCGTAAACTCCGTTTCTTCCTCAAGGAATATTCACACGGGGTAGAAATCACTCCCTTAGTTCCCCTGGATGCGCATCACGTGGTAACAACGTCACGATTTTGTGTGGATCCGCGCTGAAGTAGACACCCCAAGAGGGATGGAAAAGCTTTTACTTTGGTTGCACAAACACTCGCCGCCTTGGCGTGGGTGTCTCTTTGCAATTGGCGCTACCGCGTTCGCGTGCATGGCAACTTTACAGATTTTGCCCAGGGAAATTCCGGCGGTGGCATCGGGAGCGCCAAACTTGTTGCGGCTTCCGCTGTTGCACATGTCGTCCGAGACACCCCAAGGAGCCCTTCGATATTCATCCAATGCCGTCCTCAAGCACCTCCTCATACAACTGTTTTTTGAATTCCACGTCCTTTGTGTTGAATACACCCATTCCAAAAGCATCTTTATTTTATCAGGAAGTAGTTGATCGTTTTCCGCTGCTACCATAATCGCTTATCGCCGTTTCATGTACGCATCTATTTTTTTTTTACTCTCGTCAGCGCGCATTAAGCCCTGCCGTCATGATTGCGACTGCTAAATGCGACTGATAATACTGAAATACATCCCAGCTCCCCGTCGTGTGTGTGAATACTTGAGTCGGGGAGGGAGGCCCGCCGGTTCCGCCGATCACTGACGTCTTGCACCCCCCTCCCCGAAACAAACATCCCCCGTGTGAATACCCCTTAAGCTGACAGTACGGTGAGAGCTACCCGCTGTCCGTACCAATCAATGGCTTCCTTTTCATTACCCGACCGTGCTCTCTGCGCGTAGGCGTAGACAGAAGAGTGATCACGCGGAGAAAAAGGGATGTATGGCTGGATAAATAAGAACGTAGCTCTCGCCACGCTGTCAGCTTATGGGTGGAGGAAGTATGCCCTTCATTCATTCATCTTAACATCCACCCATACAAAACAGGCATAGTACTCCAGCGTAGTACGGGGGAAGGATCTATACGTTTTGATTCAAAATTGATGTCAAATAGAGAGAAGAGGGAAACATTTCGGTAACTGGAGTAGAAGCAAAAATGCCTCCCGTTCTGTTTCGTTGAGATTTATAGTTATTTTTTTATGATCTTGCGCTTTCGACAGTTCTATGAGTGTGGGTGGGCAAGCGTGTGCATTAGTTGGGCCTGTTTGTGTCCGCGCGCGTACGGCTTGGCTTACGAGTCGTCGGCTCGGACGGGACGCGCGTAGGAGGACAGACCCGACGGCGCCGCCAGTGAACGGCCGTTCGTTCGCCGTCGTTTCTTGGAGCTCGTCCAACTCGCCGCTTCTCCCATTGTTGTTGTTCGAAACGCGTTGTCATTCAGACCCGTTGGAATAAGTGCGTCCGCGAGCAACGGGGACGTCGACCACTTCCTACGCTTTCTACGTCGGTAAGAAAAAACAATAATCAAAAAGAAAATGTGACGCGACAAACTGGTCAAAAGCTAGCCTCGCGCACTTGCGCCGTTTTTCCTTCCTTTGTCGCCAGCTCGTTTTGAGAGCGAAGCGATTTTAAAAGGGTTCGAGCTCTCGAGTCGCCCGTTTGTGAGAGAAGTGTTCTTTCGTACCGGAAGTAGAATCTTCGTGATGATCACGAAGATATGATTCTGCTGTGGGGAAAATAACGCTGCAATTGTTGCTGCAGTTTGTTTATTCTTAACGGCTATTGCGAGCCATATTTTGCTTCTATTTACGCCGTCGTTTCAAGAGCCTTAGAAGACGCATTCCTCTAAGTTTGCTGGGTAACGTCGTACATTTGTATCCTTGCTTCGCACCGTGGCTCCAACTCTCTTTGTTATTCTTTAGTATTTATAGCACTACAGGGGTAATATGACAACTTCGAACATCGCTTGTTGACCTGATAACTATGAATTGGCTGCTCAAAAGAGTGAAAACCGCTAGAGCTTGGACGCTAAACGTTGAAATAACAAAATTGTCTTAAATTTTAAACATAACGTTTTAGCAACTTCTGGTTATTTGCGGCATTCATGGTTGCTCCTAAAGCGATTGAAGTTCGGTAGTACCGACCAAATTCGATACCGCCTCCCCCCCCCCCCCCCCCTTTCCAAATAGTCGCTTAACAGGCAACAACAAAGTGTTTGAAAACAAATGAGAAAGGTTTGAGCGTGATGTTTGGCCTCAATCTTGTGAGCAGGCTTCACGTAGCGTCGCTGTATGTACAAGGTGTTCCATGAACTTGGTAGGGTTTTTTTCACCGCTAAATTAAACTACGTCTCGCCGAACGCTCATTTTCCGCCCAAATGTAGCGCTAGCGATCCGAACCAAATGGCAAAACGTCAGAACGAACCGTTCCTTATTCAAAAGTTACAAGTTAGTATTCTAAACTTTCAATAAGAAAATGGTAGCCGACGGAGCTCTCGAATGCATCCAGCTGAATAGCGCCAGTTACCGAAAACTAGCAAAAACGGGCCCCATTCTCTCATTGAAATTTTGTGAAAATCCTGCATAACTTTTGATAGTGATACAGGTGAGTGAGAATGAGCGTTCGGAAATGCGTAGCTTACTTATTGCGGTAAAAAAAAAATAAAACGCTTAATTTTCGGGGGGACACGCTGCACACTTTTTTAAAAAATTTTCTTGCAGCGCCTACGCGTGTTTTAGAAAAAAGAAATAACGCAACCCTAAAACCAGGCTGGAAAATTTTCGTGTTTCCGCTTATAAATCAGCGATTACTTCGCATTTTTTGAAGAGTGGACTATTTCCCTGGTGAAATGTACTTGTCAGAGATGATTTCGCGACGTGAGACGTCCATTAGTTTTTTTTAAGCAAGAACACACGCCAGACACACTCGATCAGAATAAAATTAAAGCTCGTCTCTCCGTGAAATTCGCTCATATAAGCTTTAAAAAAGAAGGTAACTCAATTTGACGAAGGTATGCTAAGAATAACTAGGTGGTTGTTTTATATGTATACGTATATAACACATATTGAAGAAGTAGAAACAAAGGCAGGTTTATTTCTAGCGCTCGAGCAACACTGAGTACACAAACAAACACGACTGATTGTAAGAGCACAGACGCTCATTCGAATGCAGTCTGAGAGCGACTCTTTGATCGGCACAATAATACTAAAAATATAACGAAGCCAGGAAGTAAGTCGCTCAGTAGACACGTGTGCTGAATAAAGTAAGTAGGAACGCGACGGGCGAAACAAGCGTGTGAAAAACATAAATCCGGCAGCTCAGAGACGATGTTCTCAATTTCCCGCAAAGAGTTCGACGGGGAGCGGCGCTAGCATTACGAACGTGCGTGAGAGACCCGCCCGTGTGTGAGCGAATACTTTCGAAGCGTCTTGGAAGTGTCGACGCGAGCGGAGTGCGTAAAACTGGCGCGAGATTTCTGGAGAAGATTTATTGGGCCTTCTGCGCGTCGCTACCGTCGAAATCAGGCTACAAGACTTACAAAACGCGGGCAAAAAAAGATCTGTAGCTTTTGTTCTTTCGCGTTTAGAGGCAGGGTTTTCGTCTATACCAAATTCGAATCGTCGATTCGCTGTTTTTTCACAGCAGAGGATCGTGACTGTTTTGTCAGCCTCCCAAGAACATTCGAAATCTCTCGTTAATTGCAGGCCGAACGTCGAAAAACAAAAACCAGATTGTTCCTTTATTTGTTTGCGACAGGTTGTTTGAAGACGAATTGAAATGAAATCTAGAATCTACTTAAGGTGTACCGGAATTGGTAAACAAAAGTGAATCTGAAAATTATTGCGAACAGTCAGACAGAGATGCAAATCAAATTCTTCAACGCAGTGGGAAACATTTTATTGGAAAACCCATGAATATCATTTTCGAATGGGATCCAAATGATTTACGCAAGGGCCATTCCATCTTTCCCGTAGATCTTTATCTTCACTTTCCTTTTTGGCAACGCCATTCTCGTTCCTGCACAGGAGCACACTCTACGAAATCTGGAGCGTCAAATATTGCACAAAGCGCTTAGGACAGCCAATGGCTACAGTCTAGGGAGGAAGCTGGAACAATGACGATGTCAAAAATATGTTGAAACCTAAAAAAAAAAAAAATTAAAAAGAACACTGTCGGCGCAGTGTCTTTGCGTACGATATTTCACTATGCTCCCTTTCACAGCAGAGACTGTTTTTTTTTTCAAATATCTAAATATATTTTCTCGCTCGTAATTTGCACATCCCCTTTCCTATAAAATGTAGTGATTGGCTGTCCCAAGTGCCTCGAGAAAAAATAAGGCGCTTTAATTTTTTTTTAGAGTGCATTAGAGATTATTCCTTTTTTATGACCAAACCTAATCTGAACAAACCAAACCAAACTTAAATCCGGGTCACACTGTTTATAGCCGATCGCAAGCAGTGCATCTGGTGGCCGCCATGTCTCTACTCGTGCGGTTTGTGCACCCGTTTTTGTCTTCTCTCCTGTGTTGGTCTTCTTAGCTGTTTTAACCATGGTTCAAAACAACCATGCGGTTTAGTACGTGTCATTGCAAGCTTGCCAAAGTTATGTTCAGGCGCACTATGCACGCGCTTGCACGCATGGGGCACTAGTCGGGCAAAAGCCAGTCTGCAAACAGATTCGAATCGCAAGACACCACAAGATCCCTGCTTTGAATGCCGCTTGGCAACGAGTTGAAGGAAAAACTTGGCACAAGGCATTCGAACCACGGTTGTTACGGTGACTCGTATCTGGAAACTATCGTTTGTATGGTGTATACGCAGTGTGACCCCGGCTAACAAAACCAAACCAACCGAGACTAACCGAACCTAAACTAACCCAAACAACCAAACCAAACCAAACCAAACCAAACCAAACCAAACCAAAATAAACTAAATTAAACGTAACGAAACAAAACTACATTAAATTAAATTAAATTGAATAAAATAATCTAAACGGAACGAAACTGAACCTCACCAAACCTATGATAACCTACCTAACATACCAAACCTAACCTAGCGTAACCACACCTCACCTAACCTAACCTAACCTAACCTAACCTAACCTAACCTAACCTAACCTAACCTAACCTAACCTAAACCACCCCTCTTCCCTAATCGTATACGAAAGAAGCCCCCAGTTCACAATCAATAATATTCGGATTCATCCTCGAGGCATAGAACAAGCAAATGTAGCCACCGCGCGTAGACAACGTTTACTTTTCCGATTTCATAACAGAGAACGAGCGGCGCAGATTTCATTATGATTCACACATGGCCGATACGTTCTGTCGTCGAGCTTTAAGACGTTCGCGCGAGTTTCATAGACGAACTTTTTTGTAATCAAGGAGGTACGTTTGTAAAGGTAGTGGGCTGAGACGAAACAAACATCATGCCCTCAAACTTAATACTTCAGCCACACACGTTCGTCAAATAATTACGCCCTGAGGGGCGGGGGAGGGGGGAGGGGGAGGGGGAGGGGGGGAGGGGGGAGGGGGGAGGGGAACATCGACTTTGCCGTTTCAGAATCGGAGCCACGAACTCGTGCAGTACTTCAGCTTGCACGTTAAAGAAAAAATCAAGAACAATGAAGGTACCAATTTTATCACTCAGGAGCGGAAGTCTGGAGGTAACGCGACGCGCTCCAGAGCTAATTACTCAGCATCCCGATCCGTATCCAATTAGCACGGAAACACTTGGTCCCGACGGTTGGAGATTTAAGTCTTGAGTCTTACGAATGTGCCTCGGCTGTTTACGAGCGTATTTGTTTTTTGTGTTCTCCGGAAGCTGAACTTCTGCGTAAGTATTTTACGTTGAGTAGCATAATGGTAAATGTTCTGCGTCATGAAGGTTAGGTTGCTCGAAAGTTAACGACCACTTTCGTGAGTCAGTGGCGAGCAAGCCGTAAGAACGAATGACTGAACAAATTATTTGAATGAATGAATGAATGAATGAATGAATGAATGAATGAATGAATGAATGAATGAACGAATGAATGAAAATGTCCTTATTTACACTTTTCAACCCATGAATATGTGTTCCTGAACGCAAACCTGTGGCCAAATAACAAACAATTTATTCTTTGGTAAAAAATAAAACTTGCCACGTCTTGCATTAACATTATCTTGCAGACGTAACTGGAGGTGTGAGAGCTTACGTGCCCTCCAAAAAATAAAAATAAAGACACGTGGCACACCGAAGCAAAAAAGACCGCCTTAAGTTTTTCTGAACGCGAAAAAGAAGAGAATTGAGACCTATTATCTATTTTTAAAAGTAGAATTCACTCGCAGGAGGTATAAAGCCTTTTGAAAATATTGTTATAGTGAGTCTATAAACACACAAGTTTAGATTCAATCAAGCGACAAAGGATGGTGGTTGTTTAATAAAAATTCGTCACGTGCCACGGGTAAAACGCGAAGACTACTGACTTTATCAAACACAACTGAAGATTCCCCATGCAGGATTTTCAGTGCTCCTTCTGTTGGCGTACTCTCTCCCTCTTCTTTCTTTCAAAAAATGTATTTAATTTAATTTATTTATTTACTTAAAGATACGAGTACCGTCTCTTGGATTGTGTCGTAGTAATGGATTTCAAGGCCCAAAATAAGGAATACAATAAACATTTTGCGACTGTAGAAAACTAACCAAATAAGCAAAAATTAAGCAGACTTATGTAAAACCAAATGAACGGAGCGAATTCAGCAATGAAAAAAAAAAACAACATTGGTCAAACATCTTTTTACCAAAAGACACATTTGGACGCAAGGGCATTTTACGCAAAAAAGGTTATCAAGAACAGTTTAGAACCCACTACCCAAAGCACAAACGCAGCCCCTCCCTCCATCACGTGGACAGTAAGGTTTATGTGTACATCTGACCCACATACCGCGTCCTAGCGACAGATCGAGTGATTCATTTGATTTAGCTCGAGCGTGGAGAAGGAAGAAGAATGGGGAGGAGGGGGCGGGGCGTGTTCGGTTCAGTGCTTAGTGTTCATGTATGGCCGCCCAAGCGTCGAAATATCGTCAGCGATTCAGCAAGACGTCGCACTAAACTCGGAAGCTCTTGCTCTACATGCATGCACTTTTCATTTTAGGCGCCGCAACCTATACGTAATTGTGGATGTTGAGTGTTCGTGTGTTTATATATATGAAATTAAGAATACAATTGTTAGAGCACAATCACGTGTTGGTGTCTGCATGTACGCGTGAGGGCGATCGTTTGTGGATGGGCATGTATGTGTTATTGTGTGTTTCTCTCGCTTACCTAATGCACAGGTTGGCCTGTGGTAATGTCCGTATGTGCGTGGGTGCCTGCCTGCGTTTCAGCGTGTGTGCACATACACGTGCGCGCGTTTGTGGTCGCGCGTGTGTGTTGAACGTTCAAGGACGCACGCCCAGACCGGTTACTAATCTCATAGTTGAAAAAACCCCGAAACTGCGGGTGAACGACACAACACTAAAATAGAGACTTTTTAGTGTTGTGTCGTTCACCCGCACTCTCGGGGTTTTTTCAACCATGTGCAATGTACACCAGCTCGTTTGCGCCCTCACATTTTGTTTACTAATCTCCAGGCTTTCCTCGCCGATTCCGTCTTAACCGTTCCACAAAGAACGAAAGGCGAACCATTCACAAAAAAAAAAAAAAAACCAAGGAAGCAGTCTAAGTGTGTTTGTCTTGGAGTGGGTGTGTGAGGTCCTTTTCCATCGCCCGGGCTTCTACCGAACCACCCTAATCTCGTCTTCAAGTAAGTCCTGTTTCTCTCTCCTCATCCTCTTGAGTCCTATGAGAGAAATGAGGGAAGGAGAAACAGAAAAAAAAAAATAAAGAGAGAGAAAAAAGAGAGAAAGAGAGAGAGAAGAAAGAAGAGTAAGCAAGTAAAGTTGCATTCTTTGGTATTTGTTTTTATTGTCGCTTCGCTCTGCCTTCCCACCACCACCCCGATTGGCAAAGCGCTTAGTTTGCTGGTGCGCCAAGCACTCGAAAGATAAAGTTTTCCCGGGCGTTCCAAACAAATTAGGTCGTCCCCACATAGCAAGATGGGGGAGGCTGCAACGGATGGAGGCTAGCAAAGATGGCTGCGCGGGCTGAGAGAGAAATAGAGAAAACGGCAGGATGCTCCGAGCGATTGTTTGCTTCCCAATGTGGGTATATCCCTTCACCCGCTGTTTGCCTTCGTCGGTAACGGGAGCGACAAGCTTTTCACCCCATATTCCGGGTTTCTCGTTGAAGTGGTTGTATCACCGAAAACCTTTTTTTGGTAATCTTTCAAATTTTTTTTTTTATTTTAGAGTTTAGCTTTTAGGCTCCCATTTCCGTGCTAAGCGGCGTCGCCGTCACCATCGCCGTGGGCGTAATCCCGCGCGTTGCATTATGGCAAGGCACCGTTTTCTCGCTAAGTTTAGCGGGGAAACTGAATTGGTGTTGAGGTCATGGGACGACAGTTTTACCGATAAATTTAGCGGGGAAACTGAATGCGCAGTGTTGCATTATGAGACGTCACAGACCTACGCACCAATTCAGTTTCCTCGCTAAATTTAGCGGGGAATTGAATTGGTGTTGAGGTTACGTGATATAAATCTTCCCACTAAATCTGGCGGAGAAACTGAATTTGTTTATAGGTGACGTGACCCGAAGTCATATGACGTCCTTTTCCGCGCTAAATATAGCGGAGAAATTGAATAGGTGTTGGGGTGACGTGGCGTCCATTTTCCAGCCGAATTTAGCGGGGAAGCTGTGAGAGGAGGGGAGGGTATGAAGGAGGAAGAAGGATGGGTATGGAGGAGGAGGGCAGGGTATGGAGGAGGAAGAGGGAAGGGCAGAGAAGAGGAAGAGGTGAGGCTACGGCGAGGGAGGACGGGAGTGTGGGGAAGAGGAGAAGGGAAGGATAAGCAGGAGGAGGTGAAGGTTTAGCACGGTATATCGAAAAATCAAAATATCTCAAGAGCTGCGCTCTAATTTCGTATTTGAGATTTGTAAACGTCTTTCCTCTTTTTTCTTCTCCTTGCCTTGCTTGGATATCTCTCTATGCCGGTTTTGGAGTTTGTCTCGCTTCGTCGTCGATTCCGAACGTCCTAGTGGCGAATACCAAAACCGCGAAAAGCTTTCAGATGTTTGAGAGAAAAAAAAATATAAACAAGGGGGGGGGGGGGAAGGGCAAGACGTGGTCACTGCGTTGTTTATAGTTGTGCAAGCTCGTGATCCTCACAGTTACGGAATTCGAACGTTCGTGCTTTGGCGCAGGTGAGTATTTTATAGAAACCGAAAACGAGCTTGAAAATAAAGGCGGGATTGTGAACGTTTCTATTTCTGATTTTCTGTTTCTCCCACCATGAAAGATCTACTGTCGATTGCATCTTATGGGTTGCTACGCTTCATTGAAACTAAAGGCATAAAAATAGTGAGCCGTTTTTTGTGCTTTTATTCCTGTGTGTTTCTCAGTACTCAGTTTTTTTTTGTAAGATGAATAATCCTCGTTGTTAGTTTTTTTAAGTAACGCTTTTTTCTGGTGTTCTGTTTGGTGAAGGGTGAAATGCAACGGCACCGTAGCTCTGAGATGTAATAAAAAATGCTATACGACATCGAGCGATTTGAATATTATATCAATTCAACTTGAAGACCGTAGGTGGCACTCTAAAACCTCCTGCTTTCTTTGTTTTCTTTTTTTTTCGCATGTGGTTTCTGATATGAAGTGCTAAAATTTATTTCGTCGAAAATCGATTTTTTTTTTCCGATTTTGAAAACAACACACATAGCACAAGTGCTGGTAGCATAATAAATTATAGTTTCTCAATTTCGAGGACCTCCATTTTAAGTGGGAAAGCAATTTCTTTGTGATGACCTAATTATTCCTCTGCATATTATTTTTCTTCACTTTATTGTATCACTCTTTAATTTCAATTTTTGCACTTTCAGGTTTTAGAGGATATTGAGATATCTCTCTTTTCGTACGGCCGTAAAGGGCGGGATTTTTCAGTTAACTTTTGATTACTTGCAATTAATAATTTGCAACATAAAGAAAATCCTACAAGTTTTTTTACTGCTAAAACAATTCTTTTAGGAAAAAGGGGGAGGGGGAGAACGGTGTCATTAGTGTCAGCTCAAGGTTTCACGGCTTCCTTGAAAAAAACCAGAACAAAAATAAAAAGATTGTTTATACAGTGGGAAACTGAGTTCTCCATGAAAGAATTTGCGACTTTTGCTTCCAGTTTCGTAACCTGCAGTGAGCTGTGGTAGTTGATATGAGTCCTGAACAACGGAGACTGTTCGAAGAGGTATCCAATTTTTCGTCGGTTTGGCGCGGCCGGCGCCTGCGTATACTTTTGGCTTGTAGCGACATTGTCTCGATAAATATAATATATTAGGCGCTTTTTATGTTTATACATCAAAGTAAACAACGTAAATATTTTTGTAGATTGAAGGCAATTCAATGAAATAGCCATAAATAATCTTGCTTGTATAGACGATGGTTTTGCTACTGAAGCCTGCCCAAATTTCAAATATGTTTCACGCCCATAATAGCACCTTGTGAAACATTCATTAATACAAAATAATGAAATGTTGTTTTGTTGACATTAGATGTGTATTTCGGCTGGTTGTGGGCCTTTTGAAGGACGTCTTGACGTAATAGAAATTTCTGTTCTGTTTGTCCGCCCCCTTTTTGAACTTGCTCCAGAGTTACAATGTTAAAAATGCATAACCTTGAACAAAAGCTTAGATAATTAGAAGGCTTTTTGACACAGTTCCAGCATAACGAAAGTAGTCGTTGATGATGATGCTCACTCCTAACCCGGAGCGTGCGACTTGCAGGCGACACTTGAAGGGGCTGCAGTGCGGAGCTCCACCACAGAGACGCCCTAATAGCGCTGCAATCTATGGAAGACCATTTTGTCTAGTGCACGGCGACCATCCCCCATTAACGACCATCTCCACGATAACGACCATCCACGTTGGAATCGGCAATAGGATTTCGAACTCATAATGTCCCGCATCCGCAGCGGGAGCTTTCGCTCCACGTCCAAAGGCTACCACAACCGGTCACTAGATGCTTCCCCGCAATAACACTCTTGATGAAGGGAAGCGTGCTTTCAGTTCGCTGTCATGAGTGGGTAATCTGCAGACTTGAAGACGTTACTGCAAAAGTAACCGATTAAAATTACAATCACATCACTGCAAAAAGTAACCGATTACAATTACAATTGCAGCCTCAAAAAGTAATAGAAAAATTACTCAAAAGTAATTGATTACTTCCCACGTTACCTTTCATCCAACTTTTTTTTTTTTATTACGGTAGCATAATCCTTGAAGTCTCGCGCTCAGTTGTTCCGAAAAAAAGAAAAAAAAAACAAAAAACCTTGATTGTTTTTGCTTGCAGCTGAGTGAGTGACGCCAACACACCCAATGCCTCTCGTGAAAAAAAAATAAAAATAAAAAGAGCGCTGTTTTAGTACATCACTCGTATGAGGCTGGATAGGGTCATTTTTCATGCCCGGACGTAGTCTCCGGTGTACTAAAAAAAGAAATGTACTCAGGAAACAAAGCATAGTGAAGTGTCCTACTAATCCTCGAGGTTTCGAGCTTAGTGGTTTCGAAAAAAAAATTGACCTTTGCCCAGGGTTGAGTGACTCCAGCACATCTAACCTCTCTCCCCGCCCTCCCCCCCCCCCCCCCCCAAGAAAACAAACAAACAAACAAAGGAATTGAGAAAAATTGCAATGGGTAATTTTGTTATCGATTACAGCAAAAAAAGTAACTCAATTACAAGGATCGTTACTCCTTACAAGAAGTAATTGAAGCGTTATAAAATTAAAGTAAAATGTAATCGATTGCAAGTAATCCATTACTTGTAACGCGTTACGTACAATTCTGAATCTGCACTCTGGACGCTAGGAGAGCAAGAAGCTAGCTAGTCTGTCCCCAGTGGAGTCTGATGTCGCGGGTCTAGATGAGAGTTAAGTGACTGTGTTGGAAGTTTTTCTTCTTAAAAGTCTGTACTAGACATGTGCCTTCTGTCGAGGTGACCCTGTACGCTGTGATTCGTACCTCATACCTTTTTGCACTTAAAGAGAAAAACAAAACGGGGTGTGGAACATGCCCAAGTTTTACAGAAATTCGGGGGACCATGCAAATAGGTGTATCCCCACAACTGGTCCACCACACTCCTATACACCACACTCCTATACACACAAAAAAGGAGATGATTTTTTCCTTTCTTTGTGTGTGTGTTTGTTATGGAGGTACACATCGTTACGAAATCAGCGATGTTTCTTCAAATAAATATTGCCTTTCCAAAAGTTTAGGTTTCAGTTTATATTGCGTAAGACGCAATAAGATTACAATAAATTATGTTACGTTAGGTTAAAGCAGACAATGGAGGTATAGGAGGTGGTACTGGAGAAAAGTTGCAAGACGATGAGAATACGTGAACAGTTAGGACATATAATTCAACCTAAACATCATTATAGCCCATTCAACTTGTAGAGGGTTAAACCAGGATTGACGTGTTACACGTAAAACAAACAAAAAATACAGGAATTGCCGACACGAGTTCACGGGCCAGTATTGCAGGTTTCAGCGTTCGCTGACCAATGATAAGTTAGGCTATGATACGTAAGGATAAACCAGTTCTAAATCACACTGGTCAGTCTAGGTTAAGCCCCTTGGAACGCATTGTGCTCCGCATTTAATTTAAGTGCCGACGATTTTTATAACCCAGAAATGTAAAACATTTTTCATACCCAGCCCAAGAAAGAAAAAAAAAAGCCGCCTTAATAACTCGATTAAGTTCTCCTGTGGCCGCCTTCGCGGTGCACAGGACTGCTGTATTGATCCTTGTGTCATTCACATATCTTCTTAGATGAACACACAAAGCGTGACTTCTAGTGTCTCCAGAGCTTATGAACTAAACATTGCGCTCCTCTGAGCCGAGCGACGTGCTCGAGGAGGCAACATACTTATCCTGAACTCAACAAAACCAATTCCAACTCATTCTTATACACGGTGTTTAGGAAAACGCGGGCCCAATCTTTCCTGCCAAAACTGCGCGTCGCGCGCAGAAAACAAAAAGGCTTGTGTTGTTCTGGTTTTGAGCCAGGGTCTAATTTGAAAAATGATTTAAGTTCGGGATAATTGGATTGTTAATACTTTTAGCGTAATTAATTTTTAATTTTGTGTTTAAGGTCATGGTTTCAAATAGAAACTTGCTGTTCATTATCGAAAAACACTAAATCAGTAATTGCTGAACGATAGAAGGCACGCGCAACATTTTACGGCTTTCTGAAAAACCGCACAACTTCGACGGGTTTTTAAGTTTTGGTTTGCAGTTGGAAAGCATCTCGGCCCCGACGGCACCGCTCCCCGTGGAGAAGTAGTGCACCCAGCCCCTGCTGCGTTGCACGAGGACAGCGGAGCAGAGGTTGGCTGCGCTATTTCTCCACGGTGCGCGGTGCCGTCGTTGCCGAGAAGCGCTCCGATTGCAAACCAAAACTTAAAAACCCGTCGAAGTTGTGCGGTTTTTCTGAAAACCGTAAAATGCCGCGCGTGCCTTCTATCGTTCTGCAATTTATTGATTAAATGTTTTTCGATGATGCTCAGCAAGTTTTCAAGTGGAACCAGAACCTTAAACACAATTTTAAAAAAGTTAATTACGCAAAAAATAATTAAGAACTTAATTTTCCCGAACTTTAATAATTCTTCAAATAGGCCCCTGGCTCAGGATCAAAACGACACGAGCATTTTATTCTGCGCAATGTTTAGTTTTGGCAGGAAGGATTTGGAACGCGTTTTGCTGAACACCCTGTGTACACACACACACACACACACATATATATATATATATATATATATATATATATATATATATATATATATATATATATATATATATATATATATATATATATATATATATATATATATATATGTGTATATATATATATATATATTTATATATATATATAATTATTCGCTTAGCCATGTTGATCGATTCAAACCGACACGTCACGTTCGGCGTCTTTCGACACGAACTGCATGTCATTGGCACTTAACCTTTGCGGAACGGGAAAAGCTATTCACGCTTCTTTCTCATGCGGCGGCGTCACTCTGCGGGAAAAGAAGACAACGCCCCACCGCGACCCCCGCAGTCGACGCGACGCTAAAGATGGCGCGCACCGATGCGACTTCACATTGTGAACGCCCAGTCGGCGCGAAACCTCCACGAATCCTCAACCACGCAATGAACCGGCCCTCCACCCCTTCCGAGCAAATTTCTCTGGCTTCCTTCACATGCGCGAGAGCGTGTCGTATGTAGTAAATATGGATGCCGTGTCGGCACAAATGGACCCGGTGTACGAAACGCGCTCGGGATGACGTGTCGAGTGCGTGCGTGTGTACGTGCGCAGTGAAAAGCCCCGTCTTGACCCTGCGTCGTGTAGAACTGACTCCTCGCAGAGGCTTTGGCGTGCTCGGTGGGCGAGACTGCGAGTCGCTCCGCGAGCAATCCAGCGGGACAATCGCCTTCTGCTCTCGACATCGGAACGTGATGAAATCTGGGCGGGAGGCGTTCACGCGGGACGTATGGCGCGATATTTTTATTGTCGCTCTGAATAGCCCGACCGTTCTCGCCATCGTTCGATCGTTTGTGTCATGAACCGATTGCGCTTAGTGTTATTGTGGTTGTCATTCTGATTTTTTTTATTATCGCTGTTTGTTGGGGCGGATTCGAGACTCTACGAAACGATATTGCGAACGTTAATCTTCCAGCCTTCCATTTTCATTCGTCGTGTGGGCGGGCGTGGAGTCTGCGCGCTGGCATCTACGGTGAAGATAAGTTCCCGCGCGGGCCCCTGACGAGTTACGTGGGTTTGGAATGTTGCTCATATGGTTCCTGCGTAGGTCGACCACTCTACGCCGGCGTGGGTGGTGCGAACTACAAAACATGCGGACTAAGTTAGGAGTTACTTCAAGCGCCGCTGGAGGCGCCCCACTAACTGCAACGTATAAAGTCACCGTAGATATAAACAAGTTTTTTGTTTCTAGACTGTCCTTTTTAAGGTATGTTTTGTGTGTTCTATGTGTAACTTACGTTTGTGTTGTTAAGAAAAAAAAAACACTGTAGTTTATATAAGCCATTGTTTACTTTTCTGATCGTCTCAATTTTGTGTCTGGCAAGATCTCTGTCTTCTACTTTTTTCCGTTTTCTTGTTTTTCACCCGTACGGCGACGAAAGCCAGGATAACTACGCGAAGTCGAACTTCTAGGTATTTATTTAACAAGTTTAGTATTCTCGTTTACCTTTCGGAGTTACTTGCTTTTTCTTTCTTTTTTGAACTTCGGCGATACGTTATTTTCATGACGTAGGAATGTAGAGCATTACGCCTAGTGAACCGCTTAGCGGACGCTAAATTTGCATTCGGCAATCGAGGCAATGGCGGATAAAACGGGACTCGGACCGGGCGTATTGAGTCCCATAGCGTTCATGCATTGTGGTTTGAAGTGTCTCCAGAATTTCGACGAAACACAACAGCTACCACCGTGTGAATGCTAGGTGTATCGCGATCCTGGTGGTTGGGTATTGCGCCGGCAACAAAAGTACTACTGCACCGATAGTTCTGAATGCTTGTAAATCTTTGTATGGCGGCGTTATTTGTTTTCGCTCCACCGTTTGTTTTTTTAACAAGAAATGAAGATCAGCATAGCCACTGGCAGGAGAAGCAGCGCAGGGCGACGTTTTCGGATGTTCAACCCCCAGCACGCTGGAACCTCACGAGACGCCGAAGTGCTATTGAAGGTAAGAGAATCGCACTGGAGGCGGAAATATCTTGAAGTTCTTCGTGCCTTTTGTATCCTGTTGGTGACATTATCGTCGTATGTTTTAGATGATTCCATTGGCGTTAACTTTGTCCAACTTTCCGAAAGTGCGCAATGTTTTGTTTGTTTTTTTTTTCAGGAAATTTTCAATCGGTAAAAAAGACGAGAAGTGGAAGGGGGCATGGACAAGAATGATAGCATTGCAGAACCCAAGGAAGCTGGGTTCAATCCCCACCCCCTTGTCCGTTTGGATCTGAATGAGCGTCGTTCCGCTTTGCGGTCGTGTATTACTACTGCTTTACGCACGCTGAGGGTCCCAAGGTAGTAGCTGTACTACACTGGCTAAACTTTGCATCTCGGCGCAAACCAGAGTCGCCACACCTCAAAGGCAAACCAACTATAAGCTGTCTAATCACTCGCGTCTAATTTTGCTTTTGTTTTTGTTTTTGCAGCATGAACGAGCGTTATTGTCAACCTCCTTTTCTTTGTGTTCCATTTTGTTGGCGCTTACAAGTTCCTTGAGCATCACGCATCAACTAGCCCAACAAACACGACTCGCTTAACCACGTTTGCTCTTCACGAGACCGATGCCCCTCGGCAGTGTCTTCATCGCGCAACTCGAGACGTTGCGGAAATCGGGGTTTGTGAGCACGCAAATGGAGGATATGCATCTCAAGAGTCTGGAACATTATGCGGGTGGTTCAGACGCCAAGCCCTATTTTTATGCTTTACAGTCCCCGAGGAAATCTAGTACAAGTTCGGGGCTTGCCTGAACCGCAATAGTTGTTGTCCTTAGGCCAGTGGTTTGGAAAGCCCGGTTTCTCTCTCATTTGCAATGGAAATGGGCGCCGCGAAAACGCCGTAAAGAGTAGCCGACTATACAAATTCCCGACTGCTTTCATATTCAGATGAAAGAAAGCGAAACAGCGCGGATGCTACACTCATGCGTGTGACAACTCAAAAATCGGCTATACATATAAAGATAAAGCGCGCGAGCGCGCGAGAAGGAGAGATATTGGATGGGACCGAGTAGATACAGACATATTCGCAAAAGCGTTAAAACGTTCTACGTTTTTGTTGCTTACATAGATGCCCTTGAGTAACGAAGAAAATGTTAAAATTTATATACATATATATGAGTGCCTGTATAGTGTGGAGAAACATGTGATTCGCACCTTTCCACTTAGTTATGCGCTACCGGTATTGATATGGTGAATGATATTACATAATTTTATCTACATTTACGAAAAAACAAAAGAAAAAAACTTGAGGTGCGGAAGAAAAGGTAAAGCTTTAGATCTGCTTGTTTCATGGTTTCAGCGCCTGACTCCGTCCACAGCTTTTCCAACATGTTTTCTTTTATTTCATTTTTTTTTGCGTCCAACAGCGGGTTTTGGAACGATTAGACTGTCCGAAATTGCTGAGTGTATACTGCAGAGCGATTTAGTCGGAGAGCCAGTCACCTTTATATCTTTATTAAATTCGACCAATGGGAAGTGCAAGCTGTAACAGATAAGTTCAATCGCACACAATTGAAAAGAAAAATTTGAAAAGTCACATACCGACTGGCGACCGAAACTTTGCTAAGAGACGTACTAAACTTTCGTTAAGCTAGGTTTTTTTAACTGAAAGTTAAGCAATCATTGGTGGCGTCAAAACAGTTCTTTAGGTTTTTCCTAAAGCGTCGACATGTTTTTTTTTTTTTTGTCTCGTATGAGCTTACATTCTACATCCTTGCAAAGAGACGAGAAGTGCGTTCGTAGATCGCAGGCCCACTTGAGCATGATACCAATCGCTCGTCTAATTGGTTAAACTGATTAGTGAAACCCTAATGATTGGCGCTTTTGAGTGCGTCGCGGGACAGCATGCGCGAAGGAGTTCCCGAGATTGTAAATTTAAAACCGGGATGGTCTATTTTTATATCAAGACGATTAGGAAATCTCCTAAATTGTTGAACGTAGAAATGTTTGGGACAGAGATCTGTCTGCTTGGGGGTAGTTAGTCAAAAGACAGTATGCTAAAGATGCTCGAACATGACAGTTTTTTTTTATTATGCAAGGAACGTCGAGGAGTAAACAAATTATTTTCAAATCACAGCTGTGACCATGAGTATCACATAATATCACGGTAAAAAAAAAGAATTTTACAGACACACACACACACACACACACACACACACACACACACACACACACACACAAACGAGTTTAAACTGTCATTGTGTCAAAGCATTTTTTTCTGTAAGTGTTCTAGATGTCGATAATTCTGCACGTCTGTAAAAATAAGATACTTATCTATTTTAATATTTGTTTAACCTGCGAGGACTGATTATAAAATGTACAAATATTTCTTGCATTTTTCGTGGCTCTTTATAAACCGAATTTTTCTTCTTTTTTTAACAGTACAATTTTCCTTAGAAACGAGGTATGTCTATTCCCGGTGCAGTGTAGGTATAATTATACAATTCCGGTATATATTAACGCAGCTCATGAAATCAAAGATAAGCTGTATAGCATTGAATTTTCATTGCGCGTTGCCTCTGAATTTCTACTCTGAGCGTTCTGCAGTCACCGAAACCTTAAGAAACGCAGTGTGCGGTCTATTATGTTGGCGTTTTTTGCTTCGCGATTTGTTCTTCGAGGATCTCATTGGCTTCGGAGTGATACGAATAAAGTCGGGACTCGAGGGGGGGGGGGGGGGGGGGCACACTCTGCATTTCTTAATTTGTCGGCAACCACAGCTCAGCAGTTTATCACTCCACATCGAATGCTTAGTTTTTCCGACCTGTTACGACGCACGAAACGTGAATATAGACGCTTTCAGGCAGCTGTGCATCGGCGCCGCCATAACCGACCGTTAGTTTTTGTTTCCTCGTATTCCGTTCTCTTCACTTCATCGTTGCCATAGCAGGAGAGGTTAATGCCACTTTAGGTGCTACTGTGTCCTTCTCCCTAGCCTAGGCCTTTGTTAAGGCTCGTCAACGCCCGCTTCAGTGGCTCGGAACCTCCGTAAGACAAGAGAAGGTCGGCAATGGCGGCTCAATCTGGCGCGTGTTTAAAGCGTCTATGGAAAGAAATGCGAATGTTCCAGGAAATAATTATAAAAATAGATGCATTTTATATTTATTTGGGTTTTTATCGAAAACACTGTCCAAGTTTTAAGGGCATTTTGTTTGCGGCCTTAAGCTTGAGACTGCTGTGTACTTTTGCTATTTCGATGCAAGGTTTAGCTAAGTCGAATGTATCGGAATAAACAGACATTATATTGGCGTTTATTCGTGTGATTGCTATTGCGCGAAACTCCTAGAACTCTCCGTAATTGCTGTAACAAACAGGGGGGGCATAGTTCCCGGTTTCAACATAAACCGAGCTTTTCGGTGGAGTTGACAGTGTGAGAAAGACATCTCGTAGAAAAAAAAAAAAACCTTAAGAAGGTTGTAAACTAAAAACGGGTAGAAAACATAGCATGCTTAAAAACCAGAGCTTGCAGTCAATATATCAAACGTATTTCCTGCTATAGAATGCATAAACTAAAAAATGAAAGCCGTTTACAACTCCCTGTAACGCCAAATTAGAGCGCAGCTCTTGAGGAGGAGGAGAAGGCACGAGGAGGGGAAATTACGTGACCTCGGGGGGGGGGGGGGTCACGTGACCCCCCGAGGTCACGGGACTTCCTGGTCAGGTCACGTGATCCCCTGGTCACCTGACCAGGGGATCACGTGACCTGGGGTGCCTCGTGACCTCGGGGGTCACGTGTCCTCGGGGGAGGTCATGTGTCCTGGGGGTTACGTGACCTGAGGGAGGTCACGTGTCCTGGGCGTCACGTGACCTGGGGTCACCTGACCTCAGGAGGGGGGGGGGGTCACGTGATCTGGGGCCGCGTGCCCTGGGGGTCACGTGGCCTGGGGGTCACGTGACTTCGGGGGGTCACGTGGCCTGGGGGTCACTTGACCCCAGGAAAATTCTCCGCTAGATTTAGTGGGGAAAATTTTCCGCTAGATTTAGCGGGGAAATTTTTCCGCTAAATTTAGCGGTTAAAGTTTTCCGCTAAATTTAGCGGGGAATTTTTTCCGCTAAATTTAGCGGGGAAAATTTTCCAGCGGGGAAAGGTTTACGCTAGATTTAGCGGGGAAAATTTTCCGCTATATTTAGCGGGAAATTTTTCCGCTAAATTTAGTGGGTAAATTTACCCATCATGCACCGCGCGGTTACGCCGACGGCAACGGCGACGACGACGCCGCTCAAGCCGGAAACGGTCGCCTAAGAGCTGCGCTCTAAAATGCAGTTCGTGTGTTACGAACGAACACGTCTCGTTTGTTATGGCAAGTTAAATTACTCGGACAAGTTCTACCAGAGCCAGGAAATCAGAGTGCACTTCCAGCCTACCGACTCATTAAACTTTCATACAAATGAACATCATATTCATACTTTCGGCGCGCCTATGAGACCTAGTTCCAACTCGACATGGTCTTGGCTTCTTTCATTTTTTTAATGTTTTCGGATATGGATTACTTTTAATGCGGTCGGAGCTCACTGGAGTGCGCCCCGATCAAAACACCGTCAACTCGATGTACTTCCTCAGTGTCGAGTTGTGGCGTAAAGGAGAGAGATTGGCCGAATAGTAAAACAGAAATTGGGACGATATAAAGCCGAAATGTCCTCTCCTATCTCATCATCCTGAGTCGAAAATTCAAATTGTGCCGGAGGTCTAAACTTGCGAAGAAGTGGGAAAGAAATGTATTTGAGAGTTTTGTTTGTTTCTTTGTTAGGTTTACTTTTCGCTTTGCCGCAGGCAGCGAACTCGTCGATGGTGACGTTTTATTGTGGGACAATATTTTTTTAAAGGAAGATGTCGGACGCAAACGTGCATGTCACATCGCTCATGCGGAAAAAAAAAGTCCGCTGATGCATGCGTATTTTACGACCGTAAGTATGTACACACACAGGGCGAAACTTATTTCCATTCTGTCAAAGCTTTCTTCACTTCGCATATTGGATGTTATTGATGTTTTTCACCTATGTTTTTACAACTTGTACAAAAAAAATGGAAGAAGTTTGATTTCTAGAATTTCCGCTGATTTTAAAGGCTTCGCGACGGGTACAACCTATACATGAAAACGTCTTTGGGGCTTAGGTGAACTTTTAGGTTATTAGGGCAAGGCGTGAAACTACCGTGTAGATAAAGATCGGTCGTTGAATCTTTGCAGAGACCGCATAAATTGTTTCCTTAATGCATCACACCAAGATTTAGTGCAAAAGCGGTCAAAGATGGTGCATTTTGAGTATCAAATGTTGAAAGAATTAACTTTTATGAATAAGAAGTAAAAAGTTAAAACCATTATTTCGCTACCTATGCTAAAAAAGCATCTTATCGGCGCAACAGTCGAGAGATGGAGGCAGGCAATAGCGAGGACGCAGACAGTGATATCCGCTAGCACACAATGTGCTTGAGTCAAATGCGGCGCGGTTTTGTTTTCAGTGATGTTTATGATTTCGCCATTTTTTCAATAAAACACGATGAAAGGACGCAAAGCCAACAAGAAAGATCCTTTGTATGAATGTTTCGGCTATATTCCAAGAACAATCGCCATCTCTCGGCTGTCGTGCCGGCATGACCTTTTTGTTTTTATTTACACTTTTTGTTTGAAAACGTTTCAATTACAACTTTATTATTTTATTATTTACAATGATTTCAAGAATTTCCACACATTGTCTAATACCTGTTTGACCGCTCCAGGTGTAGTGTAATACAAAATAATATTAATTATAATATTGATAGTTACAAGTTAACAGCCAGTTGACGCAAAAAAGAAAAAGTAAAATCTGCATACGCAAAACAAAGGAAACCCTTGCCGATTTTTTGTCTAGTCTTTTACACACTGTTCGCGAAACAAAAATGGCACTCACGTCGAATGGACGCTGAAATCATTACCCCTCAGTCTTATATGTTCGCGTTAATGTAACGTTCAGGCGATTCATTGCATCGCGTTGGGCGCAAGCTCACACGAAAACCTTTGCACCCTTTTTGCTGAGCTGCCTCACGTTAGCCCATTGAACCTTTCGCCCAGTCGATTATCGTCTACAAACCAAATACAGCGTCCGAAAAATACATAAATAAATAATGAAGGGTTTTCTCGTATACCGGAGGGAAAGGTATTAGCAAGTCATGATCTAGCACTCAATTCACGCCACTCGATTCGACGGGCTTCCTTCCATTTGCTGAAAGCGCAATTGCCACACATTCGTGCAAGATGAGTCTTTTTTTTTTCTTTACATTTTCTGTTCAAGATTGGAGCGTACCAATACAAAAGAAAAACACAATCATACAAACACAAAACGGAGATGGTTTTCAGATGCCGAGACGGGGAATTACATTGGGTATCTTCTGAAGTAGGCAATTGAGACTCTCAACTAGCGTTGTTGCTTAGTGTATACCGTAGTTAAAGGAGGCTCCAAAAAGTAACATGAAATGAAGAAGTAGAAAAAGGTTGCGATTGAATGCTGGAAGCGGTTAATGTCATCCTCGTCTGCAGAAGATTTCTGTTTGCGACCAAGAGGGGAAAAAAAAAAAGATAATGTTGCCATTCAGGCCAGGCTCAGAGCACACGCCTCCCTGTTGCCCCAAAACACCTGTTCCCAATGGCTGCGCCTGGCACTCACACTTTTTTTTTTCCCCCTTTGGGTAATAATGGCAAAAAAAAAGACGGGTTGTCGAGGAAGTTTTTCTGCCTCATTCTTTATTTACTTGCAGCCTCCGCACGGGAGTGGACCAATCACGCAAGGCTGTCCCGTTTCTTCGGTCTGCTGGTAGCTTTGTACTAAAATGGCGAGCTATGCGGGTTTTTTTAATTTAATTTTATTCTTTGTTAATAAGTTTTGGTGAGATTGTAAGATGGGAATGAAGGCTTCGTCTTTTATGGTGCGTCAGTCGTTGTAGCGGCTTAGTGAAAAGCTCTCTTCATTCCGTCTTTTTGTCTCGAACTTTAAACGGGCCATGTTCTCAGTTTGTCAAAAGGGAGAGTAATTTCGTCGGATGAATTTTTTGTTCTAGAAACAACAACCACAAAACAAAAACAAAAAAACATTACCCATGGCAACAGCTATGCGATAGCTGTGGTGTGGTGTGCTGTATTCATTGGCAGGTTGAGAAACAAAAAGCGTGGCGAATCCCCCGGATTCCTTTATGGCTTGGATGCCAATTCGGTTGCGACGTTGTCTAATGAGAAGGCCACAGAATGAATCACAAAGCAAGAAGCGTGAACATGATCCGCCGACGAAAACCCGGCCTTCCTTACGTTGTCGAAGTCTACACTCGTTGGGAGCTTAAGAACGCAAGGCGTTTCTTACTATGTTGAATTGTCTCGCGTAACAAATCGGCATTGACGTTCTCAGTGGCTGACGCTGCAATCCTTACATCACACGATCACGTGGGTACCCTCATTTCTCGGTCGTCCTGTTATCGCGCAGTCCCGCTAAAGAAAGAGAGAAAAAGAGAGATCTCGAAAGTTGCGCGATACACTTTCCCCGTTTCCACTACTCGGCTCACAACAAGCTCAAGATGCTCTCCCGCCTACCGAACCAGGCAGAAACAAAAACCATAGAGGAGAGGCGACCGACGAAAGAGTGCATGCATCCCGATAACACGGCGGACCACAATGTTTCTTCCTTCTCGAGACTCGAAACCACGCTGTCGGTCTCCGTCATTAACCCCGAGTCTCATCTCACGGACGCGTCGTTACGCCGGCTTGCACAAAGAACTTGATGGAAACGACTCCCACGGGTCCGTCGTCGACGTCGCCGTCGAGCGTTCCGCCACGTCGGCAACCCCCCGCGGCGAAACGATATCCTGCGAGGGGCCACGTCAGCTTCGAGGGCGTCCAGACGGGCCTCTTGAGATGTGTCCGGACCATGATGGATCCCGATGCTCGGCGGTGCCATTCGTGCTTTCTTTTAGAAGGATGCGCCGTCTGTATGTGTATGGGCGTATGCGTAATTGTGTAAATGTGTGATTGTGGGTATGGGTGTGTGTTGGGGGGGGGGGGGGGGGTGACACGTTGTGGCACTGGTGTTTCGGGAGGAGTCTGCGTTTTAATTGATCGGTCGGGATAGACATGGTTGACGTCAATTCTGCGAGAGTGTGTGGTCGGTTGAGATGTCCCGGTCTGAGATGTGGATTGAAATGGGACCCGATTTGTTTCAGGTGCCGAGGAGCACGTGATTTCTGCGACTGTTCGGAGGAATGTTTTTGGGATTGCTTAGGTGTAAACGTCATTTAAGGCTGTAGGGCACCTTTGTGTGACCGCGTCTTGTTGTTGTTGTTTTTGTTGAGACACTTGGTAACTTTATGGCACGGTATTTGCTTTTTAACCTTTGTCTTGCGCCACGTCAAAGAGCGTCTGCAGGCTCGAGATTAAATCTCGGTATCTGTCTTTGGATTTCTATAGTCTTGACTCCATCATTAGCTGCTGCGTGTACCTCTTCATAAAAAAGTGGCCCTACTCTTAGAAAAGCACTGTGGCAACTTATTAAAGATTATAAAGTTAAAAACAATAAATATCAGAAGGTCAATGTCCCAATTTCAGCAGTTTGGAAGCCAACGTTTCGTTCTTTTTGGTCACCGCCTTTGTCTGAATGATAAGTGCTCTGAATAATTCAATACACTTACAACTTCTCTGCAGAAACAATCTTAGAGAATACCAGTGTAACTTAATTTATAGAAATTAATTTTTTTTTTATTTTCGAGGAGCCTTTTTTATGTAGGATACAGTCAAGGGTCGTTAACGTCGGCGCGAACGTGTTTATATTGAAATAATTAGACCCATGTTTCATTGTGGTACGTGGTTCACATGAATCTGTCAACAAACGCGTCACGCGACACAACACGTCACGTTACGTGACCACGTCGTGTGACAACGTCGCGTAATTGTAATAAAGTCACGCCGATAACGCCTTTCATGTCACTTTTTTATGCCGCTTTTTTGCGCAGGTCTTTTCTCATACACCGACGCGCGGCGCGCTGTTTACAAACACATCGTGAGGGTGGCGCATGCCCAGGAGGAGTGTGGGCATGAGCGACCGCTCTCGCCATGTTTCCAACATTGCGACGCAAGCTGTGCGTTCGCTAACCGAAGCTGCTGCTACGTTTCTAGCTTCTGTTTTCTCTGTCGTTTTCTTGTTATTAGTTATGTCCGACTTTTGGCGCTCGCTGCCAGAGCCCGAGGAGCGGCGATACTGCGAGAAGCTGCGTTGACGGCGTTGCCTTCGAGCATCCCTATACGCCGTGAACAAAGAGCGCTGACTCTCCGACGCCAAGTTGATCAAGTTGCTGCCGCCAACCTCAATGGCGCACGTTGTCGCCTACCTGGTCTTTGCGCCGAGCTAATTTACGGCCGACACGGTGCAAGCATACCAGTCTCTCGATTCCTACACTTGCTTCGAGGTAAGAACTGGTTGAGCGCTATGCTTGCGAATATATCGGGAGTTGTTCGTGTCGGAAATTTAACTGCACTTTTTTACACAGGCTCGGTACGGGACTGGCAGCTTTGAACGCGTCAAGGCGTCGCGTAGTTCGTCGTCCGAGCCAAGGTGATGCCGTCGCAGTTGGCAGCTGTTACACCCCACGATGCCACGGTGTAGCGAGCAACCGAGGAACTCTTGGGCGGCAACGTGCGTGCAAACAACGTAGGAACCAAGTCCAGGTGGCCTAGATCTGATGACAGTTTTCCTATGCATAGGAGTGCCTCAGTGCTGGGAACAAAGATTGCAGTGGATGTTACGCACTTCCCTCCAATCAAAGCTTGCCACACAAACGGTCATCCGTGCGTGGCGACTATTTTTTGCGATCCACACAGATTACTCATTTTTTGCGTCAGTCAGCGTCCGCCAGGAACTCGTAAAAGCTTATTGCACTACATTTGCAGTACCTTTGGGCACAAGCAACAGCCAAACGGTTTTGCGGCATGCCTAAATGCCGTGTCGCACACGCAAAGCGCCCGCTGTTTTTCCCACACCTCGCCCGCCTGGCCGATCAGTTGCGTTGGCAGCGTCGCCGCAACTCAGTCGCGTCAATCCCGCGCGTCTGTGATATTGCGATTTTTAAAAGCCGTATTCTCTAATAAACTGTTATGAATGACAAGGCCGGTAATTAACTTTCACCAAGAATGAAGCACTTCCGTTGATACCAGTCTTTGGTAAGTTACTTTTAAAAAGTAATTCGTTACAGTTACAGTTACTTTCAGAAAAAAAAGTAGCGAAGTTACCGGTGCAGTTACCGCAACAAAAAAGTAACTCGTTACAGTTACAGTTACTTTTAAGAAGTAACGACGTTACTTTTCAGTTTCTTTTCTATAACACAAAAAAATTAGAAAAAGCTAGAAAACACCCCTCACCAAGTTTTATTGCATAAAATTAAGAAGTACGCTTTTCACTTCATATTCTAACTTAGCAGCAGTTGCTTCTCAAAATTAGTGTTTGAAAGTTTCCACGCCAGAGTAATGGTACAAATCAAAATACGAAACATGCGCAGTGCGGAGTAGTGGCGCTAATCAAAATACGAAACATGCGCAGTGCGGAGTAGTGGCGCTACTCAAGATACGAAACATGCGCAGTGCGGAGTAGTGGCGCTACTCAAGATACGAAACAGGCGCAGTGCGGAGTAGTGGCGCTAATCAAAATACGAAACATGCGCAGTGCGGAGTAGTGGCGCTACTCAAGATACGAAACATGCGCAGTGCGGAGTAGTGGCGCTACTCAAGATACGAAACAGGCGCAGTGCGGAGTAGTGGCGCTAATCAAAATACAAAACATGCGCAGTACCCTCCGCGTGTATTGATTCACGTTTGAGTCACCGGATTAAAAAGCGTTTGCGCAGAAAAAAAAAAAAGCCACAACATAGATAGTGCTTCAAGAGACTAAGATGTAAGTGTTCTGTCACAAAGTACAAGCGCGTGCGTAAAGATAACTAGATTTTTTTCCTCAAATCTACACGTCGCTATATTCGGGTCGCGACTCGCGAGAAAGAAAGTATTCGCAAGTTTGTGCAAGGCCAACTTGACACTCGAAATGTCCGAACAGACGATTTGTAAAGTGCGAGGATTAGCTAAATTGTACTCGTTCAGTGATATATTATTCATAGAAAGTTGGAAAGTAACGACAAAAGTAACTTCGTTACTTTCATCGTTACCTCAAAAAAAAGTAATAGAACTACAGTTGCAAGTTATATTTTTAAAAAGTAACTCGTTACAGTTACAAGTTAATAAAAAAGTAACTAAGTTACAGTAACGCGTTACTAGTAACGCGTTACTACACAAGACTGGTTGATACGTTGTGTGTTGTCTCCATTTTTACGAGTCTTCCTTTTTCCTCCTTGTTTTAGGTTCAATTATGTCGTGTGCAATAGGATGAAGCATAAAGTGACCATGATGTCATGACTTTGTTACCATTCGAGATGCGCAAACACTAAAAGCCTGGTTCAGACAGTTGCGTTTGACTGCGTTGCGGCTACAAGAAACCAGGACATCCCTGCTACTTATATCGCTTGCCAAGATGATTCCTTGAATGGGATACCACGTTTCATACGAAGCACGGATGTGCCGGTGACTCGCTTTCGGTTCTCGACGCAACGCAGTCAAACGCACTCAAACGCAAGTGTCTGAACCGGCCTTAATTTTTTTTTTTATGACGTTATAGTAGAAAAAATGAAAGACAGCCGTTGAGATGCGGCAGTATTTACCTGAACTGGCAGCCAAACCAAAGATCTCGTCCGCGCAACGTCTGCTTAAAACCATACGATAAAATCCTTTTCCCCTGTGGAGGTTGTGTCACAGACGACGAGGAGGTCGGAAAGCGCGAGCGCTGAACTCGGGACACGCGCGGCACATGTTTCTTGAGACACCAACGGAACGGCTCGGCGACGGCATCGGGCGATGCGAACTGCAGTCGCATTCCGCTTTTAAATACTTGAAAATATACTTATGCGTGAAACCTTACTTCTGGTCTCCACAGCCCTGTCTGTGTGCGAAATATAAAAGGATACGAGGCCAATCCCTGGCAGCGCACATCATTTGGCCAATACTTGAATTACTCTGGCAAAAGGGTCTAATAGATGCAATCGCTTACCAATATTAACTATTACATGGTTTCTATCGATGGCCGAGCTTATCCATCGGCCAACATATATTGGACGAGCAGTGGAATAGACTAGCAAATGTCAGCTTGCCAGTAATATTTGCTTGCTACCATTGAAAAAAAAAAAAACTGCCGTAAAATGGTTTCGAATAACCTAGACAATTCAGGGGGTTAAGTAATCCTTAAAATTACAAACAGCGCAACGACACGGACAGAGTAAAAGAAGGCAGACAAGGCTACCACACGCAAGTGACTTTAGAAGGACGTGACCTCTATTTTTTGTATACTTTCCTTTCCGTGACTCGTTTGATTGTGTCACATGCAATGTTTATACTCGATGTCAGCACAAATATTGTAAATCAACTCTGATGATTGTCTATCTTTTTTTTTTTAAGTTGTCCGTGGCGTCGCGCTGATTGTACTTTTAATAAAATGGTCAACGTTGGCCCGCCAGTATGAAACGCGGGAAAGCCCAAGGTTGGCCCCCTTTCCCCGAGCGCGTCAGTCGCCTCCATCGCCTCCGTCGTACGCGCCCAAAGCGGCCGTTTACGTCGACGAAACACAACCCTCCCACGGGGACACCGGAGCTCTACTTGGCGTGCATGAGCCGAGTCGGTCGAACCAAATGCGGCTCTAACACGCAAAGTGGCGACGGAACCCAACGGCTCGTGTACCATCGCCTCCGCGCCAGGGATGCCGGAGCGACGCGTGCCCCTCGCACTTAGGCTTAGTAAGAAGCAGGGGGACTTAGTCTCTGTTTTCCATTTTAAGCCCCGCGAGCCATCGACGCACGCACGCACGCACGCACGCTGCCGGCGATGTTCGCGTGCCCGAATATTAGGCGCGCTCTCGGCCGGAGAACCGTCAAGGAGCATAGCAGAAATGGTATATACATAGAAAAAAAGAAAACAAAATGGGCGAGGTTTCGATTGTACGCTCATATCTAAGAACGCGCGAGCGTGTGTGCGCCGTCGAAGAGACCCGAGCCTTGAGTTTTAGGCACGGAAACCGTCCTTTTTTTTCTGCGAGGATCTTCGGGGGCTGAAGAGTAGGTGGTGTTGATTTCGTATGCGCGAGCTTCTTTTTTTTAGAGCGATGTCGAAAACTCGACCAGATTGCTTTTCGTTATTTTTCGCGTTTCCTTTTCTTTCTCTCTCTCTCTCTCACGAGTATGCACCACATGTTCTAGCGTCTCTCTACTTTTGCGGACCGTAAATGTAAACAAATTGTCCAGTGCCTTTTTTATTTAATATTATTATTATTTTTTGTTTGGTCGCACAAAGTTTTTTGCAGTGGCGCTCGATGAAACGAGAGGTGCTTGCGCCCTCGAGACAAACTGTCGTCAAATAAATGCGCATCGCAGTTTTGATGCTCTTTGAGTATTCATTTAGTGGAGATCGTAGCTGAGGTTGCTTCGGCTGACCGCATGATGACAGCGAGGATCTGCAGCCCTTCGCCAATGTGCGAATAATTCATTTCGCAGTTTTTCGCAGGCGATAAGACAGCGCGCACTTTATGCGCTATGATCCAGCTGACGTATTGCTTACAACACCGAGGCCACTGTGGGAAAAAGGAAGCCCACAGATCATTTCACAAAAATATAGTCTGCTGTCAAAGGCACGGGCGCCAGCGCGGGGCTTTGGAAAGTGCCAGTGTTTCTTATGTGCGAGATATTCAATCGGTCGAATTCGTCCGCCGTGTACACACGTGTGCATTTGAGCACCGTGAGCATCCTGGTGATACGAAACGTTCGTCCAGGTTGTCCGCATGTTAAATCATCTCTGGCCATTTCCACCGCGAGGCAGCGAAGTGTAATCGGCCACATGAGCGGCGCTCCACCGCCTATAAAAGTCCGGTGCAGAATTATGCGCGGAGAGTCGCGTAGATTGCGGCGGGTAGCGATCACAGTCAATAAATCACCACGCGTTGAACCAGTGCGTTGTGTCATTCACTGAGGCAAGTAGCAGCGAAGGAAACTCAAAAGTTTTTACTGAGGGACATTTGTAAATGCATACCTCTACCAGAAGTTTTACTGTGGTGTATATTTTTCATTCTCGAAGCTATAGATTTATAAAAGGCAGAACGGTATATCGCATTTTATTTCGCGACTCCTTCGAAGAAGGTCAAAAAAAAAAAAAAAGTGAGCAAGCCAACCAGGACGTATCTGCGGCTATCCATCTTCCAAAATGCTGCTGCAACGTGTATTTGAGACGTGGCTTCGCTTTGCGCCTCAGTTGCATGCGCTTGTGTCACTTGCTTTGGTAGAGTTAGAACACTACGGAAACTATAGCTTGTCACGAGAACGTAGCACAATCTATTTCACGCCGGCTAATGTTCACCGCAAACGAAGTCTACTCCGAATCGCACGCGAGGAGCATTATTGGGCCTGCCCTTGTCACACGGGCACATTTAACTGCAGTTACGTTAAGCCACAGTTAAGGTACGTTTATACTCTAACGTAACATCGACGGGCGCGGCGTAGCGCAGCGCGCACAGATACTGATTGGTCGCACATATCGAGTTCCTGGTTGCCGGCCAATGAAAGGCGCGCGTTCAGCGCTACTCTGCGTTCACTGCACTCAACGTCGGAGTATAAACAGCCCTTTAGCGCACAATTTTCGCGGACAACATTCTGCGGCTATGCAGTCAAAGATATGAGCGAATGTGCGCTTAAGCATCTTGAGATCCCATCAAAGCAGTGCACGCGCGCTCTTCACTTATCCTGAAATAGCTGCCCGAGAGTACAGCGCGGGGACTGTGGTGCCGCGTAACAGCAGTTAGAGCTTTAACTGCTGCCTAACAGCAGTTAAAACTGAGTTAACCGAGGTCAACGTTATTAGATTAACTCAGTTACGGAACTGTTCATAGACGCTGGACGCTGCATGCACGAACAGTACCTCCCCTCACTCACCACGACTCGCCAAGATTCGCTCGACGCGCCGCCGGACGGCTGCTTTGGTAACTGAATCGGGATACGTTCGTTTCAACGTCACTAGAAACGTAAAAACCAACGAAAAAAACTCTTTTTGTAGTAACTTTTATTGGAGATTAGTACAAAATGGGGGCGGGTGATGTTTTCTAAACTTTTTAGTTTTCAAGGCTTTGCAGCACAATTAATATTGTTTTTATACAACCATGCCTCAGCGGGGATTTCAGGTAGCGCTTCCCGACCTAGGCGCATATTAACTGTGGGACCCCTGTAACCCGATTGAAGCCAAAAATAGATGTCACGTGAAGTTCCTCGAGTGACCGCTGCGGGAGAAATGGCGGCGTTGTGATCGCCATTTGGCGCTTCAGCTGTGCTCTTTAGAATGCACAGTTATGAAACGAAAATATAGATGGCGCTTCGAACGACTCTAGGCTAGAGTGCCTTCATACACACGCGCGCTTTTGCTTGAGTGGTGACATCTCAGCCATTTTTACGCCCAATCGTTTTTTTATGCATTTTGAAGTACGCGCAATCCGGTGTCAATCAGCTCGAGCGCGTAGCTTTGGCTAATGCATAGACGCCATTTTAGCGCCCAGGTCACGCAACGAGTGCGCGAGAGCGTCACGCGCTGAACATTCAGTGCAACAATGGATGTCTTCACCCTGAGACAGACAGACATGTAGGCACCCTACTCTAGGCGGATTGAGGTGAGTGAGGGGGGGTACCCGCTTCCGCGGGAGTTCCACAACTGAGGTAATCTAGTAACGTTGACCGAGGTTAAAGGCTGGTTCACACGTCTGCATTGGTTGCGTTCGCATGCAACGAAAACGACTGTAACTACAAATTCACCGGGACAAGTGTTCGCCGTACACAGCATGGCAAGCGATGCAAGGGGTAGCTTCGCGAAGCAATCCATGAGTCACGGTTGTGGCGGTGTTTTGGTCGTTACGGTCGTTTCAGTTGTATGCGAGCACAAACGTTTCGAATGTGTAGATCAGCCTTAAGGGTGCCCATGTAACAGCGGTATGAAACGTCCTGTTTTCGTTTTCGACAGTCATACGCGAGAACTTGTTCTGAGCACGTGCTGTAAACAAGGCGCTTGACAATGGCGTCACGTGCCCATTCATCAAACAAATTAGACGTTCGTGTTTGGACAGTTTAAGGTCGGTCTGCCTTTGATGAACGGCGAGAGGGATCGGTGGCCAAGTGGTTTAGCGCATACCAGCTCGGAGCACGTAGAGCGAAAGCTCCCGCTGCAGAACCCAGGATGCTGGGTTCAGTTCCCACCCCTGTCCGTTTCGATCCGGATGAGCATAGAACCGGCGTGCGGTCGTGTGTCACTATCGCGTGGTGCAGGCGAAAAACCCCAGGCTAGCGGCTGTACCCCACCGGCTAAATTGTTCGTCAACAGCCGAGTGACAAATCGCTCGTTGAGGCAGACTAACTTCAAGGCTGTATAAACATGCCTACAGCCCATTATTGTTTATTGTACGGCGACTTTTTATTTTGGAGATGAGGAATTTAGTTGATGTAGTATTACTGCTAGCCTACTAGCCTGGGGCCAGTAGCGATACACGACCGAACGCCGGTACGATGCTAATCTAGATAGAAACGGGGCAGGGGTGGCGATTGAACCCAGGATCCCTGGGTTATGTTGCGTGAGCTTTCACTCCACGAGCTCCAAGCTGCGTGGGGGCGCCGATCCCCCTGTATACGTGGGAGAGCTTGCGCTAAGCATGTGCTATGCGCAACGCGCTTAACAATGGCGTCACGAGCATACCGACCAGAGATGTTGATGATGATGATGGTAATAATAATAATGATAATAATAATAATAATAATAATAATAATACTATAATAATATTAATAATAATAATAATATATCCCTATTGGCTCAGAATAGCCACGGCATCGTTGATATATCAAAGGAAGGTGCAAAGAGCACTTGGCAAAGACCCGCTGGTACAAATGTCCCCGCTAGTCACGACTGAACCACTCGTATAGCACCGAGTCGCCGTGTTTAAGGTGCGCAAATATGTGGATAGACGACGTTTCCCGCAGTTGCCGCACGCTGCCTCCGCGAGGAGCACAAAACCGTTTCTGGCCCGAGGCGCATTTCGCGTCGAAGAAAGAGAGTCGAGACTCTCACGCGGAGGAAACAAATAACGCGCGAGACGTCGACAAAAGCGAGCGCACAAAAGAGAAGAAATCCAGCAAGGTCCCTAAATAGGCGTAACTGTTGCTGCCGGCGTGAATCGATAGTTCGTCCGCGTAATGACTCCCCGCTCGGCTGTTTCTTTTCGAGGGGCTCGCGCGAACTAGGAAAAAAAGAAAGAAAAAATAAAAAAAAGAAACGGTAACACTCAATTATCGTGACAGCGTGTTTTATTTCGTCCGTTCGGAGAACGGAGAGGAAAACCGTTCCATGTTTAAACGGCACGCCACCAACACAAAATAATGGGAACACCCGTGCGTACTCTTCCATTGTTTGGTGGCGTCCGTCGTAGCCCCATTCCCGCTTTTGTCTGCATAAGCGTCTCACTAGTGCGCGTTCGTGCAATCGCTTCAACGTGGTGCGCGCCAACCTTATAAACACTAACAACAACAACAAAAAAAAAAACGCAGAACGTTGCGAGTCTTAAGCATGGTATTAGCTCTTCACAGTCACTCTCAGTCGCACTGCAATCTCAGCCGTACCGCAATCTCAGTCGCACTGCACCGGCTAAATATTTTGACAAAATATGGAAAGTAGGCGCAAGTTGGTACACGGTTACAACGTAAACAAAAAACAGTTCCTCTTTTTTTTGCGTTTTTACCTAGTGAATGTTTTTCGTCAGAGTAATCTAGTGTTCTCGTACCTCTAAGACAACCCACCTCCCTGCTGTCTAAGTTCAGGGCGTTCCATCAAAAAAAAAAAAAAAAACGTATTTTTTTTTTGTTTTTTGTTTTGTTCCGGGTAAATAAACTGTGCATCGCAAAAAGCTCAAGTTTCGTGAGAACGTGACGCTAGCGGCTGGTTTAGAACACCAAAGTTTGAGAGCGCGACGTTACCTGGATCAAAAGATAATTAAGAAAAAAGACATCTCTCTGTCAGCCGATGTTCACCTATGCCTAATAACGTCAAAAGAAGAATTGACATTCTGGACGATTGTAGGATTGATATCAATAAAAAACACCTCAGCAAAAAATACAATATTGTTTTCTTTCTTCCTTGCGAGTTCTTTTTTTTTTTCTTTTTTCAGGGAAATGGGTTAAGGCCGGTTCAGACACTTGCGTTTGAGTGCGTTTGACTGCGTTGCGTCGAGAACCGAAAGGGAGTCACCGGCACATTTGTGCTTCGTATGAAGCGTGGAATCCAATTCAAGGAATCATCTTGGCCCGTGTTATAAGCAGCATGGATGTCGTGGTTTCCCGCTGCCGCAACGCAGTCAAACGCAGTCAACCGCAACTGTCTGAACCAGGCTTTATTGTCACGCCGGGGAGGCACGCGGAGGCAGTTGAAACAAGAAGGCCAGTGGAGGATGAGAATAAAGGAATATATATTTACAAAAGAAGAAAGTAAAAAAAAAAAAGATAACTAGAAGTAGTGCCAGGCAACGTTATTAAGGTTTGTTCACACGATGCATCTTTTAGGCGCGCAACAGTTTCGCGACACTCAAGTTTCGCGAAATGTGCTCGTTCACACGTACCGCTTCACGTGCAACAACGATGACGTTTAGACTCGCGAAAATGGTTTCGGTGTTGACCATAATGTGGCGCTCCGAATCAGATCGCTATTTATCTGGGGACCTGCTTTGCGCATTTTATGCAGTCAATTCAATTCAATACTTGGAGCGATCTCGCATGTGCGCAAAGCCGATTGAGGCGGCAACCTGTACGTGCAGGACATGTGCCGGCGCCGAGCCCGTACGCAGCCAATTCATTGCCAAAGCTCCTATCAATGCACATGGTATTCATAGAAACGCTACGTGTCCAATCTGGTTACTTCTCGGCGCCCATGTCTGCCCCGATTTTACTGTGCACTGTTTCAGAGAGCGCAAATGATTTCACGTTCGAATGTAAACAAAGCAAACTTGGTTTCAGTTTATACCCCTGTTACATGGGCACACTTAACTGCGGTTAGGCTAAGCCACAGTTAGCGTACAATACTTGCGGACAACATTCTGCGGCTATGCAGTCAAAGCTATGGGCGAACGTGCGCTTGAGCATTTTGAGCACCCATCGAAGCAGTGCACGCGCGCTCTTCACTTCTTCTGAAATAGCTGTCTGAGAGTATAGTGCGGTAACTGTGGTGCCACGTAACAGCAGTTAAAGCGTTAACCACGGTTAAGGGTGCCCGTGTAACAGGGGTATTATCCAGTGGTATCGTCGCGACAACAACGCTATGAGCACTATTCTAATCTCGCCAACTCCCCCTAATTGTCTTCGTCCATCGCTGGATTGTTTTTCCGATATGCTACTCACTTTTCCTTCAGTGGTCCTTGACGTGCTTGCGGAAGCGCCGGCAGTATCCATCGTTCGTGGTTTCGGTTTTTTCGCATTTGGCTCGGCTACAACACCGGCAGTGAAGTGGTCTTCTCAAACAGCTCGCTCCCCCCTCAAAGGCCACGTGAGAGCGTTTCTGAGCGGCCATTGGCGGCGCCCTCAGAGTGATTGACAGGACTCGGCAAAGTTTCAGCAAAAGCTCGCTCCAAAAGCGAGGTGTGCGCGCAACTTTTTTTAGATGCGCGCGTCCTTTTCGGACTCGTTCAGACGGCGCAACCATTTCGCGAAACTACATTTCGCGACACTAGATGCGCGAGAAAAATGCACCGTGTGAACAAGCCTTTAGATTAACTCAGTTACGGAACTGTTCATAGACGCTGCATGCACGAACAGTACCCCCCCTCACTCACCACGACTTCGCCCAGATTCGCTCGACGCGCCGCCGGACGGCTGCTTTGGTAACTGAATCAGGATACGTTCGTTTCAACGTCACTAGAAACGTAAAAACCAACGAAAAAACTCTTTTTGTAGTAACTTTTATTGGAGATTAGTACAAAATGGGGGCGGGTGATGTTTTCTAAAATTTGTAGTTTTCAAGGTTTTGCAGCACAATTAATATTGTTTTTATACAACCATGCCTCAGCGGGGATTTCAGGTAGCGCGTCCCGACCTAGGCGCATTTTAACTGTGAGGGTATTTCGCGGCGCGTCCGCTAGGGAGACGGGGGTGGAACCCCTGGAACCCGATTGAAGCCAAAAATAGATGTCACGTGCAGTTCGTAGAGTGACCGCTGCGGGAGAAATGGCGGCGTTGTGATCGCCATTTGGCGCTTCAGCTGTGCTATTTAGAATGCACAGTTATGAAACGAAAGTATAGATGGCACTTCGAACGACTCTAGGCCAGAGCCGTTTATACTGAGAGAGTTTGGCCAATGGGCGGAGCTTGTTGGCCGCTAGAACAAGCGGATTTCGCGATAACACAATATGGCGTTACTTCTTTGTCTTGTTCATTCCTGAGAAATCGCGTAGAGTTCCTATGAGTCAGAGCCTCAATATGGCGGACGGAAGTAGTCATCCCCCGGTTGTCAGACTACGCTGCTGTGGTTGTCAGGCTGTCAACATCTCCTTAAGAAGGCCAAACTCTCTCAGTATAAACGGCTCTGCTCTAGGCGGATTGAGGTGAGTGAGGGGGGGTACACCCCTCCACGGGAGTTCCACAACTGAGGTAATCTAGTAACGTTGGTGCCAGGCAACCGTTATGACGCTTACAGTCTATATGTCCTAGATATAAAAAATAACGTCTCCGTGTAACCGTCAATAAGTAAGTCCCAGTCTCACTGGTAAGTCCCCAGTCGAGTCACTCACGAACACTTGCTCGTGGTTGGTGGCTGGGCGCTAAGCGCTCGGATGCCGGACTTGCGGAGCGATGTCCCAGGCTGAGTCCCGTTCCTTGGAGCGTAGCCGAGGCTTGCTTGATGCGTCACCGAGATCTCGTTCCTTGGCTCGGTGCGTCGCCAAGACCTCGTTCCCTTGCCCGGTGCGTCGCCGAGACCTCGTTCTCTTGCTCGGTGCGTTGCCGAGAGCTCGTTCCCTGGCTCGGTGCGTCGCTGAGACCTCGTTCCCCGGCTCGGTGCGTCGCCGAGACCTCGTTCTCTTGCTCGGTGCGTTGCCGAGAGCTCGTTCCCTGGCTTGGTGCGTCGCCGAGACCTCGTTCCCCGGCTCGGTGCGTCGCCGAGACCTCGTTTCCTTGCCCGGTGCATCGCCGAGACCTCGTTCTCTTGCTCGGTGCGTCGCCGAGACCTCGTTCTCTTGCTCGGTGCGTTGCCGAGAGCTCGTTCCCTGGCTCGGTGCGTCGCCGAGACCTCGTTCCCCGGCTCGGTGCGTCGCCGAGACCGGATGCTCCAGCCAATTCGAAAGGATCCCAACCGCTTCTGCTCCTCGAGCCCACTCCTTCACTTCGTCTTCTTTCCTCCTAGTGTGAATGGGGTATTCTTGTTTCGAAGATATTAGGCTTAGGTAAACGTCAGCTTGTTGAGAAATTCTGTTTTTCTGCATTATCCTTTGATCCAGGTAACGTTGTGTTCTCAAACTGTCGTGTTCTATGCCAACCGCTCACGTCCGACACTCACGAAGTTTGAGCTTTCTTTGATTTATAGTTTATTTACCAGGGCCAAAAAACACGGTTTTCTTTTCACGGGAACTCCATGCATAATAAATTTCAAGTTTGTTTTTTGTTCCTTACTCTCTGAATCCCCGGCATACTCTAATAGCGTCCTATGTTTTATGGAGCTGCATTAGGTGGCGCAAATCGGCAACGTCGGGCTAAAGGCTACAATGTGTACAAACAACAGTGGAAGACTACGGTGCTACCAATGTTAGGCGTGTGTTATGTGGTAAGTTTAAAGGGGCTATGCAACAATTTTTTTACTTTGCGCAAATACTGCTTAGAACGGATCCCTGACGTTAATGACCTATGAAACACGCGTTCGTTTTTCACCCCACGCAATAGAAGTCCCAGAAAAAATAAAGAAAAACGAGCAGCGTTCACGCCCTCAACTCGCAGCCAGAACAAGCGGCCACGTGATTTGGAGCCGATTATATGCCGCCAATGTTGATCATAGCCACGCGCTGGGGTTGGAAAAGCACAGGACACGCGCTGAGTTCCAGAGATTGTTATGGCTCGGCTATTGTCGTCGTTCCAGCGATTGGACGCGGGCCACTACCCGAATGCTTCTCGAGCTATCAATTATCACGAGCCCAACTCGAGTGCCCACGCAATGCTCGGGTCCAATCTATGAACCGCATTCAAATATCGTCATTGGGGTGTACTGTGATCCCCACTTTACGTCATCAAATTTTGCAAAGGAGAGATTGAATGAAAATGATCGCTTTTGCCCTTGAAATTACACCGCAACAAAAGAGTTTCTTGGCCAGTGGCATTGCATGCGTGTATCCTTGAGTCCCACTAGTGCCAGTAAGCTCGTGTAAAATGAAAAACATTCCAATTGAATATCGTTGCACAGCTCCTTTAATCGATCTTCGCTTTCCGCGTCCCAATATCGAAAGCGCGACAGTGTCTTTCGGAAGGTTTGTGGCAGCGAATATATATATATATAAACGAAGAAGAAAAAGAAAGCGCTTATGCGCAGTCGGTAGACCGTGAAAAAAAATACAAAAAAGATAGAGATGTAGAAAGAACAAGATGAAAATAAAAATAAAAGAGTGATACAAACAAATCAAGTAAATAAAGCAGTAAAAAAAGGGAACCCGGTTGAGGACACGAGCTTATATGAAGCTGTTTATTGGGTGTTTTATATTCAATATATTGTTTCCATTGATATCGTTTTTTTGGGTGTGTTTTTGTTGCGGTCGTGTCACCTGTCTCTTGTTAGCCGATGCGACAATCGCTCTTTCAAGGGCCGTCTTAGAATTTGCTCGACATACGGCCGAAATTGGTATTAAAAATGCATTTTCCTGTGTGTGGGAGCAATATATTTGCTTTTCTCTTAGCTCTGTGCTATCTAAATTGCCCTGTACTATACTCCGTTTCACCTTATGTTGTACCGCAGCGAAGGCTAGAAGCGCGAGCTCCTTGCGTTGGCAGCTGCCCTTGGTGCACGAGAGGTTGTGCCGCCGAGGTATGCCATAGAGCAAGGAGCTCGCGCTTGTAGGCTTTCCTGCGGTACAACACAAGGTGAAACAGAGTATAGTTAATGAGAAAAAGCAGCAACAGCGATGATGTACGAAATTTTATAAGGAATGCAGTTTAGGTTGAATGCAATTTTTAATGTTGTCTTTTTTCTGCTTACATATAAAGGCGCAAACACTTTTTATATAGAAGCTGCGCCCTCCCGTATGCGGACGCTTTCTTCACACTTTACGGAGCTCAAGTTTAGCTATTAGTTTAAAAAAAAAAGAAACGATAGTTTTTATTTTAAAAACACATCCATTTTACGGTTTGTACTTCTTTGTCCCTAATCAGAAAAAATGCAGATCTTGTGGAACCGCGCATTATTTCTTTCTCTCACTCTCTCTGTATTCACAGCGGCGCATTGCGACGACAGCGGTGTCAGATTGTGCCACTTTCAAGAAATGGCAGACATTAACACAAAAGCGGACATCCTGCTTCTCTGTTTACAGCTTTAACTGGCTGCTTGTCATTGTTACTGCAGAAAAACAAATTTAATTTTTCTGATTCTGCTTCCACTCTGTGTCTTTACTAATAACAAAATCATTTTTTTACTCCGAAATACTCCAGAAGCCGGGAGACATCATAACTTCATAACATCATAACGTCACAACGTGATAACGTCTAGCCTCCCGCATGGGAGGTCAAACGTTTACTGAAGTTGTTTTGTTCGTTCTGTGAAGTCGGCGTACTTCTTTCAGTTGTAACCGCAAGTGCTGAAATTTTGTTTTATTCTAAACGCGAACTGTGCCTTCCTGGTAGAGTCTGAGATTTCGGCAATGTCTACATTCTTGATGCAGTACGAAACACTCGGATAAGGTTTATCCTCTGATACCCTGTACACCAGTGGCTTCTTTAATGCCTTCCTTACAAAAAACAACAACAAACAAGTTATATTTTTGTACGTGATCGGGACTCGTGCAGGGATTTTTTTTAGGCATTCTTTATAACATTATGGGCAGTCTATCGTAATATACCTTACTCTATAAACAATTGCAAGCATGGTGACTCGACTAGTGCCCCATGCGTGCAAGCACGTGCAGCTGGCGCATGAACATAGCTTTGGCAAGCTTATAATTGCGCGGGCTTGTCCTCGCGAGTAGAGAGAGACGTGGCGGTGGCCAGAAACCTTGCTAGAGCAATCGTTTATAGACCGAAATCTCTCTAAGCGTTCCACGCATCCGTGACGCCGCCTTAACTGTAGTTTGCAGGGAGAAGGTGCCAGTGCCCGAGACCGCTCATGCCGTTAGAGCTCTGCCCTAGCCTCCTATATACTGACAAAGCCTGGCAGATTGCCACGAGAAGCGGCCGCCCAAATGGAAAAGGTGGAGCGGCAAACAACGGATGAGAGAAGAGCCACGTGAATGGCGCCCCGCTGCGGCGAGACGCCGAAACACACTTTTCCCGAGCGAACAAGTGTGTTTCGGGTCCTCGCCGGTGCAAAAGCTGTGCGCTGAAGTCCAGGTTCTCCGAAAAAATGGCTCTTTGATGCTCTGTGCTACCAGATCCTCGCGCTCCAAATCTGCGACCGGGCACTCTATGGCTGCGTCGTCGAACTGCCAGGCTATGGCTCTGCTCACGCAGAGCCCCAGCGGGGTTGACGCGCGTGCAGGAAGACTGCAGTTTGCGCGATGCATGGTTACAGCAGTGGTGTAGCGAAACTGGCCGGCGACATCGGTCTATTAGTTCCCCCAAAATTAAATCAACAGCAAAGCGCAAAACTTAACGATTCATACGCGCCGCAAACCGCACAAGGGTTCCTTCGCAAGGCGCGCACAGAGCGCCATCTTCTCAGCTGTTCTATCGCGTGATCTGTATATCGATAAGCCGAATTGCAAAGAAAGAAAGAAACAAATAAAACTATACACGAAAATAAGACAAACCTGAGATTTAGTGAAACGATGTCCCAAGTTTCGCGCACGTACAAAATATATATGTATCTATGGTTCTTCGTGGCGCTTATTTCTGTCCCCTTTTAGGACGCCATCAATAAACAAGAAGAACAAAATCGAAAATGTAATTTATTTTGGTATTTTGCTCGCTTTAATGTGTGTCATCTGCCCCGTTTATTTTTTTTATTTGTTTTATGGACATGTAATGCGCGTTGTGTACAAATGAGTAAATACGGTTCCCACGCGTCCACTATATTTCGAAAGGCGGCTCCGCCGGTGTTCTGCTTCCCCATATAAAGAATCGCGAGAGTGCGCATCCATTTTGATAATGCGATTATTTATGACCTTTCAAGCGGCCGCGTGCCCCCCCGTCCGTTAGAGGGGCCAGCCGTTAGTTTATTGACACAATAATGAGAAACAAAAAAGTATATAAAGAAAAAACCAAGGACGTCTGTTGCACTTCTTGTTGGCAGACATCATTCGATAGATTACACTTCTTTGCTAACGACGCAAAATCTTTTTTTTTTTTTTTCGGCGGAATTGAAAGTTCAAGATATGCAGGGCTCGTCGTGGCTCAAAATTCTAATTTTCGCTGGACCGGCAAGGAAGTCGCTGCAGCAACCGATAAGGGCGTCCAACAACCAATCGCGAAGCAAGGAGCCTTAACACGACAAAGCTGCGACCCCGCCTTTCTTAAGATATCAGTGACTCTAATAACCCATGAAAGTTACTAGCAAAGGTCCGTGTATAACGAACTTCCTCGTGGGTCAAATTGGACGCTCGAGTAACGTCACCACCAGAGTTACCATGGACTCAGGAAGGGCAGAGTGTGGCACACTATATTTTCGAGCCTCTAGCTTTGTGGTTGGCTCTTCCGAGTTCTTTTGAGATAATCTCGCAATCTTATTGGCTGCGCGGAAGATGCCCGGAACCCATTACGCTGACCCAAGTTTCGCTCTTCTTTCTCCTCACGGTAGAGTTATTATAACGTACTCTAAAGGTTCAACAGGGGCTAGTGTCTACGCGACTTCTGGTATGCAAATTGAAGCAGATAGCAGTCAGTCTACATTTTCGCTGCTCCTGGGCATTCCTATTGGAAAACGCGCGGGTATTTTGTCTTTTCGCCAGAGGACAATAACGCGGATAACTTTGGTTATTTCTGTCGTACCTAACAGTATGTACTTTTTTTGTTTTTGCATTGTAAAAGTGTAATTGTTTTAGTTGCAGTATTTTTCTTTGTAAGTGAACGACGTTAAGCAGCTATATGTAATACCTAAACCTGCGTTCTACAGAAGGTGTGTAAAAAACAAGTGACAAATTTAAGCAAAATAACAATAAAAAGGAATGTATAGTGTTTTCGAGGTTCGCCGTCATTCTACTGACGCTTATATATATATATATATATATATATATATATATATATATATATATATATATATATATATATATATATATATATATATATATATCGCTTGCTAAAATTCCAGTCATCTAAATATATGAAAATGACCCCATCGCGCATCTTTACATCCAAGACGTAAAGAATAAAGTACGTGGGTTATGAAAGGTATCATTTTTTCTTATGCCAAGCAGCTTTTATCGACACGTACGGGTGATGTTTTGAAATATTATATTTCTTTTTGAGAGTGTCAGGTTTGTTCGGGAAGGTGAGAGAGAATCATGAAAACCAGAGCCAGCGGGAGAACTCGAACGTACTTTACTGTAAGAAGTAAGAAAAAAAAAAAAAGGAAAAGAAAGAAAAAACAGGAATACGATCAAGCGTCGGATAAATGAAATAAATCTTGCATTCAAAAGTAAAGATATGTACTGTCAACCAAAATAGTCATCACTTTGCATAGTCACCATGGGATGAGGCGGGTGGATCGTCGTTGGGCGGATCGTCGGAGAATGATGCCCGGCTCGCTGGTGCCCTTCGGACCAAGATGACGCTACCGAGCGCGGTGATCCAAGCCTAGCGGAGTCGATTGCGAGGACGGGACGTAGCCGATTGGTTCAAACCTGGCGGAGTCGATTTCGAGGACGTGACATAGCCGACCCGAGCTCCGCAGCCCCAGAAGACAGCCGTCAAATCTCGCGCCTCGTCGGATTGCTTCGAACCCCTCTCGCGCCTATTCATCCTTCTTCTTTTTTTGCGCCGCTGAAAATCTCTCCTTTATTCTTTTACTTTTTCATTTTCTTATAAACCATGACAGAGAGCAATACTCTAGCTTGGGTTATCATACACCTCATACATTTCAGCAAACAATAAAACTGCATATGTGTCTCCTGAATTCGCGTTGAGGTCTTCTTGCCATTACAATAATTGCAACCCACATTTTTTTTTTCCTCCTTCAGTCTAGCACAAGTAGTCATTTGATTTGCAATTAAGCTAATGCCTTGGTCACGAAGAAGGCACCCCATTTCATTGCTGCGCCAGAGTTGGCCTTTCTTGAAGATTGCTGTTTTTTCCTGTTTTGTTTTACCGACAATATCTTAAAGCCAAATAGGAATCCAGCAGATTTGGAGGTCGGAAGGGGGGATGCAGAAATATATGAGCAAAATAATATAAATGTGTGTGTGTGTGTGTGCGTGCGTGTGTGTGTGTGTGTGTGTTTGTGTGTGCGTGCGTGTGTGTGTGTGTGTGTGTGTTTGTGTGTGTGTGTGTGCGTGTGCGTGTGTATGAGGGGGGGAGGGGGGTGAAAGCCGGGGTCGAGGTTCCGAGAGTGGAATTGGGGGATTAAGGGAAGATTAAGCGAGGGGACTAATCCTTACCACAAAGCCCACACGGATACAAACCACCCGCTCCCTCTAAGAAAAAAGATAAATAAAATGAGATCATAATCTAGAGTCTCCAAGTGCAGATTTAAGATGATACAGATTAAGAAATCTGGCAGTAAGCAGAAAAAAAAAATCTATAGCAATGAAGCAAACACCGCAAACAGTACAAAGAAAAAAGGCGCGATTAAAACAGCAGTAATAAAAAAACGAGTTTCTCACAATGTAAACGATTAGGTGATCTTATTGCAGTATGGTTGCGAAACATATCCGGGCAATTTATAACGTTATTGAGGATTCTTCGATGCGTAATTCCAGGGAAGGAGGCAGATTTTTGGCCTCCCTATAGGCAAACCGGGAAAACACTCCGTGATAGTGCATACCTAGACATACGACCGTTTTGTGGCCAGCGGGTTGCTGAAATGCACAAAAAGTGGATCGTTATCTCGCATCATTTTACGGGTTTTTAATCCTCAAAGTACGAAATCGTTCATTTGCTTCGTAACACTGAAAGTATTAAAGAATTAAAGTCCGTTTTACTAATTTTGATGAAAACAAGGACTGTAAATGTGCGCTGTACGTACGTTTAACTTTTTCAAATTCTTTTTTCAGTGTAAATAAAATGTTCGAACCATTAAGGGTTGGCTCACACACCCGCGACTGCTTACGGCGGAGTGCGCTACGACCTCTCGTGATCCCTCACGACGAGAGAACTCACAGGCACGCTGGTGGCGCCATCTATGAGGGCGGTCCTAGAGTGGCGTTTTACCAGAGCGAAAGTGTTTTTGCAGTATTTGTGAGATCAAATGTCGTAGTATCAAATAGTCTTAGCTTTTCCCTCCGATAGTAAAAAAAAAAAAAACAACAGGCATACACACCCACAAAAAGAAAAAGAAGAAGAAAGCATGCGGTCGCAAAGGGTAGTAACTTACTCGGTCGTAACCAGTCGTGAGTGTGTGAACGAACCTGAATGTTTGCTAGAGGTATACGTCCAAAGTGCGCTTAAAGCAGCAGTAACGCTAATCTTTTGTCACAAAAAGAAAACAGCACGGTGTTCGTTGCCTACATGACGAAATAGTTATCCGAATTACACGCCCCATTCATGTTCGAAGCACGTTTTCTGCATTCATAGGTCTACCTGGGACAGTGTCTACAGCCACTCTCTTTTTTATGATGTATTTTCAGTGTTATCGCGTTTCAAGGTGTTGTGTGTGGGACGCGCTGTTTCTATTATTAAAGCTAGAAAACAGGTTCCGCTCGCCGATCGCTATATATATATATATATATATACGATGGATGATATTCCTAGCCTTCTTCTATTTCTCAGTAGCGTGTCATCGAGGAATAATTTTTTTTCTTATCACAATTTTTTTTTTACGAGCGAGCGAATTATGCTAGCCATGGGAGCTGACATTAAACGAGACACGAAATGGCAGGTATCGAGAGCATGCAACAACCCGAGCTTGTTAGGGAACGTCATAATCCCCGAGATTATGACGGGGAGCGGGGTTGTTTTGAAACGCACCGCGCGAGTTTGTCGTACGAAACAGTTAATATGGCAGTTTGAGCCAGAGCGGAACCCGTTCGAACAAAGTGTCAACTCGGTACGTTCGTTTCCTAAATATATTAGGGTCGTTGCGTAAACTCAGACTCACTTTTCAGGGCGTGCGTCTACAGTTTTGAAAGACGCACACGCTCGCATATTTTGCAACGCGGCTTGGGAGTTTGTGGGTGGCCAAGAGCTGTTCTGACAAAGATGCTAGAGGAAGGACAATGACGTGTCTGAGTGGATCAACACAACCCTACCTCTCTCTCTCTCTTTCACTCTATCTTGCCAACAAAGGGCGGTCTTTTCGCACAAATGTTCGACGGAAGGCGACAAGAAGTGACGCTATCGAAAACTTGAATCGTGCTTGGATGTCAATATGTATACGCCTTTCATAGAACACCACATGTCTGCGCACTCAACATGTAGAAGCGCACATATTTCGGAATTTCGAATGCGTACTCGCCGACATTTCGTTTAACGATCGGAAAAGGTTCGTCCGTGTTTCCCGGTTTGTAAAGTGTCGGAATTATTTTGATAAATACTATGTAGAAAAAAGCTCTTTTACGAGTAATATAAAAAGGAAAACGTTCTAGCTTCGTGACTTTGCAAAGGCTGACGCAATCTTCTTTAACTTTCGCGCGTAAAATGTGAATTCCAAGTATCGGGTTGCCATTGTTAACCTCCGCAGAGCGCGTGAAATTTGAAGTGACGCGCACTAACGTCTAAACAGTGTGAAAATAACTCTCTACGGGTCGCGCTAAAAGTTATTCTAAGCCCGGTAGTTAACAGGCATGTTATCGCCGAGCGACTAGCGAAAGCTCTGAGAAACGCTGAATTGTGACGCAAATTGCGCCCGTACAAAGAACATGCCGCAGCAATGGCGCCTCCAGCGGCCGCTGAGTAAATTTATGTCTCTCTTTGCTACCCCAACTGCGCCACGAGTTTGCTGACCTTAATTATGCTTGCCTAACGCGCTTTGTGTTTTCAGGAACACACGCCGTCCCATGTACAGTCGATACCAGCGCGTCCGTGCAGTCGGTTGGTTCACGCGAACAAACATAATGGCTGTCGACGAGATGGAAGCTCCTCGGATACAACCCTCATTAATGCAAGGTCAGAAGCTCTTGAGAGACGTTGCGTTCATAAAAGCCAGTGTTACTTTGTAGCGTCCTTTTCTTTTTTTGTAAAATAAAGCAACCTTTTTTTCTTCCCTCTCTGAGATTGACCATCTAGTGTTCCCGGCATAGTGAATACTCTAAAGGCAGTTAATTGCAAAATGAAACTTTTTTCAAAGTCGCTGCTCACGCAGCATCCTAACCTATGGTCAACGGGACGAACTGAGTAAATACAAGCATTTGTGTATCTTAATTAAGTAAGCTCAGATTATATGCGCTGCTCTAGAGGGAAACGGAGGCGTTCACATTAACGAGACATCCTTGTACTACGATGAATGGCGATACGTCGTACGTAGAAGCTAATAGGATGTTATTGGTGTCCAAAATAACAAATCACGGCGCGCCTAAAACTTCTATGGTGGGTGCTGACATACGAAACCGTGTTACTAAAAGGCGGAACATGAAGCTTGCGCAACAAGCGTGATAATGCTCGAAATTACACATTTAAACCTACTCCCGCAAACGTGGTACTCACGTTAGCGCTTGTTTTAGTTCCAAGATGGCTAAAAGACGGCATGTCTGAGAAATCGCTTCTTTAGCTGCGCAAGAACATACATTGTTGCGTAAGATAGGAATATGATAGATAGGAATGTGATTCTAAGCGGAAACGACGGACTACCCGGGCACAAAAGACAAACTAACACGTGTGTGTCTGTCCCTTGTCCTCTTGTCTTCTGTCGTCTCCGGTTAGAATTCTGTGAAACGTTGACCAGCTCGCCTGCTTGCTAATCTTGTCTTCTATGAAGAGAGGCATATTGCTCGAAAAATATAATTATTCCAATTAATACCGCAACGTGAACGAAGCGACCTTGGTCGGCCGACTGGATTAGTGGACTTGTGTCACAGGAGCGACTTTACGAATGGCGTGCGTCCTTTCAGAACAAAACCGCTTCGGGTTATTTTCCTTTCCGCTTGTGAACTGTAAACCGTAGTTCACCCCACGCGAACTGTAGTTCGCAAGGCATAGGCATCTGTACACGAAATAACTCGCGCCGTCTCGTGCTCCGCAGACCCCCAGCGTCGCGCGTGCAGAAAAAGTGCTGTTCCCACGATGCATGGCGACAGCGGTGGCGTAGACAAATTGGCTGGTGACATTGATCTATTGAAAAGAGAAAAAGGAAATCTGGCAAGATACTTGCTTTGAGAGCGTAGCCACAACAAGCACGGTGGTATGGTTTAGGGGAAAAAAAACATGTTAACGAAAATGTGTGCCCGCGGGAAAGTCTATAATTTTTTATTTATTTTTTATACAGTCTCCGAAAAAAATATAAGGTGATATTCAACGCGTCCTCTATCTAGCATGTTGATATTTGACACCTGCGTATAGCAAGGTTACACAACGTTTGCGAAGCATGCATTGCACACCCCTAGGAGTTTTTTTTTTTTTTTTTTTTAGCAGACAACACGTGACAGATTGTTTTGAGCATGGTTTGTGAACGGCGCGCTAAAATAGTACGTCCAGTCAATAATCATACATGTCATGACTTGTCTGCCAATTCCAGCCTGTCCTTTGGTAGTTTAGATAGGGGTCTCGGTTGGAGTATTTCGTTTTCGTGTCCTACAACGGGTTGGAGCTGAGCTAGTTCGGTCATCATTTGTTCTCTCACAAACTAAACGATGACGTAGATAAACGTATTCCTGACAGCCAGTAGCTTTTGAACAACATATTTTTTTTAGATTGTTTCGGTGACCAAAAATTGAGAGATGGATCAATATTCGTCAGATGACAACAATTTATTTGATGTGGCGTTTTTTTCTTGTTATATTTCGCTTAGCCTTCCAAATATACTCAAATCCGGCTCTGCGCTTTGTCAAACAACGGCTTTGCAGTAGTACTGTTCGAAAAGTCCGGCGCTTAATGCCCCTCAATTAACCAGGGATAATGCACCGTCGCAGAGTCCGACTTGTGCCCAATTCAGTTATACTGCGAAAGGGACGAAATCACTCAGACGGCTTATTTTTAAATCCGGACCCCCAATGAAACAGTTTTGCCGGAGGATTATTACATCCCGTCGAGAACTTTGTGCAGTACTTCGCCGGAAAGGCAAAAGTGATTGCGGACGTTCACTTTAAGACTTACGATAATGGTTATTTATTTAGAAGTTGACAAACGATGAGGTGGGAGGAGTCGAACAAACTCTGTGTTGCTAGGACGTTTATCGAAGGTTAAGTATATTGACTTTTTAATTTGCGAAACCGAAGACTTTGCCGCAAGTTTGTCGAGATCATTAATATTTTTGTTGACTCAGGCCAACTTATAATAAGGGTGATTTAATCTTAAGATTTCATGGTCGCGCTTGGTAGGATGTCGCCGTAACTACTCCCCGAAGTCGGTGTGTTTCAGTGAATTAGAGCAGTTTTCTTTACATGAACGTTGAGCGTCGTTGTTATTCATTTCGAGGCCTTATAATTTTTGTTACCTCAACGGTATTGTTTTTTTATACCTTTCTACGTGCGCAACAATCGCTTGGTTATCCAATTTCATTATAACGCCTAGCCGCAAGAAATAAGATAATGAATTAGGCCTTAATAGTCTAAAAATAAATCAATTGAGAGATGGACTGCCTGCCCAACGTACAAAGAATACGCGAATCTATTTTTGTTATTAAAGCGTTGGCAACGGGCTCATCTTAAAACTTCCACAGAACAAATTAAATATCTGTATTGTGTTCGAGGTTCAGCGACTTAAGCAGTCATATTAATTATCTTACATGTCTGCTCAACACATGTCATGTGATGAAGGCGCCTAGGTTATAATAAAATTAAATCACTTAGAAAATACCTTTTTACTGAATTATGTTCTTTATAAATGTTGATTTCTTGTGGCTCGAAATATTATTTCTGTATTCAGGAGTGCGAGCGTCCACATATGTAAAAAACAAAAAACCAAAAAAAAAAAACGTTTGCACGACGCAACTTAAAAAAAAAAAAAGCGTTCCCGAACTGTAAAATTTGTAGTCATAGATTTTCTCATCAGCCAAATCCTTCTTCCAATATAACAAAATGCTTCGTGATTCAAAACACCGCTACATAGAGGTTCAGCGACTTAAGGTTTATGTTTCCAGCCCTTCTTGAGCCGGTTATCGCGCTGAGAAAGGTTTGGTAAAAAACCTGGGCGACACGCGTATTTTTTTGTCACAGTATTAGATTTGAACGCAAAATGACGGAAACACATCGGCTGCCTGTATTAGGGCTGAATTGCTACAAAACCGCAACATATCCGGCGTGACAAGTAAAAAACATACAAAAAACACGTTCCCGTTAGCTTTATTACCTCTTCTCTCTGAATAATGTAAAAAGTGTCCAACTGAGCTTCAGGTCTTATAGAAATTTGTCGCACCGCACCGCGTACTGTTTTGTACTCAAAGCAGTTTAAAAAAAAAATATATTGCTTTCACGGGCAGTTGCTAAGTACCCTACCAAGTTTCGGGGCGAAGGCAACGAAAGCGCCAAATCTTTTCTGGCTGCCTCCTTTAAAGGGTGCACCGCCGCACTAAGTGTCTGCTTGAGGGAAAGCCAATTTCAACGCGTGGAGTAGCAAAGGGAAATATTTGTCGAGTTTTATTTTGATTTTCATCTTCCAAATGCGGTTAAAGCAGAATTGGCGAAATAAAATTTATACTTGGAAGGAAGAAGAGGGAAGTTAACAAAAAGCCAAGTTGATAGAAAGTTATGATCTACATAGGAGCAAGGTGCAGACTTACATCTCGATGCATACTGGGATATAAATGTCTCAACTTATTCATCTTTACAGACGCGAGGGACATCGAAGCAGCAGTTGGAGATTGTAGCCATTTTAGTGAAAAAAATAAAATGAAATCAAAATCCCAAAACGTTTTTACCTGTAGAGAATAATAAAAAACAATACTGGGTTGGACAATAGCCCAGTCTATAGTTCTTCTAAAGTCATTATATTCCAAGTACAGTGTTGTAACGCTCACAAAAGCATACCTTACACCCTTTCAAAAAAACATAAATTGTTAAAACGAATAGAAAAAATACACGCACAAACATTTGTACGCTTTTGGGAGCGCTTTATATCCGCGTCGCACGAGCATTGCAAGTATAATTTGCAGATCAATAGGTGGCTTAAAAAAAAAAAAAAAGGACGGATCAACTTAGAAACATCTATTATGAACTCCTGCATTTTGACTAACCCACGACACATTAAAAAAACTATTAATCATTGCTCTACCCTAGATAAGTTTGACCACTGAGAATATCAATTGGTATGACGCTTTAGTTGGCATGCAGTCTCAGTTGAAAACATTGTGGCAGCAGTTTGGTCCCGCCCGACAAAATCGTACATACGCAGTATGCCTGTTTTCGGACCGGTGAATTTCGGTGCAATTTTCTACGTACAGACACGCACACCACAAATTTCGACGCCGATACTTATTCCCTTAGAGTTGGCAAGAGAGGAATAGAGAGTGCGTTATTCTCTCGGTCGAAACGCTTTTGCGTCTCACATGTTTGTCGTACGTTTCCGGTAGGTTAGCCACGCCGGAAACATATCATACCTTAAAAGGTGGACGTTGCTTATGCTACCACGACTGAGCGATTATTGAAGCGACATATTGATTGTCACACGCGCCGGCATGCCCCTCTTCCGTTCTCAGCGATACCACACCCACACCCACACGCACACACCTTTATTCGTCGGACGATTAGAAGAGTGAGTAGGCGTTCGGGGTGCATCGCGATACAGCGGTCAATCAAAAATTTGAAGAGGACGGGATGCCGCCGTATTCCCAACCAGTGTGCACCGATTCGCTGTCATTTTGCCGCCTTGCATCGCGTGGTCCTTCTTAACATCGTACTTTATTGTTCGAGCGAATATGCTGCGAGCAAGCGGCCAGTATCTCCCGGTTATATTTGCTTGGCGCATTGCGTAAAACTATATTAGTGACTGTCGGCTTCATAAATAGAGGACGTGGAGCGTCCCAAACGTATTATTTTTGCTTCGCAGCCAATAAGACTGAAGCATCAGCCGATAGGCATGTCAAAGAAAAAAAATCACGAAGCGAAGAACTTGAAGATAAAAAGAGAGGCCCTGCTTTTCTTCGGCTTTCGGTGACTTTATGGTTCCACCTGAACCCGCGCGTGAAGGGCCACCGAGCAAAAATAATCGGCTGTTTGCTGGATGCTCGGCCCACTGGGGTCTAGTGTCCAAATACCGGCCTCGCGACAACTCGCCTCCTAAACGATGCCAAGCATCCAGGGCCTCTAATCTGGATACTTGGCAAAAAAAGTCGGCGAGGAATTCGTCGGCCGGGATTGGCCGACGATGCACTTGTCCCTGGCGGCGGCCAAACAAGGAGGTCTAATTCCTCGCCGACGTTTTTGCCAAGTGTGCAGATTAGAGCCCCAGACCACCAACTACCTCCTTTCCTCTATCTTTGTTTTCGAAAGAGAGTAACTGACAAGTTGGAAATGGCAAGAAGGTCGTTTTGTCGTCCCACCACCGGCGGGAGCTTCGAACCTTCGATAACGCCTCGGTGTCTCGTAAGCTTCGAGCGTGCACGTGCAACCAAAGCACGGTGGAAGGCAAGGAAGTAGTGTGTTGCCGTCCTCTTCCTATCAGTGAGCGTAGCAATTGAATTGTCCAACTCACCGATTTGGGGTACGTCGTATTGGCGCGCTCCCCTGGGGAACCTGACGGACTGCTGGCCCTTGGCGCCGGCGGCGTCGGTGTGCGCCGCCTGTCCCGGCGACTCCTCGGGTGCACCGGCCTTGGGTCCCGGTTTGGAACCGGCGCCGCGACCGGGGTCCGACGGGCCCTTGGCCGGCGTCGGCGACGACGCGGCGATGCCGGCCCGAGCCTGCCGCCGCGCCACCGCGGGACTCCACCACAGCGATCGGCGCAGCGCCGAGGGGCTCGGCACGTTTCGCGTGGCTTCGACCGTGAACGCGCACAGAGCAACCAGCAGCATTAAGCAGGGACGCATGGCGAGTATCCCTCCGTAAGTCGGCGCAATTCGGAGTCCAAAGAAGAACAGCAACAACAAATCCCTACTAGGCCTCCCAAAGAGAGGCCCCCCAAAGGGTACAGGGGATCCGCGAGACTTGCGCTCGCCGAACGCCTCTTGGTCTTGAGAAGCCCCGAGTCCTTGCTATTCTTTTCGAAACTACTTGGAGCGGAGGAACGAAAAATAAGAAAGGCAGATGTCGTGGGAGGATGACGAAGCAGTCCGGTCTCGTAGTCTTCAAAGTTTTAGCCCGAAGAAGATGACGCAGGAAAAAATAAATAAAACAAAAAAGAAACGGGGTCCGAATGAGGCTGTTCAGCAGGCACGTTGGCACTGACTTCTCAGCGGTGACGCGGGACTGATGAAAATGACGGTCGTCGAGGGTACCGAAGTAACCGTAGCGACGAGAAGAAGCATGTTTGTTGGAGACGTCGTCCTCAACGCTGCTCTAAGCGGCGGCGGCGGTGGCGGCAGCGCGCGCGACCCGTGAAAGCGGAGCACAGACGGGGATCGACTCTGCCGACCAGAACTCGAGGAGTGTTGCGACCACGGCGCGGCGGCTATTTCATTCTGCCTCGCGCCTACACAAACCAAGCGGGCCAGCCAGTGCCGTCAGTCGGCGCCGCTTTTTTCCAGGCGCGGGAGGGAAAGAGGCGGCGACGCAAGTCGGGCGCGCGCCTGCACCTCAGCTGCGCCTGCGCGGAATCCCCGGTACTGGCCAATCCCAAGACGCCGTCCAGGATGACGTCAACGAAGTGCGTCGCCAACCTTTTTTGTACGCGCGCGAGCGCGCGGTCCTGAGCGCCACTTTTCGCCGCAGGCTTCGAGCTCTTTCGGGCTGCGCGGTGAGAGTAGCATTCGTGCGTGAGGCACTGGGTGTTACCGCTCCTACCTATTCAAAAATTAAAAAAAAAAACGTATAATGTACGTTACTTTTGTTTGATGTGACAGGATACCTTTGTTGGTCATACTGTTGAGCGTTTGTCTTTCTTTTAGTTTTGTTTTTTTCTTTTGAGTCGCGGAAGAATTTTTTTATCTCCGTGAATGGTCCGCTCCGCGCTTCGGTTCGTTTAACACGTTCCGGGATGGCTTACTTCTTCGTCCCGGCGTCCGGTCCTCCTTGTTTGCCTACACCGTGGCGTTTGATTGTTGAGCACGGACGGACTGCGTCCATTTGTCGGCGGCGTATGCGGGCACCCGGACCAAAAAGTTTCCAGCGATCAAAGGGTCCCTAAATTTGGATGGTGAAAGAGCAGGTTGCTGTAGGGGACGCAGTACGGAAATTTGGAAGAGTCTTGGCGCGGAAGGAAAGGTTGCGCGGTACGAACAAAGAAAGATTCCTTTCTCGGGCGGGATAGCGGTTCGTTGAAAAGAATACCGCGAGGACATAATGCATTCGGGCTTTGTTTCTTCGTTTTGTCGCCGTTAACATAAGAATGGCAGGGTGTGCTAATGGCTCCAGAGCGATGATATGTCACTCGGAACTCGCCACGCACTGCGTTTGGTAAGCTGTCACGGAATATAGCAGTTTCATTTGTAAGCTTATATCGCGGGGAGCACCGACTGTAAAAGAGGTGATATATAAAATATAACGTTCGGCGAGTCATGCGCGATGAGAAAGGATTTTGCAACATGGAGGAAAACGTTAAAAAGAATGCGTACTGTCGACCGCTTGCCAAATTGGCCTGAATCCACTTATATACCTTTCTTTATTTACTCAAGGATTTTATGTTCCACATTCATCGACATTTCTTTATTGAATTTCTGTGACGCTATTTTTTTCGCCATATACACGGTGGGCTTATTACTGTAAAAAAACAAATGACGAGAGGCGAAACAAAGCAACCCGGCCCGACATTGCGCCCGTTGCATAAACCGTCACTTACTTTTTTCCCCTTTTTACGCTACCAAGTGCTTCTCTGCAGTATACTTCTAAAATTGACCGACTTTTTTCTTCTCGATAATTCCTCGTACGTTTCTAATGAAAACATATGTCGCTCAATTTTTCTAACTAAAACCTTTTTACGCAAAAACCAACTAAAATATCAGGTATCCGCAATGCTACGTACTTCCCTAAAAGGGCACCTCGACTGGGGCTGCTAATGCGACGGTAATTGTTTTTCTGTGCCACGGGTAGTTCTCGCCAGTAAAACGAGACGAATGCTCGGTGTATCACCCAGTGTAATGCTACGCGTGTGAACACTACACTCAAAATATACAACGCTGAAGGTAGTCGAAGCTGCTGCATCTGCCGTCGCTTTGCGGTTTCCAGAAAGGTTCCTTTCCAAGTACACGAGATTATATTTGGCTTCTTTTCTCGTCGTGATATGCAAGGCAATGTACCGAGTGTACGCAGAAACAACTTAGAAAGAAACTATATTTTGTTGGACGCTACGATGGGACACGGCCAAAGTTACAGACATCCTAGTCCAATCACGAGTCGCTTAGAAACCACGTACTATATTGCGAAGGCGTTTGTATCCAACCGTGGCACTGCAACAATCTATGACAGCTTAAAAAAAAAAAGCGGGATTGTTTATGGTCACGTGCATTGCTTCGTGATTTCTTCTTCGGCGTTTTTAAAGTTTGTTGTGGATGCCCTTTTTGTCCTCTGACCTTTATTTATTAATAAAGCGCTTCTTTTGAGCCGCCGGTGTCAGTCGGAATCCTTTCTAGTTTCGTTCAACTGTTGGGCTCGGAGCGCTCTGACATTCTTCAGTCATTGACGAAAGTATGACTTTTTGGCATTTATGATGTTAAAAAAAAGACACGTATGTAGATATATATTTCATACATTGTGCGGTGAATGATCGATCAAAATTGCATACTTACATCGCAATGAAATGACGTTTGTGACGCTTAGACCCTTCCGAGCGTCCAAAAAAGCGACAGACAGCTTGTGCGTAGAAGCAATCATCGAGGAGCGCAACGAATCTCAATGTACGGAAATAGTTGTTAACTCGGCGTGCGTTTGACGGTCGACACGATACAATATACGGCCATCAGTACGACAGAACGTACAAACATCTACTGGTGACAAACCGCACTTTTTTTCTTACAGCTGAATACCGTGCAAGCGTCACCCGCAAGATCTATACAATCGCAGTCGCAGCTGAGAGTATTTCCTTGTGATATGAATAGCAGTCACACATAGTCAGTCGTCCCTTTATTTCACAACATATATTTCTAAACACACTTTCACCAAACCTGAAAATACTGAAAACGTCCACAAAGCCCGGTAAAGCAGCTTAAAGCTGTCCCTTCATCGGTCAGGCTTAGCCGGTCTATGCCATCCATGAGATGAGTGATCTCGTAAAAGTTAGAAACTGGGAAGAGGTCTCGGGCCGATTTTTCGAGTCAGCGTCAAAATCGAGTGTCGTCCAGAAGTAAGCCTCGCAACGCTCACAAGCCCTTGATAGAAACAGATTTCAACGCCGTCTCGCTGCATACCACTGCCACCGCCATCATCGACAAAAACACAGGTGCTCCCTTACGGCGAGCGTAAAAAGGAATTACATGAAAACATTTAAGACTGCTTACGTGTAGGAATGTAGAAGCATTCCTACACGCAGCGCATTCCTTCAAGCAGCGCGCCACGTTTTTCTTTTTGCCCAAGGCGCTCCGGTGGTGACGTCACGCTCCCCCACTGCGCAGGCGCGGCGAACCCTGCCGGCTCCACGGCTTCCGTGACGATGCATCTGCGTTGCTGTGCTTTTTTTTTTTTTGTCCGCTTTGACCTTGAGCGCCCCCGCCGGCTTCCCTGACGAAGCATCTGCGTTGCGGTGCTTTTGGCCAATGAAACTTTAGCTGTTGTTTTGCTCAAGCAAATGGGAATTGAGGTGCCGTTTTTTGCTGCTACAGACGCAATTTAGGAGCCGTTTTTCGCTACTACAGACAACGCCGGCTTCGCTCCATGGGGCAGTAAATGCTTTCGCATTAATATTAAGTCACGCCTTACATTTCTTCAGCTGTCATTGACTGCAGAATAAACAAGGCCTGCGCTCTACAGAATTGGGACGTCATCACGGTGGGATAAACCGAAGACACACATTGGTCTCGAGTTCTGCGTCATCATTCGGCGGGACCTCGTGTCCGATCAACGCGTCAAAGGACTCTCGGCTTCGGGCTGGGGTTCAGTCGATCAGTTGACGCTATCCGACTGTCATCACGTTCTACGTTGGAAAAAGTAGGATGTTTGCAGGCCTTGTTAGGTGATTTTGGTCTCACAAACATGTCGGAGCATGGTGTCAGAGCAGGGCCAAGTGATGTAAATCTATTTCGCGATTGGCACGTCGTCTTGCCCCTTATTTGTTGCAAAGGGACCCGAAGTATAGAAAAAGGTGCACGTCTAAATGAAACACGCCAACAAGTATTGTCCTGGGATCTATAGAGAAAGGGAATATGTATGAGCGACGAGTAGACGCAACGCAAAATTCCTATCAGCGCGTCTAACTCTTGAAGACCAAACTACATCGTCGGGTTACGTAAAGCGACGTCTTTGCAATCCTTTTGTCTTTGAAACTGAATTTTTTTCTTTCTTCTAAAACCAACTTGATTGATATTGTAGATCAGGCTCGAGACGCCGAACGTGATATCGGTGGCAGATTTGTCTAGAACGGCGCTATGTAATTAAGCACAATCGCTCACCCTTTCAAAGGATTAAGGGAAGATTGGATCCCCGGCAGCGCTTTATTATATAAGCGCAATAAAAGAACCCTGTAAATGGATTCCGGGGATGGGGTCTCTGAGGGCATAAAGAAGACGTGGTTAGGGACGGAGACGGGAGAAATAAAAGAGAGAAAAAAGAGAAACCATCACGTTTTTCTGACGGTACATCAGTCGTGTTTGACGAGTAGCGTCAGAAAAAAGGAAGGGTATAGGAAATATTTCGTTTTATAACCCCAAATTAGCCGTCCAGATTATAAGTTTCCTGGGCGGATTTTCTAAGGTATCAAAGTAATAGAAGCAGTGATTCGCGTTTCTTAGAAGTAGCAACTAATGGCGTTTTCTATTGCGCCTGCTAACGTATTTAAGCAGGTTAAAACACACAAAAACAACAACAACAACAACATGGTGGCGTACAACAGCAGGATGCAATGGGAAACGCAGCGGATTTGCCGAAGATATGCTGCTTCATGCGTGTTACTTTTTGACAGTCACCCTTACTAAAACTATTAGCGAGTTTCAACTGAGTTTCTAATGTACTCTATAAGAAAACATTAGAAACTCAATTGAAACTCATTGATAATTTTTTGTAAGGGCATAAAAGACGATGCACTGTATTGAGGGTCTTTAGGTTCCACCCCGCAAATTAAACAACAAACGGCTCGTGATAGCATAAGATTCACGAAACATTATTTGATAAATATATAATAAAATGCATTTCACCGGAACCCCCCCACGTCCAGTGCTGACTTGACCTGCCTCTAGTTGCAACGCGAATAAGGGGCAGGGCTACACAGCACGACCGGTTTCGTTGTTATGCCAACATATTCAAAACCACGTGTGCAAGCGCTTACTCACAATTAAACCAATATATACCTATTCCCCCAGGAAGAATCGAAACGTGAACATCTCGGTCAGCAGCCCAGTGCTGTATCTCCTCGCCAGATGGAAGACTTTCTACGTGTACCGGCTAATGTGAATTCCATATAGGTCCTCTACCATAGTTATTACATGCCGACACCGTTCGCGAGGTGTAGCGATGCTATAGGCAGAGGGTGATGGCAACCCTGGTAGCACACTTCTTTCGGTCAAATTTTGTTTTTGTCTGAGAATTTAGGGCCTTAAAAGCCAGAAGAAGCCGAGGTAGAGCCCAACTTGACTTTCTTTGGCCAAAGCTTGTGTATCTCGGCCTTAATTCGCCAAACAAGTGCCAAATTGTTTGGCTTTACTGCTCCTAATTTGACTTTCATCTGGCATCAATGGGCTTAAATGGCGCCAAACAAGTATCAGGGTTAGGCTTCCGTTCCTGTTCTCTTTTATATGTGGCAACTTTGAATATAAATACGTTAACAAGTGCAAAAAATAGGTTTCACTGCTTGGCCTTCAGCTCGTACCTGACATCTTTGGTTCAAGTCTGGCACTTTTGCAATTATCTGACAAGCCAGAAAAAAAAGTATTCAAACGCCAAAGAAAAGTACTATGGCACTACCTAAGGCCTTTTAGCGAAACCGTATCTGGAACGCAAGTTTGTCTGCTTCTTTTAACAGCGGATGTGGATACGTCAGAACGCCGAGGTCTGATTGGCCCTGATTGAAGTATGGTGGGTAGACCTCAAGACAGCTTGCTTCGAGGTCAACCCACCTCACAACAAATATACATTTATTTGCAAATTCGACGACAAATATACACTTAATTATAAATTCCATTACACTTTGTAGAAAACGATTTAAATACAAGATGCAAGTACAATGCGAACATTTGATCATGTTGAAATACTTTTACAGATACATTTTCTTTTTTATCACAGACTGTCATTTTTGATACTGGTGTGCGAATATCGCTTCGAACCAAATAGTTTAACATCATCGCTAACTTGAACACTAAAAAAAAAAAAAAGGCCGTATATACAATAATATAGTGTTTTCAAACAAGCCCCTCTTTGCCCGCATCGGGTGTGGGCACCGCGCCTGCGCAGAAACGAGATACGCGCGAGATAAAGCGTCTGAGCATGCGCAGGGGCGACAGCAGCGCCACCGGATTGGCGTGACGTCATAGACTTGAGTTGGTCTATGGAGTCACTGACGGCCTAAAAACTCGGGGGTCAAGTTTCGTTATTTGTTCTTTGATCTTTTTTTCTTTGTCGATCGACGCTACAATTTTATACGAGTTCACGTGACTCGCGTGACTCGCGTGAGTCACGTGACTCACGCCTGACTCACCTGTAACTCGCCACATACTTGTAAACGACTAAACTTTCGCGGGGACCTAATTTTCGCGAACTTCGCGAATCGCCTACAATTCGCGAAAAATACGTCCCGCGAATAATTCGTGCAATATGTGAACACTACGGAAGCTACACTCGATTCGCGGAAATTAGAACCCGCGAATAATTTAAAATTTTCAGCTTTGGCCCGATTCGCGAAAATTTGAGCCCGCGAAAATTAAGTCGTTTACAGTATTGCGTTTCCTAAGCTCTCGGTGGCTGATTCTTCCTTGCAACGTAAACGCCACAGATTGCGCAATGCTGTAAGAAGCGTGCACCGGACGTCACTTACCGGACACGCTATACCGAGCAGCGTGTTCGAAAACTACGAAATCAAAGCGTCCATATTAAGCCTTTGCCTGCGACACCTGCGGCCCAGGCCGGTGACGCACGTCTTCCGTTTTTTTTTTGTTTTTTTTTACCTCCCCATTTGCCTGCACGTATGCGATTTTTCGTTAGCGTCGTCCTTTGGTGTTAGTAAAACGCGCAAAATCGAGCGGACTTGTCGGTTGACGAAAGAACTGCGAAAAGTAGATTTTGGTGTGGTATTTAAGATGCTTAATCCGCGGTCACACTGGTAATGCATTATACTAATGACAGACTGCAGACGCTACCCATGACGTGTTTCTTTCTTGTGTGACAATCCTGTCACAATGGTCCTGAGAAAAAAAGAAACCTGTATGCATACACGTTCGAAGCACACGTGTGCATGAATTATGCTTTTCATGTTTTTCGCTTACATGTTTTTCAATTATGTTTTTCCCTTACATGCGTGAGGCGGGTACGCAGATATTGGCGACTCCAGCGAAATCGACGCCGCGCAGCGGCAACGCCGCGAAGCTCATGAGAGGAGGTCGTTTCGACTCTGTCGTCTGCTATCACTGCTTGGTACTCGTAGGCAGCATAGAAACAAATATCGTTTCCAGTAATTATTTTTATGCTTCCGGCGTGTCATTCCTACGCATTGAATAGAAGAAGGTATCTACCGTCGACAAATCGTTATGCTTTCATGTGTAACACCGATTTTACGCTACAGTGCAAGAAATCTATGGTGGTCCGAGTGCTGAACGACGAAAACGACCTCCTTTCGTCCGCCATTTTGCCTGACCAGCGCGCCCCCTATAGTTCGCTGGAGTCGCGAATACCGGGTTCTGCGAGAAATCCAAACCCTGTTTTTTCGCACCGCAAAAATAAACTAGACTTCGCGCAGAGCTCAAGCTCCATCTGAACGTAGCCCCAGCCGTTCGAACGAGATGCCAAAGTTCCAACACCAACAGTTATTTTATTCAAAAGTCGTAAGTGATTTTGTTTGATTTTCTATGGGAAAAATGGGGCCCATTTTCTCCCGTTTTCTGTTTCTGGCACAATAGAGCGCCATGTATTCAAAAACTCTGTCGGCCGCCATTTTTTCATTGAAGTTTTCAGAAAATCGTTTATAATTTTTGAATAAGATTACGGTTGGTGCTGAAACTTTGGCATCTTGCTCGAACTGGTGGGGCTACGTTCTGACGGAGTTTGAGCTCTCCGCGAAATCTACTTTATTTTTTTGGTGCGCGAAACAGGATTCGGACTTCTCGAAAATACCCGGTAGTTTCTCTCATCATGTCTGCGACGAAAGCCGTGTTCTTCGCATGATGTACGAGCAATGTAGCTGCGGCTTTGAACCTCAGTTTAATCTTTTTTTTCCTTCGGGGCTTCCCGGTGGCTGGCGGTGTCTGCAATGGACATCTTACCTGCCGAAAAGCGGACCTTTTTAGGAGGGGGGGGGGGGGGGGGGGCGACTCGTCTGCAGATTTAAAAAAAAAAAAAACCGGCATGTATAAAATCGAGCACTGTCCGATGTTCTTTCAATGACCTCAGTCGTTTTGAGTGTTGCAGTCGGTCACGACACGAAAGACCTCAAGAGATCTGGAAAAAAAACACTGCTTCCGCGAATAGAAAGACACGGTGGACATATAGAACGTAAACAGACCAATGTCACCGCCATGGAGTCGGGCAAAGATTTCGAGCCGGAAGCAGCTTTGCACGATGGTCTCGGGCATGCGCCCTATTTGAATCCAAATACAAACCAAAAATACAAGCCAAAAATCTAACTCCAATAGCTGTTCACATCTCGAAAAACAAAAAGACAAAAAATTGACACAACACGATTTGGAGTAATAACTCAGGTGCAAGCCATTGTCAAATTCGCGCTTTCAAGTCATGCATGTCCTTTTGTAGAATCTTCATATTTCGCTTTTCTCGGAACCACGGCCATAAGATAACTTTTACAATGCCTCGTAAACAAAAACAAAAAAAAAATTAAAAAGTAAAGAAAGAAAAAAAGAAACACGTTCGCACAAAAGAATCGAGGAGTCTTTATTTTTCGGAAGGAATCACTTCTGGAACGAGTTTTTGCGCTCAAGATTAATTTATATAAATTCTGAGAAAAACCAATGTTTCTGCGATTGAAAAAACAAAAAATCTAGTTCAGTTGACGAGCTGTAATGTGAATAGGCTCCCCGCCTCAGTAGCCAAGAGTGCCGGAGTAGCAGCTGTGTTCACTTCCATGGATAAAACAACCCTCGATGTGCAGCACCCCGTGACTCTCCAAAAAACGGGCACACGTACAGATGTCGGCCTCGTGATCTGAAGTTGAAAGCCTACGAGGCCAGCCAGCGCCATAGCTACCTCTCTGCTGTCCGCACAGGGACCAACTCAGGGTAGAAAGACGACGGGCCTGGGTTATCACAACTCGATTTATCAATCGTGATCTTTCAATCCCATCAAATCGTATGTCATGCTAGGTGGATGCGCCACGCAAATATTTTCCTGCGGGGGCGTGCGTTTCGTACGCCGTGTAGACCTTACGTATGAGGATGTAGCTTTTTGCACTACGAAAATACCTGACTTTCTTCGGACGGCCTTCGATCGTGGGCGATACACTTTTCTGCCCGACAGGACAAATCATCGGTAGAAAACGAGTGCTTTCCCCGAAAGCGTAACCTTTCATTTTCAAAATAGGTCACCAAGAGAGCGGGCTGGGTTCAGACATATATATGTGCACTCACTTTCCCGTAAGAACAAACAAGAAACGAAGTTGTTCCATCTAGCCAAAATGACAGAATTAAAAAAAAGAGAAGGAGATGGATAGATTGCGCAACGAATTCGATTTGCTACGTGAGTTCTTGCAAGCATATATTGAATCAAGCGACTTAAGCAACAGAAGAGAAAGCCGCATAGAGTTTTTTTAATGCGATGAGATACGTTTTTTAGCGTTTAATATTGCTGTTAAAATAGTCATTTATAACGCGTTATGTTTTTTCCCACTTAAATTATTGCAGCCTTGTCTGGGGTATAAAAACGGAAAGCCATCTGTATCAAACCATATATATATATATATATATATATATATATATATATATATATATATATATATATATATATATATATATATAGGTGAAGTAAGGCAAATATAAAAACAATGGACCGGGAAAAGTTAATAAGTCAAATATGCGTACTGTCGGAGTTACTAATTCTAAGTTTATTACAACGTTTCGAGCGGGGACCGCTCTTCATCATCTTCACACACACACACATATATATATATATGGCGAAGGTTGAGGGTTCGATATATATATATATATATATATATATATATATATATATATATCGAACCCTCAACCTTCGCCTATCCGGGGCGACGCCTTAACCGATTAGACTAGGGTGCCTTCCTGTGCGCTTTGCCTAGGGTGAAGACATCTGGCCATTTTGTCCCACACTTTTGTTTTTATTTTTTTTGTTCAGAAGCGCGTGAAAGAGCGTGTCCCTGCACGCGTTTGTGGCGCTGACTGTGCTATGGCGACATTTTGTTTTCGTCGATTTCTTTGTATTTTCCCCATGAGCGCGTGCTGTCGGCATCGGGTACTACAAAGGGTGGCATCACCCTAAACAGAAGGACATTGAGGCACCCTAGATTAGACTATCCCTTCCACTGATTTTGCGGACTAAATTTTTGACCAGCCCTCTCTTTACTGTTAGTGTACAGCACCGTGGTGTACAGTAAACAGAGAGATGATAAAAAACAACTGAATCCGCCGAAACCAATGGCTGGAATGGTCTACAATAAAGAAAAAAAAAGGCTGGGATGGTCTAACCGGTTAAGGCGTCGCCCCGGTTAGACGAAGGTTGAGGGTTCGGTCTCCGCTCCTTGCCCAATTTTTCGCCAGCTCTCTTTCCCTTTCCCTTGCCATAACGTTGACATAATAAATTTAATGATCACTCTATCCCGTCTTCAATTACAATATCTTGAGGTGGCTAGTCACAGCGCATGCTCGGGATAAGTTCTTTTTTATGGTTTCCCAAAGAAAACAATCTTGATGGTGTGCAATGTGCATGTTAGAAGCGTTGTGGAAGCTTGCCGTCAGCGCGTGCTCAGCAGCTGCGAGCTCAACTATGTCCACCAGTGAATAGCGTTCTTGCACGAGACCATAAGGCAACGCTACTACCGGTTCATAAATCTCACCGGAACCCAGGAGAATCCATGTTGGAGGCATTCGTCGCTGTTATTTTATGTTTTGTCTGCTTTGGGGCCGTGTTCACACTGTAGTTTGTCCGCTCACTTGAAGTTAAAAATGGTCAGTTGCGCCGTAATTATCGGTTTCAGCCGTACAAGTCGGGGACAAAACGGAGATACGGCCAGCACTATTGGTTTTTCTACAAGTCTGTCAACTATTAGAAATCAGGACAAGGCGACGCTCGAGCAATCGGTTCGCGGGCGTCATGAATGGCTCCGACAGATGTACACCGGCACAATCTCTACCAGGCGGGTAAAGACGGGAGATGAACGCGGCAAATCATGGGCGCTAGCATGTCTGGTCGCGAGAGAAAGAAAGCCACAAAAGAGCGGAGAAATAAAGCAGACGAAAGATTAGAAGTGTTCGTTTTGCCACGACAAGTTGAAGTTGCTCGAGCGCTTGTAAACCTTATTTAATTTTGCCAATGCGCAATTGCAGCCCTCTTCTGCAAAGTAAGAGAGAAAATACCATGGTACCTGACTTACAGGTGATGGTTTGCTGCTTCTTTGTGCATATTAAGGCATCGCCAACGATCTGGGGTCATCGGGACCGCCATCTGGGGCCGCCGATGTCCGAGTCTATGCCTCGTGCCGTTTTGAAGCGGCCAAATGCACGGGACCTTTCGCTCTAGATTTTTACATTAACTAAATGATCCCGACAGAAAAGCTTCGTACCCCAACTAAAGGTTTGTTTCAGGTGAGGGACCTCCTTGCCATTGACTAGGACAAGAACATATTCTGAAATGTGGTAACAGTCAACGTTATTAGATTAGCTCAGTTACGGAACTGCTCATAGACGATCCACGCACGAGAAGTACCCCCCCCCCCCCCCTCTTACTCCCCACAACTCGCCTCCCGCTGTTCGACGCGCCGGGCGGCTGCTTTGGTAGCTGCACTGTATTCTATGCGACACGTACTTTTCGAAACGCAGCGTCTAGATGGCGGTTCACCGTACTCTATGGAACACACAGTTCGTAAACGAAAACCTAGATGGCGCTTTGAACGACGGGAGGCGGAATGAAGTGAGTGAGAAGGGTACCCCCCTCCGCGGGAGTTCCACGACTGAGGTAATCTAATAACGGTGGTTACAGCCCTATGGCTTCCCAGCACTACTGCTGCCGCAATACGACGCCGAATGGCTCCAAAATGGCGCCAAGGCACTGAGAGCAGACGACAATGCTGGTTTCGATTTCGAGTCTAACCGAAAATGACGTCAGTTGCAAGAAACCTACACGACTTATTCAGTTTTTTAACCAAACTTTCGCATAGCGTTTATGTTTTTTGTCATTAATCTCGAACCTGCTCTTTGAGCGTTACTACTGGGTCATGAGGTGTCCATTAGCTCGTAAAAATAAACAAATTAATTAATGATGAAGCGAATGTCTCCGACGATGTGTCGAGATGGTTCGCTGGTGATCAAACGCCGGAGAGATACAAAAAGAACGCCCTACTCCTGCTGCTCATGCATTATACAAAAAAGACGCGGTGTTTTCAGCTGATGCATAATGACGGAACTATCTGCGGACATGCCTCAAGAATGTTCGAAGCAGTGCCTGCAAAAAAGCAGTGCCTGCAAATTTTCTTTTACATAAAATATTAGCAGCGTGAGTGCGGCTTGAAGCCACATAGAAAACATAGTTTCGGCGCGTCGCTTCGAGAGTCAACAGGTTTCATGACGCCGAATCACAGCCCACGCCGCCGGGCGTCTCGAGGAATTAAGACTTTCAGTTAACTCCAGTTCTGTCCCTTTGAACTTTAAAACAATTAAACCCAAGAAGAAGAAGAAGAAAATACAAGAACAGTAGCATGCAACCATATGTGTGTCTTTTTGAAAACTAAACAAAAAATAATAAAAAAAAGATGTGGGGACACTTCGTAAAAACATGTATAGCTCGCGTTCTCTAGAAATCAGAAATTTAAATCGTCTTCGTATTTCTCTTTCGTTCGTTTCTTGTTTTCAGGTGACGGGTAATATTCCCGCAGTGGCCGGTTTCTTCTTTTTTTTTAACTACGTGTATACACTAAAGCAGCCAAAGGTTAACGAAAATAATAATAAAACAAAAGTGCTGGGGTGACATCTGAAATGAGTGAATCAACAAAACTGTTTAAACACAATAATGAGGAGTAGAAACAGCAACAACAACAATGACAAAGAGACGGGAAGAAAGAGAGAGTACATGACAGTGATAAAAGAAGGGAGGGGTTTGGATAGATTAAGCTTCGGGAATAAGTGATGCGTGAGGAAAAAAAATTATGTTTGAAGGCATTTTTTTTCTGTTTTTAGTGGCGGGCATCATTTTGATTTCGGTCAAATAAAAAGCAGAAGGGAGAGGTGGGGAGGAAACAGGGGAGGAGGTGGCTCGGTTGGTAGACAAACGAGTTGCACAAACAAAGGTCTTTTTGATCAATGCGGCCCTTGACTCATGTTTGTTGTAGCGGCCGGGGAGCAAACAGGGAATAATAAAAAGGGAGTGGGAGGAATTCTGGGAGAAGAAGAGACCTCGGCGGCGCAGCATCCGAGCCTCCCCCACCCCCACAAAGGTCGGGAGTTCAAGGCTCTGCCGGGAGAAGATCAATGCCGCGATGGAACGGGGACACGGCGCGGGAGACTCCTTGGATTTTGGGGAAGTGGGTTTTCGTTTGTGCCTCTGTTGCCGTTCCCGTTTGCAATGCCTGTCTCAATTTTGTGGAAGAAAAAAAAATGAATGAGCAAGCTCGGCTAGGGAACGCCAGGGGATGAAAGAGAACTTGACTGCGAGCTAGTCACCGCAGTAAGGTTGACCGGTTTCCTTTTGGCCCGCATCCCCATGTGCCCGTGGGGGATACATTTTTTCCTCCAAGTTGACCTCTGAGGAGAACTTCGAAGCCACCGCCACACTTGCACGGCGGCGGTGGCGATAAAGGCACCGGCAGGACGCTAACAACTGCTTTCGAAAACTGCAGACTCTGGCCAACACGGATTGGTGACTCTGATGCCAGGAGGACATCGTCATCTTCCATCCCTCACTACTGCCAGCAAACAAACCTCAGGTCGGGACACGTTACCGTAAGCCTCCGACACCTGGCGGACATCGTCATCTTCCCGCCCGAGCTGCCACCAGCCCACAACCCTGAGCTCAGGACACGTCATTCTAAGCTCGATAAAAGGACAGCGCTCAGCGAGATCCGTCACACTTGCACGGCGGCGGTGGCGATACAGACACCGGCAGGACGCTAATAACTACTTTCGAAAACTGCAGGTTAGTACGAGTACATGCCATTTATTTTTTTTTTATTTGCTTGTTCAATTGCCGCCGCCGCTGTTGCTGTTTGTGTTGAATTGCTACATTATTGTTTCTACTGAAATGAGTGAGTCTGATACGTTCCTCTCCTGCAATGAAATACTTCCTGATAATGATGCATATCTAACGTGTTCAGAGTGTAATTATGGCTACCATGTAGGTGCATGCTCGGGTGTAACTAAAACGAGCTACAAAAAAAAGGAAGAGGCGTTAATGAAAAAGTGGGTATGCCCAACGTGCCAAACATCGAAGACACGTGGAGGAGAGGGTGTTGCAAGCCAGAAACCCGAGTTGGAAGCTACATTTGCTAATGTACTCGCAGAAATTAACAAAACATTGTCGGAAATTCTGGAAATAAGAAACAAAGTAGACTCCTTGATGTCGATCAAGGAGACTGTCGACAGTATGGAATTATCTGTTCAGCATATGTCAAAGAAATATGACGAAGTATTAGCCGAGATGAAACGACAAGCGACTGAGATTGTAGACCTAAAGAAAAGAATAGCGAAGGCCGAGGCAAATCAGGAAGTACAAAAACTAAGGCAACAGGTCAATAATCTGGAACAGTATAGCAGGAGACAAAACATTGAAATACACGGCTTTCCACTTAGTAATAATGAAAATCTACTCAGTAAGGTAAATGAACTCGCAAAACAGCTACAGCTAGCTGATTTATGTCAAAACGAGATAGAAGGCCTTCACCGATTGCCCGCTAAGCCAGAAAAAATCCCAGCAATTCGTGTCGCGTATTACGCGGGATCAGTGGATGGTAAAAAGGTGTTACCTAAACAGAGACGAAACCACCGTGCACCTGCTTGACAACTTGACACCGGAAACTAAGAAACTTTTTTGTATGATGAGGACAAAAGCTCAAGAGAAAAACTATCAGTACATTGGCAGAAGAACGGCAAGTTGTTTGTACGCAAAGCGCATGGGGAACGAGCAATCGGAATCCAATGCGAAGATGACTTGGCAAAAATTAACTGAAAAAGTGCTGATAGTGCGCTCTTGATTACCCACATCTATCCACCATGCCGGAACTGCATGAAACTGGTTATTATGATACACTTTACTTTAACTCACTTGTGCATGACTCTACTTTTGTTCCAAGTGGCAGTATGTCCGTCTTTCATGTAAACGCTCGAAGTCTGATAAACAAATGGCTTGAAACTGAGACGTGTTTGGTTTCACTGGATCACAAATTTGATTTATTGGCATTTACAGAAACATGGTTCCTGAGTGGTCGTGATATAGTCCCTTTTACAGAATATAAATCGGAAGGTGTGTATAGAACAAACCGAAGGGGAGGGGGAGTTTCTCTTTATCTTAAGGATAATCTTCAGTATATGATCCTCTCTGAAGTTTCATGCGTTAGTGATCATTATGAATCGATCGTCGTGAGGTGTCTTGATACACGAATCGCTTCAATGTATCGCCCTCCGTCGGGCGATACATTGAAGCATTGATACATTGAAATAAAAAAAAGAATTTCAATATTTTTACGAGGTCCTTGATTACGCGTCATCTTTGAATTCGCCAGTCATTATAGTCGGTGATTTAATTATTCATATGCTATCATCAAGCCTTACATGCCGACTGCGCAAATGTGATTTATTCACCAACCAGAATAACTCTAGAAAGTGAAACTGATCGACGTATGTATTACCAGCTATGACTCGACTGATATTTTGTCCGGTATTTTGACTTTTCATCTAAGTGATCACCTTCCAACATTTAGTTTTTTTCAGCGAGCTAAAAAGAAAAAAGAGGCTCACTTCGGATACGCCGATATTCCAGCGGAGATTTTGTATGGATACCCTAGCTACGTTCCGTTCTCTAAATGAAGGAATAGGTTGGGATGATGTTTATAGTGAAGAAAACTCGAATTTATTCTATGACATATTTCTACGTAAAATGAAAAATAGCTATGACAGTGCATTCCCTCAACATCTTGTAAGAAGGCACAAAAGGTCTAGAAAACCATGGATCAGCCGTGAGCTTTATAAACGAATTACAGAACGAAATAAATTATTTGACACGTTTATTCGATCAAAAGACCACACAATATTAACTGAATATAAACAAAAAAGAAATAAATTAAACGCAGTTTTAAAGAAAGCACGGTTAGAATACTATAAGAACAAGTTCATTGCCGTATCGGACAACCCTGAGAAAATTTGGAAGGAAATGGGAAAGCTTCTTGGTAAATCGAACAACAAGATCCCCAATACTCTTAATTTTGAAGGTCATCAGTATAGCAATGCTTCATTAGCGGAAAAATTCAACTCTCATTTTTTGGGCTCCGGTGCTGCATTAGGAACAGTGGATTCGACGCATGACTTGGGCAGATATGTTTTTCCTAGAGTCTCAAGTTCTATATTTTTGATCCCATGCAGCGAAAGTGAAATATTTGTCTTTCTGAGATCCTTACGGAATAAAACTGCGGCAGGAGACGATGATATCAAAGCTGAACCAATCCAAGCTGTCGCAGATTTATTGTGTTCTCCTTTACGACATATATGCAATAATGCTTTGGCTACAGGAACTTTTCCAGATGGCATGAAGATCGCCAGAGTAGCTATTTTACACAAAGGAGGCATTCTTGATAACATTAACAATTAAAGGCTCATATCTGTCCTTCCACTGTTTTCAAAGGTACTTCAGCATGTAATAAAAACTCTAATGAGTAAATTTCTTGATGAACAACGTGTATTTGTAAAAGAACAATACGGATTTCAGAAGGACAAATCTACAGAAATGGCGCTAGTAAATATTAAAGAACAGTTGTTAAATAATTTTGAACTGAAAAAAATTCACTGTTGGAGTATTTCTTGACTTTAAAAATGCATTAGATTCAATAAAACACGATATCTTGTTTCACAAACTTCCTTTTTATAGAATACGAAGTGTGGCGCTAGAACTGATCCGTAGCTATCTATCGAATAGAATGCAGTATACTTGTCTAAATGGCTACCGATCAATGCCTGAACTAATCACGTATGGGGTTCCACAGGGGTCTATTCTGGGACCATTGTTCTTTATTATCTATATAAATTACATTGTAGACATCCCACATACTCCGGATATAATTTTATATGCGGACGATACGAGCTTGTTCTTTTCTGGTAATCATTTGCGGGATCTTGAAACGGCGGCTACCATGTGGCTAAGGAAGCTGTGTTCCTGGCTGGGATCAAATCAGCTACAGTTAAACGTGAGCAAAACCAAAAAATGTAATTTTCAAGACACGAAATAAACTTGATGACTGTAATATTATCTTAAAGTTCCAAAACAGTGTAATTGAACAAGTCTCCGTTTATAATTTTTTAGGTGTTCTTTTTGAAGAAAACTTATCATGGACCCCCCCCCATATAAATAAGATTCATAAGAACATCTCTCGATCCATTGGCATCTTATACAAAGTTAGATCTTTGATTCCAAATCGGTTAAAACTGCAATTGTATTACTCTTTAGGGCATTCTCATCTTAATTACCGTTTATTAGTCTGGGGATCGACAACTAGGAAAAACCTCGAAAGGCTTTTTATCATGCAAAAAAAGGCAATACGTTGCATAGATAATCTAAATTTCATGGACCATACTGCCTCGTGCTTTTTAAAGCACAATTTGCTTAACGTTAACCAAATGTTTCATCTAAAACTTTCAATTTACATACGGAACGACATAATTAACGACCAAACGACTTTTTTGTAGAGATTCCTTTGGACAATTACTCAATATGATTTAAGGCATGAATCCTATAGGAAACCTCGGTTAAGAACAACCTATGGAAACCAGAAGCTAGAATACATGATACCTCAATTCCTAAACAAACATCCAGATGTTATGGGAATAATACTAAATAGCGTTTCACGTTGCAGCTTCAAATACGATTTAAAAAGGTATCTTCTGTCATGTTGTTCGGAATAAATTGGAACGGCAATTTGTCTTTACATACACTGTGTATAGTATTATGAACAGGTCTATTTTAGCTACTGTATAAAATATGACGTGCAATTTTCATCCTTGTGAAGGTATAGTACCAATGATATTGCACTGCTGCTTCTTTCCGATGTTTTTTTTTTTTTTTTTTTTTTCAATGTTTTGTACTTTTGTTTTGTTCCATTGACTGCTGATTCAGTGTACTGAGGGGACTGGGCCTCGTCAGGCAGAGATTGTCTGCCTTTTGTCCTTTCTCCTTGTGACACGTTTGTCCGAAATAAAAACAAACAAACAAATGATTTCCTTTTTAATCAGGGCTCGCGAGCAACTTATTAATATTCTTCTTCTTCTTCTTCTTCTTCTTCTTCTTCTTCTTCTTCTTATTATTATTATTATTATTATTATTTTGTTGTTTCATTTCTGGCAATAGAGGGTGACCTGTAATTTTGTTTGTGGTCTTATCGGGACAATGGGTAATGTTGGTGTTGGGCGTTCATCCTTTTGCGAGGGGAAAAGGAGAAATGACTATTTCTTCCACTTCTACCTATTTTCTGAATTTTGACAATGAGCTTAGTTCGGCGTTTCTGACGTAACGTGGCTCGCCCACACGAACGTGGTTCCGGCTCCAGTCTCACTTTTCGGACCCCAACCAGAGTGAGCCAGAACTTACGGAAGAAGGAAGTGTAATTAGGGAACCAAGTTGACTAAAGTTACACATTATGAAACCCGAGTCCTCTATCTCGTGATTTATAATTACCCACGGTCAGAAGTCTTTTTTATATTTTATTTTTATTTTTCTTAATATTCTTTTTTCTCATTCTTTCTTTCTCTCTCTTCCGTTCACCAAAGTAAACACGTTCGATTCTCCCACCAAAACCCACCTATTCTTTTGTTCTTACCGCGCCGCTCTCCACCTTCCATTTTGTACCGACCGAATTTTATTTTCCTCGTTGACCAAACTACAGATGAGTAACTGTGATAATTGAAGAGGTGAGCAGAACGTTTGGGCGCCAACGAGCTGGAGGTGGTTAAACATTTTGACTAAAAACCTCGAGACTGGGACGAGAAGGGGAGGAAAAACAAAAAGTTTCAACTCTTCCTGTCTGTATAAGAGTGGTAATTTGGGCGAGTTGGTGATGCATTACAACCACAAAAAAGCGCGAAATTAAGAAGAAGGACGAGTGAGAGGAATGAATGTGCACGACAAGCGCCTGTCTGTCCATTCCTTCTCGTCCCAGTCCCGGTATTTTTAGTAAAATAGTAAAAATGGTTTAAAAAAATTGAAGGATGACTGTGCGGGACCGCTCCAGCATCGTCCTGTGGGTTTCGGCGATATGGCGTGGTTGTGCTCTTTAGCGAAACATTTTACGCACTTGTGCTTTTTTGCGTGCTTTCTAACGCCTCGAAATTGCTATCACCTCGCACTCTATAACTGTGTAACGGTGACTTGGTGCGCATGAGGCTAAATGCACTTATTCTCAAGGCTCAAAAATGACACAAAAAAGCTCAAAACCGCGATGTCGTTTATGGCGTCAGAGAAAACGGCACAAGAGAAAACATGTACTAGAACGAGTTTGATAGAAAATGATATATCAGTTGACAACGAAAGAAAATCAGTTTTTTTTTTCTTTAACAATAAATTACGCATTACGGACAGCTTTGTCTCCCCCCAAAGATAGTAGTAGCGGTCCAAACCAGATGCCAACGTTTCAAATCTTGCCAATATTTTATTCAAAAGTTATAAAAAGGTTCGGGATTTCTGTAAATAGCGATCTAGTACGAAAATTAACCCCCGAGTCTGTTTTATCAAAATTGTCGAAAACCGAAAACCCAGAATACATAGGCCCCTGTGGAACTTCATATGCAGTTGGGTTTGATTCAGACCGATGACCATTACGTATATTGCAAGCGACGTGACAAGTATCTTCAAAGCAAGTGTAAGGCAACACCACACATTCCGTAAAACGTTGTAGCCGGAATTCTGAGAAGTAACGGCAGGGTATGTTTGGATGCTTCTTGTTTGGAAGCTTTCCATTTCCTTACCAATGTGCTTTTTTTTCTAAAGCCGCCGTCACATCGCTAATACATCCTACAAAAGACAGGCTAGGTGGCGCACGCTACCGCCCGTTGCAAAGGGTATCGCCATTAACATCCATCCATCCATCCAGTCTGGAGACACTGTCTGATGCGTGTTTCATCCATGTCCTGTCACGTGGGTCATACAAAAGACAGTCTGCAGACATGATTGAAGCCAACGTACGTATAAAGCAAACATGCTTTAAACATGCTCGAGGCGGGTTCATAAGTAATTTCGTCATCATGTCTCCAGTGAACAGTGTGCTTACTCTCGTCCTTGTGCTTGAACTAATGCGGAGAGCAAGTCGTCTGGCTTCTCGCGCGGGAGTTGTGGGGACGTGAGAACGACGCCGTGCTCTCACTGGCTAATTGAAACAAATAGTGGGTAGACCACGAGGCATCTAGCATTGAGCTTCACCCACTCTCCTTTCAATCAAAGCCAATCAGAGCTCGGCGTCGTTCTGACGTCACCGCAACTCCTGCGAAAGAAGCAGACGACTTGCTCTCCACGTTTTTTGTTGTTGTTTTTCTCGTAAACATTGTTTGCTTGTCAATAGAACGACGCTCGCACGACGTGTGCTTGTGTGCATTGCTTAAGTACGTGTGTGGGTGGGTTTTGCGTGGTACGTGTTTCCACTCAACTCACGTCTAAATTCGGTGCCCGAAAAAAAAAAAAAAGAACAGTATATTTTGTTTTGTTATTTCGGACTTTTTTTTGTAAGTCAGAACAATACGACGGACTTTTCCCCGTTCAAACTCGGTAGCTCACAAATAAATAATCAGCACGAAGGCCACCGCCCTCTCTTCGGCTAACACTTGTTTTCGAGCAACCCCGCACGTGGCTGCGACGGCAGGGTTGAGTGTGCACTATTTTCGATCTCGTAAATGCAATCGGATCGCGTCTGAGACTGGGTGTTTTCGAGAAGCCACCTCCGATACGCTCCGCGAAAGGGCAGTTGCGCCTCCCCCAGCGATACACCGGGGGACTTTATTTACAACTGGACACAGCTCTCGGGTGGAACCTCGTCCCCGGACGTCAGCAGGAGTTGTTAGTTCCCGGCCCACTCGTTCACAAGCATTCACACGGGAAGCTGGCTTTTGTGCCGTCTTAATTGCCGTTTCCCGATGGAACAAAGTGTACGCGTTTCTGTGTGTGTGTGTTTGGGGGGGGGGGTGGAGCAGGAGGGGGTGAGGTCGAAGAGGGGGAATGTAGGCTTCAGGGTTATGAACTGTTAAAGGTTGCCCACGGATGAGAGCCCGCGCAACCTGCGCCTGACGATAGCGGGGATGCCTGTTGTGCGCACCCGTCAATGCGAGCGGTTGGGGGAAGTCGCGCCGGTTAATATCTAGGCGTGTCCAATGCAGCTGTCAGGCTTATTAATACCGATCCCTGCGGGGGGCCGTAAATAGGAACTTAATAAAAAAATAATTAATCGATTCACCGACCCGTTCTGTCTCGCCGTCGGCGAGTTACCCAGAAGTCGTGTTCTTTGATGATGCTGTTAACTTGACCGGCGGTGGCTGGAAGATACAGGGCGATGTCACGTGATGTGCAGTGTGCGACCTAGTTGGCGCAAACGAGAGGTTTGGGGTTTTTTTTTTTAGGCTCTAAGCAGATGAGCCATCTTTTAAGCCACACGAATAATTGTAAAAAAAAAACTTTCTTTTGTAAAAAAAAAAAAAAAAAAAACACACTCACACACACAGTCATATGCAAAAATAAAAGCGCCATCTAGTGTACTCATGGAAAATTATCAAATGTCCGCCACATTGGGGGGTTCCCGTACCGAGAGTTTCGCCCGAGTGACAATAGTCCTGGCAAAGAGGGGGTCGTAGATCTAAAATATGATCACGTGCTGAAAATCTAGTATGAACCCTTCAAACAGCGTCTTCGATAAAGACCGTTCACAGACCTGGATGGCCTAGTTCACTGCCTGAGTGACGAGTCCTAATAATAATAATAATAATAATAATAATAATAATAATAATAATAATAATAAACTTGTATTCAGGACACATTCATGAAAGCATACAAGAGTGCGGGGGCAATCAAAGCCAACAAATGGCTTGTGTGATGCCGCCCAAAAAACTACAGAAAAAAAATTGATATGTCCGTGAACAAAGCAACGTAAAGTTCGTCACACACACATCAGTAGAGCAAACTGAAAAAGTTTGGAATATACAAAACTGGATCAGTAGCTATGCACATACACACACATACTAACAAATAGGTACACGCTAGGCGACATCTCATCCCAGTAGGTGAAGTCTCAGCATTCTCTTCAGTTGACGCAGCGAATTCGCTTGTAGAATTTCAGGAGGCAAGTTATTAAAGAGTTCAGGCACGTAAAATTCACGTGTATACCGTCCATATCTTGTTCGGGCAAAAGGTATCTCGAAAGTCTCTTGAAAACGAAGCGAACGAAGAGCAACGTTTTTTCTTTTGAATTGATCTGTCCAAAAGTAACTTAAGACAACAGTTTGAATAAAAAGTGTTCGGAGACAGGGAAATTGTAAATGTTGAAAGAGATCAGTACCATCGGGAAGTTGCACGCCATAAGAAACACTTTTCAAAATATTTTTTAAAATGCAGTCAATTTTCTCATGCCAGAAGCCGGAACAGTTTCCAAACACCGTAACGCCATACCGTAGCACACTATATGCAAGAGCATGGGTGACTAGTCTGCGAACTGAGAGAGGCATAAGTGATTTTGTATTATATAGCAGACAACAAGTACTTCTTAATTTTTTTACAGAGGGACGTGAGTTGAGCATTCCAAGTTAAACCGCAGTCAAATAAGATTCCTAAGTACTTTACAGATTCAACAAAAACTAAAGGAACACACTTGCAAGATACACAGTTTGAGTTATGTAAAAGGAAAGGGAAATCAAGACACACATATTTAAGAGGATTATGAAAACAAATGAGCTTAGTCTTGTTTACGTTAACGTCCAAAAGATTTCGTTGAAACCAATCCATGACGACTGTTGCAGCGCATTGCAGTGAGCGGGCAGCATCTTCGAAGTTAATATGTCGGGCAACAATTACAGTATCATCTGCGTATTGATAAAGTTTGGCTTGGGAAAGAAAAGTAGAAATGTCATTAACAAACAAATTAAATAGGAGTGGAGATAGGATTGAGCCTTGGGGTACGCCTGCCCTTAGTGTTGTTCGCGGCCTCCGTGCCCCAGCTGCAATTACAAGTTGTGAGCGATCTGAAAGGTAGTTTGAAAGAAAAGAAAAAAACGGACCACGAAATCCATAGCTATAAAGCTTCTTCAGAAGGATTGAATGGCTAACGGTATCAAAAGCTTTAGATATATCTAAAAAGAGAGCACAGCAAACAAGATGTTTTTCAAAACCAGAAAATAATAAATCGGCAAAATCTTCAAGCAATAGCTGGGTTCCCTTTTCTTGAACAAAACCAAACTCACTCGGTGAAATGATATTGTGCACATCTAGAAGTTGTGTCATAGTATGAAATACATGTTTTTCAAGAAGTTGTGCAATAATTGGCAAAACAGAAATTGGGCGGTAATTTTCGATCTTACTTCCTGCGCCACCTTTGAACAAGGGCCGTACTATAGCGGTCTTTAGTTCGTCTGGAATAATGCAACTCGTAATAAAGCCGTTCAACATATGAAGAAGTACATGCTTAATAACCTCATAATTTCTACGAAGGTCAGTAACTCGAATGCCGTCGATGCCTGGTGATTTTGACGGTTTGTAACTGAATAACAATGAATAGAGATCTGATTCTATCATAGGCGGAAGGAAAGCGGAGGCTGTTACAACATTTTCGAAAGTCATGAAAGAATCTCGTGTTGTACCTGAAAAGGTCGCAAAAAACTGTTAAAATCCCTTACAACCGTTGAGAGATTAGAGCCAAAGTACCTCTTTAATACATTATCGATTGAATTTTGGGAGGAGTGACCACGAAATTCGTTTACGAGAAGCCACGTTTTGCGCATGTCTGAGCCAAATTCTGAGAACTTTTTACAAAAGTACCTTCGCTTAGCTGAACGAATCATCGCTGTAAGCATATTTCTACAAGTTTTGAAGTTAGATTTAAGCTCTGCATTGTTAGGAGCGCGCCTATGCCGAACCCAAAGTTTATTTTTTTCTGTTATTGCTGCCAGTATATCTGCATTCAACCAGTAGTGGTCAGGCCGGCGTCTTTTAACGTATATTTCTTTTCTGGAGGAAGCATCAAATGTCTTTATAACCTGCACAAACTTTTGGTATATATCAGTGGATGTAACTGATAGGAGAAAGTCATTCCAGTCAAAGGAAGAAACAAGGCCATCAAACTTAGAGGAGTCAAAGACGGATATTTTTGTACCCGCTACGCTATTCAGGGGTGAAGGACTATCACAGAACCAACGGCATCCAACAAAATAGTGATCAGCTAGCTTCTGTGTAATAACTGCTGATAGGACTTTTTGGGAACAAGTTCTTAGATTAATGTGGTCTATGCACGAAACAACCAACCTGCCCATGAGAGTCTCTTCTCGAGTGGGAGCTGTTATCAAGTTGGAAATCCCATTAGCAGAAAGAGTGTTGAGGTAGGTGCATACTGGAGACTTTGACGGGGTTAAGGTATCAATGTTAAAATCTCCTAATATGCATAAATGATCGTAAGTTGCAAACTGCCGAAGTGCAGCATCAAACTCGTCCAAAAAACATCGGACGTTTTCCGAAGGCAGTCTATATACTGCTAAAATACAGACAGAGTTAATCAAATTCGTGATATTGAGCGCAATACATTCAGCATGACTGAAGGTTACTGCAAGGTTAGTGACGGACCAGGTGTCGCGAACAAAAACTGCTATCCCTTCACCCCTACGAGATGGTCGAGTGGTGAATATGCTAGTGTATCCTGGCAGAAAAAATTGAGTTGTCGCTTCTGCTACAATATTGATTTCAGAAAGAATAAAAGCATCAACTAAGGGGCAAATTTCCTTGCAAATTATTTTGAATTCATTCCAGTGCTTATTGAGGCTCCTAATATTCACATGTATAACTGTACAATAATAATAATAATAATAATAATAATTTTTATTTGCTCAGGAGCGCCGCGACACCGCAGAAAATCAACAGACCGTTCCTTGGAGGCCCTCGGTGCCGCGTCTAGTGATGGTGATTATGATTATGGTGTCAGCAACGAGTCTTGCGACATCGTTGCTGACAATTCCTTTTTCGGCATTTCGCGGCCGTCTTTTCTTTCTTCTTTCAACCAAAACTATGCAACGGCCCATTGAGAGCACAAATACATTCTCCTAATACTATAAAAAAACTGAGTTAAATGCAGATGCGCCTTGTCCACAACTGAAAGATAAAAAAAAAAAATAGGGCGACTCCGAATGACATGAGAATGATAGCTGGCACGAATTTTGCATGTGGCCTAATGTTTATACTGACTCTGTCGCCCAATGAATATTCAGTTTAAGCTCTTAGCGTAGTTTGTACGGTTGAACCATCGCCCTCGTAGCTTTTTTAATGCGTCCGGTCCCCATAGTACTCTTTGACTGCCCAGAGGGCGCGCCGGAGCAATAGTGGCACCGCGCTCTGGCGCAAAACCGCCCTCCACAGCAGTACGGGTTCAGTTGCAATGACGACAAACATGTTATAACTCTACTGCGGCCGCGTTGCAATATTATTGAGGCGCTCAGTCTGTTGAAAAATGATGATTAATCTTTTAGGGAGGCGAAACTCTTCAAAGAAATATTGCCTGTGTGCCAGATCTCCGGGGTGAAGAGATGATCCAGGCATAAGAACATTTGTCAACAGCTAAGTGCGACTCGCAAGTGCACGGTAACATCGCCTATGGCATACGCCTCCAGATAAATGCTGTATTAAAGCGGTAGCTTTGTGGGCGACACTTTGGAGAGATTTCGCCCTTGTCGCTTGTCGTTGCGGTGCGCGTGGGAAAATGAAAAAAAAAAAAAACCTTCTTCTCTTCCCTCTTGCAGCGAGGAGAGGGAAGTCGGGACCTCCCGTACGCCGTGCCGCGCGCAGAGAACGAAGAGGGCAGCCCTGGCGTCCAACCATAAATTGCGTAAAGAAGAGATATTCGTCGTGTCGTCTGCTTGAAATACTTGTTTTCCAACATTAGTCGCGTTATGCGAAATCACACCTTGGCATTATCCAGTCGCTAGGTGTAATGTTGGATGGTTTTAGAAACTTCCACCGCACTTACCCACTTCACGGATCACTGGTGGCAGTCGTTAGTGACACCCGCGACGTTAACCACAAAGGCTATGAGAATTCTCTACTTCGCTGCTCCGTCCTCAGGTACGTGATGGCACCGTTCCACCCGCATGGCGCGACCATGCTACAGCTATTGCTTTCGTTTCTTCGCACATTGTAGGCGAAAAATACAAATTTTTTTATGGTTTCGCTCGTTCTTCAAAATCATAGCTCTTCGGACAGAGATGATTATGCTACATTGTTCAAATTGCCTTTTCGCGCACAGCTGCGTTGCTTCTCACACTGCTTGCACTCGGGCAAGTGCTCTTAGAAAGTCGGAGTTACCGACTGCTGGAAGCATGCCGCAGCTGTTTTTAATTCATGCGGATGAAGTCAATGACGAGACATGCACTGCCGGACCACATGTCTAAAAAACTAAATCTGGACGCAAATACGGCCACAGCTCATTTGTTCCCAGGCATTTTGAGTGGGTCGAACTTCAAAATTAAAAACTGTTTGCGCACGTGTACCGTTGCCGTCAAAGCGGTAAAATTAAAATTCACGCGCGTGCGTCAGGTAACCCACTCATACGTTTATGAGTAAAAAGAGTGATCACCAACCGACTTTCATTGGCCCCAGTATTGCTGTCTTCTTTTTTAACTTTTTTATGCTACCCTAAAATTATAATTTGATCACACTTGCGGGTGACTTGCTGTTTTGTTTGCTATTTAGTCGCATTTATACTTTATATATATCTAGAACACCATGCGCCAGAAAAGAATCGTCGAAATTACTTTCTTCTTTCTGCGAAAAATTCGATACATTTTGAATGTCTCTCATACATTTTTAGAGATTTACCTTTGGGAGGTGTCCTGTCGTGGTCCCCTTTGTGTTGCTTTCATTTTGTAGATCCGACATTGCCAAAACAATTTCATTTGCCGACCACAAAATGAGAGAGAGTGAGAGAGAGAAAGAGAGAAGTCTTGCAAAAGAGGAAAAAACCAACGTTGGAGTTACAGCCATGTGCCGAACGGTCATCGTTGGATTGGGGGGGGGGGGGGGGGGGAGGGGGTAACAGCTGATAGAAGAGCAAATTGTGAAAAGAGCGGAGGGTTGTTTCGCCACAGCCGACAAGCGGGGCACGAGCAGCCACAGAACGCGGCTGGGAGGAAAGTGGGCAGAGCCGAGGAAGGAAGGAGATCCTTTAGAAATGTCCAAGTGTCTTGTCCAGAAGTCCGGTGCACATCTTCACAGTATCCAGGGAGGCGAGACGAAGGTTCAGCATACGGTGTCCGAATTTCCAAGCACCGTCACCAATTACACCAGTGCCAAGTATTCCAATATTCCGAGCCAAAGTGCAATGCATCGGCAACCCGATATCTCCGTTACTGCCTGTTGTGGTCACAACACGGTGTTGCGAAAGGATTGGGGGGAACATATAATAGATTCCGTTCCCTCAACAGGGGCGGTCGAGCCTATTGTATGCATTAGGGACATTCTGCACTGTGCTACGGAGTGACATTCTTTGCTTGTGTTTGGCTGAGCTAACCACGCGATTAGCGCGTGGTATACAAAACGCAAAGGTAGAAATTACGAGTATGGCATTTTCTGAAAATGCCTGACCCTTTGCATGCCTTGGGTTTACTAGTTTCCGAATCTATCATTCGAACACTTTAATTGGGCAGGGTTAATCCCTGCCCTTTAGGAAGGGAGAAAATTTCCGAATCTATCATTCGAAAATCCAAATTGGACGGGGTTAATCCCTGCCCTTTAGGAAGGAACAAAAATAAATGGGAGTGCGGGAGCATGCGCCTCCGCGGGGGGAGGAAAAGTAAATAGGAGGGAAAGTACCTGATGTTTGGTATCCATTTGTTCTCTGTGGGTTAGAGTTAGAAACTAGAACATTTTGTGGTCACCGGCGCGTTGACCACAAAATGTTCTGTTTCTAACTTTTATAGTTCCTTGGAAAGTAATTATACCGGTTGTGGACAAACTACATCATTGTAATAATATAAAAAAAACTACAGCACTAGACGTCAATTTCATCTCAATTATGGGTTCAAGTACGCAATAGGGCTACGATTATCTGCCCTATTTTACCTCAAGTCTTTTGCGGCTTACCCGCTTCCTCTTGTAAGCATTGGGAAACAGAATTGGCGGGTAAGCAAAGTGAGCTTGGCTCTCAAATTTAAAGTTGTTTAAAAAATGGTAACTGCATATTCGGGTTTCTTATGTCAACAGCCACAGGAAACCATCTTATCTACTACATTAAGGGCTTATCGTAGAACATCAGCTGCGGATTGCGGGTCTTGCGGATGCGAGCTCAATCCTCCCTCAAAGTAAAGGCTCCCCCAAGCACCGCAAAACTCTTGCATGCTCTTGCGTGTGATCTACGAAAAGTCCCTATTAACGTGACAAGTAAACGTAGCTGCACACCTGAATCATGCCACAAGATAGAGAAACGTTGATCCTGTCCTCCGCACAGTTGGGGATTCGTGCTTCTGGCGATCTTTTTTCGATCATCTTCCAGGAACCGAATGAAACTTTTCGGGAGACACATATTTACCTTTTTGTTTAATACGATGCTGTGGCATTTGACTTTACAACCCTACCTGGTGCTCTGTCCTTTTGCATTCTGTACATTACTTTACGAAGCGCGAGGCCAGCACGACAAGCGCACCAGCCTCCCGCGTCGTCTACTCCTCGTACTGCTAACAAGTATGGGCGCGCCTCGCCAGGGGGAGGAGTGGCGCTGCGTATGCGCGGCGAAACTTCAGCCGCACAGCCCTACACGGTCGAGGGGCCAAGTCCGCACGAATAAATTAAATATTGAGAAGGGCATTACCCGAAGATAAACGGGGGTATTAAAATACGCTAGGCATCAATACTGTTAAGTTAGGTAGACTGAAACGTGAAAGGAATTACTGGTCCCAAGGGCGCTTTTGAACTTTCTATCCAGGCTATGAAAATAACCACCGCTGTAAGATGGTATCGTCTTTTCCCCTTCTGCATGGACGTACTTGATCTTCTGAATACGTAAAAAAAAAATATGTTTATGGTCTTGAGATTGATTGTCGATATACTTAGCGTCTCTCACACCAAAGGTCACCCTTCTGTTTAAAAAGATGACGCGGCGTTTGAAGCTGCCGGCACACTGCTAAAACTTGGATTACGCTTAAGCTTCGCCTTTTAAGAGGGAACGGGATAGCGTTCCCTCTTAAAGCATAGATGTGCAAAAAAGTCAACGCATTTGTGCGACTTTCATTTGAAATCTTTGTTTCGAAAGAACACGACGAACTAATCTTTTTGTTAGTCCGCATAAAGGTGGCTTGGGACTGGTAAATGTAGATATCGAGTTAAAAGTGCATCGGTTTATGCTTTTCGAGATAGAAGAAAAGCCTATGTCAGTTTCCGCTCTGCAGGCGCTTGCAGGGAGGTACCTTTCTGCGAAGTTCGACATCAAGAGCAATGACGAAGCATCCAAAAGGGCACCAGTGTTGCGCAATTACTAAGAGATAGCAGAAGTAGTGCAATACTTTGAATGCAGATTTTCTAAGGAGTGTTTACAAAAGAATAAAAAAAGTCTATGTTGGGACACAAATGACGCCTCCACCGCTCTACAGTTCTGACTTTGCGGAAGCTGACGGTTTCGACATTCTTCGGCATTTTTGAAAATACCCTGTTCGGCAGAGGACATTTTTATTTTTGTCAGGCTTTATACGGAGGTATTTTCACTAAAATCTTGTGAAGGAAATAAAAGGTTTCTTCCTCTCGTGGGGCAGAAACATGTGCTCTTTGTCCTTTTGAAGAAACACTGCAGACCACCTTTTTTGAATTTCCCAAATGCCGAATTATTCTGGGCTTAGCTTCGTCCAGGATCGCTAAACTCGTCAAACACAAAGTTGGGCACGAAGTTCGCAGAGCGTGCTGATTGGACTTTCGCGACGTTGGCGTCACGCGGGACGAGATGTCAATCATCCAAGCTCTCTCGGTGCTCAAATTCCAGCGAGAATGTTAGGCACCAAGTTGTAGCGAGCTTCATCGCAGCGCGTGCGAGCAACACCTTGGGGCCAGCCGATTGAACGGCTGCACTGATGACGTCGCGCCTGCATGTCCCTACATCCCTACGCCGTGATAGAGTCAATGAAACGGAGATTGTACCTAGGCGGGCTGTAAATACTCTGAACTTTCTCGTCGCAAGATCGCCGTTTGTGGAAGTTATTGCTGACGACAAAGTGACGTTTCACAATTTTGGGAAGGAGTTATTTGAGGCCAAAATCTTCGCTTCGGAATCGAGGCGAAGATTAAACTTTGTGATATTGTGGAGCCGTGCGCGGTGTATGCGGTTTCAGAGCTCATCTTCCAACCATGGGTCACCCACAGGCGTTATGTATAGACCTTTTCTTTAACGACGCCGCCATCTTGAGAATTGCGGCGCCGACGACGCCGTCTAGCGGTTTAGAAAAAGAAATACCGGCTAGTTCTGGCAGCACAGCTATCTGGGTTGGCAACGGTGTGGGTATGGGGGGAACTTGGCTAGACTTGGCTATGGTGGGCTGCAATAACTTGGTTAGAGCTTGTCCGGTTGAATCCAGCTGGCTACTTACAGGCCATCACCTTGCCTCCTCGAGAGAACGACGACGAAGACGGTGGGGTGTTAGATTGAGTTTCCACAGCGAAGGAATATATGAGCAGTTTAATGTAGTCTATGCAGGTAAGCTCTCGGCATTTCATAGCTTCATCTTGAGTGGTGGCATGTAGACTTTTTCATAATTTTCACATACCATGGGGCTTGCAGTGATAACCTAATTGGACCACCTGCTCCAGGAATTAAAATCAGTCCTCTTGTCGTAGACAAAGTGGTCGTGAGCTTAAACGTGACGTTGAGTCGGATACGAGTATCTCGCGATTCAAGCTCGCAATCGACTGACTTCATAAATAAGGATTCTTGGGGAAAATGCGAAGCTCGATAACCATGCAACCACACTGGCGCTGCAGCTTCTTGTGCTCATGGCACACTTTCTGGTATTGTTCTTATGCTTTTTAAAATTATTTATCCATCCGACGACCACGCAGTGGTAGCCAGACAACCGTAAATTTTCAGAAATTGCAGCACGGTAAAAAGGAGCACTCGGAACTAACTCATACACGGCGTCCGTTTTTAAGCCTTTTCGCCCATACCCTTGGCGGTTGCATACCCTGTGTCAGCGGGCAATCCAAAAATGCACCAGGTCGTGGGTACGTCAGTTACTGGCTGGTTTGAGGTTATGCGAAAAAGGTCTATAGAGACGTCGGTAATGACTGAGAGGTGAGGGTGCGAGGGGGATGGCGAGAAAAAGCTGTGAAAAGGGTAAAAGAAAGGTATAACCAACACAAACACACACTCAAATGGGGGTCAGGAAGGGCCATAGAAATTAATCGGGAGAAAGAGGGAGGGGGGGGGGTGATAGTAGTGAAGAAGGAGGATATCCCTTCCCCCGAATTTTTAGAGCGCAACTCTTATGCGCCCGTTTCAAGCTTGAACGGCGTCGCCGTCGGCGTAACCGCGCGCGCGTTGCATTATGGGACTTTTTTTTTTTTCACTAAATTTAGCGGTTAAAATAACGTCACGTGATTTTAACACCAATTAGGTTTCCCCGCTAAAATGAGAGGGGAGCAGGATAGGAGGAGGGGGGGGGGGTGGAGGGGCATACGCTCCCCTCCGTACCTTCCCCTTCTCCTCCTCAAGAGCTGCGCTTTAATTCGACATTACAGAGAACTGTAAACGTCTGTCTTTTTTTATTATAACTCTCTGAAATGCAATAGTCCGGGGCTGGGGCGATATCCCCTCCCCCCCTCCTTATGCCCTTTGGGCCCCCTTTTTCGACGCCACTTGGGGGGGAGGGGCGTGAATCGCCCCCCTCCCCGTTCTTCTGTTTCGACAACCCTGCTTAGAGGCGTTCCAACTGAGCGATGACGAGGAACAGCACAGCGTGCAATTTTCGAAATTATGGTTATAGAGATTCTGGAATTAAAACGGGGCGCGTTCCATGAACTTACGAGCGGCCATGACAGACTTTCAATCGAGAGGCTCGTGCCAGGGCTCGTTGTGTGCAGGCGCGTTCAGTGACGTGCTTTTATACTTCATAGCTTTGACGTCAGGGTCAGGATGATCACTTGTGAACGACAAATTTGATGATGCGTGTTCGAGTCGACGGTGAAACGTTTGGTTGTGTACGATGAAAGCTTGGTGTCCTCGCGTTCTCGAAACATCACCGTCAATATTGACAAACTGACATTACTCTTATTTCAGTTGATGAACGCAGAATTAATCCCAGTTTGGCTAATCTTTGAAGGTCTATCATAAAATAATTTTATCTCCCGCTGATGGGGGACAACTGCCCGGAAGCGAAATCCGTCCAAAGATGGACAATGCTACTCGGCTGCACTCTGCTCGGCTGGTAGTGATCTAGCCGTGTCGGGCTACACTCTGATCAAATTCAAAAGGCCGAGATAAATAAAAGGGAGGACAGGGACGTTTTTTAGTAACTTCTGCTTTATCGGCGGAAATAAGAACGATGTCAGACTATCAACTTTGACGGTGTTGATTTTAGAATGCAATTACCCAAGCCTCCGTTGTGCTTTTTAGAGACCATCAAAGTCGCAGCTGATAATCTTTATCGTGATATTATACGCAAGAACCACGTTGGTCTCCGCGTGCTTTCTCGTGCTGCTCTAGCTCGGCGCCTAGGGAGTAGTAGGGATTTTTCGCCCTTGCAATGAGAAACGTCACGAAGATATACGGATCTGCGGGTTTGTGAGAAAAGCAAACTTCGCTGCAATCTTTCGGCTCCTCCCTCCGCTATGTCATAACACGAAGAAAGTTGTGTCTGACGAGTTTAGCGACCCAGAAAGCGATATCGCGTTCAATCCAACGTGGTAATCTATAAAGTTTCTGGATGTCAGGAAGCAGGAGCACAATATAAGTTGTGGAATACTCACGTTGATCGGCTTGCACACAATTCGGTTCTCCCGAACTGACCATAGGTTGGTCAGAAAGAAAGGACAATGAGCATGGTGTTATTTAATATAAGGGCTCAAATATGTGTGCTCTTTTATAAACGAGATTGATTTGTCCGAAATGGAGTTCTGGGAGGTTTTAAGAGCTTAAATTAAAATACCAAGCAATATGGAAGCCCACACAAAGGATGTGCCCTAGACTCTCGTATCCTGCGTTGAACTGAAGCGCATATGTGTCTGACATTGTCACTCCACTTATTGGTTTTGCTGACCTGTATGAGTGTGGTACCATATCTGTCGCTGTTCTAGAGGTCATTCATGTGAGAGTGCAGTCGTAAACCACGATGCACCAGCCTTTTATCATATTGTCACGAATGACAATTCATCAGTCGAGGAAAATTGAAGCAGACTAAACGTCTGATGGGGCGAACTTGCGCCCAAAACAAAACAGAAAAAGGTTAGCGTCGCAGGCGTTGATGGCAGCGAAACAGCAGGATCGAACGCAGGGGCGAGTCTAACTGCGGATCGCCACGCGGAGCCCCTTATGCACACGCGTTGGCTTCTGGAACAATCGGCCTAGAAGGTTCGGCGACTAAAACAGTCGGACCTCGCACAAGCAACAGAGTTCTCGATTCTACCAGAACATTAAACTGAAAAAATAAATAAAAGACGCGCAACTCCCGGGGATCAAACCCTGGGCCTCCGCACGAAAGTCAAGCGTGGTAACCACTCGGCCTCCCACGCGCTCGCTCGCCGACGCTCGTGGCAATATACGGTACTTGCTTTTATCTTACACAATAAAAAAAAAGTCCAGTCAGTAGAGGGTTGTGGGTTCGAATCACGCCTAAAATTGTTCAAATGTTTCTTTAATGCAGATGAATTACTTCATAAAGTGAATTATTTTGAGACATGCGAAACCCATAAATCGCGTTACATGTCACTTTTTTTCATTCACTTTCGTTTTACGCCTTACGTCACGTTTGGCGTAAGCGTTGTGGGAATTGTTTGAAATTCCCGCGCGAGGCCACGTAGCTGTGACGTCATGACCCTGTCGACCAATCGGGATTTTTCCGTCACAACGCCACCGCGACTCGGGCTTTTCTGCGACGCGAGCTCCTTAACTCGATCGCGTTAATACATCATAAAACATACAGTCTGCAGACATTAGGGAGTTTTAGGGAACTGTTTATGCGCATCCGATACGGTACGACGGGCCCTCCGGTACGAAGTGCGCATGCGCTACCGCAAAAGACTCGCACATGCGCAGTTCGTACCATGTCGAATGTGCAAAAACGGTTCCCTAAAACTCCCTTTTGTTTGAAGCGTACATATATACGTACATATATACGTATGAAGCAAACATGCTTTGAAGATGCCTGACGCTTGTCCACAGATAATTTGGTCGTCGTGCCAGCAGAGAAACTCCGTGTCTCTTGTATCATGGCGGATGCGACAACGATTTTAAAATACCGCTTTTTTGTTTTTCCCCGGGGTTCCTATATAGTACGCATCCGGTGTATATAGACCACCGAGAAAAATTTCTGTTTAATTTTGTTTGTTTGTTAGATAATTTGTACTACCTGGTTTTTAGTACGCATATAAAAAGGCAACCTGAAACACCACGCACCTAACAAATGCCGGGAGTTACCATCCCACAAAATATTTAAAAAGAAAAAAAAGCTCGTATCGTACATAAATCCTCATAAACATATAAACTCTGTCATTGTCAAAGTGCGTCACGTTTGGATATAACGAACAATCTAGAAAGAAGAAAAAAAATCCTCGTATAGTCCACATCTGTAGATAGTGGACACCGCGTAAAATTTCAACTTTTAATCGTGTACTCTTATAGTCATAAAAATAAGATAGTCAGGCAGAAACTAAATAGCTCCAAGCGAACGATACCACTACCTCCTTCAATCAGACCAAGCTGAGAAGACGCGGATGATAACAGCAGTTTCCTGGTGTTGATGGGCTTCCCCGTTTCTGCTTCACATGAACGAGTCCTGACGTCAGCACTGGTACGAAGGAAAACCGCCAGGATAGCGCTCCTCAGAAAAAAAGAACGCTCGCTCGCTTAGAGCTATTACGTTTCTGCGTGAATGCGTGCCCGTTTGCAAGCGAAGAATCACGTATACGTGGCAATAGTGGCGCGTTTCAAACGAACATGCCACGCGGAGTTTGGAAAGGGCCGCCGGGTGGGAATGTGGCACGGCAATTTCGGATCTCGGTTGCTTATCAGAGCTGCGCGAGGTGGTGAAGCAGTTGCGCCAAACGGCGACGTTGTGACACAGAGCAACTGAGCATGTAGGGGTGACTCAACGTCCTCCTTTTTGGGCTGAGGCCAATCTTTGTATAGCACCCGATGCCGACAGCATGAACCCTCGAGAAAAAAATAGTCGGTAACAAAATGGCGCCGTGTCAATGCCAAGAACTCGTGCCGGGAGAGACGCTCTCAAGCGCTCCGGAACGTAAAAAGAAACAAAAGCGCCAGGAACAAAATGGTCAGATGTCATCGCTGAAAAGCAAAGCGCCCATGAAGGCACCCTATGAGCATGGTGTAAGAGCGTGTGAAAGGGCATACACAGTTTCACAGGGCAGACCGTTGTTATGGGTCTAAACATATAACTTCAGCATCGCCCTTCGCCCCAGTCCCACCCGTACATACTGCAGTCATTTACTCTCCAAATTACTCTGCGGGAGAGTAGGCGCACTGGATTGTTTTAGTATGACGTACGGGTCAAAAGTGTATGTGTGTTTTTTTTTTAATTCTTATTTTATTTTGTGAAAAACGTGCCGTTCTTGGCCGAAAAGAAGTGAAAATACGCGAACCCAGAGCGTACGCGTGTAAACTTGTTCAAATATGACGTCCACTGCATCCAGGGATTTCCGTCGCTTGCAAAAGCTTTTTGTTTCTATTTAATCGAAAGAAGGAAGAGAAAGGGACAGCGAATGAAACGAAACCAAAGCAACGAGGAGCCCTTTTTTCTCTCTTAACAATTAAATGCAAACAATCTATATATGCGAACAAAATAATTAAATAAATAAAACGACACATATAAACACACAAAGAGAAAGGAGAAGTAAGTGAAAGGTGAACTATAGAAAACAATTCCCGCTGAGTCCGACGAAAGAGGAAGTTCAAATTGGGGTCAGGCGTAGCGGGTCCCCAAATGTCGCACTAAACCAATATACTTGTGGGCCTCCGCAAAGAAAGAAAAAAAAAAGCGCACTGTATAACTAAGTTGCCGAGGGAAACGAGTTACGTCCGCAAGCTGAGTTGTCATGAGAATAAAAAAGAAATAAATAAGCAAACTCTGCTAGCGGTTGTAAGCTAGGTAGTGTCAGCACTACGGATGAAAAAAAAAAAGAGGAAAAAGCGCGTGGTTGGCTAAACTTTTACTGTAAGTCGTAAAAAGTAGCATCTCCGCAATCGCCGCGGTCTACCTTCCTTCCCTCAGTTATCGGCAGCAGACTTGTGCGGTTCTGGCTCAATGCTTTTCTAGCTTCGGGTTCTGGCGAGAATCAACCGCGCTGCTTGTCCGTTATACAACAAAAGAAGCTAGGTGTTGGCCATAGACAAGTATAGGAAAATATTATCCGCGGTACGCCTTAAAAACATGTTATAGTCATTCGTACATGTATATAAGTATGCTTGGAACGTGTCTATCGACAGTTTCCCAATGACCAATTTGACAAGACCGTCTTCGAGGAAGAAACACGCTTCAAACAGTGTCTTCAGACATGTCTTTTGAACTGTTTATTAGTAGTGCGACAGTGACTTCAGAGTGCAAGAAGCGCGAAGATAATAAGCCGCGGCCCGTATTTCTTGAAATGACGCTGCAATAAAAAACAAAAAAAAAACGTTTTCTTCTTAAGAGCACAAATGGGAAGCGTATATTTTTTGCGTAATTATTCCCCGGGAATAATAATAAAAAAAAATCCTAGTAATACTTACGATTTTAGACGCAATTTAGGTGGAGGTCACGGCCCGCTCTAAGCCCCGCTTACAAATCAGTTACCCCGCACTATTACTACTGGATTGGTTTGGCTGCTCGGCCGAACACGCTAACGAGTCTGGTGACTCCCTTTCCCGACATTCGGCGCGTCTAGTCTGGCGTCTGGCAACGCCTGCTATAGATGTACGAACAGACGCGCGGAAGCCTCCGGCATCGTCTGCTATTTCATCATTGTCTATTGTCGTCTGCAATGCCCGTAGGACACGGACAGGAACGCTGCCCGTCAGCGTCCGTTTTCGCCTTCGCCCGTCCGCCATTCCGATCCCGTCTAAACACTTTTACAACGCCCAGAAGACGAGACCATAATAGCGGCGTTCTAGCGTTCCATCATGCGCGAGAAATGGCTAAATACAAGCGTCTGTCAGCGCCTGTGGGTGTGCGGTAAAAGGCGACCGAGAGGACTAAAAAAAGCGACGAAATATATATCCAGTTATTTCAGCTCTTATGTTCTTGTTATTTCTTTTTCGCATGGCATCCGGGAGCAAAGTGAGTGAGCGTCATGATGCACAATTTAAACGTGACCTAAATAAAATGAAAGCCGTTTACAACTCCCTGTAACGCCGAATTGGAGCGCAGCTCTTGAGGAGGAGGAGGGAAGGGTACGGGGTGGGGGGGGTCAAGTGACCTCGGGGGGGGGGGTCATGTGACCTTGGGGGTCACGTGACCTGGGGGGTCACGTGACGATGACGATGCCGAAGACGTCATCAGTGACGTCACTGATGACGTCATCAGTGATGATGACGATGACGATGTGGATGACGAGGACGTCATCAGTGACGTCATCAGTGACGATGACGATACCTCGGGGGGGGGGGGGGGGCGGGTCACGTGACTTTGGGGGGTTCACGTGACCCCCCCTCCCCGAGGTCACCGAAACTACCTAATTAGGTCCTCCCAAGGTCCTCCCGAGGTCCTCCCGAAGGAACCCGAGGTCCTCCCGAGGCTCTCAAGAAAGAACCCGAGGTCCTAACGAGGTCCTTTCGAAGGAACCCGAGGTCCTCCCGAGGTCCTTCCGAAGAAACCCGAGGTCCTCCCGAAGGACCTAGGGTTCCTTCGGGAACATTGACCCATAATGCACCGCGCGGTTACGCCGACGGCGACGGCGACGGCGACGCCGCTCAAGCCGGAAACGGGCGCCTAAGAGCTGCGCTCTAAAATGTTCGCTTTGCCAGGCCAGGTACACTGCAAAGCTTGAGAGTTTCTTGGCTTTCGAAGCGACGGGAACATACTTGGAATAACTTGATTCAAACCGCCAGATTGCCTCCAACCAAATGACTCGCCAATTCTTACGTGTGTAGGTGTCTTCTCGGTATTAAAACCATTTACGCAATCACGACGGTTGCACAAGTCACACAGCAGCGGGAAACAAAATCTGCGTTCAGGATTAACACGCACAAAGAAAGAAATCAAGCCAGATCGATCAAAATAGTTAATCTGGGACGCTAGGTTTAGGCCAGTCCCGCTACGAGAACAAGCATCCGCACACCTCTTCCTAAGGCACATACTTGCGGCAGTTGTTTGTTGCAAACTTCTTCGGTTGAGGAAATCTTTATCTAAACACCTCTGTTAAGTCAAAACCACTCACACTCATAAACATTTACGAGCTAAACGAGCTTCGTTCGTTCTGCATTCCGCTGAAGCCGGCAGCTATGTTTGTTAACGTTTGAAACCAAAGCGGAAGAAGCAATCTCAGAATACATGTGAAATCAATTTTGACTCTATCGTTATTATTTTCTTCTCATATTAAAATTGACCTTTTCCACATACCGACGGCACCAGGCGGTGACTGCATGAACTAAAATTCGAGGAAGTGACCTACCTGCGCTATCAATCGCTACCAGTTTCTTCGGTCTCCGAGATGCAGCGCGTGCCCAACGCGACTTTAAAGAGGGGCATTCGTGGCGTCCACCCAAACGTCGCGCTTTTCTTTCCGTCCACTTTATATTTTTGTGTAACACAATTATATATATGCTGCAATTGCGTGCTCTACTCGCTGATCCACAGCGTTCTTCCGAATTTCCTCACTTTTTTTGTGCCGACTTCCGTCGCTTGGAATCGGGCGCTCGCACGAGCGCAGAACGCTTCTTGGAAAAGCTGCATAGTCCATTAAAATATTATGACGGCACGGAGAAACAAATTTGAAACCAACCGTTCACACGCCAATCATCTCTGCAGCCAATGAGATGTAAGCACCTTGTATGCACGGGGCGGGGCTCAGCGGGTTGCGACCTCAACATTCTGCACCTAAATTGCTCCAAGCGGCGTAAACAATGCTAAAAAAATTATTTTCGTGGTAAATATTATTTTTCTGAATATACGTGTCCCTTTAAAAAAAGTTACTTTTCATTGACTGGAGTAATTCGTTCGCACTAAAAACAGAGCTAAAATATAGGCCTCGATCGCTTGGTTTCGCTCAATGTACCTGACTCCGCGGACGCCCTTCAGTGGCCCGTTGACCTCGCTTTCGTCGGCCAGCAGAACCGTTTAGTCTCGAGTTTCGGATGACGCATTCGACGCTCGCGTTTCCAGTAGGGCGACTTGCAGGCACTTGAGCCTTCTATTCTTGACCGACCGTCAGGTCGACGCGCCGACACGCCACGCTGACCGACTGCCGACCCGGTCACGGTATCGCTGACCAGCCGAGGGGGTGCTGCTCTGGAGGCCGCGCTGCCGACCAACCCGCCGTTGCCAGCGCGCTTCGTGTGATTGCGCGATGAAGGAGACATTCGCCGCTTTTCTCTGCTTTCTACGCCAGGCGTCATCTCCGTAGGGATGCTCTGTTTGGATCCGCCTGCCTGGATATGGCGTGTGGGGCTCTGGCGCGTTCCAGTCTATTTCGGTTCACATTGATACTCCTTTTTTTGTGGACTAGAGTGTTTTTAGTCATAGGTGCATGTCCCAAGAGTGATACTCGATCGCCACGCTGCGGTGCAAAGCAGAAGTACGCACCTCTCTGAACGTGCTTGGGGTATAAATAGGGCTCCGTGTTTTCGAATAAATCCGAAAAACTCCGAAAAACACCCGCCGGTAAAATTTTTGTCAATTCGGATTTATCCGATAAACTTCGAATTGTTATGTGCCCATGCCCCCCCCCCCCCCGCCCCCCCCCCCCCCCCACACACACACACACACAAGAAAAAAAAAGTATTTTGTTTTTTAGAATTTGAGCAGTGCAGGATCAATGGTCCTGGGAAAATGACACCATAATTATCTTTCGAGCCTCGAACCGTTGCCAAAAGGGGGTCTTACAGCTTGTCCCGTCAAGGTTGGCTCAGGGAAACAGGCCATCGTACCATTCGTGTCCCGACAAAAGCCACTCTTTTGGTTTCCAGTTTGCGCCATGGGATTTGGGATTTAGAGAAAGGAGAGGGTATGTTTGTGGGAGGGGGGGGGGGGTAACAGTGAAAGCTATGGACCATAGAGATTCTAGGAAAGAGGGGCAGTTGAAACTTCTCTATTACATCCTTAACCACTCCACCTCGCGCGGCCGCGGGATAGATTGATGAGATGACTACGAGCTTCCTTACGGCTACCTCCGGCAGTTTATTGATTTTAAGGTATCGACATTTATTGAAGCCACACTTGTGTGCGACTTTTGTCGTGGGACAAATAAGTATTGCCAATGACACCAACGCCAAATTAAGTGAAGAAATCTTATTTGATACAGGCGCGTTTTATTTTTTATCTGACATACGTTTGCCTCCGGTTATTATTTATTATTTTTTAATAGGAAACACTGCTAAATTAATCTCCGAATTTCGGAGAGTTAGGGATTTATGAAAAATAAACTCCGATAGACACCGAATTTTTGCTAAAAAAAAAAAAAACTCCGAACACCCTCCGAATTTCACGAAAAATAAACTCCGAAAACACGGAGCCCTAGGTATAAAGGATGTTACCGCTCCCGACTTGCCCCTTTCCTTTCACCCCAATATAAACAACAAACGTATAAAGGATGACACGGGTGTGAGACGGGCATCGTGCCGGAAGACGAAGGAGAACGTGTTCCAAAGCGAACGCGGAACGCTGGACGCAGGCGCTTGGCAATCGAACGCGTTTGAAGTGTGACGCAGACAGTCGCTAGTTTACGCCCATGGATTGTGCACGATGGGACGCCAAAACGCCGCCTCAGCTTAGCATCAAATGGTCGCGTCTCGCGGTCGCTTGTGGAGGCGCCTCCTTTAATAGGTCGCGTCTCGTGGACGCCACACCGCCCCCTGGCCGAAAGAAACAGGCCTAAAAACACTGAAGTTGGTTTGTGCCATTGTTCGGTATTTCTTTTTGGTGTTAATCGTGGAACAAGAAGTTTATGCTCAGGACCAACATGACGAAGTCTTCGGATAATTCGACAGAAATGGTACTCGCTCGTTGCCCTCCGTGGTGCTCTGACTGTGCGTGTCCACACGGAGTTTGGGAGACGCCTAGGTGTTATCATATAGGTGTCAAACTCACTCTGGGAGCGAAACGCCTTGCCGTTCATATCCTGTCGGTGCCTTTAATTGCAGATCGTTTTAGTCCCCACCAACTAACGTTATTAGATTGGCTCAGTTACAAAACTGCTCATAGACGCCGCTCACCCACGAGCAGTACCCCCCTCACCCATCACGACTCGCCTCCCGTCGTTCGACGCGCCGGACGGCTGCTATGCTAACTGCAGTGTATTCTGTGGAATACGCACGTTTTGAAGCACAGCGCCTAGATGGCGTTCCACCGTATTCTATGGAACACATAGTTATGAAACGACAATCTAGATGGCGCTTCAAACGTCGGGAGGCGGTATGGCTGACCAGCCGAGGGGTAAAGAGAAGTAAATGCTGAAACTAGACGACATAACTCAAAGCAAACTTTCAGCAGCGGTAAAGAGTTGGAAATAGTTTCTGAAAGAATAGAGGAAGCAGTTTCAGGGCAACGGTATACAGATTGGACCTATGAGAGCCTAACTAGGCTTTTTGCTCTGGAACTAGAAAAAGGTCAGATTAAACAAAAGGGGAAGCAAGGACATAGACCAAAAAGCTGGTGGGACAAAGAAGTGAAGGAAGCAATACAAAAACGTCAGGAAGCCTCTAGAGAACACAGGCATTCCAAGCGTAGTGGGCAGTCAGAAACGGAAGTAAGAAGAAAATGGGACAGCTGGCTTTGGGGGCACATTGCAAAGCGCCCAACCAGGCAGTACAAGGAGACATGGGATGGGCGTCATTTGAGGGCAGGGAAGCTGTGAGCAAGATTAGAATCTGAGGATCGGTTGAGGCAAATGGATGGGGAGCAATGGGCACGAAAGGTTTTCAGCTATTTATACCTGAGGAGTATAGACACAAAGTGGAGACAGCGCACTAGGAAATTAAGAGGAAAGTTTTTAGGCTATAGTGGAGTTACGGAAGAGCAGGTCTCAGTTAAGAAGAAAGTTAAGGCCATAGAAAGAGATCGGTGGCTAGAGGGAATGCAGACAAAGACGGCTCTGGAAACCTATAGATTAAACAAAACAGTTATTGCCAAAGAAAGAATTTATGACAATTCTAGGGGAAGCTCATTGTTGTTTGGGGCAAGGACAGGTGTTTTGCGAACCAGAACATACAGAACTGAAGTACCAGGAAATGGATACACTGTGCGCTGCTTGTGGAGAGGAGGACGAGACGGCTGAGCACTTGATACTCTACTCTAAAGGGCTTCACCCTATGCCTACCGAAGACAACATAGATTTAATAAAGTCATTGGGTTCTAGAGACAGCGAAGGAAAAGTGGATTTCAAGACAGTAGAGATTACCAAGCAAAGATTAAGTGAATAGTGGCAGAAAGCGAGAAAAAACTAGGTATTTTCTTATTAACTGATGGCAAGGGGGTTTTATAACCTCACTTTCTTTTCAGTGCGGAGTGAATATAGTGTTCACATTTAAATATTCTAAGTTTAAATGGTAAAACAAAATGGCTAGGTGGCGTAAGCTACCGCCCGATCCAAAGGGCTCAGCCGGATTTATCCATCTATTCATTCATCCATCCAGCGGACTGAAGTGAGTGAGGTTGGGTACCCCCTTCCGTGGGAGTTCCACAACCAAGGTAATCTAGTAGCGTTGCCACCAACCTAAAAATCTTGGGGCGTAACGAGTCCCGGGGCGTATTAATTAAATTAAATTAAATTAAATTATATCTTAATTTGCCATTTCTACAATGGAAGAAGGTGGGAGGGATGGGAAACAAATTGACGTGTTCCCAGCCCCGCAAAATTTCAGCAGCGGTGGAAATATGTATGCAAACCATTTTTTATATATACAATAAGATTGGTTTAACGCTATATATTATGCACCACTATGGGGGAAAGCGAAAACAAACGACAGTACGTGTGATCAAAGATCATTCTTTCTGCATAAAATAATATTGCAGTTCTTATATGTGTGTGTTGTTATATCTAAGTTGTTTAAATTCAATATCTTTAGCAATGACGGGAGAGTGTTTTTGAGCGTAAAAACGCCATAATTGCTGAGAGACTGAATAAAAAGCCAGGGTTCAGAGTGACGAGTTGAATAAGTTCAACTTTCTTTCTGCAGTGCCACCAGGGAAAGGAAGCAGTTTCTATTTTCCTTACATTTCACTGCGTATTTTGTGCGTAAGTTAGAGTTATGCGCAATTAGCCAATAAATACTCCGAGAAACGCATCACCTGGCGAAAATTGCGAACATAATGAACCATGTCCCGCATTTTTGAAAGAGGTCATGAAGCCTAAACTGTAATTTCTACTAAAAAACTGAAAAGAAAATACTTTTTTTAAAGATTTTCTATTACTTTCGTGTGCTCCATCCGGCCTCAAGTGGTGGCAGGCTCGTCACAGCCGAATTAATCTCACTGATTGGTCACGATAATAATCATTCCGTCGGCGAATTTTCAGGCTCGCGTCCGGGGCCATTTATTATGTTCACAAACATCGCCAGACTTGAACTAACTCTAAAGTAGAGCACACATATGTTTACCCAGGTGCGTGATTGTGATAATAGATAGCTTTAGAATAGGGGGCCCGAACGCGTTGGGTCACCCGAGGTGCCTAGGGCGTCGCACAGCGCATGCGCAGAAGTTCTGCTGATGCGCAGTATTACGCCCCAAGCTGCTCAGAGGACCCAAAGTGTAGAGCCCCACTGTTGTTAAACCTCTAATATTGGGGCGGGGGAGAAAAGCTCACCGGAGAAAAGCTCACCGGAGAAAAGCTCACTGGAGAAAAGCTCACCGGAGATAAGCTCACCGCAAAACCGGCAGATGCGGAGAAAAGCTCGCCGATTTTTTTTTTTAACTTAGCGGATTCTGCGTCAAACGTTGCAATTTAACACAATTCGCATTCGTCACTTCACTAAAACCGTCACTTCACGTCGGTAGCTCTGTCAAACAAAGAGGTTTGTTCATTGCGAGCTAATATAAATGCCGCGGTGTGTGAACCGTTTCAGTTCCAAATATTGTGTAGTGCCTAATAGATAAGCAGGTGTTTGTTGATGTAACCAGTGTCGGCTACGCTGTTTTCTTTCTGCTAATTTCACTAACAAAACTTTAGTTGCGAGAACAGATTCGTCCTATCGTGTTTGTTGTCTTCACTCCGTCGTCGTCGTTTGAGCGGTTTTCATCATGTATAACGTTTACCAACTCGCCCTATTTGCTACCTTACAGAAGACTACTTCCTATATAGGTCACGAGTAACAACGGTGCCAGTTTGCAGCTCTGAAGGTCATGGGTGGCTCGCCGTAGAAGGGCACTATCACACAAAGGCAACGTGTGGAAACATCAGCGCGAACGGCTAGAAAACGTGCTTCTCCGTGAACGAAAAAAGCCTCAATATCCTACTAACTCTTTTATCCTGTTTTCAAAGGTTAACAAAAGCTTCAAAGAGAATTTCCGGCACTACGTTGTTGCGCATGTACTTTCGGATTTTTGGCATTTACAGTTTTGATTCTTAGGTTCTAGGCAGACATTATTAAGTTTTCGAACTTTTTCCTGTTCTTGAAGTTCATAAAGCCTTGAGTTGGGTTTTCGTAGCCTACAGAGTAAGCCACAGAAAACACTCGCCCGTAATTATTAATTTGGGAGCAATGTATACCCAATAAGCTTAACAAATAATACAAAAAAGAACTTTTTTTTTACAAAGTTGACGAATTTTGATGATAATAAATTGATATATGTTACGCATGATCCAACAGCCTCCATATAAAAAGAAGAAAAAAAAATCGGTGAGCTTTTCTCCGCATACGCTCAATGGCCAGTGAGCCTTTCTCCGCATCCGCCGGTTTAGTGGTGAGCTTTTCTCCGGTGAACTTTTCTCCGGTGAGCTTGTCTCCGGTGAGCTTTTCTCTGGGATTCCTAATATTGACGACAAGAGCCGAAAAACGCCTCACTGCGCAAGAAAGTTGGAAAGGTTAAAACTTCTTGATGTTTTTTAAACGTGTTTCCGCGAAAGGTATAGCGTGAAGCTAAAAACAAAAAACGCCGATTACTAGAAAAAGAAAAAAAAAATAGCCGATTTTCCATTTTATTTTGAACAAACTGTAAAAGACTGAAACACAATCCGTACACCACTAAATATAAAAAAGCAGTTTTTTTACTACTGTTTACATTTATATTTGCTACTCTTCGAGGTCTGCTAACATCGAATTGTTGAAGCTATAAAATACATAGAGTATAACTCCAAAAAAACCTTGAGTGTCTGCTCTCCCACAAAGCACTCAAGGATAACCAATCGATTCAATCTGCAAAAGGCGGTTGCGATTGACGGGGCTGATAGCTATGTCTAGACACCGTGAAAAACGGTCTGTCATCTGGCACTGAGTACGATAAAACGTCACGCTCTCTGCGGCTACGCAGACAGTTTTATTTTAATTTTTGTTTAAAGATATTAGCATAATATAAGCTTTGTCATTCGCGATGGCCCTTAGTCGATTGCATCGATTGACTCTCCTCAAATGATTTCCGGGAAAGCAGACGCTCTAGATTTCTTAGAGTGTAGTCATGGACAGTTAAAGAAACGCGCGACGTCTTTTATTATGTTCGAGCGTTTTTCGGCGTTTATATCGGCTGATGCAATAATTTCATTGACTCTAAAGCGATATCAAGATGCTCATTACGTTAAAGAGGGATTGGCGAATATCGCGATTTAAAAAAAAAATGCTCGGCGGTTTCTTTAAGCCGTGTTAACGTGTTGTCACTTTGCAGCCCGCAAATTCGCGTAGCCTCGACCGTAGAAGGTTTTGCGCCAAACGCGAAGCGTAGGAGCAACACCCACAAATCGATTCCGCTTTGGATCGTCCGTTAAGTTAAGAATCGTTATTTTACTGTTTTGGTTTGTTTGTTTGTTTATTTGTTATCCCGGCTGTCTGGACGAGACTTTGCAGCCAGCCAGACGACCGGCTGCGGTGCAGAAACCAAACAGGCCCCGCTGGGATTCGAGCTCGCAATAATCCGCTTAGGAAGCCATAAAAGGTGCATGGGCGGTGCCTTTAATCCGGACGAACGTAAACAGGACGCGGTAACTGCCCACAAATTTCTTTTGCTGAATCTGGACGTCGTAAATATCTATAGTCGTGGCAGGCTCCCAAAAAGGAATTACTACTAAATTATTTTTAGCACGGGGATAGTTCGTATAGGGCATAAATGCACGAAGAAAGAAGGCTAAAGATCTGACATGCGACGATGGAAGTATGCATGGACGTGAAAACTTCGGTTCACTCCGGAAATGAAATAACCGTATCTGAACTTCCTCCGCAGAGCTTGGAAGGTGTCAAACAGGTCGGTGACGATCTGTTACTTCCGATAACATACAACAAATTTAAAACATAAATACAATTTAAAGTACATGAGTCTTGGTTTTCTTTGTTCGTCTCTACTCATGAATACAAAAGCGTTCAAATTCTGAAAGCTTGAGAGCGCGTGGTAAAAACCAGAAATTAGACTTCATCACGTTATACTCGTAGGTGATTTCATTTAAACCGAAAGTAATTTAGTGGTTTATCTAAGCTTTTGCCTAGATAAAACTCTAAGCCGAATGATGAAGTTTATTGTACAGTATCAGGCACACCACATCGATGACTTGTCTCGAAACATACCTTTTCTTGTCGATCAAAGAAATCAAAACAAAAATGGGCCAATTTTTGAAAGGTACTAAAGAATCACGTGGTGTCGGTAGATTGAAATAATCTTTTTTTTTTTTAATATAATCAGCATCTGTACTTACCTTCATATGACAGTCACAAAATTCCTTTCACAGTAAAGTGCCAAGAACCCGGATTAAAATCTCATTACCTCGATCTTCCTCCTAACGGAAGAAGTCACGAATTAATATTTCTTTCTTTAATCTCGCATACGCCAGTTACCTAAAATACCACGCAGTTGTCACCATAATACGAAACCACTGCATACGGAATCTGTACCTCTGAGCGAGCGCAGAAAACTTCCTCGCCCCAGATAGTACTACACTGCAATCCGAGGTCGCACAAATCCCTCCAATCCGACGACTGATTTCCCAACTGAGCGAGTTGAACTTGGCGTTGCAAGTTGGCCTCCGCGTCCCGTGCCCTAACAATAGGGAATTTTCGTGGATCTTTTCCGCTGTCTCGGAACGTTCTCCGAACGCGGTACGAGATCCGGGACTCTTCAGGCAAGGCTTAAGCGCCGCCCCATGCGCACCGTACTCGCTCCGGAGAGCGTGGCGGAAGGGGGAAAACGCTCTACGAAAACTCCCTAATCATCCGAGCGAAAACCTGATGCGGTTACGGAGCGCTTTTACCTATACTTCAACTCCCTTCGGCGTCCCTTTCCGCTGTTGTTGTGGTTTCGGCTGCGTGTTTACTATAGCAGCGTATTCTTCATAGATTGCTTCATGGCGATAACTTGCGACCGGTTTCGGGCATTGGCACAAGCTGTCTATTTCGTCGGCCTTATAAGCGAAGAATACGCTGGCACTCAAACAAATTTCAAACAAGCTCCGAGTGAACCCATACGAAACGCGTGCTTTGTGCACCAACGCAGGTTTGCAAACAAACCGGCGGGCTTTAGGATGAATCGCAATGGATGTTACGAGCCATCGAAACCAATCCAGTGCCACATAAGTGTCACGTGACATTCGGAAGGGGCGCAGCGACGGGCGAGGCGCGTAACCACGTGATTAGTTCGCAGCGGTTGTAGCACGTCCGGAACGTCCGTTGCGCTCATCAACTCCTCTTCTGGCGGCGCTATAGGCACGCGCGGTGGGCCGTGGGCAAAAGGCGTGGAGTGTCTCATCAACAAATCATAGGGATAGGAAGCTGTCGGCGTTGGTTCGAGTCCCCGGACACGTATCGGGTTGGAATGGTAGATTCTACGCCTTCGTAGAAATGTCTCACTATATTTAGGGTCTTCGGCGGTATCGACAAGGCTCGTTACTTCACAATATTTTTTTGTCGTGAATGTTGTTAAATACGCAAGTCGTACTGCTTGGATGCCTCGGAAGTACTCGGAAGAGACGTTAAAGCCTGATTCACATGGTCGAATTCTGCTCTTAAATTTTAGTTGCAAAGCCGCTCGTGCTGCACGGAAAACGAAAGTTAACAGGGTGCATTGCGATCTTGTATGTTTGCCATTTAGAAACGGCGCTTTAGCATATGATAAAACGAAGTATAATACTGAATACGACTACCAAGAGAGAAAGCGAGAGAGAGAGAAGGAAGAAGAAAAATTGGCAACGACCTTTATCTCTGAAGTCCTCTAATTTATCAAATGTGGTATATGAGGTGCGATCGTTTAAAATTATTTAGAATGTATTAAACCGTCGTGTCAAGGACTGAAGTTTTTTTTTTTTTTCAATCCTTTTCTCTTGACGTCAGGTCACGTGACATCAAATTTGAGAGTGAGTTGCTATATAGGTCACGTGACCTTCATATTTTCTGCTAAATGTTGCTGGGAAACTGAATTGGTGCATAGGTCACTTGATGTGAAGTCACGAAACATACATTTTCCGCTTAATTTAGCGGGGAAAGTGAATTGTTGCATAGGTCACGTGACTTCAATTTTTCCTATTAAATCTTGCTGGGAAACTGAATTGGTGTTTGGGTCACGTGCTGTTAGTTCAGGAGACATCCATTTTCCGCTAAATTTAGTGGCGAAACTTAATTTTTATATATTTCATGAAACGTGAGGTCACCTGAACACAATTTTCCCGCTAAATATCGCGAAGTTAATTGGTGTATATGTAACGTGACGTCAGGTCACGTGACATCAAACTTTCCGATAAATTTTGCAGAAAATGTGAATTCCTGCATAGGTCGTGTGATGTCAGGTCACATGATATAGATTTTCCCAATACATTTAGCGGGATACGTGAATTGGAGTATAGGTCACGTGACGTCATGTCACTTGACATCAATTTTCTCACCACATTCCGCGGAGAAAGTGAAATGGTGTATAGGCCACGTCACGTGACTATCATTTCCCAGCTAAGTTTAGCGAGGAAGTAGAATTGGTGTATAGGTCACGTGACGTCATGTCACTTGACATCAATTTTCTCACCACATTCCGCGGAGAAAGTGAAATGGTGTATAGGCCACGTCACGTGACTATCATTTTCCAGCTAAGTTTAGCGAGGAAGTAGAATTGGTGTATAGGTCAAGTGACGTCAGGTCACGTGACATCAAACTTTCCGATAAATTTTGCAGAAAATATGAATTCCTGCATAGGTCGTGTGATGTCAGGTCACATGATTTAGATTTTCCCAATACATTTAGCGGGATAAGTGAGTTGGAGTATAGGTCACGTGACGTCATGTCACTTGACATCAATTTTCTCACCACATTCAGCGGAGAAAGTGAAATGGTGTATAGGCCACGTCACGTGACTATCATTTCCCAGCTAAGTTTAGCGAGGAAGTAGAATTGGTGTATAGGTCACGTGACGTCAGGTCGCGTGACAAATATTTCCGCTAAATTTAGCGGGGAAACTGAATCGGTGTATATGTTGTATGACATCAATCGACGTCATGTAACCTAAACATAATTCCATTTCCTCGCTAAATTTAGCGGGAAAGGCACGCACGGACGTCCGGGCGGACAAAATATTGTGATGGGGGGGGGGGGGGGGGGGAAGGGGGGGGGTAGCGTGAAACGGCATTTTATGCTTTAAAAAAGCTCATGTTGTGAAGACATGCTTTTCCTCATTATGTTTCCTTCATTCAGACGCGGACTCCATATGGCAGGGTGGCTGCCGCAGGGGGCTAGCGTTCACCAGCTCCAAGCACGGTGGAGCGGAAGATCGCTCCGCATAAAACCCAAGAATCCTGGGTTCACTCCCCAGTCCCCAACTTTTCCCGTTTCGGTTTGGACGATCACTTTACCGGCGTGCGGTCGACTATGCACGTTAAAGCCCCCAGGCTATACGCTCCGGGGCGCTATACGGGGCGCTTTGAAAAACGCGCGTAGCGCCGCTAGCGGAGCAACTAGTGTTCGACGGTGAGACGCGTTCAGCAGCTTGCGGCGCAGAACCTTAAAAGGTTCTGCGCTCTACGCTTTTGAGGGCTCATCTAATTCCTTGGAATGCTTACCTTCGGCACACGCCAGACAGCTCACAACAACAAAATGGTGGAAGAAATTACGTCAGTGAATACCCAACAGGGAGTTTTTGTAGCTCGTTCTCGCCGTCCCGCAACGCTCTCCGCAACCCAGCTACGATACCGGGAACTCTACAGTCAAGGCCATAGGCGCGCAGGCGCACTAGCGGCTCTTTCGTTTCGCAGGGCTTCGCGAAGGAGGAAACACAGTCTATTAAAACTCCCTAATGTGAAGGAAACAACCAAAAAGTTGTATGCGTGCGCGCACAGAAAGCACACCACATAAACTTCCATACTAAAACGTTGATTGTCCAGTGATTCCAAGTTTCATTGTAGTTTTTCTTAGATTCATATTTGTAACTTTTTGTACCGTCCGAATCTTTCTTCATGAAGTACAGACTGCATGCCATGCTGCCAGAAATATCATCAAAACGTAGGATGGGGACAAAACTTCTTTGGAGAACATTCCTCTAACGAAATTGGCACTGCATTCACGCGAGTGGGGGATGGTATTTCAGTTTGTCTTATCGGCGCTAATATATGTAGTCGTTACTGGTAAAAAACAAACGCAGAGCGCAAAGCGGCAGTGTGGAATATGTCAGCCGTGAAGACACACTGTCAGACATGATCGGGAGACCCAATTTCTCGCGTCGTACGGCACGGGTCCATCGTTGTTGGTATCCCACAAAACATCGGCGAGTTGAAAACAAAAATGAAACTTTGTCCCCACGAGACGCGACGCATAACTAAGGGAGGACTTAACGATGCAGCAGTTCAGGCTGTCAACACAACGCAACCGCACCGCTCCGACTACAATGCGTACCGATGTACGCGATGTGGTTTTTTTTTTTTTTGCTGGGGTCTCACTGCCTGCCTTCTGTAACGGCCGCGCAACGGCGCGCCGGTCGCGTCGCACCATATAGCAGTCGTACCGCACTGGCTAAATGTCTCGCCTGCTCTAGGTAAGAACGTCACCACGTTCTGACAGAGTAAGCTCCCGCTGTATAAAACAACTAACGACGAAATTGTTCGTTTCTTGGCCGCCACGGTGGCCACCAGTCCACACCACGCGTCGATGGTGGTACCGCCCCACACCTCTGTCCGCTGACTATCTAAAGCTGCGGTCGCACTGCTAGTACAAAATAAAGCCTGCAGACACCGTCTTAGCTGGGTTTCTTTCTTACATGACGATTCTGCCTGCCCCATTTGTCACACAAAACCTGTCTACACACGTGTAATTAAGTAAACATACTTTGAGATTCCTCGAGGACTGGTAATTTTGCCATCTTGTCTGCAGCGTACCATCAAGATTGCCGGTTTTAGCAGGCCATCAATAAGAGCTCGTTCTGAGCATGCGCTTTTTGCATCGCCCTCAAATATGGCTTCCAGCGAATACCCGCCGTATACCACCCGTTGAACTCCGACTTTCTGACTGCTCATGCGATCGCTCGCTCCAGGTGCTTACAAGCTATGATGCATCATATGCGCTGAGACAGTTATGACCCGGGAACAAGTTCCGGTGTCACTTCCGGAGAAGGCAAGAGTACACGTATACATGTCATAGCTTTGATCGGCGCTCGAGGCATGTATACGTGCGCGTGCACCGATATGTTTGGTAACATAGGTTCAGAAATACCCCCCTTTCGCTCCCCTCCCTCCTAACATACACACATAGACGCACAGCATTCCCAGTGATACAAAAAAAAGAATCATGACACAAAAATGTATAAGACTCTTTGTAGGCAAAAGTGCTCGCGAAAGTACAGCCAATATATCTCGCGCCCGAGCATACATGCCTCCCGCAGCAGTGGAAGCGCTGGAAGAAAGTTGTTTATGCCCTCACACAGAACACTCTGAGAGCTGGCAGGCCCGCCTGCTCCCAGAGTGTTCTGTGAGAAGGCATAAACAACTTTTTTCCAGCGCTGATCACATAAAAAAACATTATGGGTCATTGGGCTGTGGATGCGTCTCATATTCCGCTAAAGAACACTACAGCGCGCTCTAAGGACGCTTTCCATGGTCCTGGAGACAAGAATGTGTGTCGTACAAACAATAGAATTATTATAATGTACGATAGAGGTTCAACTGGCGCTAGTGTGCCGCTGCAAATTGAAGTAGACAGCAACCAGTCGAAAACTGACTTCCGATAATGCCTTTCTATGGAGAAAGTGAGTGAATTTGCTTCTTGCGATCGATTAAAAGAGCTAATATTCCGAATAATTCGTACGTACTAAGTAGCTTGGAACATTTCTCAGTCATGCAGACGAAATAATTGGTCAGTTACGACGTTTTTCTTTCAAATTATTTGCATTAAAACAGTGCTAGAACGGCCCCGTACCTGTATTTTTGTGCACTGTTCGACACTGTTCGCGCGAACAAGACGTCGGCGCTTTTCAGCATGGGGAATGTACGTGCCAAACGAACGAGGAACACCTGGAAAACTAAGACGGCAAGAATTACGCAGTAACACTGGATCAGTAACTCCCTCCGCATGTACGATAAAAATAAATTGAAGGCCACGTAATATAGTCAGATGTTCAATGAGTATACTGCTTTATTCTTTCTTCTCTTTGCGAATATGCTTGTTCTACGAAGGCAAGTACACTTTTACAATGTTAATCATGGTAAATACTATTCGGTACGACCGAAATAACAAAAGTGTTTCATGTTATTTTCCGGCGAAGGGATAAAATGCACGTGAGGTTTCCCATAGGAATCCACAGGAGCACCGCAAAAGTAGACTGGTTGCTGTCTGCTTCAATTTGCCTCCCGGAATTCGCATAGACACTAGCGCCTCTTGAACCTCAAGCGAACATTATAATTACTTTATGTTACAAACACCAGCACTTAAAAAAAAAAAAAAAGCCTCTGAGTTGACTTTTTTTTTTTTCGGAACACGAGACAGTCAAGCACTGAGAACTGTAGAAGAACTCCGGCGAGTCATAAAACTCGAAATACAATAAGAAAAATAAAAAAAATACGACATGCGCAGGTATAGCGAGCACGATGTTTCACTCGCTTAATCCGCGCTCACACTGATAATACGTCATCATACTAAAGGTGGTGTGCAAACATTGCCTGATGCGTGTCACTTCCTTGTGTGACGGTCCTGCCCCATTAGTCATAAAGAAGAAAAAAATCCTCTATGCCGACATTTTAGAAGCATAGAAATCTAAGAAGCAAACGTGCTTCGAGGCGTGTCCGCATATAATTCTGACGTCATATCTGCACTTAACAGCGTGTCTTTTGTGTGACGTACAATCAGTGTAACTGCGGCTTCATAAAAAAAAAGAAGAGACATAAGTAATAAGTTGTATAGTTGTTTACACACCAACACTGTGTTTACAAACAAGCCCGCTTTGAACACAGCAGGTGTGGGCACTGCGCGTGCGCAGAAACCAAATTCGGGAGGAGTGACGCGTCTGGGCATGCGCAGAACCGACCGCAGCGTCACCGTAGTGGCGTGACTTCAGTGACGCGAGTTGGTCTATACAGCGGGAGGTTAGTCTGCGAGAAACACGGCGACATGGTTACCTCCTGGAGACGAGAAATTTAGCCAGTGCTGCACGACTGTTATAGCCTGGGGTCTTTAACGTGCGTCACGCAGTAGTGATGTAGGACATCACGCCGGTATACTGCCGACGCTCTTCCAGATCGAAACGTTCAGGGGCGGGGGGATTGAACCCAGGATCCCTGGGTTCTGTAGAGCGAAACCTTCGCTCCACGTGTGGCTTTATTGCCCACTGCGCATATCGCATATTTTCCACGGAAGTAGGAAGAAGGGAAAGCGACGTATCGGCACGAGCCAGGCCAAACGAGAAAATCCCGAGTGAATTCGGAAGTAGAGGTCGTTGTCGGTGGGATCGCCCCCAAGGGTAACCAAGGGTGTCGTTTCCGTCGAATAGTGTCTTATGGTCTTGTTCGTTTTCGGTCATCGTCGGGGTCGTGGCCTTCCAAACCGGAAGTCTCCCCCGGCTTCACCTCTGGTGGTATCGTGTCGCCCCCAGAAGCTTACCTACCTCTATGCATTTTCGGATCTAATGAGCTTCGTCATTCTATGGGATCCGTGTTTTACAATAAAGAGAGCTCATGAACTTTCTGTCTTTTTTTTTTAGAGTGAGGACTTAAGACGTGTATGGCGTCCCCGAAACCTGTTGCTGAGCCGGAACGGGCTAATGAGGAGAAACGAAACTAGGAAGCCGGGTATAGAGAAACGTTTCTCGTGCGCATCGGGAAGTAGGAATAATTCCTAGGAATCGCAAAGAAGGTGGCTCGCATAACCCAGTCTTTTAAGATAATTTGTAAATAGATAATATATATGCATATATTCTTAACTTTCAACCAGTGGCATGGCCAGGGGGGATATGCTTACGGGGCTACAGCCATACTCCCCGAAATTCAGCCGACTCTATAATATACACATGCATTTTTGACCCCCCCTCCCCTTCCGCGCCCCGAGTCATGGACATCCCAGTTACCTCAGCCCCCCCCCCCCCCCCCCCCCCCCGAGAAAACTTCCTCGCTACGCCACTGCCTTCACCGGCCGTCCGTGGGCAGGCGCCAGACATGTACACGTTTCTGAAATAAAGTAAATCAATACCTTTACTCGTTACTCACTCAAGAAGTCACTTAGTCCGTTTCGCGTTACAGCGCTTCAAAGCAAACGCGTTACCCCAGCTTAAAAGTGACGCGTTGTTTTCTCGTCACTCTGAATGCGTCGTTTTCATGAAGCAGTAGCCGCTTCCAATAGTTCTTGCCATTGATAATTCCTCGCTTTGTAACGCGTTCATTGAAGGCTCACTGTATTTACACTAGCACGCTTTGTGCACATCTTTCTATGGTTTGTCTATAGCGTTTTCTCGTCTCGCAAACTGCAGGCGCGAGCTGGGGTGAGAACTAGATTGGAGACTTGAGTTGGGGACGTTCCCCTCCAGAAGTAACTGAAAACTGTTGCGCGCTACTTCAACAAAAAAAAATCGAAAGTACGTCAGTCGTTCCTTAAAAACGTATCTGGGTCCTTACTTCGTTACAGACACACAAAAAGGTACAAGTTACGCTTTATTGTAAGGCCTTGCGTATAAGTCTGGCGGTTCCATATCCGTTGGAAATCCGGGTTGCCATGATCTCATCTGCTTAGTCCACCAAAAGGGATTCGATTACCACTCCAGAATCGACAACAAAAAACAAAGGGTGAGGTTATCTGAGAAACAAAAAATCGTCTGCCTCTTGCTCATTTCTTAAAGGCGTTCTAAGTGGATCGCATGCAGAACGCCTTTGCTCACGTCCGTCCAAAACCACAGTATGACGCACACTTTTAAGCACTGTACAGGGCGCGTTGTTCGTAAACTGGCATTTGAACTGCCGGTCGGCCCTTGTATAATGGTGACCGGCGTCGTGTTGGTGCAGGCCCGGCGCTCTCGTCTTGTAGCCATGTTTTGTTTTTTTGTTTTTTTGTCTCTTTACCTTGTTGCGCCCACCGTTCTTTGTTCCTGCACAGCTTTGGTCGTACCCAAAGCCCCGTATGCAAGAGCCTCCTTTTAGTACGTTTAGACTTTTGTTTGCTTCCGCCGAGCGAACACCGAGAAATGTCCCCACTTCAAGGGCTCAATCGGTGACTGCACCCTCCGCGTTGCACGCATTATCGAGTCAGCATTCCTGGCTCGGGCACAAAAGCGTTAGCAATTGGTCCTATAAATATTATACACGTAAAAATAATAAAACAGACGAAAAAAAAAAATAAACGAATGAGCGAAAGCTTTTGACCGCTTCCGTCACCATGTTCACTGAGTAGCAAGAACAGACCATTTTCTTCCCGTCGCACTGTGCTTCGTTCCACTCTTTGAAAATTGGGCGAGTGTGTTATGCATATTTACGAAGAGGGAAACAGCGCCAAAAGTATGGAGGACAAAGAACGAGGAACACACAGGCCGAGCGCTTCGCTCGGTCTGTGTGTTGCTCGTTCTTTGTCCTCCCTACTTTTGGCGCTGTTTCCCTCTTCGTTCCACTCGTTCTCGGTGCGTTTTCAGGTTGGAATGCTGTACCTTAGGAGTGCACGCGTAGAACAGCCCTTTGTGAGGAGAAACTTCCAGACGCTTTTATTGTCGCTCTTACGAGCAATCTAATTACTCACACTAATTCGCGAGAGATCCACTCTACCTCCGCCACGAACACGGAACACAATTAGCGTCATTAGCAGGGAGCGTTTTTTTTATTCCATTTTTTTCCCGGCCAGCAGACATGCCATGGGCATGACGTAATCTTGCAAAGAAGCGTCGCCGTCGAAGAGTTTCGGGCGCTCCTAGCGTCGCGCGTATTCTGTCGTGTCTCTAGATGTATCGCCATCTAACAAGAACGCATCGAAGTTGCTTGGGGTTGTATACATTTTATAGCAGTCAGAAGTGACCGTGTAGTGTGAAACTCAAACACAAGATTAGTTGAATATTCGGGGTAACAAAACTATAATTCCCGAGAGCTTAAGAAATACAGGGAGCGCGTGGCGGTTAACGACAATATTTTTATCCCCTCCGTAACCAATGAGATTCGGGTTGCAGAGGGGATAATATGAATGAATCAAAAAGGCGTTTCCCAGAAAAAAGAACCATGTTTTTCGGCCCGGATAAATTAACTATGCATCGCAGAAAGCTCAAACTCCGTGAGAATGTGAAGCCAGTGGCTGGGATTGAACGCGAACATTAAAGAAAATGACGTTGCCCGGATTAAAAGATAGTTAAAGGAAATGCGGAATTTTTCCTATGAGCCTACGTCCACCTAAGCCTAATATCGCCAAAGCAAGAAATCATGTTATGAACGATCGTGCGATTTATATGAGTGAAAAACAGTTGTCAACAAAGAAGTGAATATTGTTATCTTTATTACTGACATGTTTGTTTCACTGAAATAGATGCTACAAGCGCCCGCAATGTCTTTTCCTTCTTTTGTTTTTTAATAAAGCTCATAGTGATAGTTCGTGTTTCTCAGTTATCTTTTGATCCAGGTAAGGCCATGCTCTCAAACTTTCGCATTCTATCCCAACCGCTAGCGTCACATTCTCACAGAGTTTCAACATTCTGCGAAGCATATAGTTTATTTACCCGGGCCAAAAACACACGGTTCTCTATTTTCGGGAACTCCCTGCACAACGAAATACACTTGCGCATCTAACCTCCATTTGGACGCGTCGTGGCCTAATCACTGCGAACGCGAGTTGGACCAATCACTGATAACATATTGAGCGCATCCAGCAAACGGTGAGGAGTGATTTTATACTTCGTTTCATCGTAAATTGGAGTGTCGTCAAAGGCTGGGAAACATTGAAACGCGGCTCGCATTCTGAGAGCGTCAAGTCACAGCGCCTTTAAAGCTTGATTTGTTTAGCCGTTGATAACACACGTACAGAGAGATCACAAACGCCGTGATGTTGCACTTTCGGTGCTGCCCGATTGGCTACATCGGCTCGTAACCTTGGCTGCGCTCAGCCTTCATATGAAGCGAAGCACCAAATGATATTTTCTGCATTAAAACGTGAAGGACGCTTAAGCTTCGCCTTTAAGAGTGGAACGCGATAGTGTTATCGGGCCCCGTTACGCTTCGCCTCCTCATTCGCTTCTCATCCTCTTCCTGCCAGTGAGCAGGAAGTGCGGCAAACATGGTCTAGTCAACAGCGTGTCTGGCTCGCAACTGATGGTTCGTGGGTTCCGAATAAAATTATCCTTCAATTTTTTTTTTTTTTTCAGGCAAGTGAATTACTTCGTAAGGTGAAATCATTTGAGACATGCAGCGAGCTTTAATTCGCACTACGTATCACGTTTTCTAATCCCTTTCATTTCACGCGTGACGTCAGGTTTCACCAGGATTGTAAAAGTTACTTAAAAAAAAAATGTACCTACGATACAGTTACAGTTACCCATACGAAAAGGTACCTAGGTACGTTCCTAGGTACTCGCTTAAAAATGTACCTAGGTAAGGCATAGTTACTTCGAAGATACTTTATTTATTTTCCCCGAATTTGTCAGAATACGCTGGAAGTAAAGCTTTTTATACTAAGGATACACACACAAACGAGTTCGATAAATGTGCTATATTGGTGTCAATGCGATGTCCACATCGGAGTTTAGTCCTCACGTGCCTTATCCAATCGCTCCAATAGACCGATCTCATTAAGCGTTCGGCGCATGCGTGACGCCGCCATGACTTTAGTTCACAGGAGGCAGACGGCGGTGCACGCGAGGGCTCGTGCCGCCTCGTGCTCCTTTTCGCGCAGAGCTCCAGTGGGCTTGTTGCGGCAGTAGCGGCGTAGTCAAACTGGCTGGTGAGATCGGTCTATTGATTCACCGAGGCCACAGCTTCCACTGTTTACAATGTCACGCCGTAACCGCCGAAACTCGCTTGTTGACGTTTTTGACCTCAGAACCGGTGCTGACGTCGACGGGCCCAGAAGACGTCGGCCGCATAAAGAAACGCATGAGTCGAGTGCATTTGCACCTAACCTTTGCAACGACAAAAAAAAAAAAAAACCAAACAAACTTCAAACTTCCTTTTTTACTTTTGTTTTTTGTCTGACGGAAGAAAAATAAGTTTTCTTTCTTTCGTAACTTTTTTAGTTTTTGTAAGTGGAAAATGTAAGTTCGATTTATTGAGTGGAAACTGTATTATATACGCGATGTTACACTGCTTTACGATCGCAATTGTAAATTATTTCCAATTGTATTTATATTGTATTTATGGCAGAAGAGAGCCACCACCAGGACGAGATACAGGCAACACAAATTGCGCACATCTTTCAAGTTATCTCCTCCCCTCTATAGCTCTCAGAGGAGCTTCAAACATGCAATGAAGTTGATTTCGGTTTGAGATGAGGGAGCAGGCCGTTATTTTTCCTAAACGGAGTTTCGAAGCGATTCGATAAATTGGTGTCTCTAGAACGGCATCGCTAATCCACCGTTCGCTCAAATGAACACCACCATTCGCTAAAGTGTCGTTCGATGAAACATCATGGGCAGTGCTTCGTTTGCTAAAACGTCGTTCGATCAGGTCAGTGCCTCCCAGGTCGTACCCAACTCAAGGTTAATCACGGCACATGACAGTGTGTTAATTTCCACTGTAAGAAATGCCTGCACGTCTACTTACCCGCAAAACACTCCAAGAGCCAATCTCTGCAATCTACGAAATCAGCTCAGCGAATGATGAGGCGGAACATTCGTTTAGAACTAAAAATGAAGTCTGCGCTGTAGCATTACGCAATGCATAACGTCATATTTGCATCGCGTAATGCCACAGCGCAGACTTAATTTTGAGGTATAAACAGATGTTCCGCCTCATCATTTGCTGAGTTGATTTCGTAGATCGCAGAGATTGGCTCTTCCAGTTTTTTTTTTTGTTTTGAGGGTAAGAGACGTGCAGGCATTTCTTACAGTGTAACTATCATCTGGCGGACTTTTTCCTCTTTCGCTTTATCATTTATTATCATGGTTTTAAAAGCATTTATTATTTATAATCGTTTGGTTTTATTATTTTATATAATATAATATTATATAATATTTTACAATTATAATACAATATATTTATTATAATACAATATATTATTATAATATTTAAATAATAACAATAATAATAATATTTTATTAATAATAGTATTAATATAATATATTTTATTGTTTATTATCACATGGTTTTAAAAGCATTCTTAGGTTATTTTTCTACTTTCTGTTTATCATTAAACGTCAGTTTTAACTTGTCAGTCAGCGCTCTACCCTGTCTCCCTCGTCTATCCTTCCTTCTCGTTTTGCGCTGTTTATTCCACATAGTGTGTTAACACTTCAAGATCTTTAGTTTCTACCATTTAGACGAAGTGAACACAAACGTACCTGTAAAAAGTAACTTCACTTAGTTACAAGTTACCAGAAAATGTACTTGAGATACAGATCCAGATACCGAGAAATGAAAGTACCTAGGTTTGTACCTTAGGTACAAAAAAAGTGCCTAGATACCGATTTGCAGTGACTTGTACCTAGGTATTTTACAACCCTGGGTTTCACGTGAGCGTTGGGGGTTGTTTAAACTTCCCGCGCGAGGTCATGTGGCTGTGACGTCATGACCCCGTCGACCAATCAGGATTTTCGCGTCACGCCACCGACACCGGCTTTTTCTGCCACGCCACCGAGGCCGGCTTTTCTGCGACACTAGCTCCTTAATTATGTCGTAGTAAACTAGAAAAAATAAATATCAATTTGAAACTGGGTTAGGGCTATTAGGAGGTGAAACGAAGGAGGGAGCTTTCTTTCCTACAAAAGCAGTAAGCAGCACCGCGCAAGCTCAAAAATGCTCTACAAAAACAATGTCCCACTCATCTAACTTTTCTTTTTTCTTTCTTATTAGTGTTTAACTTCTGGGGCGATGAAAACGTCTCTGCACGCTGGCAGGTGTTGGTGAGAAATACAGGAGTCACATTTTTAGCTCGTCATCGAACAAAGAAAACCTAGAAGGCGCTTCATATGACGGGAGGCGGACTGAATTGCGTGAGGGGGGTGCACGCCCCTCCACAGGAGTTCCACAACTGAAGTAATCTATAGACCGTTCCATTAGGAACAGCGGAGAGCGAAAAAATGTCCTCCCCCTCTCACCCAGCGCGTCGTCTGCTCCGCCGAGTGGGCTGTACCTAACATCCGGCTGGCGTTCAAACTCGGTTTTAAATCGCGTCATTTTAGAAATTTCAAGCGCAGATGCGCGGATTTTCATATGCAAGTTATAGTGTAATGCTGAGCTCGATAAAAAGACTAACCGGGTCCAACTGCGCTGTTATCTGCTTGCAAAAAAAAAAAAAAAGGGAAATGTGTGTCAGAGTGGCCAATCTTTCCGGCGAAAAGTAAATCCGGTTGCTGTAGCTTTTTTACTATAAAAAGTTCGTACTGGTGCTGGCCTTTAGCGACAATGAGTGGAAGTCTGGAATAATAAATAAAAACGTGACTTCCTGACGCAATAGACGCAGCGGGAGGGTAGTACTGCCTGCCGGCGGACACTACTGCTATTGAAGTAACGGAATAAAGATACGCTAGATGATCATTTACTGGAATAAAACAACAGAGCGGTCTAGGCTGATTTTGAAGTAGCCATAAATATTCTAAGAACGCGAATCACTTCATTCACAACGGCAGCTACGAGCGAGAGTTCGATGTTCGGTACAGCCCACCGGTACAGCCCAAAGATTGGGAACGGCAACTTCCCGGTTTGTCGTCTGCTAGCGAAGTCGAGCGCGTGCCCTCTCTCTCGTTTTAGCCCGCCAAACCTGCCGAACTTCCCGGATGTGTGGAGATGGCGCTGCGGTCGAACGAAATGGCGCCGCCCTGAGAGCGCTAAAAGTTTTGTGCAGTGCAGGCGAGGGCAACTCCAGGAGAAGAGAGAAAGGGCAAGCACTAAAAAGGCGGGACGTGAGAGGAGGGCAATGTAGGACTAGGGGAGAAAGGAAGAGCACTAAGAACGTTAGAAAGGAAAGAAAGTTTCTCTCTTCCTCCCCGGTCCTCCTAATGCTTTCTCTTTCTCCCCTCGCCTGGAGTTGCCTTTGCCTGTACTGCCTACACCACCTAGAAGAATGAAAACCTTCACATGGCCCCCTTTCCCTTCATGAAACGTCATGAGAGTCGGATCGCGCTAACTGGGCTATTGGGCCCGAGCCCGACCTTCGACGTGCTGATTGGACTCGAGCCCCAGACGAACACTAACTCAGCCCTCGTAGCCAATCTCAGGCCTCGATCGATCTGATTGTGACGACGGTTCTGAGGCCTTGTCTAGATTACGTTGCTACTGCGCGCAACTATAGTGACAGGGAGTATAGTAGCGTTGAGTCTATATATGCTTCCCACCACTGGAAATGACGTATGTTGTTGCTGTAGTTGTAGATCGCTCGCTGCCCGCGAGCTTTTATCCTGGTTCCGCGGCGTTTGAAGCGGGCGAGTTAGCACTGACCTGACCCACGGCTTTGACAAGGTTGCTTTATTGCCCTTTTTTTAGGGTGATGTCATTTTTTGTAGTACCCAAGACACACTGAGCGCACTCTCTGAAAAAATACAAGGAAATCGACGATGACAAAATACCAATTCGTTCCAACAAACACGCTTTCATGCGCTCCGAAAAAAAAAGCGTTTGGAACAAAATGGCGAATTCATTTTGTGTTTCCGAACGATTTTGTTTACGCAGCTCACGGTGCGTGAACGCGTCGGCAATGCCCAGGAACATCGCCGTGACATGTCGCAGCTATCACTCTGACTATGGACTAACGCAGGACTGCTCATTTTTTTTTTAAATAAATGTTAACCCGCAACGTGAGGCAGTGAAACAAATCATTCGCTGAAGTCTACAAGTTTGAAAGCCTCACAATCATGTGGGTTCGTTTTATTTTTATTGTCTCTCGCCTCTCGGTGTTTTTATTCATTTTAGTTTTCTTACACCCGAACCCATGGATACTACAAACGTAGACATGTCAGCCTATTATTGTAACCTGAAGTAACTAGTAACTGCCTCGTCGGTCACTTCAATTAATATCACGGACAACTTCAGAAAACCTCTTTAATTGATTTTTTGCGAACACATTATATTTGCCCCCGCAGTCTTATCTATGCTTGTGCTGAATCCAGTACCCTACGAATGTGCTACATTCAGCACCCTACGAACAACTAAAACAGTAGAAGCAGGTTATAACTTATAAGATATACGTGCGTCAATCACGTTCAGACCTTTTTTCCTTAGAAAACAGCGACAGCATTAGAACATGCTTAGACAAATCCACCGCTAACTTACGTGCTTTCAGAAAAGCAAAACTATAAAAAAATCTAAACTACGGCGTTTGTTCCAACTGCCAATGCTACAATTCAAACACGCCAAGCGCATGCAAGTTCCACTTTTGCGGATTTAACAAACCGCAACCAATTTTTATGGGAAGAGAGAAATTCAGTTGAACAGAATGGCAGAAGAACCAACCGGGCACATTGAGGCTGAGGTGGACGCAGACGTAAGCAGGCATTTTCGCGTGTGGGCGTGATGGTCGTTGACCCTTATATAGACCTATGCACTACATATGTATAAGCAGTGTTTTCATCCGCGACTTACTCGCCGGCCCCAGCATACGACACTTGGAGCTCACATCCACTAAGACCTGCACTCTCCTCTCACTCAGCCCGCGCCTAAGCTTGCAGTGCGGCGGAGGCTATTCCCACATGGTGGGCCAATCGACCGCCGTCCCTGCGTCACGTGACTAAGCTTTTCGCTTGTGTGTTAGGCGCAGAGCGTCGTCAGTCCGTAAGTCACAAAAGTGCACGTAGCTCCCACTTCAGTGTCAGCTTATCAGAGGAGCCGACGCGCAGTTAGCCGGCGGCGCGACACTTTTGCCGGCTGCTCGAAGTTCGCTCAAGCAGTGTAAGATGAATCTTTGAAGCGCGAAACGGCACCGCACTTTGTCGGGACCCTTTCAGGTACGTTCTCTTATTCAAAAACTTTTTTTGTTGTTTTTCGTGTTTTTTTGTTTTTTGTTTTTTGTAGAAAGGGCGAAATAATAACTGAAGTCCGAGGTTTAAAACCCAGAAATAACTTGAACCTCTCGCTAAAATTTCTCCATGAACTCTGTGTTTTATTTGCTTTGCGTCCAGCTAGCTTTTTTTTTTCTTTTTTATCTTGAGCGCGTGCCATTTTTTATTAAAAAAACATCGTCTGCTTTTGGCCCGACGGGGCGGAATAAGCCTGAACCGGGGCCGCTGCCGCCATTTGTCGGTTGTCGTGCTAATCAATTGGTGCATATATTATAATAAACAAGCGCCGTAGGTAAAAAAAAATAATAAATAGTCATTTTTTTTTTATGCGGGGAAATTTGTTCTTTGAGATTTGGATGCGGTGCTTCCACCGCCTTCGGGCGCCTCTGTGGTAAATTGCAGCGCGATACCCAAGCCAAATAATGCGGTCACTCTAAAGCCTACCCCGGATCTGTGGGAACACTGCACATTCATCGAAGAGATACACAGCGTGTTTAAAAAAAACACTGGCCAGACCTTTTTTTTTTTTTTTGTTCAAAACATTTTTGGATACAACGTTATATCCGGGCGCCAAATTCGCAGTTCATTCTTAGGGGATCTGTGTCGACAGCGCACAGTATACCGTCAAGATTAGGAGTGCAGTCCCTTTCATTCGCCCGAACTTGTACAGTCTACGACAACTTAAGAAACGCGGGGCCGTGGTGAGCCCCCAACATCTTATCATTCATCCGGAGCCAATAAAATTGCAGTGCCGGCCGATAAAAAAAGAGAAGAACCAATCACAAAGCAAGAAACTTTATCGTAGCAGTGTATACCCTCCAAGCTTTGCGATTTGCGAAACGGCCTGCGCTCCTATACTGGCCGCGACTATATTACACCAAGCGGACAAATTGAGAAAACCAGGTCCGCCAACCAAAGAGATCTGCGTATCACGTGATCTTGACGCCATTACGGAAAAATCCACAGGTCCGCGGTTTGTCCGCGGACCAGGCTCTCCATCTCATGCTTACCGTGGACTGAAGTGAGGACTGCGAGTCCGAGCTCGTAGCTTCGGTTGGTGCTTTTGCTGCACGTGCTAACAAACAAGATAAGCACCTCTCAAAGTTGTGATCTTGCGACCATAGCTTTCGCTGCGGTCCAAGCAATACAAAGAGCCACCAGGCAGCGCACGTGACGCTGGATTTAGCGTCTGGCCAATCTGCCAGTGAAGAAGACAAAGATGAAGGGTTCCAGCGACGAAACGACGTTGTTTTTTTTTTTTTTTTCATTTTAACAAGGGTGGAAAATTGGGCTAGTTGGTGATTCATAATATATAAAATCGCAATGAGACACGGACAAGGAAGATAGACCGAGACAAAGCGCAAGCTTACACATGAACTTTATTCACGTAGTCACCTAGTATATATAACCGGCGTCAACAAACAAAACAAGCCAACTAAGAAACACATACACACACCCTTTAATGTCTAAAATACCGTTCTATCACTCATCAACAGCAACGCAAGCTGCTTCCCTCGGTCGAGAAACCGCACTTCTTTATTTGTCAAGGACACAGAGGGAGTTCTGACGCACTGCAGTCCCAATCTACCAATTTCTCGGGCCTCAAGTAATTCGCGCGTAATCTTGTCTCTGTTTTTGTTTTGTACGTTACAGTCAGTGAAGGTGGGGGCACAACCACAATCCCTGAGTGTTGTGCAAAATAATCATTAAAAGTATTTACGATAAAATACTAAATACCTGTTTGAAAATGTATTTAGAGTGGTATTCAAGTTATTTTTACTACGAACTATTTCGAGTAGCGTACAAATGGTTTGAAAAAGTAATTGAATTACATTCGAAGATACTCGGCAAGTAGGTTGGAAGCTGGTAATATAATGATAAAAAAATGAAAGACGTTTACGAATCTCTGTAACGTAAAATTAGACCGCAGCTCATGAGGAGGAGGAGGGGAGGGTATGCCCTCCACCTCCTTTGTACCCTCTCCTCCTCTCTTCATCCTCTCCTGCTCCCGTCCTCCTCCCCTCCTCCTTCGCTCCTCGTCCTCCCCTTCTCGTCCTCCCCTCCTCCTCCTTTCCTCCTTCTCCTCCTCCCCTCCTTCTCCTTTCCTCCTCCTCCGTACCCTCCCCTCCTCCTGATCTCAACAGCAATCTAATTCCCCGTTAAATTTAGCGGGGCATTGATTTGCTATTGAGGTCACGTGACGTCAATTTTCCTGCTAAATCTGGAGGAGAAACTGAATTTGTTCATAGGTGACGTGACACCAAGTCATGCGACGTCATTTTCTCCACTAAATTTAGTGGCAAAACTGAATTGGTGTTGAGGTCACGTGGCGTCAATTTTCCCTCTAAATTTAGCGGGGAATCAAATTGCTGTGAAGATCACGTGACGTCAATTTTCCCGCTAAATCTAGCGGAGAAACTTGATTTGTTCATGGGTGACTTGACACCAAGTCATGTGACGTCATTTTCCCCGCTAACTTCAGCGGGGAAAGTGAATTGGTGTGAAGGTCACGGGACGTCAATTTTCCCGCTAAATTTAGCGTGGTTACGCCGACGCCGCTAAACACGGAAATGGGGGTCTAAGAGCTGCGCTCTAAAAAGCCGAAAGGGGGTGCTCTACTTGTGATGACTTCACTGAAAATCACAATCTGGTTTGATCTTTATGAGTTTCAAGAGGCTCTTGGCTCCTGCAATCAAAGTTTACTTAAATAATTCGGGATTTGCAACATAATGGAGTGCCGAAAGATTTTAGGAACAAGGAGGACTCACGTATTGTATGGCATCGCAACTGGCGTGCTTTTGTTTTGCGGTAGGCTCGGCTCATTCCGCAATAAGTTCGTAATATGCCTTGGCGCGATTTGGCGGACTTGACACATTGTCCGGCTTTGCATATCCCTAACAGCCGAACTAGCATGTGATCAGGCAGCCAGACTTGATGATGAGTACGGGAGTGAATGACAAACGTGCACGCTCAGGAGAAGCATCGGCTTGAGGATAGCAGCCTCTGCCGCTGATCAACAACCAAGAGCTAGTATTTTGTCTCCCCAGCCAAGGGCGAGGAGTAACTTACTAAGGGAATAAGCTGAGCTAGTTGGTTCTGATACATCTTGCGTGAAACCCGCTGAACAAAGGAAGGAGAATGACAGGAGAAAAGAATGGCGAACCGACCGCTGGACTACCAGCTGTTTTATTACTTCTTCCTCTTCTTCTATTAATCTATATATTCATTCCCCCTTTTTTTCTTTTTCTTTCCCATTACTCTTATTTTTTGCTCTTATTTTTCCTCTGATTTGAATCAACTACCCACGAAGGGTGCCGTGTAGAAAAAGTTTTTCTTTGGCTTGCAAGGTGATTGAAGGGATGCTCACGCATTTGTCATCTTCTTCGTCTATGGCAAGGGCCTCTAACACCTCCCTTACAACCTGGTCTTTATGGTGTCCTATTATGTGAAGATGCTCGAGCTCTGCTTTGCACAGGCAAGTCCGACAATGGGCAGCTAAATGTCGTGGTCCCGCGAGGTTCCTAAGGTTTGCTGCCTGTTCGCGTGCTTGATCGTTAATACATCGACCGGTCTGTTCGATGTAGCAGCGCCCACATGTTAGCGGTATGTTCTATAGACCTTTTTCGCATAACCTCAAACCAGCCAGTAACTGACGTACCCTCGACCTGGTGCATTTTTGGATTGCCCGCTGACACAGGGTATGCAACTGCCAAGGGTATGGGCGAAAAGGCTTAAAAACGGACGTCGTGCATGAGGTAGTTCCGAGTGCTCCTTTTTACTGTGCTGCAATTTCCGAAAATCTACGGTTGTCTGGCTACCACTGCGTGGTCGTCAGATGGATAAATAATGTTAAAAGGCATAAGAGCAATAGCAGAAAGTGTGCCATGAGCACAAGAAGCTGCAGCGCGACTGTGGCTGCAATGTTATCGAGCTTCGCATTTCCCCAAGAATCCTTATTTATGAAGTCAGTCGATTGCGAGCTTGAATCGCGAGAGATTCGTATCAGACTCAACGTCACGTTTAAGCTCACGACCACTTCGTCTATGACAAGAGGACCGATTTTAATTCCCGGTGCAGGTGGTCCAATTAGGTTATCACTGCAAGCCCCATGGTATGTGAAAGGTATGAAAAAGTCTACATGCCACCACTCAAGATGGAGCTATCAAATGCCGAGAGCTTACCTGCATAGACTACACTAAACTGTCAAAACACCCCACCGTCTTCGTCGTCGTTCTCTCTCGAGGAGGCAAGGTGATGGCCTGTGAGTAGCCAGCTGGATTCAACCGGACAAGCTCCAACCAAGTTGTTGCAGCCCACCATAGCCAAGTCTAGCCAAGTTCCCCCCATACCCACACCGTTGCCTACCCAGATAGCTGTGCTGCCAGAACTAGCCGGTATTTATTTTTCTAAGCCGCTAGACGGCGTCGTCGGCGCCGCAATTCTCAAGATGGCGGCGCCGTTAAAGAAAAGGTCTATAGAGCCCTTTCAAAATTCGCGTGTTGATTATTAGAAGGTCGGAACCCCTGCACAATGGCAGAACAACTGACATCGTGGAACGTGCAGGTCATTCCATAAGATAGCGAACGTCGGAGCGCGGCCAAAGCTAGGAGGCGACGAGCCAATCAAACAACGTCGAAAGTGCAACCTCACTGCGCTCATCACCTTTTTCTTTGGGTGCGTTTTTCTTCTACTCCAACCAAACGCATAAAGTGTGTCGTGACGTCGCGGTGTTTGTCCGCCATTGTGCAGGGATTCCAAAGCTGCCAACAGAGGGCAGTATTTCGAAAGGGGTCTATATAACTTCCTTTTCACAGGAAGCGTATTGTGTTCGGTGTTACACTTTTCTTTGGTGTTGATTGGTGCTTGATTAATTTTGCGGCACATTCAATAAGCCTTATTAGGCGCCGAGCAGAGGACTTGCACGTTTTGCCGGTTCCCTATCTTTTTTAACTTATGGGTATCCCCGTGAATATAGGGGATCGCTGCAAAGGGTGGTCTGGGTTTTTTTAGGTTGACTCGTAACATTGTTCCTCTAGATGGTGCAGCATATTTTCTCACAGATGGAGGCCATCATGGGTGTCGGGCATCCCGCGTTATGAAGTCGAGACATTTGGGTGTCAAAACTTTGTTGGACTCGATGTGGACATGAATTCTTTAGGCTTGCTCTGAGAGCTGAGATGGCCACAGCTTGCTTCACGTTCTTTGAATTTCCGATTTATAAGGAAGAAATGCCTTCCCCAATCGTGCTTGATATTTCCAACAAACATGCCCTGTTTGGAAAGTCAAAGCTAAATCCAGAAACCGAATGGAATTGTCCACAGGAGTCTCATAGGTTAAGGTTAGACCCATGCACCTTTGTTGGAACAGTATCATGGTGGTGTTGAGGCATCCGTCTTCTTTTTTGTTAATTTCAGTGGTGCATCGAGATAGGCATTTATTCCTTATGAATCGGAACATTCAAAGAACGTGAAACAAGCTGTGGCCATCTCAGCTCTCAGAGCAAGCCTAAAGAAATCATGTCCACATCGAGTCAAGCAAAGTTTTGACACCCAAATGTCTCGACTTCATAACGCGCGAAGCCCGAAACCCATGATGGCCTCCGTCTGTGAGAAAATATGCTGCACCATCTAGAAGAATAATGTTACGAGTCAACGTAAAAAAAACAGACCACCCTTTGTAGTGATCCCCTATAGACGTTTCCACTGTTTACAAAAATCACAGTCCACACGTGTTAAATCACAGTCCAGAACGCGCACGTTCGTCGCTTCGGAAAGCGAGCAAATCACGCGCCATACGCACAAACACTGAAAATGGAACCTGCCAAGTGTCCTTTTTTGGAAAGGTCTATATTCACGGGGTTACCCATAAGTTAATAAGATAGCGAACCGGCAAAACGTGCAAGTCCTCTGCTCGGCGCCTAATAAGGCTTATTCAATGTGCCACAAAATTAATCAAGCACCAATCAACACCAAAGAAAAGTGTAACACCAGGAACCGAACATAATACGCTCCCTGTGAAAAGGAAGTTATATATAACATACCGCTAACATGTGGGCGCTGCTACATCGGACAGACTAGAGTGCCGTCATACATACGCGCGCTTTTGCTTGAGTGGTGACATCTCAGCCATTTTCACGCCCAATCGTTTTTTTTTATGCATTTTGAATTGCGTGCAATACGGTGTTACTCAGCTCGAGCGCGCAGCTTTGGCTAATGCATAGACGCCTTTTTATCACCCAAGTTACGCACCGAGTGCGCGAGAGCGTCACGCGCTGGCACATTCAGTGCAACAATGGATGTCTTCACCCTCCAGACAGACATGTAGGCACCCTAGGACAGACCTGTCGATGTATTAACGACCGAGCACGCGAACATGCAGCAAACCTTAGGAACCTCGCGGGACCAGGACATTTAGCTGCCCATTGTCGGACTTGCCTGAGTAAAGCAGAGCTCGACCATCTTCACATAATAGGACGCCATAAAAACCAGGTTGCAAGGGAAGTGTTAGAGGCCTTTGCCATAGACGAAGAAGATGACAAATGCGTGAGCATCCCTTCAATCACCTTGCAAGCCAAAGAAAAACTTTTTCTACACGGCACCCTTCGTGGGTAGTTTATTAAAATCAGAGGGAAAATAAGAGCAAAAAATAAGAGTAATGGGAAAGAAAAAGAAAAAAAAAAGGGAGAATGAATATATAGATTAATAGAAGAAGAGGAAGAAGTAATAAAACAGTTGGCAGTCCAGCGGTCGGTTCGCCATTCTTTTCTCCTCTCATTCTCCTTCCCTTGTTCAGCAGGTTTCACCCAAGAAGGGCGAGGAGGAGCGCCTGCACCTTCAGACTGTCAAAATATATATTAAAAAGGCCAATAAAGAAACAGAAGTAACACAAGAGGGTGTCTGCGAAACCGCTTTCAATCTCTAGCTCCACCTGGCGGAAAACTGGGTTAGAAGATTCTGAGAATGAAACAATGTGCGCATTCTGAAGGAGATAAAAGAAGCGCTTTTGAACGAGCTTGGGATCCAAAGTTAAGCCACAATAGGCACACAGGCGTCTTTAGGGAAGCCTATGCTTGGTCCCTGCAGCTCAGTAAAACCAGCAGGGTCTAACTTCCTTGGCCGAAGGAGTATTCACGTTCACTTGCAAACGTTCTCAAGCATAAATTTCAAACCAGAACTCCCTGAATCGGCGTTTTCCGAAGATGGTCCATTGTGACCGTACCAAGCATTGGCGCCACAATCTTCCGCTGACGGAACCACTCTAGCCTCAAACAAAAGGTTTAAAATTCCGATGCCGTCACCAGCACTTTGAGCCCCAAGCGTAACGTGTCATTCAAAGTCAACCGAAAAAGAAGGGGGAAAAAAGCTGACAGGAGGACACATAAATGCGGGCGTATTGGTGAGATCCATTTGGTTTTCGTTGGCATTTCGAGACTGCGTTTTACTCGTTTCTTGTTTCCTGTCCTGTTCTTGGTCGTTTGCCCCCAAGTCTGTAATCGGTTCAGCTAGCTTTGCCCTGGAGTCTGACGATCCCTAGTTCTCTGGATTGTTTCGGCGACAAATATTTTAAAAATGTATTTGAGATACTGAGTACAAGATAGTGACAAATGTAATTAAGCTACAGTAGCAAAAACTCTCGACGAAATGCGTTTGTAAGATACTGAGATACTAAAAAAAGTATTCGAAGCACATTATTTTGAGCAGTGTATTTAAGATAGGCACAAGCCTGCAATCCTTGCAGTGCACACCCAGATGCCCTGATATGAGCGTAGCTAGGTTGTATCGATGTTCCCTCAAACGTTCATGCAGGCAGCGGCCTGTCTGCCCTGCATACTGACGGCCGCACGATAATGGGACAGAGTACACAAACTCTTGCACACACTCCACGAAGCAAGTTTTATGCTTCTTCGTGCAGCCGCTTGCCTTTATCGTGTCCGAATTACTATTAGCTTTCTTACAGAGACTAGCCAATTTTGCCGGAGATGAGAAAACTACGTTAACTGCCACGTGCAAGTCCACTCTCTTAAGATTGTGGGATACTCTAGTCAGATATGATATGACCACCACTCTTTCCTCGTAGAAGAATTTCTTCAACTGCAGTGTCTCCATTACGATCAGTACCAAAACAATGATATAATATGCCAACTTTGGCCTCAGCGAAGAAATACAGTGACTGATTCTGCCGGCGTGAGCCTTACATGGCAGGTGAGATCATTCAAGGCTCGCTGATTCAATGAACCGCGCAGTTCTATTTGATCGGTTATGTTTGTCTTATATTAAAAAAAAACGTAAAATGTATAAAAAAAGGAGAGACGTTTACAACTCCCTGCAATGCCAAATTAGAGCGCAATTCTTGAGGAGGAGGAGGGGGAGGAGGTCTCTGTACCCTCTCCTCCTCCCCTCCTCCTCTTCTGCTCCCCCTCCCATCCTTCTGCCTCCTCCTCTACTCCTCCTCATCACTCCTCCTCCCTCTTCCCCTCCATCCTCCTCCCCCCTCCTCTCTTCCTTCTCCCCCTCTTTCCTAACCCTTCCTCCCTCCTGCCTCGTGACCCTAGTGGCCATCGTGACGTCACTCGTGAAGGTCGTGACTTTCACGAGTTACCTTTGTGACGTCACTCGTGACCCTAGTTACCCTCGTGAAGTCACACGTGATGTCACGTGTGACGTCATTATGGTAAACGTCCCATAATGCAACACGCGGTTACGCCGACGGCGACGGCGACGCCGCTCAATCCGGAAACGGGCGCCGAAGAGCTGCGCTCTAAAAAATCGACGCATCTTTAGACTAAAACAGGAAAAGGCAAAAAAAAAATGACCAAGTTGCTGAGAACGAGTACGTTATGCGGTGGTTCCACCGCGGCCTCTAGTTTGTAGGGCGCAACAGCCTGTGCTTCCACGAGCATGTACAGAAATCTACCAAGAAGATGAGGATCCTTATTCCGTGGGAGACCCAAAGGTGATTTGATGACCCCAGTTTTACGTTGACGAATGTTCGCGCTCCCTATCAACTGATGGAGCCCATTGACTCATGTGCGAAACAAGGCTGCCGATGTCTAGCATAGTTATAGCTTTGCACAGCACCACTGGCTTTGAGCCATGCAGGCCATGACGACGCTCTGCAGATTTCGGCATTAGTTCGCTCGGGTAGGTTACGTTTTACGAAAATGCGAAATAGACACCGAGTGAAGTTGCTAACGCTATACTCCGTTTCACCTTATGTTGTACCGCAGACAAGGCTAGAAGCGCGAGCTCATAGCGTTGGGAGGTACTCTTAACGCACGAGAGCTTGTGCCGCCGAGATGTGCCCTAGAGCAAGGAGCTCGCGCTTGTAGCCTTTCCTGCGGTACATCATAAGGTGAAACAGAGTATAGTAATTGTCAGTCACGTGTTGCACCGAAATCACGCTCCATGAAGGCGACAAAGTAGGAATGAGCATTTACTATCATAAATGTTGCATTGGGGAATATAAAAGCTTAAAGACGAGTCGGAAACACATTTAGCAGCTGGTTTGGTGGAATAACTGACGGGAAGGGGCACATGATATTGAAAAAAACAACTTGGCAATAATTTATGACATTTTTTCACTTTACAGCTATCATGCAAAACAGAGGTGGTATTCATTGTGGCTGATACGACAGCATCCTGAACAAACACGCCAAACACACATCGTGCGGAGCAACATGCCTGAGTGTGGAACCATCAGGCATGACTGGGAAGTGCCAAATAGAAAGAAAATTGGAGACAAATACTCAGCATTCGGATAAAATTTGCGCACCGATAAGTTCAATAAAATTACTGAAAGCTTCGCGGTAAAGATTTCTTATAATGTTGTTGGTAATTCAAAAAAAATAATGACGTACCACATCTGAAAATTAAACGAAAGGCGTTTTATTCGGTGTCACATAAAATCTCTAACTAATTGAGTGTCACCTAGACCATCCGAGAATGAATAGCTATGTATCCTATTCGGCCTAAATCGTAATGCTCCTCAAGCGACAACATTTAGGAACAGAAACTGCCAATCTACAAAGTCAAACCGATCTCACAGCATTTTATTCTTAAAGGGGCTGTGCAACGATAGTCGTTTTGAGCGTTTTTCTTTTTGTATGAGCTTACTGGCACTAGTGGGACCCAAGTACACTCGCACGCAACGCCACTGACCAAGAAACCTCTTTGTTGCGGTGTAATTTCAAGGAGAAAAGCGAGCGTTTTCTTTCAATCTCTCCTTCGCAAATTTTGATGACGTACCCTGGTGGTAGCAGCATCCTCCAGGGACGATATTTGAATGCGGCTCACAGATTGGACCCGAGCATTGCGTGGGCACTCGATTTGGGCTCGTGATAATTACTATAGTCGGATGCAACCTAAGAACAATCTTTTAGCTCCACCCACAAGCGCATTGCGCCCATCTGAAGTGCCTCCGCCGTCGAGAAAGTAGTTCGCTAGCAACGTTGCTTTTTCTTCCTCCAGTAAACGTGTCTTAAACTACTACAATATTTATTTAATTTATTCAGGACGTTTAAATAAGTTAGAATACGTTTTTGTCAACGAAATAGCTGTTTAGTAAAGAAAGAAAGTCATGTCCAATGTACCGTCTTCCCAATTCATTTTCTGTCCAAGATACTGTCTAACATATCGTCTTCCAGCGCCTTCGATTGAGGGAAAGCGGCGAAAACGAAACCAACCTTTCTCTCGCCAAAATTATAAATAACAAAGCACTTATAGTTCCTGCAAATAATAAATATTTAGTGATTTACTTAGTTTTGTGGGCTTTGCGCACGAAATGTGTGCCTTTATTTTGTTGGATAAATAGAAAACAAGAATAATTATACTTTTCGGGTTTCAACAAATCGGCACCCTCCCAAGTCATCGACACCACCACCGCGCCCCGCTACGCCCCGCTCTCTTTGTCTTCCGTCATCGATCCCACTGAGGTGCACGGCAATCTCATCTCACCCCGCGGAAACCACAGCGAATTGAAGCAGCGGTGCCGGTACTTTGTTGAGTGGCAACGTGGGGCAGAGGCGACAGAAATCCAACGAAGCAGACGACGTCCGGCGTAGCTTCTCACTAGAGACTACTTCTCACCTCTCAGCAGTGCTAAGCCTCGCGCCCGCTTCGAAATTTTCGTTGTCGATAGCGTCGCTGGATTCTTACGTTGTCGCGCAAAAACTGCTGCAAACGCAAGCCGATACCATTAAGATTTCGTGTCGTAACCTCGGGCACGTTAAACACGGTGCAAAAAAGCAGAATAATTGTCACGAGAAACTAGCGTCGCGTTGCTAAGGCCAGCAGCCCAGAGCTCTGCAGCAGCCATGTTGAGCTTTTTTTTTTTTTTTTTTTTCAAAAGGATCGCAATTGGTCCACGGAATCGTGACGTCATGAAAACGATTGGCTGGCGTTTCTCGGCGTAGGAATACATTTTCCTCTGAGAGGCATTTCCGGTTTTTTCTTAGCTTGCAATCAACTATATTAGCCCCGTGCGCGACCGAAAGCGTCGCTGTGGTCGGCCTTCCACGATTGGCCGAACACTGACTATGACGTCGGAAAGGGGATTTTCATCGACGGAAATAAGAGGAATGAAAGAACTTTAATTTTGACGGTGTTGGCAGTGTTCCTTTGAGAGCGCAATGATTTCAAGCTTCCACCATGCTAATAACAAACACCATCGAACTTGTTGTTTGCAAGGTAATGACGTCACAAAGGGGAACCACAGGAGGGCGCCACCAAAACTTCTCGCCGCTAATAGCTCGAGAGGCATTCGGGTAGGGGGCCCGTGTCCAATCGCTGCAACGACGGCAATAGCCGAGCCATAACAATGTCTGGAACAGAGCGCGTGTCCTGTGCTTTGCCAACCCCAGCGCGTGGCTATGATCATCATTGGCGGCATATAATCGGCTCCAGATCACGTGGCCTCTTGTTCTGGCTGCGAGTTGAGGGGGTGAACGCTGCTCGTTTTTCTTTAATTTTTTCTGGGACTTCTATTGCGTGGGGTGAAAAACGAACGCGTGTTTCATAGGTCATTAACGTCAGGGATCCGTTCTAAGTGGTATTTGCGCAAAGTACAAAAATTGTTGCATCGCCCCTTTAAAGAAGCGGTGCAACGATATTCAATGGGATTGTTTTTCAGTTTACACGAGTTTACTGGCACTAGTGGGACTCAGGGTTACTCGCACGCAACGCCACTGGCCAAGAAACTCCTCTGTTGCGGTGTAATTTCAAAGACAAAAGCGATCATTTTCATTCAATCTCTCCTTTGCAAAATTTGATGACGTAACGTGGGGATCGCAGTACACCCCAATGACGATATTTGAATGTGGTTCATAGATGGACCCGAGCATTGCGTGGGCTCTCGATTTGGGCTCGTGATAATTACTAGCTCGAGAAGCATTCGGGTAGTGGCCCGTGTCCAGTCGCTGCAACGACGACAATAGCCGAGCCAGAACAATGTCTGGAACTCAGCGCGTGCCCTGTGCTTTGCCAACCCCAGCGCGTGGCTATGATCAACATTGGCGGCATATAATCGGCTCGAGATCACGTGGCCGCTTGTTCTGGCTGCGAGTTGAGGGGATGAACGCTGCTCGTTTTTCATTAATTTTTTTCTTGGACTTCTATTGCGTGGGGTGAAAAACGAACGCGTTTTCGTAGGTTATTAATGTCAGGGATCCGTTCTAAGCGGTATTTGCGCAAAGAACGAAAATTGTTGCGTCGCCCCTTTAAACACATTGAACGCTTTTCGCTGTTAGCAATTGCCTGTTTAATTTATAACTGAGCAAAATACGAATAAAAATCCTTTCCAGAATGCGAAATAAATAATCCTCCGATGAATCTAAGTAGGAAGATAACTCTAAACACATCTTCGTTTTTCACAAAATAAAATGTACATTCCACGTTCACAACTACCTTTGATAGGAATTTGTGTTTGCTTTCGTCGAGGTTGGTTCTTGTATTGGAATGTTAAGACCTAAATCTGAATTTCGCAATAAAAAAGGGCCTACAGCGTCATTGATTTTTAAAGTTTCTTTACATGCGTCAGGGACGAAAGCAATAATTACAAAAAATGGCATATAAACATATTCGGTTCAATAGGGTGTCAACTAGTGTCCACCATTGCATAAGACACAGTTAAAGGGGCTATGCAACAATTTTTTTACTTTGCGCAAATACCGCTTAGAACGGATCCCTGACGTTAATGACCTATGAAACACGCCTTAGTTTTTCACCCGACGCATTAGAAGTCCCAGAAAAAAATTAAAAAACAACGAGCAGCGTTCACGCCCTCAACTCGCAGCCAGAACAAGCGGCCACGTGATCTGGAGCCGATTATATGCCACCAATGTTGATCATAGCCACGCGCTGGGGTTGGCAAAGCACAGGACACGCGCTGAGTTCCAGACATTGTTATGGCTCGGCTATTGTCGTCGTTGCAGCGATTGGACACGGGCCACTACTCGAATGCTTCTCGAGCTATCAATTATCACGAGCCTAAATCGAGTGCCCACGCAATGCTCGGGTCCAATCTATGAACCGCATTCAAATATCGTCATACGGGTGTACTGCGATCCCCGCGTTACGTCATCGAATTTTGCAAGGGAGAGATTGAATGAAAATGATCGCTTTTGTCCTTGAAATTACACCGCAACAAAGGAGTTTCTTGGCCAGTGGCATTGCATGCGAGTATCCTTGAGTCCCACTAGTGCCAGTAAGCTCGTGTAAAGTGAAAAACATTCCAATTGAATATCGTTGCACAGCTCCTTTAAGTAATACCCCTTTACACGGGCCGTTTAAAGGATCATTGAGCCAACGATTGTTGGCACCTCCCATCTGTCATCAAGCTGAGCTAAGCTGCCCGGTGTTACCTGGTGTTATACCCCTGTTACACGGGCACACTTAACTGCGGTTACGCTTAGCCACAGTTAGTGCACAATACTTGCGGAGGACATTCTGCGGCTATGCAGTCAAAGCTATGGGCGAACGTGCGCTTGAGCACCTTGAGCACCCATCAAAGCAGTGCACGCGCGCTCTTCACTTCTTCTAAAATAGCTCTCCGAGAGTATAGTGCGGTATCTGTGGTGCCGCGTAACAGCAGTTAAGCTGAGTTAACCGCGGTTAAGTGTGCCCGTGTAATACCCCTGTCACACGGCCAGACTTAACTGCGGTTACGCTAAGCCACAGTTAGCGCACAATACTTGCCGACAACATTCTGCGGCTATGCAGTTAAAGCTATGGGTGAACGTGCGCTTGAGCATCTTGAGCACCCATCGAAGCAGTGCACGCGCGCTCTTCACTTCTTATGGAATAGCTGTCCGAGAGTATAGTGCGGTATCTGTGGTGCCGCGTAACAGCAGTTAAGCTGAGTTAACCGCGGTTAAGTGTGCCCGTGTAATACCCCTGGGGCACACTTAACTGCGGTTACGCTAACCGCCGAATTCAGAAACCTCACTCAAACTACACTCACACTTAAGGGCCGCTCCACTTCCTCGAGGAAGGCGCGAGGGCCGGCGCTGGCCAATCGCGAGGACGGACCCGCCGTCGCGATTGGCCAGCGCCGGCCCTCGCGCCTTCCTCGAGGAAGTGGAGGGGCCCTTAAGTGTGAGTGTAGTTTGAGTGAGGTTTCTGAATTCGGCGGTAAGCCACAGTTAGCGCACAATACTTGCCGACAGCATTCTGCGGCTATGCAGTCAAAGCTATGGGCGAACGTGCGCTCGAGCATCTTGATCATCCATCGAAGCAGTGCACGCGCGCTCTTCACGTGTTATGGAATAGCTGTTCGAGATACTGCGGTATCTGTGGTGCCGCGAAACAGCAGTTAAGCTGAGTTAACCGCGGTTAAGCGTGCCCGTGTAACAGGGGTATAACAGGGGTATAACAGGGGTATTACACGGGCACACTTAACTGCGGTTAACTCAGCTTAACTGCTGTTTCGCGGCACCACTGATACCGCACTATACTCTCGGACAGCTATTTCATAAGAAGTGAAGAGCGCGCGTGCACTGCTTTGATAGGTGCTCAAGGTGCTCAAGCGCACGTTCGCCCATAGCTTTGACCGTATAGCCGCAGAATGTCCTCCGCAAGTATTGTGCACTAACTGTGGCTTAGCGTAACCGCAGTTAAGTGTGCCCGTGTAACAGGGGTATAACAGGGGTATTAGACATATGCCTAACAACCCCAAGGTCGCTAAACTCATAGACACAAAGGTTCTTTGCGTTATGACGTAGCGGGGGGTGTGACCGACAGAACGCCGCAAAGTTGTCTTTTCTCACTAACCCGCTGATCTGTTTATCTTCGTGACGTTTTTTTTTCAATTGAAGGGGCGAAAAATCCCTACCATTCCCTAGACGCCGAACAAGAGCAGCACGAAGAGAGCGTGCGGAGACGACCGTGGTTCATACGTGTGACGACACAACAAATATTACCAGCTGCGACCAACATGTTTGATGAGCTCCAAAAGGCACGGCGCGGGCTTGGGGTAATTGCATTTAAAAAATCAACACCGTCAAACTTGACAGTCGGATATCGTTCTTATTTCCGCCGATAAAGCAGAATTTACTGAAAAACGTCTCTGCCGTTTCCTTTCCTTCACCTCGGCCTTTTGGGTATGATCAAAGTGTAGCCCGACGTGGCTAGGTCAGAACCCGCCGAGTAGCGCTGCCCGCCTACGGGCGGAGTTCGCCTCTGGGCAGTTGTTCTCCCATCGACGGGATAAAATCATTTTACTGATTTATTTTTCTACGTACTGACTATTGGCCACGTATAGCTACCAAGAACGTCGGTGTGGTCGGCTTTCCAAGATTAGTCACACTGGAATCAATTTTGCTTTAATCAACAGAAACAAGAGCAATGCTTTACACAGAAAGAATAAAAGACTAAAATAGACAAACAGACACTCACAATTTTTTACGGGTTTTTTATACTTTTTTTTAAGAACTGTGTGTTTTTTGTTTCTCGTCCATTTCAGTGTTTTATTGTTTCTGTGTGAACTCTATCCAACGCGCTCTGCTACGTGTAAATAAGAGTAATGTCAGGTTGTCAATATCGACGATGATGTTTTAAGGACACGATGACTCCAAGCTTGTATAGTAAACAATCAAACTTGTCACCGTCAATTCGAACACGCACCATCGAATTTTTCGTTCACAGCTGATAACCTTGAGCCTGACGTCAAGGGTTGGAAGTGTAAAAGGACGTCACTGCACGCGCCTGCACATTATACGAGCCCTTGCACGAGCCTCTCACTTTAACCTGGCATGGCCGTTCGTGAGTTCATGGAACGCGAACCGTATTAATTCCAGAACCTCTAAAACCATTATTTCGAAAATCGCACGCTACTCTGTTCCTCGTCGTCTCTCAGTTGGAACACCTCCAAGCAGGTGCGTCGAAACAGGGGGACGAAAGGGGGCGATTTCCCCCCCCCCCCCCCCAAGTTGCGTGGAAAGAGGGGGCAAGGGGCATAAAAAGATAAGGAGGTGGGGGGGGGGGGGGGGAGGCGATTGCCTCTGCCAATATTTCAGAAAGGTACAACAAAAAATTCGGCGGAAGGGATGTACCCCATTAATGCACCCCCCCCCCCCCCCTGTCTCTCTCCCGAACATTTTCTACGGCACATCCTGACCCCAAATTTTGTGTGTCGTACCCTTTTTATTTTCCTTCCCCCGGTTCTTTTCTCGCTCACCCCTGTCGCACCCTCATCTCTCATACACTAACCGACATCACTACCCACACTGCCTCTCGGTGGCCCCGGTAACGTGGTTAACAGGGGCGGAAGATGAGCTCTAATACCGCGTACACCGCGCACGGCTCCACAATATCACAAAGTTCAATCTTCGCCTCGATTCCGAAGCGAAGATTTTGGCGTCAAATAACTCCGTTCCAAAGTTGTGAAACGTCACTTTGTCGTCGCTGATAACTTCCACAAACGACGATCTTGCGATGACAAAGTTCAGACTATTCACAGTCCGCCTAGGAACAATCTGGACAGCATTGACTCTAACGCGGCGTAGGGATGTACGGACACGCGGGCGCGGCGTCATCAGTGCAGCCGTCCAATCGGCTGGCCCCACGGTGTTGCTCGCGAGCGCTCTAATGAAGCTCGTTGTGACTTTGCGTTTCTCAATCTCGCTTAAATTTGAGCACCGAGATAGTTTTGATGATTGACACCTCGTCCCGCGTGACGCCATCGTCGCGAGTGTCCAATCAGGACGCTCCGAGAAAAATGGCACCAACTTTGTGTCTGACGAGTTCAGCGACCCAAGTTTGGATCCCAGTTGTGTTGAAACCGAGACAAAAACAAAATCTATGTCACGTTGTTTTTGTTAAACGTTTAACAGAAAATATAATTAACATATATTTTTCTAGAGTGTAGGCAGCGACATCACAATGACGGGGCCGACGAGCGTGGGCTTCAGCGACGTGCCGTGGTCGTTTTAAAGGTAGCTCTAGCCCCGAGTTATAGCTTTTCCGACAATATTTCCCGCTATGATACTTTCTAGATACCTGCCCTAATCTTCCGCAATAGTCAGTGCTTCGCTGGCGCTGGCCATCGGTGGCAATGCGGAGGATGCCGCCATCTTTTGCTCTATTAATTGGGGCGAACCCCCACCAGCTAAATGAAATAGGACAGCTCAGTTCAACTCAATGATCGTTAGCGGCTCAATGGCAGTTTGCGCCGCCGTGAAACTCCAATAGATCGCGATTGAGTCAACTGCCCTAGGCTCAGTGACAGTTTACAGCACGCGTGTAACTATACTTCGTCTCACCTTAGTATGGACTATTGTTAGCCGCGCGTGCTAAAAGCGCGAGCTTGTCGCTTTGAATGAAGCCGCGGCGGCTGCACGAGCGCTCGTGCAGCAAGTGCTCTAGTCAAGGCAGTCAAGACTGGCCGCTCGCGCTAGCACAGCCTTCGTGGTTAGTCCATGCTAGGGTGGTTCCTCCCAAGTTAGCCGAGTCCGCGGACCTGGTGCGGTCCTCGCCGGACCAGGAAAAAGAGGCAATTGAACGGATTTAAAATGTCGATAACCATGGCACGACAGGTCCGCGGACCTACTTTTTGACGTTTGCCCACGTGATACACAACTTTCAACGGGTCCTTGCACTTCTCCCTCGACACGTTCCTGTGGTTCGCAGAACAGCTCTTTAGTTTTGCACGGTTTTTTTTCGCCGGGAACATGGCGGATTTGAAAGCACAAAAAAGGTGACGTCACCGATTTCGTAGGAACTTGTTCGGGGTCATGTTTGGCTTGTGAATGCACCATTAGCGACGTGTGCAACCAAAAGCGTCGCCGCGGTCGAAGTTCGCGATTGCCTAACCATAACTTATTGTGTACTTATAATGCCTATCCAATCGCGGGTTCACGGCGAGGCAAATTCCGGCCGTAACGTCACGAAAGGAAACCATAAGAGGGCACCACCGAAGCGCCTCGGCGCTAATAGCATTTGTTATGTAGCTCATCTTTCCAGCCTCTCCGTTAGGTAGTGACCTTAGTAAGGGTTTTAAATTAATAAACGAGTTGAAAATAATGAAGCACGCAACATCAACATTTTAAATTTGTTTTTATTTGGTTGTTTATTATTTAATGTCACAAGCGATTGACATCGATACATGAAGCGGAAACTGCATTACAAGGAACTGCAGCTTCCGTAGTCTAGTTTTTGCATTATGGCGAGCATTTCAGCTACGTCAACCGGTATATGAATAACGTCTCTTTCGGACGTTTCAGAGCTTATACAATACTGCCCCTCCCTCCCCCCCCCCCCCCCACCCCATGCACCCGGAACACAAGAGATTGGCATTTCGTCTATAATTAGAACGGCGCCGCTAACCGCGGGTATTACATTTCTCGCAGTGTATATCACAAACATTACTTTTACCATACTCTTCCGTCATTCGACCGTCCTTCAGAAGCCTCGTGTATATATTTCTATATTTTCAAAACTCACTCCGAGTAACAAGAGAATACCCTCGGAAATTACGACCCCGCGGTAATTTTGACCATTGTTTCACCCGAACTCTACACCGCAATGAAACTGGGACAAAATTGGAAAATATGGGAACCGGAACGAGGGTTGGATATGCACTTCATGTTTAGTCTCTCCTTCAAGCCCACGTATGTGCAAACCATTCAAGGTACTACATGTTTCTGCGCGGTAGATTTCCTTCAACAACATCCGAGACCATTGTGTCCTCCAAATGCTTCTCGCCCGAGGCACAGACAGCGGCGCAGACTCGAGAGTGGCTTTGTACACGACATTTTTATGTTAATGCGCGATTTCTCCTTCATCTAGATATTTATTCAGTGGATGCACTCTGCTGATGAAATGTCGCTTTGAAGCTTCGACCACGCTCGTATAGGTCTTTTTTTTTTTTTTTTAGTTGCAGAGTTTAATCGTACAAGTTTCTTGGTATTCTACTGGATCAATCCCTGACTTGGTTAAAACATATTGATTTGCTGGAGGGGAGAATTAATAGTTTAATTAATGTTTTTCGGTGCATCGCGGGTGCAAAATGGGGAGCCTCAATAGATTCAATGCTCTCATTCCACATGGCGCCAGTGCGACAAGCGCTTGCTTATTCTATACCTGTGTTGCAGGGGCTTTCCAACATATCAGAACCTCGCCTTACTTATATAATTGCAAGAAGTCTAAGAGTATGCTTAGGTCTTCCGCGAGCAACATCCAGTGCGCTTGTACTCGTTACAGCCGAATAACTACCAGTAACTACCCTAAGAATCTCCGAAGTGTGTCGTAAATTGTTTAGGCTTTCTGTGCGGCCCCTTTTTAATGAAATTATTTCTTGTAAGGGAACAAACTTTCTTTAAACATTAAATTCCGTGCCCCTATTAATCACTGAAAAAACACACTGGGTTCACGACATTCATAAACCACCATGGATGCTACCATTACTAGACATCAACATGAACATTCCAGGCATGGAAACAAAAACATTGGTCAATACACACGTTGCAAGGGCATTGACTCTTGCACATCTACAGCAAAAATACAACGACAACATCCACGTGTAAACCGATAGATCAACCGGGGATGAAGGATCAACATCAGCAGTTATGCTACCCCATTTCAACTACTGGGCATTCTTTCGATTGTCGCATCTTACTTCTTCAACTACCGCAGAATTGCATGTTTTACTCGCGGCTGTAATGTACATAAAAATAACTTGACAGCTAATTCGTGGGTAATATGTACGGACTCAAAGACAGCACTGCAATTCATTGAGACCCTGAACACTCGCAACGAAAATATGTCCCTTGTGTACCGAATATGTGAATAACTAGGGGAAGCAATAGGATTTGGACATATACGGTACGCCTTCAATGGGTTCCTGGACATAGCGGTGTTTCAGGAGACAGTCAAAACTGACCATCTGACCACGGATGCGCATACAAGCAACAATGTCCACCTCACACCTTTTACAAAACCGATGCCAAGCGATACATTCGTTGTCTGAGAAACAGAATGTCCCCCAACAACTGGCTCAAGAGCATCTCGGGACAGAGCCTACTCCTTCTAATTGATCCAGACCTTCGATGTCCAGTCCATACTTACTTGGGTAAACCTGTTGAAACATTCATTCATCGCCTACGACTAAATTTGGCGTACACCGGTAGACTTCTTTGCCGAATTCAACAGGTGGAAACAAAGAGCTGCACCTGTGGCCATCCCGTGGAAGATGCTGAGCACATCGTAATGGACTGTCCAAGATACGACCAGTGGCGATCTCGATTACGAGTGGAACTAAGTATACCCGACACCCCCGTGAGGTCTAAAACAATTGTTCACGTAAAATCTATATCTTGACACGCGCATCCAAACCAAACTGTTTAAAAAAAAAACATTTTTTTTTCGTTTCAGTTACTCTTTAAAGGGGAACGGGGTATTTTTGGTGATTCATGCTTCTGCAAGATGCCAGCTGCACGTAGGAAGATACACAAGATAGAGAAAGAGAGAAAGGACAAACACACTTCAGGACTTGCAACCATTTACTGAAGACAAACCTTTTCTTCTTCCACGCCCATCAATTTCATATCCAGGAATTAATGGGTGTGGAAGAGGAGGTTTATATTCAGTAAATGGTTGGAAGTCTGGCAGTGTGTTTGTTCCAAGCATATGTCTACAGAAGAGGCAGGCACTTCAGCGAATCCGAGGAGCTTACGCGAAGCGGAGACGAAACGAGGTAAGGATCGACAGTTGATTGTTCTGCGAAAGATGCACGCTTTATGACGTCACGGCTAGAGCGAACAATGTCTCTCATTGGCGGCGAGCGGCTGCATGTTTTTTCTTTTTTTTCACGTTTACTGTCGTTTTGAGGACAAATTATGGTGATATTTTGGTTCTCCAGAAAAACTACGTAGGAAAAAATTATTGACTCATTTTTTTAACCGTTTCATCTTTTCTTTAAGGGAACATTTTTGGTTTTGTTATAATGCATCCTTCCCATTAGTATTAGGATGATACTGACTTCGATGAAATTATTTGTTTTTTTAATTGCTACATGCTGATCACGTTATGGATATTCAGAAATGTGCTACGTAAGAGAACTCCAATGCCTAAACTGGAACGAAACAAATTAGTTGTACCTTATTTCTTTAATACCAACTCTTCTAAATTATTCTTGTTAACTGTGTCGATCAATGGAACTGCCTAACCATGGATGATGTAAACAGTCAAATACTGTGTTGCCTTATTGATAACATTTTTAGTACTTAAAGGTGCCCTGAGGAGGTTTCTGAGATCACTTACATATGGCGATAATTCACTCTTCTGACTCTTAGCATCCTAGAAATCTATAGATCATAATATTGCGTGGCCAATTAACCTATTTAAAAAAAAATAAAAAAATTGATCATACCGAGGTCATCTCCTGCGACGGGAGTAGCATTGTTCTGGCAGCCAGGACGACATGTGACCAATGAAAACGCGACATTTCGTTGAGAGTGAAAACACTGTTATTACAAAATGTGTATGGTTTTGTAGATGATAAAAGCAAATACTGCAATAATATTCGCAGAAACAGCGCAGTATGTATATTTTCTTATTCTTTCTTCTTTTTTCTTTTTGTCTTTGGCGGGAGTGTTATGTTCGGTCGTCAGCTCTCGAGCACGCGCTCGCTGGGTTGAATCTTACTCCGGGCTGAAGGGGCAACGAGCCGCGCGCATTCCAGATATCACTCTGTGGTTCCAGCGGTCGGAAGCGCGAAGATCCTTCTCTTGCTATGGGCCAGTAGCTCTCAAGTTTTGAGCAGCTCTCCAGGCGAGCAAAATAGAATATTTGGCTCGCGTTTCGAACATGCATCACGCTTCTCCACTATTAGCCCCGTGCGCGACCGAAAGCGTCGCTGTGGTCGGCCTTCCACGATTGGCCAAACGCTGACTATGACGTCGGAAAGGGGATTTATCATCGACGGAATAAGAGGAATGAAAGAACTTTAATTTTGACGGTGTTGGCAGTGTTCCTTTGAGAGCGCAATGATTTCAAGCTTCCACCATGCTAATAACAAACACCATCGAACTTGTTGTTTGCAAGGTAATGACGTCACAAGGGGGAACCACAGGAGGGCGCCACCACAACTTCTCGCCGCTAATACTTCGTTTCACTTTATCTGCGAGCGAAGCCAAAGCTTGAAGCGCGAGACCAGCGCTTTTAGATGCGGAGCATCTCTTGCTCGGGTCTATGTCCCGCGGCGTCGGCGTTGTAGTCTGCACTCACACTACGCATGCGCAACTCTCCTCCTTCCCTCTCTGCAACAGCTGCGCGTTACTCTCTCCGCTCTCTCTCTCTACCAGCTGCGAGTGCACTTCGCGTGCGTTCGATTCTAATCACACCGCGCGCGCATGCGCAACTCTCCTCCTCTAGTCTCCTCTCCTTCAAGTGTTAAAAAAAATAAACGGCGAGCGGCGAGCGTTCCAAGTTTCTCTGCTGCGAGCCGCGACGAAGGCTCGCGTAGGGGGTAACGCTAGGGCAGTCGGTGGCGCCATCTCTCGACGTCAGCACGCAACTGACTCTTTCCTCGGAACCAGCACGATGCTCCGCATCACCCCATGGTTCCCCTCGGGAAGATGGTGTAATTTTTTGCATTTCTCCCCAGCTCGCGCGCTCGAGCAAAGCCTGAACGCACGGAGCTTCCGGGCTCGCGCTTCCAGTTTTGCTCTCGCTCGCACATATGGTGAAACGAAGTATAGAGTTTTCTCTACTCCGTTCCATTCTAAGTGCCAGCGTAGCAGAGGCTACAAGAGCGAGCTGCGAGCTTTCAGCGTCCCTGCCAAGCACGCGGGCTCGTGCAGTGCGAGCACCGTTCAGGAGGACGCGCTTTTTCGAGTAGCTTTGGCTTCGCTGTCACGTAAAGTGAAATATACGTGCTCGCGGAAGCTCTGAAAGAAAGCAAAGATGAAAGAAATGTTTAATGGGACGCTGCGGCCGCAAGCTGCATAATTCTGTTCTTTTTTTTTTTTACTTTTTTTAGTTGTTTTGTTACCGCACATCGACAGATGCTGACAGCTGCTTGTATTCGAACGTGGCACGTTCAAAATCGAACGTTACAGCGCCACACGGATGACGCAGCCAGCATAACCTGGTCGCGTCTTGCGTAAATCTTCCGGACGCGCTCGCGTCCCCTGCCCCAGAGCAACGCGTCTATTGGCTGACAGTGGTCCTGGTTTCGGAACACGCTCCTCGCACCGCCGGAGCTGACCTGGGTGTGTTGCAATATTTGATTGTGTTGCGATTTTGGACAGCAGAGTGAGTTATCGCCATAGTTAGGCGATATCAGAAACCTCCTCAGGGCACCTTTAAGTGTGCTTGTATTTTGAAAATGTCTACCAACCTGTTTGACATTACGACTGGCAGTAGGTCAAAAATGAAAATACAAAATAAAATACTGACAGAACCACAGGTCATTATCATGCTCCCTAAGTATACTGCATTTACTGGATCTCCGAGAACTGTGCGGGAAAGCCGGCCGACGGGTATTATTTAGGACTGTCGTCTCTGTTGGATAGTTGGGACTTTGGACTGACGATATTTCGTGTTCATCTGCAGAAACTATTTTTGTCTACTCTCAGAGAAGGAATTTGAACTGTACAACGACTCAACTCTGTTATGTCACGCCGCGGTTGTGGCGCGTCGGGCGCACTTCCGGTCTGAGAGTGTCAGCGGAAGTCGCTATGCGGGACGGGCATTCCTGTGTTGTTTTGAAAGAAACCAGACTAAACCTGTTTCTCGTCAAGACGCCACGACTGGGGCCGTACCAAAAGAGCTGGAAACGTGCGAAGATCAGTGTTCATATGTTTTCTACCTGCTCGGTTCGTCCGAGAACGTGGATAGGTGCTGTAAAAAACGGAAAACCCAACACCGTTGAGCCACGATTTTTTGTGCGGGATGCACTTTCGGTTGAATTCACGAGTATTTGTGGTCGTCAGATTTATTGATTTTGTTCCAGCACAAACGCGGGAAAGCCGTCAAGTTATACGGATCAACTACGGACCGCGTTCAGTTCGTCTTCATGTTCAAACGGCCTCCTGGTGCCCTATGCTACATGACGAGACCAAGCGGCAATAAGGAACCGGAAAACGCCGTCTGCTGCGATTGGTCAGCACCGCGCCGCTGACCAATCCCAGCAGACGGCTTTGTCCTGGTCCCGCCGTGTAGCCTAGGGTCCCTGATCGTTCAAAGCGTCGTCTGCGTTTTCAAATTCGCCTGCTCCTTCAAACTGACGTCTGCTCGTTCAAACAACAGCGGCCGTAGACCAAACGTTGAACCGTTAATAGCGATAAAAAGTGCGGGGAGTCAAAATACTTTTAAGTTTGTAAGTTCTTTGGGGTGAACAGTTGATATAAGGATATTCCTATAATTGTTACCACGCAGTGGCCATCATCGACTAGTTATGCCTGATACACTTGATTGGACCCTCCTTGCGAGTTTTAATATCGACGTCGAGCATTGCAAACACCATCCATGCTTTTCCAACACGGGCGACGTCGATACTGAAGATGACGAACAGAATCTCATCATGTGAATCATGCTTTGGTGTCCATTCTACGGCGTTCACGAGGAATAAATCGTCGCACGTCGCATTGTTGACACGAAGTTTTACGGTGTAATGCGACTCGTTAATTTCGCTCAAGCCACTAAAGTAGTAAGACATTGCTAGAAAGACGTAAACAATTCCAACGGCGAAAAAGAGGACGGACACTCATGGCTAGTTCACACTTGCGAAATACGCACTCGCCGCCGACTGGATTCGCTCGCCGATCACATTTGTTTCCGCTAGAGCACTATAAAGCTCCTACGGAGCAGAGTAGCGCAATCCTTTGATCCGCGTGTTTCGCCGAAACATGGCCGACAGAGCAGCTCGGCGAGAGTCAGGGTTCCAGGAGCCGGCCCGCCCTATGGGAGAATACATGGAGATCGACGCAACACGGCTGATTAAAAATACACTTACGGCTACGATGTAAAATAGGTAACAGCCGCAGTGCTGAGCGAATCCGCGACATCCTCTTCGCAACACGAGAATGCAGTAAATAAACAACGTGTGTGCAGTGTGCACCGCAGTACGTACCGCTTGTTCCCAATAGACTACTTCCATAAAGCCCTGCATGCAACACGGCGCGCGTTGCACTCTGGGAACTAGTTGGCCAAGGAGGAGAGTGGCATGGTTTCGGTTTCGATCGACACGTCGACAAGAGATTATACACAGAGCGTGGATAGCGTGCGTCCATAGACGACATATTACTTTTTGCAATTACTGTTTTAATACGCCTGAGTACACGAGGTAAAACTCGGAGGCGCCATTGAAAAGTTCAATTTTAACACACTTCTTATCTCTTATCTGTACTGATCCGCAGCACTGCACGAAACACGACTTGTCGCAGCTTAAAAAAATGGCAGACCAACTACTCGCTGTATAAATATCCACACAACCCCAATTATTATTATTATTTCACTGCACGAAGTGAAGTCCCCACCCGCTTGCATTCCACGAATATTCAACATCGCTTATGCGCATAAAGGTATCCTGCAATCATATAGGCACATTCGCACATACAAACCGTTTTAAGAAAGCAAAAGTCGAGCACTTGTGTGAAGAAAGTCGCACCGTTCGCCGGAAGTGTGCATGACGGGCATGAACCTCTTTGCGGTGTGCCAAACGAACGAAATTATTCAAAGCGCGTTTGACGGTTGCTAATGGCCATAATATTTGTTATGTGTTCGCTTTCTTCCTGCCTGAGTATGCTGAGATAATTTCAGACACACCGTTCAGGCACAGATCTTGGGCGTCAGTAAAAGCTCATTCAACAATGTTTAGCGATAGGGGACGCTTGTTAGGGCCTCCGTTGTAGCTATAGCCGATCTTAGCGTTTTCGAAAACTTAATCTTCTATCAGCATAAAATTATAGTGGGAGATATATGATGACACGAGGAAGACATCATAGTAACTTTCGTGCAGTAGTGAGGTCTAATTTATTACGTTAGTTGATGCGTCAACGCTGGGCTCAACTTTGATACTTCTGTGAGGATGCGGCTTGCTTTTCGCCCAATGAAGTAACAAGAAGCGGCCGTTTGGCAAACAAATACGTGTAAGGCTCCAGGTGACCAAATTTCAGTTGTAGTTCACTGGTACTAGACGGGATTATTGAAATTGAACTCAAAGATGCACTCGTGGGGTGAGGTGACTAAGCCACGTCTTACTACGTTTGCATACACACACATAATACCCGGTGTTTCGGGAACCAAGAAAAGTGCCCCGGTCTTTGTTTTGTATCGTTTGAGAATGAGTGTATTGTACGTTCGTGAAAAGTCAGATAATCGAAAACGCAAGCAGCGCGCTCGGTCGCGGCGTGATAGCATGAGATGAAGCTGCTCAGTCGAAACCGAAACTGAGTGGCCAACTAGTTCCCAGGGTGCACTGCGTGGTATTTTGCCGCGATGGGGCGCGTCGGTTTTGGAAGCAGTCCATTCGGTTCCAATTAGCTTCCATAGCTCGTCCTTATAATCATTGTCATTGTATCGAGCATGTGTCTTGTCATACAGTACGACGTGGTTTTTCACCGCTTCTATTAGTAGCTCCGCTGACACTGGTATAGCCACAGGCACAGACATAGTGGACGCCATTTGCAATACCGTCTGCTCGGACAGGATCTGACGTCAGCAAGCGCCACTTCCCCCGTGCGTTCTGATTGGCTTGCGGCGAGCGAAAACTTTTTTCCGGCGTTGAAAATTGGTCCCAAAGCGATCTTGCTTTCCGCCGGAAAATCTGCCTGCTTTCGTCGCCGGGCGTCAGAATTCCCGCGATTTCGACCGCCGGTTCGCAAGTGTGAACGAGGCATCACACAGACGCCGACAACATCACATTCCAATGGATTGTTGATGCGGGACGCGGTACATCTTCCTGAGGTCCCATCGCGCATGTGCGGCATCGGTAGCGTGCCTCTAGGGGCGCTCCGCTTTGTATGTAAGCAAGAGTTGGTGTACAGATGGGTTAAATCCCCGCCCTGCCCGTTTTGATCTGGAGAATAATTGTGTCGGTGTGCGGTCGTGTGTCACTACTGTTGGGTGCACGGTAAAGAGCCCAGGCTAGCAGTGGTACGGCACTCGCTAAATTTCTTATCTACAGCTGAGACAAAAGACGTCCATTGGAGCTGACTGCTTCCAGCTGTCTAAACATACACACAAGCATAATTACTATAGATATCTTGCCCTTACGTCATAGAAAGGGTCATTATGATTGCCTTGCTGCTGATCGCGTACCTTTTGCCGCACACATTTCGCTACGTCGAATCCGGGTTTGTCGGCAAGACCAAGTAGAAATGGCATCCAGAATAATACGTTGACGTCACGAGCAAGTTATGCACAAGGTATTCACTGAGCGCCATACTTGAGTGCGTGAGTGCGCTGTTCACTGCGCGTGCCCAGTACGCGCTAAAAACTATAGGTTGATAATACCTACAGTCTCGATGGTGCGGAATACACCTTGCAAATGCACTCCGGAAGGGCGCCGTCAGCTCACGCTCATCAGCCTCGGACTTGGAAAAGACGGCAGAGAGGTCCTGCAGTATTTCCGCCTCGAGCTTCAGACTTTCGACAACGCTTCGGTGTCTGGTGAGCCTCGAGCGTGCACGAAAGCACGATGGAAAGCAACAAACGTGAGCTGATCGCCGGGCGTTCGAAAGAGGCGTCCTGCCGTTCCCATTCAGTCATTGACCAGAAATTGCGGTCAAGTGCATTCCCCACGAAGGCCGCCGCTCGGCTCCCGTGCTCCTCGTCGGGCCACACCGCGCGGTGGACGTCCGCGGAGCCTCGCGTACGCGCGCCAGTCAGGGCCCTGGGTTCGGCGAAGACCCCTGCCCACGATGCTTCGCAGAAACGCGAGACCCGAAACTCCTCCACCCAGGGCGCGGGAGGTCGCGCCAACGGCCGACGACTCGGCGGAGTCGCACCAACGGGCGACGACTCAGCGAAGTTTGGCTGCTTCGCGGGACCCCCTTTGCTGGCCGCTCACGACGTTTGGGCCCCCGCCGACGCTCTAGGTTGGCTCTCGGTCGAAGAGGGGGGCCCGTCGTCCGTCGGGGCTCGAGGGTGGAGTCCGGAGGAACTGGGCTGTACCGCTGCGCCGTGCACGAACGCGCCCCTGCAGGGGTGGGTCCGATCGGGAGGGCGCAGTTTGTAGGGTCGCCCGCAGCAACTATACTCCGTGTCATTATTAATGCACGACGCTGTGAAAGCGGCTCGCGAGAGAGCCTCTTCGCCTGTTGCTTCTCACGTGGACGAAAGCACGTGCGAATGAACAGCAAAATCAAGCCGCGCAGCTCTGGCTGCAATGTACACTAAGTAAGAGTTTAATTTAAAAACAAAAAAACAAATATCGGCTATCTTGTTGTAGAATTTATCTTAATCAAATCACCAAACACAAGCCTGGCTGATTTGCAAATTATTTGTCATATCATTCACTTTCACTAGAGTCGATCCGACAGGTAATTCACGTGCACGCTCAACGTCGTTATCCGCCGTGGACGAGGATGGGCTCCTTTTCTATGGCTGACATTTGTGCGTCTTTCCTCGAACTTCTGTATCTATTTAAACACACTTCTTTGCGACAAAAAATTTTCATTACACTGTGCACAAAGTCTTCGATAAATATTGACACCAGACATACCTTCAGACTACAAGAAGAATGGCTCCCCCGCTTGTAGAAATCACTACTGAGACGGCCATCGTTCCTCATACCTGAGTCAAGACTCAGAACTAAACTGGCTTAACACATTCAAATCTGCGCAGAAGTGAATGCAGAAACAACGACCTCGTATGAAATGCGCCGATAAGACAGTGCGGTTAACGGAAGTTTTAAGATAACACGAGTACAAATTATTTTTATATCACCCTTGCATTGAACAAAATATGTAACGAAATAAAAGTGACGAAACTTTTTATTGCAGAATGATTAGATTTGGGTTTTCAGCTTCTTTTCTACATACTAGAGGAACAAAAAGTGTCGCGGGAACGACTTGGGTCAAAATTATAAGTTATCGGAGTCTCGACAAAATACCGCGACGGCCCAGTTCTTTTTTTCCACAGCCATGCTACGGCGTTTCGATCGATGGCTTCAAATTGCGACCCCGTACAGTCGAATCGCATCGGAGTAGGTAGAGGTATACCACAATCTGCTTGCCAATGGCCGACTGGGCCTGCATTCCAGAGCCGTATATTAGGAGAGTTTGGACAATAGGCGGAGCAAAGGCCGCCGCCAGCGCCGAATATTCCCCCCACGCTTAGAGCGTAAACTAAATTTGTGACACAGCGTCGACCAATCAGGAGACCTCTACTCCATCTCACAAATGTCGACAGTGAAGACAAAGGCACAGGCGCGTGAGCCTAGCTCAGCGAAACGCTTTTGTTTGTACGAGACCTCGTGCATAGGAGGCACTTTCCAAAGCCACGCGCTCGTGCCCATGCCTTTGTCTGCACTGCTAGAACAGCGTCCTGAGACTGGCTGAAAGAAAGCAGTGCAAAGGGTGGGGTGCGCGAGCGTCTTGAGACGCGGAGTTCCGCTCGGCACGGCTCAAATTATACTTCGTTTCACTTTACCTGCGAGCGAAGCCAAAGCTAAAAGCGCGAGACCAGCGCTTTTTGCATTTCTCCCCAGCTCGCGCGCTCGAGCAAAGCCTGAACGCACGGAGCTTCCGTGCTCGCGCTTCCAGTTTTGCCTTCGCTCGCACATAAGGTGAAACGAAGTATAGTCGTGGCACAAATTTAGAGCACGCGACCACCGCTAGGGACTGTTTCGCGGCCTGTGGTTGGCCCGAGATGCTCGCCTATTCAAACCAATGTATGGCCAAACTCTCTCAATAAACGGCTCTGCTGCATTCTACTACCCCGAGTGGTCTAGCGCACACCAGCTCGGAGCACGTGGAGCGGAAGCTCGTGCTGCAGAACCCAGGATTCTGGGTTCAATCCCTACCCCTGCCCGTTTCGATCTGGATGAGCATCGTACCGGCGTGCGGTCGTGTATCACTACTGCGTGATGCACGTTAAATACCCCAGGCTAGCGGTTGTACTGCACTGGCTAAATTGCTCATCTACAGCTGGGAGACTCGTCGCCCGTTGAGGCAGACCAAGTTCTTGGCTGTATAAACATACACACAACCCAATTTGTTTTTTATTCTACTACCGCAACTTAGTGGCTTCTTAATACAGGAATCTTTATAGTTAGGGATTACCTTCAGAACCCTATGGCGTGGCTTATAAGTGTTATGTTTCTTGCTTCATCATTCCTCCTTCTTGGCAACTATACTAGTTGCATGGCCGCTCGTGCTCGTTGTCACATCAAAAAAAAGAAAAGGACGTTTTGCGCATTACTCATGCGCTGGGCGTAGTATAGTTCTGACTTTATTCGGTTGTGAAAGGAAGAAGCGAAGATTTTGGCATTTGAAACGCGCATACGTCTTGAAAACACAATGTAATGCTTATCTAATGGTGAATTCCCCTCGTAGATCCGAAGCGCTTTCCAAAATCTACAAGGGAGGCAAACTTCCGCTCTGTGGGACCCACTCCGAATCGACGAGCGGAAGATGGACTAGCATTTTTGGAGCGACCCACCGACCCGCCTGAGACCAAAGCCCGAGACGATCGGCCGTTCAAAATGGCCGCTGCTCGAACTTGACATGCCGCCCAACGCCTCAGCCGACTGATCATTCCGATGACTAGTCACAACTGTCACTGTTTAGCTGCAGAAATAACATGCGACATTGGCCAGGTGAAAATAACTGTACCATGGAGCCCGTCTCAGAAATAACGAGGAAGATGTCCGCGTTCGCCACCGTCACATACATGGCTTGCTCGTGACGTCATCGCCTCGTGCTGGTGGTCATTTCTATTTGTTCTTGCCGAGAATAACAAGTTTGATGGTGCGAAGTGTATGCTGTTGAAGGTGCGCGCTCGGCAGCAATACCACCACGATGGCCGCTGTTGTGACGTCAGTGCAAGCCATGTATACCTTTCGGCCACTTCGAAGCAGCGGGCACGCATAGCGATTGATATTTGTGGAGTTCACGTTGCTGGTAAGACTTTAATAAACACAAAGAGGTAACAAACCATTACTTGCACGGTCGTTGCCTAATCTGTTCTTGCTTTATTGCACGAGAAAACGCCGGCGGCATGCAGTGTAAAAACGTAAACAATCAGTGGTTGCAAAATGAACACGATTAACCTTGCGTCTGATTCCGGATTTTGTGTCCCCCTGTTCTTTTTCTCATTCTTCTTCTCACGATCACAGATGTCAGCGCTTACAATTTGCCACGCACCAGTCCCGGCTTTGTATCCCTGATCTACGCAAGGTAGAAGTGTTCGAGCCGCCCCAATCCCGCGTAAACAACCAACGCATCCAACCAGACCAACTCGACGGCCCCGGCTGGTCCGGCGACAGCGGCGACCTCGCCAGCCTCGCCGCGCATGCGCACCGCTGAGTTAAAGGGAATGACGTAGGGCGCTCTGTCAACTTCCGCCAAGATCTGTGGGATTCCACGGAGCGGTTGTGGCACGATTTGGGGCGCTCCACGGGGCCAGCGCTGCCAGGGACCTACGGGTGGAACATTACCAACTCGAGCCAGATCTGCGAGCTAATACACTCCCTCCAAATGGAGCACTTTTAGAGCGCTCGAGATCTGCGAGCGGAATTCACCATAGGATGAACCTTCGTATATCCTATTACAACGCAGGAAGGAGAAAGTGGTAACGTTCCGCGGTAAGCCGGACTTTCATTCTAAAGCATTTGAAATGTTTTTTACCGCTACCCCCCCCCCCCCCCCCCGCCCCCACGGCCCAGTCCCAAAATATTGTCCATCGTCCGTGCATTTTTTTTTTTTTGCTAAAGTTAGCGGGGAAAATGTCGTGTCGTAACGTCACCTGACGTCACCTCGGAGACAATGATGGCATGTGACCTACACGTCGACTTAGTGTCCCCGCTAAATTTAGCGGGAAAATTTACGTCGTTTGGCCGAAGTGTCAATTAAGTATTCCCATCAGATTCAGCGAGAAATCGACGTCACGTGACCTATACACCCATTCAGTTACCCGCTAACTTTAGCGGGAAAATTCACGCCTTGTTACCAAGACACCAATCCAGTTTCGCGTCTAAATTAAGCGGGAAAATATACGTCACCTGACGCACCAATTCCCTCACCAATTCCCGCTGCTAATCACTATTTTTCTTACTACGGTTTTTGAGGTGAGTCCGAGTGCAGAACCGCAATGCCAGTTCCTGGGAATTTATAATGGCATGCTGGTATTTCGCCGCTCCCTGCATAAACTGTTATAAAACTTTAAATGACTTCCTCTGAAAAAAAAAAGAAAAAAGATTAGGGTGTTATTTTTCGACCAGTTATAAACGCGGCTTGGCAGGCAGTGTAAGCTATACGGCCCTCGTGAACCAATCAAATTGTTGAACCGAGGCACGAGACGACGGTGCTTGGATTGCACTCTTCCTGCACGCCCAGTCATTCTGACGGCTCTCCGCCTTTGCCGGGCGAGGCTGCAAAAAAAGGTATAGAATTTTTTCACGCGCAATGTCGCACCCTGACCTCATAGGCATCGTGCAGTGGAGCGAGTATAAAAAAAAAAAAAGAAGAAAAAAGGAATTCTGCAGGCCTGCCAAAAGAGCCCTTCCGAACAACAGAGCGCCGAAGAGAAAGGAGCACAATGGCGGAACTCTTCATAATAGCTTAGCAACAGCTCCCCACGAACATGGAACGAAACACGGAGCGAACACAAGCAGAAAATAAAGATCCGTGGCGAGGAAATGGACGAGTCGACACGAAAAATAGAGAAAAAAGGAACACGAAATGAGTAAAAATTAGTCAAAAAAAAAAAAAAAAAGAGACGAGGGAAACCTTCTTCATTTTGGGAGACCGACCGAAATTTGTTGCCTCTTATTGGATTTTCCTACAAATTGGCGTCTGGGCCATGCCGCCGCGGAAGCTCCGACCGCTTGTCGTCGTCGGTCCGTCCGTGCCCTCCCCTGTCTTTGCTTCTCGGACCCGGGAGAATTGACGGGCAGGAAACCCGAGGCGATACAATGAGCGTAGGAAGCAACGACAGCACGAAAAACACAACAACACGAGGTTGAGAAAAAAAAAACGGCCGCTTAGTTTCGCCACCGCCGCCGCTTGCGTCCGTGCACGACAACCACCCCATTTCATTGGAAGCTTCCTTTTGGGAGATACGACCCGCCCACCCACTTCCATCTTGCTCGGAGTTTTTCTTTTCTTTTTTAGTCTCACTTCATTTGACCCCGGGGGCTCTAAACCTCGTCAATGCCAAATCTTTTTCTGTCTGGATCCTCTTCAATTCCAATTTCGTCTAGGCTGCAGCCCAGCGCGCATGTGACGTCTAGGGACAATTTCATTTTGAAAGGACTGCTTGCCACTCAACTACGAAAATGACGTCGCGATCTTTCCTTTGCGCCCCCTTTAGGCAACTTCCGTTCCCGACGGCATATACCGTTAGTGGTGGTCCGATGTAAACTATATGTGACCCCAGCCTGGCAAAGCGATGGCTATGTAGTCCCCGTTGGTGCCAAGTACTTGCTGTCACGTGCAATAGTGGACAATACGAGCAGTAACAGTCCTACATTCTTTTTCGGTCCACCTATAGAGTCATTATAGTACGATAGAGGTCCAACTGGAGCTAATGTGCGGTTTCCAATAGAAGCAGACGGCAACAGTCTGAAACGGACTTCGGGTAATGCATTTCTATTTGAATAAGTGAGTGCATTTTTTTTTTTTATCCCTGCGCAAGTATGACGAATAATTCCTAAGTACCAGATAGCTTGGAATATTTCTCAGTCACGAAGAAAAAAAAAAAACATTGCGCGGTTATGGCGTGCTTTCAAATTTCGAGCATTAAAAACGGTGCTGAAATATGGCGTCGTACATGTGTTCATATACACTGTCCGACACTGTTAGCGCGAATTCGGCATTGGCGCTTTTCTCCAGGGGGTTTGCGTGCCAAACCAACGAAGAGTATCTAAAAAATCAAGAAAGATGTCAAGAACTACGCACTAACACTGAATCCATACCTACCTTTGCACGTAGAAAGACGATCAAAATAAATTTAAAGTCAAGTAATGAGTGCAATTAAAAAACATTCGTTTTATTCAATCTTCTGCTCATTTATGGGTACAAAGATAAGTTTGTTCTAGCGTTCAAAACTCCTCCCTGCATGCTTGAAAACTTTTAAAATGTGGAAAAGCCAGGAAACTCTTGCCGCTCGATAAACTCAGCGCGATGAAAAAGGCATACAAATAATCGTAGCATTTGCACCATGAAAGTCACTGTTCAGGCTTCGGATTTCTTACTCCTTCACGGCCTCGTCATTGGCCAATCACCTATCATTCTTAGTGATTTGGTTTAACGATCGAAGATACGGTGGGGAAACAAGACAACGCACCGTCGTTTTTTTTTTACGTGGTTTTTGCGCCGCGCACTCGGTACGAAGAACCGAATATGTAAGTAAAAACTAAATCAGTGAACTGCCCGATAAGACATCGAATTTTCTGGGAATTTCATCTTCTTTTTTAATCTTATTGGTTGCAACAACACTCGCACCATTAGTTATTTCAGGACACAATTTCTATTATTAGGAGTTTGTACGATCTATACGAAGCGAATACATTGATCGCCTTCATCGATCAAGGTTCCCGTCCTACAGTGAATAAGTTGATTCCGCCCTATCGAAAACCTTCGGACGCTTCCCGAAAATCGATACGGCTAACCTGTCTGCGAGCGAAGAATTCCCCCCCGGAGAAATTAGCGAGTACGGGAGAAAAGTTTGCTTCTGGTTTTTACTGAGCTTAACTTTCAATTAACCGTGCACGTTTTGTTACGGCGCTTGCGAAGCGAACGACTCGATATGCAAAGCCGGGCGATTATAATGAGGATAACCCCCCAAGATTGATTAACGCATCCTCCATTAGATTATACGGGAGATGTAAGGTAAGTTTTTCTTTTCCGGAGCTTTAAAAACCGAACGGCGTTAAATTCAGTAATTGAAACATTGTTGGTGTTGTTCTTCCTTTTCCTTATTTCGGATTGGAGAAGTTTGTATTACTATACTGCTAGTTGAGAGGAAGATTCCTTTATAGGTTGCTCATTCGATTTATACACCAACGCATTGTTTAGAAAAAAGCCCCCTTTGCCCACACACGGTGCAGGCACTGCGCCTGCGCAGAAACCGAGTTCGGGAAGAGTGAAGCGTCTGCGCATGCGCAGTACCGACAGCAGCGCCACCGCACTGGCGTGAAGTCAGTGAGTTGACTTGGTCTATGCCAGTCGCACACTTCACCACCCGGAGCCCGAGTGCAGCCTATGGTACGGGCCAAGGGGCCGATCAAGCAGCTCAGAAAGCACAACGACACGCTGTTCGCCGGCTGATCCAGTCAAACGTAGCGAGTGAACCATGAAATCGCGTTTTTACTCTGCGTGTGTTCGGGTGCTGGTCTTCTAGGCTTTGAACGCGTTCGAAGAATGGGTAGAGACGAAGGTGGCTAGTTATGACTCTACCCAGTAATTGTTACAGCCGCGATCTGATCTTTTCCTCTTCCTCAATTTCTACCCGCATTACTTTAGTGCCCAGGCTTCCGCTTGTTTTTCACACTGCTTGCTCTCTAGGACAGCAAAGCAGACGGGTTCGTTTTCTCGACACGGCGCGGACACGCGAAGGAAAGGAAGCACTTTCCAAATTATTAACTTCATATCGTGAACTGCCGCGCGAATGCCGCTTAATGTCTAATTTGTTTCCAGAGCTGCTACATAGTTGAACTAAAGCCTCCAAGGTTGCTTGTTTTTTATACTATTTTTATTCTTTTTGGAAGGGGGGGGGGGGGGCAGTTGCTTTGAATGAATACATTGTTCCTTCGGGATAACTTGATCAACTGTGGAGGACGTCAAGACAGTCGTTTGACCCGATATTTAAAAATAAATGACTTAAAATTTGTGCTAGTTACTTTCCTACATATTTGTCTTAGTCCGCTCTCTTTCATCAGAAATGTGCAGCACGTCGTAGAACAGGTCATGACCGCAGGGAGATCGATCGGTTTCAGTCTTTGGGTTTACGCTTGATTGCGCGCGTTCGATTTCGCAAACACAAAAATTAAAGTGTGAAATTTTAGAAACATTTGGCACTATTTTTAGTCCACCTTGTAAGAAGCGAAAGACCCAACTCTTAAACAAATATTAAATATGTGCTTAGCACCCCTTTAAAATTTTGACGGTAAAACACCGCAACAAATGTGCGTGCTCCAAATGTAATAAAAGAAAAAAACACGAGAACTATTTACATGCAAGATCCTGCGTAACGTCCCAAAGGACGTCCCCGCACGTAAAAACAGAAGGAGCAAGGAACATCTTTTATTGTGCCTGCCACTAGACAGACAATTTACACGCTGAATTCAATCTTTTTTTTTTTTTTTCATCCCTGTTTCCGATTACTTGCATAGTAAGATAAACTTTCTTGAAGCATTCTGTGACAGAAAACACGACAAAAACAATGCCACGAATACCGGTAGGTTCTTAACAACAACACGCAAAAAAAAAGATAAAGGTGCGAATATATTTTTCTCGAGCTTTCTCATCACCATATTCAGCACCCCTTGAACCTATCGGAAGTTCCAAACTGAAGATCAAGCTCCTTCTCGATAAACGCTTTTGCCGTCGCCAAACAAAACAAGAAATGGAATACGGCACAATAAAACCATGATTCTTAAAAGTATCACGTATCTTTTTACCCTACTTTTTGGTGATGTAAGTTGACGAAAATGGGAAAAGGGCAGAGTTAAACGTTTCATATTTAAAAAAAAAAAAAGAAAACGGAGGAGGTTTTGCGAGGCATTTTTTTAATGCATTTTTTTATATTTCGCTCAGTTTGAATACCCGCCCTAGATGGATCCGTTCCGATTTAAAGTACCCGCGATAAATGGGGGAGGCGCGGCTTTACGAGCTTGGCTTTCGTCGGCTAAAATAATAGAATTAGCCATAAAAAAAGCCGCCGTACGGAAACCCATTCTTCAATTCCGCACCCCGGAGCCGCTAGGGTGGAGAGGGACAAGAAGGGGCGAAAGGAAGAGGGGTAAGATGAGAGAGCCGAGGAGAAAGAGAGAAGCGCTGAGACTTGTCGCGTGCTACGTCAATGCTCTGTTGATCACCACCCGGTCGTGACGTGTGGCGTGACGTAGACAATGACGTCAGCGGACGTCGGACCTTGGACACGTCTTCTGGATGTGAAGCCGGGTCATCCCGCGTGTGTGTGTTTGGGAGTTAATACGCAACGGGAACCGTAAACAGTAGCGTAATACCTTTCTGATAAGATGGGGACAAAAACGTGGACACGTAAATATTACGGCGCTGTTTTGTTTCGTAACATAGCGCGGTTGCGATCGCGCCTCACGCGGGCAGCCAGCAGAGCGGGGATTTATCTCTTCAGAATATTACAGCCGCGAACGTCTGACCGCGCCGAAATCCCAGCTTTTGTCCCGACTTGGAGTGGTTTTGTGAACGGGGATTGTGAGGGATTGTGACGTCAACGACGCAGTCGTGTCTCGAAGAGTTCTTGTGACGTATGGGCTAACCGTTCGACAATTACGTGTTTTGTGGCATTGGGGAATTGTAGTAGACCGTTTCCGCAGCCCGCTAAGCACCCGGATAGCGCTTCGTAATCCGCCACAAGACCTTGAACCATGCAGACAAGCCTGGCGGCGCGCATGCGCAGCTGCGGCGTTCTCTTCACGGATACCGTCAAGGAGATAATCGAAATAGTCGATAAGTACAAATACATTGCTGTTATCTGAACTTCTGGTATGACATAGATTATCTACATTAAAACCATTTCTTCGGATGTGAAAAAGATCCTTGGCTAGATCCGGCGCTACCTGAGTGCTGCCCCACCAAAACTTAGGAAACTTGCATATGAAACATTTATGCGACCGAAATTACAATACGCGGCTGCAATTCGAAATCTAGATCAATATTACCTAATCACTCAGCTAGAAGCAGTTCAAGACAGAGTAGCCCGCTAGATATTAGAGGCCACGATTTTACTGCTAGCGCCTCTGCAATAAATATCAACATAAATTTATCTTCCTTCTAACTTCATAAACTCTATCACTGCTATCCAATTGTCAGAAGTTCATTACTACATAATCCGGCATGATTGTCTCATCGCATTGAGAAAACGTCTGCAATTTACCACGCATATCTGGCTCCAGTAACGCATTTAACAAATCATTCCTGCCACTCACGATTGCAAACTGGAACGATCTTCCAGAGGCAGTAATGTCAATAGTCCTTTCCGGAAATATGTGGTGCCCCCAGCGCCGGCTTTACGCATCGTGACGTTCCGATGTACGGTACGTGAAATTATCAAAAAAGCGAAGACGAAGTTGAAGTTGGTTTAGCAGTTCGTGATTTCAGAACGCAGAGAAGGCGGAAGGAAAGTAATACCCAATTCACACGGCAGCGTAAAGGTACCTTTAGCTTAGGTTCCTTCGCTGAAGGTACCTGTAGTAAACGGCGTTCTTGATCACACGATAAATAAACGGAGCACTTTAAGTTGATGTCGATTGCATTCCAGCTTAACCCCGAGAGGAGCACGTGATAAACAATTATTCCTCGAAATCGGTCTGAGGCGCAGTTTTTGATTATTGTGTGTGAAATATCACATTTAAAACCTAAATATTACTTTTGCTTGCTTTTGCGGCACTTTATTTTTTTTTTCTCTACGTCTAAGGGCGCACCTAAATGAGTCTTGCTTTAAAACGTCCGACCCGTCTGGCCACACTGGCCCTAAAAATCATCTGCGTTTACGAGTTTTCATTGCGAGGTGTGCGACCTTTTTCTGTTTAGCAGATCCATTTTTTTCGCAAAGTTCTCACTGAAGTAGCTAAATAGTGCCCGGCAGAAACGAACCACGTCGGAGTCTCACGGTTACGCCTGTCACGCGATCGAAAGGGATGGACGACGACGAAGATAAAGGGTCCTGGGCAGGAGAGTCGGGCGACTCGTCTACAACCTCGAAAAAGAGCTCGCAGTGGTCCATCGCGTACGGGTTCATAGCAGACATTGTTTTCCCCGTGCCGCCACTGCTACCTGCTAGCTAGAGTATGCGTAGATCATTATTGTATTATTCCATCACATTTGTGTTCACAATCATTTCATAATTTGATACTTATATATATTCAATTTGTTATAATGCATTAAACAAGATATATTTATATATCTGCGATATTATTTTGAGTTCGTGGGTCCGAGGCTACTCCCTGTAGCTGTTAAGGGAGCTCGGCGAGCTCCGTTTAACACAGGACTTCCCTTAGCGAAAGGGACCTTTATGCGCCGTATGATCACGATCTCCAGCTCCTTTTACGACACGTACCTGGGCTAAAGGTACCTTTACGCTGCCGTGTAATTTGGGTATAAAACAGAGTATGTGATGACCTTCTGTACCGTTCGCATAATTTTCGCATGTGTTCTGAGCTCCAAATTAAAGAAAGAATGAATCGTGCCGCAACCAGGGGGGCTATGTTGCGCTTTTTGGACTCCCAGGAGACTAGGGAGAGGGAAGTGACGTCAACAACGCAGCAAATGCAGATTGGATGTTGATTTTGTTTTCTTCTGTCAACATCCAATCTGCGTTTCTCTAGTCGTTGACGTCACTTCCCTCTTCCAAGTCTCCTGGGAGTCCAAAAAGCGCAACATAGCACCCCTGGACATACAAAGCGGTCGAGCCGGCACGAGCGCACATCCGAACAGCCCCACAATTCCCCTCGTTGCAAAGTTTCCTAGGAATACACTATCAGGTTCCTTAGTTTAAAATAAAAAAAAGTAGAAAAATTAGAGGGGCCAACAGGCTAAACAATACAATGTGCACTCGCAACTGAAGCTAATGAGAAAAACCCCTATAATAAAAGCCACCTAGCAGTGTCTATGTAGTAATTATCGTGTAAACGCAGTTGAATATATTTGTACTCTTTTTCGATGTGGGCATACGAATGCTTAATTTATACAATCTTTGCATGTCTTCCTATCTAAAACGTGCCATGTAATTGCCTGGAAATTTTGTATTTCTCACCAAAATCGTAATGTGAAATGCTGGGGCAAGTGCGCTCCCGCTGCAATTAATAGCAAGATAGTCAGGCGGAGTCACTAGGATTTAAGTGGCATACTCACTGCCACGATCGTTTACCTGTCTGATAAATGAGCCAAAAAGCCCAAACGCCGGATATCTGGGCACTTCTAGACTTCAATTATTATGTGTGCTTTATTAAAGAAAAAAACCGTTCGTTTCGAGTGCTTCATGGGTCACTTTGCTTGTTTGTCCCAGTCTTTTTTCGGTACTGTATGTGACCCCCAAGATGAGTCAATTGGCCCAGTCAACCACATTTCTCCTGCGGCGTTCTAAAGATCACGGGCGAGAGACAAAAGAAGCACAATTTCGTACAACCTTTATAAAAAAAAAAAACGAAAATCAAATTTTTGTTACCTTTTTTTGTAAAGAGGATGAGAACATACGGGCACGTACCTCATGGCTAGGAAGCTTTCTTCTCTCGAATATCTATACCAACACGCTCGAAAAGCCTCTTCAAAATAACCTTCGATTAGAGAAGAAAAAAACAATTCAGAGGACACCTAGCACTTCTTATGAGTTGTGAACGCGAAAGCATGAATGTCATTCTTCCGCTCCCTTAGTTCATCTACGGTGTACTGGCGTCGACGGCCACGTTTTGCTACTGCCGAGGTTGCCGAGCGCACACTGTCGTGAAGCACTCGGCAATGAGCAATGAGAGTCTAATGGAGCTTTTGGCGCAATATATGCTTTGAGACATCATATATTTTTCTATTTTTTGGGTTTGCTACTGGTTTAGGAATTTTATTTAATGAATGCGCTCCTTCGCGGCCAAAGACAGCAGAAGTATGTCCGCCTCACCTCGACGCGCGGTTCGAGGTTAACCCGGGATCCCAGTTGCAAATGTGTATAGCAACTGGAGTGAACTAGAAACGACTGAGTGGGGTGAGCTCACGGTGGAAGAAAACATTTACGGGATGACTCTCTGTCCAACGCGGCGACCACATTATAATCGGCGCACCGAGCGCGCTTCACTTGCACGGGGATAGATGGCGCCCAAGTATGGGATCTCTCCCAAACCGACCGCTCCGGTTGTTTCTCCCAGCGGTGGTCCCGCATTCTCTCGCTCACCGCTTCTTTTTGTACCTCACCGCCGCCATGCCGCCACCAAGTCGCCAGAGTCCGTAAATCTTCTTTTCCTTTTTCTTTTTTCGGGTTAAGGCTTATCTTCATGCACGTTGGTGGCACCTGGGATCGACACAGCAGCACCAAATCAAAACACGAGGCCAGCCACTTTCCGCACACCACACCACAACATCGCAAAAATGGCGAGCACGCTACGCCGCCGACACCGTGGCCGCCAAGGAGGGACCTCATACCGCAGCACTCTCCGCGGCGGCGCGCAACATACTACTATCGTGTTCGGAGGCTAGCTCCGAACACGATCTGGTAGCTGGCTCCCTGCGGGAAGAGCGGCCAGAGTCATTACCTAAATGTGTTTCTTCCACCGTGGGCAAGCTACAGGCTCCGCTTATGCTTTCAGTTGCACCTCAAAACGTGGAAAGCGCTCAGGTGGAACCAACCCACTACGATCGCAGCGCCACGTTAGCTGCGATCGAAGGGAGTGACGACACAGCTAAGGTCATATGGGCAATATAGCCCCTTAGGGGTTATATTACATTTTTTATGATTTTGACGTCAGAGTAACGTCACAAACACCACGTCACGATGACGTGACGTTACGACGACGCCACGACGTCATCGTCGACCACGACGTTACGCGACACCAAGATGCTGTCGTAAGGCCGTCGTGACATCGCGTCGCGTCGAGGATGACGCCGTTTCGCGACCTCAAGTTGTCGTTGTAACACGGTCGTGACATCGCGTCGCGTTGAGGACGACGCCGTTACGCGACATCAAGTCGCCGTTGTTACGCGGTCATGACGTCGCACCGCGTCGAGGGCGACGTGGACGTGGTCGTCGAGGCCGACGTTGACGTCGACGCACCACGCAACTTGAAACATCGATGTGACGTCACGTTAACGTCGTCCGGACGTCGTAATCAACGTCAACGTCCCAATGACGTCACGACGAAGCTTTGACGGCGTGTAACGTCGTTGTTTTCGCCAACATCAACGTCGACGCGCCGTCACGACGAAGTCTTAAGGTACATTTATACTCCAACGTAACGGCGACGGGCGTGGCGTAGCGCAGCGCGCACAGATACCGATTGGTCGCAGATATCGAGTTCCTGGTTGCCGGCCAATGAAAGGCGCGCGTTCTGCGCTACGCTGCGTTCACTGCGCTCGGCGTCGGAGTATAAACAGCCCTTTAAGGGCTGTTTATACTCCGACGTTGAGCGCACTGAACGCAGCGTAGCGCAGAACGCGCGCCTTTTATTGGCCGGCAACCAGGAACTCGATATCTGCAACCAATAAGTACCTGCGCGCGCTGCGCTACGAGGCGCCCGACGACGTTACGTTGGAGTATAAATGTACCTTTAATGTCGTTTAACGTCGTCATCATTGACGATGACGTCAACGTCGTGAAATTGTCGGGACGTCGTCGTGACGTCGAGTTGCGTCGTGTCGGCAACGACGTGGACGACCTGACACCAAGCGTCTTTATCACGTCGCATCGACAAGGACGCCGTTATCTTGACGTCGCTTGACGTCGTCGTCGTCTTCATCAACATCAACGTTGACATCGACGCAATATGACGTCAGAACGCAGTCTTGATGTCGTGTAACGCGCGTTGTCAACGCCGATGACAACGCTGGCGTCAAGGTGTCGTTGTGTTGTGACATGGCGTTGGACGAAAAGTCAGGTCGCGGCGACGTTATGTATTGACGGGACGCCTGACGTCTAGGTTCTATGAAAAAATATAGCCCGGCGTTCTATTGTTTCTATGACCTTGACCAGTGTCCCGGTCGATCTTGGCGTTGGAACGAAACGCGTGTTTCATAGAAAACGGCGAATCCGAACGACTTCACTCGTAGCGTCCGAGAGGGCGCTACGAACGAAGTGGCTTGGATTAGCCGTTTTTTTGTTTTTTTTTCACATGCGGAGGTGCAGAAATGGCACTCCGGTGGCCCCACTTGTCCTTTCTATACTCCGTTTTACCTTATGTTGTACCGCAGCGAAGGCTAGAAGCGCGAGCCCATAGCGTTGGCAGCTGCCCTTGGTGCACGAGAGCTTGTGCCGCCGAGGTGTGCCATAGGCCTCCTGCGCTGAAGCTTTGAACAAACTGTAGCGCCCTCATTTTGGGTAGTACAAGCTCACCTGATTGAGCCTCGCACTACTTATGGCACGTTGGTTGAGCTTTTTTAATTCTGTCTGGTGCTGAAGAACGAAAAAACACTTTTGGACGCAAGAAATCGGCCAGACTCAACGCCGCAAGACAATCAAAAGTGCCAAATTCATGACACCACCGCTAGGGTACGCGTCTCTTATCTCTGGGTGGTGACGTCAAAACACCTGTGAAGTGACGCTTTAATTTTTCTTTTTCTTTGTCATGTCTACTTTGGAACGCGTGGAACGGCAGTTCTTGGCTCACGGCGCTTAGCGCCTTACCTTTGACGGCGTTCAAATTTTTGTTGTTTCTTTGTATTTTCATCGTGATCTCGCGCTCGGCACCACAGCTGGCACGCTTCTGCATGCGTGACAGTTTGAGACGCTAAAGTTTGTACTACCCAAAAAAGGCCTAACAAGTACCTTTTCGCAGCACCCCCTGGGGAACGCAGGAGGCCCATAGAGCAAGGAGCTCGCGCTTGTAGCCTTTCCTGCGGTACAACACAAGGTAAGACAGAGTATAGACCTTTCCAAAAAAGGACATTTGGCAGGTTCCATTTTCAGTGTTCGTGCGTATGGCGCGTGATTTGCTCGCTTTCCGAAGCGACGAACGTGCGCGTTCTGGACTGTGATTTAACACGTGTGGACTGTGATTTTTGTAAACAGTGGAAACGTCTATAGTACACTCTAATAGCAAGCATTTACTGAAGATAAACCTTTTCTTCTTCCACGCCGATTAGTTTCATATACCGGCACTGATGGGTGTAGAAGAAGAAGAGGTTTACCTTCAGTAAATGGTGGCTAGTCTAGCAGTGTGTTTGTTCCAAGCATCTTTCTACAGAAGAGGCAGGTACTTCAGCGAATCCGAGGAGCTTACGCGAAGTGGAGATGAAACGAGGTAAGGATCGACAGTTGATCGTTCTGCGAAAGGTGCACCTCTTACGACGTCACGGGTCGACCAACCAATGACGTTCGGTGGTGGCGAGCGGCTGCCTGTTTTCCGATTTTCTTTTTACGTTTAGTTTCGTTTTGATGACAAATAAAGGTGTTGTCTACATTCTCCAGGAAAACTACCCCGGAAAGAAGCATTAACTCCTCTTTTTAACCGTTTCAGCTTCCCTTTAAGAGGACACCACCTAGTTCACTCGCCACCGCATACCGTAAAAAAAGAAGAAAAAAAAGAAAACGGCGGCCTTAAGATTTTCTAGTTCTGGAATTTGCTGTAAGTCGCCGCATCTGCGCGTGACAATAAGGGGGACACTCCGAATATAACAGCCATAGCAGTCCCGCTTTGCGAAAGACAAGACCCCTCCATGTGCTCTTGTTCTTTTTTCTATTTTCAAATAGCAGAGAAAAACAAAACGTAGAGAGAACAAAGGTCTAGATGAGTAACCCCCGAAGAGAAAGCAGGCAATCAATAAAAGCAGAGGGATCTGACTAGCCCAGTTTGCTTCCGTAATGGAACAAGACGAGCATTCGGGCGGGCATGAACAATGCGTTCCCTGGACGCGATCCATCCTGCCTCCTTCCGGCTTTTGTGCCGCTGTACTCCTTGTTCGTCCGTCTGTTCACTTATGCGCGAATCGCTTCGTTTCATTATGCATACCCACACGCAGGGAGGGACTGCTTTCGTCGATATTCCGCCATGCACCTTCGTGCGCTTTCCAGAACTGCGTATTGTATGTACATACACACTAACGCGTGCTGGGTGATTGCTTGGGAACAACTACCTGTACTTATAGCTTTCGAGAAGAGCTAAAAGCTTCTCAAAATGTTCATTTTCTACAAAAAAAAATGCGGCAAAAAAGGGGCTTTTGGCATGTTCTATTTTTAGTGTTCGTGTCAATGGCGTGTGATTTGCTCGCTTTCCGAAGCGAGGAACATGCGCGTGCTGAGCTGGGGACCTGTAAGTATTTGAATGGTGTATAGGAGTGCCACTAAATAAGCTACGCTTCGGAGGAACGACCATTGGCCATATTGTGGCTTAAAATCATGGTTGCCAGTTATGTGATGCTTTAACTGAAATCATAGGAAACGCTGTTCAGTTCGCTACAAAGCGAAGCAAAATTACATGAGCTTCCTAGCACCAAATCTAATGCTGAGGAAGTCGCACTTTTGAATCATGACGATCGGCAGTTGCGTCTGCTCTACACAAGTACCAAAATGGCGGCGCCCACAACAATGTCGGGGAACGGCGTGCCGATACTCTAAGCGCAGCTCACTTAGTGGCTCTATGGTATAGTATATATATATACATATATTGGTGAGTAACGTCTACCCTCTACACTTCGATTCACCTTAGCATGTACTATTGCTAGCCGCGCATGCCAGAAGCGCGAGATAGTTGCTTTGGATGAAGCGTCGGCGGCTGCTCCAGTCTCTAGTGTTATTAACAATAAACGCTAGAGGTTCAGGTGGCGCTAGTGTGCCGTTGCACTTTTAAGCAGACCAGTCTAAATTTGACTTCTGGTAATGCATTCCCATGAAAAAACGCAATTGAGTTTTCTGTTCAAATATTGCTTAGTGTTGTGACAAAATAAAAAGTTTGTAACGTTTTACAATGGGATGTACAAAAATATGTCAGTTACAGTGTTTTCTTTTTTAGAATTCATGGCGTTAAACACTGCGTTAAAATAGCTCGATAAACGTATATAGTGCGTGGTCACGTTGCAGACTGGTATTATATTGCACGTATTTACGCATACAGTCAATGCTGTGAAGACACAGAGTGAATCAGCTTGACAAAACACCAAAAGGATGCTAATATATGTCAAGTCCAATCATCAAAACAGACGATTTTACTTGAATTGATAGCTTGTATTGACATATCACGCTGTACAACATAAACCGGAACCTCAATTCTAGCTAACTTCACTACTACTTCTCAGTAATAAAAAAAATCATTAACTAAATAGATTACATTTTATAATGTGAATAAAGCTACATAGTACCCGCTACGAGCAAAGAAACTACGCCGATATCTATTTTTCTCTGGCGAAGAGAGAAATATCACGTACGTTTTCCGATAGGAATATACAGGAAGACTGGGAAAGTAGACGGGTTGCTGTCTGCTTCAATTTGCAACCGGAAGTCCCGTAGAGAGTAGCGCCAGCTCAGCCTCTAGCATTTATTGTAATAACTCTATGCTCTAGTCAAAGAAATGAAGACTAGCCGCTCGCGCTTGCACAACCTTCGCAGTTTCGCGACTCCAACTAAACAAACGGCACGTAACGTTTTATAGACGCTTTGCAGCAGCTGTGCATGAGCGCCGCCATAATCGGCCATCAGTTTTAGAGGGCAGCTCTTAGGCGCCCGTTTCCGGGTTAAACGGCGTCGCCGTCGCCGTCGCCGTCGCCGTCAGCGTAGTACCGCGCGTTTCATTATGGGGCGTTTCCCAGCTAAAGTAAGCGGGGAAATTTTCCCGCTAAATTTAGCGGTGAGCTTTTCACCTAAATTTTGCGGAGAAATTAGGGAGTTTTCGTAGATAGTTCTTGTCGCATCCTTGCCTGGGCGTGCCAAGCTCTTTGTGCACGTGCGTTCCCTAGCGTTTCCAGAGCCGTATATACTGAGAAAGTTTGGCTTTCTTAAGAAGATTTTCACAGCCTGGCGACCACAGCAGCGTAGTCTGACAACCGGGGGATGACTATTTCCGTCCGCCATTTTGTGGCTCTGACTCATAGGAACTCTATGCGGGTTCTCAGGAATAAATAAGACAAAGAAGCAACGTTACTAGAACCCTCAGTTGGGAAACTCACCGTTGAAACCTGGGCCGCTGGCGTCCACCGAGACCGAGCTAAATACGACAACAGCGCCACTCTTTTTTTATTTGTCTTTACTGTGGTCACCTTGAACTTTCAGAACGCACGTGTTTGCGTAAAACCAACGGTAAAAACTTTGTCTAGTAACTTTTAATGGAGTTTAGTACAAATTGAGGGCGCGTGATGTTTTCTAAAATTTTTAGTTTGCAAGGTTTTGCGGCACAAATAATATTGTTTTTATACAACCATGCCTCAGCGGTGATTTCAGGTAGCGCGTCCCGACCAAGGCTCATCTTAGCTTCGGTAGTTACTCGCGGCGCGTCCGCTGGGGAGACGGGGGTGGCGCCCCAGTAACCTCTTCCACCATATCTGTTTCGGCGGAAAAATGGCCGATTAAAGCCGAAATAGAAGTCACGTGCAGTTCCTCGAGTAGCCACTACGGGAGAAATGGTGGCGTTGTGATCGCCATTAGCACGGTTCTCGTGGACGGATCGGTGCCACTTTTTCAGAGCAGTCTCAATGGCAGTTTCCCAACTGAGTGGTTCTAGTAACGTTGCTAAGAAGTAACGCCATTTTGTATTATCACAAAATCCGCTGGTTCTAGTGGGCAACAAGCTCCGCCCATTCGCCAAACACTCTCAGTATAAACGGCTCTGGCGTTCTGAGCCCGCAGCGCCACGGCGCTGCTGGCGGTGTTATTAAAAGCTTCTCTCTCGTTTGGAACGGACGCCTCTCTCTCGTCTCCGGGGCTCACCCGGGGCTTCGGCGCTTAGGCCTAGCGTTCGAGAGCTACCCATTGACAGCACAGTTTTCCCCGTCCCGCAACTCTCTCCGCAATCCACTACGATACCCGGAACTCTACAGGCAAGGCCATGGGCGCGCAGGCACAGTACCGGCTTCTTCGTCGCGGAGGACGTAGCGGAGGGGCAAACACGGTCTACGAAAACTCTCTATTTTTCCGCTAAAATTAGGGGGAAAATTTTTCGCTAAATTTAGCGGAGAGACTTTTGCTAAATGCGGAAGGAAATTTAGCGAAAATTCCCCGCTAAATGGCAGGGAAGGAGGAGGGGAGGGGGAGGAGGGGCATGCCCTCCCCTCTATACCCTCGCATCCTCCTCCTCAAGAGCTGCGCTCTAATTCGGCAGTGCAGACAATTGTAAACGTCTTTCATATTTTGTTTCTTCTTATTCCGTTTACTTCACTTCTTCACTACCATAGGAGGCCTGGTTATTGCCATTGTAGATTCTACCTTGTCGTTCTCCCCAGCATTGCCTTTGTCGAGGCTCGTCAACGCTCGTTTCTGTGGCTCGTTATCTCAGTAAGAGAACAGGTCAGTAATGGCGGCTGTAATCTGGCGCGTGTGCAAAGCGTCTATATCCTAACCTGCCCAGTGAGTGTATCGCGCTAATTTATTCTTATGCAAAGAGATTGTTGGTCGCGAGGTGGTGGTGAAAATACGAAGCTATTTAGTGAGGGCCTGAAAGCACGTGCTTGTAGCCGCGGATATCTTTCGCTATGCCACTAAGTAAGCTCAGCGCAGCTCATTTAGTGGCTCTAGCTTTCGCCTATCCATCCTGCCCCACGTCTCATACTTCTTCTTTCTCCTATTCATTCTCCTTTTCTACTTCAACTTTTAGCGCATTGTCCCTATTCCAGAGAGCTGTTTTTCTTGAATATAACCGAGATAGTCCCTTCGGTTGACGTTTAGCTTCTGCTGACTGGAATGAGTGGGAAACACTTTTTTACGCTTTCGTCGACAAAGCACCGAGAGTTTTTCCAGACGTTATGAGACAGGTCCAAGTTGTTTCTTGATTTGGAAAGATCCACTGTACCGCGAAAGGAGCTGCTCCGACAGGTGTGGCCGGCTTATATTTGAAATAGCGGTGCGGCGGCGTCGGTATACTCGAGCGCTCAGTACGTTTGAGCTGTTTGTGCAGAATTGCGAGGCGGGTTCGTCCTCGGGCCTCACTATATCGGCGACCGAAGCCATCGCCATGCTCTTGGCCCCAATGGGTCCCCGTTGCGTCCAACGTAGATTCTTGAGGAAGGAAGTCAAGTCTACCATACACAAGCTCAAACGGTGTATGACAGGTGACTTCTTGGCGGGAGTTGTTCCTAGCGAACGCAGCTGTACCGACATATTTGCCCTAGTAGCATTCACATAGGCTGAAAGCTTATCACCCAGGGGGGATCGGTGGCCGAGTGGACTAGTGCACACCAGTTCGGAGCACGCGGAGTGGAAGCTCGCGCTGCTGAACCCAGAGCATACCCAGGGATCCTGGATTCAATGGACCTTTCTGGAAAGTAGCGCGCGCCCTCAAGCGGTGCGCGTGAGGGATTATGGGAACTTTGAGGGTCGCTGCTCCGCCGTCTTTTGATACCGCGGTACCTCCTGCGAGAGCCACGTTGCCTTCCTTCGCGTTTGGTCCTTGAGTACGGTGGACTGCAATCTTTGCAGCGCCTTGGAACGCGCTGCATGGCTCAAATGAAGAGAGAAATCCTCAAACACAGGACGTCTGTCCATTGCCACGTTTTGGATGAGCCATTGTTCAAAATAAACCACCGTTTTTTTTTTGTTTTTTTTAAGGGTTAGTGCGCGTGGGCAATGCACCAAAAGAGCGAAATATCAATTACGCGTCCAACGTGTTCTTTCTTTTTTTTTTCTTTGTTTGCTATAGGAATTAGTTGAGCTTGCTAGTAATTTATATTTTCAATCGTCAATAAAAAAGTTTAAAAAAAAACGCAGCTCGTCCTAACCACTACTTACTGCAATCCTGACCTACCCACAGAATGGCACTCTATGGAAGACACTGTCGCTGATGAGCTGCCTCGCAATGCCATTGGGGGAGCTCGGGAAAGGCTTTTCCGCGACGCGAATTCGGTTCACAGCCTGTCTAGCGCGGGTGGTTATCATTTGAGACCGTGCTCGTTTTGGCCTTCTCACTTGGCACTTCTCAAAACAACTATTCGCAAAAAGACATTCTAGGTTTGACCCGTCACGTTTGGCTCTTTCCCGTTTCGTCCTTCGCATTTTAACCCTCCTCATTTGGGCCCGTTCTCGTTTCGCCCTTCTCATCTGGCCCTTTTCAAAACAGCCATAGTAAAAAAAATCTCGCTTTGACCTATGTCATTTCACTGTTTCCACTCCGAAATCGGGTTTTTTCGGATAATACAGATAAACACATTAATTATTTGTGCGTGTGTGTGTGTGCCACGCTACCGGCCTACTCTATGCTAAGGATTTCAGCAGAGCATGGAGGTCGTCGTGAAAAGCTACTTGCTGACAATAAAACAGACCAACTATTTATCGCAGTCAGATCATATTTCGAAATTTCACCTTGTTTGAGGTCTCTCGACTTGGGACAATACCACTACTTTTATAATGTTTGCTATTTATGTTCAAACGAAGTTTCCAAGGTAAGTGTTAAATTGCCTTTTTTTTGCATTCGTTTTAGAGGAAGGGAAGCAGGCGTCATTGTATGATTCTCAGTGCGTACCTATACACAGAACATATATATGATGTTATGTTGGGTGCCCAAGCAAGTAAAGACTCACCAACAAAGCCGTAAGGGCATAACGAAGGCAGAAGCAAGCCGAACTAGTGCCTTTCGGTCGTAGCGCGAACGGGCAAGATGAAAATAAGCTCAGTTGCGAAAAACAAACAAAAGACATTTGGATCTTATGAGAAGGTTTAAACGAGAAGGACCAAATGAGAATGGGACAAAATTTCTAATGTTCAAATGGGAATAGGACGTTTTGAGATACACCCGTCTAGCGCACGGTCCGCACGGCGCACGGCTGATGATATCTCTTTCTCGAGAACAGCTACCGTAGCGTCGCGCCAGCAGCCTGCAGCAACAGAACGTAGCAGAGTGCATCGCTCTCATGTTTGCTTGGATTGAAAAAGCGCGTTTCTCACGCACCCAAGCGCAAGGGTCTTTTTTAGCCCCGATTGCTTGTGCTATCGTCAAAATAAGGCACGTTTTTGGATCACCCATAAATAGCCACTGTGCTGGAAGCCGGCGCTTCTAGTGGCGAATCTGTCACACCGCCATGAACTAAGAAGTCCGCGCTGGCACATTCTTCTGTGAACAGGTCAGGATTACAGTACGTCGTGGTCGCAATAATGTTCGAAGACCGTTAGCTCGCCTGGACGGATGAATGAATTAGAATGGTGCTGCAGTTTGGGCGGTAGCGTACGCCACCTAGCATGCAAAAGCTCGAGACTATACTTGGCTTAACTAAAGGGCACGACACCCTCACAGTCCCATATTGCCCCGGGGCGCTCACTGGTGGCGCTGGCGTTTCCAGAAGGGTTCATTCCCACCCCTGCCCTTTTCAATATCGATGAGCATCGAACCGGCGTGCAGTCGTGTATTAGTACTGCGTGGTGTATACGTTGAAAATTCCAGGCTAGCGGTTGTACAGCACTGGCTAAATGGCTCATCTACAGCTGAGACACCAGACGCCCATTAGGGCTGACTAACTTCCGGTTGTAGAAACATACATACGTACAGTGCGCCCCAAACTTAACGCCGACACTCGAACGCCCGGCTTTCGCGGAGAGGCGCTATCCTGGCGGCAGCCGTTTCAACTAGTCGGTCACGTGAAGGCCATTCCCAATCTCCGCACCGGGGGAAGGGGAGTGTCACGTTCGCCCGGCACAGCACGCGAAACAATGAGGCGAGACGACGATAACGAGAAGAAAAATATATATATGTATTTAACAGAACCTATAAGAAAGAAAGAAAAAATGTGGTAATATTCAAGGTATAGCTGAAAAAGAAAAAAACAAAACAAAGGGGCACGAGGACGAGTGTCACGTTCGGTCCCTTCCAAAATCCCGAGTCTCCGTTGTCGAGTCACTCACGACCTTTTGATCGGATGGTGCCACGATGGGTCCTGTCCTGGACGATGTCTGGTCCGTAGCGACGACCGAATCCCGGAGCGTAGCCGGTTACGGGTAGGGTCGGTTTCGGAGCGCAGCCAAAATCGTTCCCCTGGTCTTGCGGAGCTCTTCCAAACATGTCCGCCCTCGCTGTCTGTCCAGTAGTCGTCTTCTTTTTCTCCCCTTCACCTTCCTTGACAAGAAAATTGCAGATATCCTCTTCTTTCTCTTCTTCGGTTCTCACACGTGACAATACCCCCCTACTTTAAGAAGTACATTGTTGAACTTCTTCATCCTTGGACTCAAAAAAAAAAATATCTCGAAGGTCCGCGCTTCTTAAACTCTGTTGCTGTTCCCATCCTCCTCTTCGACGTTTGCGCCTTACTCACGCAGGCTCTCGGCACTGACGTTCTGGAAGAACCACGCACTCATTTCCAAAGCAATCGTGTGTCAACACTTATCTACACTCTTTAACCTATCTTAGAGTCACACTGTTTCGTCACTTCACGCTCGCGCACCAAACATCACAAACTTTCTATGGGGTCAAAAAAAAATCAAGTCACTTGACCTCGCATTACCTCACCCATTCCCAACAAAAAAATAAGAAGGATTAGGTTATTCGCATCTCAAAACAAGTAACTCGAGCGCCGTCGGAGTCTTTCTGCGACCAGATACGCCACATACTAGTGCGCACTAATCACTAATCCTTATCCAAAGGCCGGTTTCTTGTTTAAATCTAACTTAAGTAGTCGGCCCCTACATTTTCGCTCCCCTTGATATATTCGACATGAAAACAATAATCTTGCAGCTTCATGCTCCACCTCATCACACGACTGTTAGAGAGTTTGGCCTTATTTAAGAACTCCAGTGGTTGGTGGTCGCTTTGAACACGGAAGTGTCCGCCATACAGATAGAGCGTGAACCTTCCGATAGCCCATACTAGAGCCAAGCACTCCTGCTCGATGGTGGCATAATTCTTTTCTGCCTTACTGAGCCTTCTACTCGCGTAGGCCACCGGATGTAGTACGCCATCTTTCTCTTGCAGAAGCACCACCCCCAAACTAGAGTTCGAAGCGTCCGTACGCAGTACGAATTCCTTTCTTAGGTCGAGTGCCATAAGGATAGGTGGTTGAGACAGTAACTCCTTCAGGCGGGTGAATGCCTCTTCCTGCTTGCGGTCCCACTCTACCTCATTGCGAGCACCTTTCCGTGTTAGCTCTGTCAGAGGATATGCTACCTCTGCGTAGTTCGGAATGAATTCCCGGTAAAACCCAGTCAAGCCTAGAAATGACCTGACTTGCCGCTTGGTAGTTGGTCTGGGTGCGTCCTGTATTTTTGTCAGGATATCTTGCTTCGGAGCTATTCGTCCCAGTCCCAGTTTGTGCCCCAAGAAGTTAACTTCCTCAAAACCAATTTCACACTGATTTGGTTTGGCCGTCATTCCGGCCTTGTGTACCCTGCTCGTGACTTCTCTTATTGTGGCCAGATGCTCTTCCCATGAGTCTGTTGCTATCAGTACATCGTCGATGTAATGACAGGTGTTGGGCACCCCTTCCAGCAACTTGCGCATCAACTTTGTGAAAGTTGCTGCTGCGGTTTTCAAACCAAACGGCATAAACTTGAACTGGTACAACCCGCTTGATGAAGAAAACGCGGTCTTCTCTTTGGACTCTTCCTCCATGGGGATTTGCCAGTATCCCTTCGACAAGTCTAGCTTCGAAAAGAACTTCTTGTGCCCTACCATCGCAAACGTGACGTCCACCCTCGGTATAGGCTCAGCATCTGATATCAGTACACTGTTGAGCCGTCTGAAATCTATGCAAAATCTGTTCGAGCCATCTGATTTCTTTACCATTACTATTGGCGCATTGTACGGTGATGTCATCTCTCAATGACGCCCACTTGCAACATCTGGGCTATCTCTACCTCCGCCAGCCTCTGTACGTTTAATGGTAAAGGATACGGTTTGGTGTGCACCGGGGTTCCTTTAGTCAACTTGAGGTCGCACTTGATGAGTTCTGTTTTCCCTGGTATATCTGAGAATAAGTCCTCATACTCTTCGAGCAAGGCTAACACTTGCCGCTTTTTTTCTGAGTCCAATCCCATATTGATGACCACATCTCGCCTATCCTGATGTTTCGTCAGTGCCATGGTTGGGATCTCATTGCTTTCGTCTCCATTATTTTTGTCACTCTCGCCAAGTTTCGCTAACCCACAGCTCATGGCAGGATGGTCCTTTTCTTCCCTTTCTTCATACCTCTTCAGCATGTTCACATGGAACACCTTCTTCTTTCCTCCGACCTCTAGCTCGTAGTCTACCTCGTTCCTTCTAGCCGTCACCTCAAAGGGCCCCTTCCACTGCATGAGCAGCTTGTTGTCGCTGGGAAGGAGTATCAGCGCCCTGTCCCCTGTCTTCATTTCTCGTTTGACCCGCTTCTGGTCGTAATAGCCCTTGTATTTTTTTTCTTGGCATCGTCCAGGCAACGATGTGCCATCTCACACGTCTTCTCGAGTTTCTCTCTTGATTCCAAAACATATCCATATGAAGTCTTCGTTTCCTCATCCATCGCCTCGTTGGACCATACCTCTCTCAAGATGGTCAACGATCCCCGTACTCTCCTTCCGTACAAAAGCTCAAATGGGGAAAATCTCAAGCTTGCCTGCGGTACTTCTCGGTAAGCAAAAAGTAGCGCGGGTAAGTAGTGGTCCCAATCTCTTGGTCTTTCCTGGAACATTCTTTTCAGCATCTGTTTGATGGTGCCATTGAACCTTTCCACAAGGCCGTTACCCATGGGATGGTAAGGTGTCGTTAGCAGATGTTTCATTGACAGCAACCGGCCCCCCTCCTTCATTAGCTCGGATGTAAAATTTGACCCACGGCCGCTGAGCATTTCCACCGGCCGTGAACCGTGAAAACATGTCCATCAGCGCTTCGGCCACTTCAGGAGTACCAATTGTCCTTAAAGCAACCGCATCTTGATATCGAGTGGCGACGTCAACCATAGTCAAGATGTACCTCTTCCCCGTATCAGATGTGGGAGCAATGGGACCTATGATGTCGATGGCCACTTATTGGAAGGGTGTCGCGATGGTTGGCATATTACCCAAGGGTATTTTGCCCACTCTTCCTTTGGGTACGGTGCGTTGGCACACGTCGCAGGATCGCACATACCTTCGGACCTCACTTTGCATGCCTGGCCAGAAAAACTCCTCCGTGACCAATTCTACTGTATTGTTCATCCCCTGATGGCCGGACGTTATGCCATCGTGTGCTATGGCAACTACTGTTCGCCTGAACTTCTCCGGTAGGACCAGCTGATCAGTGACTCTTCCCGAGCTATATATGCAACGCCTATACAGCACCTTGTTCTCTACAAAGGACTTGTACTTAGTTCTACCCGTGTGTTTGGAAATTACCTTACCGATGCTGCGGAAACAATTCTTAAGGCTATCGTCATTCTCTTGCTCTCGCAGCATCTCTTCAGCCGTAGCGTCAAGAGGTGAGACCTGCGGAACTCTTTGACTGGTCTGCTGCCGTACCAACTCGCTTCTTTTCTATGTCTCCACCGCGTTGATGACTGACACTGGCTCCTCGTCGCGTGGTAACGGGCTTTGTGTCGCCGCTTGAAATTGTTCAAAGGGGCTACCCTGACTTTTTACCGCGACTCCGTCTCGCTGCGTCGTCGCGGTTTTAACCATCCGTTTCTCCTCGTCATCCTTCCACCCTGGATCAGGATCGTTAACTCCTCGGACCATCGGCACGTTCCCAAGCACTAGGTCGTACAAGGGATTGCTTACGCATTTCGCTACTACACTTATAGAAAAATACGGCGTCCTCACCACAATTACCGCCTCCGGTAGATACCTCACTGTCCTGTCCAGGAGAAACACCGGACTCGATGCTCCGGTCATCGCTTCAGGAGAAACCAATTCTTTTCGGACGACGACAGTGTTGCATCCTGAGTCCCTCAAGACAGTTATCCTCTTTTCACCTAGACGCCCCTCTACTACTGGCATATTTTCTACCAGGAACTTCGGCGCTCGTCCCACCGCCGCGTTGACCACCGGGATCTTGACGCCATTCTCCAGCGTAATGTAACCTGCATTGATCTCGACCGCCGACTCGTCGCGTTGTTCCATCCACCGGCAGGAAGCCTGGGGTCGGTCGTTCGGTCTCGCCCCGCAATTATTAGCTCGGTGTCCGGCTTTGCCACAATTTCAACAGGTCACCACTCTGGACGTGGACGGTTGGCTGCGGCAATTCTCCGCCTTGTGGCCAGCTTTGTTGCAGAGGAAGCACCGTACGGTCTTCCTGCCCTCACCGCTCACAACTTTGTCCGCGAACGTCGTACTCGGCTTCTTTGTCAGCTCATCAGTCTTCGTTTTGCTTGCACCGGTTTGAGTCTGGGCTTCCAGGAATAGGTCGGCTTTGGAAGCTACCTCATCCAAAGTTTGGCAGTCTCGTTCCCGAAGAAACACTGACAAACGGTTAGAGCACGTCAGCAGAAACTGCTCAACCAGTACTCTGTCCCGGAGAGCCTCAAACGTCCGTTCTGCGCCTGCTATTTCAATCCATCGGTCGAAATATCCCGCTAGCCGGGCGGCAAACTGTTTTCTGGTTTCCCCCTCTTCGGGTTTTGCCTCTCGAAACCGTTCTCTATACCCCTCCTTGGTGCAACGAAATCGCTGCATCAGCGCCATCTTTGTTCGTGAATAGTCCAGCGCGTCTTCCGGGGATAGGCGGCCAACTACCGTTAACGCTTCGCCAGTCAAGCATAAACTCAACGTGGTTGCCCATTTTTCCTGGGGCCACCCAAGTCCCGTCGCGGTGCGTTCGAATCTCGTGAGATACGCATCCGAGTCATCTCTACCTTCTTTAAATTGCGGAATAAATTTGTGCGGGCTGAAGTGGTGCCCCGGAGCGCTTGTCGCACCTTCGCCAGCACCCCGACTTCTCTCGCGACCGTCTACCACGCCTTCTTGTACTGCTAGCTTAAGCTGCAATATTTCTCGCTCCTTGTCTAACCTAGCGCATTCAGCCTCGCGCTCTTGTCTTGCCAATACTCTATCCTCCCTCATGGCAGCTCTTTCTTCCTCTACCCACTTCTTTAGTTCGGCACCAACGTAGCCTTACTTTTCCCCCGCTGCAATTAATCCCTCGGAGTCCATATCGTTTCGCTCGGCTGCACCAATCCGCGTGCGTCCCGGCCGACGTGATCAAGTTAAGGGCATCCTGGCAGGCTCGCCATATTGTCACGTTCGCCCGGCACAGCACGCGAAACAATGAGGCGAGACGACGATAACGAAAAGAAAAAAATATATATGTATTTAACAGAACTTATAAGAAAGAAAGAAAAAAATTTGGTAATATTCAAGGTATAGCTCAAAAAGAAAACAAAACAAAACAAAGGGGCACAAGGACGAGTGTCACGTTCGGTCCCTTCCAAAATCCCGAGTCTCCGTTGGCGAGTCACTCACGACCTTTTGATCGGACGGTGCCACGATGGGTCCTGTCCTGGACGATGTCTGGTCCGTAGCGACGACCGAATCCCGGAGCGTAGCCGGTTACGGGTAGGGTCGGTTTCGGAGCGCAGCCAAACTCGTTCCCCTGGTCTTGCGGAGCTCTTCCAAACATGTCCGCCCTCGCTGTCTGTCCAGTAGTCGTCTTCTTCTTTTTCTCCCCTTCACCTTCCTTGTCAAGAAAATTGCAGATATCCTCTTCTTTCTCTTCTTCAGTTCTCACACGTGGCAGGGAGGTAGTAGGGCCACCGCTAAGGGCGCCTGACTGAGAATCACAAAATCATCGTCAAAACCGCGTTTTTTTTTTTTGTGCGCTTTGTCGGCATTTTTAAGATTGCGTGTCGTGAAGTGCGTATAAATGTAATCTATATAACTGATGCCAAAAATATCCCAGTGCATTTGTGAGTTTAGATTAGCAGACATAAAGCGACGGAGAGATTACGAATTTATTCTTCACTAAAGTTTATTGTTTAATCGCCCGATTTGTTTATGGCCCGTTATAGACATGAATCGCATTTAGTGTCCCTCTTTCAAGCGATTAATACAATCTCGCTTTGACGCAACAACTTGCCCAAGGTGATTTCTCGGCCTTATGAAGGCGGAGCGTCAGTACGGGGTAAATGTTTTGTTAGTGTCTGAAGATTGTGTCCTCATATGTCGGCAGGTGCGCGGGCGCACTAGTCACTTCCACCAAAACACTAGTCGTTTCTATTTCTCGCGGTCAAGCATTTACATTAATTCAATGTTTTGTTCTTGAGATACAGATCATTTTTGTAAAATAAAATAAACATCTCATTTCAGGTGAAATATTAACGTGGTTAGAGACCTCCTATCTGCCGCATTTCTAAAATTGTGGTACTGTTTTGCAAATATTTGAGAACACGCGTATCAAAATGACTTTGTTGTGACCCAATTTAGTTGAATCATGTCGAATTTTGCGTATACAAAACAATCGCGGAACCTTGTTTACGTGAACACCTCACCAGGTTGTGGTCGTGTAAAATATTCAGGGAATCCCCATATAATCGTATACACAAAAAACTGAGCCAACGTATGCATTGTCTAACCACTTTCGACCAGCAATGAGCATGCAACTGTCTTCTTTTATCAGCCTCCTTACTTTCAGAGACGCGACTACATTTTACTATTAAATTAGTTAGTGTCGCGTGTAGGCACCATTTGTTTCAATCACAGTTTGCATACGTCTTGGAAGTGACTCGTACAAATTGCGTACGAGTGTGTCCTGGGTCTGCCGCAGTCGATCTTATTCTTTTTTGATGGCTGACTCCAGGGTCCCCATAGAGGAGTCGGCGAGATTTCTTCGAGACAAACGCTTCTTGAGAATTCCCCAGACATTTTCGATTACGTTCCAGTCAGCGCCTCCGGGTGGCCATGGGAGCATGGTGATCGCACGCTGCTCCAGAAGTTTCTTCACCGTGTCAGCCTGGTGCACAGGACTACGGTCATCTTGTAGCAAAAACAAGCCGTCTGGGTAAGGTCCGTCCAGCAGGAAAGGCAGCAACACTTGATCAATAATGTCCGTGTACTGTAGTGCGCCGAAACTGCACACCAGCCTGTGGAAGGGACCCAGTCCTGTGCTTGTCAAAGCACCCCACATGCTCATGGTGCATCTACCGCTTGCCGCAACTTGCTGCACATACTTGGCATCATATATGCCAGGGTTGGGCAGTATCGCGATACAAATGTATCGCGATAGTATTTCAGAAATACATTTCGTATCTGTATTTCTGTATCGCGATACATTTTTTCGCCAGTATCTGTATTCCTGTATCGACATACATTTGAAATGTTTCTTTGTATCGCGATACAATCAGTATGAAATGTATTTCGTTACATTTCTTGAGAAATACCCCCTCCGAAAAAAAACAAAAAAACAAGTTCGAACGCATTTTTTTTTGTACTTCTGAGGGCACCAGGATCAAGGAGAAGATGGGGCATTGTTACTATGCTGACCAAGATTCCTTCCGATTCTCCAAACTATTTTTCTATGCGCCCACTTCCCTCCTCTGAGAAGTATTGCGTAGTCGGGGACTCGAACCAGGTGGCGTGCCAGGAGTGGAGTCGAAGCATCTTCTGCCGCAGGTTCTTAGGTAGGGATTTCTCGAGTCATTGTTTGCTGGCATCCAATGCCCGCTGCTAACCGTCTCTCTTGCCTTAACGTACACAGTAGGCCCAGCCGGCAAAGCTGAGTCACAGTCCGTTGCAATGCAAGCCTGGAGGTGGTTCACTTTAAATAGTAGGATGACTCACGCTGTGAAGTTCAACACTTATTCGAACGCGTCTGCGGATGCACCCGTAATATTGGACGGCTCAAGGGTACGTCATCAACCGACATGAACGTGAGCCGCTGCTCTGGTGATCCGACACCCAGGAAGGAGGCCAGAGTGGCCTCGCTGTGCCGGCCCAAACTTCGTACACCTGCGACTCGCCTCGAACGCGCTGTTTCTCAGAGAGCTTCCACCTGTTCCGGCAATATCAGGTCGCAATCCACGAGGTCTCTGTTTGGATGATGCTAGGCGAAACTTGAGGACTGCAATCCATGCGTCGGTGGCGGAGGGTCAGCAGGAAGGACCTTCAGAAATGGGATGCCACCGTATCGTTTTTTCAACCGTAACAGAAGATAAGACATGTGTTCCAGGATGCTTCAGGGGGGCTATGTTGCACGTTTTGGACTCCCAGGAGACTAGGGAAAAGGAAGTGACGTCAACAACCTCTTTGGATGTTGATTGGTGGAGTTGCAGATGAGCGATGCGTAGTGTTGCTAAGATACGTTCATTCACACCTACGTCACTTCCTTCTTCCTAGTCTCCTGGGAGTCCAAAACGTGCAACATAGCCCGCCAGGTGGTCCTCTATTCTCAAAAATTCCAAATGACACTGCCTGCACGATCTTCAACGAGATAACCTACAACGAAAGTACGTATTGTCCTTTCATACAGCAGCGTGGGGAAAGTTTCATGTTCAGGGCCACACGAACAGATAAAGAATACCAGTTCATTTCACCGTGACGTCATATGATCAATGTTGACAGGGGCGTGGTGACGTTTTAATGGGATTTAGGGTGACAAAGAATTTATCGAAAGGTCGTAGTCTTTTCGCATTTCTCGTCAGGCAGACAGGATGTCAGGGAAGGGACCGCGGTGAGTCTGATAGAATGTTTTTTTGAACCCATTGAAGACTTCGTCGTCCGAAATCAATACCTTCAACGCAAAGTGCCAAGCCTACGGAAAAGTAATTTCGTGACCAAAACTTCCACTTAAAACTTCAAGCTTTATTTCAGTTGGCGTCTCAAACAAATTGGAAAAATGTATTGCAGTCTCAGTATTTTTGTACTTGTATTTCTGCCCTCCCTAAAATGTATTCCTGTATTTGTATTTCAAATACGTTTTGCCTCTATTTAAAATGTATTTCCGATACGTATCGCGATACATTTTTACAGATATATTTCAGTATCAGTATTTTAGCTACTATTTTAATGTATCCCAGTATTTGTATTTCCAAATACATTTTTGAGTATTTCTGCCCAACCCTGTTATATGCAAATATTTGTTACTATGGTCATCACACACACAAAAAACTAATAATAAAATTACTTTTTAATGTATTGAGGTAGTAAATAGGATTCATTTAAAACCGTTACCTGCAATAGGCCGGCCGCCAGACACGCAGTTGTTGATCCCATCGCTACAAAAGCTCACTTCATCGGTGAACACCACTTGGCTCCATTCTTCATTACCCCAAGACGAGTGGGTCTGTGCGAATGCAAGGCGGGCTTGGCGGTGTCGCCCGTATAGACCCCTTTCGAAATTCACGTGCCGGTTATTAGAAGGTCGGAACCACTGCACAATGGCGGAACGACTGACGTCGTGAAACGTGCAAGTCATTCTGTGTGATAGCGAACGTCCGAGCGCGGCCAACGCTAATACGACGAGCCAATCAAACAACGTCGAAAGTGCAACGTCACTGCGCTCATCACCTTTTTCTGTGGTATGTTTTTTCTTCTACTCCAACCAAACGCATAAAGTGTGCCGTGACGCTGCGGTTTTAGTCCGCCATTGTGCAGGGATTCCACAGCTGCCAACAAAGGGCAGTATTTCGCAAGGGGTCTATAAACGTGGCTTTTGGGCAGCGATTCTGCAGTAGAGTCATGCCTCGTGTAGGCGCCGTGCCATTGTGCTGCTCGAAGTCTTTAAGTTTAGGGTGCTTTCGAGCTCCAGAACTGTGAGGAACGGGTCGTCACAAATGGCTGCTACGATGAGTAGATCCTCCTCATTTGACGTCGCCGGCGCTCGTGTTCCGCGAGGAGCATCGTCTACACGCTGTTCATAACGATACGCCACGATTATTCTTCCCACTGTTTTCCGGCCAACGCCTGTCGCAGACGAAATTTGGCGCTGGGAATGTCCGGCCTCCCAGAGATATTACCTTCCATCTTACCGGCTTCAATATGCGAGGCGGCATAGCAGTTAAGAGACGGGACTGTAATGGAGTTTCAATACGATCAAAAGTTTCGCGCTGACCGTTTTGGTGAGAATAAAGAACAGTATAGAATATCAAAATATACAAAAACGTAACTGCGCATGCATTTAGAATAGAAGATAACGGGTATTCAAGATAAAAGGGTCCTGCAAAGATTGCGAGTGATTCGCAAAGGGGATCAAGTGATAATGATTTCTTAAAGCAACTAGTCTTCGTGAACGGAAGGACTGGCGCTGAAATGCATAGACGGTTCAAAGATACGGGCACGTTGGCGTCAGTAAATGTTCCTGATAACAAACCAATTTTTAAAATGCAAAGTCCATCGTGGAGGAGGAAGCTTCACTGCGCTGCTATACTTCGTTTCACCTCACGTCCAAACGCGGCCGACGTGATGAGCTTGTGAACCAATCAGACAGCGTAAAAAGCGCCCCATCATGATGTTAGTCATGTTTCTGTACGTATTCTATCATCGCTGAACAAATCATAAACAGAAAAGGCCCAGTGATTTGCGCTTTTGAAGTTGCTTGATTTGTCCCAATACCTCGTGGCGTCGGCTGCGTCTATACCTAAGCTTAAACGAAATATAGGATGCGGACAAAGTGCACAAAAATCAACGCGATTCCGACGATATGAGTCTGTGATTCTCAGAGTCAGGCGCCCTTAGTGGCGGCCCTAATACCTCCCCTTCCCCCGGTCCGGAGTTTGGGAATGGCCTTCACGTGACCGAATAGTTGAAACGGCTGCCGCCGTTTCAACTAGTCGGGCGTTCGAGTGGCGGCGTTAAGTTTGAGGCGCACTGTACATACCCATATCGCCCAGGGTGCGATTTGTTCGTTCCACGAGTACATTCGTGTGAGGATAATGTGAAATGCTGATGTGTTTCCAATTCCACAGTCCTGCAATGCTCGTTCGAACAGTTTGAATATGAACGGCGTTACTCAATCAGAAATTATCAGGCTTGGAGATTCATTTCGAAACACAAGGTTGTTAAGAAATTCGACGAGGTGTTTGGCTCCCGTATCAGTGACTACTGCAACCTCCACTCACTTTGCTAGGTAGTCAGTCGTAACAATAATGTACCTGCTGCCTGACGCTGTCTTTGGCAATGAACCGACGTGATCAATTGTTATAACTTCGTTGTTGATCTTGTTGAAGCACCAATTTTATGGGGTGCGATGGTATTTTTGGTATCGGACACATTGCTCAAAAGGAGATGTAATGTTGAACATTCTCCTTGACATGAGGCCACCATAACCTCCTTGCGATATTTCCTAAAGTTCGATGTTGTCCCAGATGACCTGCTGTCAGGGCGTAGTGGCACATGACCACGATGCCACGACGTAAAGCTTTGGGCACAAGAGACAGCCATGAATGCGACTATCGTGATGGATCTCATAGTATTCCGTTACGTAGCTGATAGTGCTCTCGTATATTTCGTAGGCGTCGTCTGCTCAACGAAGATGGGACTTTGTTTGCTCTTCTGAAATTATCGATTATACTCGATGCTTCCCCGTCCGCTAACTGTTCTGTCAGAAGTTCAAGTAGGGTTAACACTGAAACCGCGGAAGCGTCACCAACAAGATTGCGTGAAAAGAAATCGACGTCTTGGTGGTGTCTCCCGCTTCGATTAATAATAGAAAAATTGTACTCTTGAAGCTTCATGGCCCACCGAACAAGTTTCGGCGTGAAGTCAATTTTTGTGTGGAGCCACTGCAAGGCAGAGTTGTCTGTGACCACTGTAAATGCTCTGCCGTACAAATAAGGGTGAAACTTTTCAACAGCCCCCACCGCCGCGAGGCATTCGAGTTTGGAGGGGTGGCATCGACTCTGAGGTTCACTTAGCTTCCTGCTTGCGTAGGCGTTGGGACGCTGGCGACCATTCTTGCCTCGTTGTACAAGAACAGCACCGAACCGTTCTCCAATGGCATCTGTTTGGAGGAATGTGGGCGCGTCGTCCACGAAATCTGCTATCGCTGGTGGTTTTGAGAGAACACTCTTGAGATCCGCAAAAGAGGCAGCTTCGTCTGTTCCCCATCTCCATTTAGTGTTCTTTCTTAGGAGGCGGCAAGAGAGCAGCCCTTAGAAAAAAGTTGTGAACGAAGTGGCAAAAATAAGATGCGAAGTCCAAGAAGCTTTTTAGATGTTTATATTTGTGGGAACAGGTTCATTAGTAAATGCTGACAGCTTTGCTGGCTCTGGCCGAATGCCATCCTTTCTGACGACATGACCAATGTAGGTCTCTTCGTCGAACTTGAACAAACACTTCGATAGCTTTAGAAGAAGTTCAGTTTTTGAGGGGGGCATTTAAAACAAGCCCTAAACTGTGTTGATATACTGTAAACGACACAATTTTCGCGGGGACCTAATTTTCACGAATTTCGCTAATGCCTATTATTCACGAAAAATAGGTCCCGCGAACTATTCGGGCAATAGGCGAACGCTACGGAAGCTACACTCGATTCGCGAAAATTAGAACCCGCGAATAATTTCGAATTTTCAGCTTTGGCCCGATTCGCGAATATTTGAGCCCGCGAAAATTAAGTCGTTTACAGTACTTTGAAATTATTTGCACACACGAGTATGTCGTCCAGATAGACTAAGGCTATGGTCCAATTCAGAGGGCCAAAGATTCTGTTAATGAGACGTTGAAAGGCTGCTGGTGCATTACACAACCCGAATGGCAAACGCCTAAAGTGGAACAGGCCGTCAGGAGTCACAAAAGACGACTGCGCAGTGACATCTGCGTGAAGTTTAACTTGCCAGTATCCTGACTTATGGTCTAAGGTCGTGAAGTAGTGAAGTCGGGGGAGGGATTATATATCAGGTTTGGTGATACTGTGCACGCAAGCAGAATCGACGCAGAATCTTGTCAAGCTGTCCTTTTTCTTAACAAGCACGACAAGCGATGACCATGATCTGTTAGAGGGTGCCGCAATGCCTCTTTTAACCATGTCGTTTACTGGAGAGTTAATCTACTTTCTTTCAGATATGGATACTCCTCGAGGGTGCTGGTGTATTGGCACTTGGTCGCCGGTGTTGATGGTGTGGCGGACTAGCGGTGTAATTCCTAACTCACCTTTCGTGAAAGGGAAACAGTTCCGGAACTTTTTTTTTAGTAATGTTTGAATATATGCCCTCTGTATTTCAAATAAATTAGGTCCAAAGTTAACGCCCATTCATGGGACATTGTCACCATCGCCTTTGTGTTTATCTGAGGTGGGTAATGCATGCGAATTTAACCACGGTTTGGGGTGACACGTGAAAGGCTACCCCTAAACTGCCACCTCGTTTGACGTGAGCATCGTTACTAACCAAATTAATAACAAGAACTTCAAAGGCACACCGGTGCGAGGAGACAAGACTTCTCGCTATTGCAAATTACACCCCAGGTTGGGAGTGCAGAACTGATTCGACTATGAAATCTCCTGAACGCTGATTGCCCCAGAGTGTTGCTGAGACCCATACGACTGAAGAGTTTGGAACTGGAACTATGAACCTTAATTGTTCATAAGTGATTCTTTGAGGCAACAAAGAACGCAGAAACTTCGCACAGGGTTCTTAAACTCGTTGTAGGGTGTCCGAAAATGCTAGGACATAACTGGCTACGCAAAACAATGCACAACGGCAGTAGTACAAAAGCACACAACTTCGTTTAACGTGTCGCTCAGTTTCGGCGCAACAGTTGTTGAGAGTGAATGTGTTAATCGACTGGAGACAGCGCTTGTGTTTTTTGTGACGTTGACAGCCTGCGTGACCGTGTTTGTTCAAACATGATGGGAAGCCCCACGGCTGCACACCAATGACGCCCGAGAATGACTGGTGGGTTTAAGTTTTCCCACAATAAATAAAGAGAGTGTGACATTTCTCCGAAGAGCTTCGACGGTCAATTCAGTGTGCCCAACATAGAAAAGGGGGCTACTGTTCGCCGACATGTCTTACAACCCCACAGTCAAGCCTTGGGGAAATATCGTTGGCAGATCTCAACAGGTGAGCATCAGTGATGCACACTCCGGCTTCCGTGTCTATGATGGCGTCGGTAGACTCTGCGATTCCATAGAGGACAGATGTGTGGCGAGGATGCCGATGCTGTGGCAAGAAGGACTTTGTATGCTACGCGGAATCCTGTCCCGTCAGACCCGCGGAAGTGTTTCCCTCGTGTCGAAGGGTTCGATTCTGGCATGAGCGGGCAAGTTGATCCGGTCGTCCACTGTCGAAGCAGTAGAGCGATGCAGGCCTACGGTGGTTATTATGAGGGTTAACAGTCGAAGGAACCTTACTTGCTTTACTGGCGCTGAGGTGGTTGCTCTACTTGTTGCGTTCATTTTTTAGTGCGTGACCTAGTTCAGCGATTTGCGCAGTAGGCGGGCAAGGCGCACAAAGCGTTGAATATTTACATCTCTGATGCCATCAACGAAAACTGAAGTACTCATCAAATGTAGTGTGACTTGGTGCACTTCGAAAGAGCTTTCGTAGCCAACCTATCGATCGTAACGGTCAATTCTTGGAGCGACTTTGTATCTTGGCAATATGTTTTGAGTGCCGTTAAATGTAGTTGCTGAAGATGGGCATTATTAAATTAAGTTTTCAGGGCTAGTAGAAGAAGCTCATTGGTGGTGCGGGTTGTGTACGATATTATCTCGAAGCACTCGGCTGCTTTACCATGTAGCTGGGTAATAAGGGCTGCAGCCTTGCCAGCCGAAGTCCACCCGTTGTGTAAGGCCACCGTCTCAAATTGCGCCATGAAAGCCATCCAACAGCCGAGGCCGTCGAATATCGGAGGCTTAAGGCGCATACTGCGAAAAATGCGGAGGAGCGGCTCCCACCTGTCTCACAGCCTCGTCGACACCGCGAAGATGAGTTGTAGACTTTTTCGGATGCCGTGGAAGCTCGGGCCACCACCATTTGTTGAGTTACCTCCACCAGAACCTTCTATATAACTTATATATAACTTATAAGCTTATATGACCTAACTAATATATAACTATATAATTAGTATAGCAGGCTCTACATCAGTGGTTCTCAAATGGGGGTCCGCGAGACCCTCAACAAAATTTTTCTTTTTTATTTGGCACGTTTTTTGTAGTTTAGTCCGGCCGTGACTAATTTGCAACCTGCTTCCGGAACTACGACAGCAATAAAAGACACCTGTTTCATGCTCCAGACGTGTTAACTTATTTACGTACCCCCCCCCCCCCCTCCCCGCTGGAAGGGGTCCCCCATCACTTGCCAGCGGTCCGCAAGGGGTCCCCGACACATCCATGGCTGAGAACCACTAATGTAAAAGATGGTGTTCTACATGGTCTGATAACATTTACAAGGTCCACATGCACGGGGAGACGGCAATATTGTCACAGATGAAAATTGATGAGGCGATGATAACTGAAGAAACTAAACGTTTAATGGGGCGAACTTGTGCCCAAAAATGAAAAAGGAACAGAAGAAAAGAGTAGAGCGTCGCGGGCGTCGATGGCCGTGTAACAGCAGGATCGTACGCCTGAGGCGAGACTGACTGCGGCTCGCCACGCGGAGCCCCTTATGTTACATGCGTGGGTTTCTGGAATAATCGGCGTAGAAAGTTCGACGCGTAGAACATTCGGACCTCGAACAAGCAACACGGTTCTCGAATTTACCAGAACATTTACGTCAGAGTCCACAAAAATACGTCCCCGCGGCCAGGAATCGAACCCTGGCTTTTCGCGCTGGAGGCACGTACGATAACCGTTAGGCCACGCGCGCGCTGCCTACTTGGCCAGCTGCGCGCGCGGCATTACTCCCCCCTTTAAAAAGTGCATCGCCCCGATGCAACACAAAAGAAAACAAAATAAAATAAAAAGAACGATAAACAGAAGAGTCCTTTGGAGCACATAAGATCCACAGTCCTGTCGAGCGTAGTACGACTTCAGGTGCACGACGTGGACGACCTCAGGTCGTGGTGGGCGGCATGACGATGTTCGTGTTCCGTTGGGCATCACCTCGTAGTTCAGCTCCCCGAGGCGACGAAGTACCTTGTACGGTCCAAAGTACCGTTTTAGCAGTTTCTCACTAAGGCCGCGGCGACGGATGGGCGTCTACACCCACACCCTGTCTCCGGGCTGGAATTGGGCGTCCCTGCGACGAAGGTTATAGCGGCCCGCGTCGACGCGTTGCTGGTCTTGGATCAGGAGTCGGGCGAGCTGGCGGACTTCTTCGGCCCGTTGAGCAACCACCTGGGCGTCGTCGCTTTCATTGTCAGCTGGCTCATGGGGCAGCATCGCGTCCAGCATGGTCGTTACCTTCCGACCATGTACCAGCTGGAAAGGTGTGAATCCAGTGGTCTCTTGCACCGCCGTATTGTAGGCGAACGTGACGTAGGGCAACACCTCGTCCCACGTCTTGTGCTCTACGTCGACGTACATAGAAATCATGTCGGCGATTGTCTTGTTGAGTCGCTCCGTCAGCCCGTTGGTCTGTGGGTGGTACGCAGTAGTACGACGATGGCTGGTGTGACTGAGTCGAAGGATTTCTTGGGTCAGCTGTGCCATGAACGATGATCCGCGATCTGTAATCAGAACTTCGGGAGCGCCGTGCCGGAGGACGATGGATTCGATGAAAAACTTGGCGACTTCAACAGCCATCCCTGAAGGAAGGGCTTTCGTTTCTCCGTACCGCGTGAGATAATCTGTGGCGACGATTATCCACCGGTTTCCCAGGGTCGACGGCGGAAAAGGACCAAGTAGATCCATTCCGATCTGCTGGAACGGTGTAGTTAGCGGAGGAATTGGCTGCAGGAGACCTGCCGGCTTCGTCGGCGGTTTCTTGCGTCGCTGGCACTCGTGGCAGGATCGGGTGTAGAGGTGGACGGTTTTGGGGAGCTTGGGCCAGTAATACTTTTCACGAATACGGGCCAGTGTCCGGCTGTAACCAAGGTGTCCGGACGTCGGGTCGTCATGACATGCTTGAAAAATCTCCTCTCGAAGGTCGGCCGGGATTACCAGCAGCCACGGCGAGTTGTTGTTTCCGAAGTTCTCTTTGTAGAGCACACCTTGTCGAATGGCGAAAGTCGGCAGGGTTCGTGAGAAAACACGGGGCACGGTACTCCCGCCCCCTTCCAGGTGCTCGATTAATGCGCGCAGCTCAGGATCGTCCCGTTGACGTCGTGCCATGTCGTCGGTGTTGACTGCCCCTAGGAAGCACTCGTCGTCATTGTCGTCGCTGCAGCCGGAAGGGGTTTCGACGGGGGCTCTGGACAGGCAGTCGGCGTCGCTGTGCTTGCGGCCTGACTTGTAGACCACAGTCATGTTGAACTCTTGTAGTCGGAGACTCCATCGAGCGAGGCGTCCTGACGGGTCCTTGAGGTTCGCAAGCCAGCAAAGCGAGTGGTGGTCCGTCACCACGCGGAACGGGCTCCCGTACAAGTACGGACGAAACTTCGTGATTGCCCAGACGACCACAAGGCATTCTTTCTCAGTCGTGGAGTAATTTTTCTCCGCCTTGGACCGTGTCCGACTTGCGTAGGCGATGACTCTCTCGATGCCTTCTTGCACTTGGACCAGTACTGCGCCGAGTCCCGCGTTACTTGCGTCCGTGTGAATCTCGGTTTCCGCATCCTGATCGAAATGACCAAGCACAGGTGGAGTCTGGAGTCGTCGTTTCAGCTCGTCGAATGCCTGCTGCTGCTCCTCGCCCCATTCGAACTTCTCGGCGTCCTTCGTAAGGTTTGTGAGCGGTGCAGAAATTTTAGCAAAATTTCGAACGAAGCGTCGATAGTAGGCGCAAAGTCCAAGGAATCTTCGCACGGCCTTCTTGTCTGTCGGCGCTGGAAATGCCGCGACGGCGCGAGTCTTCTCGGGGTCTGGGCGGACGCCTTTGTTACTAACCACGTGGCCTAGAAACTTCAGTTCGTCATAAGCGAACCGGCACTTTGACGGCTTGAGTGTGAGTCCGGCGGCCTGAATGGCTTAGAGAACAGCTCGGAGTCGTCGCAAGTGCTCGTCGAAGTCACTTGAAAACGGTAGACGAGACAGCTCTGCCACTTCAGCCCTGCCAGTACTGTGTCCATGACACGCTGGAACGTTGCCGGCGCCGTGCATAGGCCGAAAGGCATGACCTTGAACTCGTACAGGCCATCTGGCGTAACGAAAGCTGTCTTCTCTCGGTCCCGTTCGTCGACTTCAATCTGCCAGTAGCCGCTCTTCAGGTCCATCGATGAAAAGTATCGAGAGTGGCGCAGGCGGTCTAGCGTGTCATCGATTCGGGGGAGTGGATAGACGTCTTTCTTCGTTACCGCGTTCAGCTGCCGGTAGTCCACGCAGAACCTAAGCGTTCCGTCCTTCTTCCTAACCAGCACGACTGGAGAGGCCCACGGACTGCTTGAAGGCTGGATTATATCGTCGTTTAGCATTTCTTCCACTTGCTGTTGGATGACCTCCCGTTCTTTTATGGAGACTCGGTACGGCGATCGGTGCACAGGGAGCGCGTCGTCGTCGGTGACAATGCGATGCTTCGCAACGGTGGTTTGGCGCACCTTCGACGACGTCGCGAAGCAGTCGCTGTATTCGGCGAGGAGGTCACTCAGCTGCCGTCGTTTCGGGTCTGGAAGCTTGGGGTCAATGTCAAGCTGCGCTGGCGGCGTAATGTCTTGCTGAGGTGGCGATGATTCTTCAGCAATCGCGGCGATCTCGGCGGAGTTCCAAAGTTACTCGACGTGGCCCACAGCGGCACCTTTTGTGAGGTGTTGCGTTTCTTGTCGGAAGTTTGTCACGAGGACCACGGTGCGCCCATCCTGGAGTTTAGTCACTCCTCTTGCAACGCCTATTCCTCACCCAGGAGCAATTGAAGGTTGCCTTCAAGAACAACTTCGCCGCAGGTAGCTGCATCGGTCACGACGGGTACGACAACACTTGATCGCGGCGGCAGGTTCACGTGGGCGGCAGCGACTCGGACGGTGGCTGACGCTGTTTGGGGTATCTCTGAAGGCGGAACAGGCTTGCGCAGCGTCAATCTGTTCTCACCAAGGTCGATGACGGCGCCGTATTCACACAGAAAGTCCATGCCGAGGATGACGTCTCTGGAACAGTCTTGTAGAACGACGAACTTCACAGGGCACGTCTCACCGTGGATCTCGACTCGAGCAGTGCATCTCCCGACTGGTGTAATGAGGTGTCCTCCGGCGGTTCGTATCTGAGGTCCATCCCACGACGTCATGACTTTTCGAAGGCGGCGGGAGAGCCTCCCACTCAAGACTGAGTAGTCTGCTCCGGTGTCCACGAGTGCCGATGCGTCGAGGCCGTCGATAACAACGTTTAGGTTGTTGGACACCGTTGCAGGGGCGTCGGTGCGATGCGGGGCGTCGGGAGAGTGGGAGTGCTCCGTCGATCTTGGAGGCTCTTTGCTTCCGTCGTTTTCGGCAACGTCACCTCCAGGCGTTGCCGCACTTAGTTTTTCCGGCGACGGAGGGGAGACAGGCTCTCTCGGCGGGGTCGTGGCGCTGGGGACGCTGAGCGTCGTGGCGATGGGGAGCGGGCTTCACGGCGGAGAGACGACACCGGGGAGGGAGAGCGTCGGAGGTACTCCTCGATGTCGCGAGGGCGTTCGTCGTACCTTGGGCGCGGGTCGTTCGGGTGGAACCCGCGCAGCCCCAGTTGTCTGTAGGGGCATCGACGGTAAATGTGGCCGGCTTCACCGCAGTGATAGCACAGCGGGCGTCGATCGGCCGTTCGCCACACGTCGGTCTTTCTTGCCGCAGCTTGTTCTGGGCGAACGTGCGCCCGATCTTCCTGGCGTCGGGGGTACTGCGGCGCTGGAGGTTCACGTCGGGAAGGCGCCATGTACGGGCGCGGGGCTGGTGGAGCTCGTCGAACCATTGCGGCGTAGCTTAGAGCTGGCTCCTCCTGTGCTGCTGCGGTGACGGGAGTCTCGGGCTGGAAGGCTCGGTGAACCTCCTCTCGGACGACCTCGACGAGTGAGGGTGAGGATGGGCGATCTGCAGCAGGTAGGGCCTTGCGGAGCTCTTCCCGGACGATCTCCCGGACGATCTCCCGAAGGCTGTCGCCACCGCTGGTATTCAAGTCCAGTAGGTCAGCTGCGACGGTTGGAGCACCAGGCGCGCCGGCGAGTCGGTGGAAGTGGCTTGCTCGGGCCGTCAGTGCGCGCTCGATATTGGTGGCTTCGGTTACAAAACCATCGACCGTCGTCGGGGGATTGCGTACCAAGCCTCCGAAAATTTCGCTCTTCACGCCACGCATGAGAGCGCGAACTTTCTTCTCTTCGACGGCCTCCGGATCGGCTCGGGTACTTAGACTAAGGACATCCTCAACAAAGCTTGTTACACTTTCGTTGGGGCGTTGCACCCTTGTTTGGAGGAGGTCCTCCGCTCGCTGCCGGCGGTGGTAGTTGATGAAAGTTCGCTTTAATTCGGCGGCGCATAGTTCCCACGAAGTAAAGGAGGCTTCGTGGTTCTCATACCAGTGCCTCGCGGTGCCTTCAAGTGGGAAGTAAAGGTTCTGGAGGCGGTGCTCGTCCGTCCATCCGTTGTGGCGGGCTACACGTTCATAATGATGCAGCCAGTCTTCTACATCCTCGTGCGCGTCGCCGTGAAAGGGCGTCGGAGTGCGGGGAGTGACAGGCAGGATGACGACGGGTGGGGCAGTCATCGTCGCGGTCTTCTTTTTCGGCTTCTGTGGCATGGGTCCGAATTCCGGGAGTTGGCCTTTGGTACGGCGGCTTGCTCGGGCGTTGGAGTCTTCTGCGAAGGGCTGAGCACGTCACTTGGCCGGCGTGTCTTCGGAGGGGTACGGTCGACCGGCATGAAATGCAGTACCCCGCACCTCCACCAGAATGTCACAGATGAAAATTGATGAGGCGATGATAACTGAAGAAACTAAACGTTTAATGGGGCGAACTTGTGCCCAAAAATGAAAAAGGAACAGAAGAAAAAAGTAGAACGTCGCGGGCGGCGTAACAGCAGGATCGTACGCTGAGGCGAGACTGACTGCGGCTCGCCACGCGGAGCCCCTTATGTACAGTCAGAGGCAATTTGACCTGCGACAACGGAGCGAGCGGCCACGGGGAACAATTGCCGTATGCGGCGCTGCGTTCGCTTTTTTGCGCTGGGGAAGAGGCTACGGGAGCAGTCCACGTTTCACTGCCGGGGGAGGTCGAGTCAAAACAAATGCCCCTCGCGCTAGAATGGCCTTCTATCATATCAGATAAGCTCTTTTTTGCACAATATTTTTCCTGCGTTTTATCTTTCGCCTTCTCTTGGTAAATTTTGACTGTAGTTCCTCAATGGGTCAAACGCTCCGCTGTTTAATTTTGATCATGGAAAGTAAGTTAAGAATGACTAATAATTCATTTATAGGCGTGCACTCAATATATGGTAGCATGAAAGTTTTATACGTTTACTTTTAGTTATATATTTGTTAGACTGAACCGCGAACCATGAACTGAGATCAAGTTGGAATCATTACGTGCGAAAGAACTGATAGTAATGCTCGACGGCTTTACAAACTCATGCTAAGATATGAGCGCCAGAACGGAAGCAAACCGAGATAGCCTTGCCAAGGGAACAATAAAAATATTAAAAAAATATAAGCCGGCGTATTTTGCTAACCGCTTCGAAATGCCGCGCCGCATAGCCGGCCCTTCGTCATGTCTCCCTTCCGTCTTAATCACCCCCCCCCCCCCCCCCCCCCCCGCTTCTCCAGAGTGGACCAGTCCGCCGAGTCTCGTTCCCAGAACGCCGCGGCGACCGCTGCGCCCCATGCGGCATTTTGCCTGCTCCGCCCGCGTTCACGTTGTCGCAGGTCAAATTGCCTCTGACTGTACATGCGTGGGTTTCTGGAATAATCGGCGTAGAATGTTCGACGCGCCGAACGTTCGGACCTCGAACAAGCAACACGGTTCTCGAATTTACCAGAACATTTACGTCAGAGTCCACAAAAATACATCCCCGCGGCCAGGAATCGAACCCTGGCTTTTCGCGTGGGAGGCATGTACGATAACCGTTAGGCCACGCGCGCGCTGCCTAATTGGCCAGCTGCGCGCGCGGAAATATCCCTCAGATTACGCTATCTTTCTCACACAGCAAGCTGTTCTAAACAATCTGAGTTTTTGTTTTTCGTTTAGAAAGCAGCAATCTGGTCAAGGACTCTTTATTTATAGACTTGCCTAATTGACAGCCACTGAGAAAATAAACGCTTAAGTTGTGTAGTGCCCGCTTTAGAAGAAGACTCGACCACTTTAATCCTTCCTAATGAACTGGAAGTTTCGACAGCGCGAAGGCTGAGCGCACTAGGGCATACACCTGAACCTTTTAGACGACTGATTTTGTGTTCATTTAGAATTTCTTTTTCGAAGCAGAGAAAAAAAAATGTAGTGTTCTTACCTTCTTCTAAACATAAGTAAGACTGTCGCTTCGACGTCGAAAGCGTACGCAATTCTTGTAACTCGGGATTCCTGTACTCAATCCCCGTACCTGCTCATTCCAGTAGAAATGAGCACTTATACATACAAACACAGGTCGCCAGATTGTGTTTTTCTTGTCTGTCTTTTAAAACAGAACGGCTTTCCCAAAAGCTATATGTGTAGTGGAAAGCGCTCATTTCGAGGGAAAAAAAATCTAGGCAGTAAAAATTGAATCCCGCACAATACTCTAAAAATCTTCGATGTTGTGTTCGCGCTAGCAGTGTCAGGCAGTGTATGTACATGCTACGTGACGCACATTAAATTCCCCGTGTCAAAGGCGATAATGCGTTGACCACAATTCCCATCTACAGTAGAAACACCTGACGCGTTTTTAGTCGAGATTAGTTTTCCACTGTCTGAAACTCAGTAGAATAAGTTTACCTTTCGACAAGCTCCTATTATTATATTTTTAACCAGCAAGCAGCATAAAATGGTGCAAAGCTGATAAGCTGATAGTGTCTACGTCACGGCGACGTTCTTGTTCTTCGCAAAAGAATCCGAGCAAGCCAACAATACGCTGAAACCGACAGACAACAAGATTGAAAATGAGCAAAAACAAAGTTCTGGCGGAGTTGTCTACATCGCATAAGCCAGTAACTATATTATAGGGGCCATGAAATGATTTTACAGCGCAGCTCTTAGGCGCCCGTTTACGGGTTTGGCGGCGTCAGAGTTGGCGTCACCGTCGGAGTAACCGCGCTAAATGTAGCCGAAAAATTGACGTCACGTGACCTCAGCACCAATTCAGTTTCTCCGCTAAATTTAGCGGCGAAAATGTCACACAACTTAGTGTGTTGTCACCCATGAACAAACTCAGTTTCTCTTTTAGATTTAGCGGGAGACTTGACGTCACGTGACCTCAACAGCGACTCAATTCCCCGCTAAATTTAGCGGAAAAATTGACGTCACGTGACCCTAACACTAATTCAGTTTCCCCGGTAAATTTAGCGTGAAAAAGGACGTCACATGACTTGTGGCCACGTTACCTATGAACAAATTCAGTTTCTCCGCTAGACTTAGCACGAACATTGACATCACGTGACTTCAACAGCAATTCGATTCCACGCTAAATTTAGCGGGAAAATTGACGTCACTGTGACCTTAACACCAATTCAGTTTCCCCGCTAAATTTAGTGGGGAAAATGACGTCACATGACTTGGTGTCACGTCACCTATGAACAAATGCAGTTTCCTCGTTAGATTTAGCGGGAAAATTTACGTCACGTGACCTCAACAACAATTCAATTCCCCGACACGGGCAATTGAATTGCTTAGGTTTTATGCCACGTGAATTAGGTCCCGTGGCGTAAATTTTTCAGCTACATTAAGGGAGGAAACTCTGGCAGGAAGGGAGGGTATGAAGGAGGAGGAAAGGAAGACGAGGAGGCGAGGAGGAGGAGGGAGGAGGAGGGGAGAGAAAACGAGGAGGGAGGTAGATGCGGAGGATGGAAGGAGGAGGAGGAGGGGAGGAGAAGAAGGAGGAGGGGGATTGGGAGGAAAGGAAGGGAGGACGAGAAGCAAAGGAGGTGAGGAGGAGAGAGAAAGGGTATACTCCCCCCTCAGTACCCTTCCCTCCTCCTCCTCAAGAGCTGCGCTCTAATGTCGCATTACAGGGACTTCTAAACGTCTTTCATTTTTTCAATTTTTGTGCTCCTCAGCTTTCCTCCTGAACTCAAAAGCGAAATGAGAAAAGGGGTGGCCATGAGGTGCTTTGGCCCCGGATGCGATAACTCCAAGCTTCCACTGTGCTTTTTTATGCATACCATAAAACTTCTCATTCGCAAGTGATGATAACTGCCGTCGCGGCACTTATTGGCCCCGGACGCGAATCCAGATATTTGTCGACGGAGTTATTGTTCACGAGCCCATAGTTCCGAGTGATACAGCGCTTGTGTCCCGTGTGTGGGATGGGTTCGGTTGACCTGCTTGGGCACCACGGATTCATGCACCGGCTAAATTGCTTATCAACAGCTGATAAACAAGTCACCCGTTGAGGCAGACTAACTCCAGGCTGCATAAACATACGCAAAAAGACATCATAGTGAAGAGGCGGAGAGCTTCCGTAGGAAAGAAGGTAAGCAATATTCCGCTGTATCAAAAGGCTGTATCTTCAAAATGTTCGTACCGAAAAGAAGGCTTTTGGCTTTCTAACCTCGTGTACAAGTTTTTTGTTTTTTTTTTAATGTGTTTTACTCACGCAACGTTAATGTTTTCCACTTTACACACGCTTACTGGTACTAGTTGGATTATGGCATACTTGCACAGAACGCTAAGGACATAGAAGCCTCTTTGTCGCGGTGTAAGTTCAAGTGCCAAAGCGAACTTTTTTTGTTTTCATCTAACTTTCGCAAAACTTGATGACCTGTCATGGGGGTGGCATCGTTGACATAACCGTGATCGGATTTCCCCACGGAGACGATAGGCAAATGCGGCGCATAGATTATACACGTCTAGACACGAGCACTGCGTGAGCACACAATAGTCCAATCTCACCAGCCAGTTTGACGACGCCACCGCTGCCGCAATGCATCGAGGGAACTTTAGTCTTTCTGCACGCTTGACACCGCCGCTGGAGCTCTGCGCGTGTAGAGCACGAGACGGTACGAGCCGTCTCGTGCACAGCAGCCTGCCTCCTGTGAACCAAAGTTATGGAGGCGTCACGCATGCGCCGCACGCTTAGTGAGATCGCACTATTTGGGCTCAAGAAAATCAAATGTCTCGACGAGAATTCGAGCAGAAGCTGATGTCCAATCACTGAAATGCCGGGAATAAACGAACCCTTAACCGGGGTCGCACTGCTCATACATCATGCAAAGAACAGTCTGCAAACATTAGTCACCGGCAATATCCGTGGTTCGAATGCCGCGTGCCAAGTTTTCTCCTTGAACTCGTTGGAATGCGGCATTCGAAACACGGATCTCGCGGTGACTCGCATTCGGATCTGTTCGCAAACTATTTTCGCATGATGTATAAGTAGTGTGAGTCCGGCTTAACAATGTCTAACTCAATCACGTACACTGATGCCCTGTCAAAATCAGCATGTAACAATAATGAACGTTCGCGACATATAATCGGCACCAGATTACTTGGCTGCTTGTTAAGGCTTCGAGTTGAGGCGTTAACCTGCTCATATTTTTAATTTTTTTCTTATTTTGCTATTTTTAACGTGCGTAGAGGACAAAAAACCGCGTTAATTTTAAGTTGTAGTTATTTAAAGTACAAAAATCGTTGCACCGACCACTTTAAAGCTAGAAGATTTACTGCACTGGCTTAATTGCTCATCTACAACTTACAAGTGAGACTAACCTTGAGCTAGACAAACATCCCAATGTCTGTAGTAAACGACTCGCTCAAGTATGGCGTGCAATTGAATACCACCTATTTCGTGACAAATTGTAGACACCCCGTGCCCCTGTATACATCTCAAATGGCTTCTCCCAGGCTTCTCCACTGCCGGGACAAAAACGAAATCTCGAGCTGGGCCAACCCCCCGCTCTGTATTTTCATCTACACACAGCAAACTCGATTTCAATATTTTAAGGCGCCACGCTCGCTTTCGTGATGTTTGTCGCTAGCGAAGCCCCCGCACTTACACCCGTATTATTTAACACCGACGAAGCCATGCCACGTCGAGAATAACCGTCCTCAAATGAAAATCGAGAGAACTCCAGTCTGTACAATTCAAACCTGGTTTTCTTGAGAATTGACTTTTCTATTTATTTCGCGACGAAACATTGCTCTGTCTAACCTCAAGGACTGAATTCTCCTGGCCTCGTCTCCCCGTACGAATAGCACGACATGCCTCGCGCACTATTAGATTGATGTTTGGAGTTCGTTTTTCACGGCGGCTCCACCGTAAACAAAAGAAAAAAAAAGGCTTACGTAGATGATTGTGTCACGCGGTGCGTTGAACCCGTCGGTGCGTCGACTCGTTTCATAAAAGCTGAGGTCGTCGAATTTGGATCGTAAGCGACGAGCTTTGAAATGCGCTCGAAGCAGGGGGTCGCGACCGAGCATTGCGTCTCGATCAACGCGCTTAGCTAATCGTGTTTCGGTACCGGAGTGTTGAAACCTATTCAGGTTCATCTGTTTACTCTACTGACCCCAAAGCTGCTGTCGCAATGGAAATATATCATACAAGAAACCGTCTGCAGGCACTCTATGAGGTGTGTTTAATCCTTGTATGACGGCCCTGACACGGTAGGTTTTTAGCAATCGTGTACGCGTACTGAAAAAGAAAGCAACCGATTACAATGACAATTATTTTATCGAAGAATGTAACTCATAACAGTTATCAACTACTGAATCATAAAAGTAATAAAAAATTACCAAACAAATAATGCATTACTTTTCACGTTACTTTTTAAACTTTCTATTACGAAGTCAAAAATGCCCACATATTTTCAAAGCGGTTACATTTCTTTTTTGTCATTCACACATTGTCAAGATTTAACAGCAGTAGTCGTTCGAAATTCTCGTCGGTCATATTTTCCCGCGTTTCCTGGTGAAGATATCTTCCGCGACGCTCCGAAGACCGTCTCGACGGATGCACTTGAGGGAAGAGCGGTGTTTTTGCACACAAACACTGCGTACCAGTTCGTGGATGCGCAGTGCTTCGAAGGACGTTTCCGAGTCCTTTAAGAGGCGAAGCTCTTCGTTGTTCTTGCAACCGCCTGTTGAAAGCCCATTAGGTGTGCAGCTCGTCCCCAACAACCCGTACACAGGAGACGAGGCACTCTGAACAGCTTGATAGTCAAAACATCACTGAGCACGTTGTTATTCTAATCCTTCTGGTATCTTGGTATCTTTTAGGAGCGAAGCTCCTTAGGGTCTAGCCTTGTCCATCCGTCCGGCGTCCGTGCTCACATCGATTGCCATCCCATCTGTCTTCTTAAAAAAATGAAAAAATGTTTGCGCAGTCTACAGGATTCGAACGTGTTTCCCCTTCCCCCCCTAAAAAACAAGTTGGTACGCCACTGTTCGTCTCTGTGTAATCATTTAATATTTTGCCTCTGTGTCATCGTTTAATGTTTAAGCTGTTTCTCCACTATCATTGCAGCTTCGTATGTGTAACTCGTCCTGTCTGTGTAATCGCCTAATGTTCAAGCTGTTTCCCCACCATCCTGGCAGCTTAGTGTGTGTGTCTTGTCCGGTCTCTGTGTAATCCTTTTATGCTCAAACTGTTTCATCACCATTACTGACCATGTATCAACTAGTTCAAGTCAAACCGATACTTGCTTTGTAGCTTGGGCGCAAAGGTGAATGTGTGCGTACTGCCTCTCCTTTGTATGCGCGGTTCGGGCTTATCTGCTTGCGCCGCAGCCATGAGTGATTGCTTCATAGCTTGGGCGCAAACGTGAATGTGCGGGTATTGCCGATCCGTGTATGCGCGGCGCGGGTTCATCCGCTTTCTAGGACGACGGCGAGGACGACGTCCAGGAAAACCTCTAGGAAGACGACGTCAAGAACGACGTCTAGAATTTGCAGTGGGGTGTAGACTTGGGAGAGTTGTTTTTGGATATTGAAGAGTTAAAACAGCGCGAACAAGACGAGGGACAAGGGGAGACGTAGACAGACAGAGTGCTGGCTCTCAACTGAACTTGATTGGAAAGCAACACATAAAAAAAATAAATGACGTTTACAATTCCCTTAAATGCCGAATTAGAGCGCAGTTCTTGAGGAGGAGGAGAGAAGGGTGGGATTTGCACGCAGGAGCAGCTGCGCTGACAGGCATAGCCGCTGGAAGGTGTTTACAAAAAATGCGCGATTGTCACACATCCTTGTTTTGTCTCACCTATATTTTCTCGCATATGCCAGGTTGAAATGTTTTATTATCTTTTTTGTCCCGAATACCAGGTACGGAACCCACGTGACTGAGAAGCTATTAGAAGGGGAGGTGTGAAAAACGCGGCCCTTTCCTCTAGGGTGGTGTGGTCCCTCCGCGCGTTGATACCACTATGGTTCAATTTAGCGCTGTACTTAGGGGTGTCTTACGCGGCCGATTTCCTCCATGGTAGGGTGTACTAGAACACCTTATCCCTTCTAGAACCCTTCGAAAACACCTTATTCGTGGCTTCTGAAGCTGTCAGGCTTACGGTTGCATCGGTGTCTACTCGGCTTTCTCGTAGTGATATGCCGGGCTTACCACAAATAAAATAAATAAAAGCGACGCTGGTGTTTTGTGCCGGTGTGCGATGGAAGATACAAGTCGTGTGTGGCTAAGCTATTCCTTTCTCCAAGCACTGAGAAACCCCGACGAGTCTCAGAAGGAGGCCCGCGCGATTCCCAGGGCGGACAAGCCTCTCGAAGAAAACTCTGCCGTATGCGAGAGACATTTTGAAGACAGGTGTGTACATCTGATTACTGTTAAGACACCCAAGGTTGTCGTCAAGCCTTTGTGTGTCCGCTTTCCGAGCAAGCCCCTGTTCACCTGAACGAAAATTTAAAGCGCTTCCAGCTTGAAGTTGCAATAGCGGCCGCCGCGCTTTTGCTCACTGCGTTTCCCGAGACGTTTACAGCGACCCTCTCTAAGGCGCCACCATGCGGCATCCGCGCGCTCCGGGACCAAGCCTCGGCCTTCACTTCACACACCACCCCTTCTGAACACTTTAGTAAGGTGAAACGGAGTATATCGACTCGAGTGAACTAGAAACGACTGCGTGGGGAGAGCTACAGGCTCCGCTCTTGCTGTCAGTTGCAGCTCGAAATGTGGAAAGCGATAAGGTGGCACCAAGCCACTTCGATCGCAGCGCCACCTTCACTGCAATCGAAGCGAGCGACGACACAGGTCAAGGTCATATGGGCAATATAGCCTCTTAGGGGATATATTGTATTTTTTATGATCTTGGCGTGAGAGGTCACGTCAAATCACCACGTCACGACGACCTGACGTTATGACGTCGCCACGACGTCATCATAGAGTCCGATGTTACGCGACGCCTAGATGCTGTCGTAAGGCTGCCGTGACATCGCGTTGCGTCGAGGACGACGCCGTTTCGTTACATCAAGTCGCCGTTGTAACACGGTCGTGACATCGCGTCGCGTTGAGGACGACGCCGTTACGTGAGATCATGTCGCCGTTTTAACGCGGTCATGACGTCGCGCCGTGTCGAGGACGACGTCGGCGTGGTCGTCGATGCCGACGTTGACGTCGACGCCCCATGCAACGTCAAACATCGCTATGGCGTCCCGTTAACGTCGTCCTGACGTCGTTGTTAACGCTTAGGTCACAACGACGTCACGACGAAGCCTTGACGGCGTGTAACATCGTCGCCTTCGCCAACATCAACGTCGACGCATCGTCACGACGAAGTCTTGACATCGTGTAACGTCTTTGTCATTGACGATGACGTCGACGTTGACGTCGTAAACCTGGCAATTTGTCGTTGTGACGTCGAGTTGACTCATGTCCACAACGACGTCGACGACCTGACACCAATCCTCATTATGATGTCGCATTGACAAGGACGCCGTTGTCTTAACGTCGCCTGACGTCGTCGTTGTCGTCGTCAAAGTCAACGTTGACATAGACGTCATTGTCAACACAATATGATGTCAGAACGCAGCCTTGATGTTGTCTAACGCTCGTTGTCAACGTCGATGACGACGTTGACGTCAATGCGTCGTCGTGATGTCGCATGGCGTTGTGACGAGGAGTCAGGTCGCGGTGACGCTTTGTATTGACGTGACGCGTGGTGTATACGTTGTGTAAAAAATATATCCCGGCGTCTTATTGTTTCCATGACCTTGACAACTGTACCGGTTGAGCTTGATATTGGAACGCAACGTGTTTTTCATAAAAAAAAACAGCTAATCCAAGCCACGTTGCCCATAGCGCCCTCCAGGGCGCTACGGGCAACGTGGCTTCGATTAGCCGTTTCTTTCTTTTTTTTTTTTTAGCCACTGGTTCCCATCCTTATGTGAAAATTAGCCGCTGGTTCCCATTCTTTTGTGAAAAAGCTTTGACGCCTTGACTCTCGGCTCCAGGGACTAAAGATGAGGATGATACGCTACAAGTACAATGTACAATACGTCCTTGGGAAATTTTAACTAGTATCTGAAACACCTTCCCGTGCACCTCTTTAGCAGACAGGCTACGAAGACCTCAAAAAGAAATTGAAGCTTTCGTCTGCTCCGTGAAGAATGCTATCCCGATCAAAGAACATTGCCTTCACTGGTTAAAAGATACCCAAACGTAGGACGCAGTCTGTACGCAACTCCGAAAACTAAGCGAAAATGAGCGGCCGTTCAGGCGAGAATTGTCGGAAGACCTTAATCCTTTCTTTTAACACCGTCAGCAGCTCACCGATAGAGAAGGACTTGCTCCTCCATGCAGCCCGGGTTGTTGTTCCTCTCTCAGGCAAAAAAAGAAAGTATAGTTCTCCTACACGATCTCCACTTTGAAATCACAAAAAAAAAAAACAAGCAAGATGAAAATGACTGCGTTTGGTGGCCAACAATTGTGGATGAAATAACTGCCACAGTGAAGCAATGTGACGAATGTATGAAAACCTTAAGGCGGCGGTCCCACGGCGGCCATCTTGAACAAGCCATTAGTTCAACCACTAGATGGCGGCACTCATCCGTGTGGCCTTGAGTTCCTGTATATAGCTACCTACGGTAGCAGAGTTGCGCATTCAGCCTCGGCGGGTGGCCGTAGCGCCGGCTTTCCTGCACACCCTGGATGCTTTGCTCCTCACGTGACTAAATTTGGCGAATAGCGGCGCCGCGCGCGCCGCCGCGCATGGAAAAATGGAGAGGAGGAGAAGGAGGCGAAAGCAGGGGAACATACGCCGGGGCGCGAGCAACGTCGGCGGAGCGACCGTAAAGGTGGCTTTCTTGCAGGGCGCCGGATGCTTTGCTCCTCACGTGATAGATCTCGGCGAATAGCGGCGTGGCGGCGCGGGGAAAACAAATGCGCAACTCTGGCTCCCGTAGTGTGGCCAGAAAACAAGCTCGCGGCAGTGATGTTCCTCCTCTGCTCTTAATTTCCTCCTTTCTGCTGCTCGCCCGTGCACGTTCAGCGCTCAGCGCGTGCTCCCGCTGACACAAATGCCAGCAAACGTGCCAGTGGTGCTAGCAGCCCAGTTCGCACAGAAGCGGAGCCCAGCTAGCTCATCGACCCGATCGAGAGTGCCTAGCTCGAGATCGAGAGGCTCACAAGCCAGTAGCTATCGTTTTAACTATTTCAGAATTAAAAACATAGTCAATCAATCAGTGAAGAATGTTATCAAACGTTAAAGAACATATATAAGACATGCCTTGTCAGCATTTCGTTAATGAAAGATCTTTTGCACGACAAAAACGTTTAAATTAATTTTCGCTGTAAGTCAGAGCGCAGCCGACATAACAGGACAATAGAGAGTTTTAGAATACGGGGCCCCAACGCTTTGGGGAACCCAACGCTTTGGGGTACCCAACGCAACGACACCTCACGCCGCGTGCTTATAGAATAGCGTTTGTGACGACGCAACGCGGCACGCTCGCCTTTTTCGCATGCAGCGCCATTGTGGACAACGAACGAACTTCTTAAGAGTGAAAACTTATTAAAACGCAAAACATTTGCACTGAAACGATACTTTATTGTGGCTTGCGGTACAAATAATAGGGAGGGTAACACCAGTTGGAACGGCACAGCAAGACCCATCTGCCGACCGTCTCTGAATCAGAAGATTTACTTCTCTGGTCACAAGAGAGTGCACGCCCACAAATAGCAGGCTATCATGTGCGCCAATGGAATTATCTGCGAATTCGACGGGCCATTCCCCGGGCACAGGCACAACGCTGGTAAGCGTAGCTTGCTTTTAGCCCATCCTGTAGCTGAAGCAGCACGACATTTATAAAGAGTTATATAATAGGGGGTCCCAAAGCTTTGGGGCCCCAAAGAAATTGGGGCTTAGCACTGCGCACGCGCAGAACCCAGGGTCTTGTGTTGGCGCGCGCCCCCAACGTGAAATTCGAAAAATTAGCGGCGAGAAGTTTTGGTGGCGCCCTCCTGTGGTTCCCCTTTGTGACGTCATTACCTTGCAAACAACAAGTTCGATGGTGTTTGTTATTAGCATGGTGGAAGCTTGAAATCATTGCGCTCTCAAAGGAACACTGCCAACACCGTCAAAAGTAAAGTTCTTTCATTCCTCTTATTTCCGCGATGATAAATCCCCTTTCCGACGTCATAGTCAGCGTTTGGCCAATCGTGGAAGGCCGACCACAGCGACGCTTTCGGTCGCGCACGGCGCTAATAGCGTGGGGCCCCCAAATTGCTTGGGGCCGAATGGACCTTTTGTAGAAATACGAGGTGCGCATGCGCGGAGTATTTCATGCGCCTGGGTTCGAGAGTATCTAGTTCCAAACAATCCGCCATCTTGCATTTCTCGCCTTTGAGCGGTTTCGTCGGTTTCGTTGTGTCGACCTCGGGGCGGAAGATTACGCCCGATGGGGACAAAGGTGAGCTTGGGGGAGGGAGCCGTATCTAGGTCACATCGCCTCAATGGGTGAACAGGATGTAGCTGACGTTTTGGGTGTGGAACGGGTGGGAGAGGCCTTGGGCGCGCGTTGTTTTCCAGTCACCTAGTCTCGAACCGATTCGCGTGTCTAGGTGGCAGCACATATTGGCCAAGAGGTCCATTGCGCCGGCAAACATGGCGGCGCCCCTTCTGCTCGCTTCGGAGCAAATTCGTCATGGTCGCTCCAGCATTAGCCAATTTCATTGCCAATGAATGGTGCAACCGGCTTTCGCTTTGCTTTATCTCGCCCAAGTCGCAAAGAATGAGCGGTGGGCTCGCCCCATTTTAAAGATCGTACCTGATTCTGGCCGTTCCTAAGCCTAAATATACGTCGTAACTGTTGACATGGTAACGTATTGCTACTCCGTGGCTAAAGACTTGTTCACACAGACCCGTTTTTTTTTATTTTTTTTCGTTACGTTACCAAAAGTCACCGGGAAATCTGTGTTTCGTATTAAACTGTGCTAGCAGCAGGTCGACCCGGTCGCGGATGGCCCGCGTGGAGAACTTTATTCCGATTGCTTCGGAGACCCTTTCGGCAATTGAAGTCCATCTCCTGGAATCCTGGAATGGGTTCGTGGCGTACACATCGCTTAGCACGTAAATGTCATCGTCGATCGAGAAGCGAACGCGCGCGGGGGCCTTCTTTTCCGCCATTTTCTTCTGGCCTTGGATCGGCCTCGACTCGTTCGGCCATCCCGCTTCGGGTGTAGCCGAAACAATCCAATCCGTAGCGCTCTAATTTGGCGCTTGTTCTCGTAGTAACATAGAGAGTTGAGCTAGCTGGTACTTAGAAGACATACCTAAAACAGCGCACAAGCACAGGAGGAAGATAACAGAACACAGGAAGGGGTGCTGACTCTTAACTTATGTATTGTGAAAGAAAGAAAAAGAGGAAGCTTCAGACATGAAGCCCACGTTGTTGTTTTTCTTTCTTCTTTTTTCTCATCTTTTCTTCGTCGTGACCTTATAATGGCAGTTTTCTCCTTTTCTACTGCAACTTTGTAATGTATCTGTTTTTATTCCTTCTTCTTTTTACCTTTTGGGTGCGCGTGGGCTTCATGTCTGAAGCTTCCTCTTTCTCTTTCTTTCACAATACATAAGTTGGAAGTCAGCGCTCTTTCCTGTGTTCTATTTTCTTCCTCCTGTGCTTGCGCGCTGTTTTAGGTATGGCTCGTTCTCGAATTTTTTGGGCGTTTGTGTGCGCTTTGATCATCTGCAGCCGAAGATTTAGGCCTTCAATAATGCCGAGACTGAGACGAACGCGAGCGCGCATACTCTGCAAGCAGCTGCACTATTGAGATCTGAGCTGGAGCGACTTTGAAGCCATGAAATACTTGTTTTCAAGCTGCAGGTATCGTGCCACGAACGAAATCCACTCGGAGCCACTGAGTAGCCATACGTTGCCATGTCAACGATTACCGCGTCTCTTTAGGCTTAGGAACGGCCAGACTCGGGGATAATCTTTAAAATGGGGCGATCCCACCGCTCATTCTTTGTGACTTGAGCGAGAGAAAGCAAAGCGAAAGCCGGTTGGACTATTCATTGGCAATGAAATTGCCTAATACTGCAGCGACCATGACGAATTCGCTCCGAAGCGAGCGGAAAGGGCGCCGCCATGTTTGCCGACGCAACCCGGCCCCAAGCAATTGTGGGCACAAGCGCCAACCCAAACCCCCACACGGAGTTTGGGTTCTGCGCATGCGCAGTGGTGAGCCCCTATTTCTTTGGGGCCCCCAAGCTTTGGGGCCCCCTATTCTAAAACTCTCTAATGAGGCCAATCAAGCAGAACCAAAAAACACTATGTCACGGAGCTCACCATCCTATAGTGTGTTTGTTGTCACCGGTCAAAGCAATCAAGCGCAAACCATGCACTATGGCCTTACGCTTTTAATATGCGCGTTTGTGCTTGTGTATCTTATAGTCTTTGACTGCATTTTGATCTATAATAAAACAAGCAATAGCAGACTTTTTTTTTTTTCAAGGCGGGTGTTCAGAAGGGCGCTTTATACAACTCATCATTTTGATGGTAGTTTGATTAAACTTGAATACAAATTATCTGACCTTATAAATAACCACCTTAATATTGTTGAAATAGTACGCCGAGGTCGAACACTCTGCATGTTCAAAAAAAGAGTAAAAGTGTATTTTGTAGCCCAAGTGGTTTAAATTTTGTTAGGCGAGTGGGTAGCAGATTTCAAAGTGCATTTTATGGTGCTTTTGATATTTTTTGCATTATTATTTAGGTCTATTTATAATTTGATGTTGAAAACAAATATACCAACCTCTTACATGTATCTTTATCTATATATATTTTCTGTTTGATTGCAACAGATATGAAGAATTTTACAGTAACGCTGACATTGTATGTTAATTAATGTGATCTCAATGATGTCGATGGGAATGATTTCCATTTGAAACGTTTGATGACGTTGATATTATTTATGATAACTACGATGTTTAGCTGATGTCAATTTCATTATTTTATGCATAATTGATTTTTATACTGACACTGGTCCTGTACACCGTTGAATGCTGTAAAAAGGGGTTGATGGCCTGAGTATTTGCCCCACCACGCGAAAATCCGGCGGCGGCGGCGGCGGCGGCATGCGATAGTACCAAAAATGGCCGACGGCGCAAAGAGTGAAAACACGTCAGAAATGCCCGGATTGACGTCAAAATTTTCACGAAGGTTCCTATAAATAAAGTAAATGAACGACTTTCGAAACAAACTTTAGTACATTTCGGTCTGGATGGGAATCAAATCCGGGCCTCCAGGGTGCGAGACGGGCACGCTTCCCCGACTCCACGGCGGCTCCAAGGTCCTGGCTGACTAAGGTGTGCCTAGTGCGTGCGTCATTGCACACGTCCCGTCGCAACCATCTGGCTGACTAAAGGTGTGTCCAAGTGCGTGCGTCATTTGGCACGTGACGGTGCAGCCAATGGGGAGAAGGTGGCGCCACGTCATGAGTGTATAACATGAGCGCGCTGTTTCCCGCGCGTCACACACCGAATCAGCAAAAATAACGCATGTCGAAAAAATAAATTGAAAACTTTTCACCAAAAGGACTGCAATGCTTTCATATTCCCACACGTAAGCAATCAAAAGTGTCTGTGCGGAATTTTCTTTTGTATTCTTTTGCCGCAGCCCCTCAGACACTTTATGTCTGGAAATAAGGATTATTATTATTATTATTTTAACTCACGCACACAATATTTATTTTTATTTTTACAATATGTTCACGGGAGAACCGCCAAGCGGTCTGGACCATCTAAAGTTCAGTGTGTCTTCACGTTTCTTTAGCCGTCTGCACGTTCACGTTCAAATGGAAAAACACCGTAGACCGTCTTCTCTTTTCAAATGACAACGAACCGAAGCAGGCACGTAGCCAGGGGGGGGGGGGGGGGGGGGGGGGTGCATAAGCCCGGCCTTCCCCCGAAATCTTCCATTTTGCAGAGACCTCCTCTCCCTCCACCTCATACAGCATTTTGTCATGGGCGCCCCCCCCCCCCCCCCCCCCCCCCCCGAAACAAAATCCTGGCTACGTGCCTGAACCGAAGACCACATGAAGTGGTGACAACTTAGCCATTTTTCCGCCCAATCGTTTTTTTATGCATTTTGAAGTGCGCGCAATCCGGTGGCACTCAGCTCGAGCCCGTAGCTTTGGCTAGTGCATAGACGCCATTTTACCGCCCAAATCACGCACCGAGTGCGCGAGAGCGTCACGCGCTGGCACATTCAGAGCAACAATGGATGTCTTCACCCTGAGACAGACAGACATGTAGGCAACCTAGGCTAGAGTGAACAGGCATGATCTCTTACAGCCATTGCACCGGGAGTGGTTGCTCCCTGCGGCGGCAGCTTGGAGGGGTCGCTGTAACCCTACCGCTCCTACAGTGCTTTAATTCCTTCTGAGAGGCACGTCCTCCTCACCGTGTTCTCCTCTTTGCTCGGGGGTTGAGTTGGATAAGTTTTTAGAGTAATTGGACCTACAGGTCGTGAGGCCAGCTGCCTTCAGGGACTTATGCGGAACACGTTTTTCTCTTCGTCTCCTTAAGAAACAAGTTTGTATAGACAAGAATTTAATTATTGTAAGCCGAAACTTATTTCAATCTGCTCACTACAGTTATTTCAAGCAAGTATAATTGCACAAATTTTCAATCGCATTGGTCGGGGAACAGTTGTTCAGGATGGCTCAGGCGGCGTTGGGCATGGTTGTGTGGTCGCACCCCTACGCGGCTAAAGAAGTTCCATTGCTCTTCGGCGAGAGTGAAGGCCACAAGGAAACCGCTCTCTAGCCCGGTCATGGAAGAACATGGCAGGGCAGCACTGAGCATCTCGCTTGATTTTATTTCGCAATACTCATTACGGGGACACAGATAAACGAAAGAGAAGCGCGAGGAAACTTCACGAGTTGTGATCCTGGACCGGCTTGCTAGAACAGCGTCTCAGCTGAGACTGAGTGAAAGAAAGCACTGCAAAAGGTTGGTCACACGACTGTCTTGAGACGCGGCTTGAGTCCCGCTCAGCTCGAGCGCTGGTTTTGGCATTGCTTTCTTTCCCAAAGTCTCAGCTGAGACGCTGTTTCTAGCAAGTCTGACCTGGCTGCTTATAATTAGTTGCAAAGGACAAGAGTCGTGGTTGGTGTAAACGCAAAGTGGAAGCCTGGAGTCGTTGCATTATTAAACCAACACCATGAAAGTTGATCGTCTGACATTGTTCGTATTTGAAAAAATTAAATAAAAATTAATCCAAAGAAAGACGACCGTAGTGAGGGTTTCGCACATGTGCAACGCTTTTGATAGGGCACTGCATGGAAAGGGGGTTTATTAGACCCTTTTCTTGAGCCTCAGATTTGAACCACGATGACTGGCTGTTTGTTGCCTTAGTATGAGGACCAGTCACTGCGGTTTACACATAACACTCCCCGTATGTTTTCTACAAGTAGAGTACTCAATCCCCGCCCCTGCCCGTTTCGATCTGGATGAGCATCGAACCGGCGTGCGGTCGTGTATCACTACTGCGTGACGCACGTTAAAGACCCCAGGCTAGCGGTTGTACTGCACTGGCTAAATTTCTCATCTACAGCTGGGAGACTCGTCGCCCTTGGAGGCAGACCAAGTTCTAGGCTGTATAAACATACACACAACTCGATTTTTTTTTTTTTTTACATGTAGAGTAACGTTAAAACTGAAAATCTAAAATTCCTGCACGATGGCGAACAAAACAGAACCAGAGCGGTTGGAAAGCTGGAACCTTAAAAAGAAAAATGTTGGGTAAAAATCTTGGAGTGAAGGAAAAGAAATTCCCCTTTGTCGTCACCATCATATGGAGCTCAATATTCGCACCTTTCGTGGTGTAGGAACATGGCAGGGAGCATTGAATAGCTTATTTATAGGCATTAGATGTTTTCGAGAACTTGCTCGTGACCCTTGTTTTTTTCTTCTTTTTCTTGCAAGATTATTTACTCATTGCAAGAAAGAGGAAGTAGCGCGAGGAAATATTTGAGAAAAGAATCCTCTGCATCATGGACAGAATCCCCCCAGCGCCACTTTTCCTGAACTTCTCAACCTCGAATTTCAGCCACCTTTCAAAAGATGGCGCAAGTGCGCGTCGTCTGCTACAACATAGGTTCTTTTTATTATTTAGGACAATTAGTATGCTTTAAAAAAATTACAATCATAGAAAGTGATTTTAATTAGAACGAGAAAAGCACTAATTGAAGAATCGTTGCTTAAATAGCTACGCTTTTCTTTGAAACCGGTTTCTTGCGTACAGAGTCGAGCTTCAAAATAGTCCCATGATTTAAACATATTTTAAACAAATCTGAATATGAATACGAAAAATCACGCTTCTAGTGAACCAGCTGAGTTCCTCTAGCATACAATTAAAAAAAAATTAGGTCAGATGCCAGAACGCTGTCTGAGAAAACCAAGAACGCGTTAAGGAAATTCTTAGAAATTTTACCATAATCAAGTTGTGTTTACAAGAAAACGGCTGGCGTTGCACTTCTAATATTTTGTATTCTGAGTTCATTTGTTTACCACAAGCATGCCCTTAAATGTCGTTGCTGCGTTATGATAGTGAAACTGAGTTACGAGACTTCAAAATCACATAAAAAAGGCTCTTTTTGAATAAATATTAAAAAATGTGAGCGTGCTAATTAACAAAAACACGTATGCACGGAACTAGACGAGTGCTTCTTCTATTCAATAGAAAAATAAGAACGCGTCTTGGATGCATTGCAAGTCTAGAAACTTGGAATGCATAGAGGTATGTCTTTGAAAATATCAAAACTTGCACTTTTTGTTTTCTTACTGTGCGTTAAGTTTTGAAAAATGCGTATCATATTTTGCACTAAAAGAGTGATGATGAATTGACGATATATTTGCAAAAAGAACAAAATACGTAACACGCGCACAGACGCGACATTTGCACATCAAACAGGAGCGTTAGCAGAGCTGCCACCGGTATTATAGTTGGGGCCGTGGGACCGCCGCCTTAAGCAACCGCAAGATGCCGCTTCAAAGCACATAATTTCCTGCTCGACCAGGGCAGCGCGTTATCATGGGTCTTTTCTACTTCAACAGTCACTTGTGGTTGATTGTGACTGATTATTTTTCACGATACCCTGAGATCGCACGACTTGAGAAATTCACACTTCCTACAGTCGTCAACCCTTACAAAATCAATCTTCGCCCGCCACGGCATTCCTGAAGTGGTTTTATTTGACAATGAACCCCAGTTCTTGTCATCTGATTTCACCACATTTGCTCGAGAATGCAACTTCAAACACACCATCTCAAGCCTCAAAATAATGGACTTGCGGAAGCAGTAGTCAATTGCATCTGGGCGTCAATGAAGGAAACGAAATACACGTACTTCACTCTCCTCTCCTAAAGGTCAACTACCTTGAAGAACGGGTACAGCCCCTCTGAACTACTTGTGGGTCGACGTTTAAGAACCAAGCTCCTCATTGTTCCTGATATGCTCAGGCCCCATGTGCCCGACTCGAAGAATCTTCGCAACTTTTAAGACCATTATCGGGAACAATAGATGAAATACTTCGACCGAGGGCATGGTACACGCGCTGTGCCAAAGATTCTAAGTTTAGATGATGTTTAGATTACCGCCCTAAAGCGGAAAGAAACAGTAGAGTGACCAGCAGAAGAACCTGGTCGCGTTGTGAGACGTAACCGAACCCATTTCGTTTTCTTTCTTGAATATGCATGCGATGCGAAAGTTCTAGACAATGAAGTTGCCGACCTTCCGCCTGCAAAGTGCGGACACTTCTCATTCACACACGAATAGCGGCCGATGCGTCAAGGCGCCTCAGAAACTATTAAGTCGTTTCTTTGGCAGTTTGATACTTTAGACCCATGTTACGGATAAAAAAAACAGGACGCGGGATGGCCAAAAAACATGCTTTTCGTGCAAGGCTCGTCAAATTATGAGGCGCTGGAGAAATGCAGCATTCTGCGTTAAGTCCTTATTTCGAACTCTTTTTGTTCGCCTTCCGCCCATTGAAAAGCATGCGGGAAGGGCCTTAGAACGCCCCTGGTATCGCTGCGCCCCAGCGTTCTTCCGCAACAAGAAGTTCGTCTGCTTTCCTCGCCGTCACCATGACAACGAACGCCGAATGAATAGAAGCACGCACGGTACCGCCGCGTGAAGCCAGCAACAGCTGACGCCATTTTACGAACGCCGTCTGCTAGCCAAAGCCGAACGCGGTTTGTCAGATCAACCGCCTCCGCCGGTGCGCCGCTAGCAAAGACGACGAAGCTGAGACACGCCGACGGCGATCGAGCAAGCAACAACACCGCGGGACGACTGCAACGGCGGCATTTATTCGGATCAAAGGCCGCCTTCGCCGGTGCGCCGCTAGCAAAGACGACGAAGCTGAGGCACGCCGACGGCGAATGGGCGAGCAACAGCACCGCGGGACGACTGCAACGGCGGCATTTATTGGAATCAAAGGCGCGAAATAATTAAGAACAATTTTTATTTGAATCATAACACGCGATATCCAAGTTGGGGACCACATACCTTTGCTGGGTCTTTCCTGTGAACTTTTTACAGAGACACGGGGTGCCGCATTCAAAACACAGCTCCGTTTGCAAAATATGGGGGCCCTGAAATGGGCCGTTTAGACCGCTACCAGAACCTATAACTGACGTGACGAGCACTTGACGAGCGGTTGGCGCATAAGTTGTCTTTATGCACGCAGGCGGGCGACGGGCTCAGCGCAGCGGATCACTCGAAGTTACCGGGGCCGTCAGAATCCTCGTCCTCCGCACTATAGGGAAGGTCCCCGGCTGCGTCGGGGCTGTAGATTTTGGCGGCCGCGGCGACGAACGACTGGAATCTATCAGTGTTTCCGCGCGCCTTCTCTCTCCTCCAAAACATGAACTTTGCAAGGTGACCAGTGAAATGGTGGCTCTCGCGCCGTCCAGATGGAAGAGAGTTTTTGACGTGGGCCCAGGTCGGAGGCATGCGGATTGGAGAAGCTCGTTTTAGCGAACGCCGTTTTACCGACCCCGGTTTATCGAATGCCTTTATAGAGAACCCGGTTTAGAGAAAATGGCGGTGAGCCTCCTTTTAGCGAATTCGGCCGCCGCGAAGCGGCGTTTACGGGTAAATCAAGTGAGTTAACATTTTTGTAATGAGCCGCAACAGACTGCCGCCGCGAAGCGGCGGGAGCGCAGCGGGGGGCATGGCTTAACACGCGAACCAGTGACACACGCGAGAAGTAGGAAAGCCTCTTTTAAAAAAAGCGTCCCCTTTTCGATAAACGGCGTTTCTCTAAACTGAGGCTCTGCTTTCTCTAAACCGTGCTTCGATAAAACGTGCCCATTCTCTAAAACGTGCTTCGATGGAATGGCATTCTCGCTAATAGCCAAGTGGGTCCGCCCTGGAACAAGAATAATCACTGATTGTTGGGCTAGCTATCGCAAGCTTGCAGATGACGCTCGCTTCACGCACCTCACCGTTAACCACAAGCTGCACTTTGTCGACCCGAACACTGGTGAGCACACCAATACGGTGGAGGGCACCTGGGCCCACGTCAAAAACTCTCTTCCATCTGGACGGCGCGAGAGCCACCATTTCACTGGTCACCTTGCAAAGTTCATGTTTGGAGGAGAGAGAAGGCGCGCGGAAACACTGATAGATTCCAGTCGTTCGTCGCCGCGGCCGCCAAAATCTACAGCCCCGACGCAGCCAGGGACCTTCCCTATAGTGCGGAGGACGAGGATTCTGACGGCCCCGGTAACTTCGAGTGATCCGCTGCGCTGAGCCCGTCGCCCGCCTGCGTGCATAAAGACAACTTATGCGCCAACCGCTCGTCAAGTGCTCGTCACGTCAGTTATAGGTTCTGGTAGCGGTCTAAACGGCCCTTTTCAGGGCCCCCATATTTTGCAAACGGAGCTGTGTTTTGAATGCGGCACCCCGTGTCTCTGTAAAAGTTCACAGGAAAGACCCAGCAAAGGTATGTGGTCCCCAACTTGGATATCGCGTGTTATGATTCAAATAAAAATTGTTCTTAATTATTTCGTGCCTTTGATTCCAATAAATGCCGCCGTTGCAGTCGTCCCGCGGTGCTGTTGCTCGCCCATTCGCCGTCGGCGTGCCTCAGCTTCGTCGTCTTTGCTAGCGGTGCACCGGCGAAGGCGGTCTTTGATCCCAATAAATGCCGCCGTTGCAGTCGTCCCGCGGTGTTGTTGCTTGCTCGATCGCCGTCGGCGTGTCTCAGCTTCGTCGTCTTTGCTAGCGGCGCACCGGCGGAGGCGGTTGATCTGACAAACCGCGTTCGGCTTTGGCTAGCAGACGGCGTTCGTAAAATGGCGTCAGCTGTTGCTGGCTTCACGCGGCGGTACCGTGCGTGCTTCTATTCATTCGGCGTTCGTTGCCATGGTGACGGCGAGGAAAGCAGACGAACTTCTTGTTGCGGAAGAACACACTAAATTACAAATAGCGCTAAGACAAGGACAAACAAAGAAGTGGACACGACAGGCGCTAACTCACAACTGACGGTTTTATATACAACGATAAAGAAGAAGGCGAAGGAAGTGGCTGGTGTTGAAAAAAGAAGAAATAATTCTATTTCTAGCCGGGCTGGTATCGCTGCGCCCGGCTAGAAATAGAATTATTTCTTCTTTTTTCAACACCAGCCACTTCCTTCACCTTCTTCTTTATCGTTGTATATAAAACCGTCAGTTGTGAGTTAGCGCCTGTCCTGTCCACTTCTTTGTTTGTCCTTGTCTTAGCGCTATTTGTAATTTAGTATGTGTAACCAACTAGCCCGCCAGAATATTCTGATGCGGAAGAACGCTGGGGCGCAGCGATACCAGGTGCGTTCTAAGGCCCTTCCCGCATGCTTTTCAATGGGCGGAAGGCGAACAAAAAGAGTTCGAAATAAGGACTTAACGCAGAATGCTGCCTTTCTCCAGCGCCTCATAATTTGACGAGCCTTGCACGAAAAGCATGTTTTTAGACCGGAGTTTGGACATAGTTTTTTTTACAACAACATGGGTCTAAAGTATCAATGTGCCGTTTCTTTTATATGAGATTTTGAAGAGAGCTACACCGAGCAGAAGAGCTGCTCGGACTGTCGCTCATGCACATGAACACTGACCTCGCTCCCCACGCCCCGCGCTAAGAACGTATTCCGTCTCGGAGCCGATCACCATATTAAAGGGGAGGTGCCACAATTTTTGTACTTTGTGTGAATACCGTTTAGAACTATTCCCTCGCGTTTATGACCATGAAACACGCATTCGTTTTCCTCCCAACGCAATAAACGTCGCAAAAAAAAAAAAACTGCAGCGTTTTGATTTTGTTAACTTGAGGCCACAACAAGCGGCCACGTGATCTGGAGCCGATTATATGTCGCCAATGTTGGTCATAGCCACGCGCTCCGGTTCGCAAAGCACAGGACACGCGCTGAGTTCCAGACATCGTTAGGGTTCGGCTATTGTCGTCATTGCCGCGATTGGATACGGGCCACTACCCGAATGATCGTCGATCTATTGATTATTACGATCCCAAATCCAGTTGTCACGCAATGCTCGGGTTCAATTTATGAGCCGCATTCAAATACCGTCCCTGGGAGATACTGCGACTCCCACTCTACGTCATCAGGTTTTGCGAAGGAGAGATTGAAAGAAAAACGCACGCTTTTATCCTTTGATTTTACACCGCAACGAAGATGTTTCTTGGTCAATTGCGTTGAGTGCGAGTATACTTGGGTCCCACTAGTGCCAGTAGACTCGTGTAAAGTGAAAAACATTCCAATTGAATATCGTTGCACCGCCCCTTTAAGGGACCGATCTATCGTGTCGCCTTTCCCCAGCGTAATATACAACAAATACTACATAGAATCAATCTCTAACGTTCATAACCAAATAAATTTGCCTTCGTTTTTTTTTTTTTCATTTGAAGCAATGGCAGTGGGCAAATAAATTCGAAAAATATGAGGATCGTTCATCCCTCCAACTAGGAGCCAGATTAAGCAGCCACGTGGCATAGTGCCTATCTTATACCGCCAACGTTATTCACTGCCACGCGCTGGGGTTGGCGAAGTAGAAAACGCGCGGTGAGCTCCAAGCGTTGTTAGAATTCGGCTATTTTTATCTCAGCAGTGGTGGGACACGAGCCCCTACCCGAATGTCCGACGAGGCATTGATTGTTACGAACCAAAGACGAGTGATCACGCATTTCTCGTGTCTAATCCATGAGCCGCGCTTGATTGTTGTCAGGTAGGTGGTTTCGATCCCACAATTACGTCATCAAGCTTTGCAAAGGCAAGACTTGGTTAGTTAAAGGAGCGGTGCAACGATATTCTGTTGGAATGTTTTTTTCACTTTACACGAGCTTACTGGCACTAGTGGGACTCAAGGATACTCGCACGCCACGCCACTGGCCAAGAAACGCCTCTGTTCCGGTATAATTTCAAAGACAAAAGCGATCATTTTCATTCAATCTCTCCTTTGAAAAATTTGATGACGTAACGTGGGGATCGCAGTACACCCCAATGACAATATTTGAATGCGGTTCATAGATTGGACCCGAGCATTGCGTGGGCACTCGACTTGGGCTCGTGATAATTACTAGCTCGAGAAGCGTTCGGGTAGTGGCCCGTGTCCAATCGCTGCAACGACGACAATAGCCGAGCCATAACAATGTCTGGAACTCAGCGCGTGTCCTGTACTTTTCCAACACCAGCGCGTGACTATGATGAACATTGGCGGCATATAATCGGCTCCAGATCACGTGGCCGCTTGTTCTGGCTGCGAGTTGAGGGGGTGAACGCTGCTCGTTATTCTTTAATTTTTTTCTGGGACTCCTATTGCGTGGGGTGAAAAACGAACGCGTTTTTCATAGGTCATTGACGTCAGGGATGCGTTTTAAGCGGTATTTGCGCAAAGTACGAAAATTGTTGCATCGCCCCTTTAAAGCATTGAGAAACAGAAAATCAAAGGAAGGGTTGCTAGGCCTGTGGCCGAGTATGTCACCTTTGCTGAGGGAGGGGGGAGGGGAGTGAAAGAATAAAGAGTGTAGGGCAAGACTTCAAGAAATAGTCCCCCTTTTGTCCTCGCAGTTTCAACTTCACAAAGAAGCTTCCGAATCAGTGGCAGTTTGTGCGAGAATACTTGGGCCAGACTAGGACCGGTACGCCTCTACAAAGTTATGAACATTCCAATCCGATATCGTTTCATGACCACCTTAAGGCCACTTGCGACACCTGCCTTTGACTGCGTTAAGACTGCTTAAGTCGAGCTGTTGCTATAACGACCCTTACGACGAGCGAATAGGGAGGCGCAATGCTGCACTACGCAACTTAGCGCAACGCGGTCGACGCTACTGTGCGAACGAGCGTTTACCCATTTGATAGCGCAGAGCCACTTCTGGGGTAACCTAGAGTAACTGTATATGTTCCGCCTTGCGGAGCAGAGTACCGCAATGATGCTTCCAGGGCGTGCATGTTGAATTCAAGGCCGTACTGCGGGAAGTGACCGTCGCTTCTGCAAGAGCACCGGATGCGCGAGCTACGCGATCGTCCTCCGTGTCGTCTTCTTCCCAGGCTTTAAAAACATGTTTTAAAACACTGCTCGCGTTCTAAAACAACGCGATTATGCTGTATGCAGTGGCTACACATACTGTTGAATAGTCAAGGAACCTGTTCGTTCTGTATTAAAGTAGGATGTATATTTCGCAAACGCAAAGCGAGAAACATGGAACGCCCGAAACTCCGAGCCTGCAAGGTCGCTTTCCCGCACAAAATTCGGATCCAGCTCGGTGCACGTGACCGCTTCTCCGCCAATACGGAGTTGGCAGCGAAAGGAAAAGGAACGCGATACTCTGGCAGTGCAGGGAAAGCACATACAGTTACTCTAGGGTAACGCTTCAGCCAGCGCCAACAATTGGCGCGGTGGCCTCTCCGCGAAACAACAAACCGCAACTGTGAAAAAAGAAAGGAGGTTACCGGCGCGGGGAAACGGGAGAGGGGAGTAAAAAAGAAAGGTCGACGCAAAATGTACTCTTTCCTGAAAAAAAAAGAGTGCGTTTGTGTTCCTTGATTTTACCGCTAGGGTATTGTTTGGCGCTGACAGAGAGAGCCCCTGCGCGCGCTCTCTTCTCCGATTTTTTTTCCCTTTTACAACGGCCACGTTATTTCGCGACTTGACAGGCTGTCTAAGATAAAGGAGGCTACGGAATGACAGAAACCACTCCCAAATTGAGTTACCTTCTTCTGGGTCTTATAGAGTGATCGTCAGCCAAATAAACCCGGGGCATGGTGAGTCCCTATCACCTTATCATCGCTCCGCAGCCAAAAAGACTGCGGCCTTACCCGATAAAAATGCCAAAGAACCAATCACGAAGCGAGTAGATATATAAATTTCAAAAGGGCGCGCCATCTAGTATTTGCTGCGCCAGCTACTCTAGTCTGCCGATGTTTGGGCAAATCACCCCGATCACGCAATGGACGCTATGGTTGTGTCAGCGTTCGGTGTGAACTCGGTTTAGCTCGTGTCGAAAGGGAATGCTGCGTCAGTACCCGGCAAGGACCCGGATCCAGTCACAAGCTCCAAGAATGAAAGGATATACGGATGCTAACGGCTGCACCCTTTATAGTGGGCGGTAGCTTGCGCCACCTAGCCTAGAAAATTGCGGCTGCCATTGTTGCTCGATGAGGTTTGAAAGGGGCCTATTGTGAATATATATATATATATATATATATATAATATAACATAGAAACTCAAGGCGAGCGTGCCGCCTTGCATTTTATATATATAGATATAATATAACTAAACAGAAACTCAGGCGAGCGGCCGTCTTGCGTTGCTTAGCTGACAAGCGACTAAGTAAATTAAGTGGACTCAAGGACGACAAAGACGAAGAAGAAAACGGAGGGTCAGAAGAAGAAGGAGCGAACCGATTGGCGAAAGGTAAACACAGATTCTAAAGAAAGCAGTGAGTCTGAGAGGAACAATAGGTAACGTTACGATGAGTATTTGGGAAATGACAGGCGCTCGAATGCCGCGTTCTTTATTCTGCATCTCATTAAGGTTGGTTTGCACAATACCGCTGAATCAAATCGAACAAAGAGTTACAGTGACCTGCGAAACTGTAGAAAATTTATATATAGATATGTATAAAATGTGAGATTTTTCTTTCACGCACCTCACTGCTCGAATACTAGCAAAGATGCATTCTGTGAACCTAGTGTTTTAATTTGTTTCCTCTCTTTTAATGTGCGTTGGTGTAGACACTGTCGGTTCAGTTAGCTTGCGGTATATAGGCATTGCGTAAGTGATGTTTTGCGACGTTAGAATTCTCCCAATCTGCTTTTCAATTGTAAGGTCGATGACTGGTTTCAGTATGTATTTGTGCCCATCATTTCTCAATGAGGAATTTGTTTTATTTAGAAAGATGACTCTTCGTTTGTACTTTTTTCTACGAGCATTTTCGGGGATTTCATGTGATATTTTTTACGTCTGTAACCTATTCCGTCTAGACCCTTCTGTGGGTTCGCATTATTCAATAAACGAAACCTATTTAAATGCCAGTCTCGCTGCTATGAAAGAGTGTCTTACCTAATAAGGTTTTTTTTTTTTTTTTTCTCGGAAACACAGCATAGTTGTGTTGTGCTGCTTTGGCGTATTTTTATAACATTTTCCAATTGCATCTCGGCATTTAATATTCTTTTCGGAAACCGACAAGAACAATTTCTTGAGCCCACAGCAAGGACGATAGCAGTGTTTTTGCGCAATAAGTTATTACATAAAATCAATATCTCGAAAACTATTGAGGGGCGTTGACCCCTTAGCCTTTTTTATTAACTTTTTTTTTTTTTGCACGCGCAGCTTGGGTTGCACGTGTCCCGACCACCGGTTGCTATTACAAAAAAAAAAAAAAAAAAAAAAAAACGCACAGTTACTGTTTTGGCAGCGTCGCAAACTTAGCTTTGATCGAGCCTGGGTCGTCCAAAGCAGCCAAGAAGCAAGCGAAGGTGCGCTGACGAGCTACGCTCGTCCTAGACGGTTTGGGGACTGCTCTATGTGGACGAGCGCGGCTACGTTGAGCTAGAGCGGTTGAGGGGTTAATAGACGGGTCTCGCTCGGTAGATATTCTGCTATGATATCGCCTGATATAATATCTCACTATTAAAAACAAATGAAACGATAATCCATCCGCAATATTTGTTTTCACTTTAAGTCAAACATTGTCACTGCGCTTCATAAAAAACACACACATACCCCACCCCCCCCCCCCCCCCCAAAAAAAAAAAAAAGAAAAAGAAGACAGATGCAATCCTACTGCCGCACGTGTTCGTACCGCGCTGTACGTTGCCTGCGGGCTGAGTTGGGGGTTCTGTATCTTACTTCCCGAATTGTCCAATGTGTAAAAAACGGTATTACACGCATAGTTAACGACATTTCCGGCGTCATATCCCATGGGCGTACCAACCCGGGGGGGCAAGGGGGGCGCTTGCCCCCCCAGTTCTCAGAGCTGGGGGGCAAGGCATATGTTTTGCCCCCCCCCCCCCCCGCCCCCTGAAACAGCCGCCACTGGGCAGGGCAAACACTGGCCGGCTGCGCCCAAGGAATACTAAGGGCACCGCCCCTCGACCCGCGTGGGAGCATATTGTTAACGCGCAGGCGATACACAACCCAGCAACGGCGCTCACGCCGGACTGGATGGTACGTGGAGATAGGCGCTGCCGCCGTCAACATAGACAGCGGTTACAATGCGAGTTTTCGACGCGTTAACGTATACCTTAGTGGTAAGATGTCGGCCTCATACGTAGTGGACCCGGGTTCGATTCACGGTGTGGGCTTACATCTTCTATTTTGTTTTTGGAACATTTTGTTTTGTCGATGCATTTGGCGATATTTACGACATTTCTTTTTTTGCGATGAATACTGAAAAAAAAAAAAAAAAACGAATGTTGTCGACGAAACTTCGTTGAACTATATGGTATGGGACTCTCTTTACTGAAATTCATGGGGGACAGCGGAGCTTGGGTTGCCGACTTGACGCCGCAAAGCGGCGTGTACGGGGGGGGGGGGGGGGGGCTAAGGGGGTTAATTGTTTTGTAATTAGTAGCCGCATATGGCCGCCGCCAAGCGGCGTGAACGCAGTCGGGGTGTTGGGTTAACGCGCTTCGAGTGTACACGGGCCGTCCGAATCCGAAATTTAAGTTCCCGCGCGTTGCCGAGCAGCCAATCCGGCGTGAGCTTCGTTGCTAGGGTGTCAATCGTCTGTGCCATAAAAATTAGTGATGGACCGAATCTGCCGAACTTCAGATTCGGCAAAGTTCGGCACATGCCGAAATTTTGAAGGAACGTTTGACAAAGATTTAGCAAAAATTCGGCAAATGTCCGCGCACGCGCGCGACCGCGAAGGGGCCATGGAATGCAAATGGACGCCGAGCAGTCTTGCGGTTACCATCGTAGAGTTTAGTACAACCAGCGGTTACGGCGAGGTGCGGAGTAGGCAACACGGTAACAAGAACAGAAGATCTATCAGTAATTTACGCAGTCCACTGCGCAACTGACAAATTATGCTGTACATTCTGGATAACGTGATTTTAATTTGACCTTTTCATTGATGCAACGAGGTAGTTGATACATTGACTGACAACTGACAATTACGCTCAGTGTGCGCAGCCCACTACTGTCAAACGGGCAGAGTCGCGAGAGCTGGACAGGATGTATGGGATGCAGCTGGCATCCTCGTCATAATCTGATACATGTTTTCCCCCTTCTTTTCTTTCCATTTTATGTACTTTCTGTAGTGTGTTGTGGGAGCCACTGGTTTCCCTCCCCTGAGAAGGCGTAAGCCGAGGACGTTCCGGGCGAAGCCGTCTGACTTCTAGCCCGGTCGCTCCGTATCGTGTCGGAGAGACTACGTCATCATGCTGGCCTACTCTCTCGCACTCCTCCGCACGTCTCCCGTTTTCGGAGACGACCGAGAACGCCGGAAGAGAGTCGGGCCTGCCCTCCGAGTGGACGGCCGTGTGGTCGAGGAGTCATGGATTGAACTCCGGGCGACGGGTCGAGTCGCGGCGTACGAGCTCGTCCGACCGGCGATGACTCAACGCAAGCGTTTCCCCAGGCTCTGACAGTCGGCGTCCACTCCCCCTAGTGGACGTCCGTCTGCCGAGAGCCCTGCCCCGAACTCCTGCGACGACGGGTAGCGGCGTGATCTCGTGCGACCGGCGATGACTCCGCTCGCAATTACCCCTTTGGCTCTCAGGTCGGCGGGCGCTGCGGGCACACTGTGTCCACGGCTCGCTTGACCGCAGTGTCTTGTTGGGGACCCCTGGTACACAATAAAGAGTTTTCGTAGATCGTTTTTGCCGTCCCGCAACGCTCTCCGCAACTCGCTACGATACCCGGAACTCTACAGCCAAGGCCATCGGCGCGCAGGCGCAGTAGCGGTTTCTTCGTTGCGGAGGGCTTAGCGGAGAGGGAAACGCGGTCTACGAAAACTCTCTAAGAAACGCTGTTGCATACCGGGATCATCGTTGTTGGCATGGTGTTGGCCGAACCCGGCGCGGCCGCGCGGTGGGACGGGCAGCGGATTACCCCTTTTTCACCGGTTCCCAGACGTAAAGGTGCGTAATCCTCGCTCCTTTATTCCCACAAAATGGCGCCTAACATGGGGTCATGGCACCTATTGTTGTCGTGGCACTGCTCCGCCGCGCCATGCCAAGATGGCGGAGTCTCCCTTGGGGAGGCCGGCTCCCTTTGTGCGCCGCCATGATGCGAATCCCGTGGGTGCCCGGATTCGGTAACCGGGTGGTTATTTATTTGAGCCCGTTCTCGTTTCGCCCTTCTCAATTGGCCCTTCTCAAAACAACCATTCTCAAAACTATCTTCTCTCTTGGACCTGCCGCATTTGGTCCTTTCCCGTTTTGTCCTTTGCATTTCAAACCTCCTCATCTGAGTCAGTTCTCGTTTCGCCCTTCTCACTTGGCCCTTCTCATAAACCATTCTCAAAAAAGATCTTCTCGCTTCGACCCGTCGCATTTGGCCCTTTCCCGTTTCGTCTTTCGCATTCCAACCCTCCTCATTTGGGCCCGTTCTCGTTTCGCCCTCCTCAGCTGTCCCTTTTCAAAACAGGCATTCTCAAAAATATATCGCTTTGACCCGTCACACTTGACTCTTCCCATACCAAAATCGTTTTTAGGGTAATATTAATAAATACATTAGTATATTTTGTGCGCGCATGTGTGTATGTGCCACGCTACAGGCATACTTTCTCTGCTATGGATTTTAGCAGTGCGTCGAGGTCGTCGTGAAAAGCTACTAGCTTTCAATAAAACAATCCAACTATTTATCGCAGCCAGATAATATTCCGAAATGTCACGTTGTTTGGGGTCTCTCGGCTTGGGTCAATGCCACCACTTCTATAATGCAGTGGTCCTCAAATGGGGGTCTGCAAAGGCATCCTAGGGGTCCGCGAAGCCCTGTCTCATCAGTCAAGCACGGCAATATTAGTTGTCTTTCTTTACCTTGAGAAGAAACGTTCCAATTTTCGGGTGAGTACTCTCGTGTGTATGTCCTTGAGATAAGTATACTTCACACTAGCAATTAGTTCTATTCATATAATAAATCATTATCATGATAAACTATACCTTTTGTATTCCCCTCACCCCGAACGGGGTCCTCCATCATCTCCGCCTTTTTACAAGGGGTCCGCGAAACATCAATGGTTGAGAACCACTGCTATTATGTATGCTATTTCTGTTCAAACAAAGTTTCCAAATTAAATGCTCATCACTTGTTTTTCCGTTTGCTTAGAGGAAGGGAAGCAGGCTTCATTGTACGATTCTCAGTGCGTACCTCTACACACAACATATATCTGATGGTATGTTGGGGGCCCAAGCAAGGTAAGGCTCATCAAGAAGCCGCGAAGGCATAATGACGTTAGAGGCATGCCGAACTAGTGCCATTCGGTTGTAGCGCAAACGGGCGAAATGAGAATGAGTCCAGTTGCGAAAAATACAATTTGGATCTTATGAGAAGGATCAAACAAGGCGGACCAAATAAGAATGGGACGAAACGCGCACGGTCAAAATGCGAATGGGACGTTTCCAGATACCGGGCAAAATGAGAATGGGCTCAGTTGCGAAAAATACGATTCGGATCTTATGAGAAGGTTCAAACTAGAAGGATAATGAGAATGGGACGAAATTTGCAAGGGTGAAATGCGAATGGGACGTTTTGAGATACACCCTCGGTAATCACGCCCAAGAGCCAGCCCAGAAACGTGGGTGAGTCACGATTTGTTCATTCTCTTTTCGTGTCTTGCCGCAGGAGACATTTTATCGTACCTGTCGCCTCTGGTGATGGGCGTTGCCAGCAACAGTCACCCCACTGCCTGACAGTTACCGACTCCGCTGCCAACCCCCACCTAGTTCGAGGGTCGTCGCCTCTCGCGGCGTCCTCAGAGCCTCCGTGCCACGGAAATCGCGTTGCGTTGACCCCCGTGGGCCTCGCGACGAATGTTATTAGCAGCAAAGAGCTTCTTACGGGTCAGCGGGACAATCTGGGTTTGTAAATATGCGCGTTTTTTTTTTTGTTGTTTTGACACTGAGCTGTCGGGCTCTCCGGGAGAGTCGGGTGGTGCGTCTGCCATTAACGTCGCCAAGTAGCTAGTAATGCTATCGACGGGCTCCGGGAGCCATAGGCCACGCATCCGCCGGCGTCCAGAAGCAGTTTTCATACTGTAGGCGCGCGCGCTGTACGCCACTTGTATTGTAGTTGGCGCGAGGGTTTTCTTCGGGATAGATTGGTTTTGCTGACACCTTTGACCTTCTGCGGATTTCCGAGAGTAACGGCTTTGCGGTGGGACGGGCAGCGGATTTCCCCTTTGAGCACCGGTCCCCAGACGTAAAGGTGCGTAATCCTCCCTCCTTTATTCCCACAGTGTCTATTGTGTACATATATATGTCTGTTTTGTTTTTTCACATGTGGTGGCGGGCTGGCAGGCACTCTGTGTAAGGGTTTTCACCTATCTGCCTAGCCCCGCACACCACCACATGGGCCCTTCCAGTACGTGGAAATAAAACTATTATTATTATTATTATTATTATTATTATTATTATTATTATTATTATTATTATTATTATTATTATTATTATTATTATTATTATTATTATTAATATTAATATTATTATTATTATAACAATTCCGTTTTCGGCTCAGAAGTACTTTGTGTCAAAACAAAATTATATTGCTTTCTAGTTCGCGTTATTTCGAGATTTTCATGTATCTGCATAAAACTAAACACATAACTATCATGCTCAATGCTGCACATCCGACATTCCTAACTCTTCCCATCTTCCTAAACGTCCGTGTGTGTGCTAACACCAGAAATCAGCTTTTTAAAGGTTAAAACGGCACGTTGCGAATATGGGACGCACACTTTCGTGCAAAGCTGACGTCAAGTGACTCAAATCGAAAAACATGCATATTTACAATATTGTTATCTCTTCTGGTGAAGGCTCAGCAACCGTTGCCTTTGTTTTCGCGCACGAAACGGTGGCTACCAGAGGAAGTAAGAACGCAGTGATTGCCTTTATTTTAACAATGTAAACACACTTGCAGGCGTGCGCGCTGATGAAGCCTCAATACCGAAACTCTCGTAGCGCGATTCGTGACTGCGCCGGCTACTACCCAACCTCGTTGTCACGCCACTTTCTACAAGCAGACACTAAAATTTCCAGTAAACACCAAAAGCGACACCGATACAATTATCTTGTAGAATATCATCTCATTTAGTAATAACTGTGTCAATAGGCACTGCATGGTGTATTTAAGTTAAGAAAAAAAAAAAACATAAAGCCTTTTTTGTCAGAAAAAATTAAATATCAACGTTAAGTCTGGTAACAGTGTGTTTTTGCCGAGTCTTTAGAAAAGTTCAGCTCCGCCGAATCCCAAGATTCGCAGCCGGATTTTTGATTCGGCAAAAGTTCGGCCCATCATTAGTCAAAATGTGCGACCCAAAAGGGGGGGGGGGGAGGGGGGGAGTCTGATTTGCCCGCCCCCCCCCTCAAAAACAATTTGGTACGCCACTGTCATCTCCCCAAATTCAGAATAGGTGATTGAGCTTCCAAGCTAGGCAGAAAACTCAGCTAATAACGATTTACGTGTCCGGTTGTGCTCTAACCTGCTAGCTCGAATGACACGGCAGGGAGAAGTGGAAGCGGGGGGTGCTGTGTATTAAAAAAAATAGTTACAGATCCCATGATTACACTCGAATTCCTGCAAAAACACTTTGCGCAATATTGTTAGCGAAAACAAGCGTAGCCTGCTTGTTTCTTTTTTTGAACGCCGAATGCGTTTACGGCGAGATAATTCTTTAAAAACGTAAGACAAAAAAACGAGGCACAAAAACGCGAGTCGAAAGCGAGACGCAAAAGCGCTACGACGGAGAGAACAAGAGATCTATCGTGTCACGCCCGCCGTAGGTTGGTGTTTCATTTCCATTGGGTGAACTCAGTGATTCTGAGATCATAGCAACGACCACAGACGTTCTGGTTGGGATTAACGCCGTGAGTCTCGATACCTCTATCATTACCGGTCTATGTAAGAAGATAGTACTAGTTTGTTCTCATGGAAAGTCGCATAAATATATTAAGCGTCTTTTTCAAGCCATTCACCGATTGGCCGAAGTTCCTATTTTATGGTTAGAGATAAATCTTCTACAGTTCAAAACGACTTATTCCGTGCCCTCAAGTTCCAAAAAACTCCAACGCTAATTGTGTCGCGCTATGTATATAAATGGGGTGTCCTCTAGCGCTCTCCGGGCGTAAAATTAATCCTCTAAGTAAACCAACGAACGGCGTGCATTAAGACTTGTCCCGAAGCTGCTACAGGTGGAGTATTTATTATACCCAACTTTTATAAGTGGTTTCAGGAAAAAAAAAGATAAATATACACCCAAACACATTTTTTTTTCTATTTTTTATGCACAAGGAGAAAAACGACAAAAAGAATTACAGGATGATTTATTGGTGGATTCTTCGGGAATGGGTTAGCATGACCCTTGGAAACGCCATACACGTTCCCCTTTGGGAAACACTAACGCTGACCCCTTCACTTTTTTTTGTTGGCTTTCTCTTTTGCTTTCTTTATGTTTTGCTGCATATTTATGGACCCGTCATGGGGTCAGTGTTAGCGTTTCCCAAAGGGAGGCCGAGTGTGGCGTGTCCCAAGAGTCATGCTAACGGATTCCACAAGAATCCACCAATAGATCTTCCAGTGATTTCTTTAACCCCTTTTCAGTACATGCCTGTAAGAGTAAGTAGACGATCTCAGATACAGTAATTCATATAGCTCCTGGAAAGAACCACATCCATACCACTCGTAGAAGGGACCGCATCCATATCACTTGTGGAGTGAACCGCATGCATCGTTTTAACTACACACACACATCACAACCGACGAACCGCCTACGGAAATCCAGAGCGAAGAACAACCGGCGACAGCAGAGCTGCAACTGAGCACGCCCGCATTCCTCAGGGTCGCGGCGCAACATCTCCTAGATAACAAAGCCCTACTGCTGAATGAGGTGGCGTCATCAGAGATGGCCAACGCTGGGCACAGATTTGACACGACGATCGCGTTAGCGTTCGGCTCAAACTTTACTCGAAGCCGAGCGCTGACGCAGCGCTCGTTTCCAATCCGCCAATCCGTGTCCAGCGTTGGCCTTCTCTGATGACGCCATTTCATTCAGCACTACGGCTTTGTTATCTAGGACGTGTTGCGTGGCGCTTCCTCCTCCCTGACTTGCGCCAGCTCTGCGCGTGACTTTGACGAAAACGAAAGTGCTCGTTTTGACGAAAACCCGGCGGTGTTTGTCAGTTTGTCAGCGCCGGAGAGAGAAGGATAGGTTGACGCATGCTCACGTCAGCACCTCGAACCAATGGGAGCGTCGCGCGCGACAACTGACAAACAAAAGACACCGCCAGGTTTTCGTCAAAAAAAAAAAAAAGCGTTCTAATGATAGCGAATTAAAAAACAAAATCTCACAGATGATAGCACACACGCTCGGATCGGCTTGTTCTGCTTTCGATTGTTCGTTTCAAACAAACATTCACGCTTTTTTTTTACGAGTACTTGAAAGGATAAAACATTGAGGACGGGGACGGAAATAGGACTTCCTTGAAAGAAGTCCTGTTTCCGTCCCCGTCCTCGATGTTTTATTCGTTCAAGTATTCGTATCTTTTCACCACGCTCGCTTTCAATTATTACTGCCAACGATTTTTTCTTCTTCTTCACGTTGTGTTAGTTGTGAGTAGCAGCCAGTGTTGGGTAAATTATATTAGAAATAAAACACTAACTTCACTGCTCTCAGTGGTTGCAGCGAAGCAGTGAAGTTATCGCCACTATATTCATCAAGGTTAAAGTGCAGTTCATGGCCGGGCCACGGTGACACCTACCGTCCGCCTCTCAAGAGAGCCTCTCATTTTAGCAAGTTAAAGACAGGAGTGGACAAAAACAACACAAAACTGTCTCGGAACGCGTTCCGCTTTTCTTTTTAATTTATTCTATGCAACGTAAAACAATAGACTCGACCGTGGATCGCGGGCTCCCGGCCCCTGGGAGAGGGCAAGTCGACCAGTAGAAACATCGTCTGTGGCCCCGGTCAGACAGTGTCTACTGGCGGAAACTCGCATTCGCAAAAAAAAAAAAATGAAAGCCGTTTACAACTCCCTGTAACGCCGAATTGGAGCGCAGCTCTTGAGGAGGAGGAGGGAAGGGTAATCAGGGGAGGGTATACCCCTCCTCCTCCTCCTCCCCTCATTCTTCAATCTCCTCCGGGGGGGGGGGGTCACGTGATCTGGGAGGTCACGTGACCCCCCTCCCCCTCCTCCCCCAGGTCACGTGACCCCCTCCCCCTCTTCCCCCGAGGTCACGTGACCTGGGGGAGGAGGGGGAGGGGGTCACGTGATCTGGGGGGTCACGTGACCCCCCTCCCCCTCCTCCCTCGAGGTCACGTGACCCCCCCCCCCTCCCCCTCCTCCCCGAGGTCACGTGACCCAGGGGGGGGCTCGCGCGGTGCATTATGGGATATTTCCCATAATGCACCGCGCGGTTACGCCGACGGCGACGCCGACGGCGACGGCGACGCCGCTCAAGCCGGAAACGGGCGCCTAAGAGCTGCGCTCTAAAAAAAGCTATCGCCGCGATTGCTGCGGTACCGACGACAGAGGCACACGTTCGGCGTTAAACAGTTCACCGTTAGGTGTCCACGCGCCGCGTGTTTCCGCAAGGTGGCTCTGCCTCTTGGCTGGAGAGGCGGGGGCATTCGATGAGGTCGGAAAGGGTGAAGACAGGGCGAGAGGGCCACGCACAAAAAGGTTGAAATACAGCGAATGGGTAAAAGCGCTTTTTCGCGCGATGAAAAAAAAAAAAAAAAAACAAGTAGGAAAACGTCTGTTTTCTCCACCGGCACTTTGCTCCGACGAAAAAGGTTTTGAGTTCTTGTTCTATTTCGTCGCGTCTAATGTGGGGCCCAACCTCCGCACATGGTTGAACCCGCTGTTGTGTTCACAAAAAATGGTGTTTTTTTTTTGCGAAAAGTATTTATACAGATACTTGGTAGTTACTTTTTTTTCAAAAAGTGTTTTATTAATCGTTACAGTAACTTCAAACAAATGTATACAGTTACAGTTAGAAGTTACCAAAAAAAAAAAAGCGATGCGGTATCGCGATACCACCTTAGACTGGCAGCAGCGTCAGGCAGACGGCGAATGGCTGTTTTCCTCTCTGTGTATGAAAAAAGAGGAAAAAAAAACGAAAACAGGTATTTTGTGGATTAATCTTTTTTCATGAGAGCTAGGCTTGTTTACTTTGAGTATAATAAATGCACCACCTGAAATCACATTTGAGAAAAGTTTCAATGCGCTGCGTTCACTTATTTATTTCTACGATTGTCTTTTACGGCCGAATAGCTTTTGAGAACAACACTCTTTTGACCATTTCAATAATCGCCTTCTGAACGCTGCCATCTTTGTTCACTGGGCTGTGGACCGCGTTCCGAGCATGCGCAGTAAGTAGCGTAATGTTGACACCGCGCGTACGTCAACAGCCCACGGAATGGGCGCTTTTCGCCTGAGTTACAGCACTGGAAAGGTGCACACCTTCTAACTGAAAAACGGGGCCCAGCTAAGGCGAGTTGAGCACTTCTTCATCCAGCAGAAAAGTGTCTCTCTCTAATGGTGCTTTTACACTTGCGAATTCGCGGGCGTATCCGCGCCGGCGGCGAGCGGATTTTGGAGGGGCATGGCGAAATCCGGTTGTCACTGACGGAAAATCTGTATCGGTCCGGGACCCATGTCCAGATTTTCCGCCAGCGCTGAGTCCATTTCGCCGCCCGGCTTCAAAATGCGCTCTCCGCCTGCGCGAATCCGCCGGTGCAAACCCACTTGCGATTTCGCAGTTGCGACGTCAAGCACCGGAGCCTCCACCATGTTTTTGTATTTTTTTTTTTTAGCAGGGAGGAGGACGCTGTAACTCTGAAATCACAGGTGAAATCGCGCCAAGTGAATCGGGTATTAGGGGTGCATTGAACCCAGCGCGCGCGATCGTTCATGGGAGGATTGTACCGTTTCGTCAAGAAAACCAATTTCCCCGGCCCCGCTCATTTCACGACAAAAGAAAATCCGCCCTGCGAAATGACTGAAATAAAAACCGGGCAATGTGCTTTATAGACGTAACGCGTGGTGCAATTTCCCTATATGGTTTCATGTTTTGTTTTTGTTTGCCCTGTAACGATGGGCAGGAATAACTCCCGAACGAATTTTACCCAGATCCTGTACGAAAAGGCCTGCCAGAGCGAGGAATAGTGCGTGGGACATTAGAAATACATCAGAAGGTCCAACCAGCAGCAGAGCACATTAGTTTGACTTACGTAGATATTTTTAAAATTCAATTAAATTGCTCGTGGCACGTTAAGAATGCGCTATCAAAGGCAGAAAGCTCGCGCTCGAAGCGTGGTGTCTACCGGGTTCTTATCCTGTCACTAACTATAAATACAATAGTTCAAGTTAAAGTGACGTTTTAATGTGCGCGTACAATAAAATGAGTTTTTATTATGTTCAATTTATGCTAATAGTTTAAATCGTCATGCACTCCAGATTTATTGGGGGACATTTCTTAAATGCAGTTGTTCTACTTTTTGACAAAATAGTAATTATTTCATAGATTATTGTATTATCCGCAAGAAAAAAGTAATAGTGAGATGCAAGTTCGTCCCTTCTTTGCAATGCCCATTTCGTGCTTCTGTTTTGCTTTGAAACTGGTGCACCTATGTCAATTTGAACGTTTTCAACTAAACATATTTTTTGAAAGAAGACAATACACTGAACCTAAAGCAGCAAGGTATAATTTCAAATATTTTTTTATATGTCTAAATATAACCGAAGCCGAAGCTAACCTGCAACTTTACTGGCCTCCCATTTTGTTGTGACGTCAGATGTTGTTAAACATCAGCACATGAGCAGCTTGAGCCTGTTTCGCCCAGCTTCAGAAGCTGTGAGACGGCCATCGCGATCGTCCGTGGGAAATAAGTGGCTAGAATACATCAAGCCCGTCTTAGCCAAGCAATGACCAGCAAATGTTTTAAGATTTTCAACCGTGACTTCGGACGATCCGCCGTTCGCATTCGATCCATCGGCATCGCCTCCGAGGGGACCTGCCGTGGGAGGTGCATTCGCGATCCACCGACATGTAGATCCAGATTCCTTTTCGAAGCAGAATGGCATGGAAGGTTTTATCTACTAAAAAGGTGTGAAATGTTTTCTGGCACGACGCGAACGCTGGGAAGTGGCGTTCGTGTCGGACTGCTCGTACCCATTTCCGTCGCAGACTTCTCCGTCGGAAACCAAAAATATGTCACCCTGCTGCATTTCTTTGTGGTGTTATAGCAGTCCAAAGCCCATCACCAATTCCACCCATCCTCCATCGCATGCCGCAAACAGCCTAAACCAGGCGCAATTCGCAAAAACCACAGACGCTCACTATAACTACAACGCACAACGCCGTAGAGTAGGCAGCCTCGTCTGCTCTCGTATATATTTGACGTCACGAGTGCCCCTGCTTGTTGTTGCCACTAGAACGGCAGCAAGTGATTCGGAGGTGTATGCGGAAACTTCAAAATGTATGTTCTAAAAAAAGATTAATATTTTGATTAAATATTTCGTAGACATACTCGCGGCTGAATACTTAGTACATGGTGAAAATTTTATAAATTTCAATGACCATCAACATTTCGCCGGTGTTCGCTCCCTTTAAATGCATTCGTGTGTTGTGTGCCTTGCTTCTTTGTCTATCTCAACCAGTAACCACGTGTTTGGTTGCCGCATTAATATGCGCACTTCCCAGGTTCTTGATGCTGCACTAATTATCTTTCGAACTCTCGTGTGCTCTCAGGCGCAAAATATACACTTTGGTATATACCTCGGGATTGAATAGCGTGGACACGCACCTTCTTTCATTCACAGTTTTACTATGGGCCATGGTGTGGCTGTTTTCCTCAGCGAAACAGGACCACATCTCGCGGTTTATGTTTTCATGCCTAAACTTGAACTTGCATATTTTATATGTGTCTGCTCATACTTGAACCTACACACATGGAACATGCAAGATACAAAATGTGTCTTAATCCCTCGGGCAAAATCTGTATAACAGATGTAAAAAGTGCTTAGAGCCACCCTATGTGTTTATTTCTCCGCGTTTCTAAACTCGGTTAAGTTTATTCTGGTATCGATGGTACAGCGCCTTCGGCTTTAATTTTGCGAAGTATATAGTAAAGCTCAAATTTTTGCGACGGAACAGGAGCCGCTGCAGGTACTCTCAAGAGCTTCCACAGAAGCTCGTCATCTTCTACGCTAGGTGGCGTAAACACCTACATCATCGGTTACTATGGGTCACATGATCACGTAGTTGGCCTCACTATAAGTCTCGTGGTCGTTGCGGCTATCTGTAACATGACCACGTATAATCATGTCACGAAACTACGGTAAAATGAACGCACAAGACCAAGTGGTATCACGTCACGAGACCACGTGATTCCCATGCGTCACGTATTCGTTGTTACGAAACAAGAATCAAGTAATATATGGTCATTACATGATGACGTAACCTATGATAATTACGTGATTACGCACCCTATAGTTATTACATGATCACACGACTCCTCTCGACATTTGTATGACCAACGTTTTTAAGCTTCATGGGTTCATGGCGTTTGTAACCAGCGGAACCGACAAGCTGAAAAGGCAGGGAGGAACTTCAGTTTTTTCCGCCTACAGCGCGAGCTTTCCACCTTCGACAATGCTTGGTCGTCTCGTGCTTCTGGAGCATGCGTGCGCAACCGAAGGCCGGTCATAGCCTCTTCTATACTTACAATCTATACTCACAAAGCCTGTCAGTTCGATGATGGAGCCATAAAGTACCCGGTCGCAGATTCGGAGCGCGAGGACCTGGTAGCACAGAGCATCAAAGAGCCATTTCTCGGGGAACCTGGACGCCAGCGAACAGCTTTTGCAGCAGCGAGGACCCGAAACACACTCGTTCGTTCAGGAGAAGTGTGTTTCGGCGCCTAGCCGCAGCAAGGCGGCATTCACGTGGCTCTCCTCTCATCCGTTGTCTGCCATTCCCCCTTTTCCATTACGGCGGCCGCTTTTCGTGGTGATCTGCCAGGCTTTGTCAGTATAGAGGGGCCAGGCACGTAGCCAGGATTTTGATTTGGGGTGGGGGCCGCCCATGACAAAATGCTGTATTAGGGGGAGGGGTAGTAGGAGGCCCCAAAAAAGGGATTTTTTTTTTTTTTTGGGGGGGGGGGGGAAGGGGGCTGAGCCCCATGGGCCCTCCCCCCTAGATACGTGCCTGTAGGAGGCTATGCCACGGTGGAGCGTATGGAGCGCGTGGTCGGGCGTTCGAAGGCACGCCACGCCGTTCTCATTTTGTCAGTGATTAAAAAAATCAGTCTTGTACGCGTTACTAAAAAAAGGTAACCGATTGCAATTACAATTACTTCATTGAAAAATGTAACTGATTGCAGTATTCGATCACTGTATCACAAAAGTAATTGTAAATTTACCAGAAAGTAATGTATTACTTTTCACATTAGAGGAATCGAGGCACTCTCGACAGCTCGGCAGTCAAAACGTCGCTGAGCCCGTTGACACACTAATCCTTCTGGTATCTTGGTATTGGTATTTTTTTTTAGTTGTTTAGGGATAAACAAAAATGTGTCCAACGTTGGTGCAACATACACGAGTCGCGTACGGGCAGACGGAGTGTTTTTGTTTACGTAAGAAATCTCAGCTCAATAATTTTAGCTCTTTCGGTTAACATAGAATTGATTACTTGTAGGTAATTGATTAGAGAAAAATGGTAATTGAATTACAGCGAGCGTTGCTACAGAAAAAAAAGTAATTGAAGCGTTAAAAAGTTACAATAATACGTAATTAAATACAAGTAATCAGTTACTTGTAACTGGTTACGTACAAGTCGGGTAATTATCAACGAGGTAGAGGGGCTTAGAGCGATAAACTGGCAGCTGAAAGTGACCCCCCACTCGGCTGCCACCATGTTGCACATTTTTGACAACTAGACATTTGACCTTATAGTTTTACGTCTAGATTTTAACGAAGGGCCAAGCACAGTTAATTGCTCATTGCTCTTTAATAAGAGTACCGACGAGATTAGTTCTGTTTCGTTTGTTTTAAATCCAAAATGTGCTAATACGACGAAACCTCGGGCAGCTTCGCAATGGCTTCGCTAGATGCCAGCAGCTGCGGTGTGGCATTTTGTGTTTTTATCGGTGCTAGACACAAATCTCTGAGGCTAACAGTATTTAAAACAAGTTTAACATGCCTTTTACAGCGATCGCAATACAAATCTCGGCTCAGTTTTGCGTGAAAGCCTGAGGATTAGGTGCGGTCACGTTGTCAAAATTGTACAACATGGCGGCAGCCAAGTCTAGGGGCGGGGAGGTCACTTTTGCCTGTTGAACGGGATCGTTCTAATGGCGCATTCACACTGGAGCGGATCCGCGTTCGCGAAGCGGTTGCGGATGCGGTTCGCGAAAGACCCCGTTCAGACACGCCGAGAGGCGGTTGGCGGTTCCTCGGCGATCACGCGTGATCTTTTGAGACTTGCGTTTGGCAACCCTGTTTTACAATCCACAATCCACTTTAATCGACGATCCAAAGCCAAAATTTTGCTACTTTGGCACTCTGAAGATTTTTCTCCGGGACGTTCGCACGCATCGCGAGTTCAAGCAGCGAAAAAAGGTCCCGCGAACCTGGCCTGTGGTTCCCTTGACTTCGAAAGCCCAACTAGGCGTGCCTTGCTGACTCAGAACAGGACGCCCCTCACCTTTCTTCGAAGTGGACCCTTCCCGCATGAATAGCTGTCCTTGTTTTCGGGATAGAGGGCCAGTTTTCCCCCCTCGTTCCCTCTTCTCATTTTCGAAGTTCTGAGAGGTGGGCTGGACCGTGGTGCGGGGGAATGTGTTCGGTGCTAGCCGGTCGTGGCTTCGTTGGTGGCGGACTCTCCTCTCGTCACTCGCGCGTCGATCGAGTCTGCTATTTGTTTGACATTAAGCTCTAATAAACGCCGTATAAATTACCTCTGCATTGTCTGGTACGTACACTTTATTCCTTGAGTAGGTTCCTTTATTTCTTTTGTTAGTAGTAAACGTTACAGGTCGACCTAGCGCAGGTACCCTGCCCACTCCGCGGTAGTGCGTTGGCTACACACTCAGGCTCACGAAGTCTCTATCGGCCTTCGTTGTGGTCATGCACGGTGTCGAAAGCTTTACATAGTTCACGCGACTATCTTAGTGGGTACAAAAGCTGACATTTTGGTCGATCAGGGGTGGGTTCCGACGTTCTACTGGCAGAGACTAACAAGGCAGCGAGCTTCGGGCTGTGGCACACGGAATAATAAACAAACTCTTACCCGAACCAAACCACCGATGCGAAGCCCGTTGAGATTTCGAGTGAATTCTTTTCGCTGCGGATTCAAGTGACGGACGTGAACATCGCGTTTCTCCGTTAATTTGTCTGCTGTTAGGCTAGGCCTACAGCGCCTTGGACGCCTCACCAGCGACAGGTGCCATCTTGTTTCGAAAGTCACTGACGTCACGTCAGCGTCGCGTTGTGATTGGTTGCCGCTTTGCGGTTCGTGAAAGCGGTTGGGGAAAATCGGTCCCGAAGCGGTTGGCAAAAACGCGCTCCAACCGCTCGATCATAGCCGCTTTGCGGTTGAGAACGCGCGGATCCGCTTCGCGTTTGCGGATCCGCTTCCAGTGTGAACGCGCCATAAGACCCTCTAACCGTGTTGGTGATTATAGACAACTGCAAGCATGGCGCGTCCCTGCACCCGCATGCGTGCAACATGTTCATCGTGCGCGCGATATGTCATTCGCAAGCTCGTAAATGCACGCACTTGCCAGCACGAGCAGACATGGCGTCCCCGGCTGTTGCCCCATCCGTGCAAGCACGGGGTGCAAGCATGCACGTGAGATAGGCTTGGCAGCCTGGAATTCCACGTGGCTTGCTCACAAGAGTAAGAGCATGCGGCCGCAGATGCCTGTTTGAATCGTCCTATAGTATATTCACTGGGCGCCATATTTTGTTGGGTGAATGTGTAGAGCGCTGCGCTGACTAGCCCCACATCATAGCTGCTAAGACTGGCAAGCTGAGGGTGCGAAATGCGCGTTACAAAAGACCGTGGAAGCTCGCCATCACACGCGCTCAGCAGATCGTGCACACGCTATGGCCGCCAGTGAATCTTCTATAGACCCTTTGCTTTTACAAACATGAGCTGCCTCCTAGCGGCCCAAGCGACTTCCTGTCGTTCCGGCTTGTGAGCCTGTCGACCTGCGCATGTCCCAGTGCTAAAGCATAAAGGCTACACTTACATCAAAGTTTGGAGATTTAACGAGGGCCCTCGGCTGGACATTTTACCGTCTTAAAGGAGAGAATTTGGTTTACAAGAATGTTCGAGAATGGTTAAAAGATCTCGCGCTTCTTCGTTCTCTTGGCCTTCACCTGGAGAATTGGAGGTTAAATGTTTCATCGACATTTCAAGCAGCGGTATTAAGGTGGGCTTTGTCCATTTGTTTTAAATCCAAAATGTGCTAATACGACGAAACCTCGGGCAGCTTCGCAATGGCTTCTCTAGATGCCATCAGCTGCGGTGTGGCATTTTGTGTTTTTATCGGTGCTAGACACAAATCTCTGAGGCTAACAGTATTTAAAACAAGTTTAACATGCCTTTTACAGCGATCGCAATACAAATCTCGGCTCAGTTTTGCGTGAAAGCCTGAGGATTAGGTGCGGTCACGTTGTCAAAATTGTACAACATGGCGGCAGCCAAGTCTAGGGGCGGGGAGGTCACTTTTGCCTGTTGAACGGGATCGTTCTAATGGCGCATTCACACTGGAGCGGATCCGCGTTCGCGAAGCGGTTGCGGATGCGGTTCGCGAAAGACCCCGTTCAGACACGCCGAGAGGCGGTTGGCGGTTCCTCGGCGATCACGCGTGATCTTTTGAGACTTGCGTTTGGCAACCCTGTTTTACAATCCACAATCCACTTTAATCGACGATCCAAAGCCAAAATTTTGCTACTTTGGCACTCTGAAGATTTTTCTCCGGGACGTTCGCACGCATCGCGAGTTCAAGCAGCGAAAAAAGGTCCCGCGAACCTGGCCTGTGGTTCCCTTGACTTCGAAAGCCCAACTAGGCGTGCCTTGCTGACTCAGAACAGGACGCCCCTGACCTTTCTTCGAAGTGGACCCTTCCCGAATGAATAGTTGCCCTTGTTTTCGAGATAGAGGGCCAGTTTTCCCCCCTCGTTCCCTCTTATCATTTTCGAAGTTCTGAGAGGTGGGCTGGACCGTGGTGCGGGGGAATGTGTTCGGTGCTAGCCGGTCGTGGCTTCGTTGGTGGCGGACTCTCCTCTCGTCACTCGCGCGTCGATCGAGTCTGCTATTTGTTTGACATTAAGCTCTAATAAACGCCGTATAGATTACCTCTGCATTGTCTGGTACGTACACTTTATTCCTTGAGTAGGTTCCTTTATTTCCTTTGTTAGTAGTAAACGTTACAGGTCGACCTAGCGCAGGTACCCTGCCCACTCCGCGGTAGTGCGTTGGCTACACACTCAGGCTCACGAAGTCTCTATCGGCCTTCGTTGTGGTCATGCACGGTGTCGAAAGCTTTACATAGTTCACGCGACTATCTTAGTGGGTACAAAAGCTGACATTTTGGTCGATCAGGGGTGGGTTCCGACGTTCTACTGGCAGAGACTAACAAGGCAGCGAGCTTCGGGCTGTGGCACACGGAATAATAAACAAACTCTTACCCGAACCAAACCACCGATGCGAAGCCCGTTGAGATTTCGAGTGAATTCTTTTCGCTGCGGATTCAAGTGACGGACGTGAACATCGCGTTTCTCCGTTAATTTGTCTGCTGTTAGGCTAGGCCTACAGCGCCTTGGACGCCTCACCAGCGACAGGTGCCATCTTGTTTCGAAAGTCACTGACGTCACGTCAGCGTCGCGTTGTGATTGGTTGCCGCTTTGCGGTTCGTGAAAGCGGTTGGGGAAAATCGGTCCCGAAGCGGTTGGCAAAAACGCGCTCCAACCGCTCGATCATAGCCGCTTTGCGGTTGAGAACGCGCGGATCCGCTTCGCGTTTGCGGATCCGCTTCCAGTGTGAACGCGCCATAAGACCCTCTACCTTGTTGGTGATTATAGACAACTGCAAGCATGGCGCGTCACTGGCACCCCATGCGTGCAAACATGTGCAGCGTGCGCGCGATATAGCATTCGCAAGCTTGTAAATGCACGCACTTGCCAGCACGAGCAGACATGGCGTCCCGGCTGGTGCCCCATCCGTGCAAGCACGTGCAGCATGCACGTGAAGATAGCCTTGGCAGGCCTGGAATTCCACGTGCTTGCTCACACGAGGAAGAGCATGGCGGCCGCCAGATGCCCTGTTTGCAATCGTCTATAGACCCTTTTGCTGTTTACAAACATGAGCTGCCTCCTGCGTCCCAAGCGACTTCCGGTCGTTCCGTGCTTGTGAGCCTGTCGAGCCTGCTCATGTCACCAGTGCTAGAAAGCATAAATGCTACACGTACATCAAAGTTGGAGATTTAACGAGGGCCCTCGGCTGGACAATTTACCGTCTTAAAGGAGAGAATTTGGTTTACAAGAATGTTCGAGAATGTTTATTCTATGGGCAGCCCAAGCTTGGCATGCCCCCATGTGCCCACATATCTGACATATATCTGTCCAGTAAAGCTGACGTGTTGGACCCAGGGAGGCGGTGTGGCATTTTGTGTTTTTATCGGTGCTAGACACAAATCTCTGAGGCTAACAGTATTTAAAACAAGTTTACATGCCTTTTACAGCGATCGCAATACAAATCTCGGCTCAGTTTTGCGTGAAAGCCTGAGGATTAGGTGCGGTCACGTTGTCAAAATTGTACAACATGGCGGCAGCCAAGTCTAGGGGCGGGGAGGTCACTTTTGCCTGTTGAACGGGATCGTTCTAATGGCGCATTCACACTGGAGCGGATCCGCGTTCGCGAAGCGGTTGCGGATGCGGTTCGCGAAAGACCCCGTTCAGACACGCCGAGAGGCGGTTGGCGGTTCCTCGGCGATCACGCGTGATCTTTTGAGACTTGCGTTTGGCAACCCTGTTTTACAATCCACAATCCACTTTAATCGACGATCCAAAGCCAAAATTTTGCTACTTTGGCACTCTGAAGATTTTTCTCCGGGACGTTCGCACGCATCGCGAGTTCAAGCAGCGAAAAAAGGTCCCGCGAACCTGGCCTGTGGTTCCCTTGACTTCGAAAGCCCAACTAGGCGTGCCTTGCTGACTCAGAACAGGACGCCCCTCACCTTTCTTCGAAGTGGACCCTTCCCGCATGAATAGCTGTCCTTGTTTTCGGGATAGAGGGCCAGTTTTCCCCCCTCGTTCCCTCTTCTCATTTTCGAAGTTCTGAGAGGTGGGCTTGGACCGTGGTGCGGGGAATGTGTTCGTGTGCTAGCCGGTCGTGGCTTTCGTTGGTGGCGGACTCTCCTCTCGTCACCTAGCGCGTCGATCGAGTCTGCTATTTGTTTGACATTAAGCTCTAATAAACGCCGTATAGATTACCTCTGCATTGTCTGGTACGTACACTTATTCCCTTGAGTAGGTTCCTTTATTTCTTTTGTTAGTAGTAAACGTTACAGGTCGACCTAGCGCAGGTACCCTGCCCACTCCGCGGTAGTGCGTTGGCTACGCACTCAGGCTCACGAAGTCTCTATCGGCCTTCGTTGTGGTCAGCACGGTGTCGAAAGCTTTACATAGTTCACGCGACTATCTTAGTGGGTACAAAAGCTGACATTTTGGTCGATCAGGGGTGGGTTCCGACGTTCTACTGGCAGGAGGACTAACAAGGCAGCGAGCTTCGGGCTGTGGCACACGGAATAATAAACAAACTCTACCCGAACCAAATCCCACCGATGCGAAGCCCGTTGAGATTTCGAGTGAATTCTTTTCGCTGCGGATTCAAGTGACGGACGTGAACATCGCGTTTCTCCGTTAATTTGTCTGCTGTTAGGCTAGGACTACAGCGCCTTGGACGCCTCACCAGCGACAGGTGCCATCTTGTTTCGAAAGTCACTGACGTCACGTCAGCGTCGCGTTGTGATTGGTTGCCGCTTTGCGGTTCGTGAAAGCGGTTGGGAAAATCGGTCCCGAAGCGGTTGGCAAAAACGCGCTCCAACCGCTCGATCATAGCCGCTTTGCGGTTGAGAACGCGCGGATCCGCTTCGCGTTTGCGGATCCGCTTCCAGTGTGAACGCGCCATAAGACCCTACCTTGTTGGTGATTATAGACACTGAAGCATGGCGCGTCACTGGCACCCCATGCGTGCAAACATGTGCAGGCTGCGCGCGATCTATGCATTCGCAAGCTGTAAATGCACGCAATTGCCAGCACGGCAGACATGGCCCCTGCTTGCACTCGTCTCTAGACGTTTGCAAGCATGCGTCCCGGCTGGTGCCCCCATCCGTGCAAGCACGTGCAGCATGCACGTGAAGATAGCCTTGGCAGGCTGGAATTCCACGTGCTTGCTCCAACGAGGAAGGAGCATGGCGGCCGCCAGATGCCCTGTTTGCAATCGTCTATAGACCCTTTTTGCTGGTTTACACACATGAGCTGCCTCCTGGTCCCAAGCGACTTCCGTCGTTCGTGTGCTTGTGAGCCTGTCGAGCCTGCTCATGTCACCGTGCTAGAAAGCATAAATGCTACACGTACATCAAAGTTGGAGATTTAACGAGGGCCCTCGGCTGGACAATTTACCGTCTTAAAGGAGAGAATTTGGTTTACAAGAATATTCGAAAATGTTTAACAGATCTCGCGCTTCTTCGTTCTCTTGGCCTTCACCTGGAGAATTGGAGGTTAAATGTTTCATCGACATTTCAAGCAGCGGTATTAAGGTGGGCTTTGTCCATTTGTTTTATGAACCGGAAGTTCTCTGGGACGTCAAAGACTGGAGCACCGCCTGGTGGCGTTTGCCATGAAAAGGGTCTATAGGCTGCGGTTACATAGATGTGGCTGTAGAGGATGGAATCGAAATTTGACTGATTTGATTGTTAGTATAGATCGGTAGGGGAGGAAGAAGTAGCAAGACAGGTTGCGTGTAAATGGGCACACGACTTATCCAGTGCGTTGCTGATTAGAGATCTGACTACACCTGATTTTACTGATTTAGCATGACAACTTTTCCTACTCAAAACTGGTTTTGCGGCCATCTTTCCGTACTCCCAACATAACCCCCACTCTACGTGAATGCGCAAGTCCAGAAATTGTAAAATACCATTTTCCGCCTTTTCTAAGGTGAACTTAAGTTCCGGCCCCGCTCCTCTCACTGTCCGTTCTAACTCGAGTATATCCTCTTCGCGAAATGAGCAGATAAATATGTCATCGACATATCGCCTTACAAAGCTCGTACCGCATAAGCCATTTTATGGGTTATGCGGTAGAAAGGCAGTGGTCAAGGTTAGAAGATGCAGGCTATGACAGTGTGTTCATAAAAAGACAATTGGAATTACAGCAAAAGGCTAAACAACGACCAGAAAAGGAAACAAAAAGGCATTATGCGGTTATTCCGTATTTTCACGGAATTTCTCATAACCTTAAAGCATGCGCAAAAAAATTTGGGGTAGATGTAGCATTCAAGTCCGACTTTAAGCTGAACCGCTTGACGCCGTTTCAGACGACTCAGAAAGTGTGTCCAAAAGCGCACCGTGATAAGTCGGTTGATTGCAAGGAAGGGGTGGTCTATGAAATACCACTGGAATGCGGTTTCAAGTATGTAGGAAAAACGGCAAGGTGTGTAAATGATAGATGGTAGAGCACAAACGAAATGTAAAAATAACGCACCCATTCAGAAATTGCTAAACACATTAGTGAGTGTAACGATTGTACGGCACATTGGTCGCAAACTGACATTATTCACAGAGAGCGCAACAACACTAAGAGGCTCATAAAAGAGACAGTTCGTATCAAATCCATCGGCAATTGTATCAGCCATGCTTCGATGCAACTCGGAAGTAGTTCCAAAAAGTTTCTTAAAATGTAAAGTTTTTTTTTTTTTTTTTTTTTTTTTAGTAGTTGTAAGTAAACGTGCAATGAGTCATTTTGCGGGCAGGGGTTCAGTTGGGTCTTATTAGTTCTCGTTTAGATAAAGCACTGCCTTTCCAGACTCCGGTTGGAAAGGGAGGAGGTCTGTGTGTTTGCTTTTTTGTTCAAGGTCGTTAGCTTTCCTTTTGGGATTGAGGTCACCGTTTACGGTTGAGGTGAAGACCAGTGTGGGTAGGATTGTATAGATAACAAAGGTTGACCTTGTGACGTCGGTGGTGGCGGTTGGGTTGTGGGTATATAAGAAATTGAGGAAATAAACGCAGTAGCTGAGTTTGAGACGTTTGTTTCCCCTGTCTTTCTTCTTCGACCAAGTTTCCCTACTTTTACCACAGTCTCGGGTTTTCTACATCATGATCAACATCCACCAGCTCGCCTGCGCACTCACTGTTTTTTCATTGACCAGATCCTGTTCGGAGCTAGCCTCGAACCAGGAGTAATTAGTTCCGCACCGCCACGGAGGGTGCTGTGGTATGAGGTCCCTCTTCCACGGCCACAATATCGGCGGCGTAGCATGCTCGCCTTTTTCACGGTGTGGTGGTGTAATGGTGGTGTGCGGCCAGTGGCTGGCCTCGGTTTTGCTTTGGTGCTGTCTCGGTCACAGGTGCCACCATCGTTCACGAAGGTGAGCCTTAACCCGAAGAAGAAGAACAAGAAGAAGAAGGAAGAGAACACAGATTTACGGACTCTGGCGACCTGGTGCCACCGTGGCGGCGGTGAAGTACAACAAGAAGCAGTGAGCGAGGAAATGGGGGAGTGGGACCACCGCTGGGAGAAACGACCGGAACGGTCGGTTTGGGAGGGACCCGATACTTGGGCGCCATCTATCCCCGTGCGAGTGAAGCGCTCAGTGCGCCGAACATAATGTGGTCTCCGCGACGGACAGAGAATCATCACCTCAATGTTTCTTCCACCGTGCTTTAAGCTGAGACTGCAGCCAAAGTTACACGCGCGGCCTAGCGCGCGCTCCTGGCTTTGAGACATGCATTTCTAGCGCGAGCGCTCGTTCAGCGGAAGAATGTTTTAAAGCAGCGACCTCGAGCTCTCGTGCTTGAGGCATTGACTGCTGTCTCAGCTGAAGTGTGAAAGACGTCACACGTGAGAAAAACGTCTCCCCGCTAGATATAGCGGCAAGACTTGAATTTATGTCTAGTCATATACCAAATCAACGTCCTCGCTAGATTTAGCAGAACATTTTTAACTGGGTTGTAATTATACACAAATTATTTTAGGAAACGTTTGCGCTGAAATAACGCCCCTCTGAGGCAGACTGAGAGCGCCGAGTTCATCCAATACGAGCTACAGAACCGGGCATGTTCCTTTGCCCCCCAAACGTCATCACTCCGTTGCACGGTAACTTGGCGAACTGTGTACGCTGCGGCCCCCGCAACCCAATAAGGGCGTCGGAGCAAAGCACGTGACAACGCCTCATGGTCGAGGTCACGGAGGCCTCGTTACCGACAAAGCAACTGCGCCGTCCGCCACAAAAAGTGTTTTTTTTTTCTTTAACGGCAATTGATTGTCGTACGTACAAGCGCTGAAAATGGCACTACAGTCAGAAGCTCTTTCCTACCTACAACGTTGGCTACCTATGACTGTCACTGGTGCAAACTCTGACTCTCATTGTAGGCTCGCATCAAAAGGCTGAACTCAGTGGAGCAAATATTAACAGCAAAATTTGCGCTGCAAAAATGTCTTAAAAATTATAAAACGCCACTGCGTAGTCGTCGGAAACCAAAATCCAAGCGAAAGAAAAGCGGTGAAGCCCGCCCAACCCGATATGTCAAGGCGTCGGTTGCGTGAAAGAATTCATCTGCACACAAATGACGCACTTGCAAACACGAGTGCACTACCAACGCACAAAAGCTGCAGGAAATAGGTTGTTTACAAAATAAAGGTCTGTTCACACGATGCATCTTTTAGGCGCGCAACAGTTTCACGACACTCAAGTTTCGCGAAATGTGCTCGTTCACACGTACCGCTTCATGTGCAACAACGATGACGTTTAGACTCGCGAAAATAGTTTCGGTGTTGACCATAATGTGGCGCTCCAAATCAGATCGCTATTAATCTGGGGACCTGCTTTGCGCATTTTATGCAGTCAATTCACTTTAATTTTTTTTCTCACATACTGCACTACTTGGAGCGATCTCGCATGTGCGCAAAGCCGATTGAGGCGGCAACCTGTACGTGCAGGACATGTGCCGAGCGCCGAGCCCGTACGCAGCCGATTCATTGCCAAAGCTCCTATCAATGCCCATGGTATTCATAAAAACGCTACGTGCCCAATCTGGTTACTTCTCGGCGCCCATGTCTGCCCCGGTTTTACTGTGCCAACTGTTTCAGAGGGCGCACATGGTTTCACGTTCGCTTGTAAACTAAGCAAACTTGGTTTCAGTAGGGTGCCGTCATGTGCGCTTTGCTTAGAAGGGTGATGACATCTGGCCATTTTGTTTCGAACGCTTATTTTTATTTGTTTGTCCTGAAGCGCGTGAAAGAGCGTGTCCCTGCACGCGCTCGTGGCGCTGACTGTGCTACGGCGACATTTTGTTTCCTGCGATTTCTTTGTCTTTTCCCTGTGAGCGCGTGCTGTCGGCATCGGGTACTACAAACGATGGCATCACCCTAAACAGAAGGACATTGAGGCACTCTAGGTTTCAGTTTACTCGATGGTCTCTTATCCAGCGGTATCGTCGCGACAACAACGCTATGAGCGCTATTCTAATCTCGCCAACTTCCGCTTCGTCCATCGCTGGATTTTTTTCCGATATGCTACTCACTTTTCCTTCAGTGGTGCTTGACGTGCTTGCGGAAGCGCCGGCAGTATCCATCGTTCGTGGTTTCGGTTTTTTTCGGATTTGGCTCGGCTACAACACCGGCAGTGAAGTGGTCTTCTCAAACAGCTCGCTCCCCCCTCAAAGGCCACGTGAGAGCGTTTCTGAGCGGCCATTGGCGGCGCCCTCAGAGTGATTGACAGGACTCGGCAAAGTTTCAGCAAAAGCTCGCTCCAGAAGCGAAGTGTGCGCGCAACGTTTTTTAGATGCGCGCGTCCTTTTCGGACTCGTTCAGACGGCGCAACCATTTCGCGAAACTACATTTCGCGACACTAGATGCGCGAGAAAAATGCATCGTGTGAACGGGCCTTAAGGCTTCAGAGTAACGACACTTACACATCTTGTGACTTAAGATAATGGTCGCCAGTAATGTGAAGTGCTTTATCTTAAATCACGGGAAACGCTCTTCCGTCCCCCACGACTGGTTAAACAGTTCGCGGAGGACCAAAGCAATATTACATGAGCTTCCTAACACCAAACCTAATGCTGAGGAAGTCGCACTTTTGAATTATGATGATCGGCAGTTGCGTGTGCCCTGCACAATCGTCAAAATGGCGGCGCTCAAAATATTATCGGGGAACAGGGTGCCGATGCTCTAAGCGTAGCTCGTTTATACTTCGTTTCACCTTAGCATGAACTATTGGCGACGTGAGCGATCGAAAGCGTCGCTGTGGTCAGGCTGCCACGATCGGCCGAACGCTGACTATGACGTCAGGAAAGGATTTCTCATTGACGGAGATAAGAGGAATGTATGAACTTCAATTTTGACGGCGTTGGCAAAGTTGGTTTCGGAGCTCAATGATTTGAAGCTTCCAACATGCTCATTACAAACACCATCGAGCTTTTTTTTTAATCAACTTCCCGGGGACTGTTATCATCAGGCGAGCAGCATCATCGGTCGTCACCATCCGGACCAGGACGCCCACCCCCAAGGAGGTTGACTGGCGCAGTCGACAGGATCCCGCTGACTTTCTGCGACGGGTTGCGAGAACGCCACGACGTCAGCTGATGGTGAGCCCCGCAAATATCTGCGTGAGAAGACGGCGGCAATAGCCTGTTGCGTTGTGTGCGGTGGACGGAGCGGCATCCCAGCGAGCGGCTCCGGGAGTCAAGGGACTCAAGAACACCACGAGGTCAGCTGATGGTGAGCACCGCCAATATCTGCGTGAGAAGACGGCGGCAATAGCCTGTTGCGTTGTGTGCGGCGGACGGAGAGACATCCAAGCGAGAGGATCCGGGAGTCAAGGACTCAAGACCGGCGAAAGAAAGCAGCACAAGGGAGCCACAGAGACGCCCCGGGGAAATGTGACGGCACGGCAGGACCCTCGTTCTCAGGTAAGATCTAGGGTTGTTTCCTCCGAGGCTCACAATGTCCAATAGCACAATATGAGGGGCTAAGGGCGGCTCTTCGGGGGCAGAGGATGAAGTAGGTAGCAGGTCGGCAGCTATAGCGCGTGAAATTCTTAGACTCCAACTCGAAATTAAGAAAGTAAAGCTGGCCCAGATTCAGGCGATGAGTGAAATGGGTTCGAGGGACTCGACAAAAATGAGAAAGCTCGCGAAAGAACCCCGCGCCGTCCTCGCGCCGATGCCGGAGTTTGCAGCCCTCGCTCCGGTATGGTATAAGAGCGCTGAGACTAAAATGATTCCGGAGAAAGACCGCGAGGAGAATGCATACGGCGATGACTGCGGCGGCCGCGAAGTGAAAATTGAGAGGAGAGCTGGCGCCGACAAGGCAGAAGCACCCGCCGGTGATCCGGTGACGCAAGGAGGCGAGAGCGAGAGCGGGAGCGATAGTGACGGCGGCGACGAGGGGACGAACCTGGTTGGCGACATCGAGCGCAGGGATCCATGGAACCCCGGCGCACCGGTCACCGCAGCACTGGGGAGGCAAGGGCCGTCCCAGGCTGGAAAGAAGCAGCTGCGCAAGGGGTGCAGCGACAGGTCGGAGTCGGCGGTCGGGAGGTACTCCGGGTCCAACCCTGCATCGGCTCCAGGGCTGCGACGCGGATGACCACGGCGAGAACGTGGACGACGGCGAGAGGACGGCGAAAAGGGCCTTGATTCCTCCGATCCAGGCGTCGAGACGGCAGCTCCGACTGCGGAGTTGCACCGACTCCGGTACCGGCACCGTGTCGTCGCCGAAGATCAGGCCGGCGGTACATCGTAGGGTGACGATCAGGAAGAAGGCTGCGTCGAGCGACTCCGGAAGGAGGAGTCCGGACGCAAGGAGCTGCAAGGGCGGCAAGCGCCAAATGGGCACGGAGAAGAGGAAGCCACTCCGGCCAGTGGCCAAAGCTCGCACGCGAGGACAGCAGACTTTTAGTTTGAGCTCGGGATCAGCGAGTGTCGTGTACTGCGCGCCGCCCCAGGCAATTCTCAGAACGTCTTCGATGGCAACGAGCTGGACGACAAGACGGCCAATATTAGGAGGGTAGCTAGCAAGGCTACTGGTGTTTCGATCGTTTCGGCTTTAGGCTACGTTCTTTTCACTGCCCTCCTGATTAACTTTCCTTTTGCTTTTCGGTCGGCCCTTCAGTATTTTATATTCTAAGTAATATTTTTGGTGCATAGTCCTTTATTCTCCGCGGGAGAAGTTTGTCAGTACTCACGTATATTTCGAAACGTGCAAGTCGAGGCTCGAAAGAGCTTAGGGAAAGCGCTGGTGGAAACGGAGAGTTATCTGTAGTTCCTTTCCTGGAGCATTTTACATTTCTTGTTTTCAAGTCGTATAGTTTTTGTTTTATTTTGAATGTTTATTTTGACTAGTGCGAACCTTATTAGGAATAGAGTCCGTAGTGGTGTCTGCACCCATACTGTGGAGCTTTGCGATTAGCGGGTTTAAATATAATTATATGGACATTGTGGAATCTGGAATGTACGACTCTGGGCTTTGTTCGGTGCAGTGTGTCTCCGAAGTGACGAACAGTGGGACTGATGTTGCGCGAACAACAAGTGTACTTGCAACATTCTTGGTGGGGAGGTGTTAAGTACGGTGAAATCCTGTTTATTAATTAAGCTGTTTTCTTCTGTTAGAAAAGTTTATATTTCCAGAGTTGCGTCGGCATTGTTTTTTTTTTTTTTTTTAGCTTTCTATGTTTGTGTCGGCGTTTTGGAGGGAGCATTTGCGAGGGCAGAGCGGCCGAGAGGAGGGAGAGCTTCCCCCGCGGTCGTTAAGAAACGTCTCGGGTTTCGGGAGAGCGCACGCTTTGAGCTGCGTGTGGCTTTTAACCGAGTGTTCCTGTGTATAGAGGGTTTCGCCGCTTAGTATCAAATTGCCGCTTTTTACCTGATGTAATAATTTAGCTGTTGGCGCCAGCCAGACTGGAACAAATGCAGGGAACGATTCTAGAAGGAATTTGGATTTGGCGGTTGGAGCGCCAGGCTGACAGCTCGCCGACCATTGGAGAAGAGTGTACCATGTGGGAGTGGTGAAATTTGAAGGATTGGTCGGTCCCTGGGGGGAAAGGGGGCTCCTACGAGTCTACCAAAGGAGCGCCGAGAGGATTCTCGATGATTGGCTTCGATTCGATTTTGGGAGACTGGGGACAAAAGTATGGGGTTTAATTTTGGGATTTTAACTCACTGTTGAGTTGTTGTGTTTTATAATAAACGTGGCCACACTGGCCACTGTAAAGCCAACCAACGTCGCAATGTGTTCAGCGGAATCGAACAACTTTTAGTTTTTTTTTTTTTTTTTATCAACTTCCCGGGGGCTGTCATCGGGCGAGCACCATCATCGGTCGTCACCATCCGGTCCAGGACGCCCACCCCCACACGACGGCCAGAGGAAGTTGACCAGGTTAAACCAAGAAGGTCAGCAAGGTGGTCTCCAGAGGATTGTTAACACCATCAAGAGAGACGGACGCCGGATATGAGGTGCTCTTGCCGACGGCCAAGTGGTCGTCCGGAAGTTTACCGGCATGCAAAATGTCAATATTTTTATCTGGTGTAGCACACATATCCATGTTAAAGGGACCAAGAAATGATTTTTTAACTTCTTCTCTCTTAGCTGTAATCCTCAACTCAAAAGCGGACTGTGAAGTCACGCGGTCATAACATGCTAGGGCACGGGTGCGATGATCCCAAGCTTCCACCGTGCTTTTTAAGCACACCATAAAACTCGGAATTCGCCAGTGATGATAAGTTCCGTCAGTGTACTCATTGGCCACGAACGCGAATTCAAATATTCGTCGAAAAATTGATTGTTGACGAGCGCATACGTCCGAGTGACATAGTTTTCGTGTCCGTTGCGTGAGCTGGGGTCGGCTGACGTCCTTTTGGCCTTTGTAGGCATTGCGAAGAGGATATTTAGAACCATACACACATGATGATAACATCATAGCGCACTGACATTAATGAGCACAAAACGAGCCCAGCTACAGAAAATAAATATTACACGTAAAAATAATTGTCTGTAGCTTGTTAATTACAAAGACGAACACATCTCTGAGCATCTAAGTTGCTAGTATGTGTTGATGCATTGTTATATAACAGGTCATTTCATATACGTCATTTGAGCAAATTCCAGCTTGTCACTTGAAAAAATAAACCAAAAAACACTGCGATCAAATGATTCATTGCAACGAAAGCACGTTATATCAAAGTCTTCAGAACTGCCAATTTGTGAAATCGTCCATTAGAACAAAAGGTTAACGGTCGCAAGCGCTTCCTCACTGAAAGTTGCTGTGGTTATTCGGTAACCCAGGGCTGAAACAATTTCTCCTAGGCCCTACACGCGAGATATATTTTTCGTTTCAATTCTCAGAAATTCAGACTTTCAAAGGAAGCTAGAAAAATGCGAAGATTTTATCCTAAAAACTATATCGTAAAATTGTTGATTAGTACAAAACGTAAAGATCGCAGGAGATTCCTCGCTAAACTTTTCTGTGATTATGCGGTCACCTGGGGCTGAAACCACTTCCCCAAGGCCCAACTTCCGACTCATACTATTCGCATCGGTTCTCAGACACTCCAACGTTGAAACAAAGCCAAGAGTATGCGAAAATTGCATGCTAAAAGCCTTATCGATCCTCGAACACATCCGGGAATCCGAGCACCATAGAGTAATATAGTAAACGTAAAGAGAGGACACTGAAGCCTGATTCGCGGCCCAGATAGTGCGTTTAATGCCCTCCGCTACGTGGCGCATTTCTGTAATTTGGTTAAATTCAGTTAGAACTTTTTCTATGAGAAGTATTCATTTTTGAAATCTTGATGCTTTAGACTAATTTAAAGTACTTAAAACGACTAAATAGTTTTAATCTTATACGTCACAAAAGCCACGTGATGAATGGCGCCTGCCACGGCCTGCCGTGGACGGTGGGCCTGCTTGCCTGCACGCCGTCGCCTCAGCATCATTCTGCATGGCCACATGCTCGTCCGTGCGTCGATCGTCCGTGCCGTGCCGTCCGTTTGTGCTTTCTGCTGCAGCGTGTTCGGTCGGCTATGCATCTAACAAGGTGACGCATGACTACCCGCGTGCTCGCATGCACGGCGTGAGTTAGTGGAGCCGAGCGGCTTGAGCTTCTCGCGCTGTTGTTTCCGTCGGGCTGTCGGGCTGCAATCATGTGTGCATCTCGATTTGCGATGAGATTTTTTGAAAAAGGACTTGACTTATGACCCTGCAAACGACATTGTCCATGGATTTACAGATGATGGTGTTGAACTAGTTGAACGGTGTTGCAGATAGAGCATTGGTTGTTGTGCTCTCTGGAATTTCCAAGAGGTGGGTTCAGCCACTTGCATACACTGTTGTGCACACTTCAAGACCGTTTTCTGTTATCCGCAGTCTCCTCATTTCTCTTATTGCAAGAGCTTAAGACTGTTGGCTTTACAGTAAAGGCTTTGGTCTGTGATCAGGGGGCTTCAAACGTAAGCGTGGCCAACCAACTTGGTGTCTCTGTGGGTAAGCCGTTTTTTGAAGTTGACAACGCATATGTTTACTTTATCTTTGATGTTCCGCACCTCATCAAAACAACCAGGAACAATCTCCAAGCACACAAATTTTGCATTGGAAATGAGGTCATTGAGTGGTCCCATATTGTCAAACTTTATCGTTCTACCCATGAGATGAGGTTGCGATTGGATCCGAAACTTACCGAGAGACACTTCTTTCAAAACCCTTTCAGTAACATGAAAGTAAAACGTGCCGCACAGGCAATGAGTGCCTCAGGTCTGTCTTGCAATTCTATTCCTTGTTTATGCCAAGGAGCGTCCTGAGGCAGCCATGGCTACAGCCTATTTCTGCGATAGAATGGACAGCTTTCTCAATAGCCCACAATTCAAGAAGGGCAGAAGTTGCATCATGCCATTCTGAAAGGAGAATCTGAGGTACTCGAGTTCCTTCACCTGCAACTCGGATGGATTACAGCATGGAAGTTCCAAAGTAGGATGCAGCCACAAACCATCATAGGGTGGCAAGTTACTATAAGAAGTCTCCTCATGCTTTTGGAGGAGTTTTCAAACTGCCATGACTTTAAGTTCTTACTTACACAACGCCTGCAGCAAGACCCACTTGAGAACATTTTTGGAGCTATATGACAAATTCTGGGCTGCAATACAAACTCAAAAGTGTATTAGTTCACCTCAGGACTAAAACACATAGGGATAAAGAAACTGTTCAAACTGTCGAACAATGGAAACGTAGAGGATGACAAGGCTGACCTCCTCAAGGAGTTGCCAATATTTTTGCATAAGGAAAGTTCAATTGCAGACAATGTGGAATGTCTTCTAATTGTTAACTTTCCGCCACTAGAGATATTTCTGAGCTGACATCAGACATCAGGTTTAACATATTTGATGACTCGTCCAGTTGTTACATTAGGGGCTGTTTGATCAAGCATTTCCTTGAACGGACAACCCACAGCTGTGGCTGTTCTCAGCCGCTGAGGGAAGAGTCTGACAGCTTAACCAGGCCTCGCCAGTACTTTCTTGTGCTTAAAGCATATCACGTGCCTAAAAAACTTTTCGGGAATCTCATATACCATCCCAGGCTGCCTTTAATTTCATTCAGCAACTAGAAAATCGCTTTCTTGCCGTAATAGAGAGTGTGGCGCATATTTGAGGAGTGTGTGCTGTCTTGTATCACACACTTTCAGGTCTGGGTAGTTTTAGCATTGCTCAGAGTGCCACAAATGGTTTTTATAAATGTTTTGCAGAGTACGCTTGTGTTGGCAAGTTCGATTTCTTAACCGGAACTTGGATAAAGTTTGGTTGCACTCTTCAGTTGCTGTAAAGCAACCAGACAAGTTTAACTGTTTATAGTGTATTAACCTAGGTGGTTGCCAAATCAGAAACAGAAAGTGCTTATTAATTGAGTGGTGCAGCTTGCACTCGAAACATTTGTTTCCCTTATTTCCAGCAAATGTGTATCACGGCCCTTTTGCAAGAGTATTTATTCAATTTCTACAGACTTTCTGTAGAAAAGAGTGTATAGATGCTATAGATATTAGAAAGAAAATGTATCCACTTTTGTATCCACTGTCTATAGTTTTTTAGCCGTTTTTTTTAAGCCTTACTTTCTTTCTGATCAAATGTATTTCGAGGAATGTTTAGGGACGTTGAATCTTGTCAGATTCCAAATAGAGTTCTCAGTGTTTGGTATTGGCTCACCCGCAGTGTGTTTCAGGCTATGCCAATTCGTATGTTTTATAATAGCCGGAAATTGGGAATTCGTCCCCTTCGCTGTGTGCTTTGCACTCTTATTATACTCTTATGACTGGTAATGATAGCGATGCCTTATTTATTTCTGGACTTACTTCCCGTGCCCGAGTCGGCGTGAAAGCGAATGGATCATTCAGCATGTTCCCTGTGGAAAATGTTTGTTAACTTGGTTCCGTAAAAATCTATTACGAAGTGTGCGATATGCCGAACCCCTTCATATTCATTTATTTTTGTGAGCATTAGTATCTGTTTCTTATAAAACATACAGAGCGTCTGAAGTAAATGTATATACGAATGTGGTCCAATAAAATAGTTTCGAACCACTTACTGTTGTTGACCCCAAAATGCTCCACCAGTCAGGAGTCAATGTGGAGATTGTGTAACTTCAATGTTTTACAGTAGGGGAAAAAAAAACAAGATATACGCATCTGTTTTGGGAAGTATAAATTTTGTTTTACACATTTTGCACGAATTCTATCGTAAAAACTAAAATAAAACTGCGTCAACATAAAAAAAAAAAGGAAACAGCGGCTCCGGGAGCCGAAGAGCTCCCGAGAGCCTAGCGAGGACCGACGCAAGAAGGAAAGATTGGGAGAAAAAGAAGGAGAAAGGTACCGGTGAACCGGAGCAGAAACGCGGAACCGAAACCAAAACTAACATGACCGGAACAGGAACTAGATTGTGTTTAATGCCGCCCGCTAGAAGCGCTAGCTGTCACTCGTCTATCTGGGCCGCTGGGGCCTATAGCAGTGTCCGCTCTTTACCTTGTGTATATTACTCTATGCGAGCACCACTGCGGCGATATGACTTAATTTGTCTCACAGGTGCTAATATCCAGAGCGATCTTGCACAGAAAAGGTATAAAGTCTCATTCTTTCAGATCTTCACGTTATACCTGCATCAGATAGCACGAAGAAGTCCGAAATCGTCAGCAAGCAGCTGCACATCACGACTCCGCGCACCGAACAAACTCGCATCCACCAGCTCTGGGCGCTGCCATCTGCTGCCATCTTATCAGTGACATCACGGCTCTCGCGAGGTCACGTGACGAGTAGTCACTCGGTTGCTATGGGCACGGTGCCAGCTCTGCTCGTTGCTATGGTACCGCGTGTGACCAATCGCGGTGAGAGGCGGCATAAGGAAAAGCGTGGCGCTACTCTGGCAGTGGAGGATCGGTGGCCGAGTGGGCTAGCGCAGAGCCGTATATTAGGAGAGTTTGGACAATAGGCGGAGCAAAGGCCGCCGCCAGCGCCGAATATTCCCCCCACGCTTAGAGCGTAAACTAAATTTGTGACACAGCGTCGACCAATCAGGAGACCTCTACTCCATCTCACAAATGTCGACAGTGAAGACAAAGGCACAGGCGCGTGAGCCTAGCTCAGCGAAACGCTATTGTTTGTACGAGACCTCGTGCATAGGAGGCACTTTCCAAAGCCACGCGCTCGTGCCCATGCCTTTGTCTGCACTGCTAGAACAGCGTCCTGAGACTGGCTGAAAGAAAGCAGTGCAAAGGGTGGGGTGCGCGAGCGTCTTGAGACGCGGAGTTCCGCTCGGCACGGCTCAAATTATACTTCGTTTCACTTTACCTGCGAGCGAAGCCAAAGCTAGAAGCGCGAGACCAGCGCTTTTTGCATTTCTCCCCAGCTCGCGCGCTCGAGCAAAGCCTGAACGCACGGAGCTTCCGCGCTCGCGCTTCCAGTTTTGCCTTCGCTCGCACATAAGGTGAAACGAAGTATAGTCGTGGAACAAATTTAGAGCACGCGACCACCGCTAGGGGCTGTTTCGCGGCCTGTGGTTGGCCCGAGATGCTCGCCTATTCAAACCAATGTATGGCCAAACTCTCTCAATAAACGGCTCTGGGCTAGCGCACACCAGCTCGGGGCACGTGGAGCGAAAGCTCGCGCTGCAGAACCCAGGGATCCTGGGTTCAATCCCCACCCCTGCCCGTTTCGATCTGGATGAGCATCGTACCTGCGTGCGGTCGTGTATCACTACTGCGTGGTGCACGTTAAAGACCCCAGGCTAGCGGTTGTACTGCACTGGCTAAATTGCTCATTGTACAGCGAGTGACTCGTCGCAACATTAAAAATGGCAGACCAGCGACTCGCTGTATAAATATCCCACAACCCCAATTATTATTATTATTACTCTGGCAGCTACGCTGCCACATAGAGGGGCTCTAAGTTTAGCCTGTGAGATAAACGGCTGAACCAAATGAGCTACGCTGAAGGGCTGTTTATACTCCGACGTTGCGCGCAGTGAACGCAGCGTAGCGCAGAACGCGCGCTTTTCATTGACCGGCTGCCAGGAACTCGATTTCTGCGACCAATCAGGATCTGTGTGCGCAGCGCTACGCCGCGCCCATTGACGTTACGTTGAAGTATAAACGTAGCTTTAGAGTATCGGCACTCTTTTCCCTGATATTGTTGTTTGCGCTGCCATCTTGGTGGTTAGTACAAATCAAACGCAACTGCCGATCGTTATGATTCAAAAGTGCGACTTCGTCAGTATTCGTTTCGGTGTTAAGAAGCTCACGTAATATAGCTTTGCATTGTCGCGAACTGTTTAAACATTTGTGGAGGACGGAAAAGCATTTCCTGTGATTTCAGATAAAGCTTCAGATAACTGGCGCCATACATGTACGTAACGCGTTAAAGTAACGAGTTACTTCTACTTAGTTACTATTTTCGGTAACGAGTGACGTATTTGGTTACTTTTCTAGAAAAGGAACGAGTAAAGTATTTAGTTACTTTTAAGGCCAAGTAACAAGTTACGGTGTCTCGTTACGTTTCAGGAGTAACGTGTACAACACCGCTTAAACGGCCTTGTTTTTTTTTTTCTGACCTGAGTTTACGTCCATTGCGAGAACGCTAGGTGGTCAACCCGAAAAACAACTAAACAGTATGACAGTACAGCAACAGTAAAACAGCAACGTTTATCACTGGATACGTCAGTCGAACTGTTCGACTGACGTGTCCAGCGATAAACGTTGCTGTACTGAACTCTACAGCTGGCATTGTCTTTCATCCAGCGAGCACAATAAGGGGTGTTGGCTGAACTTTCTACAACCGGGTACGGTCCGAATGTAAACCCGGAGTTTGCGAACACGGGGAGGCACATAACCCATTACCCGCTGTCCTCAATGAAGGCGAAGTTCCCGAAGATCTTTCTGAAGCACAACACTGCCGTTTCTTCGAGTGCGTCGGTAGAGCGCCTCTTCAGCGTCGCCGGAGATGCATTTTCAAGGAAGCAGGGAAACATGACTGATGAAAACTTGAAGAGGCAACTACTGCTTAAGCGCAACGAACACTAAAAACGAAAAATTAAACCATAAAACAAAAACAGTTGTGTATTTGGTCGTCAAAGTAACGTGAAATGTAACTCGTTACTTTTGAGGTAACTCATGCGTTCCTTTTGAGAGTCGGTATCGAGTAACGTATTTACTTTTCGAATGAGTAACGAGTAGCGGTATTTAGTTACTTTCCTGGGGTAACGTGTGCATGTCTGCTGGCAACCATCATATTAAGCACCAAGATGCATATGAAGCGTAGCTTATTTCGTGGCTCTAGTTTAGCCTAATCGCACACGCACAGAAAGAGAACGATCTGCTTGACCTCGCGCTCTTGGCGCTGCTTCAGTGGCTTCATCAGCCCGTAGCGTTAGCTGCGCTCCTAACTAACGCAAAGCAAAGAAAATATTCAAATCTTAGGGGTTTAGGAGCCAAACCAACAAAAATCACTTAACACGCCCCAACAACAACAAAAAAAAAAATCGGGTTTATTTTGACTAACGTCTTGACGTTTTGACTAACTTTTGACGTGCAACCGAAGTCTCAGATTGGCCTCCGCCAGATTGCGGGCACCTCGGCCGATAATTAAACCCGACAGATATGAATTCATTGGCCAGCGCGTTGGCTCGGAGAAACTCACATGAGAGAGAGAGAGAGAGAGAGAGAGAGAAGCGTTGAAAAGAAATTAAGTCTGGAACTATGAGAAACTGACACGTTTTAATATTTGGTGTTTTGTTTGGATTTCATTGCCACTTAAGAGCCACCCAGGTGGGTTTTGAAACAAAATATAGTCGAACCATTCTGACAAGCATAGTTTGATTGCGAAAAGATTTCTGGAAGTGATAAAAACATTCAAATGCTTTCGCATACCTGGCGGAATCCTAAATGGCGGAATTATTTTCATGGAGCCCATGCAGCTGTGATGCACCCGCAGCCTCGTGCTTGTTGTTCTGACATCTCTGGCTCGATCACAGCGGACATCCAGGCATCTGAGAACCTGACATCTGGCGCTTTTTCTGTCTTTCACGTGGCGTTCCAAGCGGCACACGACGGAAAACGTACACCAAGCTATTCTTGAACACGTGTCGTCATCTGTAATTTATATTAAGAAATTGCAATGTGCCGTAACTGAATGGGAAAAGTTTGAGGTCTAATGACATTCTTAACGTCTAACATATAAATATGAAAGTTTTGGAAAATGTACAATCGAAAGATGGTTCATAATTTAATGTCTCGTTATTTTGATTAGAGGACGTGATTCCGTTTTTATAGCACCATAAAATAATACAATTTTAAACTTTATTTTTTATTTTAAAATATACGTTACCTGTACAGTTCGTTTAGTACTTTCTTAATTCATTATATCTAACCGAACGCTCACGTAAAATATCCTAGTCAATGGTACGTTATAACTCGAGAAGTTTTTTAATATTAGAAGCTGTAGCCTATTAAAAGTTCATTAATTAACTAACAACTAAAAATATTCGCAATATCGAGACATTAAAGTATCGTTGAAAAACAGCTCTTTAATTTGATATTCACTTTATAATTGTAGGATACATAGAAAGAACGTTATAAACCGTCAAAAAGCACCAAAACGTCATGCACGGTGGGGTTGCACCTTAAAGTGAAACGGAGTATAACTGTAAAAGCTCTGAAGGTCGAGCGGGTAGCCTTCACTGCCTTGACTGGAGCATTCGCTGCACGAGCGCTTGTGCAGCCGCCGAGACTTCATCCAAAGCAAATAGCTCGCGCTTTTAGCATGCGTGGCCAACGGTAGACCAAGCTAAGGTGAGACGAAGTATAGTGACTCTATTAGGAGCTAGTCGGAAATCAGGGCAATACCTTTGAAAATATTACTCGTGCCCTGCGCCGGGAGTAAGTACCCTGCCGGGAGTGGCGGACGCTGTGCGAACAAAGCCTAGATCGGCGGCAAACAGCCCGTGGCCCGAGCCCATCCCGAGCGCCCGACCTTCATGCGCAGCTGCGAGCATGCAACCCGTTTGTTCCTAGAAAATGCTGCACCATCTTTGAGCAAAATACTGCAAATAATTAGCAAGGTGAGTCCCCCCTAAACACGGACTTTTTTTAACAATAAATATATTCTGCCAAAATAAAATAAATCTGGGTCGGTAACAGGACATTTTTCTCGCAAAATAAACGCTCGTAATCGACTCCATGCCATGATCTTTCTTCTTCGTTGCGTGCAATTACACGGGCGTTAACAGTAGTTATACTTTTTGTGTGTGGTTATTATGTTGCTCCGCAAAAGAAACCCAATTTTCCGACCTCGAACGCGCGAGAAAAAAAAAAAAAATATGCCAGCGAACGAAATGGCGGCAACAGAAACCCGGCAGCGTGCTGTACATAAGCCTACAACGCCATTTCCTGGAATGGTTTAAAAATGAAACCGTAATGATGGATTGGGATTTCTAGCGAATAAATAGGTGCAAGGTTTCATAGACGAGGAAGTCGAAGGGGCCGAGGTACAACGATTTTATTAAGGTTACAAAACGCAATGCAACTAAAAAGCAAGTTGCACCTGACATTGCTTTAATATTTCCGAAAGCCATTATATTAGTCAAGCTGAAGGTCGCCTCTTAAATTACAATTATAGTTTAGCTATACAAATCGATATAACGCGCCATAATTTAAATCTCTGTGCGTTCCGAAAATGTTTGTCGAAATTACTCCTTGATTACAGCGCCTTGAATGTAATCGGATAGTAAATCCGACGAAAGTAATATCTCATTTCCCAATTACAGTACGAAAAAAAAGAAGAGAAAGAGGGCCATATAAGTTTGTTCGCTGTTTTGCGCACGTGGTGCTTTCTTTGACATCTTGGATGAACTTGCGTTTTCATTTTTTTTTTTTAATACGAAGGCATTAACTGTCCCATAGAGCGAACCGACGTCATCAGTTTTTGAAGCAGCGCCAAACATCTTCCCCTGTCCCAACAGAGCGAAGCTAGAGCCACTAAATGAGCTGCGCTTAGAGTATCGGCACTCCGTTCTTCGACATTGTTGTGGGCGCCGCCATATTGGGGCTTGTGCAGGGCAGACGCAACTGCAGATCGTCATGATTCAAAAGTGCGACTTCCTCAGCATTCGATTCGGTGTTAGGAAGCTCATGTAATATTGCTTTTCTTTGTCGCGGACTGTTTAAACGTTTGTGGAGGACGGAAAAAAGCGTTTCCTGTGATTTCAGATAAAGCTTCAGATGACTGGCAACCATGATTTTAAGCCACAATATGGCCAAGTGTCGTTACTCTGAAGCGTAGCTTATTTAGTCGCACTAAGCGAAGCCTGTCGTCTGTAGCAGAAATCTGATGGATAGGCTCCCATTGGCTGGCGCGCGTCATAGTTTCAAGGAACGAGGTTCCCATTGGCTCTCGCGTGGCGTAGTTCCAAGGAACGCCACCAGAGAAGCCCTCTTGATGGCGGCGCAGCGCACGCACCGGCCCGTTCCTCGAACAAAGGTTCTGGAGCGGTTGGACTGTACGCGATACACGGGGTTTCCAATCAACTGCAAATTTTATGACGTGACTTTCAGCGCCTTTGTTTATATAAAGCACGTGAAATAAATCACAAAAAGCAGCGGTACCGCATTCTGCAATGTCTGGAACAACCAGGCAAACGTTACGTGCGGCCTAATAGCTAATGTACTGTGGGAAGGTGTTGTTTTTTTTTCGCATTGCGCATCACTTTAAAAGTCATAAGAAAACAGTCTACTGCGTGACATTTGTTTTCGGAAAATGCGTGTCGAATCGCGACGCTGCCTGCAAGCAGGATGATTTCATTTTTTATTGCCACTTTTGACTATTTTCAGTCCGGACTCCGAAGCTCCAAAGTTCTACGTTTGTGACATCAAACTAATGACAAAAGGTTGTGTACACGGGACGTTAAAATGTTTCATGAAAGTACATTTACATCTTCAGGAATTGGTGTCACGGTTGTCAAAATAATATTAAACATAATTTTGAAGGTGGACGTCCAAATGATCACTAATTTTACCTTCTCCTTTTACTCCCCTCTCCCGGTACCGTCTGAGTGGCGTGGATCTAAAGCAACTTCGGAGGCATTTTCTTAGGTATTACAGGCATGAAATGGCCTATCTTGTTGTGATATTTGTGATGCTTAAAGTCGAATGAGAAAAAATCGACTGTTTTTAATCATCTTCCAAACCGCTTCAGCTTCTCTTTAAAACCGCAGTCACACTGATAATAACTCATACAAAAGACAGTCAGCAGACAATGTCCGAGGCGTGCTTTTTTTTTTTTCTCGTATGACGGTACTCTCACACCGGCCTTATAAACTTTATGACAAACTGCTAGGCAATTGTGTAGTATACGAGAAGCGTTCTAACACCACAAACTTTAAGTACACGGCGCTCTTCGTCGGATAGTTTAACGCGTACCACGGGTACACTTGACAGTTGTTCCTAGAATGTAGCCGCTAATCGGGTTGATACACCTGGGCCCGTTTGCTCGAAGCTGGTTAACTCTAACCGCGGTTAAAAGTTAACCGCGTTTCCCTACCTAGGTACCTCCGAGTAGAGCACTATATAGCTCCTACGGAGCAGAGTAGCGCAATCCTTTGATCCGCGTGTTTTGCCGACAACATGGCCGACAGAGCAGCTCGGCGCGAGTCACGTGGTACTCAGGGTTCCAGGAGGCGGCCCGCCCTATGGGAGAATACATGAAGATCGACGCAACACGGCTGATTAAAAAATAAACGGCGAGTTCACACTTTTCAAAACTAGTCTGTCGTGAAGGTAGTAAAGCACTAAACACTTTATCAAAGTTTTAATAATATCGGATGCGTGTGCAAATTTTGAAAAGGCAATTTCCAAGGCAATGGCGTTTGAAGCAGACGATTCTTGCTCGCAGCGGAGATGGGCTTTTTGGGTTGGCTGGAGCGGGTCACGTGAACGCTGTGACGTCGCCGCGTCGTCTGCTGCATGATGCCGCTCATGCAATTTTTTAAAAAAAATTACGTCCTTATTTGGCACACAACTCAGCGCAAATTATTCTAAAATGTTCCTTTATTATTTCAAAAACTATTGTCGTTCCGTACATCTCCATAATATTGAAGAAACAACGATTTTCTCACGTTCCCCATGCATTTCTGACCGGAGTTGGAACCTCCGGGCGTTCGCCGCTAGTCGCCAAGAGATGGCGTTCAGGATTGCGCTACTCCAGAGCCCTTTATACTGAGAGAGTTTGGCCGATGGGCGGAGCTTGTTGCCCGCTGGAACCAGCGGACTTCGCGATAACACAAAATGGCGTTACTTCTTTGTCTTGTTTATTCCTGAGAAATCGCATAGAGTTCCTATGAGTCAGAGTCACAAAATGGCGGACGGATGTAGTCATCCCCCGGTTGTCAGACTACGCTGATGTGGTTGCCAGGCTGTCAAAATCTCCTTAAGAAGACCAAACTCTCTCAGTATAAACGGCTCTGCGCTACTCTGCTCCGAAGGAGCTATATAGTGCTCTACCTCCGAGTACCTAGCCGCGTTTGACAAACACTCGATGCACAATTTCTCCGTGTTTTATTATGATGCGGTAGCTCCCGCCACCTGCCGGTCGAAACAAACAAATAGCCTTTTAAGAAACGTTTTCACTAGTTTTGTCTTTATTAAGAAAAATAAAACCGACATCTTATCGTAGTGTTTTTTATGCATAATATATATATATATATATATATATATATATATATATATATATATATATACTTTAAAAAATCATAAATATTTTGATGCATCTATTATTTCGCCAAACACAGCATAAGTTTGCAGCGTTGATTTCGGATCTGGCAACAGTGGCAACGGTCTTTATAGATTTGTTGTTTTGTTGTCGTATCTTGCAACGCACGTTTCCCCGCGCTTTAGTTTTCAGCTGATTTTCGCTGCTTGTCTTCTCTGCCGTTTGCCCAACCGACCCTCCGACTCGCCCGCCGACTGACTGACAACTGATTTGCGGACGGGTTGGCGAAGATAAGGGACGCAATGTCGACTGTGACGCGACGCCGACGTCGAAGAGAGCCCGTGTTCGCCCAGTACGCTGTTGTGATGATGGGACGGCAGCGTGTGTTCCGTGACCGCTTGAACCCTTTGGAGGGGTTCGACGAGGACGAACTGCAGGAGCGCTTTCGATTCGGTCGCGCGGGCATTGTGTTCCTCGCCGACACATTGCTCCCGGACTTGGAGCGGCCGACGCCTCGCAGCCGCGCCCTCTCTGCAGAGCAGCAGGGGGGCTATGTTCGACAAATGTTTCGTTTCTTCTAAAAGAAACGGAAGTGACGGAACTGACGATATCGCGTCTGATTGGTTAGAGGCTCAAATGTTGAAAGAGGAAACTTTCGTCATTTGAGCCTCTAACCAATCAGACGCGATGTCGTCACTTCCGTTTCTTTTTAGGAGAAACGAAACATTTGTGGAACATAGCCCCCCAGGTCATTGTCGCCCTGTGGTTCTACGCCACGGAGAACTTCCTCATCACCGCAGGGGACTACATCCCTGTGCACGTCTCCACTGCTTCGCGGACTGTGATGAGGGTGACTCTGGCCTTGTCACGTCGTGCCCGAGACTTGATAGGGTAAGTGGTTTGGAGCATCTCCTGGCGCGCCCCATACTAGGCGCATGTGCATGCCAGCAGCGCCTCGTCTATAGAGGAGGCGCTGATGCCAGTTTTCCGAGAAGGAAGCCTGGGCCTAGATTGCTCGATGAGCAATCACCATTATTTCAGAAACCCTTTGTATAGAAATTTTGGTGTGTGAATACCTGAGTTCGTTGAAGGTGGTCTTCTCAGCACACCTATTCCGCAATTTATTTACGGCGCACCACCTGTGCAATGACCCTTCAGTTTTTGTTTCTTAAGCTCTAGACTTGCTAGCATGAATATCTGCCAGCGTATTGATCCCCCCGTATACTGGTACCTCCCTAAAGGAACATTAATAGTGTTGCTTCAGCACTCGATATTTGTTTTCTGGTTATGAGCGTGACATGCAGACCAGTGAACTGAGCAGTAAAATTACACGAACCAACTGGAGTGTACAAAATGACTCCCTTAGTACCTATTATTGGTGCAGGTGCAAATGCAACTAAACTACAAATAAAGTAGGAGTGCAGATATTTATAAACAGCCTGGTTTCTACACTCCCAACTATGCACTTGGCGCTACTGAGCTAGTCTTGCGGCTACTGAGTACTGTCATTGTGCGGACAAGGTTTTTATTGCTCGCTATTGATGAAGATGAATGATAGGTGTGTTATTTCTAAGCATGTGATCACAACAACAATACCATGGCTGTTAATGTCATAGTGCTACAGACTGACTCAAATTCATTTACAATGCAGGTGGCTAGGTGAAGCTGAGGGTCATGCCTTGCAACAGGCCTTCTTTGAGGTCGGTGGGTTTCCTTCGGTCGCGGGTGCTGTTGATGCCTGGAAGCACCCACGACTCTAGGATATTCACCGAGGGCTCGGTGTCAGGCAAGCGGGCCGATGGCGTTTACGATGGTCTACTGCTTGGAGATAGTGGCTACACCCGGCAAGCCATGGCTGATGACGCCGTTCTCTCCGTCATCAGCAGCGGAGGTCGCCTACAATGTCTCGCATAGCACAACGAGGAGCATCATGGAACGGTAAAGCCAGGCTATGTGTCCTTGTTCGACGCCTCAGGGTTTCGACACATTGAGGCACCTAAACTTTTTCATATGGTTGTGCCTGCGCTTTACATTTGTTGCCATTTTTATGTTCTTGCATAGTAGGCTACGGCTGTTCAGAAGCAAGGAAAGGAAGGCGTATCTCTACTCCACCTTATTTATACTACTGGCTATAACCTAATGCCATAGCCTGTAATGTTTATTCTAAGGTTAGCCAGCTTTGCGGGAATGAAGTAAGTCAATTCACAAAATTCAACCATTTATCAGCTAACTCTATATGTCACATTAATTATTATATTTCATTCACTCTTTTCTGTTTGAACTCCAGAATAGAAGTTAGAACTTCTCTGAAACATATCCTTCCTGTCGGTGCTGTATGACTGGGTTTATTAACCTACAAGTTTTTACTAGAAGTTCATACTTTTCAAACAATAGCAGTTGTTAGAAATGCCTAAATGTAAAGCAATTCTTAGAAAAAAAAAAGCAATGCTTGCGATGTGAAAAAAAAAAAAAAATACACATTGGCTTAGGCAGGTCTTGTTTTTGGACAGTGTGAGTACAGACATATTCAAACATATCCTCTTAAATACTGCTTATCTCAAGCTGCATTTTCCTTGCAGGTTTTTGCGAAGAACATTTTCATTATATCAGTGATGGGATTGCTGCGCCATTTGCCCCAAAGTGATTACCCTGCTACGTTCTGCTATATTTAACCAAAATGTGAGGAATTGGCTCCAACATAGTGCCAAAACTTAATGTCACTTTAATAGTACTGAAAATATAATAGCTCGGGCCTCGCTGCCCGGCCGGACCGTTATGTTATGCTTACGCAAGTTTTTAGGTTTTCAAAACTTTTGATTATCGTCTCAAATACCATACTATTCGATCACATTTTGTATGAATGACAGACAGTATCTGGAAGTTTCGTAATAATTTTCATGTTAGTTGTCTGTTCATTCTGGAGGGTTAGCTAGTGTCTTTGAGTGCGCTTTTCACCGCACACTGGTATACTCCGGAGAAGCAAACACCATGGAGTAGGCATCGTGATTTTGCATGTCTTGCTTCGCCGCAGCGCACCCTGTGTTAAGGGGAGAGCACTCCTCCAAAGCGAGACGCAGAATTGCAACACAATTCCTGAATACAACTTCGGCTCGTAAATATAAATTGAGAGATCCTGGTGGTACCTCTTTCGAAATCGAGATTTAGTAAGGGTGCTTTGGTATTGCAAGAACAATTATATGTGCTCTTATGTATGTTTATTTATTTATGCCAACTCACTTGTTTAGCTATCAATTTTTTATAGATGTGAGTAGATTAGAACTAAATTGACAGGAGCAGTGGATGGAATCTCAGGAAGAATCTGAATGAGTTCGAGGGGTTTGTTTTTAAGTTTCGTTCACGTGCCGTTTTTGCTATGAAGTTCTACAGATAAAATGCAATTTATTTTGGTTACCAAATGACAAGTGCTTTGCTTTTTATCTGAATTATAAATTGCAGTTTTATTACAACCTCTAGAACTTGAAGGAAACATCAGTTTATGTGATCAATGTTATTGTACTATTTCAGTGGCATTCAGTACCTAAAATAACCATTCAAAGCAGTTTGTGTTGTCCATCTACATTCACCTTCTTGTCACCTTGTCATGGTGCTTCTCCATGCAACTAAATACTATAGTTTTGTGTTTGAGGGACTCCTGCTGTGCAGTTGATGCTAAAAAAGGTTTGAATGTATGTGAGAAGGCAATGTAGACATTGACTTTCAGGCCGAAAAATTAAGCTTGAGACAATGTTTGCATTGGTATGAATAAAAATTAATGTGTGCTTATGCTACAGAAGTTCTTTTTGTTGTTCCAAAATTGACTTTTCACTGCTCCAAGAGCTGCGCCAAAATGACTCGGACCAATCACATCACTGGTATCTTTAACAAAATCTGCATATCATTACTATGTTAAAATATTCCAACAAAACTATGAAATATTAGGCATAATACCATGTTTTCAATGGGCTGGAGCGATGATAGACATCACATGCCGACCTCATTAGATGTTCTTGTTAAACCACTTCAAAAGGATTAGCAGATCTTGCTCTATTTATCCACTGTGCAGGACGATAGGCCAACTCAAGCGTAGGTTCCACTGCCTCCATGCTGAGTTGAGGATGCAGCAGAGAGATGCTGTGACATCAGTGTTGCCTGCTGTGTCCTGCACAACCTGGCCAAGACATACCCCTGCAGCATGCCAAGGACTGTCCCCCCAGAAGAGGTTCCCGTCGAGCCCGTGGCAGGGGGTCGTGATGAAAGCAATGAGGCTCGGTACGCCATCATCAGCCAGTTCATCGGTTGAGCGTAAGTATACCAATATATTGCACATGCTGCTTCGCATGGTCTTGAGTACCAGTGCATTGTGCTGGCAAGGTACCCCCAATGATGTAAAGTCGTCAAACATTACCTTTTACAACTTATCCTCTGTGATACAGTGTTGATATATAAAATTTTTAATACGCTGTACATGCTTTAGTTATATTTCATCTCACCCGACGAAGGACTAGGGCCCATAGCAAATATACCACATGGTTTCAAACAGGCTCGTGATTGGACCCGGCGGCCCGTAGCATTGGGCTTTAGTCCATCGTAGGACGAGACGGAGTATAGCAGATCTGAATCCAGAAATCTATTGACAGTTCCAAGTAAAATGAATTTTATTTCTCAGCTGCTGTGTTGGCTTTGTCATATGTAAACAAATACATTCAAATTGAAAATTAAAAACAGCATAATATGTCAATGTTTACTCTTCTCCTAATTGTTTTTTTAACATTTGATTTGCAATTCTGCACGCTGTGTTTCCAGTCCAATTAAAGGTTTTTTAATGTTTTTTGGTCCTCTAGTAATTTTTTGACTGACGGTAGAACTCCTCTGCAGCTGTTGCTGCTGCGATCGTTGCCGTGGCAGCTTGCACAACCCTTTGTGTGCACTCCTTCTCCAGCAGGAGATTCGCTCCCTCCAGCTGCTGCTGCCTCTCCGTCTCCTGCAGGAACCGCTGTGAAGCCTCCCGGCACCAACGTCAGCTGTACGGCACATTCGTTGAAGCCAGCTGCACCGCCTCCTGTGGCAGACTCTCGTGCAGCACTTCCGCTCCCAGAGGGACCGGGCTGTGGATCTATTCCCCTGGGGCTGCGACAAATGCATGTGTAAAAAGTGGTCAGGTTTTGTTCTTGTCAGTACGAGCAAAGAGAACACACTGTGCATAGTTTGTAACCCTGATAAAGATGCCGATGCTGTGCCAAAATTCATTCATACGTGTTGGTGCGGAGGACAAAGTTTGCCAGCTAAGTTAGTTTATATACTGACGTGCAGGCTTGAGGTCGGAGCACAGTGTTGTTACTCCTTGCACAATTGCCCAATACATGGTGTGGGAAAATGCGCATTTGGTTGTGAAGAGCATTTGCATGCATGTGTTCATACACTTTCACTGCTAAAGGTTTGAATGCAGCTGTGTAGCTATATGATTAACAGTTCATAAAATTAGTGGTCACATTTCCAGTCAAATCTCGTTGCACTGTGCACATTGATAGGACAACTTCAAACATTAGAGCATATAGTTTCACTGGCATTGATTTTACTCGCACAGGTTACCATCATGGGAGTCGTTAACTTCACAACGGGAATGAAGGTAGTGTTTGAGCCAATTTTCCTAACTTGGTAAAACTAGCAACAGGATGGTTGTACTGTGTGATCTTTTAATTTACATATTGAAAACCTGTTACAGTTAGCATAAAAAAAAGCCATTGCCACTTTGTTGCATTTAATTTTTATTAGATTATGGTAAACAGCTTTACCTCCTGATTTTTCATTGCATGCCGTCCTATTTCATAAATTTGTAGCTTCGGTAAAACTCTTTCAGCCTTGTTGAAAATAATGAGAAATGTGGTAGCGCTCTGTCTTATCAAATCTTGGGAGTGTACTCTGGAAGACGGTTTCGTGACTTATTCTTCGACCCGCCTTTGAGCTTTTGTGGTTGAAATAAAACTGAAGCCAGATTCCCGAAACTTTCTTACGACAAAAGAGCTTGTAAATTTATCTTTCGACAAAGTTACAAACTTTTGAGTATTCCCGAAGCAAAATGTTCGCAAGTTTTGCACAAGTTACGGATTTCGTCGAAACGTGCGCAAAACTTGGAAACATTTTTCTTCGGGAATACTCAAAAGTTTGTAACTTTGTCGTAAGATAAATTTACTCACTTTTTTTTGCTGTAAGAATGTTTCGGGAATCTGGCCTCTGGTCTTTATATAAAAGTACTCGGCATTAATGCTATTCAAATGGCAACATGCCCATCTTGTTATCAACATTTGTCCTCATCTTTTAAAGCCTCGCCTGGAGCGACAGTTCTGCTTTACTATGACCGGTTCCTTAGCACCATTTACTCGTCACACAATCGGGTCTAGAAACCAGTCACCTACTCTTCCGTGTCACCTATCGTGGCAACCAAACCCGCACAGGTTGGGAGAGTCCTCGCCGATCGTCTCGAAGACGGCTTCGACGAGGGGCGTCAAGACATGGGGGTTTGGCCCAGCACCTATGAATTAAGGCATAGTAATTTCGTCTCGTCTACTACTTACTCGAGTCATGAGCAAAAACAAAGGAGGTGGGGGTTCACTGTTCAACCAAGTATGTAAATGAAACTTTCATGGGAAAATCAAAATAAACAAATACTGCATGAGGCATTCTTTTAAACATTCAGTAACTGCGACATAACATTGCTGAAATTGCGGACTATGTAATCATGCAATTTTTACTTTCTTACAGTTTGGCCTGTCGGCCTCGGTTGGCCTGGACCATTGTGCTCTCTAAAAATGTGTGTCAATATTGTGTCCCAAGTTTTGGGTCTTCCACTAGAACTGTTTTAAGAGTTCCAGACAGCCTGTGCAGAACTTGTACATAAACTGCAATAAATGGTCTTCTGATGCTGTAACACTGCTTTTACTGCTGTTCTTAGAAGATGACAAGTCGACTCCCAGCAGAGGGCAAAGGTGCACGAATATACAAATGTCGACATACACGTTTCTAGGTTTGATTGTACATATATTATCACTAAAGCAATGCAATATTTTTATTAACTTAAGAACACAATGAACTTACCTGTGCGCTGTTCGTGCTTCTTGTATAAGCTGTACAGCCGCCGTCTGGTCTTCTTTAAAACGTTCCTCCAACACTGCTGTAATTGGTCTGGGCTGCGCAAACAGCCCATGCCTGTCTTACTGTTTGGGTCGTGATCGTTGCACGGAACTTCCCCATAATATGATATTTTCGCTTCCCCACGACCCGGATTAGTTGTAATTGTTCATCCAATGTCCAATTCCTCTGCCGTTTCATGCTGATGCTTGATGTCGCCTGACTCATTTTCGATTTCAGATTGGTTGTGATCGTCTGCTACGTAATTGTCGCTCTCTTTATAATCCTAACAAGACATCTAGTTATCCCAAAACAAAATAAATTGACGAAATACATGCGCAAGAGAAAACATGGACACTTCTTTCATGATAGAAGCTTTGTTTATTTCCCAGTTGTACTAGTTCGGAGACGACAGTACCGAAGTTCGATCGAATGCCGTGCCGGCATCCGTGCCGGCAGTTTCTATTGCGATAACAGATAGTTGCTTCCGAGGAAAGTTTTTAGTCTACATCTTGCCTTCGTTGAACCGTCCCCCGCTGCAAGGGGGTCGTCGGTGTTGTGGACGCTCTGCAAATACAATACACGGCGAACTGTACTATAAACCAGACTCCGCGATTAGAGGCAGTTTTTCGGAGAGATTTGTTTCACTACCATGCGATTGCGGCTCAAGGTAGGTTTTAAAAGTGAAAAAAAGAAAGCTGGGGGCCTATGTTCGACAAATGTTTCGTTTCTCCTAAAAAGAAACGGAAGTGACGGAAGTGACGATATTGCGTCTGATTGGTTAGAGGCTCAAATGACGGAAGTTTCCTCTTTCGTCGATTGAGCCTCGAGCCAATCAGACGCGATATCGTTCCTTCCGTCACTTCTGTTTCTTTTTAGGAGAAACGAAACATTTGTCGAACATAGCCCCACTGGACGTTGATTACAACGCAAGATCTGCTGACATGTTATTTTGATAGCGGTACGATCTCATAACTTTCTCGTGAAACATCGCGGCACTCACCTAGGTAATATATTTTGAAGGTCCCGCTGACTGTAGCATTCGTTGAAACAAGTCCACTTCAGAGGGCGATGCGTGAACTCGAACTTGACGTGACCAGTCAAGCGTAGCCCTGCTCCCACAGCACTCTCGCCGTCTGGCGGTGGGCGAGCTGCCGTCGACTCCGACTGTATAGACTCGGTGTTGAAATGTCCCTTTCGTGGCACGAGGATGAGGCATCTTCGTAAAAATAAATGTTCCCAAGCGTGACGAGCAGCCGTAGCAGCCATATTGTCTGACGCTAGGTACTATTTGACTCCGGCGTCCCTACTCTGCAGGTCACGTGACCTAAAATTCCCCCTCGTAGGGAAATCCGGTTAACCGCGGTTTGTTAACCAGCTTCGAGCAAACGGGCCCTGGCGATCTTCCAGAGCCTTCCATATTCTTGAGCTTCTCTCCCTCAGTGGATGAGCTCCTCCTCGCCAACCCCTCTGGTCCCATGACCTCCCCGATAACCAGTCATCGCCGAGCACCTCACTCCTCCTCTCAACCGTCAACCAATCAGCGTCGAGCCTCGCCGCCATGCATTTATCGAGGCTTCAAGAAAATTCCGAACACATTTAGCCAAAGAACGTTTCGCATTAAAAACTGCTCGCAGACATGTTCGAAGCACACACATGTGTATAAAGGAAACGTGGTTCGAATATGCTTCGGGAGTGTCCGAAGATGATTGTCTCAACGTCTGCGTCAAACGCCGTTTCTTTCGTCTGATGTATGAACAGTGTGACGCCTGTTTAAAAAAAAAACCAGGACAACCGGCGTCAGAAAAAAAAAATCATTTACCTTAGCTTACCTCACGCTAGCTTGATAAAACTGGTCTACTAAGGTCGATCAAGCGCCATTTTATCGGAACACGTTTGAGAGAACGGTCACGTTTAATCGAAGCTTGGCTTAGAGGAAACGTAGCCTCGGTTTAAAGTGTATACTCCAGCGTTTTTTTTTCAGAGCCCCCGATTTGCCTGAAACTTCTCTAAACAACCTAACAAACAACGCTGAAATCGTAAACCGTAATATTTGGGACAAAATATTTTTTGGTCGAAATTATTGAATTTACAATTTTAACCCTCATCGCGTTTTTCAAAGTGAAATTCTCTACTGGCAACAATGACAAAACGTGACGTCAGCGAAAGACAGGGGTTCACTTGGACTGTGTAGACCTTGTTTCTCACTGATTACGAGCAGTTTCATAGTGTCAAATGAATACTTTGGAAGCTCGGTCTGCCACCCGCGCAGAAACACGACACCAATGCTCGGCATAATCCATTTTAAGACTTGCCCGTTCGACCTACAAGCCTGCCTTCCCCTGACATGACGGCAGTGAAAAAAGCGGGTATATTTGAATGTTGGTTTTGTCATCATTTTCAGTTGCCGATTTCGGAATATTTATTCTGAATTTCGCAATACTAAGTAGAATATCAAAAAGGACAAAGGCCGGTGATTCCAAAAATATAGTTAGTTGGGGTAGCCAAAACAAAACGCGGGAGTACCCTTTCAAACTTACTCCGTTTATCGAAAAGGGTACGCTGTTCAGCGAATCCGGTCGGTCGGCGCCAGCAAATCTCGAACTGGCTAGCGCGTAATTTAGTGAGGCGTCTTTACCCAAACATTGCCCCCCACCTCTTCCCACCTCTTCCCCCCCCCCCTCCCCCCCCCCCCTCCCCCGACTCCGTAAACCAGGCGAGACTCAAAAATTTGGTCACCCAATCTCCCAAGCAATCGGCTCGCTGACTAGCTCGGTTTCGCAGACGGCCTTTGCAGAAGGCCGACCGAGCCTACGTTGGAACGAGCCGTCAAGTTCGGTGAATTTTGTTTTTATAAAAACGAATTCGCTAATAGGAGGCTCGATGACATTTTTTCTAAACTGGATTTCACTATTAGGGTTTCGATAAACGGGGGTTTCTAAACCAGAATTCGCTAAAATGTTCTTCGGTAAATTGGATGCATCTGTAGTAAAACCTCTTCATTGTGATCAAGACGACTCTCCTTCGCCTGTCTCTATTCGGCATCGGTAGTCGGGTGTGTAAACGCACTGCAGCTCGGAGTACGTACAGTGAAAGCTCGAGCTCGCAGAGCCCAGGAATTCAGAATTTAATCACCGCTTTTGCCTATTTTCATCTAGATGAACATCGCACCGGCGTGCGGTCGTGTATCACCACTGCGTGATACACGTATAAGACCCCAGGCCGGCGGCGGTACTGCACTAACATTTTTTTTTTTTTATCTACAGTGTTAAATAATGCAGCCGCGGTCGTTTAGAAATCACGCTGTTTGTGCATATAATGATCAATTGTATTAAATATTCAACATCGCCAAGTGGTTCGAAAAGAGGGCAAATTCACCGCGAGGAAGAAATGAAAAAATGCGTAATTGTACACCAAACAAAAAACAGCGTTTTTTTTTTTTTTAACAGTCGTTCGCAATTGGTAATGGTGTTGTTTCAAAAAAGAAAAAACAATTTTTCGATACTCAGTCGGCCAGAGCGGGAGAGAAAATTCATGGACGATATGACTGAAATACAAATTGGGACACGTTCTAAATACCTCGAGGATGCCTGGAAGTTGAACTCGAAATAATAAGCAAGGATTAAAAAAAAAAAAAAAAACGTAGAGATTATATAGAACAAAAGTTCATGAGACAGTGGAGGACTGTGTGTGTTAAAAAAACAGTAAATAGCAGGCTGCATGATACAATGGTGTACTATTTGAAAATTATAAATAAAAAAACGTCTTGCAGAAAGTTTCGTCTTCGATTGCATTTAGCGGTTATAGCAATTTAAATGTGATGTATCATGCATGATCTAAACCGCTATGCGCTCCAAATACATGCACCGAGATTACGTTTTGTTTACCATGGTTTAAATGTAATCGGATGATATCTCCTGAAGCAAACTTTAACTAATATATTACTTTTCTAAAAAATAAGCTCCAAGTACATTTTTTGCTACTTCCGAAGCTGGTGCTTGTCTTTATATTTGAAATGCGCTTACGAGCTTTTCTTTTAAAGAGCGCAGTTTTTAGGCGCCCGTTTCCGGCTTCAGCGGCGTCGCCGTCGCCGTCGGCGTAACCGCGCGTTGCATTATGGGACGTTTCCCATAATAACGTCACATGTGACGTTACGTGTGACGTCACGAGTGACGTCACGAGGATCACGAGTGACGACGAGGGTCACGAGGGAGGAGGAGGAGGAGGAGATTTTTTCCGCTAAATTTAGCGGAAGTTCCCCGCTAGATTTAGCGGAAAACATTCTCCGCTAGATTTAGCGGAAAAAATTTCCCGCTAAATTAAGCAAGAAAACATTAACCGCTAAATATAGCATAAAATTTCCCCGCTAAAGTTAGCGGAAATACTTCCCCGCTAAGTTTTGCGGACAAATTTCGCTGCCCTCCCGTCCTCCTCCTCAAAAGCTGCGCTCTAATTCGGCATTACAGGGAGCTGTAAACGTCTTTCATTTTTCTACTAAGCTCGCCATCTTTTACCACAGTCTGCGGTAATTTCCGAGTTGCCATGGCATTGCCGTGGCAACGCGATTGAGGCGTCGCCAAAAAATGTCCCCTTAATCTCTCAGTCAACGAGACGATCCTTTTCCTTGGTCTTTTCTTCAACTTATGGCGAATTCAGGGGGTCATTTCCTGGCAAAATAGTTTACCATATCTTCGGCAAGGGTGTTCGTGTGGTCAAAAGCTGGCGAGTGCAAGCTGTTCGGGTAAAGCTTTTCAGGCACGAGCCGGAAATTTTCCGGCACAATTTTTGACCGAGCTTCAAGAGGTCGGGCAGCTTGTCTGCCAGGCTGAATCCGGTATCATCAGATCCGAATCGAGAAAGGGAATTAAACGTAACAATGCTCGCCGAAAGCGGCAAATAGCGCGTTCGGGTCACAAACGAAACCATTGAGACAGACAAACGCCCTTTTGTGCTCCGAGACAAGAAGAAAACAAAAACGAATATAAAGATAATTAGTGTTTTAAAGGCAGCGAAAACAATTTAAAGAATTAATCCTGTTTTGGATATGGACTGCATCACAATCCATGCATTATTATTATTTTTTTATTTTTTTTTACAGCGGTGTACTAACACGTTAATTATTACGCAGCAGTAAAAAAAAAATATGTAGGAAGTGATGCAGCTCGACAATTGAACACGCTTACAATACAATTTCAAGGGGGTGGACGCAATGAAAAGACTGAGGATTAAAAAAATTTAATCAAATAAACAGAATATAAGGGACAACGAGGCGTCTCCTAGGGATCTTAATAAGATGGCAACAGTTCCTCGGAAATCCAAGCAAAATATATTGAAATTTGACGCGTGTGCGGTCAACACCACACTGATTTATTAATCTGCCCTTCAACTTATTTTCTAATTTAAGATCATGTAAGCTGTGCGGACTATGGTAACGTTAATATTTCGAAACCCACATGAAGCCGCTTGTGTTTACACACGTCTCAGAGAGTCGGAATTTATCGTGTTAATGCATACATCGTGCTCATTGTACCATAGATTAATCGAGGAAAATGTTAACGAAACTCACGCATGACCCAAGCAAAAAAAAAAAAAAAAAAAAAAAACGTTGGTTGCCGGCGTTTTGTTTTCGGGTGGAGAGGGTCACATGGTGCGCCGCTGGCGCGTCTTTGGTCGCCGGTGCCACCCCCAAGGGCGCGCCGACGGTAGACCACCCGAATTCGCCATAAGTTCCCCATCTTTTACCACAGTATCGGGTAATTTTCGTCGCAAGGGAGAATCTCAATTAACGAACGTCGCCATAAAAAGAAGGGGCAATCAACCGCGTTTCCATGGTATTGCCGTGGCGACGGGATTGTTTTCCACGTATTTACATGATGGCGTTCACTATACCTGTTTTCACCTTAAGAACCGAAGTAAAACAAGTCCGGCTCCTCGCGGTACATTACTAATTTCCCCCTTTATGTGGATAATGAAGACATATGTAGGTGAATTTTAGATTAGATATATGTTATCTTATCAAGACGTACACGTTCCAAACGTCAAAGGCATCGCTTTTTCCTCCGACAACCGAATCTCGTGAGAACTATTTCGCGCCGCGTAGGAACAATGCGCAAAACGTACTTTTTTCTTAAGGTGAAAACAGGTATAGTTGGTGTCTAATATGTGATATTGGAGCCCAACACTTGCCTGTCTTGTAGAAAGTCGGTATGCAGCGGACGCTTTCGACACCGCGCCGGGAGCGTCTGACTAGAGCGAGTCGTCATAGCACGGCTTTGGAAAGCGAGCAAGCAAGTGTGTCAGGCGTCGTATGCACGAACGCTGAGAATGGCACCGCGCGTTGAGAAAGCCGTGCAAGCCCTGCTTCCAGCAGGTGTTCATTTTCCTCCGCCGTGATGAGAATGAGCATTTGCACCGAAACGTTTTTGGTACGCCGATCGTATCGAAAGCCCGCCGCGACAGACTGACAAAGCAGACCGCTTGCAAGGAGCAGACGACCCAGCGGTGATCGGACGATGGGGGCTGCGTGTCCTTGGCGTCGGTGCGCTAGGCAGTTTGGGACTCAGTTTTTTACAGCGGAGCTGTTAAGGGCTAGTTTCCCCAGGATCGTGTCCCCCGCAAAAAAAAAAAAAAAAAAAAATGAAGTCATTGATCTTTGGACACCTACCGCCATTTATGAGCGACGGCGGCGAGCTACGAATCTGGTTGCAGCCGTCGCTCATAGATGGCGGCAGCCTTTTTACCCTGGCTTGCCGACTTCCGGCCGGCCATTACTTTCCATTGTACAGCTCCGCTGGTCTTCCTTCTTCACCAGAGTGGAAAGGCTGAAATATGTTTTTTTCGGCATCACTGAGCATGACGTCATGCCGAGTCCTGTGGTATTTAAACGTACTTGGATGTCCCTGGGCAGCAGTGAGGCGCCGTGCTTGTAATATATCGATCTCACCACAGACGGACTGGATACGCGCTATCGCTTCTTCTCTTACGGCCTTTTCTGTCACAGAAAAAAGCTCGAGCACCATTCAACGTGGGGGCGCTGCAAGCTAACTATAGGCTCTGACTATAGGTTACTTCAAAGCGCATGCTCAGAGCGAGCTGCCCAAGTGTTCAGTAGCAAGGGCCTCAGTTATTGTCCTGCTCAACGGTATCCTCAGCAATGGTCTACTGTTGTGTTTATTTATTTATTTATTTATTTACCTCTAAAGGCCCACTGGGGGCGTTACATAGAGGGGGTGCATGAAATGGCATCATAGTTGTACACCGTTGCAATTGTATGAAAATGTAAAAGAAAACATGACCATGCTAGCAGAACTCAATAACGCGTAACATGGTGCATGGTCACGCACACTGGCATGTAATAATTTATAAATCATTAAAAAGTAATACAGGAGAAGTTTACAAGTGCTACTAAAAAGAGGGTACATAGAAAACCTTATAGAAAAGACTTACTCAGCGATGGTGAAATTAACAAATGGAAATATAAACGTACCAAACGTAGACGTGCAACTTAGAAAAGAGAAACAAAATAGATGTCATGATAAATAGCCACGTAACAATGAGACAAACGTGTCATGGTTTGTTGTCTGTGCGATTTCGCTTGCCAACCCATTCCAGTCGTCCATGGCTTGCAGAAGCGGGGAAAATTTATACAAGTTAGTTTTTGCGAAGGGAATATGAACTATGTTGGGGTGTTCATGGCGAGGAAAGATACGGAGGGGTGGGATGACGTTATTTTCGCGAAATTCAGTTGAAGAGTGAAAGAGCTTATGGAAATACGATAGCCTAGCAAGATATCTTCTCTGTTGAAGTGTTTGTAGGCCAATTGAGGCTTTAAGTTGTGTGACGCTCACAGGTGCGTATTGTTTGAGTATGAATCGAGTTGCTCTGTTTTGAAGAGATTCTAGCCGGGTTCCAAATTATAGATGCGTACTCCAACTTTGGCCTAATCAGAGCAGTGTATGCTAGTAGTTTTGTTTCTTTTGTTGCCGAGTACAAATGCCTTCTCAAAAATCTTAAAGATTGATTTGCTCTTTTAAGAATGTAGTCTATATGATTATTCCACAAAAGATTAGGACTTAGATGAATACCCAGATATTTGAATGACGTTACTTTATCTAATTTTGAATCTATGATGGTGTAGTCATGATGTACAATGGAAGAACGGTTTGTAAATGTCATCGTTTTTGTTTTTTCTATATTTATTTGCATTTGCCATGTCTCACACCATAGCATTATGCTAGTCAAGTCTTTTTGAAGGGCAATGCAATCTGATTGATTCGATATTTGACGGTATACCACACAGTCGTCTGCAAACAGTCGAATTTTTGATGAAACATTGTTAGGGAGGTCATTTATACAAACTAAAAACAAAAGTGGCCCAAGAACGAATCCCTGTGGCACTCCAGATTGAACACTTACGGGGGGTGAACTTATGCCATTTGCCATTACGGTTTGCTTTCGGTTGCTGAGGTATTTCGAACCCACGTAATTACCTTTGCGTTAATTTTAAGACATTGCAATTTTCTAATGAGACGACTGTGTGGTACGTCATCTAAGGCTTTTGCGAAATCTATGAAAACTGCGTCGGTTTGCGAGGATGCATGGATGTTGGTGTGCAGGTCAGTTATCAGTTCGAATAGCTGAGTTTCGCAAGAGAGACCGCGTTGAAATCCATGCTGGTTAGGAGAAAGTATATTGTAAGTGGCGAGGTGCTTCATCACGGATGAATAGATTATATGTTCTAGAAGTTTACATGGAACAGATGTTAAGGATATAGGTCTATAGTTTGTTGCACAGTTACGGTTTCCGGATTTGAAAATTGGGACTACATTTGCTAATTTCCAGTCGGTCGGCACACAACCGGTGTCAAGTGACTGCTGGAAAAGGCTGGCAAGCACAACGCCTGACACACTTTTAGTCAGTTTTAGTAGCTTAGAGCATACCCCATCAGGCCCTGGGCTTGATTTTGTGGGTAGTCGATCAATAGCACTCATCACACCATCAATGTTTACACTAAAATCATTCATTTCAATATTTGATTCTGTGCAGGATAACTCAGGTAGAGGAAGTTCATTTGTGAACACTTCACCAAAAAAGTTGTTAAGTTTTGAGGCTGATTCCAAGGTGGAGAGTGCCACGTCACCTTCCTGGAGCAGAGGAAATTTATTTATTTCTTTGGGGTTTAATACACGCCAGAACTTTTTGGGGTTTGTTCTTAGTATGCCAGGCAAGTCAAGGTTAAAAAAAGTATCTTTTGCCTTTCGTATCTCGTTCTTGCATAGACGTGCGCACTCTTCGTACAATTGCCAGGCATGCTCCGTGCCTGAAAATTTGGCATTTCTGAACAGTCTTTTCTCTTTTGAGATCACCCGTTTTACACTTCGCGAAAACCAGGGACAGTTCTCACTTTGGGTGATAACCAACTTTGGGATAAAGTTTTCACGTATCAGTATTAGTTCATTTTTTATAAATGTCCAATTGTCTTCAACTGAGCATGCGTGGCACCTGCTTAAATATTGCGCCAAAAAATTCAACAAAGAGTCCTCGATGGCACCGCTATTTGCCTTAGAATAATCATAAATGACCTTTCTCATATCGACTCTCGTAGTTCTCACAGCATTATAGCTGAAGTAAACAAGTCTATGGTCGCTAATTTCATCAATAACACGCACAGACATGTTTTCGGGGTGGGAGGTACAAAGAAGGTCCAGTACGGCATCACCTCGCGTAGGCTGATTGACGACTTGTTTAATTGAAAAAAGAATTTAACAGATTAACAAAGCTTGAAGACTCTTCTTTTCGTGAACAGGTGGTACACAGATTTAGGTTAGCCCAATCAATTCCTGGGTAATTAAAATCACCAGCCAAAATAATCACTGAACGTGGATACTTCGATTGAATATGTTCGAAGATATTGGTTAATTCATTCACAAATTCACCGGTTGAATCAGGCGGGCGATAACAGACACCGACTATAACATTTTGAAAAGAAACACCAGAAATAGACACCCAAAGGGTTTCAAGAGGTGAGTCAACGGGCAGTACAGTGCAGGTTATGTCCCTAAGGACCGCAATAATAACACCACCGCCCCGTTTGGTCGCTCGGTCTTTACGAAATATATTAAAATTTTTGTTTAGCAGTAATTCAGAGTTTGGAGTCGTATCGGAAAGCCATGTTTCGGTCCCAATGATTACTTCGGGTGAACAAGAAACGATGGTGCCCGCTAGCTCATCCTGCTTTTATAAAAGGCTTCTGAAATTCGCCAAAAGAAAAGAAAGAGGGCGCCCTTGTCTCCCGGGGGCAACGGGTTTTGGGGGCTTGGGATTGTTGCGTCACAGCGGACGCACATGAGCCCCATCAGTGGCTCTAGGCTCTCTCGGGATAAGTAGTACTTTATCAGTTTCGGCATCGTACATGTACATCAGGTTGTTCACAAAAAGTTTATCATTCACCAAGTTTACTTTATCGTTTACAGTTCGCACCGACTTCCCGAAATCCCATAGCTTCCTCCGAATTAGCCTTACTCTTGGCGAGTAGTCCTCCTCGATCCAGACTCGAGGACTGTCAGTTGACTTTAGCCTCGATGCCCCATAAAGTATGTCTTGCCTGCTTTTGAAGTTAAGAAATTTAACGATAATTGGTCTGTGAAAGCCTTCTCTCCTTTGCCCAATGCGGTGTGCTCGTTCTATGTCACCGGCGTTTATCTGCAATCGATCCGAAAAGAAACTGCGTGCGATACGCTCTGTCTGCGACCATGACTCATTTCCTTCTTCAGGAATTCCTTCGATAAGCAGGTTACTTCTTCTCATTCGGTTTTCGAGCGCGTCTACAGCACCATGCAATACCTGAATTTCTTGCTGTTTTGAAGACACTTGCTGGATTTGTTTTTCAATACCTGTAACTACCACGTTTGTGCGCCTTATTTCCGTTTGTACTGCCGCCATTTCGCCTACCGCACCCTCTAGTTTAGACACCCTGTCAGTTAAGTCTCCGATCCCCGACTTGAGTTGGTTTAGTTTGTCCGTGGTTTCTTTTTGATGCCTTGCATTTTCAGAGATGGCAGTGTTGAGTTTTTGAAGTATTTGATCAAGCTTGGCATCATCGGGCCCGGGGTTGGCCTCGATATCGCCTGAACAAATCAGCAGTTGAGCAATGCAGAACGTTACTAGTAGAATGTGCGCACTGGGGAGTACCTTGCGCAGAAATGAAGCACTACTTGCAAAACTCAAGGGCTCATCCTTCTTTCTACCTGCACATTTTGAACAAAAGCTACCCACACGCGCCTCTGTAAGTAAAGAGGTCGTCGCCCATTGTTAACACGGGCACAAAGATAAAGGCAGAACTGAAAACAGTTGGGATTAGCGGTCGACAAATGACTAGGAAATACAGCCACGAAGGGGGTGGGAAACAACAACTCACCCACGACAAAAAAAATAAAAATAAAAACGCTCAAATTTAGCGTGTTAGACGCTCGACCGCAAAACCCGCTTGACTTGATGTAGCCGGATGTTTTTGTGAGATCGATGTTGTGGTGGCGCTGGTTGACCGATGAATCCGATAGCAAGGCAGCACGTGGCAGTCCGCCTTGCTGACAGCGACATAGAGAGGCGATGACTGGTCCTGATGTGTGGATGAGCAGCGCTTGTGGATGGTGGCAGTGGAGTCCGCGCCGACGGTCGCCGCTTCAAATTCCTACCGGCGTGCCGAAGAAGCGAGCCGGGAGTCACGGGTACGCGAGGCGCAGAACTCAAAATGCCATTCAAGCTCGCGGAAGACTCCTGGTATGACTTGTACCAGCTGCCCAGTGATGAATCTCTAAGCATCACGGGAAAACAGAAGATACAAAGAAAGTACCTGGCTGTCAACGACTACAAATCTACGGTGTGTGTGTAAGGCCTTAGTGAAGCGTTTAGCGGATTATTACTTTAATGGCAATCAAATTAAGTAACAAGAAAATGCTCAAACCCTGTGATTTTTGTGCAGTGGCATTACCTCGGGGAGAGTCAACATTCAGGTTTTCAAATAATAATTTGGGGTTTTGTGGATATTTTATACAGCGTGCAGAGTTTTCAGCTATTTCAAAGTTGCGACGAGTCACTCGCTGTAGATGAGCAATTTAGCCAGTGCAGTGCGACTGTTGTAGCCTGGGGTCTTTAACGTGCACCTTGCAGTACTGATACACGACCAAACGCCGGTACGATGCTCATCCAGATCAAAACGGGCAGAGTTGGGGATCGAACCCAGCATCACTGGGTTCTGCAGCGCGAGCTTTCGCTCCACGTACTCCGAGCTAGCCCACCCGGCCACCGATCCCCCTCAGGTCTTCGAATAGTGCTGTAATTATGATGTTTCTAGTGATTCTCAGAGTTCCTACTCAGAATTAACGTTCACCGCCAGTCACCGAGAATTTAGAAGCACCTTACGCGCATGTCGCATTTCCAGCACAATATAAGGAATAGGGCATAGCAGGCTCTGCGGTAGTTTCCAAACTATTTACGCGTTCGCTTCTTTTTTGTCGGCTTCTCTAGTTTGCTTTTACCGGAATTTGTACTCGTGGACAACATTCTGTGGAATTTTAGAAATGAAAAGAAGAGCACGCGTGCACAGCATTGATCAGCGCTCAAGCTGGCGCTCCCGTACCATTGATTGCATGCATAGCTTCAGTAAGTTGTTCCCAAGTATTAGCGGCGAGATGTTTTGGTGGCGCCCTCCTGTGGTTCCCCCTTGTGACGTCATTACCTTGCAAACAACAAGTTCGACGGTGTTTGTTATTAGCATGGCGGAAGCTTGAAATCATTGCGCTCTCAAAGGAACACTGCCAACACCGTCAAAATTAAAGTTCTTTCATTCCTCTTATTTCCGTCGATGATAAATCCCCTTTCCGACGTCATAGTCAGGGTTCGGCCAATCGTGGAAGGCCGACCACAGCGACGCTTTCGGTCGCGCTCGGGGCTAATTCGCGAGGAGCAGCTCACTGAGAGCGCTTCTGTTTTCCTCACTATAGGGAGTATTCACTGGCGGCCATAGCTGTGTGCTCGGCTGCGGAGCGCGTGCTGAACGCGAGCTTCCACAGTTCTTTCGCCACGCGCATTCCGCACCACCAAGATTGCCGGTCTTGGCAGCCTATTAATGCGAGCTCGTTCTGAGCATGCGCTCTAAACAGTGACCTCAAATATGGCGGCCAGTGAATACCTCCTAATAGCGGCGAGAAGTTTTGGTGGCGCCCTCCTGTGGTTCCCCTTTGTGACGTCATTACCTTGCAAACAACAAGTACAGTGAACTAGAATATAGGGGTAGTGGAAAAAGCGTCGACGGCGCCCCATCGGCCGTGTGAAGCCAGAAGTGTAGACTGCCGCAAGTGGCGCTGTTGTCGAAATCCGGAGGAGATGGCTACTGTAACATGGGATATGTCGTCGCGTACGTTCTCAGATGGTTTCTGTGGTATCTATGGTCGTTTTCGCAATTTAGTTTTGTGAATGTCAAGTGCTTGGCATTGTGATTACATAGGTTCGAGCCTTGTCACTAAGCAATGAAAACGAAGAGAAAGAAGACGGATGCGCATCGCTACGCGCCAGCATGCAAGACTGGTTACCCCGCTCTTCACTACATTGCCCAAGTAAGCTTTAAACATTATTTCACAGACGTTGGAACACTCATAAAGCATACATAGGCCACACTAATGAACCGCTAAGATGAAAAACAGCTACGATTGGCGCGAACTTCCCTGGCAGGCGTGCTCCGGAATCGAACACCAGCGCTACCTGGTGGGTTCTACACGAAGCGCCTCACCTGGAGGCCGGCTATTTTTCCACTACTCCTATTCTAGTTCACTGTACAACAAGTTCGATGGTGTTTTTTATTAGCATGGTGGAAGCTTGAAATCATTGCGCTCTCAAAGGAACACTGCCAACACCGTCAAAGTTAAAGTTCTTTCATTCCTCCTATTTCCGTCGATGATAAATCCCCTTTCCGACGTCATAGTCAGCGTTCGGCCAATCGTGGAAGGCCGACCACAGCGACGCTTTCGGTCGCGCACGGGGCTAATAGGGTGTCTACATGTTTTTCTGTCTCAGGGTAAAGACATCCATTGTTGCCCTGAATGTGCCAGCGCGTGGCGCTCTCGCCCACTCGGCGCGTGACTTGGGCGGTAAAATGGTGTCTATGCATTAGCCAAGGCTACGCGCTCGAGCTGAGTGACACCAGATTGCGCGCACTTCAAAATGCATAAAAATACAATAGACCGATCTCACCAAGCGTTCGGCGCATGCGTGACGCCGCCATAACTTCAGTTCACAGGAGGCAAACGGCAGTGCACGAGAGGGCTCGTGCCATCTCGCGCTCTGCACTCGCAGAGCTCACTCTAAGAAAAAGGGGGTGTACACAGGTACTCCCCTTGTCCCATATGTAACTCCCCAAAACTACATTTCGTCGTTCTGTCCACTGACGTCGAGCTGGCAATAGCAACTTTTACGAGCGGCTTGATAGTCGAGTGATACAACTTAATAAAATATATAATGTACTCATTAAGGGATACATTAAGATAATCAAGGCTTTTTCGGCCCGGCTGAGAAACCTCAGTAATTTTTTTTTTTTAGTCTTTGATACGCACATTAGCTATTTAGTATGCTATATCCAACAGCTCTCAAGCCACTCGTAAAAGTTGGCATTGCCAGCTTGACGTCAGTGGACAGAACGACGAAATGTAGTTTTCGGGAGTTACATATGGGACAAGGGGAGTACCCGTGTACACCCCCTTTTTCTTAGAGTGCTCCATAGAGGTAGTTGCACGTGCAGAAAGACTAAAGTTCCCTCGATGCATTGCGGCAGCGGCGGCGTAGTCAAACTGGCAGGTGAGATCGGTCTATTGGGAGGAAAAATTGCTGAGATTTCACCACCCAAGCAAAAGCGCGCGTGTGTATGAAAGCACTCTACCTCACTATGGGTAGTGCACGCGCTACCCACGCGGTTACATTTAAATTTTCATAGTGCATAGAAGCTTGGCATTGCACGTGCTTGCACCATAGAGTAATTACAATAAACGCTAGAGGTTCAGGTGGCGCTAGTGTGCTGTTGCATTTCGAAGCAGACAGCAAACAGTCTAAATTTGACTTCCGGTAATGCATTCCTATGGGAAAACGCAAATACGTTTTCTCCTCGCGCTTGATTATAACAGACAATGTTGCTTAGTGTTGTGACAGAATAAAAAGTTTGGAACGTTTTACAGTCGGATGTACAACAATATGGGTCAGTTAGAGCGTTTTTTTTTTTTTTTGGAATTCATTGCGTTGAAACTGCGCTAAAATAGCCCAATGTACATGTATAATACGTGTTGACGTTGCAGACTGCTCTGATAGGGCACGTATTTATGTATATAGTCAGTGTTATGAAGCACACAGAGTGAATTAGCTTGACAAAACACCAAAAGGATGCTAATATATGTCCAATCAAACAATCAAAACAGACAAGAGCGAAGCATGGAGTTATGGAACGACGAACACGTACTGGATTAGTAACAAACTCTGCATTAGTAACAAACTGAGTTTCCGTCATCTGAATGCTATTACAGCTCGAATAAACCCTGCACACTTTTTAATTGTTCTTTTAGAGCGCAGCTCTTAGGCGCATATGCGGGTTGAGCGGCGTCGGCGTCGCCGTTGGCGTTGGCGTAACCGCGTGTTGCATTATGGAACATGTGATGTCACACGTGACGTCACGAGGGTTACCCTCGTGAGTATAACCCCCGTGAGGGTTACCCTCACGGGTTTTACCCTTACGAGGGTTACCTTTCCCCCCGTGAGGCTAACGTAACCCCCGTGAGTGTTACCCTCACCCCCGTGAGGCTAACGTAACCCCGTGAGGGTTACCCTTACTATTACCCTCACGACGGTTACCCTCACGGCGGTTACCCTCACGGGGTTACGCTACCCTCACGGGGATGAGGGTAACCCTCGTGACGCCACGTGTGACGTCAATATGGGAAACACGTTATGTGTGACATCACGTGACGTTTGACGTCTCACGTGACGTCACGCGACGTCCACGCTTCTAACATTGCCAATATTCCCCCTAAATTTAGCGGGGAAGGAGGAGGCGCATACCTTCCCCTCCGTGTCCTCCCCTCCTCCTCCTCAAGAGCTGCGCTTCAATTCGGCGTTACAGAGAATTGTAAACGCCTTTCATGTTTTTTATCTGAATTGATAGCTTGTATTGACATATCACGCTGTACAACATAGATCTGGGCCTCAATTTCCGCTAACTTAAACATCGCCCAGTAATTTAAAAAAAAGCATTACCGAAATAAATTACACTTTCATAATGTAAATCAAGCTACATAGCACCCGTTACGAGTAAAGAAACTAAGCTGATTTCTATTATTCCCTGGCGAAGAGAAAAATATCCCGTGTGTTTTCTCATAGGAATACACAGGAAGACTGGAAAAGTAGACTGTTAGCTGTTCGCTTCAACTTGAAACCGGAAGGCCCGTATACACTAGCGCCAGCTGAGCCTCTAGCGTTTATTGTAATAACTCTATGGCTTGCACCAGCAGAGGATGTTGAAGCATCCTCACTCCGGGCTGTGAAAAGATTCCACCATGCGGCGATACCCAAACTTCTCGCCGCGAATAGCATAGTGACACATCATACGGCCGCGCTGTGGCTCAGCTCCCGCCCACCCCGGGGCGCTTAACGCCCACTACGTGCCAGTGCCGCTTCGGAAAAATAGGTGTTATCATGCCTCACTGGAGAGGCCGTACGACAGCCAGCGTGTATCCAGTCCGGTCCTGATCTCATCAACCAGTTTGGTTACTCCACCGCTGCCGTATTGCATCTAGGGAACTTCAGTATTTCTGCGCTTGGCACAAACTCGCTGGAGCACTTCGTATGCAGATCACGAGACGGCACGAGCCATCTCGAGCACTGCCACTTGCCACTTGTGAACTAAGGTTATAGCGACTTTACGCATGCGCCGAACGCGTCCATCCACCTGTCCTGTCCAGAACCAAACCTGATGCTTTAATGGCATAGTGGATTCGACACAGCGCACAAGACAGGAAGACAAAGTAGAAGGGTGTACAGAACGCTTGTCCTGTGTACTGTACACCCTTCTACTTTGTCTTCGTTTCTTGTGCGCTTTGTCGAACCACCTTGTGTTGTACCGCAGGAAAGGCTACAAGCGCGAGCTCCTTGCTTTGGGGCTTTGCGGCGGCACAAGCTCTCGTGCTCCAAGGGCAGCTGCCAACGCTATGAGCTCGCGCTTCTAGCCTTCGCTGCGGTACAACATAAGGTGAAACGGAGTATACCTAATTCAGGTCTAATTAACGTTACTAGATCTGCTCAGTTGAAAAGCTCCACATTAGCCGCATTTCGGAAAGACGGCCCCCTCCTTTCGCGAGCGTGGTGGCGCTGTCGTCGCAGCCCGCCCGGTACGCATGGCCGGCCAAGCTCTAAGCAAGCTCGGGACGCTGGCTTTTGATTGCGAAATCAGGCGGTCGGCAGCACGTCAGTGGCCCTTGCGCACTTCTTTTAAGACATGGACTCTGCAAGTCGATTCTGCTGCAGTCACCCGATTGTAAATATGTAAGCTAACGTTTTGTTTGATTTTTACTGTATAATTCAAGAGTTTGGTGCCTAGCTTTGAGTCGAGCTGCCGAGTGCGAATTTATGCTCATATAAAATGAAAGTAAAACGGGATGTATGTTATAGTTTATGTCTCTTATATTCGTCTATGATCAGCATACACGATCAGGGCCTCGCATGCGCTGTCAGCGCCGTATCCAGTTCTCGATAAACGCTTCCACATATACGTCACACGAAAACGAGCAAAATACGTTTTCTACCTTTTATTTGTTGCCGCAACAAATCTTCTGCAAGGCTAAAATTGTAGATAAACACTGAGCAACGTTTATTTATTTTCAATGAATACATCGCAACCAGAATGCAAAACACCAATGTTCAAAATACCTGTAGCTGATGATCACAGGACCCGAGCCGTCTTGTTTGCTACTGCAACATTCTCCGTCATTTCTCGATTGGTGTCTCTCGCGTAGAAGTGCATTCGCGTTACAACAAAGATGCAGTGAAGCTTTCAAAGTGGTTTTTGCACCCCAGCCATCATATGTCGCAATCTCAGGGTAGCTAAAAATGTCTTTATTTTGACTTGAAATAGATCGCAGAAGCGTCATGACATCAATAAAACAACATTATCATGACATTATGGTAAGCACAACTGCAACGTTAAGAAAATAGTAGCTAACATAAAGCAAATTAAAATGAACGCGCGCTTATAAACATCAACAAGCATGTTGATGTCAAGAACATGGAACATGCATACGCTTACACAAATGGATCACATAGACGACGAGAGTGTCTCACAATTCATACACTGTTGCCACGAAGCTGGAGTGCGTACTGTAAAATACAGATTCTAGTACCTAACACACGTTCACACGTAAATCTCCAATGTATACACACACGAATCCGCGCTGATAAACTGATCGGAAGTGATATGTTTTGAAATTCTTACCCCTTAGCCGCATGTCTCCGAAATGGCACGCACACCCAAAGGACCGAGGTTGTCACACACGAAAAGAACACACGAGAAGAATAACTCAGTCGTTTTCACCAGCAGCAGGGCTCGACATAGCCGAATACAAATACAAAAACAACCCGCTTCCTTCAAATGACGAAGACGTCTTCAAAATGGCATTCTTTCCTAATGCGGCACTGGTATGTATGCAGCAGTTTACGCTTGAGCTTCTGACACAAACACAAAACACCAGAAGAGGCGTGTTCACGATATTTTAGTCCGCAAACGACCAACACACAACTGTGCATGTGCCGGAAATCTCGAACGATAGACGCAGCCATTTCTCCGAGTTGCTTGCCTTGGTGCCGAATGTTGGAAACTGCCAAAACTACTAAGGCCCGGTGGGCGTGAATTTACCTCAAAAGTCCCTAGGAAATGTTGTCTCAATCCGCACATGATCACTCTGGCAACAGTCGTTGGTAGTACACTTTGTGAACCCACGCAGAAAACGACGTGTTTCGCGGCGTATTCGCTGGTACCAGGGCCAGTCAGACCTAACGGGTTGGGCGGGCTGCGACACGAGCGCCGTTACGCGACAGTGAATGGCAGCGCGTCACTTTTTCTTAGAGCTTGTCAACTTATCCGATCCAGTAACGATGGCTCTAATGGCGGCATTACACAGCTTCTACCCACCAAGAAAAGCGAACGTCTTCAGAAGCATAAATCCAAACGCGGAGAGTGTATTCTAACCACTTGGTCCTTGTAGGTAGCGTTCGATGCGCAAAGTTGATGGTGCTTGATTTAGGTGATCTTGTTCTTCTATCACCGCTATTAGTTCGAAAAAAATTGGACCTGATGAGACTGCTACTACTTAGCTCTGACTTGGGTTTATGCGACACATTTCAACGTGTACCATGAAACATTGTTCCAGTCGTCAAAAATGTGATTTTTTCTTTTCAGTCCGCGTGGTAACATTTTTTGTCACGTTAGTAGGCCGTCAGATGATACAGCAAACGCAGCTGTAAGGATTGCTTATACGCTTAGACGTAAACGTTTGGATATCGAAATTCGCAACGATCATGACCTATTGGCGATGTGAGCGATCGAAAGCGTCGCTGTGGTCGGCCCACCACAATTGGCCGAAAGCTGACTATGACGTCAGCAAAGGATTTCTCATCGACGGAAATAAGAGGAATAGAAAAACATAAATTTCGACTGTGTTGGTAGTGTTGCTTTGAGAGCGCTTTGATTTCAAGCTTCCACCATGCTCCTTACAAACACCATCGAACTTGTTGTTCGCAAGGTAATGACGTCACGAAAACGCGCCACTAAAACATCTCGCCGCTAATAGGAGGCGCACTAGTTCCTATCAGAATGACTGACATCTAGATTATTGTATTAGAACTGCAGTACGAGGTTATGTCTGCGACGCGTAAGTAATTGAAATTGTGTGAAATGAGCAATATAAGAGCCCTACATCCTACTTATACCACGTCAGGAAAGTGTAAGCAAGCACCTTCATTTTGAGCTCGATAGGGAGCGCTATTCTCACACCGCAATACCACCATCACTGAAAGTTGCGAGTGTGTTAAAGGGGCCATGAAGTGATTTTTCAACTTGTTCCTCCTTTACTTTCCTCTTCAACTCAAAAGCGAACTGAAAATTTACGTGCTCGTGACGTAGTTCTTCACCAAATGCGATTTCATTTTAATTTTATATAAAAGTTTTTAACTTTCAGTGTGATTGGTAATTCTAAAACATTGTTTTCTCGGTATGTCGAACCTTGAAAATGTGTTCAGTTTCAATCTTTCAAGTCCTCCAATTAAAAACTCATTCGTTTAGAAAAGGGTATTTAGCAAACTCATCTACTTGAGCACTGACTGAAAGTTAGCGTAGGCTCTTCGGATTTGTTCAATATTTGTGAAGTGCATCGTACCAAATCTCATACCACGAAAAAGCCGTTTTACTTCGAGTCCATACTTCATCGCTTCGTTTAAAACGCGCCAGACATCAAGCGACATTGACCTCGCTTTATGACCCGCATTTAAGGTTGCGAATCGTCATCGTCCCCTTCCGTAGCTACTAATGCCTGCTCAAAAGTACACTTAATGTTTCGACTGACAGTGTTCATTTTCCCTTCATTGCCGACTCCGGTATGCTGTGCTGCTTCCATGTTTTGGGGGCCTGGAGCGTTTTTCTCCGCTGTTGCTATTTCTTCCACCTCGGTTTCCTTGGTCACTGCAACATGAAACGATTTTGTTTTTCATTCGTTGCCGGCATGGTATCGCTTGTGACGTCTTCTGCCTCAGTAGCGTTGTAATACGTTCATTTGGTACTTTGTCCGCAATGAACGCCCTTGTGACTCTGGCGTACGCCTTCACACAGTAGCCACCACTATGTCCAAATTGAGAACACTTCAAACATTTTGGAAATCGACACTCCCGGCTTATGTGCCATGTGTATTGAAAGCACAAACAGAGCAGTGCACGACCTGGGATGACAATGAGCGCTGTTCCGACAAATATTTTCATCTTGTGGGGTACGCCTTCGAAACATTCAGCCCGCCATGTTTCCTTTGCAAGCTCAGTCACGTACCCGTAGGGCTCCAGGGCCTTACTACGACCTTGTCGGGTACATGAGAGGGTACCCAGTGCCGTCTGAGGCGCACATCAGTGCTGCTACGGTCCAGCACCGGACACTTTAGGCTTTTTACCTTGGGTACCTTGACTTTCATCACCCGCTGTTTTGCCGCTGCAGATCGAAGGGTCAGCATCCATAGGTGAATCATCTGGTAGGATCCAAAGGTGGCGATTTCATTCAAGACGTCGCAACTTCGAACCTCCTCCCTGAAGTATTCGATCCGGTAGGGTCGTCCATGGAGGTCACAGTGTAAAAGCGCAGAGTTTAACACAGCCGTCCTGCGATCAGTGGTGGCAGGATAACTTGGTATTCACCATTTGAAACAAAAGACGATAAACCGCGACCTTGGAAGGCAGATGAAAACGTTCATTGCAAGCTAATTCTTTTCTGAACCCGGGCACCTATCCTCCAACACTCGTCACATATGTCTGAGTGGTGGAGTGCTCGTGTCCAAAGCGTGAGCTGGGGTCGGTTGGCGTGCTTTGGGTACCGTGGTTGTGTCACAGAGAAAAGGCAGAGAGCTTTCGAAGGAAAGGCGGTACGAAATAGTCTGCTATATCTTCAAAATTTTTGTACCGAAAAGCAGCCTTTTAACTTTCTACCCTCTTTCTTTTGGCCCATTAAACGATATGGGATCAGTAAATTCAAACTAAAATAATTTGCACAAGCCCAAAATTCATTTCATGGCCCCTTTAGGACATAAATGTCAACTCCAAGATGTGACATTGAGCATGAAGTGACCATATGAGTGACCATATTAAGTGCTACGCTCGTTGTCACAATACAGGCTTTGATTTCTTTTATCAGACCATAATTTTGTTTTGCTTATTTGCCAAGAATGCTGCGTAGATTACAGGCATTAGCTCTCTCAGTACTCCATGGGAAACCAGACGCATGAATGTTTGTAACGTGTGCAGCAAGCGAAAAAAAAAAGTGAAACCCTAGCCACCGAACGTGGTTTTAATGAGTATATGCGTGGGAATGAACGTGCGCTCAGTAATTTGGGTACCGGCCCACGCTCCTGTACTCGTTAAAAATAGCGCAAAACGTTGTTGACCTATTGGGTCCTTCCCGCTTCCAATTAGCCCAGAAAGTGACATTGATTTTTTTTTTATTATCTTTTAGCATTTTTTTATAAACTCTGCCAAAATAAAACAGTTCTAACCCTATACTTCACTTTATTTGGCTTCAGATCATCATTTTTTTTAAGTTTAACGTAGAATGTGTTATATGCCTGGCATATAACCATATCTAGTTTGATGCCATCAACTAAAGTCGACAGGCCGACTGCCTACCAAACGCTGACGCATCGCCCGACACCTCCCGGAATGAACACCAGTAATAGACGAACCTCTTCCTCGAGTGCCTTCGTGCAACTCCCCGCGGGGGTGAAAACATTACGTGTTTAGTCATCCAGCACCGCTCTGCTCCGTGAAAAGAGCGCGCTCAGACAACACCTCCTAGAAATAAGGCCGTAGCACTCTTCTCATGACGTCGCAAAGAAAGGCCATCGGGTGCGCGCGTCAAAGCGAAGGCAACGCGCGTGGATCGACCGTCGTAACGCGCTTTTAGTCACATACGCGCGTCTTATTAGCTAAAATGAAAGCTTCACATAGCAACGGGTTTAGAAAACATTTTATTACTATAGGGCAAAATATTACACCGCTAAATATTCGTTACGAAATGGCACGAGGTATGCGTATAAGACGTTTAGAGACATATGTGATTGTTTTAAGTCGAAACCATTGAATCACGCAATTATTGCTGTAGGAATGCATATTTTATACAGAAATACTTCGACAAAATGGCGAGAGACGCAGTGATCGGACACAGCGAAACAGATCACAGTTAAAAATCAGGTAGACGTAGTCAACGCGGACACGGCTCGACAATTTTCACTTACGATCATGTAAGCGATGTTATCCCGTGCAGCCACTAAATTCTTTCATTATACTCCGGCCACCTGACAAAATAATGTAATTTCGATCGAATGGCATTATGGGGGCGACGAATCAGCTTGCGACGCTTGCATAATCACTCGAGTCTGCGAGCTGATTAAATCCCATATCATTTAATGAAAATATATCAACTTTTCCGCGTGGCAGGGGTACTAAACTGACAATTTAGTCAACTAATTTACTTCTCCCTATTGGCTCGAGCTGCCTTATAACGAAATATAACTGAGTTTGTATACAATATTACAGTTAAAATTCTATTATAAACGCGGTAAAGGCAATAAAAAACACATTAGTATAAATAAACACAAGCACAAACAACGCACTTTGTATAATCACACAAACTTGTTATTCACCTTCCAGTAAAAACTAAAATATCACCACGCCTATTTTTACAAGTGTCGACGGAATAGCACACGGATAACGACGAACAAAATTTCAATCTATCTCAAGATAAACAATTGAAACGACTGCAGCACTTGATTTGCGTCCTACATGACCAAGAAAGCCCGTAAATAAGTTGTTTCTCACCTGTCGATCGTATCCATACATCCCACAATATCCGTGACGAAAACATTTGAACACGAACTCCAAGTAGTCTCTCTCTGTTGAGAGAGGTCTATCGATAATCGACCAGTGTCATCGTTGACTGGTTGCCACACACGTCACTCAAACCGTAGCAGGACATGTTGCACGAATCCACGTAAATGCCGTAGTATCAAGCGAACACAAAAGAAAAACTACCCGAGACTGCGGTGACGACAGAAAAACGACGGCAAGAAGTAAACATGTCTCGAAAGAACCACACACGAGGCAGAGGCACCGGCAGCAGGACGAATGGAGGCTTAACGTTGTCGGCACATATCTTGCTCGTGTCCGCTCCCTGCGGCGATGACTGGATTTTTTTTCGGTTCCCTTCTGTTCTGAAATGTTTCGGCGTTCCTTTTCAGACAGTCAGCAGCTCACACACAACGTAAATTTACCAGAATCGGAGCCCGTATGAGGGAAGATGTCGCATCGTACCTGGTCAAGGAGGATAGAAGGGTAGGAGAGGGCATGACGCCAGCCGCGTAGCCTACACAAGCCATGCTCCCTTGACGCCTCGCCTCTTTCGCATTTTCCTCCTTACCCTCCTCACTTATCAGGCCAACGTGACCATATCAAGTGACCGTAGCTAGCCTTCGTCTAGCCTTCGATCTCATAAAACCTACCGGACGGAGCGCGCGCAAGCGTGCAAGGAATCCTTTTACAATCAACCATACATCTCACACGTGACATGTCACGCGCACCAATTGCCAGAGAGATCTACGGTCACGTTGGCCACAACATCGTTTAAACTTTTTAAGACTAGGCTTCACCAATATTGCGACGTGCTCCCTATTAGTACTTATAACCTCCTCTCACCCGGTCCATTCGAAAAGTGTGGGGAGCTGCAATACTGCGCGTAGTCCCGCGGTTACGGGGATAATCCTAAATATAAATTTGGTACTTTCAACCTCGGTAACGCGTTGTATATTACGGTTATATTATATATATAATAAATTGTACAAGACTGCGCTTTCAAAACGTATAATAATGTCGGATAAACGCGCCGAACACGACCGCGCCGCTCGAGAAGAAACATTTTTTTCACGTTGATAGTGTCGATAGAAGAAATTTTCTCACGTAGTTTCGCCATACCCTTCATTCCTCCGACATTGTGACGTAACCACTGGGAGCGCTACGGCCTTATTTCTAGGAGGTGTTGGATCAGGGCTTCCCCCGAGAAAAAAAAAAGTGGGACAAAAAAAATGAAAGACGCTTAAATTTTTTTGTAATGCCGAATTAGAGCACAGCTCTTGAGGAGGAGAAGGGGGCGGTACGGCGGGGAGGGTCACGTGTGATATCACGACGGTAAAATTTTTCTGCTAAATTTGGCGGATATTTTCCCCCAAATTTAAGTGGAAAATTTTTCCGCTAAATTTAGCAGGGAATTTTTTCCGCTAAATTTACCAGCGGAATTTTTCCGCTAAATGTAGAGGGACAATTTCCCCGCTAAATTTAGCGGAAACATTTTCCCGGGTTGAGTGGCATCACGTGTGATGTCACGTGACGTCACGTGTGACGTCGTAAAGGAAAACGTCCCATAATGCAACGCGCGGTGCGCCGACGGCGACAGCGACGGCGTCGCCGCTCAAGCCTGGAACGGGCGCCTAAGAGCTGCGCTTTTAAAGAAAAGGAAGCAGCGGCTCATTTTGCCGCAACTGGTGGAGCTATAGACGCTTTGCACACGCGCCAGATTACAGCGGCCATTGCTGACCTTCTCTGGTCTTACCGAGATACCGGGGTTACTGAAACGGTCGTTGACAGACCTCCACACACGCTACTCTTGGGGAGAAGTACACAGTAGAATCTAAAATGGTAATGATGAAGTGAAGTAAACGGAATAAGAGGAAACAAGAACTGAAGGTCTGTAATGGCGGCTCCCACGCACAGCCGCTGCCAAGCATATGGTTCGAGTGTTTGAGAGTCTCTCTTGCTGCAAGCTGGCGCCAGTGCTATGCTCGGCACTGCCTCGTTCCAAATGTTCTGTTTTCCGCACGCTCCGCCCACTGCGTCTCATATTCCAACCGGCTCTGAGAAAGTCTCGTTTACACTGCAACCGCAGAGGATGGCACTCGCAAGTAAGACACCCACGCAACTCTCACGCTCTTATCTTGCCAAACTACGCGAACTATCTGTAAACGTGAAAACGAGTATACAAACAGCAACACAACTGTATTTTGAAACATTTCAAGAGAAGGTGAACAGTAACCCAAAGTAATTCTGGAGATATGTGCGGAACACTGGCAAAAGTGATATCACCGTTCCACCGCCTATACAGGATGAGAGTGTTATACGAAGTGATACTGATAAAGCCCAACTTTTGAGTTCTTTTTTTTTTTTATTCCGTGTTTAGCCCGTCTGCAAAAGCAGGATGTTTCTTTCGATGCGCGCTTTGTGATTAATGCGATGCCACCCATTACGTCCGAAGTAGAAGGAATAGGGAAGCTTTTAAATGAACTGGATGTAAGCGAGGCAACAGGCCCGATAACATTCCTCCCTACATTCTGAAGTCATGCTCGGGTATAATATGTTCTCATTTTGTAGCGTGAGCTACACCGGCCGAGGTTGAGCAGTTTCGCGTGGCTCCTGGAGAGCCGTGCTGCGCATGCGCGAGGAGCAGTGACGTCACACGGCGAACAGCTGGCGCAAAAAAGTCAAATTTGGGGGTTTTACGTGCCAAACCAACGACAGGCATCTGACACACCCCAGCGGAGGACTGAGGATTAATTTGGACCACCGGGGGTCTTTTGACCTGCAACCGAAAGCTCGGTTACACGGCGCCTCCTCCGCAATAAGCCTCCGTCAGATTGCGGGCATCTCGGCCGGGATTCGAAACCGCCACATGCGGATCCGTAGGCCACCGCTCTCGCCTCGGAGCCACCGAGGCGGCTGCACAGCTGGCGCGCCGGAGCCGCCGCCGCGCGCGCCTCGGCGGTCTGCGCATTCCAGAGGAGTGCGTCATAGCCACGGCAGACGCACTGGCGCCGCCGCGTGCCCAGCTGTGCGCCTCCGTTGCGCAGTAGCAAGTCTGACACTGCACCGGAACCGCTTGATAGCGCCTCTCATTTTGTGCGCATGCGCAGAGGTATCATTGGGGTTATACATATAGCGGGGCGTCTACCAGTGTGGTTTAGCCAAGGAGAAGGAGAGCGAAATTGCTGCTCAGCGGCGCAGAAGAGCGGAGAAGCTTAACTCATCGGATCCCGAAGTAGTCACATAATGCGTATACCGTGTGTGTGTGCCATTGAAGCAGCAGTAAGCATGAGAATCAAGCTAATCCTAGACAACCAGGAAAGCTAAGAATAACCAGCTGAACCTAAGCTCAGGCTACGTATATCCTGGCATGGCCGAGCTAAGCCACTGCAATTTTTTAGGTATTTTTGAAAAAGCTTTCAGTACCGCATCATTACCGCTAGATTGGATGCTTAGTCGGGTGGTTCCGAGACACAAGGGAGGTCTAAGGAATGTAGTCACAAATTACCGTCCAATTTTACTAACTAGTATCGCGTGTAAGGTAATTCAGCACATTTTATACACAGGCATAATTCATCACGTAAATTCTTCGGGAATACTGCATTCGTCCAAGCTTGGCTTTCGCCAAGATTACTCGTGTGTGACACAGTTAACAGAGTTTGTCCATGAACTGGCTGAGGCTCTTAATGGCCGTGATAGTGTTGACTGCATTTTTTTTATTTAAGTATTGCCTTTGATGTTGTCTTCCACGATTTGTTAATAGCAAAATTTCACGGTTACAAAATTTATAAAGAGGTGGTATATTGGATGCGCAAATACTTTTTTTTCTCCGTAAACAATACGTTGTGCTAAACGTTTGCCAGTCTGAATGCGCTGACGTGACACCAGAAGTTCCGCAGGGATCTGTCCTTGGGCCGCTGTTATTTATGTTGTAATTGAACGATATCGTCAATGTTATGTCATGTCCAATACGCTTCTTAGCGGACGATCGTGTTGTTTGTCGAAACATACGAGAGAGTGATGACATCGAAATTCTGCAGGCCTATATAAATGCTATTACTGATTGGTGCAAATTGTGGGAAATGAATATTAATCTTAAAAAAAAAAACTGTTCATATTAATTTTACTAGACATCTTGTTCCATCCCTCGGTGCTTATACAATTAATGACGAACCCGTCATTGTCGCCTACAAATACAAATATCCTCGGTTATTTTTAAACTCGACCCTAAGTTGGAATAAGCACGTTGAACTACTGTTTCCAAAGTCTCAAGTATGCTTGGCTTCGTCTCTCGCAATTTTAAGCCTGTGCCACTCTCCCTGCAAGAAAAAAAAAACTTTACTTTTCGCATGTTCGCTCAATTTTAGAATATGCCTGCAACTTAAGGTGCCCTTACACTGCTGCTATTCAAATAACTAAGCTAGAAAAAGTACAAAACCGGGCTGCCCGTTTTGTTTTAAGCAATTATGACAGGCGACTTAGTATGTCACGTGCGAAAGAGGGACTGGGATGCAGGGAGTGAAGCTCTAGGAGGAAAAGCTTTCCACTCAAATTGTTTAGTAACATATTTCAATGTAGGACTGCAATTGACTGCTAAAACTACCTTCACCCGCCTAATTACATATCGCAACGAAAGGATCGCATGTATAAGGTTAAGGAATTCAGCTGTAAAACTGGTGCTTTATGAACTCATTTTTTTCTAAAACAATACGGGATTAGAACGGTTTGCCAGTTTCGGTATAACATGTTTCCTAAAGTTATATTTTATTTAGCACTAACCTCGTAGTATTTCGTAAACCGCATTTTTAAGGAGCCTGAACTTTGTTCTGAGACTGAAGTATTTATGAGATGTTATTGTTTTCTTAGCTTATGTATAACTACTTGCATTTTTCATTGTCAACTTCCATGCCCCTCCCCCCCCCCCCTTTTACTGTAATGTCCCATGGCGCTGTAGGTATCTGAATAAATAAATTGTCACACTGCTGCTTCGCGCAAGTCACAGCCTCCACACGTGTACAAAGTTTCTCCACGGTAACACATCACATTCTGTGTTACCGCTGGCTTTGCCACGCTAGTACGGCAAAAGGGCGACTCTTTTAGAGTTTTTTTTTAATTTATTTTACCGTATTGCAATTGCTGAATGTATAACAACAAAAACATTTCCTGATGCGTTCTTTTTTTTTTTGCATTGGCGAATGTTTTGTCTTACGATGAAAATTTAATGTATTATTACATGTTCCAATCTGGATATTCAGTCCCATATTCAGGAACTTTCTGGTTTTGAGATGCACTATTGTATTTCTATTGTACCGTTTTAAAACTGTTTTACTGTTTCGCAGTATCTTAGCGTGAGTTTATTGTTGGGTGCGCACTCTTAATTTGTTGTTTTCAAAAAGCAATAAAGGTGTGTGTTTCTTTTTATGTTTTTAAAGTCATGTTAAGAAACCAGTAATAATCTAAACCCCGAGAAAAATGTCAACAATATAACGAACAACACGACGTGTTACGTGTGTCGTGCTGCTGTTCGTTATATTATTTGTTTTATGTCTCAGGGCTTATATTATGGTGTTTCCTAATACGGTCGCATTATTACTTTTGCACCTTGAAAAAAAAAAAAAAAGACCGTGTTCTACCTTGTTGCTTTTTTCGTTTGGTTTACACAATGTTGTTATAAATTTTACTTTTATCAGTAACCCGAGTAGAACAATAGGCATGGCAATATATTGGTCATATATCCCCCTGGCTAAGCTGGATTTGATGGCTCGATTCCAGCGACATGAATTGACCCAAAGCCTGCACAGGTCCTTAGTCCAATAAATGACCGACCTCTACGGGATAGGAAAAAGATTGGCCCTGTTGCAGAGCATTCATCAGAATTGTCTAGGTTTAGAATCGAATGCCGGGCATGACCTTTGCTCGTTGGCCGACATGCAGATATCACCTATGTCGGTTATGGGTTTACTGTGAATACCTCTTAGCCGATACAGCGCAAAATTCAAGCCCAAATGACAGACCATTTTTATACCTTGTTCTCTGCTTGGCCTCCGAGCCCTTACGGATTGGCTAATCATTCGTTGATCAATTACTGGGCAGATGATTCTACTGACTCATTTGCTCCTACAGAAGCTTTACGAATCAGATTCCATGAAAGATTACTCGAAACAACTCACACTGATGGCTTCAGCTTTTTGTTTTCACGCATTGTGTTTTTATTATTTGATAGGAAGCAAATATTGATCGATTGAATTTGACTACAATGAATAGCCTTCATTGACCTGCGCTGTATAGCGAATAAATTAAAAAAATAAAACAACAAACACCATGTTGTGTCGTGAAAATGAAGAGGGAAAACAATACATTTCACTACTCCGCGCTTCGCTGTCACCAAAAGCCAAGCTTCTACAGACTCCAACGTTTCACAATACACTAACGTACGTGCATACTGACAGCCCGTAAAAGGACCCCCCCCCCCTTTCCCCTCTGCTCTTTAGTCCAACCTTATCCCAGAAACACACCACAAGCACGCCGTATTCCCCGGAGACCTCTTCCCCGCTCGGACCGCACGTGCGAGCAACAGTCGCTGGGAATACTGATATATGCACATACATCCTCCGCCCATCCTCTTTTTGTTTTATCCCAGCATGTTTTTTAAGACGTTAAAACGAAGGTTCCTTATAGCATAGGCCGCAAGCCATCAGACACCGCCCAACCGCGTGTGTCATACCCCCTTCCCTCGAGTTTTGCCAGTGGCGAAGCAAAAAAATGGGAATCAAGGTAAGCAGAGCGCACGGTTACCCCTCCGGTACGCCGGCTCTTTCCCGAACCGAGCCGGAGCCTTACAGAGTGCTCAGACGGATGATGTTCCGCACTGGGGCCAAAAGCTCGCCCGCGGCAGTGTCTGATGCTGCTGCTTCCGCTGCGCCGGCGGTATAGCAGGCACCGGCGATGCCTGCGAGGGAGGCCTCATTGGCGCCGACGCTGTACCCTGCCGGCCGCCCCTGCAAATTTAACGCGGATGGATCGCTGCTCCCTCATTACCCCTACCAGCCTCATTTTTCTTCACTTGGGCCGCCCTGCAGCGGACAAAGCCTCGTTATTTCGTTACTTCGAAGGGAAGCGGAGGAACCTGATGGCGGTACGCTCCTTTTCTCCTTCGATGGACCGCCTATAACGCTACGAACAACCGGAGCCAATACACGACATTGAGAGTATTCACGTGACCTTCCGGTTGGGCGGTGCGACTCGAGGAGTGTGGCCAAGTCACGTGGTAATCGTGGTACGCTTGATTAGCTTGGATGGCTCGTTCGCTGCGGTCTATCGTGAGTGCCAAATGGAGTGTGTAGATGGGCTATAGCCATTGCACGTTGCCGTTCGCAACTCCGTTTCGTCGTGAGTTAGACCGCAGTGCAGGCTATAGTCTATTCCCGTTGAGACCAATTCGGCACCGGGAGTGTGCCAGGTGACCATGCGACCGGGTGCGGTGTGCAACCGGAGTAATATAGGTCACGCGGTACGTCGCTGGAATGTTGATTGGACCGGTGGTTGGGGTTCGTGGCAACGCTTCGTCCCGGTCGGTTTTAAAAGGTCGAAACACAGGGCGGCGTTTTTTGTCGGTCGGCAGTGGCTGTTGCCGACCTTTTGCCGAGGAAGGACCACTGGGCTGCGAACGCGGGCACGAGGGAAGACAAACGAACGGCTTGTGTATCATGCGGTTAGGCCAAATCAAGCCTAATCCTAGTTTTTTTTTTCTTTTGTTTGTTGTTAGTTATTTGATACTTTGTATTTGGTCTTATATCTATAATACTTCACCCATGTTTGTGCACCACACAGTAGACCGCTAGGTTGTTTGTGGGCACTGGAAAATAAACCATTAATATATTATTATTATTATTATTATTATTATTATTATTATTATTATTATTATTATTATTATTATTATTACTATTATTATTAGAGGTCAATCGATGTGCTACTCTGGTCTACTTTTAGTGCGATTCGGAAGGGGTCCTTGATCGATCGGTGTAGGACAGCGGTGCGGTATATTGATACATGACATGGAGCATGAATGGGAAACGTATGGGGTACTTAATGGAACGATTGATGGTCGCCATTGATTGGGGCCTTTCAGCTAAACTGGGGAAGTGTGCCCTTCCGCGATGCGCTAGAACAGCTGGTTTATAGTTTCTTGGATTGTTTGTAAGTCGGGTGGTGGAAATGGAAAAAGTATTTGTGTATTTTTACCAGTGCTGGAAGTCACGCGTTACCAGTGACGACCTTACTGGTAAGGCCCTAACGTACTCCTTACTTTTCTAAATTCCTAACGAGTAAAGTATTTGCGTTACTATTCTAGCGTATCATCTTTCAAATTAAATTACTCATTACTTTTCTGTTATTCTTTTAGATTTATTACCAATAAAGTCGCCTTTTGTAAACTGCGTCAAAACGATAAAAGTTATTTTCTTTTTTATGGCATCATTTGAAAATCCTTTTACGTTGAAAATGTTAACGCTCCCGTCCCGGTAGCCAAAAGAAGTCGCAACGTTATTCGCAGTAGGGAAGCAGCAACCGTCCTTGGCGGGTGCTTTGGATAAAACTTCTATCAAAAGGGACCTCACCCTCTCCGAAGATAACTGCCTCTGCTTCTAGGTGTACGGGACACTTCGCTTTGGCTAAATCGACACAAAAGCTCCATCGGGCAATGAGACATCCGTGATCGTTTCACAAGTCGAGTTTGTCAGCGCGCGGTTACTAATTCCTATCTCTTTATGCTCTCACGCCCTCTGGTGTGAGAGCACAACCACCGGTGTGAGGAAACGCGCCAGAAAGACAAGGCAGGGTGGTGTAGTGATTATCATACACGATCGGATATGGAAAGACGAGGAGTTCCAAGCCCGGCTTAGTCAAGGATTTTGTCGCTCGGCGGCTTTGTAGACTTTATTTCATTCTACCAATTCCGATTCATTAACCTGCATATTTTTGAATATTTTGTTATTAGAAGCCACTAATGATGAGAAAAAATGACCGGCCCCAACCGTTACCATCTGTCCGCGGGACAAACCCTGTTCTCTGGCTCTGCAAATCAGGATGTCATCGAATGGCTCCGTGACTACGACAAAGTGAGCACCCAGAACCGAGAGGACGACACTGTCAAGCGTGGCAAGCTTGCGAACGTAAATTTCTACCTCATGGACACTGCAATGACTTGGTACAACAACAAAGAAGATGTCTTCACCTCGGGGGACCGCTTTAAAAGGAGGTTCCTTGAAATGTTCGAACTCTCGGCACAAATAAAACAACTAGCCGAGGGACACCTCGCCTTCCGAGCACAATGTCCCGAGGAAAACTACATTACATACAGTGGGACATACTGGCGCTGTGCAAACTGGCGAACTCCAACATAACAGAGGCTTACAGAGTCGGGCCCATTTTAAAAGACATTTCAGAAGACGGGTTTAAATATCTAATAGCCCGGAACGCGACGACAGTCAGCGGTATTACCGAAGCTTGCCGACGCCTCAACGAGACAAAACGCGCTCGCATCCCGACGGCAGCAGCAATTCCAACCCCCACTCCCCTCATGGCTCCTTCATCGCAAGTCCCCATCCCCGACAGCGTCCGAACCTTCACATGAGACATTATTCGTGAGCAGCGCCTTATGTTTCCCGATCATTCTACCGCGCTCAACGACTCCATCGACAACACCACCCGCCTATCTTTGCGAGATGTCATACGAAAAGAGTTTCTATCAGCCACTCTACAGATCTTTTCTATTGCCATGACCTCTAGTTCAAGAGCTGATTCGCTCTTCCAACCACCATTACCACCACATGTACCTTATCAACCTCCCTTTTCCAGCCCACCATACCAAAGACCACCAAGACCAAATCTCGTTGCCGATCATTGGTATCACATCAATCGACGACGTCCCACTTGCTTTCACTGTGGTATTCGCGGCCATATAGCCCGATTTTTCACCGTCGAATTGCTGAGGAACAAGCGAATCAGGAGCACATGTACGGACCTCGCTCCGACTACTACCCCTGGCCAGCATACATTCCACGACCCTCCAAAATGAGTACGCCAACCAGACTTCCCCTGCTCGTCCTCGCTACCCTTCTCCCAGACCATCCCTATGAAATCGAAACCCATGGCCCTACCCACGCTTGTTCACGTCATTCAGGCCTTTGGATCAACCTTCTGCGTCCTACTCTAACATGGAAAAGTAGACGTCGCGGCTTTAGGGAGTCGTGCCACTTCGTCAAATTTCTGTCAGCCTCCGTCACCTCCACGAAACATCGTTTTAATCACCGTCCGTACAAAATCTTTCTCAGCCTAATTGACACAGTTGCCGCAGTATCACTGATGGGAGTCCGTTAGGAGCGAGCTTCATCTCGTTGGCACCCCTCCCGACGGAAAACTATTGCGAGGTTCAAATCGCACTCTTTTCTCACCGTCTTGCTTGTGCACAACTCGTGTTTTCATTGGCGAAATCATACGGTCTCTTTTACTGTTGTCAAAAATGCAGTAGTGATTTCATACTAGGTTGAGATTTCTTATCGCAGTGCAAAACTCTCATTGATTGTGGCACCGACATGCTTAATATTCAGGCAGACAAAGAATCCTACTGTGAACCAGGCCGGCTGTAACGAAATTATTCGCGGCTTACGACTATGTGATTCCATCACCGACGTCTGTCTCTGTAACGTTACAAAGACAGTCTTGTTTTGAACAACAGCCAGCAGATGTTTATATTAAACCACGTCGTGATCTGCTGCTTCAGAAAGGACGTCCTAGCCCTACTTTTTTCAAAACCCACATTGAAAAATGGTTTTACCGAAGCCCCATTCACAAATATTTCAAACGAAACACAGCGTTTACGACCTAAAACACGTGTCGCTTTTGTACAAACTCTGCCTAACACTCTTATTGCTACCCTCGACACATTCCATGAAGCTTACCAACCACAGGTTTCTCGTCGGATAGCAGTGTCTCCGGTCTCCCATGCTTGATTTCAATTTGTCAAAGGAGCAACAACGTCCATTCTTAAGGGCTACACTTCATTTTTTGATCTTGAAGATAAGTATTTACCGACTGCCGTTTTTGTAAGACGTCACAATAACACCGGTGATGATTCGCCAGTCCACCACAGACCCTACCGTGTTTCTCCATCTGAGCGTAAGTTGATAGATGAGCACGTTCAAGACATGCTACAAAAATATGTTATGTCATCTTCCTTTAGTTCTTGGTCTTCGCGCGTTGTTTTAATAAAAAAAAATATGAATCCTGGAGATTCTTTGCAGACTACCGGCGATTAAATAAAGTCACAAGATGTCTTTTCTCTCTCACGAATAGACGACGGATTGGACTGTCTGCAAGGTTCCAAATATCATTCGTCTTTAAATTTTATAGTCAGGGTAGTGGCTAATAACAGTAGAGGAACAGCTTTTATTACTCCCGACGTATTATATAAATTTAAGGTAATGCCTTACGGTTTATGTAAGAATCCAGCAACATTCGAACAAATGATGGATGCTTTACCGCAGGACTTCAAGCGGCAAACGTTCCTTCGTTATTTAGACTATGTAGTAATTTGTTCCACGACATTCAATGAACACCTCCTTCTCTTGAAGTCAGTACTCGAGTGCAATAGAACGGCAGGTCTACAACTAAACTCAAAAAAGTGCCGCCTAGCTCCCATTAAATCCAGATCTTGGGTCACGCTGTCAATGCTGACGGCATTGGCCCTGGTCCTGAGAAAATAAGAGTTGTCCCCGAGTTTCCTTGCCCTATTGATGTAAAACAATTACGCAGTTTCCTCGGCCTGTGCTCTTATTTTAGTCGTTTTGTCAAAGCTTTTGCTGATTGTGCTGCACCTCTCACTTCTCTAAAAATACTCGCCCGTTGTATGAACCGCAGACCAAGAACATTCCTTTCGGTCCTTGGAGCCCTCCTTAACTCACGATCCAATCCTACGTCATTGATCTCCGTTGTCCAACCAAAGTACATTCCGATGACAGTGTGTTTGGCTATCGGAGCAGTCCTCACTCAAAAGAATCAAGGCCGAGAGCATGTTATCGCGTACGCCAGCCAAACACTAACAAAGTCAGAGTGCAACTACTCCACAACAGAGAGAGAGTGTCTCGCCATTATAAGGGCCATAACAAAATTCTGACCATATCTATTTGGACGACGCTTCCGTGTTGTCATCGACCACCCTGTCCTATGTTTGCTCAACATCACAAAAAAAAAAAAAATCTTTCAGGTCAAATCACGTGGTGGTTTCTTCATCTACAAGAATACAACGTCGAAATTGTATATAAATCTGGCCACGCTCACCGGGACGCAGATCCGTTGTCTCGCAGTTCTCTTCAGCGCGCTGTTGACACCGGTGACACCGTGAACTTTCCTATTTCCGCTCTTGCTCTAGCGATTGACATAGCCACTGAGCAACTTCGAGATCCCAAGGTGCGACACATCATCCAAGTTATGGGTGACAATACACCCCGAAGTTAAGGCGCCAAAATGAACAACCGGTATGTGCTAGTTGCTCGTACTCTTTATCGGCGAAACTATAAGCCAAAAGGACAACCCTTTATACTCGTGATCCCCAAACACCCGCGTAAATGATGTTCTTCAGTCGCTTCATGAAGACCCCATTACTATACTCTGTTTCATACTTAGTGTGCAACGCTGTCAAAGCTACTGGCGCGAGCGCGTGGCTTCATCTATGGTTTAGTTTGCGCGAGAACGCGTGCAAATGATCAACGAGATCAAGCCCCATGCTCGCGCTAGTAGCTTCGACAGCGTTGCACGCTAAGTATGAAACAGAGTATAGACATATAGGTGTATTTTGCACGTACAACCGCGTGTGTTCTCGGTTCTTTTGGTTCGGATTGTACCGCAGCATACATCGGTACGTGAAATCATGTGATGCCTGTCAATGCCGCAAGATTCCCACACTCTCTCCCGCTGGCCTCCTTCACCCGTTACGACTTTCAAATCACCCTTTTGAAAGCATTGGAATGGACCTACTTGGGCCTTTCCTGAAGTCCACACTTGGAAAACGATGGACTCTCGTTGCCATCAACCGCGTTTTCCGGTACGTGCAGAGAAAGGCCCTGTACACGTCAAATACCGAAGAAATCACATAGTTCTTTCTCCTTAATATTGTTCTACGTCACGGGTTCCTTCTAAGCGATCGGGGTAGAGCCTTTCTGTCATCTTTAGTACATCTCCTCCGACATTGCGGAACCATCCACCGCACCCCCCCCCCCCCCCCCCCCCGCATACTATCCTCAAACCAATGGTATGACGGGACGATTTAACCGTACACTTTCCTATATTCTTGCAATGTCTATTCAGCAGAATGAACAAAACTAAAACAAGATACTTCCTTTCCTTACATATTCGTATAACACTGCTGCCCACGAGACCACGCAATACTCGCCATTTTACATATTTCATGGACGAGAAGCACTTACTTCCCTCGACAAGATCATACCCTCCGTTTTGTAAGACCAACCTCCTGACTACATAGCCCGTCTTCGTCGCCGAACTGAAGAATGTCGCCTCCTCGCCCAACATCGCACACGGACATCTCAGCAGCTACAGATCAGCCGGTACAACGACACACATTGCCCCGTGACGTACCAAATAGGAAACCTCGTCTTGTTGGCCGCTCTCCCAAACTTTTATCACGCTATTTCGGCCAATATCGAGTCAACTGTTAAACATCTGACGTAGACTACGAAGTGCAACGTGCGCTCCCTATTCCTGATGGTTCTTCCCGAAACACGGGCAATGTTCATGTGTCAAGGATAAAATTGTACATACCTAGATATTCGTTCTGTAATCACGCAATTCGCTCTTCGTAAATGGGGTACGTGTTACGTTTTGTTTGTTGCGCGCTGAACGATTGTGGATTAAGGAGAAACAATAGAGCGCATTCTAATAGACAGATATGCGCACTCTCATCATCACTTATTAATACTGTAAACGAGTAAATTTTCGCGAGGATCTAATTTTCATGAATTTCGCGAATCGCCTACAATTCGCGAAAAATACGTCCCGCGAACAATTCGGGCAATATGTGAACGCTACGAAAGCTACACTCGATTCGCGAAAATTATAACCCGCGAATAGTTTCAAATTTTCAGCTTTGGCCCGATTCGCGAAAATTTGAGCCCGCGAAAATTAAGTCGTTTACGGTATATACTATTTAAATTATTACCGGACAGAAAGTAACGCTAACGGTATTCCGTTACGTTTGTAGAACTGAAACGAATCTCAGTAACACGTTAATTTTTGACGATTCAATGAGTAACGCTATTTCGTTACTTTTTTTCTGCAACGGGGACAACACAGGATTATATACGCAACCTATAATTGATGAAATTGGCCTTACTGTGCGGGTATCCACGCAAAAAAACACACAAAAAAACGGGCATTCCATTCAAAATCATGATTCGAAAATCCCCTGTTAACGTGGCAAATGTTTTGACAATGAGCCTAACGTGGTTGCATACGAACTAAACTACGAAATCTAGAAGCGGAGTAGAAAACAAGCCTAGCCAGGGAGGTTCCCGCATGTTCGCAAGGACCAAAGTGTAGCGTCTTAAGCAGTTCGCTGACCACAACAGATAATAGGCGCATCTTGAATGAGCTCCAAAGGGCGTCATTAAAACACTCTCAAGATATGGGTCACCGTTCGCCAGCGCGCATTCGTTTCGCTGGATTCAAAAAAGGCGCGTCTAATACCGCGTTCACACGGTCAGCATAAAGGTACACCCGCCGGCAATATGAAGGTAAACACCTTACCTGGTTTCTTGCCTGTTTTACGGCTTCCTAAAGCTATATTAACTCTCAACGTCTCAAATGGTACGTGGCTTGGGGTCTCGTTCTAGCCCTCGTCTGGAACAGAGCTTGTTCCAAAACTTGCAGGAGCGTCAAAAACAAGAAGACGGCTGTTCACCTTCATATCGCTCACGGGTGTACCTTTAACATGAGTCCCTTTCCAATCGGCGAAACAGTCCGCCCTCTTCACTCGCTGTCACATGCCACGCGGGGAGGATCGCGAATCATTAGCCGCACAAAATAAAAGACCCTTACCTAAAGGTACGTTCGTGATCTTGGGAATCGGATATTAGATATCTACGTAACGCGTTTCAAAATATCCCTTAAATTTTCTGAAAATCAATTTTCAATCTGCCTACTTTTTTTTGCCAACAATTAGGGTATTATGGTTTAAGTGATGTTTGACCGAGTAACGGAAAAGCGTACTTATCGTTTTTTTGCTTTTTTGCTGAGGAAAATGTACAATGCCGACTCCTGTCCACCAAATCATGCTGCATTTTCATCGCAAAGGGGTAGAACTTTAAAAGAAAAAAAATAATAGTAATTAATAATAAAAGAAAAAAAAAAGACTGTCTGCGTAATAGCGGTGAGCTTGACGTTTTACTGTGCTCAGTGCCACAGCGCAGACCGTCTTATGTGGTATTGACATATATTATAAGCTCCTTCGACTGCCGAGCCCACTCCAAAGATAACGGCGACTATCTCTCCCAAATGTTCTGCGGGAAAGGAGACGCTCCAGATTCTTTTTTTTTTTAGAGTATACATTTTTTTATTGATATTTTTTTCAGTTTGTTTTTATCACATTTGTATTTTCAATTTCCACATAGGTCATCAGTTTACTTTAACCTCAAATCCAACCAAAAAACAAACAAATGTGAACTTACTGAGACTCGGAAAAGAGTTACGACCTTAATTACTGACTGAGCAAGTGGCGATTAACGACACTTAGTTACTTGTAGCAGTTTGTACTTGGGTGCGTCTATTATTATGCTGTTAGAGATGCTAAATTTACCTTTTTCACTACAACGTTACCGTCAATGTTAATGAACAATCCTAAGCAGTTTTGGAATGTCGTAAATCAAAAAGAAGGTCATTTTGTATCGCTAACGGATGGGGATGGAGAGTTGGTGCCAAGAGATGATTGTGCGAATTTACTGAACGACACATTTTCAAGGGTTTTTTCCGCCGTTGGAGACTGTCCCAACCCGGAATTTCAATCACCGAACTTTTTCCCAATGTTTCCAATATCAGTTGATCCTGCAGGTATAATTAAAATAATCGTTTCCCTTAAACTGTCCTCATCCACTGGCGTTGATGAAATTAATTCTAAATTTTTAAAGAGCACTAAGGAATATTCATCAATCATTTTGGCTAGAATTTTTCAGCAATCCTTAGAGGAATCATGTCTGCCTGATGATTGGAAAGTGGGGAGGGTGGTTCCTCTACACAAGGGCGGGAGTAAGCATTCACCCAACAACTTTCGTCCAATATCTTTAACAAGCGTTCCTTGCAAAATTTTCGAACACGTCATCTACTCCCACCTAGCCAACTTTCTTGATTCTAATGCATTTTTCAGTCTGTACCAACATGGCTTTCGTAAAACATTTTCCTGTGAAACGCAACTTCTATCTTTCACTCATAATCTGCATTCCATTCTTGACCGCGGGTCCCAGGCGGACTGCGTATTCCTCGATTTCTCGAAAGCTTTCGATAAGGTCAGTCACCAATTATTGCTTTTTAAGCTGAGTAAACTTAACATTGACTTAAGCGTTCTTCAGTGGATTCAACATTTTCTGTCTCATCGCTCACAATTCGTGTCTGTTAATGGCTCTAATTCCCATTTAACACCTGTTAACTCTGGTGTTCCGCAAGGTTCGGTTTTAGGACCATTACTCTTTCTTATTTACATCAACGATCTGCCAGCCATCATTTCATCATCTGTGTGTTTATTTGCAGATGATTGCGTTATTTACCGGGAAATTTCTACCGACAGTGACACAACCTTATTGCAGTCCGATCTAATCTCAATATCTAACTGGTGCCGCACATGGCTAATGGAACTAAACATCACCAAGTGCAAGTCAATGCGTGTGTCCCGTCGTAATTCCGTTTGTCCTACTTACTACCTTAATAGCGCTCCACTGGAGCCCGTGCACTGTTATAAATACCTTGGCATCCACATAACATCTGATCTTTCATGGAATATTCATATTGGACATGTTATTAACAATGCTAACCGCATGCTAGGCTTTTTAAGAAGGAATTTTAGTTCTGTGCCGTCATCTCTCAAACTTCTTCTTTATAAATCACTTGTTAGATCGAAGCTGGAGTACGCAGCCTCCATTTGGGACCCCGGTATGGAATACCTCGTTCAATCATTAGAGGCCGTCCAGAACAAATCCGCACGTTTCATACTTTCCAACTACCACCGTACTTCTAGTGTAACCTCCATGAAACTATCGTTATCATTACCCACTCTTGCTTTGCGTAGACAATATTCTCGTCTGTCCCTTTTTCACAAAATTTACCATAATCCGGCCATGCGTCACAATCTACTAACCCCTCCATATTATATTTCCCGTCGTTTAGATCATAAGAACAAAGTGGGCGTCTTTCCATGCAACACTAATGCATTTTTTTATTCATTCATACCGCGCACTTCTGTAGAATGGAACCACCTTCCTCATGACATTGCCACCATTGATGACTTGTGTATTTTTAAAGATGCTCTATCTAACTTTTTATTTTTTTGATATATGACTGTGCTTATTTTGCCTCTTGTTATTTCTTTGTATTTCCCACTCCCCTCTGTAATGTCTTCGGACCTTGAGGGTAAATAAATAAATAAATAAATAAATATTACGCCAGACACTCATGCACCGCAAACGACGTCTAAAGGCTGAACTCCGTGAAACGAATATCAGGCGAACAACCGACGAACGTCGCACGGCAGAACCACGGCCTCTCGATCCCCCCTGTTGGTGCGGCCTGCCGATTTTTTCCGAAAACAAAAGAGCGCGCGTGAGAGGAGAACTTCTCCCATCTGCCGTGGAGGCGCTGCACATCGGCGAGTGGTCTCGTGAGCTGAAAGCTATACTCCGTTTCACCTTATGTTGTACCGCAGACAAGGCTAGAAGCGCGAGCTCATAGCGTTAGGAGCTACTCTTAACGCACGAGAGCTTGTGCCGCCGAGATGTGCCTTATAGAGCAAGGAGCTCGCGCTTGTAGCCTTTCCTGTGGTACATCATAAGGTGAAAAAGAGTATAGAAAAGGCGCCCAACGCGCTCTTGCTTCGCGACCCAGAGAAAATATCTGCCCGTCATTGGCTTCGCCGATACCGAGGCGCTGTCGCGGTTGCAAAAGGCCGCAAAAATCGCTTGTCCCCACCTTTGCACCACTTTGCGCGGAGAAAATATCGCAGTTTTACCCTGTGCTCGCATGCGTGGTTTGTGTTTTCGATCGTTTTTTTGCTCGTTTCTATAGTTTCATGGCGATAACCACTGATGGATGAGAAAAAAGAGACGTAGACAGCCGCCTTTTGTCTGTCTCTGCACAGTTTTAATTTGTGCAGATGGGTTACGGAGCACGCGATGCCTAAAAACGGTTGCGTGCCGCGTTGTAAGTCAAATACTGCGAGAGATCCGGAACTCTGCTATCACGAGCTTCCGTCTAGAGAGAAATTTTGGGATGCCTGGTTGAAGAACATTTCGCGAGAAGGCAGCGAGAAGGGCAGCCAGTGGCAACCAAGCTCCAGGAGCGTCGTGCGCTCCCTTCATTTTAAAGGCCGACGTACACTTCGCGCTTTCCACTTTTGCCCGTCACCTCCTTTCCTATATTCTCTTTACATTTTACCTTGCCCCAACCTGGCTCCCCCTCGCAGCTTAGGAGAGGGGAGCGCTATGTGGATTATCTTCCCTGCAGAAAGCCGAGGTTGTACATATAGGCATTTAAGGCGGAGGACTACAAGGTAGGGATGAAGCGGAAGGTACTGCGACCGACAGCGGTGCCGACTCAATTCCCATTGTATTCGTTGTACATGCAACCAGCAGGTTCAAAGAAACGCAGACCGCTTGTTCGTGTGCCACCTAACGCGTCCACGTCGCATGCGAGCGGTAGAAGCCGACAACGCAAAATGCAGTCCTTTGCAGAAAGAAGACGAGCTGTTGATGAGTGCGTGGCTATTGAACCTTGCCTGCAAAAAGAGTTTGAAGTGGAAGAATGTCAGACGTCATTCAATTTGACAGCTATAGGCTTCATGGAAGATGCCAAGAAAAACGCGCACCGCCTTCAAATGCAAGCCAAACGACTGAACGAGCGAATTAAAAAACTGCGGCAAACCTGCGACGAATTTCAAGACAGATTTAAGCAAGGAAAGCTAATGTGTAGAACCCGCTCAACTTTGCAGGTGACGTGTCCTGAATGCAAGCTGTAACTTAAGGGAAATGAATCTCGTGACGGAGAAAATCAGTTCGTGTTTAGCCTTGACCAAAGAGGACTCAGCTATCCACGACCTGAAGCTGTCTGGCGGTGCAAGCTCGTCTGCACCTTTGTCGAGAGGGCTCTACAGTTGGCAGAGATTCGTCGTTCTGGACGGATTGGCAAGGTTCTCTCGAGCACTGAGCTTCCACACCTTATGGACTGCCCGCTGATGTGGTGTACTAACTGCAGAGACCGGTACCACAGCTAAGAACTCTGCGAGCTTTTTCTCGGGAAGCTCGTCAGACCTCTTCTGGCTAACTCGGCTGGTGACCTAAACAGCCCTCTAGAGAATATATTAAGACTTTCGCGGAAGCCTCTTTCCCGAAAGGCATTCCGCTTGCAAACTATATGACTCCCTTGATCTGTTCGTGAACAATGAAGTTTATATTGCAGAAGTTATGCACGATCGAGGAATCCCTTTCTTATTGTCCCTCACAGATACATAAAAGGCACAGCTCGAGCGTGCTCGTGCATCGGTTAAAATCGGAAATCATACGGCCTAGCTATATCCAACTATAACTCATTACAGTGGTAATAGAAACGGGGACGGGAACAAGAAAACGACACTTCGCTCATACTGCCAGCTGAATGCGACTCTAACGCGCAGCCTGCAACAGAGTGAGCTCCTCGCAGAAAGAATTATGTGCTTCTATTCGACACAGATTTGTCACATCATTCATGCAATCTGGCACTTGTTTCAAATGAGATTGCCGCTTCACGAAAAACAATCTAAATAGCCACACCTAGGGTGCCTACATGTTTCCGCCGCTCCGGAAGCGGAGCGGAAACATGTAGGCACCCTAGCCACACCGGGCCGCGCCGGGCGGACTGCGCCTCTCTCGCCGATAACGAGCGCCACGGCTGGCGCTGCGGGGTAAAGTAGAACTATCGCTCTCACCGGCGGCGCGAGACATACGGCAGGCCGCTCCCAAGGGGAGTCTCTTATCAAGCGGCCGTGGCAGAACAATCGCTTGGCGCGCGTCGCAACAGGTGCACCCACTTGACGCCACGCACAGCGCGAGCGACACCATAAGCAAAATTCCTCGCTTTTTTTTTTTTTGTTGTTGCTCCACTGAGCCCAGATTTAAAACGACGACGCCTCGATACGTTCTCAGGGATGGAGGCAACTCACCCAAGAGCAGCACGCTACGTTGTGGTTAATATTTAGTCGAATCCACACACCATGAGGTGCTCGCGAAGAAACCTGGCGCGCACGCGCACACGCACGCACGCACGCACGCACAGACTCACGCGCGTGCAAGCGCCGGAAGACCAGAGGAATTCTGCTTTCGAAACTTGATGGCGTGGACTATAACCCTTGTTACACGGGCACACCAAAATGCAGTTACGCTAAGCCCCAGTGAGCGCACAATACTTGCGGACAACATTCTGCGGCTAAGCGGTCAGAGATATGGGCGAACGTGAGCTTGAGCATCTTGAGATCTCATCACAGCAGTGCACGCGCGCTCTTCACTTCTTCCGAAATAGCTGTCTTAGAGTATAATGCGGTAACTGAGGTGCCCGTGTATCAAGCGTATTGCTGTCCCTCATTCTAGAAAGGAAACACTGCACAATTTAGAGGATACAGTCCGGGAGGAGGACATGTCAGCGTGAATACAAGATATCATCTAAATCCAAAGTGGTAGTTCGAGAAAAACATAAACGCGCCTTCACCACTCGCGCCTATAGATCTTGCTTTCACAACAGGCAAAACGAATGAAACTCAATCACAGGTGAGCATGAGGCTAAGACATGGCAACTCTTGACAATATTTTTTAGAGCGCCAAACAACGAACCACGATGCTGGAAACATTTTTATAATAAGCATCACCCTACGTTTCTTGAGCTCCGAGTGACTATAGCTGAGCACTTAATGAATGCACCCTTTGTTTACTAGTCGCATCCTAATCATCCCTATGTGAGACAATATTAAAATAGCGGGACTATATCTTTATAAAGTCCCTTGGGGTCACTAACTTTAGTCGCTGAAACTGCATTTATTGTGAAAAAATAAAAGTTGAAGCCTTCCAAGCTTTCTACACAATACTAGTGCTTCAATACTATTCGCTTTCGTTTGGGATAATGAGGAGTCGCACCTTTTGAGTTTTACTCAAATGAGCAAGACCCCATCTGTCTTTATTATATGCAGCTTCAAGGTGATTGTTTTTTTTATTAAACGAATATCAAATAAGACAGGCACATTTAAGTTTAGATAAAACAAGTCTCACTATAAAAAAAATTCGGCACTATAATGTTCTTTTTTTTTTTTTGTTCGCGTGTAAGGACGCCAGGTTTAGAAAATTGGAGTGAACCGATGTGAAACTTATAAGTTTCACATCGGTTCACTCCAATGTGAACCGATGTGAATATCCAGCTCATGTAAATATCCAGCCAAAACAATATAGGATATATCCTATAATGTTTGGGCTGGATATTTACATTTCAAAACTGTCGGCACGCGTGAGCCACAAACATAATTAATGAAATAAAAAGTGTGTACGTCCTTGATTACGACACACACCCAAAAAGTACTTTCACAGTTTAATTTTGCCATTCGGTACACTAATCGACAAGGCTTGAAAATGAAAAACAAAGTAACTAATTAATGAGTACTGGCCAGAGAAAGTTATTGTGTTTAAACAATGCCACCCAAAAACAGACGGATATTTACCCTTTTAACATTTACTGACACTGTCCCATTTCCAGGCAATAAAAACTGCCATTGCACAAGAGACTGGGGCGCTAGCTTGGGTTGTGTCTGAATAAGCAAAGTGCTAGGAATTCAACTAGTGCGTAATACAGAATTTTGTTTTTTCAGTAGCCATATATACGACGACAAAAAAGCGCGACATGCTTGCTCGTCTGCCTCCAAAACCGGCTGAAACATAAAGACAGAAAGACTGAATATTTTCTTTTCCATCTAAGACACGACTAACGCTCGTTTTATTTTTTGAATGATTTCTTCTTCATATTTTAAATGCCGACAAAATCACTCCGTTATTGTAAATTCCACTGGCAAGTCACATTTCCTTGATTATTCATGTGTGAGAGTGCGAATTTAATCAAGCTACATCGAAATGATCAATGTTGACTTTACCGAATATATAAACGCAAACACGGGCAAAATAATGCGTGTGTTTTTGTTTCGTAACACCTAATTGCAATTGTAAACGTGTTCGCCTTCAGCGCTATTTTAAGCTTTTGTAACTAACAATCCGAGCAGTAAAATTTACACGGCGTATTTGCTTGTTTACAGCTTAGGGGACAGACAGATTATCCTCAGAACATGTTTGAAGTAAATTGGAAGCAGAACACGTCAACATACATTTATAAACTCTTGTCCTGTACATACAAGTTATTATTAATTTTAAGCTTATTGCGAAATACAAAATCCACTTTTGCCATCAACCTTATTCTGCCTGGCGCTATTTTATAACATCTTTTTTTCTTTGACTTTCACGTACTATGCGATTTGTCATTCCGAATGAAAACGTTCCACCCTTACATTTTTCGAATATGTTTTTAGAACAAGCTGTTTCCGAGCGAAACCGAAGATTCTTAACAATTGGCCTATATTTATCATTCCTTCTTGGCGGGTGTATTCTGGCGAATGAAGCAAAATTACAACAGCAACAACAACAAAAACTCAGTATGTAAAACTTGTATAAAACGTTCTTGCGTCACAAACGTTTTGCGATACTCTGGGCCTGTGTCCACACAGTATGGGTAATGATGGCTGCGGCCGGTCAGGTGTCAATTTTCTCGCTAAATTTAGCGGGTAAACTAAATTTATGTGTAGGCCGCGCGACGTAAATGTTTTTTCGTTAAATCTAGTGGGGAAGCTGAATTTGAGTACAGACCACGTGACATCATGTCACGTGACGTACATTTTTCCGCTAGATTTAGCGGGTAAACTGAATTTGTTAATAGGTCACGTGACATGAAGTCATGTGATATCATTTTCTCGCTAAATCTAGCGGGGGAAACTAAATTTGCGCATGGCTCACGTGACACGAGGTCATGTGACATCATTCTCCCGCTAAATCTAGCGGGGAAAGTGAAGTCATGGGACGTTGCAGGCCACAACTTCACAAAATGTGGCCTAATAAGATCCAAAACAACTAGCCAAAACGCAAAAACAAAAAATGGTTTCTTTTTTATTTTGCAGTCACCTCTCGACTTCCAAAAGAGAGGATGATGTTCTCAAACCGGATCAATTGGATTTTTTTTAATGTTCCTTTATGATTACTTTTATTTTCTAAAATCTTGCAAAGCATATTGTTTAAATTTATTTTCTAAATCGATCGTGTCTCTTTCGTTGGCCGTCTCACCAGCAGCAATTAGGGTCTCGAAAAAAATCTCATTTTGGAATTTTGGGTGCCAAATTCACAACATCTGAAACTGAGGGATAATTTCGACCACCTGGGGATCTTTTGACGTTCAACCGAAACCTCGGTTGCACGGCCCCTTCTCCGCAGTAGTCCTTCGTCAGATTGCGGGCATCTCCATCTTTATTCGAATCCTCCAATACGAGGATCCGTAGGGCCGACGTTTTGCCTTGGAGCCGCGAAGTGGCTTTTTAATCAGATTCAAATTATTTCCCGACTCGTATGTACAGCATTATGCAGCGCATTAACGATCACTGTAGAAAATGACACTAAAGTAGCCGGTCACTTTACGTCGACCAACAGCCTCACTTAGCGTTTGTCGCAAATTGAAATAGAAGGCTTGCTACCGTTCCAAACACGGCGCTTATAGTATAAATAGGTATATATTTGTAAATATACATTTTGCGGGTTCCCGGATATTTCATCGAACGCCGTTTCGTCGAACGCCGTTTCATCGAAAAAATGGACGTTTCATCGAACGCCGTTTCATCGAACGCCGTTTCATCGAATGTCTTTTATATAAAAAGTGTGAAAGATGCTCCTTTATGCACGGATCGTGTGCATTTTCGCGTCATTCACCCATTTCATAGTCAGGTTTTTTAATGTCCAAGCTTGTAGCTGTTACACTTTATTTTGATGCAAGTAATTCATGAGGATATTTGTACCGATTTTTATGTTTGTTTCGCATATTGTGCTTATCTGTTCACCCTCTCTGTATTACCCGATGGGCCTTGAGGATATCGTAACAAATAAATAAAAAGTCGCACTCCCGGTAAGAGCGCACTCCAACTCATGGAGGCCAGAAGGCGACTTAGGTTTTGCGCAGGCGCAACAACTTTAGCCATGTGAGCCTCCTAGCCTCTCACTGCCTTTCTATTGATACTTTTTTACTGCCTGAAGCTTGCAGTAGCTAAAGCTGAGGTGCTATTTATGAAACTACAACGAAACATTGTTTGTCTTTTTTAGTTCTAAGACTCAATGAAGTCAAAAGTAAGTACGTCACTTCAAATTTTATTTGAAAACTTTCGGGGTTCATGTGTACGTGTGATGGCCATTCACCGTTTCAAATGATGAGCAATTGCTCTCAAAAAGTCCCCCACAGCCATGCTCCGTCGGTTCTCATAAAAAAGGCGGACCTTCTCACTTCTTGCCGCTATGGCCTTCTTCTGGCGAGGAGGCTCTTGGGAACTCAGCATCGCCTCCAGCTTGTCTTGCGTCAGTTGATGTTCTGCCGCGATGCAAGTGAAAAACTTCCAGAACCCGGGATGGGCACCTCCGACCAGCTTGAAGCTTCAGGAAGCGGGAATGCCACCCTGGCGTTCGATAAGACGGCGTTCGATAAAGCGGCGTTCGATGAAACGGCGTTCGATGAAATGGCGGTCGATGAAACGGCTTCGATGAAACGGTGTTCGATGAAACGGCGTTCGATGAAACGGCTTCGATGAAACGGCGTTCGACAGAACGGCGTTCGACGGAATGTCCGGTCCCACATTTTGCGTATGTGCTCTGCGGAGAGGGGGAAAGGGAGAAAGAGTACACGAATTACACTGCCATAAATGCACCTATGATTTTATTTATTTTTTTCACCGTGGAAAGTTTTTTATATAAAAAATCGTAAGGGCGCAGGCGAGCTGGTGAATATTAACCATGTTGAATTAACCTGAGACTGGGGTAGAGAAGAAACATCAAAACGTAGAAGGGACTGAAAATAGACAGGACGACGTCTTAAACTCAGCTAACTGGTTTATTTAGTCTACCTCCTTATATAGTCTCAATCTCAAGGTAATCACCACCAACAGAAAATACAAAAGGACGAAGTATATACAGTTCAAGCGCTACAGTCTTCATCACACAATGCAAGAACGTTGACAACCTTTACAGGTCGACGCGACAAGGCAACATCAATCCACCTTCAAACATGAACAAAAGAATCTCTTCCCCTAATATTCTAAACACAGTTCATACATCTGAATCATAACACACCCTCTCCACATAAAAAAACTGAAACGGTAGTTGGGCCAATATACTTAAGAAACACACAAAGCAAAAATGTTTTACAGGTTTTTGAAAAATCGCAAGCAGGTCGCACTTCAAACAACCTAAATAACAAATAAAAATAAAAAAAAAAATTAAAAAATTACATTTTTAGAAAGCCTTTTGAATTGCTTCCAAACTGTAGTGAAGCCTGACTTATGCAGTTGCCTAGAGACTTTATCCGCACTGTCTCCCTTACTACTCTCTTTACATCGTTCCTCTCTTTGTGTATTATTTCCGTCTCCGACCAGAGCGCCATGCAGTTGTTACATTCATGAATATGTCTTGCTATTTCCGAGTCTTGTGCATTGTTCTTTACATTTCTTTTATGTTCGTTCAATCTGTCATTTATGCAGCGTGACGTCTGTCCTACATACTTAAATCCACACTCCAATGGTATCTCATACACAACACCAGTCTCGCAACATACCGACTTTTCCCGATGAGCCTTTTTGCACTCACTCACACCTTGTTTGAAGTGGCGTCAGTTTACTTCATCTAAAATCTGAACTAAAGCTCCAAACTGCCTTGCACATGACTTCAGGTTGTGAAAGATGTCATGAAAATATGGGATTACAGCAAAGCGGTTCCTTGATTTCTCTTCGGTTTCTCTCCTGCCTTTAATAAACAATTCTAATTGCCGTTTTATAAAACTGTCATCATAACCTACACTAATCCTATACAAAAATAAGGTGTTTGTATAGGGTCATCAGTCGCACCGATTGTAGCAGTCGTTTACTTGAACTCTTTGGATCGTGCAGTGCACGATAATCTACAGGGGTTGTCCCCGGGTACGGCAATAGTGAGAAGATATCTAGATGACATTTTAATATGCACGTGTACGGAAGGTCTAACAGAAACCATAGAAGGTGTGATAAGGTCAACGGCTCCAGAATTTAAGTTTACAGTGGAAAAATCGGAGGATGATGTTCTGCAGTTTCTCGATTTACGTATTCACGTGAATCGAGGGTTCTGTTGGGAAGATGGTAAAGATAATTCGAAACCGGTTTTGCCAAGAATGAGTTGCCATTCGAAGACCGTAAAGGCGGGGATTGTAAAGTAATTGGTCAGGAACGCGTTAGAAAAGTCACGTGTCCATCATACCACTGAATCAGTAGAAAGACAGTGGAAAAGGTTGATTAGTGTAGGTTATTATGACAGTTTTATGAAACGGCAATTAGAATTGTTTGTTAAAGGCAGGAGAGAAACCGAAGAGAAATCAAGGAACCGCTTTGCTGTAATCCCATATTTTCGGGTGTAAGACAAAATGGTCCCGGTCAGAATGGTCCCGGACAAAATGGTCCCGGACAAAATGGTCCCGGACGAAAAGGTCCCAAGTGCCAACCCGGACAAAAGGGTCCCAGGTGAATTTACTAATACTTTTAGCGCTCTTAATAGGACAAAATGGTTTGGTACTTTTATTTTGACACACGTTCCAGAATAATATCAACATTTTCATTATAATCATTTCAACCAAATTTTAAATATGCCTTCTATCTATACCATGTAGCTCTATTTCTGAAAGGTTCTTGATTTCTACAGATATATTCCACGTGTGTAATCTATATATTTCTATCGCGAGAACCTGTTTTTAAATTAGCGCTATCGAGCTTCAAAACGATATTCGGAATTAAAATCATTATCACACACGTACTACAGGTTCTTGACGTAGTTCTTTTAAAAGAACCTGTCGTACCATCGTGTTCTATTTTTCAGAAACAGCATCGCTCTGTCTGAACATTGTATATTAAAGAAATCAAAAATTGATTTCGCAATTATGAGCGTATTTATTACGTAGACCACTTAAGAGACAAGAAGTAGACGCTGTTGAAGCGAAGGCCTAAACGAAAATGTATTCATATGACCCATACCCCTCAAAAAGTCGTTCAAGGGACGGAGCCCTTGCACGTACTGTGTGTACAGAGTTACAAGCCGCTGCTAATATCCGTCAAGAGTAGAAAATACAAAAAACCTGCAAACAGCAAATAAATAATGCCACGCCGGGACCATTTTGTCTGGGAACATTTTGTCCGGGACCTATTTTGACCGGGACCATTTTGACCGGGACCATTTTGACCGGATACCCATATTTTCATGACATCTCTCACAACCTGAAGGCATGTGCAAGGCAGTTCGGAGTAGACACGGTTTTTAGTTCAGGTTTTAGATTAAGTAAACTGACGCCATTTCAAACAGGTGTGAGTGACTGCAAAAAGGCTCATCGGGAAAAGTCGGTATGTTGCGAGACTGGTGTTGTGTATGAGATACCATTGGAGTGTGGATTTAAGTATGTAGGACAGACGTCACGCTGCATAAATGACAGATTAAACGAACATAAAAGAAATGTAAAGAACAATGCACAAAACTCGGAAATAGCAAGACATATTCATGAATGTAACAACCGCATGGCGCTCTGGTCGGAGACGGAAATAATACACAAAGAGAGGAACGATGTAAAGAGAGTAGTAAGGGAGACAGTGCGGATAAAGTCTCTAGGCAACTGCATAAGTCAGGCTTCACTACAGTTTGGAAGCAATCCAAAAGGCTTTCTAAAAGTGTAATGTTTTTTTTTTATTTGTTATTTAGGTTGTTTGAAGTGCGACCTGCTTGCGATTTTTCAAAAACCTGTAAAACATTTTTGCTTTTTGTGAGTCTTAAGTGTATTGGCCCAACTACCGTTTCAGTTTTTTTTTATGTGGAGAGGGTGTGTTATGATTCAGAAGTATGAACTGTGTTTAGAATAGTAGGGGAAGAGATCATTTTGTTCAGGTTTGAAGGTGGATGGACGTTGCCTTGTCGCGTCGACCTGTAAAGGTTGTCAACGTTCTTGCATTGTGCGATGAAGACTGTGGCGCTTGAACTGTATAGACTTCGTCCTTTTGTGTTTTGTGTTGGTGGAGATGACCTTAAGATTGAGAATATATAAGGAGGTGGACTAAATAAACCAGTTAGCTGAGTTTGAGACGTCGTCCTGCCTATTTTCTGTCCCTTCTACGTTTTGATGTTTCTTCTCTACCCCAGTCTCAAGTTAATTCAACATGGTTAAAGTTTTTTAGTTGCAAACGAAGCGGCGGCCATCGTTAGCGGGTCTATTCTGAGAAATGCAGATCGCTCAAGATCATTGTTCAATATGGGCTCGAACCTAAACCGAAAAAAACAATAGTTGTGGAGAGCTCGTCAAGAAGGAGCCACATACGCTTTGGGCGGGAAAACTAATCATATACAATGTACCAGACAAAAATGTGATGTATCCCACGGAGGCAATGGGACTCATTAAGGCAAGTGAACATATCTCCAATGACGAGGAACCCAGCGTTCGGGCAACGTCTTGCTCGGTATTAATATTCAATGAAGTCCGCGCTATAATAAGGTATCTCGGAGGCACTCCTTTTTTCGCGTTTTATCGTGTGCGGTCCCGAGAGACAGTTACGCAGTACCTACTCACGGCTGCATATGGTGTATAGAATGTCATCATTAATATAACGACTGGGATCAAAAGACAAACGAGGTATGATACGCTCTTATTTTTACCCAGAGGGTAAAAATAACCCCGCAAAGCTAACAAGAAACGTTTAGACGCAAGAAAGACTCCTAGAAAAGCGGCGAAGTTAGCTTTTAATAAATTGGATCGTGAAAAAAGAAAAATAATCTTACGGCAGAAAGTACACGAAAACGTAAACCACACTCTAAGAAATGCCTGCGCGTCTACTTGCCCGCACAACACTCTAAGAGCCAATCACTGCTATCTACGAAATCATCCTTGCGAATGATGAGTCGGAAAATCAGTTTAGACCAAAAATGAAATCTGCGCTGTGGCATTACGCAATGCAAAGCGTCATGCATGCTTGCATTGCGTAATGACACAGCGCAGACTAAATTTTGAGGTCTAAACAGATGTTCCGCCTCATCATTAACTGAGCTGACTCCGTAGATTGCAGAGATTGGCTCTTCGAGTGTTTTGCGGGTAACTAGACGCGCAGGCATTTCTTAGAGTACACGATCCTACTATGGAGTTTGTCATATATGCCGATGACGCGAGTATGTAGTTTTTGCCCGTTAAAGGTGCACATGCACTTGTAACGAAATGTATTTTGGAGCTCGAAATAACAAAATGTGATTTCATATGCGTGTGTAAAAGGTAGTCTTTCAGTAGACGTCTACCTAGTTAGGAATTATTAAAATAACACACAAGGAAATCCTTAAGCATGCGCTTGTCTACATATGTGTGCCTCCGTGAGCGTGTACGTGCGTTTTTGTGTGTTTGTGCGCGAGAGTATCTACGTGTACGTATACGAGTGCGCAGTGCGTAAGGGTGTCTGCCAGTGTGTGCGGTGGGGTATGTGTGTAGGGGTAACCGGACAAAAGCTCACCGGACAGAAGCTCACCGGACAAAAACTCACCGGACAAAAGCTCGCCCGTTTTTTTCACAAACCCGGACAAAAGCTCACCTCATTTTTGTTTTGCTACCCGGGCGAAACACGGGGTAGGATAAAGTGCAGACGCGATGGTCATTGCACCATTTTTAGGAGAACTGGTATCCCATCCCATGCAAAGGTCTCGACAGATAAGCCATAATAGGAAGAAAGCAAGGATTTGGGACCACAATTTAGGTCACCAAAACTGAGTGGAGCTGATAAAATCAAGCTTGCTTGACTCATGGTATGCCAGAGCACCCTTTTAGTTGTGTCACGCCCAAGAAACTTCGTGAACCGAAGTTTTTGAACCCGAAGAGTTACCGAAGAAGCGAAGTCACCCTTCGGTGATCTCGATTTTTCATTGTGCTTATGTCACGCTAAACGCGCACATTAAGGTTGGGCACAATGCCTCTTCATTACTAATGCATGGGTTTTCTTAAGGTTCAGGGTAATATTTGAAGTGAATGGCTAGAAAAATTAAATTATTTTCGTCATTGTGAGTCGTAAACTCATTTCGAGTCAAGGATTACTTCAGGGTGATTTGAAGGGAAACTGAAGCAAAACTGTAATGCACGAACCATTGGGTGGCGAATTTTTAAAAATATTTTGAAGGAACGGGAGTTGGGCCTTTCGGACAAGTACAAGACAGATGACCAATTTAGAAAGCTGTGCGGCATTTTGGACAGGCTGGCGGTCCCTCCTCCACAGCGTGTGCCCGAAGGACAAACCTATTTCAGGGAAAAGTCTACCGGTGACATCGGGCACCTGCTGAACTACTCTGATTGCACATATGTCAACGGCCCCTCCCATTATGCTTCTGCTCCTCCTGCGGCGGCACCGAGAGCGAACTCTTAACTTTGCCTGACTGGGCGCCGACGACGACCGGAGTTTCCCCCGGAATGGTGGAATATGGATGACGCCACTCTTCAAGATAAAGACCGGACAAACAACACCTGCGAAGGATGTAATACCGGGTTTCAGAAGCTTGTCAGCCACGCCCATCCAAGCGTCTGGAGGCTGACTTAATGCCTACAGCAAAATCAGGCACTCGTTGCCACGGCATTGACACAAGCCCGGAGAGGTGAACCCTCAGAGAAACGGGTGCGAAAAACCACTCTTCGACTGCAGAATCGTCTGAAAAATATTTTCGAGGGATTCCAGGTACGGGATGAGGACGATTCGTCACATGCGCACTCGTCACAGGACGATTGGTCACAGGACGATTCGTCACATAGGAACATTCGTCACAGCATGACTCGTCATGCGGGCAACTGGACACATCGATCGGGCAGGGGATAACAGTAAATTGTAAATTTCATGAACTTTCCACATTCCCTGATGATGAGTTTCACGACTTTCCACCATGACATAAACCAATGGTTAGAAAAACTAATCTTACAATACTCATCCGCTTTTCCTTTCATCATATGACGACTCTTCAGCAGGTTGATCTAAGTTGCTGGCTTGAACGAGCAATAATCCGACTGGCAGCCAAATCAGTTTTTAATTTGCCTTACATACACCTCTACGAGAAAACCAATAAGTATCGGAATTCTTTCTGCTGCATGTGTACGAGTACCCCTCGTGCAGCTGCATGGCTCCACCTCTCTCTGTTGCGATCACCTCCATCCTTTTGAGTGTAGTCTGAGTTCAAAAATAGTCGCTTTTATATGGCCTCCGCGTTCACCGTTCGGGACGGACCCAGAAGCTAAAACGTCTGTTACAAATTCTTCTACCTTGAGAAGCGAAAGACATGGTAAAATAAGAGGTGACCCACTTTATCAGGCCGAACCAACATTCAATGTTCGGGACCGTACCAGAAGCTAAAATGTTTGTAACAAATTCTTCGCCTTTCAGAAGCCACTTTGTCCGCCCGAACCAATTTGAACAATACATTTTTGGGGGGACGAACTATTGTAGGACCGGTTGGCCGCGTGACAAGTCATCCTATGACGAATGTTCCTGTGTGACGAATCGTCCTGTGACCAATCGTCCTGTGACGAGTGCGCATGTGACGAATGGACCGTATCCCCCAGGTACACCAAGATACACCAAGATCTACCAAGACTGCTTGAGCTAGTAAGGGACTGCATTCGCTTCTAACCACCCGATAAATAAATTTGTTTGTAGTCTAATCAACAAACCACGCGCCTGTAAGATTTAATTTTTCGTTGCATTTTAGTGTCGCACGCATGCACCTAAGTTGTCAGCACTCGTGTTAGGACCAACATGAAATTTTCTCCTGGTGAGCTTTTGTCCGGGTCTGTGAAAAAATTTGTGAGCTTTTGTCCGGTGAGCTTTTGTCCGGTGAGCTTCTGTCCGGTGAGCTTTTGTCCGGTGAGCTTCTGACCGGTGTGCAGGCTTGCGCGGCTACACAGCGCAAGGCTATTTTACAGAAACCATCGTATTTAATAATGAAAACCGCAAATACGGTCTCGTTACCGACGCACTTGCAATTTAAGCACCGCAAATCCTTTCATCTGCTTCGTCTTTCATTTTTATAACGGTGTTGGAATATTGTTTTTCCTCTCAAGTTCCAATTTTCGTGCATTTTTTTCGAGATTTTTTTTTATATGTTTTAGTCTTACGAGGGGCGTTCATAAACTTCGTATTATTGTCACGAAGGAATAGAGATTCAGCAATCAAACTCGAGTAGGTGTTGAGACTTTGTCTACATGTTCGCCACCAAAAGTTACCCACTTTTTCCAGCGATGCACCACATGCCGGAGGCCACTGTTATAGAACTCCTCGTCTTGAGTGTTCAGGAATCGCTCCACTTCAGCAATCCCTTGGTCGCCGTCCTTGAAATGCTTTCCTCTTATTTGGTCACACTAGAAGCGTCTGTGCCATTTAACCAAAAGTGTCGTAAACTGGGACGTTGTCCCCGAACTACGCTCCCAGATTGGAATGAATATCCTTGGCATTGCTTCCCTTCAAATGAAAAAAAAAAAACGGATCACTGCATGTGCTTGGCACCGACGGGCGGTGCCATGTTTGTTTCGTCTCCCTGGCGGCGTTCCGAACTACTATAGCAGGCGATGTTTATACTGTGCGGAAACTAGAGAGACGCGCGCTCACGTTGATGCCTGTTTTGTTCAGTTTCCTTTAATTTTTTGTGCCGATAATACGAACTTTATGAACGCCCCTCGTATAGGGCTTTTGAAAAGCCCTTATGACGAGGGTACATACCCTTGTATCACGGACACTTCAAAGGCGGTTAGACCGAAGTCCTTTCTAGAATCAACGAACTGGCGTACGCCGGGATCTATGCACATAGTCGGTATCGCCAGCTGATTCGCCGATCCCATAAGACCCTGGGCCTGAAGACCTTTCAGATTCTCGTGTGATAAGGACATTAATTAGTTACACCAATAAAACTGGCATGCAGTATTGATCTCTAATAGCTACGCGGTCTTCAGCCGCAGTCGCGCTGCCCATCCATCATGTAACAGACACGGTATTCACCGATGACATGGTGAGAGAATTAGCTCCGGACATGGCTAAAGCATGAATTCGAAGTGGCAAAGAGTTGGATGGACGTCTTCTTGCCAGCGAGACTGCACGATCACTGGAGCATGATGCCGGTCTCCCCTGGAGACACCAGATAAGCTACGCAGCAGAGTAATCCCCCTGTCAGACGGCGTTCTAAAGGTCCTTTTCACTAAGCTCCTTTATAAAATCGACCAATCTGCTCGCGATGTTGAGTGCGCACGTGCCCTACGGCGTACGCTGGTTCGTCGATTTCATAAAGGAGCTTGCTCTAAAGGCCTTTAAAATGCCCGTCTGACAGGGGTATAAAACTACTTCAACCACCTCGATGCTTAAAATCCCCTTAGCCAGATAGTTATCTCAACGCAGTATATCTGAAATCGCATGACCAAAAGCGCCTAGTCCTGTTAGCACCTATTTCCTTTTGTCCCTGTCTTGAGGCGTTTCACTTCAAGAATGTACAACGAACTAGCCCAATTCGCCGCATTTTTTTCTGATTTAACGTATAACTTTCTCAATTCGGCTTATGGATCGGTTAAGAACCAATCGCTAATGTTACCTAAAGGGAGATGAATTTTCAACCTACTAAAATAGATTGGCGTGGACGTGCGGTCGGTGCTTGAGAGGCCTTGCCATCCAAGCGTCCACGCCTCTCTGTAAGGTTCTCGGCAACCATCTATTGAACGCGACCTACCGTATCCGTTCAACTGTTCACCAGGTCACGATAGTCCGTTTGAATGTATAATGCGATCCTCGCGTCGTCCTATTTCGGACGAAGAATAAACGTAGACCGCCACATTTTCTTCCTCCGCCGAGGGACTCGTGCATGCACTTCGTTAGTTGCGAAAGGCGACCGACTTTACCGCCTCGAGATGTAAATACGCTACCTACGCTATCCACCTAAATAGAAGAGTAAAAAGGGTCGACCTCCGAAACCGCTGGGAATTTGAGGTAGTAATCCAGTTTATGGCCACGTCTGGAAGGCACTACCCGTTAATAGGGTACCTGAACGCAGCCTCTAGCCAGAAAATAAAACAGCGAACTAATTGAACGAGAAAGAAAAAAAAAGTTACAGGAAAAGTTTGTTGGTTCCAGTATAGCCGCAAGGAGAACGGGTGCTTTCGCTCACAGGCGGTATACCCCCTCTGCCATTTTCCAGACCCATTGATTTCCGATGCGTTTGGGTGAACCGAATGCTTCCGTGGCACCTGTCTCCCTCTGTGGGTTGCGCGGGTCTGCTTGTGCCTTGTCATTATGTGCTACCACGGTTTTTAGATTTGTTTGGGCTAGAAATGTCTTTGGCCGAGTATTATACCCGTATTTTGCGGAGACGTTAAAGGCTTTCGAAACAAACGTCTTAAACGAATCGACGAGTCAGTCTTTAAGGAATCGACGAATCAGCCCACTGGTGAGCTCTTGTTTACCGATTCTTTAAAAAGAGCGCCTTTGGAAGTCGTTTTGAGTACGGTACGCCTGTTACACCATGGGCGCGCACCAGATGAGCGGGATGGAACGAATAAGATCAGGCGAGAAACCTCTTACAGTCTTATTGGGTGAGACCAGCTGAACACAAAGAAAGTTAAAAAAAGATAGAGGACAAACTGCCGCTGGCCCTTTCTCCCTTTTTTATGTTCAGCTTGTCCAGCCCAATGCGGAGTGCAAGTTCATCTGCTTCTTTTGCAGGGGTTGTGGTGACGTGAGAACGCCGGGCTCTCATTGGCTCTGAATGAAGAATAGTGGGTAGACCTCAAGGCAGTTTGCTTTAAAGGGGTACTACAACGAAATTTCGGCGCTTATTTTATGGTCTATATGTGTTCAAAGGAGCAGTATCACGTCGGACACACCTACATCTGGTTAAAAAAGACACGAAAAGGAATTTTAAAACGAATTAAACGATTAACAAAGAGCACCTGGTGGATGTCGCTAACGCCTCGTTTGTAATGCCCCATCTAGGAACCTTGAGAGGTAGTGACGGTTGTTGTCTCGCCTCCGGCCACGACGAGAGAAGAGGGAAACGAGGAACTCCCCTCTTCCCGAGAATTCATTTTGTGCGTCCCAGAAGTCGCTATTGTCCCTCTACAAGATTATAGCAGATTAACCCGTCACTCAAAATTCTTACAAAAGCAGCCGCTTCGGTGGCTGGAACGACTAGGCCATCATCTCGACGTCAGCCTCGTGGTAGCTTTGCTCGTCCCGAGACGACCTACGTCACGATTGCGTCGGATGTCGCGTGCTCTAAGTTGGGCCGTCTCCGAGCGCTTGCCAGAGTGGGCCGTTTATAACGAAAAATAGAGCCATCAGGCTCAAAATACAAACGTGCGATTGTCATTTACGGATATTGTGGATCCTATTCGACCTATTTTTGAACACGACGGATATATTTCATATTTCGTTGAAGTATCCCTTTAAGGTCTACCCACTATCCTTCAATCAGAGCCAATCAGAGTTCGGCGTCATTCTCACGTCACGCAACTCCTGCACAAGAAGCAGACGACTTGCTCTCCGCATATGCTTACCCGACTAGCTCAACTTATTCCCCTCCTACGTGCGACTCCAGCAAAACCGCCGGCACCTGATAGGAAAACGCTGAACTGAACGGAACAGGCTCTTTCGCAATTTCTGCTCGTCCATTGTGACTTCCGGGATTACACGTTGTCTGCGGTTGGCGCGACGGAACGGTTGTCCCGGTGATTCTGCAGTTACCATCGTATCAGTGCTTTTTCCAGGTTACTCTGATCGTAACCCACGCTACTGCGTGAACCAGACGTTGCCCGTCTCATCAGCGCCGCAGTTCTTCCATCGCTTCCCCCCGGAGAAGGTCAAGCTTCCTCTGGGGACGCTCGCTTACGCCGACACATCGCGGCAGGTTTGAAACCTAGAGAATAAAAAATCGGCGCGAACCATTTTGTGTTCAATACATTGCCTGCTCAAACCCGAGCGGTGTGCGTTGAACTGGCCCACGGCACGGCGCGACCTGTTTTGGAGCGCCATATTTGCCCGATAGGGGCGACCCTTTTATTGTCGCTGGAGTCGCGAAGAGTCACCGAGAGCGCGAGGACGGCAGAGCAAGTCTTTGGGACGCACGACCTACATCACGCGCTCGTTGCCTTCCACCGTGCTTTGGCTGCGAGTGCACGCTCGAAGCTCAGGGGACGTTGAAGCATTATCGAAATCAGGCAGCTTGCGCGGGACACAGGACGACTAAAACTCCTCCTAGCCATTCTCACCCTGGGAGTGACAATAGGAGGACTAGAGACACGTCCATCTAATAGCCTCGAAATCTCGACGAGTGTTCGGAAAGCCTTCGCGACTTTTCGGAACCGACCAGCATTGTTTTTCATAATTTATTAATTTTTTTTTTTTGGTTGACTAGCCGTACCTAGGACGTTCAGTGGCACTTTCCGCGCAAGATATATCGTTAGAACAGAACAGACGGATTATCCAAAGCTGAGACATTCGAGAAATCCTGGAAGGACAGTAGCTCAGTATGCCTTTAAGTGAAAGAAGAAAAAAAAAAACTTCCAAGCCCCAGAGATCGCAGCCGACCTTTCGACCACAAGCGTCGACTGCACCCGCTGTCGCTTTTGTGAGAGGCGCTCTCGCAAAATGCGCAATGCCGGCGAGACGCGAGAAAAGGCTTCTACTCCGGACGTGAGAGGACAGTCATGCGGTGACCCTCCGGCACTTTGCGGTCATTTTCGACACCGCGGGACATATCCGATCGCTCGTAAAAGGGGAGCCAAAGTAAGCTGCATTGCGCTGCGCTCAGGTAGCAAAGATACTGCAACTCCTTGGTCAAGCAAAAGCATAGCTAGGCTTATACCCTGTCGTCAAAGGAGAAAACCGAGGAAGTTATTCGGGTCTGACGTGCGCAAAAAAGGAAGGAGCAAGAATATATTTTAAAACATGCGAAGCAAAAGTGGACGAAGAAAGACCTCGGTGCCGTGCGTAAAACTAGGGTGGACCTCGGGCGATTCCGGTCGTTTTCGTTCGTTTAAATATGCAACGGGGTTGGGCCCGCGGGGACCCTTTGCACGGTCAGCTCTGGTTCCTGTAGCAAAATAATGTAGGTCGCGGGTCACGACCTGATTTCGGTTTGTTTTGGGTCGCGCCGTGTGCTTAAATTTTGGATTTGCGTCCCTTCGTCTTGGGGTCTACTCTGTCTCTGAAACATTAAGGACTTGAGAAGTGCGTCGTTTCCATTATAAATATTAGGTGGGTCGCAACAAGTGTGTCAGCCGCATCATGAACCTACGGGGCGCAAAAACGAATGCCAAAAAAAAAGAAATATATATATATATATATATATATATATATATATATATATAACTGGTAAGAAAAAACCCTTGGTGAAAACAGCAACAACGGACGATTTAATCTTCGACGTTTCGGCCGGAGTCCGGCCTTCCTGACGAAGGCCTCTTCCTGACGAAGGCCGGACTCCGGCCGAAACGTCGAAGATTAAATCGTCCGTTGTTGCTGTTTTCACCAAGGGTTTTTTCTTACCAGTTATTCCCACGCCTTCGGCCTCCGCCACCATGCCCGTTATATACATATATATATATATATATATTAAGAGTCCGTCAGGAACTTTTTTATCTGCAATTGTTTTCCGGCGGGCGAGGAGATACAATCGTCACGCCTGAATGAGAGAAGCACGGATTCAGAGCTTGTTAAGTAAATTACTGAAATCAACTGGCCTCACTCACACACTGTGAGGACATTCTAATTTTTATCTGTCATTTTTACACCCTACTTACTATTCGCCTGCTCCTTTATTTTCTGTACTCCGTTGTTACACCGTGCCTTTTTATCTTCTTGAGACCATTCAACATTTTTTTTTCCTCTTCTTTCTTTTGCTTTTGATTTCAGATGGAACGAGCTGTTCGACGAACTAACTAGGACAAGCTTTCCTTTTCTCTGAACGGCCACCCTCCCTAAAACTAAAACACAAAAAGAATATTTAAAAATGTCTGAATGTGGCAACACTGTCTAATCTCTGCAAGAATGGTCCTGTCTGGCGAAGAATCCCTAATGGCTGACACTTCCTGTGCTTTAACTGTTGCTTTCTTTTTTTTCTTTTTTCAGTCTGTTTCGACGCGTTTACGCGCAAAGTCGTACATAAAGAAAGTTCGGTCAATTATTGGGTTAATCTTGACGGAAATGAGAGAAACGCGGTTTTCTATCACGGGTTAGACATGATCACGGAGACGTATCTACTCGCCAAGTGCACACCACGAGGGATTTTCTATCGGTCTTAGCAGACATAAGCAATTTCTTTAATCAATAATTTTGTTTTTATATGGCTGAAGTTTAACTCTGTTTTCATATGACTGAAGTCAACAACAGTGACTTTGCAGTCACCCTTGGTGACTGAAAAGGCTGCACACGGAATGATCAAAACACGCCTGCTTTCAGCGGCGAAGTTTACGAACGACGCATGCGATGTTTCCGTCCTCTGACGCCACATCTCAACTTGTTTTGCGTGTGCGAATAATAAAAAAAAGTTTGTGTTTATATTTATTTCGCCCAAAGAGCACGGGGGGAATAAGCGGCTTCGTGGCTGTGCCGCCGCAAAGTCCCTTGGTACTTTTTTTTCTCAAGTAACAACAACCGATACAATTGACAAAGCACATTCCGCTGAAACAAAATGGCGTCATTCAGTTCAACCTTCTGCTGTGTGCCGGCACCGTCACGCAGTTGGCGCTTCAAAGAATGGCGCTACTTGTAAGGAAGCTCTTATTTAGGAACTTTTAGGTCGCCGCCGCTGTATAGGCACGACTAGAGCCATTAAATAAGCTAGGCTTCAGAATAACGCTACTTGAGCCCTTTATAACGAGCGGTAGCTTGCGCCACATAGCCTAGGTTGTTCAAATTATTGTTGGAAATTATCTAAAGCTTCACGTTATATCATAAAAAAAACGGTGTATTGATTTCCAGAAATGTTAAAACAGTCCGCGACTGAGCAAAACACTATCGCCTGAGCCTCCTGTCGCCGAATCTATAAAGTTCAAAAAGTCGCATATTCGAATCAACACGATCGCCAATCGCACTCACTCTGTACGAAACATCAAAACGGAGGCGCTCACAAGAAAATCGTGAAATAGAATGCCAACGCTTTGAGCGTAACTTCCATTCTGGTTTGTTTTCGTTTGACAGAGCCCAAAAGAGGGACAAGTACAAAAGGCTAACAAGCCTGACGAGGCACTGGTTTCTTACAGTTCACGTGAGTGCATAAATGGACAGATAAAAAAATGCGTTCAGCTGAAAGGTACGAATGCAAACAAAGTGATCGGTGTATTCCCGATAACATAAAATAGATAAGTAACAAGAAAACTAAACAATACAAAGTATACTAGAAACAGTAATGACTGAATATATAAAGGTAAACATATAAAGTAAACTCTCCTAATTCCCGAGTCCCGCTAGAGCGACAAACAGAAACAAACGACGCGGACAAGCCTCCGACCCAAGCAGCATGCTCGCGATGGTACCTTTGGCAGGCGTTTAGTCGCTCGCTGGTCGTAAAGTGAGCGCGGCGTGCATGATGCTCGTGTTTGAGCATAGCCTCCTTTATTCTACAAAGCCTGTCAAATTGCGAAATACACTGGTTTGAGGCTTGTCGCTGTCATTTGTTTCTGTTTGTCGCTCTTGTGGGACTCGGGCATTACAACATATAAAAAACAAAAAAAATTCACACGTTATAGATTTTATTTTTTTAGTTTACAATAATGGGGTTTGAATTTTATTAAAGTTTGATATAGCCGCCTACCAATAGTGAAGAGCGGGATGCAGTTGAGCTAGTTGGTACATTGATGCAAAATATGTCCTGCGGGAAATGCTACGAGGGCAAACGGGCCGCTGCGTGAACGACCTAGTTAGAGAGTACCCAGTGTCCGTGAAGGGCACGGCGGCTGGGCATCTTTCAACCCATCGCAGCATGTGCGAGTGCAGTCCAAGTTTCAACAATATTTCCATTCTTAAAAGACACAAAAATGCCTTTGCGCGAAATTCTGGAGGCCATGGCCACTGAGGAAAACACTGATGGATGTGTGAGCATGGCTTCCATCAGGGTCAGCAAAAAAGAAAAAAAGTGTTTTTGCGATGTGGCACGTCCTCTGAGATGGGAAATAAGAGGAATGAGATGTTGGTGGAGTTAGGTGGGGTGAGGTGAGAAGGAAATCTGTGATGGGTCATAAGTTAATTTATATTTATTGGCATTATTTTATGCGCAAAATAAAATAAGGGAAACAAATTTGGGTTAAGGTGATGAAGAAGTATCATTCACAGTTGATAGTCAGTAGTCTGTATATCTGTTTCGTCTCTCTGTGTTTCTGTCTTTAGCGTTCTAGTTGACCTTTCCTTTTATACCAATAGTGCTCTACGTTTTTTCTTTAATATCGTAAATGATTGTGCATAGTTTTTATCGGGTGTGATATTAATAAAGTTACTTATTTAATATTGTGAAGTTTGCTTTCTGTCATTAGTACAAGTATGGGATGTCTTTCGTGCCACTGGACGCAGCATTTACGACGATGTCTTTATTTCGCCGGCCGTAATATAGAACTCTTTTATTATAAATTAAATGCAGTAATTTAAAATAATATAGTCGATTTGCTTTCAAAATGTTATATTTAACGAAGAGAGGCCGAGTTAGTGGCCTCAGGCACGACCCATCTCCCCATATGGACCGAGCACTCTCTCGATAGACGGTCCCGCTCTCCTGCACCCTTGACGGCTCCATTATACTATGCAATTGTGGATGATGAGATAAGCTGGACCTGCGTAAAACAATTTTGTTTTGTAAAAAAACACGCACCTCGTTATATCGTCATCAATTCTCGGCTAGCGGGTTTCCCCTGCCGCCAATGAACATGAATCAGTAATCTATAACGGGATTTCTTTCCAACATGCAAACGACAGCCAGAAAAAATACCTGAGATGTGTGCGATACCTTTTGTACGCTTACATACGCGATGTCTCGTTCGCGCTCGCGTGGCCTTTGGTACTTGATTCTTGAGTACGCCTTGAACTTTAGGCGTACGAATAAAAATACCAGAAAACACCTATGTGAGTTGCAGCTCGGGCCCGAAAACCCTTTCAATATCGTGATGGGGTCGACGGAAACCCACGCTATGAATATTTGTATGGCCCTACACGCAACGCTCCCATAAGCTTCCTTCTGACATGTAATCGTACCCGCTGAGACGACAAGACTTAATAGAATTCTGCAGTCTTCGGAGTTGGATTATTTACTCTCAGCAATGACGTGGTGAGTCACACAAAACCGTGGTCTGATGAGTTTTTGTGTTGCTAAATTAGGTTTCGGTTCGAATGTGATCTTATATGGACAAAGTCGATCTCGTCCGCTGAAACAACAAACAAACGAGTGAGCGAAGTCTCTGGCTGATTAAAAGATATGCCGTCTCCGCCGTCTTTGAAAACTACTGAATGCCTTAGTGTGTCGTCGACGCGATTCGTACAAAATGTTTAAGTAAATTTCGGACAAAAATATTAAAACAAAGGTGACTCTTAATTAACTTTGTATTTTGTATTGCGCTAAAGTCACGATTACAGCAGCAGAGCAACCGAACCTTTCTTGGTAGTCGCCAAGGCTTCAACAGAAGACATCTCAGTTGCGTCTAACTTTAGGCACCTCTTTTGTATTTATCTCAGTTTTGAAAACTACGGGAGCCAAAATATCCCTACAGCAATAGAGCTGCACAAGGTGGCCACGCATAATGTCGTGCATGTTTATATATATCATACATACAGGTATATATTTTTTAAAAACAAAAAGCGCGACAAAAGAGGAATTTCTGACAAACTCGAGTCCCCTTTCCAAGTGCTCTTACGCTTCCCTCCGAACAAATTAATACGTACTCTGACCAAGAGAGACGTACACTTCCAACAGGTAACGCACACCGAGTTGACGTCATCAACTAATGACATCATTAAGGGTCTCCCCCGCGGGAGCCAATTCTCGAGATCAAAGACCTCTAAAGCAAAAACCGATGCCTTGCGAAAACCAACAGCAACAACCACAACAAAAAGAGCCACAAAATATGAAGAAAAAAAAAAAAAACACGCGGTCACGGGTTCACGAGAGACAACCTGGTCAGCAACGCTTGAGAGTACGGCGAGCGGTCGGCGAACCTACACCCGTTTCAGAACACAACAGAAGAAAAAAATAAAGAAAGGGGGGGGGGGGGGGTTCAGTGTCGGCGACATCCAATATCGGACGCAGCAACCCGGGTGAACAGATCTTAATTGCCATCCGTGATGGGGAGGTGGCTGGTCGCGGCCTTCTTCTCTCCGTGTCACTCGGCCAGGAGGACTCGGGTTCGTGTTACCCTACTCGCGCACTGTTACCGTGGCAGCATCCGAGGGCAGCGCTCCCGTCCCATCTTGAATCTTCTAGAGAGCCTAAATTTCAGAGAGGGGCCAACTCACACCATAAGAGATCGCGTTTGCAATGTAAATGGCGGACCGAAAAGATTGGTCGCCGGTGCCAACGCGTTGTGTTCTCGCGTCGTGACGAAGTGGAAACCGGGCGATGAGATGAGGAGACGCTGGCAGGCGAACAAAGTCGCGATTGCACTGCTTCTAATAAGGTCACTTTGCTGAGGTGTCTGTCTCCCTCGTACGACGCTCCCGACACACTGATCATAAAAAGGACTGCAAATAGCGCCCTCAAATGTGGCGCCCGGTGAACACTCCCGATTGCAAATCGCGGCCCAGAAACCACGAGCCCCCCGATCGAGAAGTTGGAAACACTCTGAAATGTAGGCACCGCTACTCGAATCGGGTCGCTCTCGGAGGGCGACGGTCCGGTGTGTGCCTCCGAGAAACGGTTGTCGCGCGTCGTATTGCTTTCTGTCTCCTTCTCGGTCAGACGTCGACAGCGGACAATGGCATTTTGGGAGGCTTTAGAAGAGGGTATTTGGGGGAAGAAAACTGTTACGACACGCTCCCGGACCCTTATGCGTCGCAGTGGTGACGCGAGCGGACACTAACCGCTTTGGTCGAGTGTAAGACGTAGGAGATCTCGAAAACTCGGGTCGTTGAGCTCACTAATGGGTGAACCACAAAATAAAAAAAAATAAAATATTAATAAAAAAAAACACCGTTCGGAACTAAACGACTCAGTTCTGCGTTGTTTTTCTTTTTGTCTTTCCCTTTTAGATATTTTTTTGTTTTTTTGTTTTTGTGGCGTGATAAGATTTAGGTAAACTCTATTATAGTTTTCTTTTTTTAAACAAGTGCCTGGCGGCCGCGAAGACCGAAACAAACGCATATTGAAATGAAGCATTTGTAAACTACGCAAGGAAATTAAATTAGCCTCGAGCCAAAAATCTGCCACCTTCCCTTGCATGGCTAAGAAGGTTGCGCAAAATGAATTGTATATTAGAATGTATTCACAAATCTAGCATGTTAGTGGGCAAAAAAAAATATTATACAAGAACTTGAATGTTTTTCATTTAAAATGAAAAAAAGAATATTGCATAGTCTACTCCTAAAAAAATGTTCCTTCCATTATTTGTTTTTTTTTTTTGGGGGGGGGGGGGGTGGATCAGTATATAACATGGTGGGAACCCATCGCATTTATAAACTAAATTTTTATACGAGATAAGGAAAACTTTGAAGTGTGTATTGAAAACTAGAAATGTATCGATGTCTTTTAATTTTCTAAAACATATTTACTGCAATCTCACGCCCCCAATCTTTTCCTTTCGTATTGCTTCATATCTACTCTTGGTCCTTATATTCGTCTCGTGTATACTATTTACATACGAGCCCTTCTAAAGTCATCTGCCGTTACTTCCTATTTTGTTTTTCTCTCGTACATACTATATTATGCTACATTATTTTCTACTCTTTTACTCGTGTGCGGTAAATTGTGGAGCGCCCGGTGTTTTTTCTTTTATTCTATCTCACCACTCCTACAAGGGTCCTGTAGGTCAGCAGCCTGTTAAAAACACTCGCACACGCGCATGCGAGCACATACTACAAAATGTTATCTACGCTGCACACAGGAAGACAAGGTAAACACAAACAGGCAATCACCGAAAAATATAGATATACTTTTGTCTTTCGTTAATTCCTAAAATATAAAACTCTCATAAAAACAAAAACAAAACAGCGTTAAGAAAGGAATGTAATTTGAGGCACTGAACTAGATGGTGAGAATTCTGAGCAAAGTATAGAAATGAACACTGAATTTCATACTTAAAATAACTGTCCCATGCAGTGAATGGCGATAGAATGAAGGTGACTTCGTGTCCGCGCTTTCTGTGTTGCGCACTGTCCGGTTACAAACCGCTGACGAGGCCTTTAGTGCTTCCTGTTGGAAACGCCCACGGATCCCCTTCGCTTTCGATAGTGTAGCATTTCGAACTCGGTAGCGTGACCAAAGATGGCGTGAGATGTAGCCTTTCGAACGTCGCTAGCGAGAACGTAAATGCCGTGCTAACGCATTGCGTGATCACTCGTCAATTAATCTCCATCGACGCTCGCCTCGCATCAATAGCCTTCCTGTTGGTAAAACAGTCCGGAGGAAATTACAAGCTTTTCGGATGCTGCGATACACCGGTAATGTCTCAATCTCGGCGGCCCTGCTTCATAGGATGGGAGGAGGTAAGGTGGACATGATCATTAACACGGGTGATAATGATATACCTTGATGTCACGTTAATATGAACATTTCCATCCCCCCCCCCCCCCACACACACATACACATACCAAAAAAAAGGGTCCGCAATGTAAATCGTCTACAATAACGAGATAAAATGCGTCAATTTTTCCAGTTGGTTCCCCCAAAAACGTGGTATATATAGCGGGATATCCAAATCAAACCAAACCATATCAAGTCTGTTTTATTTTCACCGTGCACGACTACACATAAAGGATATGTCGAAAACAAAACAAACAAAAAGAGATGCAGCAGCGCAACTTGACCATTCCGCATACTCTTAATATTGACTGTGAACACCATAATAAAATATTCCCACGAAAAAAAAAGAAGAAGAAAGGTATTGATATCAAAGGGCCTCGTATTAACGAGACATCGATGTATCCACATCGTTTAAACAACCACTTTTACATATTGGGTTCTCATTTTAGTAATTGTATAAACCACGTCGTGAAACGTTCTATAATTAGCAAATTAGAGCAGGGAGGCAGACATGTAAATTTTGCTTTGATGTATGAAAAATAAAAAACAGTAGAGTGGGTAATATTTGGAACATCAGTATGTTGCCATAAAAAAAAAAGAGTTTAAATTTCGAGTTTAAGCGTGATGTTCGTTTGAGCTCGTCAAAATGTTAGCCGCAGGAGAAAATCAACCATCTGCGTTAATTCCTCATTTCTAACTCTTTTCTTTTTTTTTCTAATCCTCTTATTGGAAGAAGCTTGGCGAAAGAGCTTAAGCACAGGCCCGATCTCGCCCCGCCGTGTCATTGCGCATGATAAAGTCTGTCTACAGTTGCAGAACCCATCACACCCGGACGAATGAGGCTTGTAGACTGTACACGAGCGTGTGTCGTCGGTAGACTGGAGCTCGGTAGCAATCAATTCATAACCAACGAACGTTCGGGTTCGCGTTCATGACCAATTACTGCGGTGACGAAGATAGTCAAACTGTCCCTATGTCTGATGAACAGGACATGTCCTCTGACAGTTACGAAGACAGACTCGTGGCTGTGACGAACCTTGGCGGATAAAAGAACGCCTGACAGCTTTGGACCAAGCGTTGGAGGTTTACACAGCTCCAAAATGTCTCCGGTGGTTTTATTTATTCATTTATTTCACCTTAAGGACCCGCTAAGGGGATTACATGTAACGGTTAGCGCGCATGCCTAGAGACGAACGATAATTAGTTTATTTACTATGCACCTTACTTCTTACGTCTAATCATTATTTATAAAAACTAAAATGAAAGTTTACGTAGGAGATTAAAAGGTTTTGGACGCTTTTTGGTGGACCAGGACTTCGGCTGCACCGGCGCTTGTGTTATGGGAACACGTAGATGATTTTTATTCTTCATGTCACATTTTGCATCGAATAATTTGTTAAAAAAACGATTGCTTTAATTAAATTTTCGTTACTGGCAAGTAACCTATGAAGTTGAGAGAAGGTTTTAATCTAGAGCTGCGAGCGCGCAATTTTTGTTTTTATGTATTAAGATGTGTTCAGGTGGCACGAAACGTGAGCCGAAGCTGACGCTAACCTTCCGGCAACCAAAGTAATCTCACGTCGGCCGAAGGCCTCGTACAGTTACCACAAGAAGGCTTCAGAATTTAAGCTTACTACTTGTGGTAGTTAAATTGCAAAAATTAATCGCAGAGTTAAAAGAGACAAACATATTGTTTGGTTTTATACGGAGAGCAAATACCCTTGAAACTCTCTCAGCTCGAAATATTTTAGTTTTTTCTTTAAAAGACCACGTAACAACGATCGTAAAAACCATAAAGGTGAAAAGACGATAGCGTAGGTTGAACGCGATGAAACTTAAACTGAAGAAAGATTGGGATAAGTAGGAATGGGCATGTATGCTGCCTCTCAAAAAAACTTCAATTTCTCGTTTTTTTTTCTTGTCTCCCTCCTTGGTCACGTTTTTAATTAGTTTAAGTGTAATATCGGTTGACAGTCGGCCTTTCCTAGCCCAAACAAGTTGCGCATTGCTCGTCTGTCAAATTGGGACTCACATGCTTCCGGGTTCCGCCTTTCCTTTTTTTTTTTTTCGTACTCGCGGTTTTGTTTTTATGTAAACGTCTCGCTCCTCCGCACACACTCAAAATAAAGCATAGTTTATAATTCTCCTCCGCGAGCGTCTGAAATGCCCTCAGACTCAATGCCTTTATTGAAGTGGCAAACCAGCGCGTGTCGAACGGCTCACGCAGAGTCTAAATTGGGAGTTTATTTGCCGATTCTATGAAGGCATTTTCTATCAAAGCTTTCGAATCGCCCTTGAAACAGGGGTACTATCTTGTGATTAATGAACTAGCGTTTTAATTATTCACATTATTTGACACTTTAGAGCGCAGCTCTTAGACGCCTGCTTCCGGCTTGAGCGGAGTCGGCGTCGCCGTCGGCGTCGCCACCACGCGTTGCATCATGGGACGTTTTCCATAATGACGTCACACGTGACGTCACGTATGACGTTATGATGGTCAGGAGGGACGTCACTCGTGACGTCACCGTGCGTTTGCATTATGGGTAATTTTCCCCACTAAATCTAGCGGAAAAGATTCCCCACTACATTTAGCGAAAACAATCATCCGCTAAATTTAGCTGAAAAAATTCCCTGCTAAATTTAGCGGAAAATATTTTCCCGCTATATTTAGCCGGAAACATTCCCCGTTAAATTTATGGATAAAAATTAGCGGCTAAATTTAGCGGGAAAAATTCCCCGCTAATTTTAGCGGGAAAAATTCGCCACTAATTTTAGCGGAAAAGTTTCCCCACTAAATTTAGCGGGGAATTTTTGCGCTAAATTTAACGGGAAATTTAGCGAACATTTTTGGCTAAATGTTAGGGGAGCAGGAGAGGATGAGGGGAGGGTGCGGTAGAGGAGGAGGGGCATACCCTCCTCTCCGTACCCTCCCCTCCTCCTCCTCAAGAGCTGCGCTCTAATTCGGCGTTACAGGGGATTGTAAACGTCTGCCATTTTAGGACCACGTAAAAGGTTAGCATTTTGTTCAACTGTGCAATGAACGCGCGTGAAAAAGGGCAAACTGAAATCAATATAAACGTCGTTGATATTAAACTCATCGAAAACAAAAATAGAGTCGATTTCCCTATGACCAATTAGTATTCCAATTTTAGGCAGAAAGGTTCCGTGATGAAAGTAGGATCTTTGAAACTTTGGTAAGTCTCACCGTAACTGGCTAACCCTCGTCTTTGATGGATAGATTTTTTTCCGCTATTCTGCGGACATGTTATTAAAGATTAAAGATAAAAACCAATTCGCAGACTTCGACTCTTCTACTCGTGACCAGAATAAGCTTGCAGGTGCTCTTTTGCCGGCTCGTGACGCAAACAATAATCAAAGCCACGTGACAGCGTCGGTAATGCACGGAACCCGTGCCGTGCTCCTGACGTTGCTGGAGCGGCTATATCCGTCGCCAAACTACGGGGTCACGAAGGCGAACGCAGGTGACTCGCCGACAGATTGATTTTTGTAACCCATCGGTGGCACGGGCTCGGGTCTACTTCCCGAACAGAAAGAAGGTCGCGAGGGACCCGGAACCGTTTTGTCTACCGCAGATGGGTCTCGATAAATTCAGAAAGCTTCCCAAAAGAAGAGAAGAAGGAAACAATTTGGGCAGCGGCAAAGTTTTAATGATGCACGGAAAGCATTATTTAAGAAGCGATCGTTTAACTTTCTTGGCAGTCAGTGCCATTTTAAGAAACGCATGTTGTGGCTTCTCATCTTCACGCTTTTCGTGATTCGTTTTTTTTTATTTATTTTTATTAGGTAATGTTTCAGTCGCATTGGGAGGGAAGCGACATTTTAAGATTCTCGGTAGCCGCCACACGGATTCTTTGTTTCTTAGCAGTCAATGAGTGTAGAATATAATAAAGAGTCTTTTTCAGGAGTGAACGAGAACACATTGTTTGTTCAGTTCCGCCACCCTACTCTACAACGTCACCGTGCACTACGACGAGGTAATTGTGTGGTAATTGTGGCATATAGTAATTGCGGTAATGGCAATTGGGGTATATAGTACCAGACGCATATACCACATACCTTAACCTTGAAACAGTCGCCCAGTCTGCGCGGAGGTACAGTATGGGGCTTCGAACCGAGAAGTTCTGGGTTGGATTCCTGTTCTAGGGACGAACGTTTATTTATTAGTTTAGCTCGAAGAAAGCGCTTGCGTTGTGTTTCCTTATGTTGCCATGGTAACCAAACCGGCCGTGCTCATGCTCTCTGCCACGGGTGTATGCGCGGGGGCACGGACAGACGGACATACGATCAAATTGTCGGGAGAAGGCGGTTTCCCTTTTAAGCTACACGATCACCGCTCATAACTTCGTACGAAAGGAACGGCGTTCACCGCAGTCGTGTAAGCAGAATTATCTTCGGAAATCCGAGTCGTGCATGTTCGAAGCCTATATGTGATTCGTGCATACGTGTGCTTATATCGTGTATAAAAACAGATTTTGTATAATCAATGTAAAAAAAATCATCAGAAAAAAAAAAACGCGCATTCAGACAGTGCTTGCAGGCCTTCTTTTGTGCCATGTTTTCGCTGTGTAACCGCGGCTTCATAAATCATTTCGTCTTGTTTAAAGAAACTACTCCGCACTTTTATTCGAAGTTTTCCAGAAGAAATTACGTTTCTGAATTTTCAAATTGTGTTCTACTAGGGTATATGTAGTTAGTATTACTCATATTTTTCACTGTCTCATTAATTTGAGTTGCATTGCAGCTCTTCTCTGGGGTCTAGCGCTGGAGTAATGTTCAAAAGTAGGTGCTTCAAAAAAAAAAAAAAAAAAAAAACGCCGGCAATTAGTCGTTTGAGCAAATATTTACAGAATCGTCCTTATTAGCTAGCTTTGTCCCCACTGCACTCATCGAACGCGTTACAACGAGGAGCGCATTCTAACGCGTTCAACGAGTGCGGTGGAGACAAAGACGACTAGCTTTAGATCTACCAACTGATCGTTCCAATCAGAACTCGGCGTTCCGAGGTCCCCCTCGAGCTCTCGTCTCCTCCTTTACCTCAATTTCCCGGCGCATACGCTTCGAGGAATCTGGAGGAACGTCTTTTCCACACAATGAGTGTTCTAGCAGTGAAGCCGCCGAACTACCGCATGGCAAAACTGCAGGACGTCAGAGCCGTGTATTGGGAGAGTTTGGCCATTGATTGGTTTCAATAGGCGAGCATCTCGGGGCCAACCACAGGCCGTGAAACAACCTCTAGCGGTGGTCATGAACTCTATAAATGCGACTCTACTAATTTAAGCCGTTTTAACGTCGCTCGAGTAAAAAGGTAACTCGTGGTGACTGAAAACTTGGCACATGTGAGGTTTTCGTCCCGTTCATTTTCAACGGCAGAATAAACGAACGTGCTCTCCAAACCAGAGCCGACTTACTAGAAACAGCGCCGCAATTGACATAGAGTTATTACAATAAACGCTAGAGGCTCAGCTGGCGCTAGTGTCTACGGGACTTCCGGTTGCAAACTGAAGCAGACAGCATGCAGTCTACATTTCCAGCCTCCCTGTGTATTCCTATGGGAAAACGCGCGTGAATTTTGTCTCTTCGCCGAAAAATAACATGAATAACTTTTGTCATTTCGGTTGTACCAGATAGTATGTACCTTTTTTGGTACTGTGAAAGTGTAATTGCTTTAGTTACAGCATTTTTCTTTACCACTGAACGATGTTAAACTCCGCTCTATTTCAGGCCCAAATCATCTGTTTCAAGGAAGGTATGTAAAAACGAGCGACGATTCTAAGCAAACTAACGATCGAAAAGAATGTAGAGTGTGTTCAAGGTTTGCTAGCATTGCGGTGCCCGTCCTGTCACTCAAGGAAAATGACTCCGCTGTGCATCTTTACGAATGGTTAAAATTAAAACATTCGAATGTAAGAAATAAAGTATGTGAACTACGAAAGGTGGGCTTTTTTATTATTTACTATGTCGGGCAGTTTTTATCGGGCACCTGTTCTCTGGCTTCTCCCTATTTACAAAAATTTGGAGCGTGCGGTTGATGATTTGAACACGCATCTTTGCACATATTCATGAGCAGAAAGAATAAAGCAGAACCTATTTATTGCAAATCGGACTATATATTACGTGGCTTTCAATTTATTTTGATCGTCTGCGTGCACAAGGAGTTACTTATCCAGTGTTACTGCGTAGTTTTTGCCGTCTCTCTTGGCTTTCCAGATGTCCTTCGTTCGTTTGGCACGTATATCCCCATGCTGGAAAGCGTCGACGCCGTGTTCGCGCTAACAGTGTCCGACAGTGCACATAAATACACGTACGAAGCGGTTTTAACACCGTTTTTCATGCCACGAATTTCAAATACAAATGCTGAAACTGACCAATTATTTCGTCTGCGTGACTGAGAAATGTTCCAATGTGCCTAGTACATACAAATTATTCGTGATATTTGCTCTTTTAATCGAGCGCAGAGAGATAATGCACTCGCTTTTTCCCATAGAAATGCATTACCGAAAGTCAATTTCTGACTGCTTGCTGTCTGCTTCAAATTGCAACAGCACACTAGCGCCAGCTGAGCCTCTAGCGTTTATTGTAATAACTCTATGGCGATTGAGACTGGGGGAAAGAAAGCACTGCCAAAGCCAGCGCACGGGCCGAGTGGGACTCCGCGTCTCAAGACTCGCGCGCCCCACCCTTTGCACTGTTTTCTTTCAGCCAGTCTCAGCTGAGACGCTGTTCTAGCAAGCCGGCCCAGAGCAGTCACCAAGACGCTGAGATTGAACGCTTTCTATTTTACGCTTTAAATGTCGTTTCCACTATTGTGACATCGCGGTCTGCTGATTGGTCGACGCTGAGTCGCACTTTTAGTTTACGTTCTAACCGCGGGGGCAGTATTCGGCGCTGGCGGCGGCTTTCGCTCTGCCGATTGGCCAAACTCTTCCAATATACGACTCTGGGTAACGTCATCGACACCTCAATTAGGCAGAAAACGGCATGGCATATTAGCTTCACACTTCTTGCTGTAACATTTTTTCTTTCGCGTTTTTTTATGACGCCATTTTCTTCGCTGCGGAAAGATAACAAGAAGTATAGGACTCGCCATGGCCTGCATTTCACAAACTGTCGGTGACTCCATCCGCGAAACCTTAAAAATAAAATTACTTTCTCCCTTTACACGTTCGGCGCTTGCCCACACTAGAAGCGAACAAAGCTTGTTGGTGACTCCGAGTGGTATGTCTAGACGGCGTTCAAGTTATGACGTCAGCGATCTTGCGTGGGTTAGATTTCGCCACTTTCGCTCCTTGCGCACGCGGAGGTTCAAAGACTCGCCGGCGATACATTGCTCCGTTAACGTGTAATGCGTTGGTGCAAGAAGATTGGCGGGATGAAGATAACATCACGACATTAAGCTGCTGTTGAAACTTGTAGCAATGGCGCCGCAAAATAAACAAAACAAAGTCTGATTTCTATTTATTTTTTTTTTTGCTCTTTTGGCACGCCATCAATCTCAGATAAAATTGGCAACGTAATTGATCCGGTTTTTTCCTTTTTCAGTAAGCAAACGTTTTTTTCTACCTTGTTGTTCAGAAGAAAAAAAAAAAAAACTCTTTTATTGGATATACTGAGTGTATCAAGGGGCGGCCAGGCTCTTTAAATCGACCGCAAACTTCGGTCTCTTAACCTATCGTGTTCCGATTTTGTATGGCGTTCGTCACAGGTGATGCATTTTTCTATGAAATTCGCAAAAAGCGAGCTTACCTGAGAAAAAAGTAAACAAAAGAAAAAGGCTTGGCTCCTATGGAAAACGCAGCCGAGCCACCCGTCTTCAAACCATAGGGCGCCCTATGCTTTTAAGACCGGTGGCTTCGCTGCGTTTAGATTTGGTTTGTATATGCGATACGTTCCAAAAACATTTCAGTCAAAGTCGTACGACTACAGACGCAGAATCTCACGAAAGTTGAAGCGATTCCCAGGAACCTCATTATCCTTCCACAGCCATTGAGGGCGGACCATTAGCCGACAGGGATATCGAGGTACGAATAACGAAACAAGAAGCTTGGGCAAACTGAACCAGGTTCGGCGTTTCCTATACTGTAGGGTACCATACCCGCTTGTAAATGGAATCGCTTGGCATGACTCACCTCCCTTACAATCACAGTGATATCTCGTTAATACATTCATGACGTGATTTTTCCGTAAGAACGAGACAAAAATGAACGAATTTTTCCATTTTGTCCCCCAAAACGGTGCCCTTATAGAGGGGTATCTATATTAATGGGGTTCATATCAACAAGACGCAAGTGTACAGCTCATGGTCCTTTTCCTTCTTCTCGTGTCTACTTGTTTTTGAGACGATTTTTACGTAAACATACACCAACTGACTCACTTACTAGCGCCAAGAGGGGAGTGGGCCCTGCGAAAGTCGCGAGAGCATGACGATCGCTAAGCCGATGTTCTTCTTTGTTCAGGCCCTCCTGCTTCCTTTCTACTGTTGCACGGGTGCTTCAAGTGAAAGCTTCAACGTCATCCAACCACCGATTCATCATGACCGAACGTTTCCACGAGGCGTCAGCAGCGAAGGGCCCCTCCCTCAAGTCATGGGGTTTGCGACGCCTGAGAATGCCATGGCTACAAAAGGAGCGACACACCAAGTTCGGCTCAGTGGGCTCGGCGAAAGTCACAGGAGCATGACGATCGCTAAGCCGATGTTCTTCTTTGTTCAGGTTGATAGCAAAACATCTTCATGCAAAAGTGACTATCTTACACTACTAGTTGTGCCGGGCCCGCAAGCCCTTCTTGACATTGCTAATGATTGTTTTAATGTGTGAAAATTGATTCTTTGTGGTAATATTGAGACCAATCCGGGTCCCACGACTGAAGAAATCTTCGCGCAAATCATGGAGGGGTCAAAATACTCTAAGAACCGAACTCGTAACTCTCAGAAAACAACAGAGTTCGACAAATTCCAAGGTTGATGCATTGCGTACGAAATTGTCCGATGTTGACAAGTTACTGCAGGAACTTAGGGTGAAAAGAGAAAAACATTGAGGTACTTGAACAAACCATTTTAACCCTTGAGGATGCCCTTAGTTCCCAAAACCGTAAAATTGCCGATCTTGAGAATTAAAGCCGTCGCTCCAATCTTCTTGTGCATGGAATTCCGGAAACAGAGACAGAAACCGAGTCGCAATTAAGGAGCAAAGTGATATTTGAAGTCTTTGAGCAAAGCCGTGAAATGTGCTTCGATCGCCAGAATACATAGGCTCAGAAAAAGTAGTGGCCGAAGACCGGTTGCTCTGTGTTTTTCAGGATTATAGTGAAAAACAAGCTGTACTTCACAATGCAAAGAAATTAAATGGAACGACTATCTACATAAGGAATGACTATTCGCAATAGACTCTGTCCAAACGAAGATTTCTCTGGGAAAGGGCAAAAGCCAATAAGACGGCAGGGAAAAGGGTATCTCTTTCTAACGACAAACTGCGAGTCAACGATGACTGGTATATTTGGGACGACATAAAGAACACACGTGTCAAACTTCCCGATCTGTCATTGCCCAATCCACCGAATTGACAACCAGAAAACGCATATGCTAAACAACTGTGTGTGTTAAACTTAAATGCTCGAAGCATTGTGAACAAAGTTGAACAGCTTTAGTCACTGTTATTAACCCATGATCCCCATATCACAGTGATTTCTGAGACATGGTTTTGTGACCACATTGGTGATGATAGCATCATTCCTGAATCTCATAAAATATTTAGGAGAGACCGCCCATCACGGGGAGGGGGTTTAGCTGTTGTGTTCAAGGAAAATGTCGATGTCACGCTTTTGGACCACATAGATGAACATGAAAGCTTGTGTTTGAAAGTTAGCATATGGGGTAATACTTTTACATTGTATGCTCCATACAGACCTCCTAATTGTCCTCCTGAATTTCTGCATAAATTGTACAACCATTTATCATCTCACCGCAACAATAAACAAATAATTGTTGGTGACTTTAACCTACCCAATGTTGATTGGGTGAAATTGTCAGCTGGCTCTTCTGGAAATACTGAGATCATTTTTGACACCATGTTTGCTTTCGACCTCTTGCAAGCTGTCAATGAGGTAACACATGAACTTGGATGTAGTGGTTCTATTCTGGACCTAGTTTGTAGTAGTCGATGTATTACAGAATATACAGTTTCGGGGGAGAAGGGTATTTCTGGCCACAAACTTGCTCACTTTCGTTGCTCATTACCCATCCAGCCAACCAACAAAAAAGCTTACGTTAAGATTGCAAAGATTTGTCCTGTTTTAATGATAATTCTATTAACATTCACTTAAAAGACACACTGGACAGCTTTAATGACTCTGATGTTAATGTTCTCTGGAATAAGTTCAAACGAGAATGTAATTACTGCGTTGATACATTTGTTCCCAGTGTACGTAGACGTGTTAAGCGTTGCAAGTCATAAATTAATCGAACAATTATCCACGTAAAACGTACAATCAAGCTGCTCAGAAAAAAGGGGAACCGCAATAAAGCTAAAATTCCTGAACTTCAAAGTGAACTACGGAGGCACGTATGTACTATCGCGGACAATATGAGCTGAAACAGCGCTCCGGCCTGTGCACGGTACTACCTGCGCCGCCTATCGCCTTGCTTCGCACACACAGCGAGCCCTGAGGCCGAGATAAATTCTCACTTGCGCTCACTGCGCCGCTGCGCTCTTCCGGCGGTCTGCTAGCGAGACGGCGGGTGCGACAGCGGGCATGTGTGTCGTAGGGCGGCAGGGGAGAGGGGGGGGGGGGGGGTCCAGACATTACACTTGTTGTCCCTCTTTTGGAACTGATTTACTTCATTCTATCGTGTAGAATCATGAAGAAAAAACTGACTGGTGAAGAAAAAATGTTGAAGTATCTTAAATTGCAGCTGCGATTATCGTTTTTTTGAAGTCATATCAAAGAACGTTGTAGGTTTCCTTTTTCTTTTTTTTTCGCGAAGTGCATGCACAAAGTAGGACATCGTAAAATAAAGACCAAAATGTGTATACGGGATTTAGGCCGGCTTCGAGGTATTTACTTTTTTATCTTTTTTTTTTTTATTGAGCAGAGCCGTATAAAAAAAAGAAACAACGGTATCCATACATGTTATTGAGGATGTTTTGTAACCTTGATTGGTATGAAAAGGTTCAAAAATAATATATCCTTGTTACTGGGCCCACGTGTTTGCTTCAGACTAAATAAGTGCTGACAAGACACCAGTGTTTTATTTACAAATTCCTAGTCTTAATAAAGTGCAACGAACAGTCATATATTTGCCTGGAGAAGGAGCTTCAAAGTTCACCGAAATAATATTCGCAGAGGACAGTGTCAGACACAAAAGATTAATAGTCGGCGTGGAAGTTCAACTGCGCATGCAAGAAGATCGGGATCAAAGATGCACCACTCAAAAGTATGCGCCGGTTCCGTGATGGTGGTTCCGTCGGCCAATATTTTCGCTAGCAGACGGCCGGAAGAGCGCAGCGGCGCAGTGGGCGCAAGTGAGAATTTATCTCGGCCTCAGGGTGCGCCGTGTTTGCGGAGGGATACGACAGGCGGCGCTGGTAGTACCGAGCACAGGCCGGAGCTCTGTTTCAGCTCATATTGTCCGCGATAGTACATACAACAGGCGAGACAACGTTACTTTCCATTCACGCTCCTTGACTTCATAAAAAAAAAAAATGATCGAGATAAATGTTGAAGGTACCTTGGCAAGAAACAAAAGTCAGTTGATAAGAATAAAGTAAATAACGTTTTAATCTCCGATCCTGTTGAAATTGCTGAGCAGTTCAATATGTATATTTTCAGTCGGTCTTTTCTGCCCCTGATCGACGTGCCTGAGTATGACGATGTCGCTTTTTTTTTTTTTACTGCTGACTTTATATCTTATCAAGGCGTACTTTCAATGTTGTTAAATCTAAAAGCAAAAAACATTCGGTTGGCCCAGATGGCATACAGAATTCATTATTACCCCGGTACGCGGAAATCATAGCAAAGTTTTTTACTATAATCTTTCCTGCTTCTTTTTTCCTCGGGTGTGTTGCCAAATGACTGGCTTAAAGAACGTGTAATAGCAGTTTTCAAGAAAGGGGACCCGTTATCACCAAGTAATTACCGACCTATCTCTTTAACGTGCACAAGTTGTAAATTCTTAGATCACATCATTAGCAACGTTATTAGAGAACATTTCTGTGAAAATAATTTACTGACCCCGTTTCAACACGGATTTTCTTCAAACCATAGGGCGCCCTAAGGTTTGAAGACCGGTGGCTTCGCTGCGTTTCCATAGGAGCTAAGCCTTTTTCTTTTTTTACTTTTTTCTCAGGTAAGTTCGCTCTTTGCGAATTTTATAGACAAAATGCACCACCTGTGGCCAACGCTGTACAAAATCGGAACGCGATAGGTTAAGAAACCGAATTTTGCGGTCGATTTAAAGAGCCTGGCCGCCCCTTGATACACCCAGTAGTTTCATTGTAATCTTTTTGACAATGTATATTTTGATGGACATTTCAGCTTTGTAGTTTCACTGTTATCTTTGTCATTGTATATTTTGATGGGTCATTGTTGTAACCTTGTGACCAACTAGATTTTGATATATGTACAATCTGTATATCTTGTATTTCGGTGCAGCAGTTTTTCCACCATTGTTTTCTTGTTTCATGTGGAACCGTTGTTTTAGTAGCGGTATTTATTTTTACCTTCCACCCTGCTGGGACCTCGAAGGTCCGCAGTATGTACTAAATAAATAAATCTTAATTGTACAACCATGCCGTGGGCGGGATTACGAATATGGTTGGTGAAAAGTTCAAGGAGGCAGTAAAAGCTCCGTCACTTACACGCGCTCGTGCTATGTGCTATCGAAGGCAAAAAGCTCTCGTTGAAGGCGGAGCTGTTACTGAACAGGCTCTGCGACGAGAAACTCAGGGAGATGAGGTGACGTGTGCGCTCGAGGACGATGTCAGGAATTATTATTGGGGTGAGACACAAAGGCTAGCTGCCTTCGTCTCTACTAAATCTTCGAACGCGTTAGATTGCCGAACTCCGGCGTCCGGCGTTTACGTTCGAACGCATTAAAACGCTGTGTAGATACAAAAACAGCTAGCTTTGCGTTTCCCCACTTATAATTCCAACCAGAGCTTGGCGTTCTAATGTCCCCCACGCGTTCCCCTCTCCCTCTCTCCCTCCTTTTCTCGTTGCATAACGGTATTTTTTCAAGAGCTGTACGAATAGTGGCTCGAATCGAATAGCGCAGCGTCGTTCCTAACTTCAAACACTTCAAAGAGATCCAATATGTCGGGGGTTTCCCCTAGCAATGCGAAAGCTACGAACAATGCGGAGCTGTTCGACTTGAACCACTATTTGCACATCCCTATTTTTCTACATCTTCCCCTTTTTATGTTATTGCGGTTCAGTAGCAACGTGGCGGCACTGAGCATAGTAGCATGCTCTACGTTTTCATCGGTTCCTTTTTTCTAAAAAAGGAACTTATTCTACGAATGATTGCATTCTTTAGAACTTGGGCTGCAAAACTTGTCAAAAAATAAAAATTGCAGAGGGTGAACGCGTCAGTCTCACGAGTCGTATAGGCATGTTCCCAAAAATAGGCATGCCACCGAATTTCTGCATAGTCGAGTTCCTGTCCTTTTTTTTCTCTCTCTCTTTCTTTTTTTTTTTTTTTTTTTTTTACAAGGATTTGGCGATTTTTAGAAATCCCTTGTCGGTCTACAAATATTATAAGGGGCCCGTCCTGATGCACAGTTTAGTTACCTTCGTTATATGTATTTACCTAAGGTTAACACGAATTTTCCTAAGCGCTTTTACACTAAACAGCGCTTTAAATCGACCAAAACCTGCTGTAAGATGCCGCTTTCTTCAGCCCCCAAAAACGCGTACACCAAAAAAAGCTGTCGAAACCATATTTGTGCCCGTAAGTGTTCACAAATCATGTTCTTAACTAAAGTCACCGGATCCCGAGAAAGTAGCACCATTGTCTTCCCTGCCTGCTAGCCGAACAAAAACTAATACTAACCTACAGTTGACCAAAACCTCGCAAAGCTATTGGCTAATCGGTCTCTGTTGCTATGGCGATCGTCATTTCGGCCCTTTCGATGCTTGAGAGGGTCGTTCTAATGCAGTCGCGCCAAGGTCACCATGGAGCATCATTTTACTGGAGGCGTTCCTCGCCAATATAAGCGTCTTTGGCTCTGTGTATGCAATCAACTTATTATTAATGCCCATCTGCACGGATCTCATACAATTATATTATCGTTCTTGCGCATTTCAAAACAGGAAAATTATTTTTAACGCCTCCAAGCATCGACATCGCTTATGTTGGTGGTACGAAAATGTGGGGTAGGGTGGGGTAAAATGAGACGCTGGGCAAAATGGGACATAAAATTCAAAAGCGCTAACAAAGACGAGGACAAAAGTAGGAAGGCGAACAGGACGAGTGCTTAAGCGCTCGTCCTGTTTGCCTTCCTACTTTTGTCCTCGAAGCGCTCGTCCTGTTCGGCTTCCTACTTTTGTCCTCGTCTTTGTTAGCGCTTTTGAATTTTATGTCATGAACCAACTCACCCGCTTCGCCACTTTAAAATAGGACAGTTTGTGTTTAGCGCCATCTGTATCCTAGACAAGCAATTGGAGTACGTTCAAACGTCACTGCAAGGTGCCGTGACCTCTACACTTTGCATGTGTAAAGATTGACAGCTCTCGGCAAGAGTATTCCGGAGAAAATAGATGCGGAGTTAAGGCTGGCGTGTTTACCCCCCGTCAAAAAGGCGCAAAATTCAGCGCGAGGTTTCGCTTCGAGACGTGCACCCCGCTTGGCAGCCACTATTCTGCCAAGGTAAGCTTTAATTGTATTGGTATGCTTTATTAGCTCCATGCCGACCAAAGTTTAGCAATCTGTGGTTGAGTTTCTAAACGAAATAATTATTTACCTAACAGAATACGCGCGGGGCAAAACGCGACACTCTGGCCTTCTTTGACGTACATGTCAATAACGCACGAGTCTCCTTGTTGCTCCTGGGTCATATTATTTTTCTTCCGGTGTCTAGAGTGGTCCAAACGCATAAAGGAAAAACATCAAGGGCCTCATATTGTGAAAGCGACATAAACAAAGCTCTTGAAAATCAAGCAACAGAGTCACTCTCTTGGCACTGCTGCCACACTTTTTGGTGTACCGAAGGATGGGCTTCAGAGGCGAGCCAAACGACTCGGTGAATGGGAGAAGCAGCTGCTCTACAAACAATTTCTGGGCTACAGAAGGCGCGTTCTTTCCGACATTTCAAGGTTCAAGAACATTTCTTGTGTATGTACCTGACGAAGGACAGAAAAAAAGAACAAGCAGGTCGAAGAGCAGCACTGTGCTAACGTCATGTCCCCCCAAAGCAAAGCTGATGTTGACGAAAGCCACCGAAAACTGACGTTCCACTGCTCCCCTCCTTCCCTTCTCCAGTGTCTGAGCGTTCTGCAGACCGTGCGGTGCACACCGCAAGAGACTGGCAGTGCCTGGCATGCAAAGAGCTTTGGAGCCAAGCAGCCCCGGACTCAGTATGAATCGAGGGCATGGAATACAAGGAGTGGCCTCATAAAAAGTGTGTTGGAGCTTACACAGTGCGTTTCAAGTATTTTATTACAAGAACTGAACGCATATCAGGTTTTTAAGTGTGTCTCATTGTACCCCAGAACGCCGTCTCATTTTGCACCAGAAAATGGAGCAAAATGAGACATTGTGTGACTTCCATATATTTTAGTTTGGTTTAATATTTCGCTTGATTTAGTTAAGCAATATTTACTGAGAATGGAGCCAAGACATCTAAGATTAGCCCCAGGCTGAGGTTTTTTTAATGTTGAAGCAAAAATAAGAATTACCATTACAATTAACATTTTCGTCTCGTTTTGCCTTACCTTACACTACGATTCTTTGACCGGTGTGTGGATAGCAAAAAGTCGGTACACAAGAAACACCTCTATACAGCTACCCGCCATCAAAAAATTTATATCGGCTCACAAAGAATGGAGAGGTCAGAAATAGATTGTTAATTTCATGAGCCAAAATGGCGACCATACGGGGAGCTCGTCGCTATTTTCCCACAATTACTTTACTCTGAACGAGCTCCTGCTTGCCGTCCGCTAACACCTGCAGATTTCTATGGCATTAAACGCAGGTTACAGAGGAGCTGTAGATCCTTGCAGTCATTACTCTCTCAGCAGCAACAAACTCATATATGGCCTACTATAAACACCGCCTTGATTCTCGAGATAGATAGCGTTAAGTATTGTCACATAATAAAAAAAAACAGTTACCAAGCTGTTTAATTAATTAGAGTTACACTGTATCAAAACAAGCATAAACACACTACGTGCAGCATTACTTATTTTTTGTTTCTTCTTTTTCTAAAAAAGTTCTTCCAGCTAGGATGGAAGTTTAAACACTAAATCTGCTAGATCGAGAAGGGCATTCAGATAGACAAACCAACGCGGCATATCGTTACTATTTCATCTGTCTCGGAGAAGGGACAAGGAGATATGACTTTCTTATTATTATTATTTAAATTATTTTAAGTTTTAAAACAGGTCTTTGTTGATGGGGGTGAAACTGGGCCTTCCTCCACTTCTAGACAGCGATGTCCCCGCTGCGCACAGGCTGCCATCAAAGCATGACGACGTGCCGGGTATTTTGATAAGGTTTTCGTCTCAGATTGTCTGTGATGCTTGGATGGGCTGTCGTGGTAAACTGAAGGCACTTGGCGCATCGTCTGATGCGCAAAGAAGTGTTTTTAAATGAAAACCTGACTCGTACGAACAAAGAACTTTCTGAGTGGCCAGATCGAAGGCCAGAGAAACACACTTTAAGTTTGTGTGGGCTAAAAGGGTAAAGGCATCGTGAAGAAAGAAGAGGTGTCGCCACTCATTCGTCTGAATTCAGTGGCAGACGTTAAGGATATTCGCCAGGGTAATGGCTGTCGGTTTTCAACATTGTGAGGACTTCCATGTTTTTTAAACGGTGACTAGATAGAAGGCAACAGTTATTTTTGGTAGTTCACGTGAACATAAGAAGTATTAGGAAATATAGGGACCTTTCTAACGTTATGGCTAAAGATTTGTTGGCAATCACGGACGTGTTCGTACTTACTGAAACTTATATATCAGTTGATTGGTGTAATCAATACGCATTGGAGGGATGCAACTCATTCTGGTTTTTCGCGCTCAGTAACAGGAGGTGGAAGAGTTGTTTTCGTCAAAGACTCGTAACGAGTCACTCAGCGCGAAATATGATTTTCCCACGCAAAAATTACAGCTCTTAAAATTGAAAATTTTGTCCTCGAGGTTTTCCTGCTAGCCTTGTTACGGGCCTCCCTTCCGAATCGTAAGACGTTTCCTAAATGAACTAAAAGAAAACTCTACCAGATGTGAATAATTGGGGGTTGCTTTGCATGGCTTGAGATCTCAGCATAGACGCAATGAAACAGGATAGACCCGAGGTATATAAGTATCTTAACATACTGAATAACAAGAACGTGGAATGTGTCATTAATTCTCCGACAAGAAACGAGATCGTAGTGGATAAATTGGTATCTTCAACAATTGACCATGTATGCATGAGAGCTCTAAATACAGAGATGATGTCGTCGCTAATCACTCAGAAACTGACAGATCAATATTTTATAAAATGCCAGTTTCAGACGGTTGCCGACGACATGTTCGATAGCTTGAACAAGCGAGTAATACAAACTGTTGATAATAAAATATTCGACCGCTCATTTCGTCCTACGACTCATTTTGAGGGTTAATATCTGAGTTCGATGTTTCTGCCAAGTTTTCACAGCTTATCAAGTTTTTACCAATTTACCAAAACGAACTGTGATTATTAAGCAACGACGATGTGATCATTTCTGGTTGAACGAACAAGTCCTCGCCGCAGCCAAAGAAAAAGATAACCGTTGGGCCCGTAGTCCTCGAGCACCGACTAACGACGAATTACGTTCTGAATTTCTATTGGAGAGGAACAGAGCTAACGCCTTGCTTCATTCGGTCAAACGGCAACATTTTGAAGGAACGTTTGCGAAGGCGGGTGATAGCTCCGAGGAGACCTGACCTCTTGTTCACAATTTGCGAGGTTCCAACTCTAAGAGATCTATAGATGACGTCATAAAACGTAATTTTGGGAACAACTTCATATTACAAAACGTTTCATTTCTTTTTTTTTTTTTTTGCGAGTCCCACTGCGTTTGCACAGGCCAGGGCAGATTCAGCGACAGTTATAGAAAACAATGAGACCTCTGCTTTCCTTTTACTAATAAACGAAAATGACTTGTGCTCCACGCGCTTCAGCATTAAACCCGCCAGGTCACCTCGTATAGATGGCATGACCGTCAGGTGCCTTCAGTGCAATTTCGAACATGTCAAAGATGTGATCATTTTCATGATGAATAGACTTATTGAGTTCGGTGTCATTCCTGATCAGTTAAAGACGGCGGTTGTAGGGACAATTTTTAATGGTGGTGGTTCTAAAAAGATAGAGAACTGCCGTCCAATCTAGATTTTGCCGGTGCTTATACACGTGATTTAGAAACACGTGTTTCAAATTATTAATAATTTCATCGATAAATGTTCGCTGTTGTCTAGAAGACCGTTCAGCTTCGTTTCGGGAAGGGGCACGCAGATACTTTTAGGTGAGGTGGCCGACGAAATATAATCGGCTTTCGATGGAAACATGTTCTCATGCGCGGTTTTCTTAGACGTAAGCGAAGCATTCGATACGGTTAACCATGAGGTTTTATTAAGGAAGCTTTTAAGTTAATAAAATTGAAAGAATAAAACACAGAGGAGAAGCACTATTATCACCCTTTCCATCTCCCAGTTTGCCTTCCCCCTTATTACCCTATCTTAGTCGGGGTCTCGTTCAGGGTGCAATGTTCCTGCCCAAAATAAACGTCATTGCTAAATGAAAGAACGTGGTTGTCCTGTGCTTGTCCTCCGTGTTTTATTCAATTTTATGCATTCATGTTCAACCCGCTCGCCTTTACCTGTATTTAAGTTCTAATTCCGAGGTCCGTTTTATTCACTGTTGAAAAATTTGGCAGACAAAAGAGCACAGGTAGACTCTGTCAATAAAGTCAACAGTTCCGTGCAGATTTTTAAAGCCGGTGTTCCTCAGGGTTCGGTGTTGTCACCCTCGCTTTTTATTATCTACGTGAATGACCTGGAATCTGTCGCTGTTGGATGTAGAGTCTTCGAATACGCGGACGACACTTTAGTTGTCTTGCGGCATGTTGATTTCTGCAAGCCTGTGTATGACATACAGTCTGATGTGGTTAATCTTGTGGATTGGTATTCAAACAATAGTACGAAAGTTAACCCCTCCAAAACAAAACTCATCTGCTTCAGATACCCTATTAAACCGGGTTTTTCTAATGTTCCCTTTTTCCTGCATGGTTCTAGCTGTAAGCCATGTTTTTGTCCTTCCCTGCCATGGGCGGACTCAACTAGATATATGGGCATAATTGTTTTATATGATATGTCTTAGAATAAACATATTCCACGTGCATGCAGCGTATTCAGAAAGTGCCTTGTATGATGTATAATGCGTAAGTATTTAGTTTCTTTCAATGTGAAAATAATATGATAGTCCATGCAGTTGTCTACAGCGTTCTGCATTACGGAGTGACGGTTCACGCCCATTGCACTGCGTCTTGGCGAGATAAAATTGACAGCATTTTGAATGGAATGTTGCGAAGCGTCGCATATAATTCTGCCTTCTCACCCAGTGATGACGTTTTCAGAGACGTGCGAATGCCGTTTTTTCTCCAAGTATTTACTGAAACGGTAGTGCTGACACTATTGGCATAAGAGCTTCAAAACCCCCCATAAGCCTCTACGTTTTCTTCATGCTTCTTCTCGCTTCAATGTAGTGATAAGGGTGACTAGGTATGGTAAAAGGGTGCGCCGGTCTTACGTTCCTGAGGTTTTTACTGTATTTTCTGGTGAGCTGTTCAGAATTAGAAGTAAAGTCAAGCTAAAAAAGTTGCGGCGATCATATATTTCCGGAAGCTAAGATGATTGAATTTGGTCCTTGTATTGCAATTGTTTTTTTTGTTTTTTTGTGTGTGTGTGTGTGTGTGTGTGTGTGTGGTGTGCGTGTGTGTGTGTGTGTGTGTGTGTGTGTGTGTGTGTGTGTGTGTGTGTGTGTGTGTGTGTGTGTTTTGGGCCGGAATGCTTAAAGTTTTGTTGTCTGTACAAAACGTTCTAGATCTTTTCGACTGTCCGACTCCCCGGGTTCAGTCATGCAGGCCTTTAACGGCTTAGACGAACATTGTTACTTGATGTACTGTTTATTTGATGTTATAATATATTATTATTATTATTTAGGAAGTTCGCTCTTTTCGTTCGTTTATTTATATCCACCTGTTTGACGAAAGAAATATATCATCAAAACATAATTTTGTTACAGACGCGATGGGGTCAATCTGGCTCCTCGTGGAACAACAAAAGCTAAATTCCAAATCCATGTCCTTTTCGGCAGGACACCGTTCGGAATACGAACAGTGCTCTAAGGCGAGGACATACAGGACGAAGTGAGCGCACAAAACCTATTCCTGGTCCGCGTTTTTTCTTGTTATCCTTTTTGCGCATCCGCGGACTTTTTCATGTAAATTCCTCAATAACCTAGCCCCTGCAACCCCCCCCCCCCCCCCAAAAAAAAAAAAAAAAAAGAAAATCACAGGACGGCGGCAACGTGCTCAGAATTGAGCCGCCACAGTCAATCATTCTCAGGGTGCCTGTCGAGACGTGCTCGAGCACGGCTGAGGATGTCTGCCTCTGCTGGTCAAATGTTCTCCTTTGTCTCTTCTGTTTTTTTTTTTTTTTCGTCTTTTGTATCGGCACATTCCATTTGTCGCCATCGGGTTTCCTTACACCCTTCTCTTTCTTTGATCGTAGATCTGTTCGTCTCACAGAAAATTGAACAAGAGACGTCTTTCAAGATTTAATACGAAAAGGGCGCAGCTCCTTTGTAGTATAATAAAGCCATTGAACGAAAGATTTTTAAAACAAGAACAAGGGGGAGTTCAAATTCCGCAGAAAAAAAAAAACTGAGTTATTTTTGTTTTTTTACTTCTTCGTTCGTTTAGTAAAAAATACCGTGCGTTGAAAGGCTTTTTTCTTTTTTCGCGCGCGGGAATTTTTTTTTTTTTTTTTTTTTTTTTTGGGGGGGGGGGGTATATCAATTGAATTCGCTTTCAAAAAGACGCTGAATACCATTGTAGTAATGTACGCTGCAGGTGGCCTTAACAGTGGAAAGTAGATGGAAACTTCCTTTGAGATACAACTAAAACTCCGAAAACAAAAACAAAATTCCACACGACTGGAGGGGTAGATGCTAACGGCTGTACCCTTTATCACAGTGGGTAGCTTGCGCCACCTAGCCTAGAAACTAAAAACCAAAATTATGATTCCTTTCATCGCCCTTCTAAGCCAATTCTCTTCCCTTGTGCAATTTCGTAACTGTCACCAGGTGGTGTGGGACATCACCAAAAATACCTTTGGGGGAGCGGGCAAAAAAAAAAAAAAAAAACATCGCTTCCCCGATTTTTCTTTCCGGCGAGGGAGTCGCCAATTTTCCTCTTGTCAAACCTAGCCGGTGTTACACCAGCACCGGGCCCACTGAGAGAGTGGGGTTGAGACTTTGGGCCGGAGCCACGCGGGAGGGAGTCTTACTTTCCTTCTGTCCCACCTGTCTCCAACTGCGTTGGTTAGTTATACGACTTTCAATTCTCTCAATATAATTTTCACCAGTCTCCCAATCTCCTCTTTGTTGTTACATTCACTTGTCATCAATTCTTCCATTCCCGTCTGCAAACTTAATTGCTCTGGATAAATGCATCACTCCCTCCGGGAGGGCGGGAGCAAGCCCTATGCACCTCAACTCCATATGTTCTATTGTATTCTCTTTCACTTGGCACACAGCACACCGCGTATCCATTTCCTCATACTTTGTCCCATATGTTCTAGCTCTGAACACTACTCTTCTAACCTCAAATAACAACGAACTCCTCTGTAAATCATTATACCAATGTTCCTTCCTTATTTCTTGTTTTCGTCACGTAGTGGCGACTCTAGTGAAATCGACGCCGCGTGGCGGCAACGCCGGGAAGCTCAAGAGAGGAGGTCGTTTCGACTCTGTCGTCTGCTATCGCTGCTTGGTTCTCGTAGGTAGATAGAAACAAACATGGTTTCCAGTAATATTTTTTATGCTTCCGCCGTGTCATACTAACTAGAAGAACGTTTCTACCGTCGAAAAATCGTTTTGCTTTCATATGTAACACCGATTTTACGCTGCAGTGCAAGAGATTTATGATGGCCCGCATGCTGAACGACGAAAACGACCTCCTTTCGTCCGAAATTTTGCCTGACCAGCGAGCTCCCTATAGTTCACTAAAGTCGCGAATACATTGCTAAAACTCATTTTTTCTGCATTCCTTCCAGCCACATGTTTCTCTTGGTTTCTTACTTCCTTTTCCAATGCTGTAGTCTGATCTGCCCCAGTACTTGACTGTTGGCGTTGGCATTTTCTTCGGGTTCGGTTTGTTCATTTAGTTTTCAAACTTTTCATACATAAATGCTTATATACCTTCCTCACCCATCGTGTGTCCTCCATTGTGTCTAGCCTTTGCTAAAAGTTTAACTTACAGATCGCCCTTCTAACATCAAAAGATGCCCAGCCCATGACTCCCTCCACTGTTTCATTCGGTGTATTCCCATGCGCCCCCAGTGTCAGTCTCCCCACACTCCCCTGCAGCGCCTCTAAACTCGACTGGAGCTCAGGTTTCATTCGTAATACCGCATTGCCAAAAGACAGCCCCGGCATCATGATTCCATTCCATATTCCCCTAACAGCTCCATATCTATTGCAATTTCATAGTTTCCTATGGGCCATAATTGCTGCGTTCCTTTTTACTTTCTTTGGCTTATTTTTTTTCTTTCTGTTCTTCTGGGTATTGTCTTCCCTCATTCAGCCATACCCCTGGATATTTATACTTATATAAGTGTTCTACTAAAACGTCTTGAATTTTCAGTGTGTCCTGCCTCTCATCCCTCTAATCCATTATTCCAGATTTGTCACTACTGACGTTTAGGCCCAAAGAGCCTTTTTTTTCAGATATTTATCAGCTCCAGTCCCGGTTATCTGCTAACAGTACAAAGTCGCCTGCGAAGAACTTTTCTGGTATAACTTGGTTTACTTTTTTTCCTCTCTCCATATATGACACATCAAGACCTAAATTACACTCCTCTAATATAGTTTCCATTCCACTTAGGTATATCATAAAAAGCAGAGGCGATAGGGAACAACCCTGCCTGAGTCCTCTCATTATTTCCGCCTGTTCTGTTATTTCTTCTTCCCATGTAGAAACAACCATATTAAATATGTATACCTGTTGTAAAAGCCTAATCAAATGTGCATCTAAATCATACTCTCTCAGTTGTACATAAAGTTTTTCCTGACTTACATTGTCGTACGCACTTTAGTGCCTACAGATGCTATTCATAACGATTTTTACTCATCCGGGCCTACTCTATTCATTGCGTGATGATGAATAAGTTATCATCTAATCTATCTCTTCGGAACCTGTTCTGTAGCTCACCTAAAATGTTCCCTGCCCATTCTTTTGTTTGTTTTACAACCTGCATCGCTAGCCTGTTCAAGATCGAAGTTACTCTTATTGGTCGGTGTGATGTTATGCTATCCTTATTTCGTTTTCCTTGATATAGTCACCTTAGTATGCTCCGTTTCCAATCATTGGGTACCTCTTCCTTATTAATATTTGATCAGTTGCCTGTCTTAGCTCTAATTTGCTTTTTGTTCCTAGTGTCTTGACTAATCTCATTTCTATGCCATCTTTTTTTTTTTTTTTCAACTGTTGGCCAGATTGCATTTCCGCGCTTTCTCTACACAGCTTCAGGAAAATCGATGCGCACCTTTTTCTTAAGGGGGCGCTGCAAACCTATAGGGGGTAAAGCCCCTTGATGTATTTGTGTTCGTCATGCAAGTAGCCTCAATTGCACCAAAACACGACGACCGCGCCGCGTGCAGCCTTTGGAAGCAATATATTACTTCCAAAAATCCCCGCATGCAACACTGCGTGCGTTGCAGTATGAAACCTTTTTGGGCATAAAAAAGAATGAAATGGTCTCGATTTCGATTGCCCCGTTGACAAAGTGTGCAGCTCAGCACTAGATTAAAATAAAGTCAGCGCTCGCTTGCACTGTGCCAATTCACATTCGTGATATCGCTGGTTGAGACACCACCCTCAAGCGGCCGTGATTACCTACACATACTACACATACTTAGCGAGGAGCATAAGTAAGGCCTGCCGCGTCCCATACCTTACTGGCGACCTGGCTACCACTTCTGGGTACAGCGTGACTTTCCCGCGTCACGAATCCTTCAAGAACCCTAGGGCATTGAGGCGATGGAACAGGATGGTCGGCCCAGTACAATTCGTTTTCCTTCGTTTACCTGCGAACAAACTCTGGTACTTCGGCAGCCCCAAAAAAACGTGCTCCAGAATTCTATTCGTATTGGTAGACAACACTAAAAATTTAAGGACAGTAGCATATTCAAAAATGCATGCACTCTGTTTGGTCGTGAAGGGACGTGGTGAATGTAGGTTGGCAAATCGAAACCGAAACTGTATCCAAAAGGTACCCAGAGCTTTGCGCGGCACTACGCCAATATGATCGCTTCTATTTTTACGAGAGGTCTATTGGCGGCGCAGCACTGAATAGAGCGGTACTTAGAAGATACTGGCGGTAAAGCACTTCCTCGAGGCATGTGTTTCGCGCGTTCGCAACACAATGGTAGGTTGTACTTGTAAGAAACGTTAAGCGTAAATTTTACCAAAGAACTTTAATATTGGTTAATCACTTGACGCCATATTTTTACTAGTTCTTAAAAATGCAAAATTAGAAATATTTTGGCGAGTTTCTGGCAACAAGTGAGGGGGCAAAAAGTGATTTCAAAGTGCCTTTCACACACTTAGTTGCAGTTCCACCTTTGATATTCGCAACTCCAATGCCCACTAGGCGGTTGGGCGATAGTTTCGAAATGGAGGAAGACACGGGGGATAGATCCTCCGGAATTTCCCGTGTCCCGGTTCGCTGACGCTTGTCAGTGTGCTAAAATTACTTTATTCGGCTATAAATGCGAAGCGGTCAGGGCAGGAGCATATCACAGGTGTCGGACAATCTTGACGTGCGTTAAGAAAATGAGCTTGTTGATTTTTACAAGATGCGAAGCGAAACACCACTATTCCTATGTTAATGCACTCGCGTTTTCCGTTGAAACTGCACGATGCACGAAACACTTCTAACAGTAACAGGCGGTATTAGCAGCACCAACGTCTCCGCCGCCGTCCCCGCTCCTCTGTTTTTTCGTTCATCCACGAGAGGGCGAGCGGCGGGCTGCAGTTGCGAATAGTCACTGAGGGATCTGTTAAGGCGTGCTCACAGTTACAAGTCGCAGCTGTCGCGCGACAACTTGTTTTCGCAAAAGGAACAGTCGCAAGTCGCAAAATCGACCGGTTTGGAGCCGTCGCGTCCAGACCGGTTTATGCGACCAGTCGCCGAGTCGCCAGGAAGCTCAACCAATCAGCGGCGCATCAAAAATAATGTTGTTAATGTTTTTTTTTTGTTTTTTTTTCCTTTTTACAATCGGCACGTGTAACTTTTACGGGAGAAGCAAGGGGGAAGCAACCAACATGTACATTCAACGCCTTAGTTTGCGGCCGCGGCCATAGAGACCGAGCCTGGAGGTATCTGCGGCGGCTCTCGTCAGCGCTCTTAAAGAATACCCATTTGTTTACAAAAGCAGCACCCCGATTAGACCGAGTGCCCGCCCGAAAGAGAACTCGGCCTGGGGGCAAATCCCCTGTAACGCCGAATTAGAGCGCAGCTCTTGAGGAGGAGGAGGGGAAGGTACGGAGAGGAGGCTATGCCCCTCCTCCTTTCCTCCCATTTAGGGGGCTATGCCCCTTTTGGCTTGACAGGTATGCGTACTTCGACGTGGTAGCTGTAGCGAGTGCACGCCGATCTAGCGATTCCGCTTGATTGTACGGTTTCGAAGGACCCAGGCCAACATAACTGGTCTTTTCTTTTAGAGCGCAGCTCTTAGGCGCCCGTTTCTGGCTTGAGCGGCGTCGCCGTCGCCGTCGCCATGGCCGTCGCCGTAACCGCGCGGTGCATTATGGGTAACTTTCCCCGCTAAATTCAGCGGAAAACGTTTCTTGCTATATTTAGCGGAAAAATTTCCCCGCCAAATTTAGCGGAAAATGTTTCCCACTAAATTTAGCGGGAAAATTTTTCCGCTAAATCTAGCGAGAAAAATTTTTCCCTAAATGGGAGGAAAGGAGGAGGGGCATAGCCTCCTCTCCGTACCTTCCCCTCCTCCTCCTCAAGAGCTGCGCTCTAATTCGGCGTTAGAGGGGATTGTAAGCGTCTCTCATTTTTTTCTCTCTCTTTTTTTTTATGGCAATGACGACGCAAGTGTAGCTGTGAGTCAACGAAAATGGGAAAGCAGCGAATTGCGAATTCGAGCTGTGACGGGGAGGACGGAGTCGACGGCGGTTTCCCAGAGCAGATACAGAGCCGTGGATGTCTCTGCGCCAACTCTGATCAGAGAACCCATTTATTTATAAGAAGCAGCACCTCTATTCGAACGAGTGCTCGAAAAAGATCTCGGTCTGGCGACCAATCCGTGACATTTGGCTTGACAGGAACGCGGCGGAATGCGGTGGCGGCCATATTGAAGCTGCTTACGTTGCCAGCATAGGTTTTGCAGAGAGGAAGTTGCTGCCATATACGGCGGACTGAGTGTTACTTTTTTTTTTCGCTTTCGAAAGATGATGTAGTATTGTGTTACATAAGTCCTCCGGCATATAAACAACGAAGTTTAATTATATTTGTCTTGTTTAATTGGTTCGAAACTAAAGTTGAGGCTTGGGCGATTTGGTACGACATGATTCGGGATTAAAAACAGCTCAAAAGACGAAGGACCAGACGAAGAAGTAACACGAAACCTTAAAAACGGGCTTTTGACAGCTTATTGCTTCCGTCATTTGGGAGTGCGCAAGGCAGTTATCTCGCTTATCTGGTTTCGGTTACAAAATCAAGGCAAAATGCTCGTAGTTCCCGCCCTCAGTACACGTTGGACATCTTCCATACTTTGACACCGGATACCTGGGTGAACGAGGATTTACATTTAGTTCTGAGGTCAATCTCGCCGCTTTCTCACCGTCGAGCCGCCGGATCAGCTGGTGACAAGCAGCGGAGGAAAGGCGTGAGCATCAACAGGCCAAGTGCACTCGGTGCCGATGCGGGCGATAAATCTTTACGGTTCCAAGGTTTCAGGTCAATATCACGAGGCTTTCTTTTGTAACAAAAACAACGCACGTGAAAACAAAAATGGTAAATGCGCGAAACGCGAACCGGAGCTGTCGCGGGCAGGGCAGAATTGATGGTGGCTCCCAAGAACTTCCAAGAAGCAACTCGCGTCGGTAGCGACTCGCCGATCACCCGCAGTGTGAACGTCGGTGGTCGCCTGTCGCATGTCGCTAGTCGCTCGCGCGACTCTTTCGAGTCGCGAGTACGAACGTGCCCTTTGTACTCCGATGTTGGGCACAGCGAAAGCAGCGAATACATAGTACAGAACGAGCGCCTTTTATTCGCCGGCGAGCAGGAACTTGGTATCTGCGACCGATCAGTTTTCGTGTGCGCTGCGCAACGCCGAGTATGCTACGTTCAACGTCGGAGTGTAACAGCTAGCTCAGAAAAGGGTGGAGCGTGGCGTGTCTTCGTCTTCTCATTATCTCTCAGCAGCCAATGCGATTGCGGCATTGGCCTATAAGAATGACGAAGGACCAATCACAAAGCGAGAAACGTGCACACAATAAGCCCGCCCCGTGTGTTTTGAGCTGTCTATAGGGAGTTTTCGTAGACCGCATTTCCCCCTCCGCTAAGCCCTCCGCAACCAAGAAGCCGCTACAGCGCCTGCGCGCCGACGGCCTTGACTGTAGATTTTCGGGTATCGTAGCGGGTTGCGGAGTGCGTTGCGGGACAGCGGAAATGATCTACGAAACATTCCTAATGACTATACCGTATATTAGCATGAAGTGCCAAAGTTTACCGCATTATAGCTTTGTCGCGCAGTTGTTTTTAATAAAACGTATTCAGTGCCACAAGGATGTTTTTTTTACGAAACCATAATTTGCATTTACGTCTGATTTGCTGGCTTACCCATAGTAAACTCGAACTTGACAAAACACCCGTTACGATATACTAGTGAAGGGTACAGCTATACTAGTCGCTGTTAATTGAATCACTACATTTTTTTAGGTAGATTAGTTTTAATAAAAAGTAAAGCAAACTAGCTTTTTTGCACGAAAAAGTAGCGACGAAAAAAGTTGCAGCCAAGATTAAATTTAAAAAAAAAAACGATAGTTTGTTACATTGACGTTATATCGAACTGAGGAGCACAGTTAAGTAAAATGAGTACCCCAGTAGAAGGGAGCGAATAAATGCCGTCATTAATAGGGGCAAAGCTCCTTAGGGTACATCGATTGCCATCCCATCTGTCTTCTTAAAAAAAGAAAAAAATGTTTGCGCAGTCGACATGATTCGAACCTGTGCGGGGAGACCCCACTGGATTTCTAGTCCACCGCCTTAACCAGTCGGCCACGACTGCGGGACGAGTAGGGGACTCTGAGATGTGGTAGTAACCCAAGAGCTGAGGATGCCATGGATGAAACGTTGCATGTAGCCGCTCAACGTCTATACAGGAGAAGGCGCTGCGGTAAAATGCGTATATAATCGCGTTAAACTTTGCATGCATTGGCTCAACGTTTATAGACGAGAGGGCGCTGCGGTCAAATGCTCAAATTCGCATATAACCACGTTCCATACCACACATTCTCTTTCTGACATGGACCGTTGACTTAAGCGGTGGAGATGCGTTCCCACGGCTTCTAGCGGATCCAAGCTGATACGCTAGAAGAACTACTGGCGCTGCATTTCACCGACCATAAAGCAGTAATAATGAAGTCGAAACGCAACCCGGAACTCAGTACTACCTATGAGCAATAAAAAAAATCAGCACAATCAGCACTAGTTATGAACAATAAAATCAGTATCATTAGCACCACCAGAGCTTCGCCCCAATCAACATCATTCACCACGTGGAAATGTGATTTTTTTTGCACCCTTTTGTGAAAAAAGGTTGAGAGGAAAAAACAAAAGCAAATTACGACGCGAAAGCGAGCGGGGAGTCGAAGTCGTCGTTGACGTCAGTCGACATCGCCCAACGATTTACCCACACACGTTTTTCGCGCAAGTTGACCCAACACGGAAGTTGGCGTGTCGTTGAATAACGCAACCGAGGTCACATCGATCTGGGGACGCCGCGGCGCGAAAACACTGGACGGCGAACAAACTTCGTTTCAGGGACAGGGTTAAACGTCTAAGGATCTGCGCTGGCTCGGGCAAGCCCGAAAACCCAAACCCCACCCGAGCGGTAGGTCGGGCTTGGGCCAATATATGAGCGTCCCTTTCGGGCTCGGGTCGGGTTTGGGCCTATTCCTTTTAAGCTGCTTCTTACTCGAGGGGGGGGGGGGGGGGGGGGAGGGATTGAGGTGTTTAGGGACCCGACCACCCGACCTTGTTAAATATAGAAAATCGGTTTTAGGAAGAGCAGTACTTCCCCATAACATTTCCAGAAAATGAGTGCAAGCTATAAAGGCCGACCCACATGGGGCGTACGTATTCTCGACGAATTTACGTGCGTTTCAACGGGCGTAATCACGGCATTTGGCGGGCGCTTTTTTTTTACAGAAGGGAAGATGGGAAGGTTGCTAAGCCACACGCGGCGTTTTTTGTCGTCGTCTCGTCGGTGTTTGGTGCAGTGCAAAATGTGAATCGGCTGCTATATTATCGCCTTCCGCAATGAGACAGAAATAACCGAATGTTAATCAGCAACGAAAGCCTAACTTGCTAACGCTTGTCTCAAAAATGTACCTTGCAATCTCCAAGTTGCTGCAGGAGGACGGCCGCGATCTCGCCTCAAAACTTCCTTTTGAGCAGTGACTCAGTCTTTTCGTTTTCAGCACTGCGATGTTAAACGGAGGCAACAGACACCCAGTTACTTCGCGCACTTTACGTCTTACCTTTTGCTATTCCTCAAGTCACAATTCCTAGTCAACCGCGCATCACGAATGAATGGTAAACCAAGTCGCGAAATCAAAAGCCGCTCTCAAAAGGAACAAACTCGAAGCAGCTGTTACACTGCAACCAGAGATTATCGCGAGGCGTGAAAGAAGATTAAATCATTTGCCACCAGATGGCAGCGTCAAGCAGAGTAATTGCAAGTAGCTATACTCCAGTTTCACCTTATGTTGTACCGCAGAGAAGGCTAGAAGCGCGAGCTCATAGCGTTGGCAGCTGCCCTTGGTGCACTAGAGCTTGTGCCGCCGAGATGTGCCCTAGAGCAATGAGCTCACGCTTGTAGCCTTTCCGCGGTACAACACATGGTGAAACAGAGTATAGGTTAGGTGGCGCTAAGTACCGCCTCAATTCATGTTCTACAAAAAAAAAAATGTTTTTTTTTTCGTTCATCCGCCATTTCGCTTCGGGACCCTTTATTATACGCAAATGTTGATACATTAACACACCAGTAGCCACAGCTGAAGAAAAACATTGAGTGCCCGCACATACACGGCACATACAACATCAATACAACAGGACACTTTTTTTTTTATTTAACACAAGTGCAGCATAGAATGCAATGTCAAAATAAACGTACAGCACCCAGACGCTTGTGGGCCACAAAATGTCTTTCATATTTTTTATTGCATAAAACAGATTTGCCCAGTCGGGCGCAGCATCTGCAGTCCGACAGTACACAGATTGTACTTGGGTGACAACATCAATAAAGTGCCTATACACAGGCTTAATATGAGGGTCTGCATGCAGGAATTCCATTCGAGTTTTCTAGATGCTAAATAAACCGAGCACCATGAACATATCATAAGGAACCGCTTCGCACGCAAAGACTGGTAGAAATCGAATCGTTTCTCTCGCGATACATAGGTCTTTTTTCAATGTTCTTTGGAGAACATCCCAAAAAAACAGCGCGTCCCAACAATCAATGAAGACATGCTCAATAGTCTCGGGTTTTTTTCAAAACAAGCAATCGACAAACCATGGTACGAAAATTCCTTTTTTCTGCAGCCAAGGCTTAACAGGCAATGTTTCACTGTGTAGTTTAAAAAAGAAGGACTTAATGACAGGGGGGATACACATTTTCTTTACATGGCAAAGAACATCTTGTCCAGGACACTGATGTAAAGGGAACGATACATGGGTGCGGGGAAAAGTAACTCAACCAGGTCGCGGGCTAGCCTCTTTTTCGTGACAGTGCCCAGGTAGTCCAGCGAAAAACGTGATTATAAAATAGAATGTGGCGTCCTTGACCTCCTTCAGAAACCCAAAGAGACTTCGGGGCCCTGTGCAGTGACTTGTGACCAAGACACTGGTGAGCGAGTTTGCTAGTTTCATCTGGACTGTGACACAGAGAAATGGGTGATTCTGGGTCACGTAGACACATAAAGCGCGAAACAAGTTGCCTCACAAAAAGATGCGTGAGCCCGAGCCCCCCAAACTTGACACGTCGAAAAAGGTTGTCTCTCCTCATTCTTTCCCAGCAAGATTTCCAGATGAAAGTCGCAAACACCCTGTGAATTTTTCGGATGTTGGTTTTCCCGCAGGCAAGCACTTGCAGCAAATACCATAGTTTCGCTGCCAGAAAGACAAGACAGTGGCTCGTACAAATATTGAAAGAATCACGATTGGCCCAGGAGTCCATTTTTGCTTTTAAGTCTTGCGCCAGCTCATTCCAGTATGGTGTGCTAACCCTGTAATACTGCAAAGGCACTCCTAAATAAGTGCGTGGTGTACTACTCCAGCTAAAACCTGCAAATAAAAGAGGCTTCGAGGCCCAACTGCCATGCCAGAACCCGCAGCTTTTTTCCCAGTATACAGCAGCGCCGGTCGCTTCACAGTACATTTTTGTAAGCTCTACAGCGTTGGTTACACTTTTCTTGTTCCGTGCATAAAACCGCAACGTCGTCAGCATACGCTGAAATTTTGATTTCCGCCGTGTTTAAAGTGTAACCTTGAATATTTTTACTGGCTAGCACATTTAAGCAGTAGGGCTCTAAATATAAACAGAACAATAGCGGTGACAAGGGACATCCTTGTCGCACTGATGTTACCACCGGTATACTTTTAGATACGTTGTTAAGGCCCGTTCACACACTTGCGACCTCTTAAACCTGGGTTCCTTAAAGCTTCTTAAACCAGAGGACACACTGGCGCCATCTATTGGGTAGCAGTGTAAACTCGGCGGTCCGGCATATTTTTTTATTTCTCTCGCGCATTATCCTTTCTTTCTTGGCTCGAAAAACTTTTGTCAATGTTATAAACGAGCCTTTCTATGGGTATTACGCACATTTGACCTCGGAAATCCCGCAAAACCTTTGCTCTTGTGAAATGCAGTTCCAGGGTCACCGCATAGATGGCGCCACAATGCCAGTGTGTTCCCTCGTTCTAAAAAAATTTAAGAAGTTTTAAGAGATCTCGCCTATCTCAGTCGTACTCGGTCGCAAGAGTGTGAACGGGCCTTTATGGACCACAAGCCGTGTAGCACATCCTTTGTATGCCATTATTACACAGTTTAAAATAATCTGACCAACATTAACATGCGATAAAATCCTCTCAAGGACGTCGTGTCGTACTCGATGCAAGGCTTTCTCGAAGTCGAGCTGAATCATAGCCACTTGCACCGTTCTCCTCTGAAGTTTATAATATGCTTCTCGCGATGTGTATGTTTGTTTGGATTGAGCGCCCTTTAATGCCGCAACTTTGATGCTCACCGATGAGACTACTAATAACATTTTGAAGTCTATGTGTGAGGACTTTCGCAAATATTTTATAGTCAATGTTTGTTCACGTGATCGGTCTATAGCCTGTGACACTGCGTCGTTTAACCAAGTCGTCTGACTTTGGAATTAAGATGGTGTGGGCATCGGCAAATGACCGCGGCAGTTGCTGTTTTTCATGAGACTCATGAAAAATGGAAAGCAAATAAGGACAGATATCTTTCTTGAACATTTAGTAGAACTCGGCGCAAATGCCATCAGGACCAGGTGTTTTCTGCCTTGCTAAGGAGTAAGTTGCTTGCTCGACTTCCCCCACGGTTATATCACCTTCGAGCCATATCTTTACATCTTCGTCTAGTTGAGGCATTAGCGATAAAAAGTCATTTAATTTGGAAAAGCCTTTAGGCGTTAGCCTTTTTCCAAAAATATGCTCATAATATTCGAGAAAAGCACCCTCAATTACACTTTTATCACTGTTTGTTGCACCCTCATAGTCTATTTCACAAATTTCTTTGGTCAAAGCATACCTTTTTTTTGTCAGCCAAAGCTCGCTTGGTTGGTTGCTCCCCTAAAAGAAACTTTTCTGACCGGGACCGCGCAATCGCCCCGCTATACCTGTCCTGGTATATCTTGTCTAGTTCCATCTTGATATGCTCTATATCCTCAAAGCAAGTACCCGGGTTTTCATTCTCTACTTTATGGAAGTATTTGAGATCCTTTTATAGTTCGGTTTCGCGGGCTCAAAGCTGAAACTGAATGTTGCTTGATCTTTCAATCGCGGCCAATTTAACCTCCTCCTTGAAAATCTCCCATGACTCTCTTCGAACTTTGTCTCTTTCGTGCAGACTACCTAGAAGCTCGGTTACGGTGGCATCAAACTGTTCATCTTTTAGCAATTTTCTGTTCATTTTCCAGAGCCTCCAGTTGAGCTTCGAATTTGTCTTTTCCCTCTTTTCAATTTAAACAGTTACAAGACAGTGATAAGTGAAAAAACTGGTTGCACACGGTAACCATGTGATTGCTGTATATTGTTGACTGATGCTGCATAGATGCGATCTAGTCGAGAATATGACGAAGCTTGAAAGTGTGTATATCGCAAATCATTCCTTGCCGCTTGCTAGGCGCCTACATCTTCGAGACCACACGTGTCAGTGATATCTTTCAAAACGCTTACACTGCTATCACTATATATCGTCCGCGAGGATTTATCGCGTTCGTCGCAAACGCAGTTGAAATCGCCTAATACAACCAGAACTTTATTGCATTCCACGTAACTGCGCAAGAATTGGAAAAACTGCTCTGTTTGTCGTACGTTTTTCGGAGCATTACACAAATCACACGCCACTGTACGCCCGACAACGTGAAGTCGCAAGAAATGAAACGACCCTGCTCATCAGACACCACCTGCAAATATTCAAGGTTTACGGACCTCTTGAGAAAAAAAAACATCCAGCCGAAAATCCCATGGCACGACTCACACACGCTTCATAACGAAAAAGAAAAGGCCTCAAAGCGCTAGCAATGTCATTGTCTTCAGCCATTTTCGTCTCTTGTATTGCAAGGAAATCCGGCTGCTCATCACATAGCAGACGTTGCAATTGATACTACTTCTTTCTCGAGTTCATCGCCCAAACGTTCAAGGTGGCGAAACTGATAGCCATTTTGATTTCATCGCAATACAGGACCCCATTATAAACTGGTAACAAATATTATACACCATAACGATTACAGCTACAAAACTGAAAATTCTAGACCGGCTTACTTGCTTGCCTTCATAGACACGACACAGGAGTTGCAGCCGCCTACAGTTCACCGTCACTCTTTCGGAGCTTGATCGTCCGTCGGCGTTCGTGACAGTGCCTGGTATCGGCCCCTCTTGGCCATCACCGCCTGCCACCGTTCGTGCATCCGCCCCTGAAGCGTCGTCGGTTGTCCGCCGTCCTGGGTTGGCAGCTTCTCCAGAGGTCTCTTGGAAGAGCCTTCCAGGGCTTCTATGTCGTCGGCCGAGTCACGCTGGTCGTCTTCTTTGGATGCCTCGGCTGTTGGGCGGGCGTCTTGCTCCCCTCGCTCAGGTTCCTGAGGCGGCAGCCGGCCAGCTGACTCATCGCCTGATGGACCAGCAGCGTCAACCTCGGTCGTTGGAGGCTGTGCCGCGGATGGCGTCGCAGGGAGGGGGGCAGGGGCGTCTGCGGTGGTGTTGGCCCGTCCCTGGGGTTCGAGATTCCAAGGGGTCCCACCCGCAGCCTCTTCGGCCTCCGCCTGGTCCATCAAAAGCTAGGCCTTCTCGTCCTCCGTCGTGGCATTCAAAACGTCAGCGTATGTCTTCATACACTCCTGAATGGTGTGCCCATAGCGTCGGCAGCCCTCGCACCGGGGAACACGACAATCCTTACGGATATGGCCGGTCCTTCGGCACCGCAAACAGAGCGGTGCCCTTCCTGGGGTGATGACCAGCGCAGCGCATCCAGACAGTCGGAGTTGATGCGGTAGCTGCTCAGTGGTGACGCCGTCCTTTAGCGTTAGCCTCGCCGCCCTCATGGTCGACTGCACCCCTTCAAACCCGTTGACACGCCAGGTCTTTCTTGCTATCTCCTCGACCTTGCCATACGGCTCCAGGGCTCTCTTCACGTTGTCATCGGGTACATAAAAGGTTATCCAGTGTAACTTGAGCCGCACTTCCGCCTTGTCCGGATCGATAACAAAGCACCGCCTGCCCTTGACCTTTGTTTGGCCGAGAGTGACTTGAGGGTGGCCATCCACACGTGGTTCATTTGGTGCGAACCCCATGCTGCGATGTCTCCTAGGACTCCGGCATGTTCCAGTCCGGCCTTGAAGTCTTCGATACGGTAGGGCCGTGCGCCGATGTCGGCATGCAGAAAAACGAAGTTCAGGGCATATACGCCTGTCGGCAGCGTAGGCAGGATGATACGATAAGCAGCCTCGTCCCTTCGTTCAGCAGTGATACCACGGCTATCAGTAGCCGTCGAATCCACTCTTACGGAGCTCATGACGATGCGTCCTTCCACTTCGGAAGCTGAAAGACGAATCCATACAACAGGACACTAACAACGTCACTACATCTGAGCTCTGCTTTTCCGCCTTTTATACTGCTCGTTTTGAAAAGAGGGATTTTCTCGGTGACCACTTAAGCGATACAAAATATTCCCAGCATGCTGATTTTTTTCCAGCAATGACAGACCTCTGGGAGTATTTTGAACGGTTCAGGGGATGAATATCTTAGTAAAAAGTAAATGCTCATGCCGTACTTATTTGAAGGCCAATATATCAAGCCGCTCCAATACGGTTCCAATCCATATGTTTGCTTCCCCGCACGGCACGTCGTAGCCAGTATTTCTATTGTAGAGTTTGTTTTCCTATTTTATTTGCGTTGTTCGCGTATGGCTTCAATAGTCGTCTTGAATTAATCTGTGTAGAGGGGGTATTCACACAGGTCGAAGCGAAGCTTCACGGACAGAGAAATCGCTTTTCTATAACTTGAATGCTGTACAAGCCGCGACTGGCTACGCCGTGGCGACCTCGAAAACGTCTAGCACTCATCCCAGCGCGCCACTTGGCGGGCAGCTTCTCCAGGAACTATAGTATATTTAAACAAGAAAATAAAAGATAGCTTTTTTTTTTAGACTTTACTTATTATCTTTTTTTAATGCTAAAATTCCAAGCTGTAACTATACGTACTTTCCGGTCATATTTCCATACTGTTCAGTCCTTTCCCCAGAGCACAATCGCTCTCGGGGAGGAAACAACAGGACATTGCAGACGACAGTCACATTAGCCAGTGTACAATAGGAGCTACGATTCAGACCAGCGTTACAACATGACTCTCCTTTGGTCGATCGATTGCATCGTAATCTCTTGAGTGGTCTTAAACTCTTTAATGTAAATCGGAATCTCAACCTGGGACACCCCGCCTTCCCTGATCAGGGCCCGACCAGGTGGCAAAAATGCCCGGCAGCTTACGTCATCTCATCTTGTTGTTACACCACTGATACGCAGACACACGGTCACATCGGCGATAATTTCCGTTTTCTGTTCACAACGCACAACACTGCCATCGCGATGTTGCTGCTATAGTTGCTGACTCGCAGAAATACAGAACCACGTTGATTGCCGGTTGGCACTCGGCATCGGAAAACAGAACCGAACTCAGCACAAAAGGCACCCAGGCACCCGGCAGCAAAACCTGCCTTTCTTGGACGTAGTTTCCGCGATTTCCATAACGTTGTAAACGTTGACACATCGTTCGGCGTTGTTTTGCGTGGGTTTTGCATATCCGGAGACGGCCATCTTAGCCCAGTGTACGTAGCTCTGCTGGCACTGCTCCGTAACTTCGCTGTTTCTAGCGGCTTCGTTTGCTCGTTTTATAAAATTAGTGGTAAAAACGACAATGCAGCCGAGATGTTCTTCACATTTGGACTGGGAGACTGAATTACAAGCGGCCTTCGGTGCCGCTGAAGCTCAATCAACTCAACAACATTTAATAAACGACGTGCGGGACGTGCTCGAAAAACGAAACCGAAGAAGATGAGTCGGGAGGGCGAAGCTTTCTCCCGTCTGCCTGGAGAAGGAGAATAACGCCTCGTTCCTCCTTCCTTTTCGTGTCCGCTTGGAGGCGCGTCAGTAGAAGGGAGGAAGACGCGCCGTTGCAACCTTTTTACTCCATTTTTTCTTAAAGTGTGGGAGGTGGTGGAAGTCAGCGACCAATATGTGGCGCACAAAGCATACGTACTCTACACCGTCCCGCTGGCAGCTCGAGCAGCTCAAGCTCGGTGGCTCGGTAAGAAGGGCTCGTTGTTTACGGGTAAAATAGCGCGAACAAGGCACAGGACAAAGAAGATGCACACAGATGGAGCGCTGCGCTCCGTCTGTGTGCATCTTCTCTGTTCTGTGTCTTTTTCGCTCTGTTTTATCCGTAAACATGCTTCACCAACTAGCCCAAATTTCAACAGTATTACAAGGGTTCGTTGCTTTTTTTGTTTCGAGTTGGTGGATCGACGCACCAAGAGTTTGAGTGAGTCCTTGTATAAATTTATGTTTCTGGGTTTGATCGAATTCTAATCATCGCACTTTGGGGAGGAGTTACGTGTGTTCGAGAAATTTAGCGAATATGGATTCGGGGAGAAGAGGAGGTCTCACCCGGCGAGCCACCGGCCAGGTAGGCCTACTTCTGCCTGCATTCTAAGAAATGCCTGGACGTCTACTTAGCCGCAAAACACTCGAAGAGCCAATCTCTGCGATCTACGAAATCAGCTCAGCGAATGATGAGGCAGAACATCTGTTTATATCTCAAAACTAAGTCTTCGCTGTGGTATTACGCAATGCAAGCATGACGCTTTGCATTGCGTAATGCTTCAGCGCAAACTCCATTTTCTGGCCTAAATGGATGTTCCGCCTCATCATTCGCTGAGTTGATTTCGTAGATCACAGAGATTGGCTCTTTGAGTGTTTCGCGGGTAAGTAGACGCGCAGGCATTTCTTACAGTGTAGCTGCTAAGAACCCGCTCGAGCAGCACTAGCGGCTCGAGCTTGCCAAAGTCGTAGTCGAGGAATGAACCCTCCGTGCTGTCGCCGTTTTCGCGATGGTAGCAGACGGTGTCCACACGAAGACCAACTTGGCCAAACGATTTGCGTCTTTGTTTACAGGATCCTGCAGATGTGCGGGGACCCTATATAAAATGACGGTCAGCTGCGACTGCAGGGCTGGGCAGTATTTCGATACAAATGTATGGCGAAAGTATCTTAGAGGTAATTTCGTGTATCTGTATCTCTAAATGTATTTGGATCTCAGTAGCAACATACATTTAAGATGTATCGCTTGTATACCGATACTTTGCCAGACTGAGGTATTTCGTTACATTTGTTGTCCTTTTAAGATCAATTTAAAAGTTAAAAACATTTGTTCCGTGCATGTTGCTTCGTAATTCATAATATTAACCCGCCCTATAACATGATCCATCGAAGTCACCGACATAAAAAAAACTGTGATTTAAAAACGTTCAGCCTTTCCACTCTGGTGAAGAAGGAAGACCAGCGGTGCTGTACAATGGAAAGTAATAGCCGGCCGCAAGTCGGCAAGCCAGAGTGGAAAGGCTGCCGCCATCTATGAGCGACGGCGGCCACCAGATACGTGGCTTGCCGCCGTCGCTCATAGATGGCGGTAGATGTCCAGAGTTCGGTGTCTTCATTTCTTTCCGGGGGATACGATCGTGGGGACACTAGCCCTTGACAGCTCCGCGGTAAAATGTTGCAGGAAACAATAACAAAATCAGCTCCTCTCACAACGCCCTCCACTCTTTTCAATTTAGCATAAAAAACGATGAAAAGGAGTTGAGTGAAGAAAAAGTATGGTCCTGTTGTCAAATCTCCCCACACACTATGGGTGACTCAGAAGCTTGTAATACGACAGTTTGAGATGCGCCCTTGCGGTAAAGTAGTGTTCATTTCGGACGGACGCCTTTTGTCAAGCATGGTACGCAGACTTTACCGTTCTGTAACTATCTGGTTCAACGGGGGTGACATGTTTTTTAGCGGCATTAATGATAAATAACGAGTTGGATGTAATGGGAACAGCATAAAATGGCACAATAAAGAAACACAAGCATAAATTACCATTCATATTCGCCACGAACCACACCGTCCCCACCTAGCACCGTTCGGGAACAAATGTATTTCTATAAGTATCTGTATTTGCATTCCGGAATACGTTTTCGCCGCTTTTGCAGAAGTATCTCAGGGATGTCCCGTTGTGTAAAAGACAAATGTATCTCATGATTTGTGTTTTAGGCCTTAAAAGCGGATGTATCTCAGTATTTGTATTCCAGAATACATTTTGGATTATCTCTGCCCAGCCCTAGCTGCCAGAGACGCCGCTGTCCGAGCTAGTGGTGGCGTGTCGTCGAGCTCTGGAGGTGGCAAAAGGCCGTTCGGGAGTGTGAGTCTCGAAAGGATGACTACCGTCGCCAGCGGAATTTTCGCCGGCTCACGGGGCACAATCTCGGCCGCCGCCAGCTCTTTTTCGAGCGAACTCGATGGAGTTTTTCACGGTCGGCTCCGTCGACCCCGGTCACCCGCTCTGTTCCATCTCGCACGGCCGGCGAACTTCACCGAGTTCCTCGACTCCTCCTCCTCCTGGACTTCCGGGCGTCCTCCCCTTCATGTGCGGCAGATTCGGGCTGACGTCCAGTTCGTGGCTCACGGTCAGCGGGAGTTTCATTCCTACCACCTTCTGCCGTTTGTTTCAAGGGCTGTCGAGTCCATTTGAGAGGTTCCAAAGGTTTGACTTGTTTGTGCGGTGTGACACCAAGATTTAGAGTTTGCTGTCACTTCATCGTAAGTACGCTGCCAAGTTTTATTGGCCTGTCACGATCATTCACGCGAAGCATGATCAAAAGTGATGTGGTGTGTTTTTGTTTTGTATCCTGGTTTCAAGTACCTCGAAATTTATATAATTTTTAGACAAAGAACTCTTTTTTGTTTTAGTCTGATATGTTTCTTCTATAGCCGCTTGCGGCCGGGTTTGAGCGTACGTTGGTTCTTATCAATTATTTTATTTACAACATGCATGTTAATCTCAGTGTCTGAAATTAACTTCCAATAACGTTTTAACCTGCATTTTTGGTCTATGGTTCACACTCATTTGGGTGTCTAAAGGGTTGAAGGGCTGAGGGGGGCAGAAGGGTTGAAGGGGTTTGAAGGGCTGAATGAAATTGCATGGCTGAGGGGTTTGATGAACTGAAATTATTTGAAGGACTGAGACGGTCCCATAACACATCAGGGCTGATCTGTCATTACATCTTCAATGTCGACACGTCGTTCCGCAATCCGGAGGCGGCCATCTTAGCGCAGTGTACGTAGCGCTGCTGGCACTGATCCGGAACTTCGCTGTTTCTAACGGCTTCGTTTGCTCGTTTGACAGAGTTAGTGGTAAAAACGACAATGCAGCCGAGATGTTCTTCACATTTAGACTGGGAAACAGAATTACAAGCGGCCTTCGCGGCCGCTAAACCTCAATCAACTCAAAAACGTTTACTAAACAACGCGCGCGACGGGCTCGTGAAACGGAACCGAAAGAAGATGAGGTGGGAGGGCGGAAACTTTATCCCGTCTGCCTGGAGAAGGAGAAAAACGTCTCGTTCCTTCCTTCTTCTTGTGTCGGCTTGGGGACGCGTCAGTAGAAGGGAGGAAACCGCGCAGTTGCTACCTTTTCCTCCTTTTTTTGGTTAGAGTGTACCACCTGTAATTAGCGAGGAGAGGTGTAAACGAATCAGGAAACGCCTCTCGCACGAGCGTTATGCGCCTGCTTCAAGACCCTCCGCTGTCAAAGATATAGTTCCACATTGGCGAGGAGATCGAACAATGCGGAGAGCAAGTTCGTCTGCTCCTTTTGCAGGTGTTGTGATGACGTCAGAACGACGAGCGCTGATTGAAGGATACAGACGGACTTGTGCTTCGCATAGGGGGCGCTTCGTTCAGCTCATTTTTCACGAAGAGTCAAGGTTTAAAAGAGGGAGCCACTCAAACCACAAAGGGAGTTTGCAATCTAATGGCAGACGCCTCCTGCGCATGTGTTTTTCTCACGCGCATGCGCGAGCTGCCGCGTAGGGAGGAGGACAGCGTCCAGGGAGAGTCCGAGTAAAAGCCGAAGACGCTCGCAGACGATCGACGCTTTCTGCTCCTCCTCGCAGATTGTGTTGTAAACACCTGACCTTGATCCAGCAGTTGGAAACGCTGAAATTGAGCCGCGATATAGTTATCAATACAGCTCGGTCCTTTAGCCAACGCAAAAGCCCGTGGACTGGAATTCTTTAAGTTATCTTCCTCAATCGTGTTTGAGAGAAGATGGCTTGTTCAATTGGTGCTCCACCGATTAAACGCGAGCCCCGCGACCGAACAGGGACGCCGCGTTCGCGGCTGCGTCAGTCGAGCGCTGCGCGTCAGGACCAGGAACAATTAGTTCGCGCTGTTGCTGTTGTTGTTGTTGTTCCCATGGGTTCAGCTCTGAAACTATAGCCGTTATAGGGGCACGACGGCTGGTTCTCCTGCCCGAAAAAAAGACACGTCGCTGTGCGTAGTCTGTTTCGAGACCTCGGCTAGAAAGAAAGAGAGAGCGAAACGTAATGCTCATATGATGTGACACAAAGTAGAAGAAGACTGGAACGTATACTACCTCGAAGACACGAAGGTGATGACAGGACAGTCTCAAGCCGGAGTGACAATGCTCGTGTACAATATATAAAATATACGCTATGTTCGCTGTAGACATGATGACAACATGATCTGCGCACCTGCCTCTAGCTTGCTCATAGCAAGTTTGCTTCATTCATGTGTACGCTTGTTTCGAACATGCCCGCAGACATGTCTTTTGCACGATGTATCGGCAATCTGTCCGCGCCTCTAAAGTTGTGGGTGTAGCGTAGTGCACACAACTGCGACTTTGTTACGTGACATCCTTCACGCACATGTGATGGAACGAAGTTGCCTCGCAGTGCCCTTTTCAATCACCGCTTATACCGTGCGGCTGATGGCGACAAAAATACATACCTCTGTGTGTGTTTGCGCGCTTTGTAGTACCTGTGCTTTTTTGAAAAACGGAAAGAAGAGCAGGTTTTCGCGCAATAATAACCTCCCTGCACAGCGGTTAGTATACCACTTAACCTGGAAAGCGAGCGTGGGAGGGAAGGAGAAACAGTTCGGAGGGTGGGAAGTTTGAAATTTCGGTCGCAGGTCTCGTCCTATAATAACGCCGAATTAGTACACTCTTATTCTTTTGCTACGGTGCTAGTATTCATTCAGATTAATTTGAAATCTTATTAATGAAGTTAATTTCGCATGAATAGAAGAATAAAATATGCGTGAGTAAAAAAAGACAAAAAAAAAAAACTAATTTTACGCGTCCCCTGAAGTAGGCAGTGAAAGTGAAATTTTATTCAAATGATCATGTTCTGGCGGAGGCAAACAGGGAGTGCAAAATTTAAGCATACCATCCGTGTTTACTCTTGATTCGGAAAAAAATGTTTCTAAGTTGTTACGTACAAAACAACAAGACACTAAGACATAGTTAAATATTTTAGGTTTTTTTGTGGATTATATTTCTTCATTATTCAACGCCATAGTTCAAGATTTTTCTTGCCTGTTACTCTATAATGACAAAACGACTGGAAACCGTTTCGTGTTTTTATTAAGTTATCGTTATTTCTTTTTAAACGTGTGTTTTTATTTGTAATCGGGTCTGCTTGTAATTTTAATCAAGATTTTTATTATTAAAATCAATTATATATTTTTACTGCGTAAAAAAGAGGAGTCGTTGGCCCTTTGAATAAATTGCATTACTTGGTTTGTTAGTGTATCCAGATAAGAGTTTGTACTTACGGTTGAAGATGAGCTATAAATAATTTATGAATAAATATAAAAAAGGCTTGTTGTAGTAAAGAGTTAACCGACTTATACTGTCCCTGCAATGGACAATCAATCTCCTTGACTCACCCGGTGTGTGAGGCTTAGTTTAAACAGGCTCGTCAACAAAAGTCCGCGGTTGGTCCACACTTTGTCACTCAACAAGAACACAAGTATACACTAAACGGATATCCTATATTGTTTCTGTAATCGACAAAACAACCCGTCAGTCAGAGACGTTGCACTGAATTTGTCGGAAACTACATAATAATGAGGTTGCCCTTTCGCTCTGACACGTTCACAAAAAAAAAAGCAGCGAATGTATTATATGTCATGAACCGAAAGCGATGAGTAATTACTTTTTCGTGTACCCGAATTGTAAGCTGCTAAAACATTACAAAAACCCAGGGAAATTGATTTTTCCCCTTCGCAGTCCAGACGTTCCAACTAAGCATGATAACGTGATTTCCCGCACAAAGCTACAATTATAATCTCGCAGAATACATCCACAGTCAGGTGTTTCATCTCGCTTACCTTGTGGTGAACATCAAGAGAAAGCGCGTATATAGATTTTCCCCATCACATATCCTGATCCACAACGTGCAAATCATACTTTACTAACTTGGGTGTTTCTAAATTTGTAACCTGAATAGAGGAAGAAGGAAGGGAAAGGAAAGGGAAATGTTGCTTGTTTTTTTTTTTTTTTTTTATCGGCGACAGATTTTTTGCCAGGATTGTTTCGGTAATCAGGTCGTTCTAATTACTTGTGTCATTGAATTATTTGCGTTTAAGCTCCTGTAGTAAGCTCACGTTTAGTTATTTCTTTATTATTTTAGGTATTCTCAGCACCCTAAATCATTATTGAGGAAGAGGGCAAACATAGGGTGTCTGGAATGAATTTTAGGGCTGTAAAACGAGCCTAAAAAAACTGACACCCAAAAATAAAATGTTTAAATATTCACTCAATTGGCAATGAGGTTGTGCAGTTTACCTGGTGAAACTTCAAGGCGTAGCTTGTTTCCTACAAAGATTGAGACCAACAGCTTGCAACACGCCCGTCGTTGGCCTTGGCGAGTTTGTTAAACTCATTTTTGAGTCGCTGTCAAAATGCGACCCACAATCTTTTTCCCAATGTATATAGACAGTTTATACATGCAAAAATGGTCAGAGAGTCGGGTTGAGTATTGGCATTTGTGAACTTGTAAGAGTAAATAATGGTAGCCGCAAATCCGCGGAGGTGGTACCATTCTTAGAATTTTTGAGAAAGAAAAGAATTGGAGAGGGTAATGAGGTTAGGACTCCAACTACATGCTGATGATAAACGCGGGATGAGACGTAAAAGGAGCGTGTTATTTTTGATCACGTAAGATGGAATTAGGAATACAATTTTTAGAACATCAACATTGGCGCGAAATTTTACACCGGAGCGGTAAAAATGGTAAAGATGAACTCATTTTTATTGCGATGACACAATAATAGCGTGATGATAGTAATTAAATAAAACCAGCTGATCTATTTTGAATGCTTAAACACGTAAGCAAAGAGCTTAAGGATGCAGCGTGTAAAGCGTATGTTAGATCGATATTAGAGTATGCCTGTTATGTGTTGGATCCGTCTTATCAGGTTCGTATCAGTGCTATAGAAAGTATTCAATCTGTGGCTGCTCGGTTTGTCCTGGGAAGATACGATCGTTTCAGTAGCACAAGTGAAATGAAAAAGGAACTGGGATGGGTGCATTTAAATGAACGCCGTAAAAGGCTGTGCCTCAAATTGTTTTACTCGATTTATCATAACCAAACAGGAATCTGTCCTGCAAAGTTTCTGCATTCACCATCTTACCGTTCTGCTCGTACAGACCATTGTTATAAGGTTCGACCGTATTTCTCCAGGACAAACATTATGAACACTCTTTTTTTGCACGAACCATCGCAGAATGGAATTCATTACCGGCGGAAGTGGTGTGCCGCGAGACTGTGGATTTTTTTTTTTTTAAGGCATTGTGCCCCCCTGCAATAATGCCTGTATAGGCGCTGCGGGTTTTTCATGAATAAAGAATAAAACAAAGAATCCAATGTAGTGGCAAAGTTATGATGACCGGGATCCTATACATGTAGAAAACATATTCAGTGTCAGGTTTGATTATCTTTTTTTTTTTAATATAAAACACCATTTTAAGTGAAATAGGTGGAAATAAAAGTTTCTTTTCGAGCAGCGCAACAGACGGTTAGCGAGAGTAGCGGCATACTGAATGTGCAGTTTCTATAAAAGATTTAAAGTAAAATGAGCGGGAAGATATTTTATTCGAATAAATATTAAAGAAATCTGCCGCCGAGGGAATAATTAATACTATTATTAATTTTTCTTAACACTCGTGTGTATGACTGTTTACTATTGTTTAGTAAAATTATCCACATGTTACGCCAACCAGAGACTGATTTAATGTGAAATGGAAGGAAGATTTATTAAAATTGTATTGAATTTCGCTCTAAAAAACAACAAATCAATTGTCAGAAATGCAGACTGATTAACGTACACCAATTGATAGGATGGTATTATGCATAAAAATAGAAAAGCGCGAAGAACAGACACTTAACAAACAGCAGAAGTGACAGAATGATCGTTGCCAATTGTGAACGGCTAGATGTCAATGATCGCTTTCATGCAACGACTTCAGAGCCGATATTAACTTTGGCAAGTTTTAGGAGCAATAGCTAAAGACCCTCTATCCTGGGAAATGTGGCGCCATCCTTTGAACAAGCCGACGCGCAAACTATTGGCCAGTCGTCAGGTGACATCTGGCCTTCGGTTTTAGACTTCCGGTCGCCATTACTTTCCCAAGCTGTTTCTACGCCGCAGCTGACGGGCTGCTGCGCCGATGGAAAAGTCGGCTGGAAAGCTTTTCAGTGTTCCCTCTGGAACGGAAAATAAACCTGGGAGGAAGATCTTGCTTCACCCAAATCGGTCGAAAAGATTTCAACCCGACGGGAGCCGCAAAGTTATGCGGGGTAGGTGCTCTGTATAAAGCTCACCAGCATGCAAAAAGACAGCTGTTTAGAGCGAGTTATGCCCTCCATTCCACCGTAAGCGCGAGCGATGTAATAGTGAGCACAACACTGCCGACTTGGCATGCACGGACGCCCGTGCCATATACCTTGTCCGTGCCGTGGAAGTAAGCGTCGTTCAAAACGGCCTGCTCCTGCACGTGCTTATAGCATGGCCGTCGCTCCCACTTACGGGTGCGTGCGGAGTACGCTCGCTCGTCAAGTGTTACGTACGTGCTCGGGTACCATACTTTAAGAGAGTGTTAGTATTACGTATAGGAGCAAACGCAAGCCCCCTACGTTAGCGTTAACGCTGCGTCCTCCACACTGCGCAAGAGCCATACGTATGCACTGCAGCGAGCTATGCGTACGCACGCTCGCTATCGATTTTTGCGAGCGTACGTAGCGGTCCCCTGCGTGCCTATCTCGTTGCTCTCGTAACGCACAGGAGAGCGCGAGACTACTCCAGTTTGAAAAAATTAAAGACGTTTACAATTTTCTGTAACGCCGAATTAGAGCGCAGGCTCTTGAGGAGGAGGAGGAGATGGTACGGAGGGGAGGGTATGCCCCTCTTCCTTCCACGCTAAATTTAGCGGAGAACCTTTTCTGCTAAATATAGTGGAAAAGGTTTACCCTCGTGACGTAACACGTGACGTCACGTGTGACGTCACGAGGGTAACTCTCGTGACCCTCTTGAGAGTAACCCTCAAAACCCTCGCGAGTGTACCCCTTGTGGCCCCCTTGAGAGTAACCCTCGTGACCCTCGTGAGGGCAACTCCGTGAACCTCGTGAGGGTAACCCTCGTGATCCTCGTGAGGGTAACCCTCATGACCCTCGTGAGGGTAACCCTAGTAACACTCGTGAGGGTAATCCTCGTGACCCTCGTCAGCATAACTCTCATAACCCTCGTGAGGGTAACCCTCGTGAGGGTAACCCTCGTGACCCTCGTGAGGGTAACCCTTTTGATTGTAACTAACCCTCGCAACCCTCATGAGGGTAACGCTCGTGACCCTCGTGAGCGTAACCCTCGTGATCCTCGTGAGGGTAACCCTCGTAACCCTTGGGAGAGTAACCCTCGTAACCCTCACGAGGGTAACCCTCGTGACGTCATTATGGGAAACTTTTCATAATGCAACACGCGGTTACGCCGACGCCGACGCCGACGCCGACGCCGACGTCGCTCAAGCCGGAAACGGGTGCCTAAGAGCTGCGCTCTAAAATGGCAGCGGTGAGGCAAACCAGTGAAAGTGCTACGTGCGTTTTACGGGTTCGCTTCACCATTGAAGATCATCTCAACCTTGTGGAAGAAAGAGAAAGAAGAAGAAGAAGGAAAAAGTGGCGAGGCTCGTGGCGGTTGAGGACACGTGGAGTTCGAAGCTGGAGACAGACGAAAGAGTCGGTGCCGAGCAAGGCCTCCAACAGAAGGCCCGGACCACTAGACAGCCTTGGCCCTCCTCTTCATCGGACTCTGAACTTAAGTACAGATAAAACCTTTTGCCAATGGTAGCGCTTCCTCGTGTGACTTCCTCGGAGCGAGTGCAACTCGGCCTGATCGGGCGGTATTGACAGGCGACCCACAACCTCCTCAAAGAAATCAACGCGACGAACCCTTTCGAGCGCCCACAAATATGGGTGTCGATAGCCAAGAACGCTGGCGACGCCGTCGAACCCAAAAAGGTGTTTACCGTGCGGTCGGTAAGCGAGCGCTGCGACCTATTGCTTGCATATTTCCAAACAAATGACGACGCCAACATATGGTAGTAGGGATCCCACAACACACTGGAGCGAACCATAGATCGAACTGCTAATCGCACAGTCCTAAAAAAAAGACAAAACACGTTCACAACAGGCAACTGGAAAGATATTCACGCACTTCGTAGCAAAGCGAGGAGATTCGCGGTGTTGGATTAGGTTGACAGAATACCCGCCTTGGATTGTTTGAAGCAGTTCGCAGGAGCACATCTAGATGGCGCTGCAAGTCTTTACGTTTCCGATCTGGACTGGGCTTCTCGTTGGCTCACTTAGAAGATGGTCTGATCGTCGAATGGGTTCTACCCGGACTTACCTACGCAGACGATGTAGTACTGACCGCGGCATCAGTCTGTGACATGCGGAAACTCTTAGATTTCATTACCGAGGTAGCAACAGGACTTGGATTTAAATTCAACGCCACCAAGTCAGCAGCGGTGCTGTTTGCAGGTCCACAAGACCCAACATTCGGCAGTCTTCGACTAGGGGTAGACTACGTACCTGTAGTGAACTCGTACAGTTACTTGGGCATTACACTCACAAATACAGAGGACTACTTGCAAGAGCACCACGCCCATCTCCGCCAAGCAGCCATCAGAAGATCCGGCATTCCCCGCAGACGGAATCTCTCGAGTTGTAATAGATTCGTTGTGACCAGGGAGCTGTGTAAGGCGGTGGTGGTACCAGGACTGACTTTTGCTAACGCTGTGGTGTGTGTCCTGGAGATATCCGGGCTCACATTAAACGTAGGCAGAAGGAGGTCGGGCGCCAAGCTCTAGGCTGTCATCGTACAGAAGCAAATGAGGCTGTCCAGGGTGATTTTGGATGGTCCTCTTTTGAAGCCCGTGAAGCTACCAGTAAAATCGCTTACGACGGACGTCTCCGACACATGGACACCTGCCGGTGGGCCAAAAGGCTGTTCAGGTACACTCAACTGACTGGGCTGCAGACCCGCTGGCAGAAACGCCTATACCAGCTCGAAAGCAAGTACGGCTTCTTTGCCGACCCTGTCCAAGCGTCGTCAGCCACGGAATGGGAGAGAGAGGTCCGGAAAAAAGTTCACGACCAGGAAACACAGCAGTGGCTCAAAAATGCCCAATCGAAGACTACGCTCGATGTGTACGTTGCACACAAGAGGACCATCGGCTCGAAGGTTAGCCTATATGATAATAGCTGGGTAATCGTCAGCTATTTGAGGCACGAGCCGGGGCACCGTGACCACGAGCGTGTGCCGGGTGTGCGGGGCCCAAGACGAAACAGTAGCACACATTGTACTGAAATGTGCAGGACTCCGACCAACCCGGTCACGAGACAACGACCAAGACCTTCAAAGCCCCCTGGAGCTTGCCGAAGTATTGGGCTTCACTGTGTCTAGAGATGGACACCAAACCGTTGAGGTTAGGCCAGCCGCACCAGCAGACAGGCCTGCCTCAAACGAGACTACGGCCTCCATCGGCCCGCATAGGCCGACTGTCGAGGCAACAAAGAGAAGATTAGAGGACTGGGAGAAGAAGATCTACCATAGAGCGCAATAACACGCAAATGCCCCCAGGCTTGGGCATAAATATTGTTCGAGCCCGGCCGATCTAAAGGGAACAGCCGCATCATCATCATCATCATTATGCGTTTGCCTTTCGCTATACTAAAAGTGCGCGTTCAACGCGCTCCGTAGCATTACGTCGACAGTTTGCGTGCGTTGTACGCAGTGCTGACGCAAGGGTATTTACGTTATTCTAAAACTCTCTTTTGTTTCGCACACCTGGTTTCAATGCTGTCACGGCAGCGGACGCGAGCATGTGGATGTATCCGTTTCAATATAAATGCGAGCGCAGCCAGTGCGACAAGCACGAGCATGTTTTCTCTGACGATGCTCTTACTGCACGATCGTGTGTGCTCAGCCCGCTCAAAGTGCGTTCGCTGTCGTAGCGTCAATAGGGTCTCCTTCGCTCGCAGTCTTATTGAAACAAAACGAAAGCAGATAAAACATGTGAGATCAACCCCACGCCCATGCTAGTAGCTTTGACAGCGCAGACTTCACGTGTCTTTGGCAGGCTTACCTAGGATCTGCAAAAACGGGCGTTTCAAGTGGCGTTACATGATGTGCTCTCGACTAAAATCCGATCTCTTCAGGCATTTACAGCACCACTTCAATATCGACCAATTCAAAACACTAATCATGCAAAACAGGGAGAGTAAAACATTTAGGGAAAGATTCTCTCCCACACATTTATTTTTTCGTTGCTTTCAACCAAGAAAGTAAAGCACCACTGCAAGGGAACTGGAAATGTAAACGGTATGTATACAACATTTCACGAACCATGTATATATTTGTTTCTTCAGTAAGACACGTTACATCAGTTTTACAATACAAATTTGATGCACAAACTGATAATTTTGGATGCATCCTTTAAAAAATGCAGTTCCATTTATTTGTTATAGTTGGCTCCCTAGAGTCCTCAAGGCACCCCCAGCAAAGCCTGAATAGTACACCACAATGCAATGCACACAGTACTGAAACATCCCCAGGATAGACTGCTGCAGCAACCGCAGCTGCTCGTTAGTTTGGCATTCCGATACTGTTTCGTGGTCGACCGAGGCATACCTACCACTAGTGCCATCTTTGTCTATTCTAGGAGTGCGTGTCCTCCCGAGGGCCCCCAGCAAGGTCCGAGCGAAGCTTCTTCATCGGGCAATCTGCCGCAGTGAGCGCAGCTGTTGTTAAGTTTGGCAGTCCGATACTCTTTCCAGGTCGACTGAGGCTCACCTACCACAAGTTCCGTCTTTGTCGATTCTAGGCGAGCGTGTCCTCCTGAGGCCCCCCAGCAAGGCCCCAGCCGGTGCTGTACAGAACCTTACTTCCCCAGCTTCCCCATAGCAGTCTTGTTCGGCAACCCCAGCTCTTATGAGTTTAACACAATGATACTGTTTCCAGTTCGACCGAGGCACACTTACAACGACTGTCGTCTCTGTTCATTTATTCATTCTAAAAGTGTGTGCCGTCCCATGGCTCCTCGAGCAAGGTGTGAGCAGCGCCCTACAGACCCTTGCTTCCCCAACTTGTCCTCGGTAGATTTCCGCTGCAACAGCAACTGCTGATAAGTTTTTATTTTCGACTGCTGTTTATTTCTTGGCAGAGTGCAGACAGTTACACACTGTTACCTTCATCCGAGCTTATTGTCTCACTGTTCTAGCCACTCAACAGGACTAAATATTTGTTTTCCTTTTTCAAGCACACTGCTTACACTTGGCATCAGGCAGTATCATCAGGATGCCAATCTTTCTGGTGTACCGATGAATAACAAAGAGCTGCAATGAAAACCATATTCAATGCAGAAAAAAAAACTGATATTGGCGCAACGACAGCAGTATAAGTTGCAACGTGAAGAGAACAATTTACAATTTGGACTTAAGCGCTTACTCGTTCATATCAGCTTAAGTGTCTCGAAAAGTTCTCTGTGAAGGGGATTGCATGGAGTAAAAGCACCTTCGAGAAAGTTTTTAAGATTCATCTTTTCTTGTGATTCCCATGGTTTCAATGTGGTACCGGGGAATTGGGGTAGCTTTGGCCTGCAGAACGCACACTTCAGTGGTATCTCCAGAACTTTAAGTTCGTGTCAGACATAATGCACAAGCTGATGGATTCTTCAGCATACAGGGCGAGTTAAACTTGCAGCATATAACACACTTGCGCAGCCTTATCTTGAGAATGCATCTGAAGTCGTATCCCTGCAGACCCGTCTCATCAAGGAGCTCGATGTTGTATCCCTTGCGGTTTGTACAATTCATTCAGTCTTCAGGTGTACAGTATGAGTCATAGCATTAGAAGGTGTAAGGGCTCTAGGAGTATTTTATGATTGTAAAAGGGATTGCACCTGTCAGTAAAGCTACCTGCACATTTGTGAAGTGCTAGGAAAACATTTTGATGGTGTGCTGTGTGTCTCCGTGTCATTTCTCTCTTTCTTTTTTTTTCATCCTGATATCCATTTTGGTATGTATATATTCAGCATCTGTTCTACTTGTAGTGCATGTCCCTGCCATGGCCTTTTACTTGACTGGCAGTTTTGTGAATGAAATAAAATTGTGACTTTGATCTTGTTCTTTTTAACGTCATTTGTGCTTGTGTATTTTAAATGAGACTTTTATCTCGAATTAGCTGGTTTTGCATTGGTCTCTGGATGAGTTCTCAATCTTTTTTTTATTTTCCTTCACTAGAGGTCTTATATACATCTACAATAATTAATATGTATGAATATTGACAGTTTGAATAGAGAACATTGAGGTCTTAATTAAAATAGTATAAAGGTAAAATTCGTAAGCACTCGATTAGGTGCTGAAACCGAGAACTGGTTCCCAACTGTGCACCAAGTTTCTAGCCCTAGGACGCTGGCCAAAAGTCTAAAAGCAGTGAATCGTATTAAAACCTCGAATTGTTTTTTGTTTTTGTTTTTTCAGTATGAACGAATAACAGGGAAAATACAGACACTCTCATCAACTTACGAAGTACGAAAACTAAACTAAAACGGAGTTTTCATTTCTTAAAAAAAGGGCTCACCACATAAAATAACGAAAATAGTATTTATTACTCTCGGAAGAGTAGCGGCACCAAGTAGCCCCGTTGCCCGTACCGGAAGACCCGAGGTGCCGCAAATGTTTACAGCATGCACCCAATACGCCTCGCAAGTGGGCTCATTTTCGTCTTCTGCGCATGAGAAAGGAGGTAGCGGTGACGTCAGAACGCCGAGCCCTGATTGGCTGATCGCGACCCCCCTATCTGAGCGTCGTCTGCTCCTTTGCAACGTCGTCTGCTCGCAACGTCGTCTGCGTCTGTCTTACCTTTCCTGCGACTTTCGGAAGTGCAGGTCTTTACGAGCGAGCTCGACTTCGCCTTTCAGAGAGGGGAGACGAAATAACTCGAGCGGTACGTTGTTTTTGTCGAACAACTAGCAGACGTGCATCAAGGGGGGAAGTCAAGGGACTCGCTGGCGAGGTGTCCCGAGGCGCCGAGGTTTGTCTGCTAAGAAGCGAGAGTGTCCGCAAGTTCCCTCCCAAATACTTTTTCCCTCCTTGCGTGTGCGGCGAGACTCCTCACTCTTAAACGGCGTCGGCGGGTTGGTGCAGTTAACGTCGTCTGCTTTACGTCTGCTAGTCAAAGCGATGGCTTGCTTTACCTTTCCTGCGTCTGTCGGAGATTCACCGCTTTTTCACCGGCGAGAGTCGCCGCTGCCTCGGAAAACGAGGCGATGACAAGAGGAAGAGATTGAAGGGTTCACAAGGGTCGCGCGGGCATATTCCATTCAGCACGCCAGCCGGTTCGTGGGCAGACGGTCTTGGCCAAGGACCGTCGGAGCACCGCTGCGCCGCTGCTAGGCCTATCTGCCGAGCTCGCTTGGACGGGGTCAGTGGAATCGTGGCCGTTGGAGCATTTCCCGGGTGTTTGTGGATCCAGCGTTCTTGTTCGTCGTGGTTTATTTCAAGTGCTTTTTACTTTTTTTCTTGCTGCTTGTAGTCGTGACGCGTGAGAAGAGCACGTACAAAAATAAACGTCCGTTGGTCGTCGCGACCAAGTAACTGAGCGACGCTGTCGGCCATGCTGAGTTGATCGTCGTAAGATTCCGTCATAACCTGAGCAAAACTTACGATAATTTCGTTTCGTGAATACGAATTTGTTCTCACGTTTTGTCTTACGCACTCTTTCGGCGTAACATGGTTTTGTGGATCTGGCCTCTGCACTTCCGAAAGTCGCAGGAAAGGTAAGACAGACGCAGACGACGTTGCAAAGGAGCAGACGACGCTCAGATAGGGGGGCCGTGATCAGCCAATCAGGGCACGGCGTTCTGACGTCACCGGTACCCCCTGCGCGAGAAGCAGACGAACTTGCCCTCCGCATACACACGCAGAGAGATACGTAGCCATTTTTATCGTTAATAGTACTGTGGTCAGCTTAAAAATGCTAGCTTAGCGCCAATCAAGAACAAAAAAAAATATCTTGCTTTCAAGGCCGCCTAATGTTTTTTTTTATCGCCCGTAGGCCAAACCCTCCCGAAAGCTTGCCAAGGACATATATTAAAAAGAAGTAATGAATCATTTGAAATCGTGGAGAATATAACTGTAATTTGGCGGTTTGATATGATGATTAAAAACGACTTGCAATTCCTGTGAAGCCGAAGGGTGGACGGACACTCACGAGAGTGAGTGTCTGTCCACCGAGAATGCAACTCGGTAGGAACGATTGGGACGATTTTTAAAGCACTTTCGGCATCCAGCGGTTAGACGAGCAGATCTAAAGCGGCTTCAGGACGGTCGGATGCGAATGCGGGCTCTAAATGAGGTCATTGCCACACTTGTATGACGAGGAAAATCCACACGACTTTCAATCCCGCCACACCAGCGGACCGAGACGTCGTTTGAGAAAAACGCACTACGCCTGGAGGCTTCCGTCGACGATAGAATGAATGTCACGAGGGAAAGAAGAGGGAGGTTAACTTCACGTGGCAATGACTTGCATAGTTCGTTTATCGCTGCGGCAATAAAAGTTTTAATGCTAGAAGTTTACGGGGTGGGAAATAAAAGGTAATAATCCCATCAGCACAACGTCAGTGGTGCGTGGCGCCGCCATTCTCAGTAAGACTCATCGTGGTCGCTCTGAGAACTTTTCGCTCGCACCGAGAGCAAGAGCGATTCGGCACTCCTTTCCAGCGAAGCGGGAGCGAGAAGAATCAATAAAGCTAACCTTCAATGGTTCTTGTTGCCTTTTTCGGCCAGGTTTCCGTTGCAAACAAAACGGTATAAGAATCAGCCCGATATTTAAAAACCCTTCAATTTTGGGCCGGGACGACAAATAGAACAATCGATGCCGCGTTTGCGTTTCTAAGTTTCCCGTCATTTATTTAGAACGATTGATCGTCTTTCGTATAATGACGTCAGTTGCTTAAATTTCAAAAGCAAATAAGGAAACTAATTACCACACCAAAACCTGTATCAATCTGTTCGGTCGACACTGCCGTTGAATCAGATATTGAAAAAATATACAATTTCAAAAGTAATTAAATTACATTACAAATTCCTTTCTTTAAAATACGCAAATCTAATTTAAATACATTACAAATTACGGCACATTAAAAGAAATTACATTACATTCCAATTTCTTCCGAAGAGCAATGAAATTACTTCAAGGAGTAATTCATGTCCATTTTATTTAGAGTATTTCAGAACTCAGGTCTCCGCTGCAGTCACTTGCGCTTTTAAGTGAGCGCCCAAAAGCTTTTCTCGTTTAAAATACAAAGTGACGACGGAAGCTCTAAATGAACAGCCTCTCCTTTAGATATTACTGAAAACAGTCACGTCAGCTCACCGCTTTCGCTGTTCCATCAACAGGTCAAGTTGTGATTCCGTCCTAATTAAAGAAAAATCGTCTATATCGCTTGGTTGGATCATGGCAGCTCGTTTTCACATGAAGTCGGAACGACTGCGGTGAGAAGTGATAAACCGCTTTTTTGTGTGTGTTTTGGGTGAATGGAGTTTATTTGAGTTTATTTTTGTTTGATTCTCAATTCTCCGGAATTCGGAGTTTAATTTCGCAGTGTTTTCTATTAAAAATAAATAACAAATAAATAATACCCGGCTGGAAACGTAGACTGGACAAACATAAAGATAAAACCCGCTTCTATCAAATAGTATTTCTTCAGTAGGATTTGGCGTTTGTGTCATTGCCATTGGGAATTCTAATTTGTCCCGCGACAAAAGTTGCGCACAAGTGTGACTTCAATAAACGTCGATACCTAAAAATAAATGAACTCCTGGAGGTAGTCGCTGAGAAGCTCGTATTCATCCCATCCTATTCCATCAAACTACCCCGCGGCCGCGCGAGGTGGAGTGGTAAGGGATATGCTTATATACAGGGTGTGCGGAGGTAAACAAAAACAAAACAAAGAAATGGCCGAACTTCCGGGGAGAGTATGTGTTACTTCCGGTTGGCTATGGTTTTCGCCTGTTTTCTGAGGACCCTAAGTGAGTTGCGCGTGCTTTAAAAGTCTCGTCGCCGAGTACTAACGGCCGTACCCTTCGAAATTTACTTCTACGGGATCGAGACTCCCTCCTGACCCCTTGGATGAAATGGAAGAGCACTTGTTCCTCAAACAAATGACAAATCGTCCGAAGGTATCGTGCGCGCATCCTCACGGCTATACATTTTCGGACTCACCTGGTCCATATACCTGAGAACTATGTAGAACCTATAAATCCCTAAATGCGTTCAACTACTTCGTGAACAGCAGGGCATCGGCGGTGGGCACCTACATCCCTCAGGCGCCGAAGATACGCGTCGAGCTTCCCCGCCGGGTGCGCCGAGCCAGGTCTTGGTTTTAGCAATCTATACGGAACGTTTTTTGTTTTTTTTTATGCTTTTTTTTGGCGCAACGCGAGTCTCTGTAGCGCACAATTTTCTAGTGTTTTGACTCGCTTGCCTTGGTACTCCTCAAGGTTTCTTTTTTCCCAGATCAACGTGCACATTTCATTTGTACGTATGGCCCATCGTTGTACGGAGAAAGGTCGGTCGAGGCGACGAGGCGCCTGCGCCGTTATTTCGCGCTTGTCGCGTTGCGCCATCTGTCGGTAGCATATTGGGGCAGGCTAGCACCGTCGGCCAATGCCGTTGTCCTGCAAACACCCAGTCTCGGCGGCGTCGATGGTGTCCCTCGTCTCGAGATAATCAAAATAACTTTTTTTTTGTGCCGGTACGCATCAGCAACTTAAAAGCACGATACCGGCGCATTCCTAGAGCGTAGCTCTAGTGCAAGAGTCGTCGCGCACGCACCCAAACACGGTAAACGCAGGAGAACCGGAAGTATTTCTGTCTCCCTGTCATGGCGGCCGGAAATGGAGCGCACACCCTGTATAGATGTGTCGCGAACCTTGTCCGGTTCGAGTTCGACTGGTTTTTAACTTTTTTGAGCTTCGACCGCCAGGTTCGGCAAAAGGACGATTAAAATTCGAATATTACGCGCATGCGGAAAACAAATTGCAAACGAGCTGATTCCACCTGGCGGAGGAAGCGTGCGATATTTTTGGGCTATATTGTTTAATTGTTTAGATTTAATAAACAGCCTAAAAAGCACTAAAAGTACGTATGTTCGCTTTTATGATGTGTAAAAATTAATAATAACTTTGTAATAATATAAAAAAATTAGACACGATGCAAAACAACGATCAGGAGACAGACACAATACAAGAAAACTGTCTTTTTCTCCTCTGCGACGTTTATCACCCTGTTCAATGCATACCAACTCGCCCAACCCACAACGTTGCTTTATATATATATATAATATATATAGTATATATTATTTTCGCAAGATTCGAGGTTTTTGTGTAGCCGACTAACCGCACTGTCCATAAGTCGAACTTCGTCAAATTCTGCTAAAGAGATCAGAGGTTTGCCGAAGCAGTTCAGCCTCGAGGTCCAATAAAAGTTATCGACGTCCCTATAGGTACGAGCTGTTCCGACACACGTTGCCAATCGTTTCGCTAGTGAGGACGAGAAGGAAACCCGACCCCGGGATTATATCTATGTAAAGATTTCACTGCCATTTAAGGTGATACGGAGTCTATGGACCTACTTATGGCGAATTCGGGTGGTCAATCGCCGGCGAAACCGAGCCGGCGGAACCGGCAACCAGAAATGCGCCGGCGGCACACCACGTGACCCTCAGCACCCGAACACGAAACGCAAGACGGTGGCAGTTTACTTCGCCTCTTGCCCGCGCGACACCGCTAGCGAGAGGCTGTCGCCGCCAGTGGTCGCCGCCGTCACCCATGTCCCAGCGGCTTGGATTGACTCGAGTAGTGACTGGTGAAGGGACCTCAGATCAGTTTTCTTCTTTCGTTCATTTTTTCTCACTAGCCTTCTCTCCCATTTCGGAAGTGACGACACCGGATACAGTCTGGCGCCTGCTCGCCCGGCCGTTTGGAGCTCGGGCGGAAAAAGCGCCGGAAAGTTGCCGGTGCTTGCCGGAGAACCACCACTCGAACGGTGTGCGCCGCCCGGAAACTGACCACGCGAACACTATTGCCATTTTTTCGGCAAAATAAGTTGCCGACGACTGACCACCCGAATTCGCCATTACATACAAGGAAATGTTTGCCCACACCAGGTGCTTGCAGTGCGCGTGCGCTGAATTCTATTCTCGTGAAGTCGAGCGTTTGCTCATGTGCCATGCCGACAGGAGCGCCACCGCACAAAAGAGCGATCCCCGCACTTTGCCTGCACGCTCACTCATGCAGCGAAAGTTTTGTTCGAGGATTTTGTAACTGCGCTTACTTTCCCCGTATTTCAATATGACGCCCCCCCCCCCCCCCCCCCCCCCGGCCTCCCAGCTGTACAAGAGAAACAAACAAACCGAGTAGAGCGCTCTCGTTGCGTAGGTGCCTTGGGCACAAACCAATTTATGAAGCTCCGTCTGTCTCTGTTCTTACCTTCCCGCCTTCGACAGTTCCGCACGATACATGTGAGACGAAGCATGACTGCGCGTAGTTTACGAACGAGACTCAATTAACCTAAGAAGAAAACATCCTGGTGTTTAGGCTCTGGGAGACGTGGATCTCTTCGTCCCGCAACGCCAATATTTAGTTTGTGCTATTTTTTCGACACATCGATATATCATGCATTGTAGAAGAAAAGGCGGCTTGGTTTTCACGGAACCGACTGTCGCGTTGTTTCTGCAGGGTTGTCTGACGGCCGCCTCTTCTATTGTTTCCAGGGAAATGGTGCCGTTATTTTGGAACCGTACAACATAAAGTTTTCCCTCCGCTACGCTCTCCGCAACGAAGGCGCCGCGCTACTGCGCATGCGCGCCGCTAACCTTGTGTGCAGAGTTCCGGATCTCGTAAGGGGTTGCGGAGGGCGTTGCGAAACAGCAGAAACGACCAACGAAAGCTCCTCTTTACGGCCGACTGGTTGTAGAGATCAGATCGGGCCGGAATTTTAATACCCAACCTGACCCAAACTGGCCCGACCCGACCCGACCCGACCCGACCCGACCCGACCCGACCCGACCCGACCACCCAACCAGACCCGACCCGACCCTAACCGGTCCCAGCATAACTACAGTTCGTGAACGTCGGATCGGGCCCGACCTGTCCGTTTAGTATTTTGGCCCGACCTCAGGCTGTTATATGTAACATGAGCCCGATCCGAAGCTCACCAGAACCTAACTTTTTAATAATTATTTCATGGCTGCCTCCAGGCACGTATCCAGGGAAGGGGGGGAGGGGGGTAGGGGGGTCCCCATGTCCCCTGCCCCCCCCCCCCCCCCCCGAAATACTTCCTTTTGCTGGGGCAACACCTCCTAGAGAGAAGGCCGTGGCGCTCCGAGTGGTTACGTCACGATGTCGGAGTAGGAAGGCCATGGCGCAACTACTGGAGAAAATATCTGGTACCGACGTGAAAACAATGTGGTTGTTTTTTTGTTGTTGTTTTTTGTCGAGCGGTGCTGCGGTGTTTGTGCGCGTTTATCCGTCATTAATATACGTTTTAAAAGCCCGTAGCCCAGTCTTGTACAATTTATTATATATATAATATAAACGTAATATACAACGCCTTGCCAAGGTTGAAAGTACCAAATTAATATTTATGATTATCCCCATAACCGCGGGACTACGTGCATTCCCGCAGTTCCCCCTACTTTTCGAATGAACCGGTTCCGATGCCACATCTTCCCCCATACGGGCTCCGATTCTGGTTAATTTACGTTGTGTGTGAGCTGCTAACTGTCTGAAAAGGAACGCTGAGACATTTCAGAAGGGAAGGAAACCGAAAAAAAATCCAGTCATCGCCGCAGGGAGCTCACACGAGCAAGAGATGGGTCTGCAACGTTAAGCCTTTCGTCTCTTACTGCTGCCGCTACTCCAACACCTACTCTTGTGTGTGGTTTTTTTATACTTTTCTTCCCGTCAGTTATTCTGTCGTCACCGCAGTCTCGGGTATTTCTTTTGCGTTCGCTTGATACTTACGTGGATTCGCAGAAGCAGTCCTGCTACGGTGTGAGTGACATGTTTGGCAACTAGCCAACGATGACACTGATCGATTATCGATGCAGACCTTTCTTGGAGTTCGTGTTCAAATGCTTTCGTGACGGTTATTCCGGTACGTATGGATACGATCGACAGGTGAGAAACAACTTATTTGCGGGCTTTTTTTAGTCATGTACGATGCGAGTAAGTGCTGCAGTCGTTTTTTTTTTTTCTTTAAATCTCGTGATAAAATGGAATCTCGTTGTTCGTCGTTATCCTGTATACAGTTACGTCGATATATGTAAATATACGTGGTAATATTCTAGTTTTCACTGGAAGGTGAATAACAAGTTTGTGTAATTATTGAAAGTGCGTTGTTTGTGCTTATGTGTTTATTTGTACTAATGTTATTTTATCGTCTTTACGGCATTTATACTACAATCTTAACTGTATTAAGATAATAGTATTATTGTATACAAAATAAGTGATATTTTGTTCTAAGGCAGCTGGAGCCCATAGGGAGAAGTAAATTAAGTGACTGTAAATAGTAAGTTTAGTACCCCTGCCACACGGAAAAGTTAATATATTTTCATTAAATGATACGAGATTTAATCAGCTCGCGGTCTTGAGTGATCCTACGAGCGTTGCAAGCTGATTTGTCGACCCTATATATTTATTCGATCGAAATTCCATTCATTTTGCCATGTGGCCGGGGTATAATGCGAGAATTCAGTGACTTCACGCGATAACATCGCTTACATGATCATAAGTGAGACTTGTCTAGCCGTGTCCGCGTTGATACTGTACCTGATTTTTAACTGTGATCTGTTTCGCTGTGTCCAATCACTGCGTGTCTCGCCATTTTGTCAAGTATTTCTGTATAGAATATGCCTTCCTACAGCAATAATTGCGTGACTCAATGTTTTCGAGTTAAAAAACAATAAGATTTTTCTATAGACGTCTTTTACGCATACCTCGTGCCATTTCGTACCAATTATTTAGCGGTGTAATATTTTGCCCGTGTAATAAAATGTTCTCTAGACCCGTTGCTATGTACAGCTTTCCTTTTAGCTAATAAGTACACGCGCATGTGACTAAAAGCGCGTTACGACGGTCGATCCACGCGCGTTGCCTTCGCTTCGACGCGCGCCCCCGATGGCCTTCCTTTACGACGTCACGAGAAGAGCACTACGGCCTTCTCTTCTAGAAGGTGTTGGCTGAAGCCTCCTCTTCCCCCTCCCACTCATACCGCATTTTGTCATGGGCGGGCGCCCTCCCGAATCAAATTCCTGTCTACGTGCCTGGTTTTCTCCTAGAATTTTTTGATACGGAATTACCTCGTTCAGTCATTCATGGGGACCGAAGTAACTATCACACAAAAAATTTACAAACAAAAATAGGCGAGAAAAATCTTGTTGGAGCCGAACCCGGGAACCACTTGTTGTGAACCTCAAACTCATCAAAAAGGTAGCAAGGTTGAACGTTTGTAGCAAGTTGATCATGGTCTAAATAGGGATTGACAATTATGCGGACGAGAGCGGTCCCATTATGCTGTCCTCGACTGATGTTCGGATCAACACACACCAAATTTTGTTTTAGTACTACTACTACGATAGCTTGGAATTTACAAGGCACGATTTAAAGCAAACCAAATTTCTTTCCGCCTAAAATTATACTCTTTCGAAAAAACAAAGGCCAACAAAGTCATTTTTATCAGCGTCCAGAAACTGTGCATAGATTGATCGTCGGAACGTAAGAACTCGGGCTTGATTTGCGAGCTATCGTCACGTCTTTAAGTAAGAAAACAAGAAATATGTAACTACGCAAATATGCATTTCACGCGCAAGAGAAATTTTAAGTAATAAGAAAGTTTTTCAATGAAATGCTTGTTATCTTGGCATCATTTAAAAATTCGCGCTAGCAAAATCTAGAACACGCGTTATCCTGCCTGAGGAACACAAACCAGTTCGCGACAAGCAATCACCTACTGATCAGTGGTCGCCCACTTGTTGTGTATGCAAACCAAGCTGTGAGAGGACATTTCTTCACGGCTTTCTAAGATAAGATATTTCTTCACGGATTTCTAAGATAAGATATTTCTTACAACTTTCCAAATGTCAATAAGAAAACTTACACCATATAATGAAACGTTTTAATAGAATTTTAGTTATAGTGACACGTGCATGCTATCATAATTAGTCATTGTGGGCATGTTTTGCCGAACCACATAGGGCGTATTTTCGACGTATTTTCGGGCGTTTTGGCGGACGTAACCCCGACGTATAGCGGGAGTCGGGACGAGCGCTTCCTCGACGCCTGGTGGTCGACGTAAATACGCGCGTATTCGTCAATCCGACCCAGACAGATCTTGGCGCTCCGGCGTATTTCGGCTTGGCGTATCCGGAAGTGTACGGCGCAGTGCCGGCAAATCAGCTCGCGAGTTCGACAGCCGGAAGTTGCTCGAGGATCAACTTGCCTAGCTTTGCGGACCGGCTGGCTGGCTTGATTCAGCCGCCGAAACGGGCGCGCGCTTGTACGCGTTCGCTGGTTTATCGTGGAACTGTACGAAATTGCCATACACTTTTAGAAAAAAAGTTTCTATATAGTCCTCCCTAAAGGGAGGAACGATCTTGACACATAAGTTTCTTCAGGAAAGAAGAAACTTTCGTCTTTGAAAGCGGGGGAGCAAAGCTCCTCCGTCGTCTGCATCTCTTTATGGCGGCCCCGAATCGAGCAAATCGAACTTAATCAGGCTTAACGAGGACGCTACGGCCACGTTAAACCTCCTCGTGTACGTCCTCGTGTACGGGGCGACAGGGCGGCAAATAAAAGCGTAACACGAGCTTTCCGCGAACTGCATTTATTTCGGAAGCCAACTTTTCCCCGCAGATAAAGAAACTTGCGTTTCGAAAGCAGCCACTCAATCTTCTCGTCGTCAGTTACTTCGAGCACTTTACGTCTTACCGCTGCTATTCCTCGAGTGACAATTCCTTCGCAACACCGCACATCACGGACGAGTGTCAAACCATTCACGAAACCAAAAGCCGCTCCGAAAACAGCCAATTCGAAGCATGCCTAGTTCGCTCATTGTTGCACGGTACCAGCGAAGCGTGAAAGAATGTTGAACCACTCGTCACGAGATGTACAGGGTCAAGCAGAGTATAGTTACAAGTAGCTAGGCTAGGTGGCAATAAATACTGCCCAATGCATGTGCAAAAAAAAATTTTTTTATTTGCTCACGCCACCACTGCACTTCAGGCACCTTTATTGCCTTTATTATCACACATCTAGATGCATCACGCGTACCGCAAACATCAGCTGAACACATACAACGAGCGCATACACATACACTGCACATATAAACATCAATACAACAGTGCACTAACCCGAATACTACTTCGGAGCTCTGCGTTTCCACCTTTAGTTAGCAAAAAACGCACCGCGCCCCCGCACGCGTACACTGCAGTGTACGCGTGCGGCGGCGCGGTGCATACACTGCATATATATGGTTACGAAAGCGCGCCGCCGGTTCGTTCGGTCAGTGTACTATATACGGACCGAACGAACCGGCAGCGCGCTTTCGTAACCATCCGATTAGTTCTTCATCTTTTATATTTGCTTTTCTTTTTTCACGGCAGCAGAGATGGTCTTAGAAGAGAGTACTATCTTCTAAGTTAGTCTCAGACGAAATCCGCTGCTGAGTGGGAGTTCCGTTCAATGTTTCAAGCCCCTCTTTCCCTTTTTTTTTTTGTATTTTTCTGTCTCTCGCAATCTTTACATTTCTCTTTCTCTTTATTCATATTTAGGTGTTTTTGTTTCATTTCTCGGGATGATATCGCGCGCCTTTTCGGTGGTATGGACATTTGTGCTCGTATGCGTAGAACGTCTGTTAAGTACAGAACTCGTTCATAATAATGAACGCCTGATGGCTCTCCGCTTCGGAGCGTTGAATATTCACGGACTAACTCGCACCGCGTGTAGAGGCTGCAGTGGCGGAGCTGTCTCCGCCGATTTGTAGATCCGATTCTTCTTTCCTATCTCCATTTCGCGTTCGCCAAATGGAAGGAGCGGATCGGTGGCCGAGCGAACTAGCGCACACCAGGTCGGAGCACGTGGAGCGAAAGCTCCCGTTGCAGAGCCCAGGAATTCTGAGTTCAATCGCCACCCCTGCCCGCTTCGATCTGGAAGAGCATCGTACCGGCGTGCGGTCGTGTATGACTACAGCGTGATGCGCGTTAAAGACGCAAGGCTTGCGGTTGTACTTCACTGGTTAAATTTCTCATCAACAGCTGAGACACCAGACGCCCACTGAGGCTGGCTAACTTCCGGCTGCATATGAGCATACGCACAACGTTATTATTTAAATGACTAGGTCCTTAGTGAGCGTCTTTTATTTCGTACTTGGACATAGATTTATTCTCGCTTCTCTTTCTCAGACAATGTGCGTGTGTGCGTGTGTGCGTGCGTGCGTGCGTGCGTGCGCGCATGTGTGTTTGTGCGTTCCGACTCATCGGACGAAAGGCACAAAAAAAAGAAGAAAGAAGAATCGAATAAGCTCTAAAAACAAAAGAGTCCCAGGTTCGCGAGTCTCAAGGACTCGCAAACATGTAAGTCCTTCAAATCGACCTCGCATAACCTCGCCTTCAAATTAGTTTCACCTAAATACACCCAGATGCAGATATTAAAAAGCAAACAAACCAAGGAGAGGGGGGGAGGGGGCTGAGTTTAATTGATAGTCAAACAAACTTGTTCCCCGGGACCACAGCAACAGGAACGAAACAAAAAAAACGATCAGCAGGTACAGAAGAAAAAAAAAAACAACTGAGGCAAAGCAAACAAAAAAAGTCGCCAAGAGCTATTTCGCTGCTCTGCTGGACAAAGGTGCCCGTCGCGGAATCTCGGGCTGGGAAAGAAATGAAAGAAGCAGCCCCCAGAGAGGCTCCTGACACTATCCCTCGATATTTTGGAGGGCTCCCTAGAAGGCCGTGAACTCTCGCGCACGGACGCACACGCACGAGCCTTTGAAGCCCGCCGCGGGGCGAACGTGAAATCATTCCCTGTGCGGCGCCGTCTATTAAAGTGCTTCTGTCGTTGTCCGTGCATAAAGAACAGTCCACCTTCTTGTTAAGGTTTTCCACTGCAGAGTAACTCGATAAAGCCGTGTCACAATCGAGAAACAAGAAAAGCCCTTCTTTATTATTTGTCACGTTCATCTGTGTAGCTGACTTCAATTTGCCTCGAAGGCGAGGTGTACGACCGAGGTATACGCCCGGTGCTGAAGTTCAATCGTAGAGAATAGTTCGTCGAAAATTTCACTGAATGACACGCTTTTGGTATAGGCCTAACTCGAACTGGGCGCGATAGAAAAGAAAGAAACAGAAATGACGGCAAAAGAGAAACGAAAGCGATTTAGATCACTGAAAACGTTTAACGCAATACTTTTCACAAGTACTACTGTAACGCCTTTCTTAGCACCCGCTTCATGGAATGCTCTAATTTTGGGCTCGTTCATGTTGCGCTGCCTTATAAATGAATATAAACTGAGTTACGATCGGGATGAAATGACCTTTATGAGTCGACAGTTGACTTTTAACGGGGCCACTGACTTGGCGGCTGCACTGGAAAGTTTTCGAATGGCATTGGCCGCTTAAACGCCTCGCACGCGTGGAGATCTTTCAATGCTCGCGCCCGTTTCAGCAAATTGGGCGTGCGTGTTAGGGACCGTTCCAACAAAGGGCTTTTCACGGGTGCCTCTTTTAACGTTCATCCGTGCGGGGCGGTTCGTGCTATGTTCAATTTTTGAAGGCAGTATGCCATCTTTGTTAGCAGAAAAGCGGGAAATTAATTTCCAGCTAGTAGGTTGTTTGTTCCGACCGGTCCGGTGTTTCTAGAAAATTTAATTCCTATCTCCGGTATTTCGGGGGATTCTGGTTAGGGCCAATAAATCGACCAGGCGCTCACGAGGAACACACGGGCGCTCAACACAACCCGAAACCATGGTGATGATGCAATACAGGCGATCGAGTTTGTCGGCCGCTTTCCCCGAATCGGGTGCATCATCTTGCTTCTTTGCAGGTCACATGACAAAATACTCTCTGGAAGAGGCGTTGGAAACAAGGCAGATCGTACCAGAGGGCGTACTCATATCAACCAGAGCGCTCATTTTCTTCTCTTTTTTCTTCTTTTTTTCACTTTTCATTTTGTTTCACGTTTTCAATTCCCATGTTCCTGGGAAGTCATCCCTTATTTCACGGGAAAGTGTTTGCTGCTGCACCACTGGGCTCCTGTCCTAACCCATGCAACAAATAACCGAGTCGGTGTTTTTTTTTCCTGGAAATACTTGCCGTTAGTTTTATTTGACGTATATATTTCTTTATATATATATATATATATAGCTCCGCCTGTGCTTGTCTATACGTGTGTACGTCTACGATGCGTGAAAGAGATAAAAGCGGAGGGAAAGTGGATGTGTATAAAGGTTGTGAATTGGGAGAGGGCAATGGTGAGGTAGCACCACTCTGTGCCAGAGCGTACGGATTGCCTGGTTTGGAGAGATGGGTTGATAAATGCGTCGATGCTATCGACCACCGGGGGTACCACGAATACGTGGAAATCAATGCTCGGTCCACTGCTTGTTCCGGAAAATTGAGGAGCTTCTACTTGAAATGCGTACTAGCGTTCGCAGAAGAGAAAAAACAACATGCGAATGCGTGTGTTTGGTTGTGGTAATGCATTATCAAGGATTTTCGTATCGTGCATTCGTGGCTAACGGGAGTGTTGAGAAATCCAGAGAATAAATTTTAAAAAATAACTTCGTAAAGCACCTACAAGAAACTGTTTTTTTTTTTAACCTTGTTTTAAGTTCGGAAAAACGAATCTTTAGAATTATGTTCTAAAGAGGTTCTCCGGTGTCTTCTTCATAGTCTCCGATTTGCCTGAAAATTTGCTAAACAGACCAACAAACATCGCTGAAAGAGTAACCCAAATAACGGGCCAAAATATTTTTTTTTTCTTTCACGAAGTTATTGATTTTGCAATCTTGATACTCAACGTGCTTTTTGTTTTGTTTTTTACGTTAAAGTTTTTTTGGCAAGAATGAAAAAGTGGCGTGAGCGTCACTTTTTTATTGTTGTTTGTTGGGAGGAAGCCTCGCGGAAGGAAATAGAAGCAGCTCAATATAGGATTTATAAACATGCAGGGGGGGGGGGGGGGAATAGAATGAAGTGGGGAGAGATTGCGGAGCAATTAAATTATGAAAATTTTGTAGTGTATGAATTGGCAGAGACACATCTTAGAGATATGGAGGAACCATCTTACTTGGTAGGTTATTTCTGGGTGGGATACAATCGATGTAAAGGGGAACGGAAAGAAGGTGGATTATGAGCCCTAGCGAAAGGAAAAGGCTGGGAAAGGGTGAGGGAAAGCTGCAGAGAACACATGTGGTTAAAAGGTAATGACGGAGGTTCGCATTCACGCTCATGGGATTTGTATATTTGAGAACCGGAACTGAGTCAAGAGAGGAAAATGCACAGCACTTGACGTGTATTTCCGAAGATGTTGGAGAAATTGGAACTAATCGAAAATGATTCTCTTAGAAGACATGAATGCACACTTAAAAGACATCGACGGATATAAAGATTCTACAGGGAGGATGCTACAAGAATTCTGCGATGCTCTTGACCTAGTGCTTGTTAACGCACAAGTAAAATGCGACGGAAAAATAACGTGGGAGTGAAGTAATTCGCACTCAACAATTGTTTACTGTCTAATGTCTAGAAAATTGCATAATAAATTAGGACACATGGGATTAAATGAAGAAGGCACGAAAAGCTTAGAAAGTGATCATAAACGACTTAAAATAACGTTTGGTACAGCAGAACCAGAGAAACAAGTTCTTAAACGAGAAAGTATGCCGACTCTGAACGACGCCCGACTACAAGAAGTATCAGAACGAATTGAGCCTATAGTATCCAGACAACTGGAGAGAGAATAGACATATGATGATTTAGTAAACACTTTTAAAAGAAAGTTAAAGAAGTTTACAATAATCAGAGTGGAAGAAGGAGAAGGAAACACACACCAAAAAGCTGATGGGACATTGAAGTTAAGGCGGCCATAGCAGGGCGACAAGAGGCCTCAAGGGACCACAGAAAGGCGAATAAAAGGGGAGACACACCCGTTGAGATAGCATCGAAATGGAATACATTTCAGGAAAAAAAAAAAAAAGACGCATCTGCTCTAATCCAGACCATGATTGGTAGAGATGGAGTGCGGTGGATGATGTAGGTAAATCCTAATGATGGGAATGCAACAAAGATGTTCTGGGAGCACATTCATGCTCAGGAAAAAAAGAAAAACAGAAGGGTTCCATTGTTCATTGACCGCACAAGAGGGGATGAGTGTAGAGGGCGAGCAGGACGGGGAATTTATTAGACGAACAGTCGAGGCAACATTTTGTAGAACTTTAACCGAACGAGATTGGACAGAGCACAAATAGCAACACGGCACATGACGAGAAACCCAACGAGACAACTGAAACGACCTCGGGGGAGTGGAAATGAGCAGAAAGTAAAGTACCTGCTGGAACGGCGACATGCCCAGATGGCATAGGAATGAGACTAGTCAAGACACTGGGTATAAAAACCAAATTAAAGTTAATACAGGCAACTGATAAATAGTATTGGGGGAGAGGTACCCAATTATTAGAGGCTAAGCAGATTGAGATTACTATATAAAGGCAATGGAACTAAGGATAGCATAACAGCATACCGCCCAGTAACAGGAACTTCTGTCCTGTACAGAGTAGCAACGCAGGTAGTAAAAAGAATATAAAAGAATGGGCCGAAAACATTTTAGGTGGGCTACAGAACGGGTTCCGAAGAAATAGATGGTTAAATTATAACCTGTTCATCATCACTCAATGAACAGAGGTTTCACGGATGATTGAAAAACCGTTGTGGATAGCATTTCTAGACATTAAAGAGGCGTACGACAAAGTGAGTCAGGAAAAGCTCTGGGCACAACTGTGAAAGTAGGATTTATATGCACTTTTGATTACTCTTTTACAATAGCTATACAAAAATAATAAGGTTGTTATAACATGGGAAGCAGAAATAACTGAACTGGCAGAAATAAAAAGAGGACTCAGGCAGGGTTGTCCTCTATCACCTGTACTTTTTATGATATACATACTGTACCTGAGCGGGATGAAAAATAAATTAGGAGAGTGCAATTTAGGTTGTGACGTGTCATATAATGAGAGAGGGGGAAAATTAGATCCCGTTATACCAGGCATGTTCTACGCAGACGACATTGTACTGTTTGCAGGTAGCCGGGATAGGTTACAGGAGCTGATTAAGACCTGTGGAGAGAAATGGGACTCTCTCGGCCGGCAATTCAACAGCGACAAGCGTGGAATAATGGTTTATAACGATGAGAAGGGGTCCCGTTGAGCATTTCGGATGTTTTATTAGAACACGTAGAAAATTATAAATACCTAGGAGTATGACTGAATGAGAGAAAATTTACTTAGAAGAACAGGAAGTAAATAAGCTAAGGAAGGGAAAAAGGAATGAAGCAATTATGAAGCATAGGGCAGTATGTAAATATAATAGATATGAAGTTGTTACAGAATATGGAAAGGGGCCATGGTTCCGGGGTTGTCTTTTGGCAATGCGGTATTATGCATACAATCTGAGGTCCAGTCGAGCTTAGAGACCTGGCAGAGGAGCGTGGGCAGACTGGCCCTGGGGGCGCATGGGAATACTCAAAATAAGGAGTGCAGGGAGACAAGGGCTGGGCATCTTTAGAGGCTAGAGAGGCGATCGGCAAGTTGAAATTAAAACGAAGACTAGACACAATTGAGAATACACGATGTGCGAGAAAGGTATATAAGCATCTGTACATAAAATATTTGAACACTAAATGGACAGACCGAACCCGAAAACTAAAATTCAAATACCAAAAGTCAACTGAGGGGCAGAACAAACTACCTCTGTGGAAAAGAAAGTAAAAAAAGTCGAGAGAAAAATGTGGGAAGAAAGATTGCAGGGAAAATCATGCTTAACTAATGTATAGGGAACGAACATAGGAAATAAGGAAGAAACATTGCTAGGATAATTCATGGGGGAATTCGATGTTTTTCGAGGCCAGAAGAGGAGTATTGAGGACTCGGACATATAGGACAAAGTATGAGAAAATGGATACGCGGTGTGCTGTATGCAAAGGAGAGACAATAGAACATTTGTTGTTTAGGTGCCCAGGGGTAGCTCCCGCCCTCCCGGAGGGGGCGACAGATTTACCCGAAGCGCTGGGGTTTGCAGACGCGAATGGAAGAATAGATAAGTGATTTTAATAACAAAGAGAAGATTGGAAGACTGATGGAAATTATCTAGGGTGAATTGAATGACGTACACTTAACTCACACAGCTGGGGATAGGGGGACAGAGGGAAATAAAATTGGGACTTCCTCCCGCGTGGCTCCGGCCCAAAGTCTCCGCCCTGTTTTCCAGTGGTCCTAGTGCCGGGGTAACTCCGACTAGGTTTTACCAGAGGAAAATTGGCGACTCTTTCGCCGGGGGAGGGGGGGGGGGGGGGGGGGGGGGGGGAAGCAGCGAAAAATGAAGTTTTCAGGTTTTTATTTTTTTTGCCCGATTTCCCAAAGGTTGTTCTGGTGATATCCCACACCACCTGGTGATAATTACGAAATTGCAGAGGGTAAGCGAATTGGCGAAGGAAAGAAATCGTAGTTTTGTTCTAAATTTCAAGGCTAGGTGGCGCAAGCTACTACCAAATATAAAGGGTACAGCCGTTAGCATCCATCCGTCCATCCAGCGGAAGGCAAGCCCGGGGGGGGGGGGGGGGGGGGGGTGTTCGCTATTTTGACTGTAACATTGTTCCCAACTTATTACAAGCAGTTTCGCGGTTTCAAATGAATGCTTTTGGAAGCTCGCTCTAGCACCCGCTCAGCAGTGCAAAACAAATGCTTGGCATAGTCCACTTCTAGACTGCCCGCTCGAACAGCAAGCCTGCCTTCCCCTGACGTCACGACACTTAAAAGTGCGGGTATATTTGAATATTTGCTTTTGGCATCATTTTCACCTGCCAGTTTCACAATAACTATTCTGAATTTCGCGATACTAATTATGGCACACCGGAATGGTTCAAGGCCAGCAGTGTTGTACGGAACGGCGTTCCAAGGAACGGCGTTCCTTTTTGGAGGAAACTGAACGGGAACGCGAAACTGAAACTGGAACGGGAACACGTTACAATTTTACTGAAAGGAAAGAGTAACGGCGTTCCTTTTGTTTCGTCCAGTGGGGTAATTTTTATTTTATTTCGAACAGGGATATTTTGAAACTAGAAGGTGCAGGATCTCGTTACCTTTTTGGCTACTAATCTTAGGGATTATTTTGTGTGGTCCTCGCTTGCTAACAGTTGATTGATTCTCTTTTGAGTGCCCGAAGCTGCGGTACAAAAAGCAAGGCTTTTAGTCGTAGGAAAAGACAAAGAAAGAGGGTTGTTTCAAACTCAGCTACTTTCTTTGGTTACACGAATCCTCATACACCCAGAAATCTAAGGCCGACTACAGCCACTTGTGAACTTCCATAACGAGACCTACAGTTACAACGAGATCACAGATTGCCAGACATCGAACGCACCCTTGTATCCCGAACATTGGCCACTTAAAAGGTACACAAAAAAAACTTTAGTTCTTCTCTTGTCCCCCACCTTCAATATGAACAACAAAGCCAACCTTACAAAGAAGTATTTGTAGTTTTTAAGACTGACCTTCCAAAAAGCCTACCCTCTCATCCACTTGCTCGTCTTGAGGACAGCAACATCGAGAAGCAACTGTTAAGTTGGAACAAGGAACTTTGTTCAATTGAAACGCGTGAGGTTGTTGTAAAACTCTCGTACAATGTTCGGTAAAAGTACATTCGGCTCGTCTGAATCGTCCACTACAAACATGAATATGGTTAAAAGCTGAGATTTTTAACTTGAATATATATATCAACAAATGAAACCCTGCTTCCGCTTGTTTTCTTCTTATGTTGCCTTTCCATGACGACGTAGAAACTCGTATGTTGACTACTAATGGGATAGATTAAAAAATACCTCTGCTTGATTTAACTAAATATAGTAATTAGCAAAATACAAATATAACGTATATGTAACGATACGTTCCATTTTTTTAACTGCAACGGGAGCAAGTTCCTTTTTCACAGATGTAACTTGTAACGGGAACGCGTTCCAAAAATCAGAAGAAACGAGGAACGAGCTTTCGTTCCTTTTTTTTTTTTAGGAACGTGTACAACACTAATGCCAGTGACTCCGAAAATACAGTTAGTCGGGGTAGCTCCAAAAATCGCCGAAGTACCCCTCCCCTTTAAGCCTCTAGTGACAGACGTGTTTCGCTTTTATTGTTGTATCTCTTTACATATTTCTTAAGTGATTTCACGCTTAGTCACGCATAGTCGCCCTCACGATTAACATGCTGTAACAGATACATATAGATACGCCACGCTGCTTTACCTAGAAACTGAGGTCATTCCAGAACTGTAAACAAAACGTAAAATGATCACTCAACGTATACGCAAGCATAACCGGCAGCTATACGGCGAGCAAGTGGTCTGCTTCTTGCGCAAGGGAAGCGGTGACTTCAAGACGACGCCAAACTCTTATTGGCTGATTTAAAAAGAAACAGTGGGTAGACCTCAAGGTATCTAGCATTAAGGCCTGCCCACTATCCTTTCAATCAAGGCCAGTCAGTGCTCGGGGTCGCTCTCACGTCACCGCAACCCCTGTCCTAGAAGCAGACGAACTTGCGCTCCGCAGCCAGTAAGGTTGCGGCATTTGCCGAAAGGAACGCAGAAAAAACAATCACGAAGCAAGAATCGTGATTTAACATAATAAGCCATGCCCCTTTCGTTTCTTCAGCTGTCAGTAACAATACAATCACCGACAACATTTTTTTTATATTTCCGCTTCTTTTTTTTTCTATTTCTGCATTTAGTTTTATCTAGTCTTTCTCTACCCCCCTTTTTTCACGCCTATCCGTCTCATTTTATGCTTGTCTTTAATTTATTCGCCCGTTATTTTTATATCTATTTCTTTATTTCTTTGTTGTTTTTTTTTCGTCGCCTTTCTTGACTTTCTTTATCCGAAACACGTACCTCGCGAGAAGCATTGTCCAATGTATGTCGGAACTCTGAGATCAATCACATCCTTAAGTTAAAAGGGAGAAAGAAAAAAAAAAACGATATAACACTTTTCGTTTTCTTTGTTTATTTCGGCATTTTATGGCATCAAGAACGGCTTCCGACGCCGGGTGGTTTACCGAGCAGCACGTACGTTGCGGGGGCTATACCCAAAACGGTATAGTGCCAAGCGTAGGGTCCTGAGCCCCCAAATCTATCCCGCCCATCTCGTCCGGAGCAATATGACGAAACTTGCAAAGTCCAAATTCTCGCAACTCCCGAAAGGACTGGTGCCGGCCAAACGGACATGGACATTTCGTAAAAAGCAAATGTTCCGGCTCTCCATCTTCGTCAACCCATCTCTGAATTCCAACAAGTTGTCGCAATTCCCGAAAAAACGTTTCTTTGCCCCACCACCCACATCGCGCTTTTTTTTTTTTCTTTTGTTTTTTCATTGTCGATGATGGTATGTTATATCCTGCCATACTGATTATTGATTTGCAAAAATCGCTAGCCCTTACTTTATCCTTGGTGCACGTATCAAATCCGGGTATAGAACTCCAAAAATTGTACAAACGAATACGCAAACAAACGAAGAAAGGTCTCGCTGATTGTGTCAGCTGCCTGGCACGCTTACTATGCATATACGTTCATGTTTAAAGAGCACACGAAGAATAATGGAGTATGCAAATTAAACGTTCTCTGGTCCCTATCTTAGTATACGTTTTTTTATTTATTTTTATTGGAGGGTACGTGCTCAAAAATACGATGATTCTGCTGATAGACGCTACGGAGAACATTTAAATATACTCGTAGGTGGTATTCGAAGCATCGTTCCACTGCGTTTACATCTATATATATTTTTTTTTCAATAAACCAGTTTTTTTTTTCTTTAGAGAGGAATGTTTTTAGACTGAGTATAGCATCTTTTTTTTTTTTTTTTACTATTTAAGAATGAGACAAGAGATGAAGAAACAATTCATTCGAAACTACAGACAGTCGCGGACATGTATGTAAGTGGACGAAGCGATAAAAGGCAAATTTTAATACTGTAACAATAAATCCTCCAAGGGCGGCGCAGACCACGAAAAAAAAAAAAACGCACTGTATTTGCGCGGGTGCCAACCTTAAACAAAAAAAAAAAAAAAGCAGAGGTGCTGACAGATTTTTTCCGTTCGCGTGATGACAGAAAAATTGGACGTTCGTACTTAGTCACTCAGTGACGTCATTTCTCTCTGGGAATTCGGGGCTGGAGTCTCTCCATCCGTTTCTTCTGTTGTAACGAACAGGTAATCGCCTGCAATTCGCCTCTTCACCTTGAACTATATTTCACTTGAAACCGCGCACGGTTCCGAGCCGTGCCCACACTTGATAATACGTCACGCAAAAGACAGCCTGCCGACACTAGCGGGTTTCAGGGAACCGTTTGTACACATCCGATACGGTGTACAATGGGGGGCCCTCCGGTACGCACTGCGCATGCGCCCACACAAGACTCGCAAATGCGCAGTCCGTACCCGACGGCGCATCGTACCGTATCGGATGGGCAAAGACGGTTCCCTAAAGCTCTCTATTGTCTAAGGCTTGTCTGCGTGTACGGTGATCTCGTCACACTGGTCATACAAAAAAACTGCCTGAAGACACGTCCGAAGCAGACATATATAATCATCATCATTATCGTTTATTAAACTTCAAAGGCCCTTACGGGCGTTACACTAGGTGGGAAAGGGACAAGTTGGAGAACATTGTCATATAAAGTGAGTAAACGGGAATAATAAACGTCTAAACACTTTTAGGGGAAACAAAAACAGCTAATCAAGGGGGAGGAAAATAGACAAATAAATTATTTCTACAAACACGAGTCGAATTTGCTATTAGTGCAACTGCAAATCGGTGGCTAGTTGGGTTAGTCTTGGGCAAACGTGCTTCGAACACAGATGAGGCATAGTCCACGCATAATTCTGTCATTTTGGGGACTTTTAGGAAACCGTTACCGTGTTCCGCGTACCGCACTACCGGAGCCCTTTGAAGAAGCATGCCTTTAAGCGCGCGCAGAGCGGCATAGTGCTGTACGCGCGGGGCTCCGGTATACGTGGAGCACGGCAACGGTTACCTAAACGTCCCTATAGTGTCTACTTACGGCATGGTCTTTCGTCAGATGTATCGGCAGTGTGAGTGCGCGGCTCGAGAGTAACATCAATAAAAAGAAACCTTCTCCCTAACCTCGCACATCGACGTAATATTTCTGGTCTAGCCTTTACGGTGACAGTTCTTAATAGGAAGTTTTCGTAGACCACGTTTCCCCCTCTGCTAACTGTGTAACTCAACATCACAAATTATCTATCCATTCCACGCTTTTGGAGCGCCTTGGGCATGACGTTACGGTGTTATGCGACCCTGTGGCCTCATCGCGTCGTCGAAGCTGGCCCGATAAATGTTCCGCATTAAAGAAGAACAAAGAAATACCGAAGTCGAAGGAGGCTTAATCTGATCCCCGTGAAAGACCCTTTAGGGAAAAGAAACCTCGCATTCAACGCTGGAAATAATTACCTGAGAGGGTGTGTGTTGGGGAGAGAGTAAGAGAGAAAGTGGAAGAGGGAAAACAGGGGGGCTCTCGCGGCTCGAATAATTAAAGGTAAATTCGCGCTCGCGTTCATTATTGCTCGGGTTGCGCAGCAAGGGCGACAGGTGGCGGATTCAAACGAAAGCGACGGGCGAAGAGAGGGACGGGCCCTTGCAAACAGATTCTATAATTGCTGCGGAACCGGAACTGCGCTGCAGGTTGAGACACGACGCCCTAGACATGCCGAAAAATAAACGAAAGCATCGACAGTCACGTCCTTTTTCGAGTTTATAAGAGTTCTGGTGTGTTTTGTTGTTTTGTTTTTCCCTTCAAAGCTCACGCGAACGTCATTGTGTGCCAACTATTTGGTTCCATCGCCACCGTCGGCGATGTTTACATTGGCACATGGGTCGGAACTCTCGTAATTGTTGATGTCGGCTGTAGCAATTTAACATTTTGTTTAAACCTGGTTCCTCTCGGTGCGTGTTTACTTTCCCAATAGCAGCATCGTGTGCGTCGTGCGAACGAGGTTATGCTTTCCTTCGTTGTCTTAGAATGGACCGCAGCCGATGTTACCGATCGTCCCGGCTAATCCGGTGCCGCGAGGGTGACACGTGATTTGGTGCATCGCGCGTCGCTGCATTCAAACGCGAAGTCACTCGAAGCGTTCTCGGCTCTGGATTCGCTGGGAGAGCTCGTAGCCTTCGCTGGGGTCTATCTTAGGACGAATCGGTGTATGGACAGAAGTCCCGAGGCAAAAGGACGGCGATTGATCGTCATACTTGTGTTATAATTCAATTACAGCAATTTAACTAGTGAAACTTAATCACTCTTTAATTAAAATCTTATCATAATTCATTACCTTTAAATAAAAAATAATGGTAGCTTTAATTTATTTAGAGTTTAAGCTTGGTAATTGCAGACTGTGTCAGGGTGACGACTTCGGATGCATGGGTGGACAGCTGTCAGGGACAGAGCAACCAAAGAGGGGCACATAACGTACCCTACATGAAACGAGAGTGTCTTCCATTGCCAGGACGGAGAAAAAGATTTTCAAAATTGTAAAACGAACGAACCAAACAAAATCAAGATGTCAGCGCTTATAATTTGGTTAACATTACTCCGCCTTTAGTCTCCTGTTCTGAACGGTAGTAGTTTACGCGGACATACCATACTCTTGTCAGTGCCTTAGGTGGGAATTATATTGTCACGGGTGGTGACCAAAAGAACAATAAGTAAACAGGAAGAAAGAAACGTTTAATGTGGCGAACTTGTGCCAAAAAAAAATGAAAGGGTACAGAAAATAATAACAGAGCGTCGCGGGCGTCGAAGTCGGCGTAGAGCAGAGTCGAACGCTGGGGCGAGACTGACTTGGCTCGCCACGCGAAGCCCCTTATGTACACATCGCGACACTGTTAGCGCGAACACGACGTCCGCGCATTCTCGCATTTTACTTCTAAATAGTATTAGTTAGCACGAACTTTTATCGCTTACATTATAGAAATATATGAGCTCTTTCCGTAGCAATAATAACTTGGATAAAATCATTTGGTTTCGAAGAGAAAAACTGGAAAAACCGGCGATCGCTTGTTCGCGCTAACAGTGTCGCGCTCTGTACACGCGTGGGTTTCTGGAATAATCGGCGTAGAAGGTTCGGCGGGTAGAACTTTCTTAACTCGAACAAGCAACACGGTTCTCGAATTTACCAGAACATTACATTAGATGTCAACAAAAAGGCGTCCCCACGGCCAGGAATCAAACCCTGGCTTTCTGCGCGGAAGGCACGCGCGATAACCATTAGGCCACGAGCGCGCTGCCTGCTTGGTCAGCTGCGCTCGCGGCATTACTCCCCCCTTTAAAAAGTGCATCGCCCCGATGCAACACAAAACAAAACAAAGAAAATAAAAAGGACGGTAAACTAAAGAGTCATTTGGAAGGTATAAGGTGCACAGTCCTATCGGGCGTAGTACGGTTTCAGGCGCTCGACGTGGACGACTTCAGGCCGTGGTGGGCGGCGTGATGATGTTCTTGTTCCGTCGGGCATCACCTCGTAGTTCAGCTCCCCGAGGCGACGAAGTACCTTGTACGGTCCAAAGTATCGTTTCAGCAATTTCTCACTGAGGCCGCGGCGACGGTTGGGCGTCCACACCCACACCCTCTCTCCGGGCTGGAAGTGGACATCCCTGCGACGAAGGTTGTAGCGGCCGGCGTCGACGCGTTGCTGGTCTTGAATCAGGAGTCGGGCGAGCTGGCGGACTTCTTCGGCCCGTTGAGCAACCACCTGGGCGTCGTCGCTCTCACTGTCAGCTGGCTCATGGGGCAGCATCGCGTCCAGCATGGTCGTTACTTTCCGACCATGTACCAGCTGGAAGGGTGTGAATCCAGGGGTCTCTTGAACCGCCGTATTGTAGGCGAACGTGACGTAGGGCAACACCTCGTTCCACGTCTTGTGCTCTACGTCGACGTACATAGAGATCATGTCAGCGATTGTCTTGTTGAGTCGCTCCGTCAGCCCGTTGGTCTGCGGGTGGTACGCAGTTGTACGACGATGGCTGGTGTGACTGAGTCGGAGGATTTCTTGGTTCAGCTGTGCCATGAACGATGATCCGCGATCTGTAATCAGGACTTCTGGAGCGCCGTGCCGGAGGACGATGGACTCAATGAAAAACTTGGCAACTTCCACAGCAGTCCCTGAAGGAAGGGCTTTCGTTTCGGCGTACCGCGTGAGATAATATGTGGCGACGATGATCCAGCGGTTCCCCGACGTCGACGGCGGAAAAGGGCCAAGTAGATCCATTCCGATCTGCTGGAAGGGTGCAGTTGGAGGAGAAATTGGCTGCAGGAGTCCGGCCGGCCTCGTCGGAGGTGTCTTGCGTCGCTGGCACTCGTGGCATGATCGTGTGTATAGGTGGACGGTCTTGGGGAGCTTAGGCCAGTAATACTTTTCACGAATACGGGCCAGTGTCCGGCTGTAACCAAGGTGTCCTGACGTCGGGTCGTCGTGGCAGGCTTGGAAGATCTCCTCTCGAAGGTCAGTCGGGATTACCAGCAGCCACGACAAGTTGTTGTCCCTAAAGTTCTCTTTGTAGAGTACACCTTGTCGCATGACGAAGGTTGACAGGGCTCGTGAGAAAATACGTGGCACGGTACTCCCGCGCCCTTCCAGGTGCTCTATTAGTGCGCGCAGCTCAGGATCGTCTCGTTGACGTCGTGCCATGTCGTCGGTGGACCAAGGACGCCGCCGAATTTCAGTGGCAATTTTCATGAAGATGTGGACGACTGGTTGAGCCAGTACGAACGCGTCGCACGGTTCAACGGATGGGGTCCTGAGCAGAGCCTGCAAAATGTCTACTTCGCTCTGGAAGGCACTGCGCGCACCTGGTTCGAGAACAACGAAGCGTCAATTTTGTCGTGGCAAGACTTCCAGGCGGAGCTTCGATGTACTTTTACCAGCCAGCAGCGACGTCAGCGGGCCGAAGAACTTCTTCAAGCAAGAAGCCAAGGGCCAAACGAGAGCGTCACAAGTTTCGTCGAGGACGTTCTCCGCCTCATGACCCGCGCCGACCCAAACGCTCCTGACGAGAAGAAGCTCCGGTTCCTGATGCGAGGGGTGAAAGAGACCATCTTCGGAGGCCTTGTGCGGAACCCGCCTATCACCGTCCAAGACTTCATCACGGAGGCAACAAACATCGAACGTGCCCTTCAAGCACGGGCCTCCCATTACCAGCGACTTCCCGGCGTCGCTGCAATCGCGACTTCCAGCTGCAACAGCCCGGACCTCCACGAGATTATCCGGGACGTCGTGCAGGAGGAAATCAGGAAGCTGCTACCTGCTGCCACAAGCCTGGTTACGCCCTCAGTCGCCGAGATTGTCCGGGAAGAACTTCAGCAGGCGCTGCAGCCAGAAGTTCTCACCAGCGCCGCTCCTGAACCACCGAAGCTGAGCTACGCCGCAGCTACCCGACGACCACCGCCCCCTGCTCACTCGTATACGGCGCCACCTCGACGTGACCTACCAGAGCCGCAGACTTTCCGACGTCGGGAAGGGCAGCCCCAGCTCGTCCGCACTGAACAACCGGCGCCTAGGAAGACCGATGTCTGGCGCACGGCCGATCGACGACCGCTGTGTTATCACTGCGGCGAGGCCGATCACGTCTACCGGAGGTGCCCGTACCGACAAATGGGTCTGCGAGGCTTCGCGCCGAGCGACCCGCGACCTCGCCTTGGGGAGCAACCAAGAAACATCGAGGAGTACCTCCGACGACCCCTGTCCCCGGTGCCGACTCCACCCCGAGGTTCCCGTTCGCCTTCGCCTCGACGTGCGCTTTCGCCCTTCCGCCGCTCTCGTCGGGACAGCCTGTCCCCCCTATCTCGTCGGGAAAACTAAGTGCGGCAACACCTGGAGGTGGCGTTGCCGAAGACGACCGAAGTAAAGAGCCTCCAAGAACGACGGAGCGCTCCCACTTTCCCGACGCTGCGCATCGCAACGACGCTCCTGCTTCGGTGTCCAACAACCTCAACGTTATCATCGACGGCCACGACGCGACGGCACTCGTTGACACCGGAGCAGACTACTCCGTTCTGAGTGGGAGGCTCTCCCGCCGCCTTCGAAAAGTCATGACGCCGTGGGATGGACCTCAAATACGAACCGCCGGAGGACACCTCATTACACCAGTCGGAAGATGCACTGCTCGCGTCGAGATCCACGGTGAGACGTGCCCTCTGAAGTTCGTCGTTCTACAAGACTGTTCCAGAGACGTCATTCTCGGCATGGACTTTCTGTGTGAATAAGGCGCCGTCATCGACCTTGGTGAGGACAGATTGACGCTGCGCAAGCCTGTTCCGCCTTCACAGAAACCCCAAACAGCGTCAGCCGCCATCCGAGTCGCTGCCGACCACGTGAACCTGCCACCGCGATCAAGTGTGTCGTACCCGTCGGGACCGATGCAGCTACCTGCGGCGAAGTTGTTCTAGAAGGCAACCTTCAATTGCTTCTGGGAAGGAATAGGCTTCGCAAGAGGAGTAGCTGAACTTCAGGATGGCCGCGCTGTGGTCCTCGTGACGAACTTGCGGAACGAAGCGCAACACCTCACAAAAGGTGCAGCCGTGGGCCACGTCGAGGAACTGCGAAACTCCGCCAAAATCGCCGCCATTACTGACGAATCCTCGCCACCTCGACAAGACAGTACGCCGCCAGCGCAGCTCGACATTGACCCTAAGCTCCCGGGCCCGAAACGACGGCAGCTGAATAACCTCCTCGCCGAATACCGCGACTGCTTTGCGACGTCATCGAAGGTGCGCCAAACCGCCGTTGCGAAGCACCGCATCGTTACCGAGGACGACGCGCGCCCTGTGCATCGATCGCCGTACAGAGTTTCCGCTAAAGAAAGGGAGGTTATCCAGGAGCAAGTTCAAGAGATGCTGAAGGATGACATAATCCAGCCTTCAAGTAGTCCGTGGGCCTCTCCAGTCGTGCTGGTTGAGAAGAAGGACGGAACGCTTAGGTTCTGCGTCGACTACCGGCAGCTGAACGCGGTTACGAAGAAAGACGTCTACCCAGCACCTCCACCAAATGTCACGGGTGGTGACCAAAAGAACAATAAGTAAACAGGAAGAAAGAAACGTTTAATGTGGCGAACTTGTGCCAAAAAAATGAAAGGGTACAGAAAATAATAACAGAGCGTCGCGGGCGTCGAAGTCGGCGTAGAGCAGAGTCGAACGCTGGGGCGAGACTGACTTGGCTCGCCACGCGAAGCCCCTTATGTACACGCGTGGGTTTCTGGAATAATCGGCGTAGAAGGTTCGGCGTGTAGAACTTTCTTAACTCGAACAATCAATCAATCAATCAATCAATACTTTATTTTCTTTCACAAGAAAGATGGCAGCTGGGACAAAAAGCTGCAACAAGTGCAGCTTGACGAGGCCCCAGCTCCAAGAAGGCAGCTAGCGTTCGACAACAGTCAAACATGCACTAATGCACAACAGTACAGGCCAAATAAATATATACACAGAGGCGTACTTTTAGCTCAAAGTACAAAAAAAAATTAAACAAAACTTTAACAAAATAAAATAAGACATTATTGTTACTTAGTACACCAGTTAAAAATGCACACTTGAAAAGCAATAGCAAATAACTAACATTCACAGGGTAGATAGAATATGCATGAATACTTCAAATGGCAAACTGTGAGAAGAATATCCCTTACGTTGCAACGTGTTTAGTAAGGATGGTAAGGTGTACCTAATGGATCCTAGCCCATAATTCGTTCGAGGGGTGGGTGTATACCACTGTTCATTTAAACGCGTGCGATATATGTTTGTATTCCTAAGTAAGTTAGAGATTTGGAGAATATGGCGCTATGTTCACAATTTATTGCAACATTGTATGAAGTTAGAAGGCGGAAGTTGTACATGTTTGTTATTCTAACAATCTTAAATCGTGTGAAAAGCGGATCTGTGTGAAAAAAATACGATACATTCGCGACCACTCTTAAGGCTTTTTTCTGTAGGGTTAGAAGCGTGTTCACATTCTGTAAGGTAGTGGTGCCCCATACCAGATGGCAATACACAAAATATGACTGGACAAGACCGTGATAGATGATCTGTGCAACAAATGGGGTGAAAATAGAGCGATATCTCGATAGCAATCCTACGGCCTTTCTGGCTTTTTGATGAATATGGTTTACATGGTCATTCCATGATAAAGTTTCGGAAAAGAGTACGCCCAATATTTTAAACGTTTTCACAATTTTAATGTTTTCGCCAGCTATATTGATATTTAAATTAGAAGGGACTGTTACATTTTTTGAACGGAATAGTATGCATTTGGTTTTGCTCGTGTTAATTTGTAATCTATTTACTTCGGCCCAAAGGCTAAGGTTGGAGAGCATACGATTTGCTGACAGTTCCATCTCGTTACATGTGTAACCCTTCAAGAAAAGTGTAGTATCATCAGCATAGGCTATAACTTTGCAATCAGGAACACAACGCTGAATTTCATTTGTGAATAAAATAAATAATAGCGGGCCTAATACACTTCCTTGAGGTACTCCTGTTTTTACCGGCTTAATGCATGATACTGAACTGTTGATTTTAACATATTGTCTGCGCACAGCCAGATAAGACTTAAATAAATTAAATGCAGGTCCCCGTATACCGTAGTGTAGTAGCTTTCTCAAAAGAAGTTCGTGGTTAACTAAGTCAAAGGCTTTAGAAAAATCTACGTATATTGCTAATGTAAGGAGTTTATTTTCGATATTATTAATTATTTCTTCTTTCTGAGACAGCAGAGCCGATTCCGTAGATCTTCCTTTTCTAAAGCCATGTTGGCAATCTGTTAATATTGAGTAACGTTCCAGATATGCTGATAGTTTAATATGAAGAATTTTTTCAAACCCTTTAGAAAAAGTGGATAGTATGGATATAGGCCTATAGTTTCCCAACACATTTTTGTCCCCGCTCTTAAAAAGTAATACAACCTTTGCAACTTGCATCATTTTAGGAAATACTCCAGAAGACATTGAAAGATTAAATAAAAACGTCAACGGTGCAGATAACAAGTCAATAACAAATTTTATTGGTTGTATGTTTAAATCATTTACATCTTCCCCTTTGCTGTTTTTTATACTGCGGAAAGCTGACATTACTTCTCTCTCATCTGTTGGACTTAAAGAACGAATGAATGTTGTCACTAATGTACTTACATGGGTCTTCGCTGTTTGTTACATAATGAGTGGCGTTCGCTAGGTTGACTAAGTAGTCATTAAAGGTGTTCGCAAGATCTGTACCAGACAGTTCTTGCCCACAATGAATAATTTTGTTTAGCATGGTTTTATGATCGTGTGGTTTCAAAACACGGTTAATATTTTTCCATATCTTATCTGGCTCGTGTTTTTGTATATTACCGAACATATTATTGTAATAATTTAGCTTAGCTTTTTTAGTTAGGGCATTCAATTTGTTTCGATATACTTTAAACTTCGCCAAGTCATCACTCTCTTTAGACTTAACGAACCTATGATATAAATTATTTTTTATTTCAATTCTTTGTAATAAATCTCGGGTGACCCAAGGTTTTTTCGAATTTTTGCCAGGCTTAATGAACTTATAAGGAAAATTTTTATTGTAAATTTGTTGAAATGTTTCCAGAAATACTTTATAGGCCTTGTCGGAAAAATCATTAGCATAGACTAAATCCCAGTTAGAGGTTTCGATGGCGTTCCTAAATAACTCCAGTCTCTGCAATGTAATGGTCCGTAACTTAAAGCCTTCACGCTTTCTCTTTTTATTTGGGCAATGCTTGTTCGTAAGAAGAAATATGGGCAAATGGTCACTGATATCGCAGCTAATTACTCCTGAGGACGATATATCATCATGAAAACAATTCGTAATAAAGTAGTCAAGCAAAGTGGAGCCGCTATCAGTTATTCTTGTCGCTCCTGTAGAAACGCATTCGAAACCGTTTGATTCAACTACAGAATATAAATTATTGCGAGCAGTGGATGTTTTTATTAGGTCAATGTTAAAATCTCCCCCCAGAAAGAGGGTAAGGTTATTGTCACTTACGTAACTGAGTAATTTATCAAGTACAAGGAGTAACATGTTTACGTTGCCAGATGGAGGACGATATAGCACACTGAATACATATATACCACATTGTACTGACACTAATTCAAATGACTCGTTCATTTCTGTAAATTCTGGAATAAGGCAAGAATTTAGAGATTGATCTACTAACATAGAAACACCTCCTCCTTTCCTTACGTTGCGTCGTATGGAAAAATGCTCGTAATTAGGCAAAAGAAAATCATCTGAGTCAGGTCTATACCAAGTTTCAGTAAACATAAGCACACTAAAGGAAAACCGCAAAGTATCAAGGAGAGTTTCAACGTCATCAGTTTTTGACTGCATAGATCGGACATTCATGTGAAAGAAAGATAGCGCAGTCCGCCCCCTTTTTCTGCTACCTATTGCCGTGGAAAATTCCTCAGGCTTGAGGCATAACTCGCATGAAGAACTTTCCATTATAATTAAAAAGAGCAATGTGATCCTTTTTTTTTACTGTATTAGTGCGAGGTCATCTTCACATTCAATCTTAACAGGACGATCACCTGCAGCTTTGCGCACGAACATTTTACCTTCCTTATGCCAGACAAACCTGTACCCCTTATCTGCAGCTTTGGTTCTTATCTGCCAGAAAAGCTTTTTGTTTGGCACCGTCATGTTCTCGTAGATATGTACTGCAGATTTGAGTTGTTTAAGTTCAGATTTTTTCTGCAACCACATGTTACTCATGACACGCGAATTGAATCGTACCAAGACGACAAGCAACACGGTTCTCGAATTTACCAGAACATTACATTAGATTTAACAAAAAGGCGTCCCCACGGCCAGGAATCGAACCCTGGCTTTCTGCGCGGAAGGCACGCGCGATAACCGTTAGGCCACGAGCGCGCTGCCTGCTTTGTCAGCTGCGCTCGCGGCAATATAAAGGCGTATCTCCGTGTGCCGCTGTGCTGGAGATTATATTAGGTAGCCTACCGTGTTTCAGCAAATCAAACGCGTCAATGGATGCCTTGAGTACAATTTTAGCTCTCTAAAACTTAGTGAATCGAATTCTTTCTTGGTTAGCTGCTAAAGCAGATGCAGGTTTTTAATGCATCCGGACTGAGCTAAAAGGACACTGCTCGCCGAGGTTTTTATTTCGACATGACATAGGAGAGCCCAACTACTCTGAACACAATTTGCGGCTCGAGATTCATTTTCTTTTCGCCCGAAAACAGCCGGTCGAGAAGTGGCTGGTTTCAATCGCGCTTCCTCTCTTTTTTACGGTCACATGGAGTTCAAACTATAGTTTAGCAAATATATCCAAAGTCGTGGGTCATCTGAGGCGCACATTCAATATTAAAAACACAAAAGAATAATAACCCCATTTTTTGTGGCCCACAAAAGCTGCAAATACTTTGATAAAAACAAATGTTGCCCAGATCAGAGGAAGTACATGTACTACGTCATTCTCAAGATACTGACGTACTGCGGGCTGGACGGCACGATGGCTGCGCACGATGGTCTGACGTTGCGACGGATGTGGAGCCGTTTCTTTGGAACTGTCGCTCGTGGTACCGGCCAATCTATTCATGATACTGCTTCACAGCGCACAAGATCAGACACACTTAAAAGTAATTTCGCGCACACAAAGGAAGAACTCTCACACAGCGCTGTTCTTCCTTTGTGCGCGTGAAATTACTTTTAAGTGTGTCTGATCTTGTGCGCTGTGAAGCAGTATCATGAATAACCAACTCGCCCAAGCTAAAGTTCCGGCCAATCTATCTTGCGCAGAACATCGAGCGGATGTGATATGAGTGCGAAACCATCGCACGGCAAACGGTGCACGCAACTTTGTCGTCGTTGTCGTCTTCGTCTGCATCGCACGCCAAAAGAGCGTAGAAAAAGAAAACAATAAACGCGGTCGGGTGTAGCCACGTGATTTCCGGCCCCCCAACTCTCTCCTCCTCTACATTGCTAGCTCCACCTTGCTACCCATCGTCCACGTGTCGCGGCCATGAGCTTCCGTGCTCATGTTTTGGTTTCGGTTTTGACCAGTCGAGATTTTTGGCTTGATTAAAAATATACGCGACTATCTACCAAACTATTGCTCGGGTACTCTCCTGACACCATATCGAATCGCCTGGCAAAAAAAAAAAAAATGTTAAAAAATCTTGGGAAGCGGAAAGTGTTGTCGGGAAGCAGTGTTGTTTAAAGTAAACACATTGTTCAAAAATATTGATGATAAAAGTTTCAGTACCTTTTCCAACTCTTTTAATATATTAATCTGGTAAAAATAGCTGAAGACTCGTTGAAATTGTTCGTATTACCCTTTTTTAACACCGACACTTTTTCTATTTGCATACAACCTGTAAATGCCTCTGCTTGTAAACAAAAAGTATACGTGTTAAAAAGAAAACTATGACATAAGTTACGCATATTATGTAAGAAATGTTTGTTGTTGTGTTTTTTTTATCAAATTCATAATTAAGAGGGCGAAGAGCTGCAACTCGACTTCCAGGAACGGGGGTCCAACATGACCACCTCAGTTCAACCTAAAGATTGCATTAATGGGGCAATTTGGGCCAGTTGGTTCACGATCGTAGACAAGCGCCAAAAAAAAAAAAAGACAGGGACAAAAAGTTGACGTAAACACTGGCGTAGTGTTTACGTTAATTTCTTGTCCCTGCCTTTTCTCGGCGCTTGTCAACGAACCTACAGATGTTCGATAGAAATTTCGACTTTGAGTTACCAATCCTATAAACAAAACAAAAACCTATTTGCACGTTTTGTTTTTTATTTCTCCTGCGATCTCGAGCAGCGTTTAAGTAATATATTTATAAAGTAGTATGTAGCTTCGCAAAATGTGTGAATTTCTGTTCGTTGCGAGAAGCGCAAAGAAAAAAACTGTCTTCGGCAGTTTGGAGTGTTTATGCTAACTGAATAAAACCCTGCTTTGGTATTCTTTCTCTCGGTTTTTTTCTTTAAGTTTGTTATGCAGTATTTAATTTTTTTTGCGTTAGCCTTTTTTTTTTCTGTGATAGACTTTATTTGGTTTTGTAGAAACCCCTCCGGCTCGAACATTATATTTCGAGTGAGAAGAGCACTCGAACCTCTCACGTGGAGTTACACGAACCAAATCTTCACGGCGATATTGGGGATCCTCTCAAGCGAGACTGTACTTCCAACGGAGAAGCAATTAAGGGCGGAATACATGTGCAAAAAAAACAAAAAAAAACTGCAAATTTCACGAAATAGCAAGCATAAAATATATATATACATATATATAATAAACCATGCGTGGCGATTTATCGTACAGAAGATCACAAATAGGCCTTACACGAAACCATATTTGCAGTTTGCGTGCAGTGAATGCCCGTACTTTAAAGAAAGCGCCTGAAACGGTTTTCGCTTGATCCGAAATACAAGTAATTTTCGGTTGGTTTTGTTTGCGCAAGTATTCCGTCCTTTAGGTATTGCTGTTAAATTGCTCTCAGAAACATGTTCAGTCGGACGGATTGATAAACCTATGGCGCGCATGTGTCGGATAGAAAGAGGCTTTATTCATTTCAGATCTCTCGCAGTGTGAGGCTATCGGTTTTCTCTCGACACCACCACCTCCTTCCTCTCCCGCACCCCAATCACAACGAAGTCAAATACACTAATTATAGAACATTCGCCTTCGTTTTCATGGCAGTGTATTCCGGAGCCTAAAATACTGCCCGTGCCCGTGACCTCAGGGATGGGAGGCGTCCGCCGCAAAAAGGGGAAGGCCTTTTCCATCAGTACACCGCTTCTGGTAGCACTACATAATCTTTCAAAATACATTTAAGTTCAATGTAGAAGCTACATCCCTGTTATAATATTTTATCATCGGTGAAGAGCTACCCGGTCTGAGTTGTCTTTATACCTTGACATACGACCGATGAGGCCGACGCGCAGTATGCATTCACAAACTCGTGAAGCAGACGATGCGGGTCATGCGCTCATCAGCATTTACCCGGGCATAAGTAGAGTAAAATGAAGACGGCAGTACCATTACGTAGCGTAAAGAGGATACGGGTGCACGGAAGTCAGGATAACGTCCACTTCAGCTACATGAAAACTGTTTTCAGGAGGGCATTGAAGAGTTTGGGGTGGCGTTTCACAAAGGTGACGCCTCGTTGGCCAACGACGGTGTGCGTCGCCTACGAGGCGGGCGTCTGGAGGCATAATTGGAGAGGCTCACCTTCTAATATATATATATATATATATATATATATATATATATATATATATATATATATATACGATATCTCCGGTTTATGCAGAAGCGGCCATATTAAGAATGAAAAAAAAAGAAGCAATGTGGGCGTTGGTTTTTGCTACTTTCAAAATAGCCAAAAGTTCAATCCGCCTCATCTGTTCAACATATAAACAAATTTGAAAAGTACATTTTGTTGTTGCTGAGAAAGTATATATATATATATATATATATATATATATATATATATATATATATATATATATATATATATATATATATATATATATATATATATATATATATATATATATATATATATATATATACATATATATACTTTCTCAGCAACAACAAAATGTGCTTTTCAAATTTGTTTATGTGTTGAACAGATGAGGCGGATTGAACTTTTGGCTATTTTGAAAGTAGCAAAAACCGACGCCCACATTGCTTCTTTTTTTTCTCTCATTCTTAATATGGCCGCTTCTGCATAAACTGGAGATATCGCCATTAAATTAAAACGCAACAAAACGATGCTGTGAAAGTTTAACACGTGAAATACAATTGTTTGTTCTATGAGAACACACGAAAAAACTATTGCAGCTAAAACCCATTTCCTATTTGAGTAAAAAAATAAAGAAATCTTATAATGTCTCCTCTCTTTGGAATTTCCATCTCGACTCAAAATGGCGCCTTTCAATGTTTTTATTTGAGTGTAAGATAGGTCATATTATTAAGTAATTAGCCGCCCACCTAAATTTGTGTCGTACGCAACCGTGTTTTAATGCTTTGTTTTAACTACATGAGTTTTCTGCAAATTCCAGAAGTTTAGAACATGATATCAGCAAAAATAAATTTATTTTTCGCAAAAAGAAAACAAAAACCTTTTCTTAGAGTTTATGGACCTCTTTATCCAAAATAAGTTTGTCGTACATATCCCAGACATATAAAAATTGCCGTGTCTCCTTAGGCATTTAATCCTGTATTATCCATAATAAGAAAGATGAAAGGCGGAGGGAGGTGCAGGTAGCAACCCATCTGTTTAGCCAATCACAGCTCGCATGGAAGATAAGTAGCGAAAGGGACAGGGAAAAACATTGAGCTAATCACGGCTTTCTGTGGAATAAACATGTCGACCGGGTTTATCTTATTTGCCGAACTCGGAAAATTGTCTAGCGGATCTAAAACTAGCTAAATCCGGTGACTGGTATATATTTGGATCCGGAGTACCGCCATCAAACGCAATTAACATAAATTACATGGACCGTCCGAGCCACGTGTGATTTACTGAACGCAGGAATCAATCACCTAATCACAAAGCACGGCCGAATGCTCATGAACATGAACACACTCCCATTGTTGTCAAGAAAAAAAATCGGTGCCATCAATTAGCACATACGTTACCCTTGATCTGGGCCCAAAAAATAAGTCAACGCAACTCAAACACGCTAAGAACTTGAGAAAGACCCAGACATCTTGCTTACGCCCCGCAGCGAATAAAATTACAGCACCAACCGATAGGAACGTCGAAAAACAAATCACAAAGCAAGGAACTTGATCATACCTTTTGAAGCCCTTCTGAAAGGGCCCCTGAAAAAAAAAAAAAAAAAAGTTTTTTTTTTTTTTTAACAAAATGGGTCGGGACACGCATGTCAAAAAATTGATTTTACGCGAAAAAAACATTTTTAGAGCAATATTGAGGGCGCGAGACGCTATTTAGTCGGCAGTCACCTCCTTTCCACTTGTATTCTCTCTCGGCATTTCGGGCACGTGGAGGAGAGGTGGATCGGCTTCGCCCTCACGACCGAGATGGTCATTCCGGACTTACCCGTGACGTCATGGACTTTGCACGCAGAATGTCAAATAAATCTCTCGTCGTCAATATTGTTCTAAAAAAAATTTTAACCGTAAAATTTATTTTTCGACACGCGTGTCCGAACCAGACAGATAAAATAAAGACATTTCTTTTTCTTTTCAGGGGCCCTTTAAATGGGCACTGAACCACTTTCGGCGATGGTCTATGTATGGCCATAGCTCAATCTAAGATTTTTAAGCATCCTAAAGTATCAATCGTTACATTCAGGCGTGGCCGACTACTCTATTCAAAATCGGTATAAACGACTAAAGAGGACACTTAAGACTGCTTACGTGTAGGAATGCGAAAGCATTCCTACACGCAGCGCATTCCTACACGCAGCGCGCCCCGTCTTCTTTCTTTACACGGCGCACTGGCGGTCACATCAGGCTCCCCCACTGCGCAGGCGCGGCGAACACCGCCGGCTCCACGGCTTATGTAACGATGCATCTGCGTTGCTGTGCTTTTCTGTGTGTTGCATTTCTGAGGCCCGTCCGCTTCGACCTTGAGTGACCCCACCGTCTTCCGAGACGACGCATCTGCGTTGTCGTGCTTTTATTTGGGTTTTATTATTTCTGAGGCGCGCCCGCTTTGACCTCGAGAGGCCTCGCCGGCTTCCGTGACGAAGCATCTGGCATCTGCGTTGCTGTGCTTTTGGCCCGTGGAAATTTGATTGCCGTTTCGCTGGCCAATGGGAATTCATTTTGCCGTTTCGCTGCTACAGATGGTTTCTGAAAACGCGGCTACTCTCCATGGGACAGTTAATGCTTTCGAATTAAAAGATCGATTACCTCGGAACCAGCGTTACTAGAAAACTCAGTTTGGAAACTGCAATAGCCTGCGTTGAAAAAGTGGCCCCAATTTGTACTCGAGAACCGAACTAAAGGCTATCGCAACGCCACCATCTCTCCCACAGTGCCCACTCCGGGAACCGTTGGGCGGCACGTATACATGACTTGCACGTGACGTCATCCAAAGAGCGCTCCGATAGCCACAAGAGAAGAGGGGAAGAAGGAGCTCCCCTCTTACCAGGATCCTCTTTTGTGTCCCCCAGATTTTCACAGATGTCACTATTCTCCTCCCAGAAGATTATAGAAGATTATCCCGCCACTCAAAAATTTTACAAAAGCAACTTCCCTCTTTAATGGTGGTCAAAAGTACGCGTTGTGACGTCGGTGCATGCTATGTATTGGTTCAGGTCGAGGCGCGCAAGAGCCGGTGGCGCCATCTCGCAGTGCCATTTCGCAGTAGCTATATAAATCAACTTTTTAATGCGAAAGCATTAACTGTCCCATGGAGCGAGCCGACGTCATCAGCTTTGAAGCCGCGCCAAACGGCACCTTAACTCCTTCCTCGAAGTGAAGCCAGCTCCCAGCTATGAAACCATGCGAAAAGCCTAACCAAACAGCACCTAGTTTCCCCGATCCCAAAGGAGCGGAGTGAAGCTGATAGATTTCGGCTTCGGTCTCATTGGCTGGCGCGCGTCGTACCAAGGAACGAGGCTCCCATTGGTCGCTGCGCGTCAGTTTCAACGACCGCCACTCCATGGAGCTGGGTGTCCGTCAGCGCGCCGGTAACACGAAGCGTCCAAGGTCAGAGCGTCGAGGAGAGGGCGTGCTCTGCAGTCGACGCAAATACGACGTAGACGAAATAAGGCAGGTAAAGAATGACGTGCATGTTTTTCACATTAAGAACTCATAAGAAGTGCTTAGGTGTACCTCGAGCTTTTTTATGTTTTGACTCGTCGCTAAAGGAAGGCGCTTTTATCGTATTTACTTTGGTCTCGGTGGACGTGAGCGGTCAAGGTTTCAAGGTAGAGTTTCCCAACTGAGTGTTTTAGTAACGTTGCTCGGAACTATCGCTGACACCAGGACACCATTGCACGAAGAAGTGCAGGGTTCTGTCCTCCTCGTCAGATGGCGCTATCTGTTGTCAACCTTTGATGCCGATTTTAATCGAGAAATTGGCCTCGAATGAATGTAATGTTTGGTTTTTCTAGGATGCTTAGAGCCCATAGATTCACTCATGACCGTCAAACATACCGCATCGAAGATTGTCAGTATAAAGATCTTCCGGCCTCCTCTTTCAGATGAACCAACCGAGGAGATCGCTGTTGATTCTGACCTCCTTAACCGCGTTAGAAAGAATCAATAAACGTTTTCTTCCCAACTCACTCACTCTCCGCAGATAGTAAAACAGGCTACCGTCAGTTTTCCGAATCTCTCATGCACGGTGAAAAAAGTGTCTGAAAAACAACAGCAAAGAAAAAGCCGGAAGACCCAAAATAGCGGGTAAAATATGTTCGTGTCTTACTGTCTTCTTGCGCGTTCATTCGTCCACACTCCAATTCTAAGCCGGCCGACGAAAACTCATTTCTCGGCCGTCTCCCGGCACTCTTTCGCGAGTGGAACCATTTCAAAGAACTGCGTCTCGTTGTTTTTTGGTTTGTTCGGCGCGGTACGACGCGATACCTTCGTTTCTAAAGGAATCACGAGTTTTATATTATTATGTTTTATGTGAGATCGCTCTCACATAAAGTATAATCGTAGAAAGGTCGCAATAACATCTTCCTTTTTTCAGTTTACATTTTTCTTGTCGCTTTCTTTCTATTTTGTTTTCTTCTGCTCGGTTTTGAAGATTCTCAAGTTTGTGTGCTTTGGTTCGGTTCGTGTGTGGTTTTCATCTCGAAAAATTGGAGTACTCTTTTTTTTCAGTTCTGTTTGTGGGACTCGAAGGGGACATTAATTTTGCACGTCAATATGCTTGAGAAAAAAAAAAAAAAAAAAAAAAGATCGAAAACATTAGGCGCTTCGGGAGGTTTCGTCGTAATTAGTCGTTTGTTGGTTACGCGTATACAGTGGGAGGTTAGTCTGGCAGTACATGGTGGCATATTTGCCCACTGTAGATAATAAACTACTGCGTGTATCACCACGTAGTAGTGATACACAACCGCACGCCGGTACGATGGGGGTGGAACCCAGCGTCCTTGGGTTCTGCAATTTCGACGTAGACGGATAGACAGATATCCCGGCAGATTGGATGCAATGTGAAGAGGAGGATGCTGAGATCTGTACGGTCGTCGGTTCTTCGGTTGTGTATACGTCGGGTGGAAGACATATCAGTGTAAAGCCCGATTCTCATTGTGCGATTTTACTTGCGATTTTGCAGGTGCGGCCGTAAGCTCCAAAGCTTACAGCACGCTTTTTTTTTCTTTGCCGCACGGGCGACATCGCAGCTGCGAAATCGCAAGTGAGATCAGACCATATAAACCAGGCTTAAGTTCAGGATCAGATATCGCAATAGGGGGTAATAACTGGACGCCATATTTGAGAGCGCTATTTAGAGCACATGCTCAGAACGAGCTCACATTAATTGGTTGCTAAGATCGGCAATCTCGTTAATGCGAAATGCACGTTGCAAAAGAACTGTGGAAGCTCGTCGCAAGCACGGGCTCAGCAGTCGCGCACACAGCTATGGTTGACAGCGAATGCTCCCTATGTGGAGCGCAAGTTCATCTACTTTTCCCGCAGGAGTTGCGGGGACGTCAGAACGCTGAGATCTGATTGGCTCGGAATAAAAGCATGGTGGGTAGACCTCAATTCTAACTGCCTTGAGGCCTACCCACAATCCTTCATATAAGAACCAATCAGAGCTCGGCGTTTTGACGTCACCGCAACCCTAGTGCAAGAAGCAGACGAACTTGTGTTTTGTAAAGAGAGCGCGTATAGAGAACGCGCGATGGCATTGCAGCCAGGCTCGCGCCGTCATTGTTTGAGGTCGGGGGCAGACATAGGTGGTAGACAAAGGTCTACCCCCAAATGGAGCAGGCGAACTTGCACACCGTGTGGACGTTCTGCTAAATTACTCAAGCACTATGGAGCATACTGCGAGTGTAGTTAAACGCGCGGCACATTCTCGCGTCTGCACTACACTCCGTTCACCCAAGCCGGTTCAGACACTTGCGGTTGAGTGCGTTTGACTGCGTTGCGTTGAGAACCGAAAGCGAGTCACCGGCACATCTGTGCTTCGTATGAAGCGTGGAATTCAATTCAAGGAATCATCTTGGCACGCGATATAAGCAGCTGGGATGTCCTGGTTTCTCGCAGCCGCAACGCAGTCAAACGCAGTCAAACGCCACTGTCTGAACCAGGCTTCACGCTGTGACTGCAGCCAATGGCACAGGCACGAGAGCTCGTAGTGGCTGCTTTGAAACATTCTTACGCAAAACGAGCCAGAAGCGCGGGATAGCTCGCGCTTGTATAGCTTTGGCTGCAGTCTCAGCTGAAGGGTGAACGAAGCATTGGCTACTCCAATTCACTATAGGTGGCGCCACTCGTTTTCCAAAATGGCGGTTATAGTGAGGGTCGGAGTTGCGTGCTCGTATATCCGCTGCTGAGCTCTGTCTAGTGCGCTGGCTTCATTAGGCAACTCAGATTTTTCCCGCTTATACAAGGAAGCTAAGGTGTTGTGAGCGCACGTCACCTTTTTATCTTAAAAACAAAACGGTGTTTAGAGAAATGGTCACACCAGGAGGCCCGTTTTAATTCTAGGATGAAACCGAAACTAACCACTATTTTGAATTTGATTTCACTCTAAGGGGTGTTAATTTCTGATTCTTTGATACCTCAAGATGTGTCTGACAGCGTAATAATTGAGCTAAAAAAATTTGTTGAAGGAAACTTTATTTTGTGGCATACTTGTTCTAACCAGGTACTTAAAAATATTTTAGAAAACTCAGTGTCCTTTTAAAAACAGGGTCTTTTATACACCTTAGAGGTAACATAAAATATTGTATTTCTTGAAAAACTCTGCTCAGATGTTTGTATGTTCTTGTTGCTTTTCTCGCCCAGAAAACTGTCCTGTGAGATAATGAACTGCGGGCCTTTTAATGGGGGTTGTGGTATTTAGATGATTAACTGCTTTTACATTATTCCCAGCACAATAATAAGAGAATCATTCCAAATTTTACAAAATATTGCCGCGGGCGCAGCTGACCAAGTGGGCAGCGCGCCCGTGGCGTGGGAGGAAGAAGAAGCCGTCCGGAACGGCAGCGAGAAATATGATGTCTGATGGAAACACCGTATCGGCCACTGGCCGAGTTAACCCCGTATCGTCCGACAACAGTACAAACGACTACAAGGTAATCCTTCCCCGTTTTCCAACCGGCAACCTCATTCTAAACTCCGTATTCCTTCATGCCGACATAAGCACTAGGCCTTACTCAGCGCCAGACTTTCGTGATGCCCTCAAAGATGTAATAGATCTCCGAGACGTAAAGGCAACTGGACAATACCAGATGAGCCACATTTGGATGGTCACCTGCACAAACGCGCTCGCGAAAGCGAAGCTGTGTCAACAAAAAGAACTTCTCGTGAAAGGACGAAAATGTCTGGTTATAGACCCAGACACTCGTGACATCAAGATAAAAATCATTTGGCTGCCAGACCATCTTGAAGACCGACGTGTCGCTGAGGCCCTGCAGGCCTACGGAACCGTGCGGAACATGAGCCGGGAGAAATGGAGATGCCCCGGCATGAAACATATGAACAATTTAAACAGAGAAGTGAGCATCACACTTCACGACGACATCACGATTGAGAAGGTGCCACATCTCTTGAAGATTTTTGGATGCCAGTGCCTCCTACTCGTGCCAGGACGTCCACCTCTATGCCTTAGGTGTAACAGAGTGGGGCATGTACGCCGCCAGTGCAAGACCCCCCGCTGCTTTAAATGTGGAAGGTACGGGCACACGACTGATACGTGTGTCACAACGTACGCAAGTAAGCTCCTTGGACCGAGAATCCAAGAGGCCGAAGAACAAAGTGAGCTGCTTATGGATGCCACGGAGGTCCTTGACGCCTCGGGGCACTCACCACTGGCATCAACGATCGAAAAGGTCGTGGAGCAGGAGCACCCAAGAGCAGCACCTGCCATCAACGAATGTAAGGATGACCCTGGGGGACTCTCGGAGCCACCACCGCCTGACCAGGACGGCGCGTCATCCTCATCATCAGAGTCAACGATTGTCGGCGAAGTGGTTATAGAGTGCGACGGAGAGCACGACCAGGTGGACGTGGAACCCACAATCATCACACCGGCCTCTGAGACGTTGAGACCATCTGATTAATCAGAAGGAACTTCAACGCCCCGCCCGACCAAAAGTTCCTCTTCCGACGAGCTCCCCTCGAAGAGGTCAAAGAAAGACCGCCAGCCGGCAGGGGTGCGGCACAAGCCGTACTCCAAGCTACTGGAGAACCTCAAGGGTACCGAGGATAGCCACTAAAATGTCCTGATGTATCCCGCCCTTCCATTACATATTCTAACGCTAAACATTAGAGGTATAGGGTCTAGAAGGAAACATTTTCGGCTGTTGCGTCTTTTTGAAAAAGAGAAAGTTGACGTTGCGGCAGTACAGGAAACAAAATTATCTACAGATGCAGGCATCGCGGAAGCATTAGAACCTTTTCTTAAGGATTACGAAATCTGCGTTAGCCAAGCCAAAGGAGTCTGCCGGATGTTTTCTTTTTTTTCGTAAACAGCTTGAGCTATCATCAGTTTCCATTCTTAATGACCTGGAAGGGCGTCTTATTTCCTGCGACATTTGTTTTAGGCAGATAGATTGGCGCTTTATTTGCCTGTATGTTTCAAATACGCCTAGAGAGAGAACATCATTTTTTGAACTTATATCGCCGCTTTTCAACACAAATAGAACAGTAGTTGCAATGGGAGATTTGAACTGTGTTTGCAGTGCAGACGACCGATTGGTGTCACAAACTAGGTATGACGGAAGTGCCGCTGCTCTACGGAGCACGCTTCAAGACCATAACCTTGTTGATGTTGCTTATAAAAAAGGTGAATCGATACGCTACACCCATTTCCAAGGAACGTCTCACGCACGATTAGACGGAATATATGTCTCAGGTGATATAATCGACTCAATGAGTAATTATCAAGTCAAACCAGTTTTCTTTTCTGGTCATTGCCTGGTATCAGTCTGCTTTGGGCCGCGCAGACTCCGAGGTGTTCATCAGCAGTGGGAACACTGGAAGCTCAACCTGAGGCTTCTAAGTGATGAGCAGTTTTCAACTAACATCTCCTTACTTTTGGCGAATACATTGCAAAACATTGACATGCACATCTTTGCAAAATAGGATAGTTTCAAGCAAGAAGTAAAAAACATCGCAGTCGAACGCTCTACAATTGCATCATACATGAACAAACAACAGCAGCGTGACCTTTTTTAAAAATGTAGTAACCCTGCACGAACTTGAATGCTTAAATCCAGGCACGTACAGCGACGATGTTAACATAGTACGAGCCCAGCTTCAAAGATATGAAACCGAAAGGTACCGCGGAGCATTAATCCGCTCGCGGAAGAAACGCTTTCTCCTCGGCGAACAGCCTACAAAATGATCTCTGGATGACGAAAGGCGTAACGCACTGTCAAAGGAAATAGTAGAAATCAACAAAGATGGATTGATGCTCACCGACACCACTGAAATAGTTAAATCTTTTCACCACTTCTACACAAATATTTTTGGAACAGTAATACCCACAAAAGAGAACACTGAAATAGAACAGCTACTAACACAAATGCCAAAACTTGACGAGGAAGATCGCAATCTAATTAATAATAATAATAATAATAACTTTATTTACATCAAATGATGGGGGGCCCAAAGGAAAAAAGCTGCAGTAGGCAGCTTGACTGGTCCTCGGGCCCCTTACACTGGTCAGCAGCAAGCATGCGGGAAAAAATACAAAAAAAGCAAAGTATACAGTGGAACCGTTGCAGTTCTACGGTTGACATTTCTACAAACCAAGGCTCACCCAAGTGCAGAACATAGACAGAAAACAAAAATCACGTACAGAAATATAAGCGCAGGTCCTTGAAAGTGAAACTATCAAAATCAATATTATCAGTGCAAAGACTATTTAGCAAATGTGGGAGTGTGAAATTTAACATTTGATAGCCATAGTTTGTTCGTTGCGTGACCATCCTCCATTTCTCTGTGGGCCCATAACGTATAATGTTATGGGCCCATTGAAGGCCCATAACATTATACAAAATTAAGGCCGCCATTAAATCTCTCCCAAATGGGAAAACACCAGGACCAGATGGACTAAGCGGTGAATTTTATAAAAAGTTCCAAGACATTATATCTCCTGTTTTACTCGCTGTGTTTGAAGAATCCTACATACAGAAAACTCTCCCCCCTTCATTTTACCGTGGACTCACGGTATTGCTGCCAAAAGCAAAAGATCCTGAAATGCTTAAAAAGATGGAAAACTACAGACCAACATCACTCTGCAACGTAGATTATAAATTTACGCTAAAGTGCACAATGAATGACTTCAGTGTGTAATAGAAAAACTGGTAGGTGAGCACCAAACTTGTGGGATCTGCGGCAGAGCAATTCAAACGAACGTACATGCTGCCCGTTCCATCCTAGAGTCTGTGTCAGAAAATAATGACCAGGTTGCACTTGTACAAATATACCTTACAAAAGCCTTTGACCGTGTGAGTCATTCTTTTTATTTGCCCTTCTTGAGCACGTAAACGTGGGAGAGACACTTTTGGAAGGAATCCGACTTTGCTACTTGCATAGCTCGACACGACTGAAAATGAATAACACACTTTCCGATGAAATTAAGATCAAATCTTCCGTAAGGCAGGGCTGTCCTCTCTCTCCCCTCCTTTTTGCATTGTATTTAGAGCCCTTATGTCTTAGCATCCTGAAAACAGAATGCATTCGTGGGTACTCTATAGCAAATGTTGAGGTAAACGTCCTGGCATACGCAGACGATGACGGATTTTTTTGCGTTGACAAGAAGAGTGTCGAGAAAGCGCCTGATCAAACAGCGCGTTACTGCGCAATCACAGGGGTTTCAGTGAATCCATCTAAATGCAACGGCTTCTGGTACGGTTCCTGGGCCACAAAACCACGTTCTTTTGCGGGGATAGCGTGGAACCTGGGGCCGATCACATACCTTGGAGTACCGCTCTCACAAATTCGTAGCAGCTCGACGTACTGGTCCTCCCTTGTGACCACTCTGAAAAGGAAGGCTGATGCGTGGAAAGGTAGAGACATTTCCATTTTTACAAGAGCAAGTGTCTGTAATATATTCCTTGCTTCAAAGCTTATGTACGTCCTTCAAGTGCTCCATTGCGCTCGAACAGACATCCAAAAAATCCATAGAGTATTTGCGACTTTGATATGGTGCTCAACGTGGGAACATGTAAAAAGAGACAACCTTTTCCTCCCTCTCGAATCTGGTGGTTTAAGACTATGTCATATTTTTGTCCGCCAGTTAGTATCAAGATTTTTTTCTTTAAAAATGCCAATCACAAGTTCCTTAGAGTCATACTTCAATCAGGCCTTGCTGAGAGTTTAAGCTATCTTGTTGTTTCAACGGGCGAAACGTCGAAAAATAGGCCCTGGGGATTTTTAAAGGAAGTTGTCGATACCTTCAATTTTCTAAAAACATGGTTTTCATCGGAATATTTGTTTAGCGTGTCAAGGAAGACACTGTCCAGGAGTATTACGGAAATCTTGTTTTCCCTACCACTTTATCGTACCCGTTTCACGTTAGAACCCATCAATGATGTTTTCAAAAGAGTAAAAAAAAATGGGCGTGCCTCCCGCAACCAAAACGTTCTTCTTCAAATTGCATACATCAACCTTACCAGTAAAAACCTACCTCCAGGAAAAAGGAATATTTGTACCGTGGACTGTTAATTGCAGACTCTGTAACAAGCCAGAAACCATAGAGCACTGTTTTATTTATTGCAAGGACGCATTTTTATTTTGGGACGTTCTGCAACGCACCCTAAAAAAAGATCTAATTCTTAATGACTACAGTGTTCACTTCCTCCCGTTCGCTGAGAACGAAACCGTCCCGTACGACATGTTCGCTCTGTTAGGACTACATAGCCTATGGAAATGTCGAAAGATCGATAGACATGCAGAGAAACCCCGTACAACGAAATCGCTTTTTCTGGAACAGGTAGCGCAAGTGAGGAGCATATACGCTTCTCCTCTCAGTCAACCAGAGTGGTTTGCCTTTTTTGATGCATGTCTTGGTCTCCCAGATTTCTGAAAAACTCTATTGAGGATATATTCTTTTGTAACGATTGTATTACTCCTGTCGAGATTTCTGTGTTTAAATTTATCGCACCTACTGGCCACATGTACAAGATGCCAAAGATAAGGTGCGTGTGCGAAATTGGTATTTAGTGAATGTTTCGTAAGTGTACATACCCATAAATATCAACATGTTTGTCACTTGTAAAACTCTTCCATGCATTAAAGAAAAAAAATAGCGCTCCCGTGGCATAACGGTTATCGCGCTTGTCTCCCACGCGAAAAGCCAGGGTTCGATTCCTGGGAGCGGCGCATCTTTTGTTTATTCCTCCTGCAAACTAGTATTCTGGTAAATTTGAGAATCCCGTTTCTTGTTCGAGGTCCGAATGCTCTACGCGTCGAACTTTCTACGCCGATTATTCCAGAAGCCCACGAATTTACATAAGGGGCTCCACGTGGCGAGCCGCAGTCAGTCTCGCCCCAGCGTTCGACTCTGCTCTACGCCGACTTCGACGCCCGCGACGCTCTGCTGTTATCTTCTGTTCCCTTTTTATTTTTTGGGCACAAGTTCGCCCCATTAAACGTTTTATTTTTCTCAGTTATTCGTTGTTTCACCTTGTCATTCGTGACATTTTGGTGGAGGTGCGGGGTAGCGCATGCCCGTGCAGCGCAGCCCTCCGAGTTCCCGTGGCACAAGTCCGAACCCAAGCTCCCGAGGACCCAATGAAGACCAGATCGAGACCCGATCAAGTCGCCGTACCCAAGGTCTACACCCGGAATACGGACTTCTGCCACCCAGGACCAAGCAGCCAACGAGGCCGACGATGGACGACCAGCAATCGCAGACCCCGACCGCAGCCGCCGTAGTCTACCTGCCCGTTGCCCAGCGAACCCCGACGACCTTCCATGGCGAGACCCAAGAAGACGTGGAGGACTGGCTTCTGCACTACGAACGTGTAGCAGCGCCTCCAAAACCTCTACTTCTCCTTGGAGGGTACCGCGAGGCAGTGGTTCGAGAACCACGAGGCGTCGCTTACGTCATGGGACACCTGTATCGCCGGCCTGAAGGAGACATTCACGAACCAGACACGACGACAGCGAGCGGAAGACCTCCTGCAAGTACGAACTCAAGAGCCTAACGAAACGGTCACCAGCTTCGTTGAAGACGTCCTCCGCCTGAGCAGCCGCGCCGACCCTCAGTCCACCGAGGAGAAGAAGCTGCGCGTCCTGATGAGAGGAGAGAGGAGTGACATCTTCGGTTCGGTGGCCTTGTTCGCAACCCACCAACTACTGCCGATGAATTCGTTGCCGAGGCAACTAACATCGAGAAGGCCCTGTCAATCCGAGCCAGCCACTACAACCGACTCGCCGGCACGCCTGCTGCTTCGACGCTGACATCTTTCCGATTCGACGAGGGCGGCACCAGCGCTGACAATCTTCGTGCAATTGTCCGCGACATCGTCCGGGAAAAGGCTCAGGAAGCTGCTGCCTGCTGCCGACCAGCCGGCTTCGCTGTCAATAGCCGAAGTGGTACGCGAAGAAGTTCAGCGGGCAATTCAACCGGAGGCTCCTGCCAGCGTAGCAAAACCCGAGGAGCCCACCCTGACCTACGCCGCAGTGGCCCGACGGCCACCGTCTCCTCCTCAAGCCTATGCCGCGCCGCCCCGACGTCAGTCTCCTACGCCGCAGCACGACCGCCGTCCACAACGTCCAGGTCCAGTACGCCTGCCAGGAGCCCCGCGCACCCCGGAAGACTGACGTGTGGCGAACGACCGACCGACGCCCGCTGTGTTACCACTGCGGGGAAGCTGACCATGTGTACCGCCGATGCCCATACCGACGACTCGGGCTGCGCGGATTGCACCCAAATGACCCGCGCCCCCGTTATGGTGAACGCCCTCGGGAGATCGACGAGTACCTGCGACGACCTCAGTCCCCCGAGCCTGCGTCCCGCCGAGAGTTCCGGTCGCCGTCGCCACAACGTCCAGCTTCGCCGATGCACCGACCCCGACGTGAAAGCCTGTCACCCCTCGCTCCTCGCCGGGGAAACTAGGCGCGGCAACCCCTGAAGGTGGAGTTGCCGAAGACGACCGACGCCAAGATCCTCCACGAACGTCGAAGGGCCTCAGCTCGAACGCTACCAGAGACCGAAACGACGCCCCTGCAACAGTGTCCAATAACCTAAACGTCGTCATCGACGGCCACGACGCATCAGCACTCGTGAACACCGGAGCAGACTACTCAGTCTTGAGTGGAAGGCTCTCCCGCCGCCTTCGAAAAGTCACCACGCCGTGGGATGGACCTCAAATATGAACCGGCGGAGGGAACCTCATCACACCGGTCGGGAGATGCACTGCTCGCGTCGAGATCCACGGTGAGACGTGCCCTGTCAAGTTCGTCGTTCTACAAGACTGTTCGAGGGACGTTATCTTCGGAATGGACTTTCTCTGCGAGTATGGCGCCGTCATCGACCTCGGAGCAAACCGGCTGACGCTACGAAAACCTGCTCCACCACAGGAGGAACGCAAAGCGACATCATCCGCGGTACGAGTCCTCGCAAACCACGTGAACCTACCGCCGCGGTCAAGTGTTTTCGTACCCGTTGGGGCCGATGAGATTTTCTGCGGCGACGTCTTGCTCGAAGGAAGCTTCAGTTGCTTCTAGGAAGAGGGATCGGCATCGCAAGAGGCGTCGCCGAGCTTCAAGACGGACACACTGTCGCACTCGTAACGAACTTCCGACAGGAGGCCCAGCACCTTACGAAAGGCACCGCCGTGGGTCACGCCGAGGAACTCCCGGACTCAGCCGCAATCGCCGGAATATCAGAAGACCTCTCTTCGTGGCCACCCAAGACAACGCCGCCTTCGCAGTTTGACATCGACCCAACCCTGTCCACCCCACAACGACGACAACTCAGTGACCTTCTAGCCAAGTTCAATGAGTGCTTCTCCACGTCGTCAAAGGTGCGCCAAACAACCGTTGCGAAACAACGAATTGTCACTGAAGACAACGCGCTTCCTGTTCATCTGTCACCGTACCGTGTCTCTGTGAAAGAGAGAAGTCATCCAGAAGCAGGTCCAAGAAATGCTCGATGACGACATTGTCCAGCCCTCAAGCAGTCCGTGGGCTTCACCGGTAGTCTTGGTGAAAAAGAAAGACGGGACTCTTCGGTTCTGCGTGGACTATCGCCGACTGAACGCCGTAACAAAAAAGGACGTCTACCCGCTGCCACGCATCGACGACACCCTGGACCGGCTGCGCCACGCCCAATACTTTTCGTCGATGGACCTGAAGAGTGGGTACTGGCAGATCGAGGTCGACGAACGAGATCGTGAAAAGACTGCCTTCGTCACGCCGAACGGGCTGTACGAATTTAAAGTGATGCCGTTCGGACTATGCACAGCACCGGCGACGTTCCAGCGCGTAATGGACACCGTTCTTTCCGGCTTGAAATGGCAAAGTTGTCCCGTCTATCTCGACGACGTCGTGGTATTCGCCAGCAACTTCGACGAGCACCTGAGACGTTTGCGAGCTGTGCTACAGGCTATCAAGAATGCCGGACTGACACTGAAGCCGTCGAAATGTCGGTTCGCTTACGGCGAGCTCAAATTCCTGGGCCATGTCGTGAGTGCTCAAGGTGTAAGTCCTAACCCTGCAAAGACATCCGCTGTCGCCGAAGTTCCGAAACCATCAGACAAGAAAGCCGTACGGAGATCTCTTGGGCTGTGCGCATACTACAGACGTTTCGTTCGCGATTTTGCCAAGATTTCTGCACCGCTCACGCATCTGACGAAGGACGGCGTGAACTTCCAGTGGGGGGAGGAGTAAGAACAAGCGTTCAACGAACTGTAGGAAAGACTCCAGTCGCACTCCTATCCTCGGACACTTCGATCTATCAGCGGAAACGGAAGTTCACACAGACGCCAGCAACGCCGGGCTAGGTGCGGTGCTCGTCCAAAGACAAGACGGAGCTGAGAGGGTGATCGCTTACGCAAGCCGGGCACTGTCCAAGGCAGAGACAAATTACTCAACAACCGACAAGGAATGTCTCGCTGTCGTCTGGGCGTTAACCAAGTTCCGCCCATACCTGTACGGGATTCCGTTACGCGTTGTCACGGACCACCACGCTCTCTGTTGGCTCGCCAACCTCAAGGACCCGTCAGGACGCCTCGCTCGCTGGAGCCTTCGACTGCAAGAATTCGACGTGATCATTGTGCACAAGTCTGGCCGCAAGCATAATGACGCCGATTGTTTGTCTAGGGCCCCAGTCGAATCTCCTCCCGACAGCACCGACGACGACGATGACGCCCGTTTTCTCGGAGCAATTACAGACACCGACATGGGAGCACTTCAACGAGACGACCCCGAACTTCGCGCCGTGATCGACCAACTTGAAGGTCAAGGAAGTTCAGTTCCGCGAGTCTTGGCCCGAGACTTGCCAAGCTTCGTTCTGCGGCGAGGCGTGCTCTTCAAGAAGAACTTCGGAACGAGCAACCCTGCCTGGCTGCTGGTTGTTCCGGCCAGCCTGCGAGAAGAAATCTTTCAAGCATGCCATGACGACCCGACGGCTGGACACCTTGGCTACAGCAGGACGCTCGCCCGGATTCGTGATAAGTACTACTGGCCGAGACTCCCGAAAACAGTCCACCTGTACACACGGACATGTCACGAGTGCCAACGGCGTAAGAAACCTCCGACGAGACCTGCGGGGTTCCTGCAACCGATATCGACCCCTGCTACGCCTTTCCAACAAATTGGAATGGATTTGCTTGGGCCCTTCCCGCCATCGACGTCGGGGAACCGCTGGATAATCGTTGCCACGGATTACCTTACCCGTTACGCGGAGACGAAAGCCCTTCCGTCGGGAACAGCGGTGAAAGTCGCCAGTTTTTCGTCGAGTCTATTCTCCTTCGACATGGTGCCCCCGAAGTCTTGATAACCGACCGAGGGTCATCGTTCTTGGCCCAGCTCACGCAAGAGATCCTTCGGCTCAGCCACACCAGCCATCGTCGGACCACCGCGTACCATCCGCAAACCAACGGGCTAACGGAGCGGCTCAACAAGACGATCGCCGACATGATCTCCATGTACGTCGACGTAGAGCACAAGACGTGGGAAGAGATATTACCATACATCACGTTCGCCTACAACACCGCAGCTCAAGAAACAACCGGGTTTACACCTTCGAGCTGGTGCATGGAAGAAAAGTGACGACCATGCCTGACGCGATGCTGCCCCATGAGCCTGTGGATGACGGATGCGACGATGCCCATGTGGTCAGCCAGAGAGCAGAAGAAGAACGCCAACTAGCCCGCATTCGAATCCAAGATCAACAGCGTGTCGACGCTCGCCGGTACAATCTTCGTCGCCGCGCCGTCCACTTCCAGCCCGGAGACAGAGTGTGGGTGTGGACGCCGATTCGTCGTCGCGCTCTCAGCGAGAAACTGCTGAAGCGCTACTTTGGGCCTTACAAGGTCATCCGACGCCTCGGAGATCTGAACTACGAAGTTCTTCCCGACGGAACACGACCATCAACCAGACGTCAGCCGCGACCCGAGGTGGTGCACGTTGTCCGGCTGAAGCCGTATTACGAACGATAGCACTTTCCACCTTCGTCGACGAGTGAACTGTGAGCTGTGAACTGTTGCTTGCGATTCTGCTGTCCTTTAGTTGTGGATTTGTTTGTTTTTTTAGTTTTGTGCTGCATCGGGATGATGCACTTTTCTAAAGGGGGGAATAATGCCGCGGGCGCAGCTGACCAAGTGGGCGGCGCGCCCGTGGCGTAACGGTTATCGCGCTTGTCTCCCGCGCGAAAAGCCAGGGTTCGATTCCTGGGAGCGGCGCATTTTTTGTTTATTCCTCCTGCAAACTAGTATTCTGGTAAATTTGAGAATCCTGTTTCTTGTTCGAGGTCCGAATGTTCTACGCGTCGAACTTTATACGCCGATTATTCCAGAAGCCCACGCATGTACATAAGGGGCTCCGCGTGGCGAGCCGCAGTCAGTTTCGAACTTTTTACGTCGATTATTCCAGAAGCCCACGCATGTACATAAGGGGTTCCGCGTGGCGAGCCGCAGTCAGTTTCGCCCCAGCGTTCGACTCTGCTCTACGCCGACTTCGACGCCCGCGACGCTCTGCTGTTATCTTCTGTTCCCTTTTTATTTTTTGGGCACAAGTTCGCCCCATTGAACGTTTCATTTTCCTCAGTTATTCGTTGTTTCACCTTATCATTCGTGACAATATTGCGACGGGTGATGAGTTCAGAATATGTTCACAAAACATATAAATGAAGAAACGCTGTTCTTTCTACAAAAATCCAAAGACGGAGTCCGAGTCAGACAGCAGGAGAGAGAGAGAGAGAGAGTGTGTGTGTGTGTGTGTGTGTGTGTGTGTGTGTGTGTGTGTGTGTGTGTGTGTGTGTGTGTGCTGTGTGTGTGTGTGTGTGTGTGTGTGTGTGTGTGTGTGTGTGTGTGTGTGTGTGTGTGTGTGGTGTGTGTGTGTGTGTGTGTGTGTGTGTGTGTGTGTGTGTGTGTGTGTGTGTGTGTGTGCGTGTGTGTGTGTGTGTGTGCGTGTGTGTGTGTGTGTGTGTGTGTGTGTGTGTGTGTGTGTGTGTGTGTGTGTGTGTGTGTGTGTGTGTGTGTGTGTGTGTGTGTGTGTGTGTGTGTGTGTGTGTGTGTGTGTGTGTGTGTGTGTTATTTAAAGCAACGCGTGACGTATAGGATTTTGTATTACATCCAGTGTTTGATTGTTTGTGTATGTTGATAGCGATGTCAGAGTTTTTCATGTGCTAAAAAAATTAGAACTTTCTGAAAGGACTATTATGGTCGAATGGTGTATTTTTGTGATCGTGGCGTTTATGGGAGGTTTACATTGCTGCAATTTGTATTAATAATAATAGTAATACAATGAAGATATTTTTACACGTAGTTTTTTAAGCTCTAATATAATTTGATCCTTATGATCTCATTTCCAACGAGCGAACAAGTATGGCAATCAAGAGAGTGCAAATTATCATCCCTGGTGTCGATTGCAGCATTTTTTAATTAACAAGTTATAAAAAAATAGTTTAAGATGAATAAAAAAAAACAATATAGCCGATCTGAGAAATCCGTGTAAATTGCGTTAATTGTAGGTAAAGCACATGGCGCTAACAAAGTCACTACTTTTTACAATCGGCAAAAACTTCCAAAGTCGCCGCCAATCCTTCCGGACCAAATGCCCCCCCGCCCCCCCCTGAAAAAAGAAGCGGATTTTTTTTTCAATCATTAGTTGTTTTTTTAGGAACATTTAGCTTCTTTATATTTTTACGCGCCGTCATTTCGCCAGTCTTAGCCTTTCCAGTTCGAAGCATTGGCGTCGGAAACCGGTGAAACAGTAGCGAGTTTTAGTATTGCGTATACCAGTGAACGCAAGCAGTGTGTGTTCGCGTTACCATCGCGTGTTCCACACTGCGCGTACGCGGAGCCCAAACTGCGTCTTGGATTGGCGCATTTGCAACGCGGAGCACGCAACGCTAGCGCAAACGCACAGCCCTTGCGTTTGCTCCTATTCGCATTACTAAACCTCTGTAGCAAGCTACAATCCCATGCCGGCTGCAGCCCTACATTGGGACAGTAAAGAGTGTTGTTTGCATTCGGAAATCACGTTTCGCGAGACATGATTGCGAGCAGTTCCGCCGTGCTCGCCGAGCAGGAGAACCGGGGGACCCCCACGAGGGTGGTTCCCGTTTCCGCCGCGGGAGGGCGAGCAACGAGCTGGAGACGCGAATAGTGTTTTAAAGCAAAAGCCTAAAACCAATTTTATCTTGCACGCGCGTTCGTCAAATTTTGGTTGTCTACTTCGAATCTTTTAGACGGGGAAAGCGAGCGCGTGCGGCGCGTACACTTTTCCCAGCATTGTCAGCATTCTTCTTGATGCTTGGTTAACTTACCAATATGTCTATTGCAATAGACTTATTCCAAAACTCGAAGCGCCTCATCGTGGCGTAATTCCACGTTATGCATCGTGAGAATCAGTGGGAAGCAAAATCTATACTAGCTCCGCTCCTAGCCCCCAGGCTCCCAGAATGCAACGCGCGCGGTGACGGATTTATGAAAGTATAGGCTGTTGTCTTTCAGACACTTTGGCGCTAAGTGATTTCACGAGGGCATTCGTCTTCCTGGCTTCGTGGCTTGCGCGCGGGATGATTCGGAAGAGCGAAGTCGCTTCCTGACCTCCGCTTGCCCTTCTGACCAATAGACCGTTTAACTGAAAGAAGGCGAGAGAGAAAATGGGAAAGGGCTTCCGGCGCTTTCCCCCTCGCTGGGTCGTTAGAAAGAGTGAAAGTCCCGGATGAGAGGTTTCGCCGGTGGTGGGTGTCTGTAGTGCCCGAACTTCGTTCGCGCTCTCTTTTCTGTTTTAAACTCGCAAGCTTAAAGGGACCATGAAACGATTCTGAAATCGAATTTCGTCCACCGATCGTCGTAAAAGGTGTGAAAAGAAACACAAAAACACAAAAATAGGGAGCCAAAAAAACTTCTACGCTATAGAACTTTTAAAAGAAAACTGGACTCTTTTGCGCCTTCTTTCCTTCGAAAGCTCTCTGCCTTTTCACTGTGATGCATCCGCGGAAACGCAGCACGTCAGCCGAATCCACGTCGCCTATTGGGTAAGAGCCTACCACACCAGCAACGCGATCGTAAACAATAGATAGCCGGCGAGTGTTTCCTAAAAGTTTTGTTAAATAATGTTCAGATCCAAATTTTGTAGCATACTTAAAGATGTGACGAAAATTGCCAAATTTGATAATGCTGAGAGCCAAGCGCCATCTATCGTGTGGTAAACGAAGCAACTACTGCACCTGCGCAGTAGGGCCGACCGGGCCGACAGCGTCGCTCAGTTACTACTTCGCGACGATCAAGGAACGTTTATTTTTCTACGTGTTCTTCTCGCGCGTCCCGACTTCAAGCAGCAAGAAAAAAGTACTTGAGACAGACCACGACGAACAAGAACGCTGGATCCACAAACACCCGAGAAAAGCTACAACGGCGACGAATCCACCGGCTCCGACCAAGCGAGCTTGGCGGATAGGCCTAGCGGCCTAGCAGGCACTCCGACTCTGAACAGCGTTGCTTCAACGGTACTTGGCCAAGACCGTCTGCCCACGACCGGCTGGCGTGCTGAATAGAATATGCCCGGGCGACCCTTGTAGACCCTTCCCGTATTATAGTTTGATCGCTGACCTCAATTTTAGATTAAGTGGTGAGGTCAATCTCTTCCCCTTGTTTTCCGAGGCAGTGTTGATGAACACTGTCGTCGAAAAGGGACTCTCGTCGATTCTATCTTCTTGTTTTGTGTGATATAGAGCTCAAATAAACGCCGTATGGATTACCTTCGTAACACGGTATGTAAACTTTGTTATTAGTATGCCATTTTTTATTCTTACACGACTGCACGTCACTGTCGATCTATAACAGTTCGTGGGAGCTACGTGCAATGCCGGTCCAACCTTCCTTTGCCGAGTGTCACGTCAGTATCGAGTTGCAATCGTAAAAGATCGGTCCCGAAGCGCTTACCAACAGCGCGAATACAGCACTTCCGTCAAACGCGCGCGTCCGCTCCGAGTGTGAACAGGTATTTACGTGGCTCTTGCTGAGACTGTCGTAGTTCAAACGTATCTTTTTTTTAACGTCGGCTCGCTCCTGCGTCTTTGAGGCCGCGAAAAACGCCGCGGCAATTTGTTTCCATCTATGTCGCTTTGCAAATGACTGGCACGGGCCGCCTTTTACCAACAATGACAGTTGGGCTGGAGTCTTCACCGGAAGACTCGTCGCACTTCCCAACAGGCATACCGGCGTATGCGACTAGTCCCATGCTGTCGCTGTAGCGCAACATATCTCATTGAATTTCGCTCAGCTGCGATGTGTCTATGCCTATCGCGGCGATGAGAGGCGCCGATTCAGAAAATACGTCGGTGACATCAGCGCCATCAGCGCAGTAAAACCTACCGGCACACCGCCAACTCGCCGCCGCTAACGCTCCCATCTCCTACTGCCGAGAGAGCTTCCGGTTCTGGAAACAGGGTACGTCACGACCGTCAACATTACGCCGCAGCTTGTTTTGCGGTCTGTTGGAGAGAAAGAAAAAGTCAATATTTCATTAATTTTTTTGTGTAGAAGTTAATAAACCGAGACGAAAACGGATGCCTGTTCGGCATTCAGTGAACATTGACGGTTTAATGTAAAAGTTATCTGGCAAAAGTAAAAAGGTATTTTCATGGTCCCTTTAATTAGAGCCACGGGCTTCGATGGCGACAGTCTCCCAGTCATCAGGACACCATTGCTCGGTCATAGGATGCACGAATAACGACAGAAAGCGTCGAATACTGTCCGAGGACCTATGTAGCTTGCAAGGAATCCGGCAAGTGCGGTTGCAATGTCTTTAAGCTCCTTCGCGTTCCACATGACCCCGGTCTCCGGTGGCAGTGGATTGCGTCCGTAAACCGAAAAGACGTTTCCTCAACGCCATCCTCTCGACTTTGCTCAGAACATTTTGTGAATGGAGCGCGCACCGAACGCTGTACCGCGATGAGCTTGGGGTACACCCGCAAGGTGCGTGCGAGTTTTTTCGTGATAATTGCTGTTTGAGCTTGTAAACTTTCGTGACTGAATTTATCTTAATAATGATATTTTGCAGTGGTGACATTGACTCAATTTTATCATCTACAACACTTAGTTGAAGGCTCATTTCCGTCGCCGGGTGTGGCTGGAAATTATTGAAAAGTTAGTTCCATCGGTTTTCCTGAATCGCGATCTCCTGCGCGATACCAGAGAGCCGGCAAAAGCGCTCCTTGGAGTACCTCTGGTGGGTTGTTTCCGTTGATTGGGCGCTTTGAAGCGCTGGATATTCGCTGCAAGGTACGTCTCGTGTGTTGCGATCTGCGTTTTTAAGCCCAGTGTCCACGTTTCTTTCTTCGAGTCATGGCATCCGCCGGTGCATGCAGCGACGGGGGGAACAGCGGCAGCGAACGCGCCAGCGATAGGAATTGGAGGTGAGCTCTCAAAGTATTCCATCAAATAGTAAAATAATTCGTGGCTGCTTTGAGGCTTTCTGCGGTTCGATATAAGTACATCTAGAAAGTGTTCGTCGTTCATCCGCAAGGAAATATAAAAACACAGAAACGCAAGATAAAAGCAGCACAGCAATACGATCGGTGGCGGCTCCGGGTGTTTACAAAAGTTAATTGAGGTTCCCGTGTCGTGTATCGCTTGTTGATTACTAAAACGGTTACGTTGAAATAGGCCGTTGCAAGCAAAAATTGATAAATGGTTCATCAGTTCGAGTCATGCGGAAAGCGGCGGAGCTTAAAAACATTGCAGCCGCACTCGCCTTGCCGGATTCCATGCAAGCTACATAGGTCCTCGGACAGTATTCGACACTTTCTGTCGTTATTCGTGCACCCTATCACCGAGCAATGTTGTCCTGATGACCGGGGGACTGTCGCCATTGAAGCCCGTGGCTCTAATTAAGTTTGCAAGTTTAAAACAGAGGAGAAAGCGCCAACGAAGTTCGGGCACTGCATACACCCAACACCGACGAAGCCTCTCATCCGGGACTTTCACTCTTTCTAACGACCCAGCGAGAGGGGAAGCGCCGGTAGCCCCTTGCCCTTTTCCTTCTTGCTCTCAAAATGGCGCTACCCACGATAAAACGGTCTATAGATTTAAATAGATGGCGCTGCGGCGCCCTCTTGCGCTGGCTCTGGCGCTGAAACCTCCTTAGACGCACCATGGTGCGGCCCCCTTTCCTCTTCCCTGGATGCTGGCGTAGTACTTGTGCAGTGTCGCGCAGGTATGGTGTTTTGATGGCTGACGCTGCGGGCATCAACGAAGGCCCTTATACACGTTTGCGAGTACGGTATCAGGGCGCGGCCATCTTGCTCGCGCCCCAACGTACCCCAAGCGAGCAAGATGGCGGCGCCCTGAGGCCGCACTTGCAAACGTGTATATACTGAGAGGTAGAGCATGCAAATTATTCTCCAAAACGGCAAAGGGAAATTCCTCTTCTCCCACGCCCTCTCTCTAAAGTCTGACTGCTTCCTTCTCCTTTATTGGATTCGGCTCGACAAGTGGCCCGAACGTTCGCATGAGCACGCGCGAATCCGTCTTCAGCTGGTTGTCTGCTTCGAAATGACGCCATGAGGGAGCGTCAGATGGCAGCTGCTCCGTTGTTTACGGCGTGGACGTAGGTTTTTGTTTTCTTATAACGCGAGGTGTTTTGCTGTGCTGGAGATTAGCTTTTGCAGAAAGTTGAGCGACAGCGATTAATGTGCAATAATTGTTTTGTTCTAATATTTTTTCACTGTTTTATTCTATAATACATTTATATACTTGTTTTGTGTTATTGAAAATAAAAAGGTTCTCCTGGATTTTGATTGCTTTAATAATTACTGAGAAACCTCCCTGTAGTTCTCACCCAATTAGTGCCTAACGCTGTGAGGACCGTTCGCTAATGCTACACTCACGAGCGTACTTCGCGCATAAAAACGTGAACCCAAGTTTTCAGGAAATAATTGGCATGGAAAAAGGGCACGCCACACATTATCTGCCGGCTCTCATTGCGTGTTGCAAGAAACGGGTAAACACAATATATTTCTGCAGCGCGTGCCGATGTCTCGGAATGATCGGCACAGCATTGTTATTCCTTTAAATCGTCTGCGTTACTCTTCGAACCCAACCACCTCCAATTCTGCTCGCGATTACATTAACCGTTCGGTGCACCCTCCCGCACTTGCGAACTCGCTTCAATGTCCAGAAACGCTAATTGTTTTACGTAGCGAAACAGAACTGTCGTTGTATTTCAAGAACAAACTTTTCCAAGTCGCCGCAAGTGATTCCAAACGCCTTGAGGGCCGGCGTTCCCACATTTGCGTCGACCGCGCACCGCTGCGTCGCGCCGTGCAGCGCAGCGCCTGGCTCGTTGTAATTGTCGCCATAGCAACAGCTCGACGCAAGCGGTTTTAACGAAGTCAAGCGCAGTCAAACGCAACTGCGTGAACGATCCTTTAGGTGCGTCTAGGCGCGCGTTACGGGGTTGCGGCCGGGTGCGTTGGGCGAGAATGATTGGCCTCGATGAAAAGTAAAAAACGGCGTGGGGAGGATGTTTCCGCTACCTTTTAGTATTAGGGACCATAGATACTACAAGTTTCGGCCCATGGGTCAGGCCTATAGGCGGTGATAGTTCAAGAACGAGTTGGGGGCTCCTCCCACCTCTTTGCACGTTAGCAGAGCGAACGCCGAAAAGGAGGCAACCTCCTCTCCAGCGTTCTTTCTGCTAATGTGGAAAAAGGGGGGAAGAGCTTCCACTTCCCTTTTGACCTGTCACTGACTTATTCGCGACGAGAACCACGTTAGGGGACGCCAATGAGCGGCACCTGAATGTCACGTGACTCTCGTAATGTGAGGATGCCGGGTTTGTTTACATCGCGCGCGCCATAGTGCTACAGCCTGATCGCTTGCTTGCGGCGCGGTGGTTCGTTATTGTTCCGTCACCGGTGGCACAACCTATGGTCGACCGAAAAAGGTCCAAGTTTCCATCCACACCTTAGAGAAACACTACTGGGGAAGTAGATGTGAGATTAAAACGGCGCGAAAAGGTGACGGCGAGCGCGGTGGTGTGCTCGAACCACTTACACTCTAAGAAGTGCCTGCGAGTCTACTTACTCGCAAAACGCTCAAAGAGCCAATCATTGCGATCTAGGAAATCAGCTCATCGAATGATGAGGCGGAACATCTGTTTAGTAATGCCACAGCGCAGACTTAATTTTACGGTCTAAACAGATTCATTCGCTGAGCTGGTTTCCTAAATCCAAATGATTGGCTCTTCGAGTGTTTTGCGGGTAAGTAGACGCGTAGGCATTTGTTAGAGTATATAGTAGATGAGTCCACGACTAATATTGTTGTATTTTGTATTGTTAATTAAACACTGAGCGTGTTGGTAAGGTACGATTGTACACAGGAAAGAATAAACAAATAGGACGAGGCACAGAACAGGACATCTTTCAACTAGCAACAGCAAGAATGAACCAGAACCGCCCCTCAAAGGCGTCTACAAATCTTAGAAGGGGAGGAAGAAAAAAATGTTAAAGGAAAGGTATATGTGAGATTGCAATTGCAAGAGATAAAACTAAAATACATATTTTTTTTTTTTGAAAGTTTTATTAAAAGCATAAAAAGCACACATTCTAGGGGGGAGGGAGCGCACGAGTAGATCTGGGAAAGAAATCATCGTGTCACTTGTAATTGGAGCGGTCTGCGACAATAGTTCTGCTCCTTTACTCTCACTGACGAAAACAGAAGTTGAAATTCTTCAACCTGAACTTTCCAGAGAGCTTACACACCTACGTGATACTGTTTTATTTTATTTTTTTGCTTTTGATCTTATTTTCAAAGACAGAATTCATGTATCTTAGTTTGATCTCTTTTCCCGTCTGACATTTCACTTTCCTTCAACATTTTTTATCCCTCCCCTTCGGAGATTTCAAGACGCCTTTGGGGGGAGGGAGGGGCGGTTTTTATTCATTCCTGTGGTTGCTAGTTCAAAGATGTCATGCTCAGTGCTCCGTCCCATTTGTTTATTCTTTCGTGTGAAAACATTTTCTTTTGTGTTTTGCTTTTCTTCGCGATTGTCTTTATTTCGTCCTCCGTACGAATTTCACTGGCGGGACTCGGTGCCAACCCATAATACGATAATTCGCCTTTCCTTTTCTCCCGCACCTGTATTTCTTTCCCCGTGTCGCGTCCGTGTCACCTGCCGCGCTGCAAAGTTGAAAATAATGAACAATCTCCTTTATGTTGTCCAAAACGAAAGGACGCTCCTGTGTCGGTTCGACAAATCGGGTCCCCAGGATCTCATATTTGAGCAAGTCTTGCAAGGCTGCGAAACAGTCTTGTGATCGAGGGGAAAGAAAGAAAAACCGTAACTTTTGCTGGATGGTTTACTATTTCGCCTACTTGTAGACAGCTTTTGGGGTTTTTTTTTTTTTTTTGCATTAAAACGTGCGTTGCTGAAAGCTTATGCTCAATACTACGAGTGTTAAATAATCTAGACGGCTTATGGTTAGCAGGGCAAAATGTCATGTAGCGACCCAAGATACTGCCCGAGAACCCAAGGTATGTTGTCTATTATTGACAGTAATTATAAGTGAACCAGGAAAGTGCTTTCTTCACTCGCAGATCAGATCAGATAAAAAAAAATCCCGCATCTCCTCTCTTTTTAATTATATTGTTATCAGGGTCGTCACCTATCATCTACAGCAGTGCAATGTCTCAAATGGCTTTTGTTGAAGCGACAGCTGTCGATCGAATGATTCGTCAGTTTAAATGCACGATATTAACAAAATTATTTGTCGATAAGGCTAATTTGACAAAACGATTTCCACTAGGAACTTGTCTGTGTGTGTTTTTTTATAAATTAAATTTTTATATGATGGTTTGTTTCCGTGTTGTTGCTGTTTTTTTTTTTAATTAAAGTTAGGTTTTTGAGCTGTGGGTCTCTACACAGTGCAACATTTGTTTTTGTATCAACTCTGTAAATACTGATGGTCATCCACACTTTATACACCATTCCAATATTTACAGTCCTCAGCCCAGCGTGCGATCTCCTCAACCCAGCACGCGCGTATTCGTCGCTTAGCAAAGCGGGCAAATCACGCGCCGTACGCACGAACACTGAAAATGGAACCGGCCAGGAACCCTTTTCGGGAAGGTATTTGTACCGGGAGGATTCCCTTTTGAGGGGATCAGTAGCAGAGTGGGCGAGCGCACACCAGCTCGGAGCACGTGGAGTGAAAGCTCGCGCGGCTGAACCCAGGGATTGTGGGCTCAATCCCCTCCCGTTGCCCGTCTCGATCTGGATGAGCATATCGTACCGGCGTGCGGTTGTGTATCACTACTGCGTGGTGCACCCTAGGCTAGCGGTTGCACTGCACTGCCTAAATTGCACATCTACAGCTGAAAAAACCAGGCGCCCATTGGGACTGACTAACTCCCGGCTGAATACACACACACAACATATACAACCATTCACTTCTTCGCTGTTATTGTAAAAATGGTGAAGGTTGTGCTGCTGGTGATTTTATTAAGTTTGGTAAAGTCCGGGATGTGTATAAAATCAAATGGGGGCAGAACTGTCCCACATTTTCGAAAGATGCAATAATCGTGTTAGAGAACAAGTTTATATCAAGGGTAGAAACCAATACAACAATGATTCCCTTGATTGTTTTCCAACAAAGTGGGAGAAGCCGCTTGGAGCACATATTAGTGAACTGAGCGTCTTCGCCGTGCATCATTTATTTATTTATTTATTTAACAATGAAAGGGGGTTCTTTTTCAGATTTGGGTACAATAAAAGTTATGGATTCTAGGGTGTCAGTAAAAGCAAAAGCTGTCAAAATCTTTTTACAAACGGAGAACTTCGGTAAAAGACAAAAAGGATGGCTCCACATTTCGGGAATATATGATTCCAGTGAGGTGTCTTAGAAATGTGGGCTATGGAAATTTTGACAGCGCGAATTTCCTTCGCTGTCAGCTCATTATGTTTTGGTAGAATACATATTCTTTCAGAGCTGCCATCATCTTAATAAAAAGAAAAAGAAAAAGAAAGGACCTCAGATGAGGACATCATTTGCATTCCAAATGAAGCAGTTCCAAAAAAAGAAACCAAAATCGGAGCACGTTTTCGGCGCCCAACGCTCAAGACCACCCCAACGAGGGAATATGATTAACCTAGTTTAGGTGTGCACGAAATCTCTACTCCCAACTTTTTTTTCATACGTCGGCTTAAAATCTCACGTAAAATAGAGCACTACCTTTGTATGCTCATTTTAGTCTACAACTCTGAAAAGAAATGCAGACCTTCGCTGTTCTACGCCTTTATTCTGCAAACGTTGTCCTTGACATTTCATTAATCAACACCAACATTCTTGAAGCCTTAACTAAAACAACGCATAGAATCGCCCGTGCTTCTAATTTACAAACACCAAAAGTAAAAAAAAAAATTACGTTTTAGTTTGAAGTGAGCGCGTTGGTTAAGTTAAATAAAACAGAAAGAACATTCCTTCTGTTTTACGTTTCAGAGTTTGCTATATTTGGCACCAAGAATGTCAGAGGAAAACCGGCTGTTCGAGGCTTCCCTGTTCTGACATTCTGATATCACACTCACGTGCGATATCGGTAAAGACGACAGAATATTCGAGAAGTATTTAAGCCTTAAGAGGCACTTGTTTGGTAATATAATATACAAGGAGTTCCCGAGATAAGAGATCCGCGTTTTTCGGCCCGGGTAAACAACCTATGCATCGCAGAAGCTCGAACTGCGGGAGAACGTGACGCTAGTGGTTGGGATAGAACGCGAGCGTTGGAGAGCATGACGTTACCTGGATCAAAAGATTATTGAGAAAAACAAAAATTATCTGTGAGCCGACGTCCACCTAAGCCTAATATCGTCAAATTGCATTGTGGCACCGATTTCAGTGAAACAAACTTGTCAGCGAGATAGAAAACAATTATTCTTTTTGTTGCTGACAATTCTGTTTCACCGATATAAATCCCACGATCTAATTCTTTTTTTGACGATATTAGACTCAGCTGGACGTCGGCTCATAGAGAAAATTCGTTTTTCTCAGTTATCTTTTAATTCAGGTAAGGACATGTTCCCACACTTTCGCATTCTATCCCAACCGCTAGCATTCTCATGGAGCTTGAACTTTCTGCGATGCATAGTTTATTTATCTGGGCCGCATAACACGGTTCTTTTTTTCTCGGCAACTCTCTTTATTTTTATTAAAATGCATATATTTTATTAGCACCGACACATTAAGGATGTTTTGGTTAAAAGAAGAGGACAAATGACAGTTATATTAATTCTATGGGGGTACGTTTCTACTCTTTGAGTTACTCGTTATGGTTTGACCTTGTCAGTTGATCTTTTGTTTTTTTCCTTTTTTTTTTTTTTACTTTCGCAGAAAATACACCAGGTTGTGTATTAAAAAATTGCTCGAGTTGTATCCTGAAACTCTTTACATCCTTTAGTTCAACGCGCTACCACCGATATTTCTTTACCCAATTGAACTGTCAAAATTATTGACATTGAAAGATTAGGAAACGCAGGGCGTAACGAGTCCCGAGCGTCTTAATAGACCGCTTTCCAAAAATAGCAGCTGCGTCATTTATTCGAGTCCGCCATTGTTTGGGCACGTACTCTGAGCACGTATTGGACACGGTTGGCGTCAGCGTTCGGCGTGAACTCTGCTCAGTTTGTATCGAAATCGAGGGCTGCGTGAGAGTTCGGTGAAGACTCGGACCCAATCGGGTCGCCCTTTTCGAAGGCGCTGTAGCGGACGGCGGGTGTATCACTGGGGCTCGTGTCACTGGGGCGCGTGTTAACCCCCTCCTCCCGGTCTCCGGATGGGTCATTAAAAAATATTAACCCACCTGGCCAACCCGTACACGCTGCTTCGCGGCGCCCCGCTGTCCCCCATTGCAACTCCGGAAAGAGAATCCCGACCCAAAAACCGTCATTCGAGTCCAAGCAATGGCAACCACCAGTGTTGCTCGATGGACTTTTGAAATGAGTCTGTTGTTATCGCTCCGCAGCCTATGAGATTGTGACATGAGCCGTTTAGAGCGCCGTTACGCCCTGTGTCTTTTTAGCTTGCAAGCCACTATTTACGTACAGTGCCTGGAAGGCGTCTCCGACAGGTGTGTTTAGGGCCCTATTTGCACCCATATATACCAAAAGTGGGCCGGAAGTGGAAACAAATGACGTCACAAGAGCCGGAGTGTCGCGCTGTCGGATGTCGCGATCCTGGCGGTTGGTCGTAGAAATGCTGACGAAAAGCCTGAGCAGGCGTGAGCGTCGCGCTGTCGGAACGGTGCGTCCCTTAAGCGTCTCAACTCCTGGCTGCCCAAACTTCCGTGGAGCTGTCACACTGGAGAGCGACCTGCAGCAGAACAGGCGTCTGCCCCATCCAGCACCGCGCAGCTGGGACGCTCCCGGGATCGCGATCGGCGACAGCATGACACTTGTATGACGTCACTAGGCGGAAATCGAGAGACCACTTTTTTTTGGACGCGGTAAAGACACAACAGTCGGAGACCCGTTTCAGGCGCTGCACTATTATGTATACCGGGTATCTCAAATGGCAAGCAGACTCTTTAAATCGACAGCAAAAAGTCGGTTTCTTAACCTATCTCGTAGCGATTTTGTGCAGCGTTGTCCACAGGTGGTGTATTTTTTACCGTGAAATTTGCAAAGATCGAATTTATCTGAGGAAAAACTAAAACAATAAAAAGGCTTAACTCTTATGAAAACGCCGCGAAGCCACCGGTCTTCAAACCATGGCGCCCTATCGTTTGAAGACCGGTTGCTTCGCTGCGTTTTCATAGGAGTTAAGCCTTTTCCTTTTCTTTACTTTTTCCTCAGGTAAGTTCGATCTTTGCAAATTTCATAGAACAAATGAACCACTTGTTTGCAACGCTGCGCAAAATCTTAGCGCGATATGTGAAGAAACCGATTTTTGCTGTCGATTTAAAGAGCCTGGCCGCTATTTGAGACACCGGGTAGTTTTTAACAAGTGTGGCCAGACGGACTTGAACAAAAAGCCATAAAACTATTATAACCGTTTTAATTGAAGAGCCGCAGTAAAAAGGCGGCCTGTGAATTTTTTTAGGACGAAATTTATTTTATCATACAAATTTTATTCGGAGACCACCATAAAGAATCGACACGGAAAATAGTCACGAGGAACCATCGCGAAAGACTGTGATGTCGCGGGACTTTGCGACGCCACGTCACACAATAACGTCGTCTGACGTCCCAGTCACGCGACCTCATGACGTCACAGTCATGCGGCCTTGTGACGCACGTAACATCTCACGCACACCTAGCATGTGCACAACTCATTCAGAAGAGGAATTCTGTGTTCCCCGGTCTTTATTATTATCATAAGGCGCTAGTGTTTTTTTTTTTTTTAGCTTAGTTTGCGGCCACAGCCAACTACACTGATAAAACGACCGCTTGTTAAGTCATTTTATTGTGCGTCCCCATTCGTGAAACAAGCACCATGAAGTTCGAATTGACGTCGTCGCGGTACTCAGCTGCTCAGTTGGGTTCTTCTACGTCGGGGTGGCATCCTGTCCTGATTTTACCTCCTTACCTTTTACCTCCTGAAGTGAGTGTCTCGCAGCAGTATAGTCAGAGAGTCGCGAGTCGTACTTGGAACCTCGGAGGGCCGCATGCGGCTCCCGAGCTCCAGTTTGGCCACCCCTGGACTGTGCGGGCAAAAACTGAGGGAGAGGGAGAGAAAAGAGCGCGTGGGGACGTCGGAACACAGAGCGACAGAGCTCTGGTTCGATTGATTATTGTTTAGACCTAATTCAAGCTGGCTTAGTTTCCGCTGCACTCGTCGAACACGGTAGAACGCGGAACCCCGGCATCCGACGTTTGGCTTTCTTCGCCTTCGAACGCGTTCCAACAGTGGGGTGCGGACGAAGGCAGCTAATTGGCGACGTGCGCGATCGAAAGCGTCGCTGTGGTCGGCCGGCCATGATTGGCTCAATGCTGACTATGACGTCAGGAAAGGATTTCTCATCGGCGAAAATCAGAGGAATGCAAGAGCTTGAATTTTGATGGTGTTTGCAGTGTCGCTTTGAGAGGGTAATGATTTCAAGCTTCCACCATGCTCATTGCAAGCACCATCGAACTTGTAGTTTGCAAGGTAATGACGTCACGAAAGGTAGCCATGGGATGGCGCCACCAAAACATCTCGCCGCTAATAGCTCTAGGTCTTCCCCCTGACCATTCCAAAAAAAGCTCGGCGTCCTGATGTCCCCGGGCGCTCCCGTCTCCTCCTCTCCTTCACTTTCTCGGCACATAGTTAAACTCCGTTCACTCTTATACCCCTGTTATACCCCTTTTACACGGGCACACTTAACTGCGGTTACGCTAAGCCACAGTTAGTGCACAATACTTGCGGAGGACATTCTGCGGCTATGCAGTCAAAGCTATGGGCGAACGTGCGCTTGAGCACCTTGAGCACCCATCAAAGCAGTGCACGCGCGCTCTTCACTTCTTCTAAAATAGCTCTCCGAGAGTATAGTGCGGTATCAGTGGTGCCGCGTAACAGCAGTTAAGCTGAGTTAACCGCGGTTAAGCGTGCCCGTGTAACAGGGGTATTACACGGGCATACTTAACCGCGGTTAACTCAGCTTAACTGCTGTTGCGCGGCACCACAGATACCGCACTATACTCTCGGACAGCTATTCCATAAGAAGTGAAGAGCGAGCGTGCACTGCTTCGATAGATGTTCAAGATGCTCAAGCGCACGTTCGCCCATAGCTTTGAGAGCGTAGCCGCAGAATGTTGTCGGCAAGTATTGTGCGCTAACTGTGGCTTAGCGTAACTGCAGTTAAGTGTGCCCGTGTAACAAGGGCATTAAAGGGATACTGAACCAAGGAATTTGGTGTCCATAATAAGTGGCGCACGTTCTTTCCACGAGCCAGCAGCCGACGGTGTGCGCGAGCACACGCAACAAAAATGACGTCAAAGATCTCCATTCGCGGTTAAGAGGACAGTGAAATGCATCGGCTTCGGGCCAAAGGAGAATAAACACAGGCTTTTCATCTCTACAAGTGAAAGCTACGTGCTTGTTAGACCAATTAATCGCTTACCTTTTACACCAGACATCACTGTGTAGATGAAAAACTTGTCTTTATTCTCCTTTGGCCCGAAGCCCATACATTTCACTGTCATCTTAACCTCGAATGGAGGTCTATGACGTCATTTTTGTTGCGTGTGCTCGCGCACACCGGCGGCTGCTGGCTCGTGGAAAGAACGTGCACCACTTATTATGGACACTAAATTCCTTGGTTCAGTATCCCTTTAAAGGGGAACTAGCAGAAATATTCTTCAGCCTGGCGGAAAGTCCTTCTCGCCCTCTTTTTTAGGGTGAAGCTCCTTAGGGGCTAGCCATGTCCGTATGTCCGTCCGCCGTCGGGTGCTCGTGCTCCTGCTCGTGAGCTCACGAGCAGAGCGCGAGCACCCTACTGCTGGTCCCCCTTTAAAGGGATACTGAACCAAGGAATTTAGTGTCCATAATAAGTGGCGCACGTTCTTTCCACGAGCCAGCAGCCGCCGGTGTGCGCGAGCACACGCAACAAAAATGACGTCAAAGGCCTCCATTCATGGTTAAGATGATAACGAAATGTATGGGCTTCGGGCCAAAGGAGAATAAAGACAAATTTTTTATCTACGCAGTGGTGTCTGGTGTAAAAGGTAAGCGATTAATCGGTCTAACAAGCACGTAGCTTCACTTGTAGAGATGAAAAGCCTGTCTTTATTCCTTTAAAGGGGAACTAGCAGAAATATTCTTCAGCCTGGCGGAAAGTCCTTCTCGCCCTCTTTTTTAGGGGCGAAGCTCCTTAGGGGCTAGCCATGTCCGTATGTCCGTCCGCCGTCGGGTGCTCGTGCTCCTGCTCGTGAGCTCACGAGCAGAGCGCGAGCACCCTACTGCTGGTCCCCCTTTAAAGGGATACTGAACCAAGGAATTTAGTGTCCATAATAAGTGGCGCACGTTCTTTCCACGAGCCAGCAGCCGCCGGTGTGCGCGAGCACACGCAACAAAAATGACGTCAAAGGCCTCCATTCATGGTTAAGATGATAACGAAATGTATGGGCTTCGGGCCAAAGGAGAATAAAGACAAATTTTTTATCTACGCAGTGGTGTCTGGTGTAAAAGGTAAGCGATTAATCGGTCTAACAAGCACGTAGCTTCCACTTGTAGAGATGAAAAGCCTGTCTTTATTCTCCTTTGGCCCAAAGCCCATGCATTTCACTGTCCTCTTAAGCGCGAATGGAGGTCTTTGACGTCATTTTCGTTGCGTGTGCTCGCGCACACCGGTGGCTGCTGGCTCGTGGAAAGAACGTGCGCCACTTATTATGGACACTAAATTCTTTGGTTCAGTATCCCTTAAGCTGAGACTATAGACGATTGCAAACAGGGCATCTGGCGGCCGCCATGCTCTTCCTCGTGTGAGCAAGCACGTGGAATTCCAGGCCTGCCAAAGCTATCTTCACGTGCATACTGCACGTGCTTGCACGGATGGGGCACCAGCCGGGACGCCATGCTTGCAAACGTCTATAGACCTTTCCAAGAAAGAGCGTGTGCCCTGTGCCATTTTGAGTGTTCGTGCGTATGGCGCGTGCTTTGCTCGCTTTCCGAAGCGACGAACACGCACGTGCTGGACTGTGAAGATCGCACGCTGGACTGTGATTTTGTAAACATTAGAAAGGTCTATAAGGAGTATTCACTGGGCGCCATATTTGCTGTTGATGTCTAGAGCGCATGCTCTGAACGAGCCCACATTAATAGGCTGATAAGACCGGCAATCTTGAGGGTGCGGAATGCACGTTACAAAAGAACTGTGGAAGCTCGCCATCAGCACGCGCTCAGCAGTCGTGCACACAGCTATGGCCGCCAGTGAATACTTCCTATACTCTGTTTCACCTTGTGTTGTACCGCAGGAAAGGCTACAAGCGCGAGCTCCTTGCTCTATGGCACACCTCGGCGGCACAAGCTCGCGTGCACCAAGGGCAGCTGCCAACGCTATGAGCTCGCGCTTCTAGCCTTCGCTGCGGTACAACATAAGGTGAAACGAAGTATAGAAGCTTCACCTTCAGCGCGAGCTCGCTGGCTTCCGCAGTCCTTTGGTTGAGCGTGCCTGCGCGTTTACTCTTGTGTAAAGCCTGGTTCAGACAGTTGTGTTTGACTGCGTTTGACTGCGTTGCAGCTGCGAGAAACCAGGACATCCCTGCTGCTTATATCGCGTGCCAAGATGATTCCTTGAATTGGATTCCACGCTTCATACGAAGCACATCTGTGCCGCTGACTCGCTTTCGGCAAATTCTTCAGTCAAGACAGAAGTCTTGCCGCTCGCGCTTGCACAGCCTTCGCAGTTAGTTCTCGCTAAGGTGAGACGAAGTATAAGCAAGGGCAGAAAGCTCGCGCTGAATGCAGAGCTTCTACTCGGCGACAACGTTTCTTGGCAATGAAGGGAATGCTAGGGGGGGCGGAGCTCCTGCACATGTATCACTCCGCCAAGCATCCGGGCTTTCATTACGTCAGTTTTGGTTTTATTTTCAGTTTTGGTTTTGTTGTCGGCATTCAAGGCAAGCACTCTATACAGCTCGTTAGTGTCTATGAAACCGTTTCCAGTGGACATACCCGGGCTCAGAGCAGATGCCATCTGCTAAGGTAGAGATTCGGGCACGTCCGTTTCGATGATTTCGATTTATCGTTCCCTCTCGGGCCGGTCATGATCTTGTGGTTCTGTGGTCCATAACCTTCTTTTCCTCTTGTTGCCTTCTACCAGATCTTTAGTGACTAGAAAACTAATTTCATTTTTATATTTTTATTGTTCAAGATTCGTAGAGATCTGACAATTATATGATTCAAATGACGAATATTAAGATTATAATTTACGTTACAGCCAAAACACAACTTAGACCCGGGGACTGTGTTTAGCTGCGTAAGAAGACAGCGTGCTTCGGCTCTGTAGCTTTGGCAGCATTGCCAAGAAAAGTTGTCGCCGAGTTTTCTTTTTATTTTATAGTGTCGGTCACCTTATGGGCGCAAGCATGGCGTCCCGGCTGGTGCCCCATCTGTGCAAGCACGTGCAGCATGCACGTGAAGATAGCCTTGGCAGGCCTGGAATTCCACGTGCTTGCTCACACGAGGAAGAGCATGGCGGCCGCCAGATGCCCTGTTTGCAATCGTCTATAGACGTTTTTCGTTTCCCTTCGGTCTCAGTCACGTGGGTTGCGTATCTGGTAAAGCGGGACGAAAAAATAATAAAACATTTCAATCTGGTATAGTCGAGAGAATACAGGGGAGGCCAAGCAAAAATGTGTGACGATGTTTTAACGTATACCAGAAGTGACGACATTAAAGATGGTCGCGCCCTTGTGGAAAACGTGTATAGCTGTTAAGTTTCTTATGGGCGTTTCTTTAAATTTTCTATAGTTTCCTTTTTTTAATTTTATTTCTCTTCATTAGATAGACGTAAGTGAACGTTTCTGGTTTATAAGCGTCACGAGCACACCGCGATCGTGGCACGCTCCACAACACGAAGCCGATAGCGCTTGAATCCTGACACCATTTTACTAGACCCTCTTGTTCGACGATCTAACAAATATGAAGCGTCCACTTTACCGAAAATCAATTGGATGACTCAATGGCTGCAATCTACGGCGAATGACAAGGCTTATAATATGCGAATACCTAAAAAAAAAAACAGCCTGCGCTGTGACAATGGGTATGATGTAAGCGCGTCAGTGCCACAACACAGACTGATTTTTTTTACGTTTAAACGTGTTTTCAGCTTGTCATTCGCCCAGCTCCCTCCGTACATAGCGGCGATTGGATCTCCCAAGTGAGAGATGGGATTGGACCAACCAAGCGGAAAACGCACCGGATATTCCTTTTTTAGGGGCGAAGCTCCTTAGGGGCTAGCCATGTCCGTATGTCCGTCCGCCGTCCGGCGTCGGGTGCTCGTGCTCCTGCTCGTAGGCTCACGTGCTCACGTGCTCGTGCAGGGCAAAAAGGAAAGATGAAAAAAAAATTATGAAAAAAGAAAAAGAAGAAAAAAAGAGTAGGGGGTTCTGAGATGCCATCCCATCTGTCTTCTTAAAAAAAGAAAAAGAAGAAAACCACACATTCTCCTACTGACATGAATGAAAACGACCGAAAAGCTCGGCATGCAGCGCCTCAGCGTCTACGCTGTCGTGATTGAGGGTTCCGACGAAGGCTCCCAGCCCGGCGACGCTACCTTGTGCCGGGTAGGAGACAGGACAGAGGAGCCGGGAGGCGACGAGCTCAGCAAAACAGAACACTCTATATTTACATTGATTACAACATCGTTTCAGTGTTGGTACAACAACAACTTCACGGGTGTCCTTCCTTTATATATCCGCCTCGCCATCTCGCCGTCCACTGGCTTGTCCAATCGCAGGGGCCTACGTGGTCCTCGGCAGCCAATGCGGAAGAAGTTCGTGTGCCAGCGGCCAGCCAATGCCGAAGAAGTTCGTGGCGGGTCTCTCGGCGTGGTGGCTCGCTCGATGAAGAGTCACCCACACGCACACGCAGACACGGACACCCAGCTTGTACAAAGGTTGCCTCGAGAGCCCAGTTTTCCAAAGCTCCCGCACGAGCCGCCGGTCGGTGCGAGAGCGTGCTTTGGTCGACGTGAGCCAGGGGCACGCGCCGCTCTCGTAATCGTGGTACGGGTGTGTCGTAGCCTTTCACAATAACGCAGACAGCAAGCTGCTCCGGAGACCAGGGCGCGATAAGCTGCTGCACAGCGTCAAAAACCAGCACCATCAGCACTATAGTTCGTTTCACCTTATGTGCGAGCGAAGCCAACGCTACCAGCGCGAGCATGCTGCTTGTAACAGCGCCTGTAGTGCACGAGCGCACGTGCGAAGCAGGAACGCTCAGAGCGTTGGGCTCGCGCTTCTAGCTTTGACTTCGCTCGCACATAACGTGAAACGAAGTATACCTATGACCAAAATCAGTATCATCAGCACCACCCGTGCTTCGCCCCGATCAACATCATTCACCACGTGGAGATGCGGTCATTTTTTATTTTTTTTTTTTAATGGTGTGCCGGAACGAATTTTAGCAGACGCTCCAGAATACACCTTGGTCGACAGGAACTCATTCTACACTCTAGCGTCAGCAACCCGTCGCAAAAGGACGTGTTGGCGAACACTCTGAGCTGCGGCAGGTTGCTCGCGTAGACAAAGAGATTATTGTGTTATGTTGGCATAAAATCGGTGTCTGCCGGGTAGGTGGGACGTGACGCGTTTACCAGCGAGAGAGACGCGAACACAAGCGAAACACTATAAAACGGCGGAGTGTCCGGTCAGTCAAGGTTGGTGAAGCGTTGTCGTCATATCCCCCTTCGTTCTCTCTCTCTCTCTCTTTCTCTTTCCTTTTTGTTTTGTTTTGTTAATAGGTTTCAGTATATTTTTGGGCGGCCGCATCAACATTTGTGGGCGGCCGCGTCGGGTCGCAGTCAGTGACCGACCATCCCCCGCGGCGGCATTGTTCTGGCACGGTCGAACGTCCGACGCATTGCACTCAGTTGCAAGAAGCGCAGTGCATTAGACCGCTGCTGGCAGCATATCTGCCCGCCTTCGCACCAAATTGGCAAGAGTGCTTTCGCTCGTCTGTCTTCAAGAGGGTCTTCATGACGCCATGAAAGACCCTCTTGAAGCAATTAATTTGCTTCAGGGCATGGGCCTGCGGGTTCTCGTGCGTGCCCAGAGTGCGAATCTGCGATGACGCTGCAAGTCCGCGCTAGATCTGCGGATGCCTATTCGTGGAGATGCGGTGTGTGGATGACTCGTGAGGTGCCCAAGAGGAAGCCGGTCAAGGTTCAGTGCCGGGGCGAGGTCTCGGTACGGAGCGGTTCCTTTTAGGGGCGAAGCTCCCTAGTGGCTAGCCATGTCCGTATGTCCATCCGCCGTCCGCCGTCCGCTGTAGGCCGGCGTCGGGTGCTCGTGCTTCTGCTCGTGAGATCACGTGCTCACGAGCACGTGAGCACGTGCTCACGTGCTCGTGTAGGGCAAAAAAAAATTGAAAAAAAAGATGAAAACAAATTTATGAGAAAGAAAAAGAAGAAAAAAAACAGTAGGGGGTTCTGAGATGCCATCCCATCTGTCTGCTTAAAAAAAGAAAAAGAAGAAAACCACACATTCTCCTACTGCCATGAATGAAAAGGACCGAAAAGCTCGGCATGCAGCGCCTCAGCGTCTACGTAGACAGCAAGCTGCTCCGGAGACCAGGGCGCGAGAAGCTGCTGCACAGCGTCAAAAACGCCAAGCGGACCCGGAATTGAGAGCTCGGGAAGCGGCGGCAAAGCGTCAACGCCGACAGCAAGCAGCAATACCTATGACCAAAATCAGTATCATCAGCACCACCCGAGCTTCGCCCCAATCAACATCATTCACCACGTGGAGATGCGGTCATTTTTCGAGGTCCCCATCTCATGAAGATCATCTACCTCTGCTGCCAGAACCTACCGTGAGCCGTCATTCAGCGCGAGACTGATGTCGCAAGTAAGACAATAACTGATTGGACGAGCCTTTGTCGGGAGGTTGTGGTAAATGCCGTCTTTACGCATTCAGAGATGATTGGCGGCGAAGGCGTGACTGTAGAACTAGACGAGAGTATGTTCGGGCGGCGAAAGTACCATCGCGGGTATTTAAGGCCTGGCCAGTGGGTTTATGGCGGTGTGGAGCCTGGCAGCGGGTGCTGCTTTCTTGTTCCTGTGGAGACCCGTGACGCTAAAACCCTGCTAGGGCTAATAGCCAAGTGTGTCCGCCCTGGAACAAGAATAATCACTGATTGTTGGGCTGGCTATCGCAAGCTTGCAGATGACGCTCGCTTCACGCACCTCACCGTTAACCACAAGCTGCACTTTGTCGACCCGAACACTGGTGCGCACACCAATACAGTGGAGGGCACCTGGGCCCACGTCAAAAACTCTCTGCCATCTGGACGGCGCGAGAGCCACCATTTCACTGGTCACCTTGCAAAGTTCATGTTTTGGAGGAGAGAGAAGGCGCGCGGAAACACTGATAGATTCCAGTCGTTCGTCGCCGCGGCCGCCAAAATCTACAGCCCCGACGCAGACAGGGACCTTCCCTATAGTGCGGAGGACGAGGATTCTGACGGCCCCGGTGACTTCGAGTGATCCGCTGCGCTGAGCCCGTCGCCCGCCTGCGTGCATAAAGACGACTTATGCGCCAACCGCTCGTCAAGTGCTCGTTACGTCAGTTATAGGTTCTGGTAGCTGTCTAAACGGCCCTTTTCAGGGCCCCCATATTTTGCAAACGGAGCTGTGTTTTGAATGCGGCACCCCGTGTCTCTGTAAAAAGTTCACAGGAAAGACCCAGCAAAGGTATGTGGTCCCCAACTTGGATATCGCGTGTTATGATCCAAATAAAAATTGTTCTTGCTTATTTCGCGCCTTTGATTCCAATAAATGCCGCCGTTGCAGTCATCCCGCGGTGCTGTTGCTCGCCCATTTGCCGTCGGCGTGCCTCAGCTTCGTCGTCTTTGCTAGCGGCGCACCGGCGAAGGCGGCCTTTGATCTGAATAAATGCCGCCGTTGCAGTCGCCCCGCGGTGTTGTTGCTTGCTCGATCGCCGTCGGCGTGTCTCAGCTTCGTCGTCTTTGTTAGCGGCGCACCGGCGGAGGCGGTTGATCTGACAAACCGCGTTCGGCTTTGGCTAGCATACGGCGTTCGTAAAATGGCGTCAGCTGTTGCTGGCTTCACGCGGCGGTACCGTGCGTGCTTCTATTCATTCGGCGTTCGTTGCCATAGTGACGGCGAGGAAAGCAGACGAACTTTATGTTGCGGAAAAACGCTGCGGCGCAGCGATACCAGGTGCGTTCTAAGGCCCTTCCCGCATGCTTTTCAATGGGCGGAAGGCGAACAAAAAGAGTTCGAAATAAGGACTTAACGCAGAAGGCTGCATCTCTCCAGCGCCTCATAATTTGACGAGCCTTAAACGAAAAACGCGTTTTTTTGGCCATCCCTCGTCCCGCTTTTTTTATCCGTAACATGGGTCTAAAGTATCAAACTGCCACCACTTTCACCTCAATGAGCAAGAAGGCAAACAAAAGCATATGGGGGATAATAAACTAGAGCATGACACTTTGCCGTTTAAAATATTGTGCAAAAATAACAAATCATGTACGATATTTTCTTTCAAAAAATGTGTCCATAGTGTGACCGGTCATAAATTAAACAAATAAAGTGTCTCTGGGCGCTTTCGATGCGCCTAGATTTTGAAGGATTAGAATTCGAGGCAGTAGATGCCACTTTCAGTCTTGAGGGGACAAAGCAATTATACAGCGCAAGCGCAGATGACGGTATTTTAAACTCTCGCTTAATTCTAGACACCATGCCGAGCAGTGTGCAAGCTTTGTTCATTTCCCGGTATGCAACTATAGACGCTTTAAACATGCGCCAGATTGAGCCGCCATAGCCGACCTCCTCTAGTCTTACCGAGATGTCGAGCCACTGAAGCTGGCGTTGACAAACCTCCACAAACGCCTATTTTGGGTAGAAAGACGCAGTAACACCTAAAATGGCAATAACCTGTCCTGCTGTGGTAATGATGAAGCGAAGCGAACGGAATAAGAGGGAACACAAAATGAAGGTCGGTTATGGGGGCGCCCATGCGCAGCTGCCTGAAAGCGTCTATGCTCCGTTCAGGCATAAGCTGACAGGGCGTCGAAGCTACAGGCACGATACCGCAACGGGCCTTTCAAGCGTGGGCGCAACTCCCACGCCTGAAAGGCCTGTTTCAAAACGCAGATTTCGCAGATCGGTTCCTTACCACCGAATCTCCTAACGTAGGTAGACGCTGCTACCGAGCATGAGCAACGGTAGCTTTGCGTGCAGAATTCCAGGGATCATTTCCGGTCGCCGTAAGTAGCGGGACGGCGGGTGTGGTTGCAGCTGCTTTGGCAACTTACATGGTGAACGGGGCGCACCTAGACCCTTTCTCTTAAATACAATATTTTATTTTTACAAGGGCTACCATAATGCGGGCGTTCGAGAAATGGAAAGTTGTGTTGCAGAACATTTTTGAGAACATCGAAATTGTTTCTATTGTTTTATGTGATCAGTGTACGGTAAATGTAACGTAACAGTAACTTGTAAAGTAACGAGTAAACTAATCCGTTACTTTTCAGCGAAAGTAATTTATAACCGTAATTTATTACATTTGAGGCTTGGTAATTTGTAATTGTAATCCATTACATTTTTCAAGTAACGGGCACAGGTCTGATATAAACTCCCTTTTAAACTCCCAATAAAAACTTTTCTTTATTTCCACGCAAGGCACGCTTGCACGCGTGCCTTGCGTGGAAATAAAGAAAAGAAGAAATGAAACACGTCCCTTGCGTGGTTTCGTTAGTAGCGTGCTTGACTCGCAAACTAAGGATCGCGAGTTCGAATCCCGCTTCAAATTGTTCAAATTTCTCTCTTTTTTTAAGGCAAACGAATTACTGTATGAAGTGACACCATTTGAGACACGCGGCGACCTATCATTCTCATTGCATGTCACGTTTTTATTTAATCACTTCCTTTCAGACTTGTACATAGTTCATCTACTCTGCTCAAGGTACTGTAGTTTAACTACTTTTCTGAGAAGTTTAGTAACTTTCAATTACATTTTCACTTCGGTGATGAGTAGTTTACTCTAATTACTTTTTCGGAGTAACTTCTAATCAAATTACTTTCCACTTTTACTGGGAGGTTTCCTAATCAAACATTCCTGCACAAAAAGATGTAAGATCTTGGAAGATCAGCTGATATTTGTAAAGAGGGGAAAGCATGTGGCGTAGGTGGGGGGGGGGGGAATGATTTGGAGGATCCGAAACCCCCTAAACGTTTCACGAGCCCCCCCCCCCCCCCCCTCCATTCCTAACCCCCACGGCAACAACCCTGCTATGAGGCGCGGGGAGCGGACAGACATGTCGCAAGTGAGGCCGAGTAAATGCGGGATTAACGCCGAAGGCTGACGTCTCTTTGTGTCCCGAAGATGAAAGAGACTTGACGTATTTAAAGAAAGGGTTTGTCCCCGCTTCTCCCCAACGTAGGAGCTCTCGCCCACTACAGGAAGTGTACACATGCATCCTCACTCAGAGGAGGCAACAAATGCAGCACCCGCTCTGAAGCTCACCTTGTGCTCCCTGCTGTACTTGAAGAATCACGTGCTGAAAGGCAACGTTGAGGCAACCTCTTTGCGTTGCCTTTCCTCTCAAAACTCAGAATATGCAGGCCTTTCAAGTTTCGAAGATCGTTCGAGAAGTTTTAGCAATTCATCCGCCGCTTTTACAAAAAATAAAGAAATGAACAAGTAGTATTGGAAAGTAGGTTATAAGTACATGTTACTTAAAGTACTACTTTAAGTAGGTTTAAAAAACTTGTACTCTATTTAAAGTACATTCTCTGAGCCTGCCCTTGTATTTTACTAGAATATATTTTCTGGGACTTTCCGAGGACAGTTCAACTCCTGACAATTCCTCAAATTTGAAAACACAAAATGGCGTATCACCATGTGAAAACGCGCTATCGTCTTTCGAGACGTCATCTGTTCTTTACGCTTATAGTGAAGTAATAGCGGCTGTAAGACCGATAGAAATAAGTGCCTTATAAGTTGATCGTGTTAAATTGTTCGTCAGCGAAAGTAAAACAACTATATGTGGCCACTTGACCTCATCCAATAATTGCCGCCATTTCCGAAAAAAACAAAAAAATGACACACTTCCGATTACCCTTAAAGCAACGCATACCAATTTAACAACAAAAAACTATATGGGGGAAGAAAGGGCATCGTGAAAGATTGTGTTAAAATGTACTTGTACTTTACATTGAAAGTATATTTTATTTATAGAACTTTATTTCAAGTACATTGCACCAGGTGTACTTACTACATTACTCAGAAGTACATAACATCTTGTTTACTTACTTTGTACTTTGCTTCAGGCACTTGTTAGATGTACTTTATGCAACCCTGTAGACAAGCAAATGCTATCTGCAAAATCAAGCTCAGGCAGTGCTAAACATCAAAGTAGAAATGATAAATCCGCAGTACATCGTTAACCAAAAACAAAAAAGTGCAAAACATTTGTGCACGCAGATGTAAAACCTGCTATTAAGGCATATCTGTAAAAACACAAGCTGTTTTATATTTGGCTAGCAGAATTTCGCTAACAGATCAAAACCTATATACTTTCTTATGAGCATAAAAAAATATAAAAGTAACTTCAAAAGTAATTCGCTGCTTTTTATGGTAGTTAGTAACTTACTAAATTACTTTCCATTTGAATAATTTCTACTTTACTAAATTACTTTTGAGGCCAATACTCAGTAACTTAACTTAATTACTTTTTTTGAGTAACTTGTACATGTCTGCGTTTATTCCTCGCTTGAAGTCACGTTTCACGTGAGCCTTGTGGTTCGTTCAAAATTCCCGCGCGAGGTCATGTGGCTGTGACATCATAACCCTATCGACCAATCACGATTTTCACGTCACGCCACCGACCCCGGCTTTTCTGCGACACGAGCTCCTAAACACTATCACGTTAACACAAGACGCGCCGAGATGTCTAGGCTGTCCATAATACGTCGTACGAATGGCAGTCTGCAGAGGTTACAGAGTTTAGGGAACCGTTTTTGCATCTCCCATACGGTACGATGGGCCGTCCGGTACGCACTGCGCATGCGCGACAACAGAAGACTCGCACATGCGCAGTTGGTACCGGAGGACCCATCGTATACCGTATCGGAGGAGCGAAAACGGTTCGCTAAAACACCCTATACTGTCTGATCGACGATCCTGTCGGAATCGGTCGTACAAAAACTGACTGCAGACAATGTTCGAGACATGCGGACACGGGAATGAAGTAAACACCGAATACCGTGTCTTCTTTGGTACGATGTATTCGAGCAGTGTACCTTCGGTTTAACGGAGCTAGAAAACAAAGTCTGGCATACCGCGTATCACTGCGTGATACGTTTTTTTTTTGTTTGTTTTTTGTTTTTTTGAGGAACCGTCGAAACACCGCTCAAGTCCGGAATAAAAAAAAAATGTAGCATCATGTATCTGATGCACTTATGTTTTCTGGGAGGAATAAAGTGCGGTGAACGATTGGAAAAACAAACATATATATATATTCATCATAAAAGGAAGGGGGAGGATGAAGTTGTCAGCGAACCGTCTCCGGGGGTTTTCGCCCTTGGTAAACAGCCCTAGATTCGGGTCTTATATAGCGGTTTGGGGTTACGTTTTGGGGTTATTTGTTCGATGTGAGCCGAGAATAAATCGATGAATCGCAAATAGAGTTCTTTCCGCACGCCGTTTTCGGCCGTTTTCTTCCACTATCTCTGCTTGTATCTCTGAACTTTTATTTGTTTTCTCTTTTTTTTTTTTAGACAGAGAGAGAAAGAGATGGACGGGGATGAAGTTCGAGTAGGAATTTTGAGAAATAAACGTGCGGGAAACAAATAAAGACAGGTGGGAAGAAAGAAATAAGAGTTGCACCGGGATTGAATGCGTACCATATACGTAATATGTTACCTTTCTTTTCTTTTTTTTTTTTTTTGCAATTTTGAATGTAAAGAGCGAACTTTTGAGATCACTTCGAGCGTGAATCAAAAGCATCGTTGGGCACCGACCAAGCTACAGTGAGTGTTTTCCTTATGTGAGCGCTTGCGTTTCTTCATTGCGTCATATCCAGGCAGACATGTGCACTTTCATACGCGTGCAGCTTCTTTCAACATGCGTAAGCATTTTCTGATATTCTGTTCGTTTCTTCTTTTTTTTTATGGGTGTTTTCTTTCAATTCATGCACGGTTTTGGGGTCGAAATTTAAATTCTTGATAAAAAATACGTGTGATGTGGAACCACTTATGAAAAGAAAGAGAAAACATACTGCAAGCTTGGCGGATTTTTTGTTTTCCAGTTATTGACCGTTGAAGTGGCCAAGGCGAAAACTGAAAGTTTCTCCCACTTGTCGCGGATCGCATATTTGACCGCTCGCTATTTTGTCACTTCTCAAACTACTGCACTACCACTCTTTTGTAACACTTAACAAATACATATTATTACGCTTCACAATTTTTTTTTTAAATCTTGCATTTTAAATTTATTTTGAAAAAAAAAAATAGAATTACCTTTTTGTTGATTTTTTACAAAGCTCGGCAATTTCTTACGTGTGAGTTATTTAATATATTTTATTGAACTTGATATCACAAAAAGCTCCAACTAAGCACATTTTATTGCATACACGTTCAATATTATATATACAAAATAAAATCTGTGATATATAGTATACTGAAATGAGCGCATGCTTTGTAAATCTAGCAAATTCGGGATCGATATTCTCAAAAACTAGATGTTCAATTTGCTTTTTTTGTTATTTACAGCAAAGTATGATAGCCGGTATTTTGTTTATATGCCCGAAAAAGAAGCTTCAGTCTTGTAAAATGTGCGTTGTAATACGGCAAACTGTGCTATGGAGTAGCATAACGTTTACTCCGCATTACGCACAATTTCAATTATTTTTAGCTTACATGTTAAGTTAAAAATTAATGTGATTTCATCAGTGTTGGGTAAAGTACATATAAAAGTTACTTCAAGTAAAGTACAAAGTAAATGAGACGTGATGTACTTCAAGTAAAGTAGTAAGTACACTGGGGACAATGTACTTGAAGTAAGGTACTATAAATACAATGTGCTTTCGAAGTAATGTACAAGTATTTTTACAAAATCTTTCATGATGCCATTTCATTCCCCTATACAGTGATTTTTTAACTGGCATGCATTTCTCAGGGGTAATTAAGGGTGCGTGACCTATTTTCAAAAACAGCGCCGGATACTTGATAAAGTCAAGTGGCCATAGAGTAGTTATTTTCAGGAATGGAGCCAAATTCAGAAGTCCCTCTTCAGAAGTCCCACTTCTGAATTTGGCGCCGCTTGCACTCTCATAAAGGAATGTAATCTCCTTAATGAAAAAAAAAAGCGAGCTTGCAAGCGAGCTGGTGATAATTAATCATAATGTGACACTTAGGATTGGGGTGCGAAAAAATTAAGGAACTTTCAAGTCGAAAGAAAATATAAAAGAGAATGTCTCAAAACATTCTGACGTTATCCTCTGCTTTCTTTTTCTTCGACTTGAAAGTTTAATTTTTCCGCACCACAGCCTCAGGTGCTACATTATGATTAATTTTGCTCTTCTAATATTTGAAACCTCCTCGCTTGCGCTGACCGACCGAGAAGTAGCGAGAGTTTAAAAAGCTACGGGAAAGCCGCCACCAGAACAAATGAAGCGATGCGTCGTCTGCTCACGTTTCTGGTCAGAGTAGAATATCCCTCCCAGTATTTCTTCGGAGTTGACAAAGCATCATTCCGTGATACAAATTTAAGAAAACGAAATTTGTAGAATGTACTTTGAAGTCGGTAGTTGTACTTTCCTCGGAAAGTACCAGAAAAAAAAAATACTTTAAGTAAAGTACAAGTACATACTAAGAGAATGTACTTCAAGTAAAATACAAGTTTCCTAAACCTACTTGATGTAGTACTTTAAGTCAAATGTACTTAAGTGTACTTCCCAACACTGGATTTCATTAACCATATTTATACCAAATATTGGCCAGAATAGCACCCATGCGAGGACGCAATTACAACGCACGACTGACAAGATTCAAAATGCTATATTTTCGAATTATATTGTTGACAAGTCACAATTTTACGTTGCTACTACTAAAACATGAAACAAATAAGGAAATGTGTTTTTTTTTAGAAAATCAGTTGCAACTTCGCAAGATTTTCGAAACATACGCTCATTCAAATGTATATAAAGAAATTTATTTAGTACCTATAATATTGAATTTGTGTGCCAAAGAAAGAACCAAGTTTTAGTTTTCTGATGATATCAAGGTCATTAAAATATCTCAAATAAGTCACACGTAAAAATTTGCTAAACTTTGGCAAGAATCATCAAAGTGAGATATTTTTAATGTTTACAAAAACAGTTAAGCATATAATCTTTTTTTTTTCGAATAAGAAAAACATAATGGATATGTATTTTGAGGGTGTCACAGAAGTGTCCACTGCAGTAGTTTGAGAGGGACAAAATAGTGAGCGGACAAACATTCAAACGTTTTCGTTTGTGGTGTCTTTCATTTCAAAAATGCTACCAAGACATTTCTGTTTTGTCAAAATTAAAACATTTTACCACAAACCCGTGCCTGAATTGAAATGAAAATCGCTAAAAACTGTAAGACATTGGGCGTGGCCTTATCAATCCAGAAGAAAAAGATTGTTTGTTTGTTTTGGCATTTAACGTAAAGATCGGTATGGCCTAGCCGGTATTGTGAATTAACTTTTGCGAACATCGCCGTCAATTATTATAATACTAAAGAGGAAGGGGGGAGTATAAAATAAATTTCACAATCGCGATGCTTATTTCTGTTCTATATCTTAAAAATTGGGTGATCATCTGACGAATTGATGGGTTTGCAAACTATTTTCGTTTCATCATGCGATAAAATCACAGTTCACGAGCTCATACTTGAATCTATTACTTCTCTAATGTAATTTAATTACAATAACATTATTTAGGTCGTTATGGTCTCTGATAGGCTCCTCATAGATTAACACCGCAAGCTCATTGGCTCTGGAGGGATAATAGAATGCTAGGAACTCACCTCGCCCTGTATTTTTTAAGTTGTCGCCAACTGTAAAGATTGAAAAGTTTCCGGAATCGCCGCGAGGGGGCTTTTATTCCAAAATATTTTTATGTCGCTGTGTTAGCGAACCTTGGTATGAAATCAAAACAACCCTCAGATTGATATCTAAAAAAAAATGTGGCTTTGACACGCATTGTAATCGAGCAACCATGAATAAAAACAAAATACAAGGGGTCAATATTTTTATTTTTTTTTTTATTTGGAGAGAAAAATTGTGACGGAAATTCAATCCAGGTTGAATGCTGTTCTTGGGGACTCACCCCCTTTGTTTTTCACCGTGAGTTTTGGGGTTTCCGATTTCAAGGGTGGTCGTACGGACACAAGTGACGAACCCCGTTCAGGACGTCCAAAAAAGCTGCCACACCAGACATTATGAATAAAATCCATGACTTGGTTTTGGAAGACCGCCGCATAAAAGTGCGTGAAATTGAGTAAGCAGTGGGCATCTCTTCTTAGCGAGTTGTTTTTTATTTTACACAATGAATTGGGATTTAAAAAAAAAACATTCTGCAAGATGGGTGCCGCATTTGCTCAATCCGGATCAAAAATGCATTCAAGCCCAAATGTAAGCAGACAGTTTGCACGTGTTTCAGGCAAATGCAACGGATTTCAAGCGTTGATTTGTAACTATGGAGGAGACCTGGGTCCACCACTAAACACCAGAAACAAGAAGTCAGTCGAAACAATGAACTGGGCCCGGGGAATCGGCACCGAAGAACGTAAAGACCATTCAGTCGGCTGGCAAGGTGATGCCAGGCACGTAGCCAGGAGGGGGGGGGGGGGAGGGAATGGGGCCCGGCCCCCCCCCCCCCCCGAAATCTTCCATTTTTCTGGGACCTCCTCTCCCCCCTCCCCCTCATACAGCATTTTGTCATGGGCGAGCCCCCCCCCCCCCCCCCGAAACAAAATCCTGGCTACGTGCCTGGTGATGCCATCAGCCTTTTGGAACGCCAAAGGAATTTTGCTCATTGGTTATCTTGAAAAGGGTAAAACTGTTACTGGCCAATAATGCACGACACTTCTGGACAAACTAAACCATGAAAGCACACGGGGAATGCTGAAGAAACAGGTGTTCTAGAGCGCATCTCTTTGGCGCCCGTTTCCGGCTTGAGCGGCGTCGGCGTCGCCGTCGGCGTAACCGCGCGGTGCATTATGGGACGCGTGACGTCACTGATGACGTCATCGACATCCGCATCGTCATCGTCATCATCACTAATGACGTCATCGGTGACGTCACTGATGACGTCTCGTCATCCGCATCGTCATTGTCATTATCACTGATGACGTCATCAGTGACGTCACTCATGACGTCATCGGCATCCGCATCGTCATTGTCATGGATGACGTCATCGGCATCCGCATCGTCATCGCCATCATCACTGATGACGTCACTGATGACGTCATCGTCACCCCCCCAGTACCCTTCCCTCCTCCTCCTCAAGAGCTGCGCTCTAATTCGGCGTTACAGGGAGTCGTAAACGGCTTTCACTTTTTTTCACCACGACAGTGCACCCGCCTATTCAAGTGCAGTCGCTCAGAAAAAACTGACAGAACTTAAATTCAAAATCCCTCTTGCATCCGCTGTATTTACCTGATTTTGCTCCCTCCGACTCCCACCTATTCTCCAAGCTCAAAACCTTGCTGGCTGGAAAGAGATTTCTGTTGAATGAAGAGGTGATGGAGGCTGTGAACAATTATTTTGGGTATCTCGAAGAAAGTCACTTCAGGGAGTGAATCGAAAAGCTGGAGAAACGCTGGACCAAGTGTGTCGAGCTTCGGAGGGATTATGTCGAAAAATAAAGTATTACTTGAATCAAATTTATATTGTTTTATTTTTCATTCCGGAAACTTTTCAATCTACCTGGTTTAAAAAAAAAAGGTATTTGCTTCTGCTCAAAAAGTAATTTACCGCAATTTGGGATAACTTTGGAAAGTAATACACCGTTTTTCAAAATTACTTTGAGAGCTACATGACAGGTAGCATTCATCTGAGAACATTCTGGGGAGTAAAACTTAATTGTTAATTCCCTGTCTCACTGCTTGAGAATACCTTTACATTCCGCATAACACAGCCAGAGCTATGCGGAGCGCAAGTTCGTCTGCATATTTTGCAGGGGTTGCAGTTACGTCAGAACGCCGAGCTCTGGTTGGCTCAATTGGAAGGATAGTGGGTAGACCCCAAGGCAGCTTGCTTTGATGTCTGCCCACTATCCTTCAATAAGAGCCAATCAAAGCTAGGCATTTTGACGTCACCACAACCTCTGCAAAAGAAGCAAATGAACTCGCGCTCCGCAAAGGCAGTTGTAATGTATGCTGTCATTATTAAATCCACTTTATTGGTTTATTGATTTCAAATACCTACAGGGCCACTAGATAATTGCAGAGGGGAGGTGGTGACAGGTATATAAAGATGAAAAGCATTAATCGTATGATAGGCTCCAGAAGCTGTATATTCTCCTATCGGTGTCAAGTTCGGGGACGCTCCGATGCATGGGGGTTAAAAGAAAAACGTAAAACACGCCAGCCGGAGAAGCGATCGGGGCGCCACGGTGGAGAGCTATATACGTTCCACAGGTTTCACTTTTTTTTTCTTGCGTCTTCGAGGGTTTTATATTGCTTCAATCACCTAACTTGCCACTGCCACCGACTGAGGTTCACCAACTTTAGTTAAAGAGGCGTAGTTTGTGCACTTTAACATACTGAATTCATGAATTATCTTAGTATATAACTTGGTATCTGATATATCTCCCGTCGCTTGAGTTACATCCCGCATCACAAAAAAAAAGTAAAATTTAGTTGGGATGATAGGATACTAACATCAAATTTCAAAAAAACAAAAAAAAACATGTAACTTTGGAAAATTAGGCAGTTCAAAGCGATGGAAGACGTCATATTGCACTTATACTTTAATTTCATATCACTTAAATTTCTGTGCCGGTTAGAACGTTTCCGAAAACGTTTCAAAGGTGCCTCTGAATAGGCCGGAATGAATGTCAGATTTTCTGAAAGAAAGAAGCGACCCTGCAATTTGATACGCATAATGGAGCCCAATACTGCGCCCACCTGTGTTGCAAATTTCCTCCTCTAACGTAGCTTTGCATTTTTCCCGCTTCAAACACCTCGTTCCCACATTTGACGGCGCTAAAATAAAGCAGAAAAGAAGAAATAAAGGCCTACGTGCTTTGTAGGGTTCGCGCATTGGAAGCCGGTTTTGAAGTGAAGGATTAAATAATTAGACTCTTCACATCAGCGACCGAAAACAAGAAGAAATCAAGCGTCGGAAGAAAAAGGATCAGATCTTAACAAAATAGGCATGTGCACGTTGCGTGCGTTTCTTCCAGCGTTGCATACCCTTGTGACATAAATAGGGACTTTTAGCAAATTGTTACCGCGGACCGCACTACCGGAGCCTTTGAATTATGCTTCCAAGCGCGCCCCCGGGTGATACCGTGACCGCGGGGCGCGCACTTAAAAGCATGCTTCAAAGTTCAAAGGTTACGGTATAGTGCACGCGGTACCCGGAGCGCGGTAACGGTTCGCTACAAGTCACCATTATTACGTGCGTCTCCATTTCATTCGCGGAGGGTTATTATAATTTTAAACTCAAGTGAAGCTATAATGGAGTAACCGATTGGTGCTTAGATGTTTTGCCCCCGATCACCGCTTAGGAGTGATTAGTGGTTGGTGGTTGGCCAGAAGATGTGTTCGGCCAATCAAATTTCTTCAATTCCTTGCAGGCCATTGATTTTGTAATCTGTTAACGTGCACTGCATTACACTTTTAGTGCAAACACGACATCGGTTTTTGTTTTTGCATTTTACTTTGAAAGGGTATTATTGCGAGGCATCATATCATTACCGCTTAGGTTCGTGTCCCCAATGATACATTTTCCTCACACTAGTACTCTTAATAATAGACCTTTATTTATAAAAGACAAACACGGCGATCGCTTCTACACGCTAACAGTATTGCGCTGTACTTCGCCACTTTTAATTAGAAATGTTTAAAAAAAAATGAAAACATTATTTTTCTTAAAGCATTTCAAAGACAAAATGTCTGAGTATTGTTCGAGGCGGGGTTTAAGGCGCACGTCCGGAGGCTTCCTGGCTCGTGACGACGATCATTCCCTGAAGTGAAGAACCCAGGGGTCCAGTGGAGGTGGGAGAATTGGTAACGTAACGAACGGTTTAATTACATGGTTGCGATACAGTCGTCAAATCCGAGAGAAAAACCGGAGCAGCCTCACGCTCCGCCTTATATAGGGTCCGTTTTCTCCCTCACTCTCCGCCAGGGCAGCAGGTGCGAGTAGCAAAACGCCGCCAAGTGCGTTGCAGCAAAGACCGCCGCGTCGTAGCCAGAAGTGCGTCGTAGCCAGAAGTGCGTCGTAGCCATGGTTCTGCGCAGTTAGGCCCTGCCTCTCTCCCTTTCAAGTGCGATGTAGCCAAAGTTCTCCGCAGTTAGGTCATGCCTCTCTCCCCTTCCGGACCGCACGAACCCACACGCACACACACACACGGCCCGTTGACGTCACGGACGCGTTGAGACTCGTTTCGGGCAGACCACGACAGGTGGGCGACGGTCCTGAACACGTCGGGACTCGTTTCCGCAGCGTTGAAACTCGGAAGAAGGTCGCCGAAGGTTCCATTCTTAACAGCCCCTCCGGGGCCAGGGAAACCTCGAAAGGCCGGTGGTACAATCGCTGGCCTGAAGAGGTGGGCTTGGAGTAGGCCTTGACAAGACGCTGCAGCAGTAAACAAACTCCCAAACCTCTTACAACGCAGGCATCAGCGGAAACGTCCCCCACAACACCACGCCACACCGCAGTCAAACGCTCGGAATCCGCCAGAGACCCGCCAGACTGGATTACGGATTACCAAAATTTGCCAAAACAATGCAAATTGACCCGCTGTCGCCAAAAAAAAAAAAAAAACTCATTTTTCCAACGAGGTCACAATGAACAAAATACAAAAGACAAAACCTCTTCGCAATTTCTGAGGTCCTTTTTTGGTTTTAACGAAGTGCCCCCACTTAGATCCTCATTCCCGTGGATGACGAAGACCTCTGAGATCATCCCTACTGTTTTTCGTGATGTCAGAAAAATCTGCTCAACCCATCGGCATTGCCGTTAAATTTGCCTTTCCTTTTTCTTACGCTGAAGTCATAGTGATCGATTTTCACGTGATTTCTAGACGTGAAAATGCGGTCCTTATAGCGCGATAAAACAATCCGCATTGTTCTTGCCCCGTCACACTGGTCCTAGCAATCTCCTGAGCTGTACCGCGAAACCCTGACACACTAGGGTCGCTCTTCTGCTCGACTCTGTCTACTCGTAGCAGAGGACCAAAGTTACGTGACGCCGGAGCTACGAAAGATCTTTCCCTGATCCCGTCTTCCTCCGCCTTTTTCGCCGGCGCGTTCGGACGGCGTACGCTTTCTAGTGCTACGAGGTCAGGCTGTTCTACAACCAGGTCCCTCTCATCCCGGTTTTCTGCCTCCAACTCTGGGAGTGCTTGCTCCCCGTCATCTGCCTCTGGCTCTGGATCACTCGTCAACAAAGGGGCGACCTGACGCTATTTGGACCTCGTACACGACTGAACTAGCCCTTCTCCCAGTTGTTGACCCCTTTCGAGCAGCAGGAAATCTGACCGGTTAGAAAACAAATAAGGATACTCCAACGGGACTGTTTGCGAGACAGCCGCCTCTGTCACTAGCTCTCCGAACGGGCCAGTTATCCTTACCGTCGCCATAGGCAGACAGACACTGTGCTTTTCGAGCAGCTGCTTGATCCAAACTACCTTTCCAGTAAAATCGGAGGTCGTTACATACGATGGACGAACAACGTCCATCGTCGCTGCACTGTCCCGAAGCACCCTGCACGGCTTTCCGTTTACCTGGAGCTCGTGAAGATAGGGACGAAGAAGCTTCAGGTCCTTGTCACTACCGTTCACGTACGAGAACACAACCCGCGGTTTCTTACATCTGGCCGCTGTGTGTCCCGGCTCCTGACAGTTGTAGCACAGGAACGGCTTCCTTGCCTCGAACTGCCCTGTTGGGCTTTTCTGCGCCTCGTCTCCGTTCGAGTGTTCTGCGCTCCTTTCTGGGACCTTTTGTCCTGCTCCGGGCTTCTCGGGCCCGTTTTCTCGCGAGCCGTTTCCCTGTCGGAAGGTCTTGCGCTGATCGCTCCGGCCGGGTTCGCTTTCCTCTCCGCTCAGCTTTCTACGCGTTGCGTACTCTTCGGCTAGCTCAGCGGCCCTTTCGACAGAGTCGACTCCCACCCTATCCTGCACCTAGAGCTTGACTGACTGTGGAATGCTACGAAAGAACTGTTCGAGGCACACACACTCGACTACCTTGTCTCGGCTTTCGTACACTTCCTCGCTCTTCAACCATTCTATCAAATTGGTTTTAAGCCCGTACGCGAATTCCGAGTAGCCCTCGCTGCTCTTTTTGGATGCGTTTCTAAACCTTTGACGGAACGCCTCGGCAGAAAGGCGGTACCGCTTCAAAAGGCTGGACTTCACCTTGTCGTAGTCGTCCGCGTCTCCAGCACTAAGGCGCGCGACAACCTCTGCAGCCTCACAGGGCAACAAAGTCAAAAGCCGTTGCGGCCACGTTTCTGGGGCGAAGCTCAACTTCTCACATGTCCTCTCAAAGTTAACTAAGAATAGGCCCACGTCTTCCCCAACTTTAAACGGCTGCATGAGCTTCTTCATTTGATACGACTCGGTCTCACTTGCTCGTACCGGAGCCCCAACTCTACTGTTCTGCGAGTTTAATCGCTGTTGTTCAATTTCGAGCTCTAGCCTTTTCAGCGCTTGCTCCTCTGTCGCAGCAGTCTGCGCTCGTTCCTCTCTCGCTGCAGTCTGTTCCTCTCTCGCCGCAGCTTCGCTCTTAGCGTTCTGAAGCAGTTCCCACGCAATTTTAATTTCCTCTGCTTCCGCGCTCTCTGAAATCGCTTTACTGATCTCAGATTTCTTCATCTTTTGCTCCACCTCCACACCCAATTCTTCACATAAACAGAGTAAATCTGCTCCAGTAACCTCATTAGATCCATGATCGCTGCTCTTTAGCTTTGGCTTTGCTATAAAACTTGTCGCGAGGTTGTACACAAACCTAGCGCACGAGTCAAACACTAAGGATTCCCAGCAGTTCAAAATTAATTACCCATAATCTGAAGCCTGGCGAATCCCAAAGCAAAGTCCAAACGCTCACCCACAGATGTAGCATGATGTCGCATGGTCCGATCCCAACCGCTGCCAACCAGTTGTTCGAGGCGGGGTTTAAGCCGCACGTCCGGAGGCTTCCTGGCTCGTGACGACGACCATTCCCCGAAGTGAAGAACCCAGGGGTCCAGTGGAGGTGGGAGAATTGGTAACGTAACGAACGGTTTAATTACATGGTTGCGATACAGTCGTCAAATCCGAGAGAACAACCGGAGCAGCCTCACGCTCCGCCTTATATAGGGTCCGTTTTCTCCCTCACTCTCCGCCAGGGCAGCAGGTGCGAGTAGCAAAACGCCGCCAAGTGCGTTGCAGCAAAGACCGCCGCGTCGTAGCCAGAAGTGCGTCGTAGCCATGGTTCTCCGCAGTTAGGCCCTGCCTCTCTCCCTTTCAAGTGCAAAGTAGCCAAAGTTCTCCGCAGTTAGGTCATGCCTCTCTCCCCTTCCGGACCGCACGAACCCACACGCACATACAGACACGTCCCGTTGACGTCACGGACGCGTTGAGACTCGTTTCGGGCAGACCACGACAGGCGGGCGACGGTCCTGAACACGTCGGGACTCGTTTCCGCAGCGTTGAAACTCGGAAGAAGGTCGCCGAAGGTTCCATTCTTAACAGTATGTTCACGACGTATATTTCGCAGTGGCATAGTTTTCGCGTATTTTGCAATTAGTAATAATGAAAGAACTGACGCAGTTTTTAAAGACATTTATACGTTACACAAATCATGAGTAGGGGATCCACCGTCAGCAGAGGTCAGCTACTGCTACTCCTCACTATAATTTATCAGTGAATATTTAGCAAATCTTAAATGTACGTAAAAGTAAACTTATATGAAACTTTATATATATATACATATATATAAGTCAGAGATCCGTACTTGCGGAGTTGCTATGCTAGGAGGTTATTGTATGTATTACGACAGTTTCGCCGAGAGTCTGTATGTGATCTATGTCATGTATGTCATCTCCTGACGAAGCCGAGACTCTCGGCTAAACTGTCGTAATACATACAATAAACTCCTAACATAGAACTCCGCAAGTACGGATCTCTGACTTATTTCATTTTCCCGGTCCATTGTTCTCAAACTACTCTGCTTCACCTATATATATATATATATATATATATATATATACTTTCGCATAATAATTATCGTTTGCAAACACCATTTGAGCACATATCTGGTACACCCGCTCAATTGGTATTCACGAGAGTACTTTCAATACAGTTCACGTTTCATTGCGAGCACACTTAAAACGCACTTTACGTAAGGCGAGTGGAATTGCTCTTTCAAAAATACACTTTTCATGTACTATGCGTCCATTTTAGGTAAGTGTATGTATTGCTTTTTGCTCAAGGCGATCTTTAACGCGCTGCGGAACTCGCGCTCAAATGATGCTGCAATCGTCGCAGGGAATACTGCTGCAGGATAATCGTCACCTAGACTCGCTAATATCTGCAGGTAGAATATTTTCAGCAGATTAAATAACATAAATGAAAGATTAACCCGGTTTTAGACACAGGGCACCATTTCCAAGTCGTTCGTTGCATTCTTTACGCGTAGTCTGCAGCTTTTTTTTTTTTTTTCCTTTTTGATCGCTCTGTTCGACGGAAAGTTCAATGACGTACTTTACTGAACGTACTACTTGGTAATTCTGATATGGCAACATGCGTGGCTCAGTACACAAAGTACGCAGAAGTGGAGACTGTGTTTACGTTGCGCCTCCTTTCGGTAACATTCCAACATAGCCGAACCAAAATTGACTCCTAGCCAGCCATTTGAGGTTTCAGGAATTTTATTCTTATTCATTAGAGCAGTGGTTCTCAAATGGGAGTTCGCGAAGGCATTCTGAAGGTCCGCGAAGCCCTGCCTCATCAGTCAAGACTGCCCATAAAAGCTCTCTTTTTTTTTTTTTAGAGTGAAATTAAACGTTATATTTTTTTCGGGTGAGCTTTTTCGTATGTACGTCTATAACATAAGTCTACTTCACACCAGCCCTTAGTTATATACATTTATTAAATCATTACGATAATTAGCCTATACCTTTCCCTTCCCCTCACCACGAACGGGGTCCTCCATCATCTCCGCCAATCCAAAAGGGGTCCACGAAACATCAATGGTTGGGAACCACTGCACTAGAGGAAAGAGAGCCACGCTTTGAAAGCAGATAAGGTGGACCACTAACTACGACTTGCTTGTTTTGCTCGCTCTACAACGGTCGAAATGTGCAAGCTACCCATAATAACCGACAAAATGCATTCAGTCGATACGTTTGAAAAATTCATTTAGACTATTTTTTTCTTGACGGAGCCTACGCGTCAACGTGGGCATGAAAATATACCCCAAGTAACGGCCCCGCTATTTCCGTTGACAATTTGAACCCAATATCTTTGTTTTCAATCAGAGTTTAGGAGCTATCAAGCTCCTAAACTAAAAATGTAAGTGAATATATAAACGCATGTTGCTGATGTGACTCTAAAATTAACCCTTTATAAAATGATAGAATATATCCTCTATTCTCAGTTTTTCCTTTGACCTTGAATGCGCCAACCAAGAGCGGATCTGTTGAAAATATACCCCCGTAACGGCCCCGCTATTTCCGTTGACAATTTGAACCCAACAACTTTGTTTTCGATCAGAGTTTAGGAGCTATCATGCTCTGAAGGATGTAAGTGAATATATAAACGCATGTTGCTGATGTGACTCTAAAATTAACCCTTTATAAAATGATAGAATATATCCTCTATTCTCAGTTTTTCCTTTGGCCTTGAATGCGGATCTGTTGGTAAAAATAGGATTCACTTTTTTATTTCTCTTTTTTTTTTTTGCAACTCAGAATCGCCGTTGTCAATTTTCAGACCGCAATCGGACGACTTCGAAGTTATCTGATTTATTAATTTATTTCAGTGGACGACATTGAGCAAAGAAAACGCGCAATTTCAACATTGCAACTTCTGCTGTAGCGCCGCTTTTTCTTTTTCTTTTTTTTTTTTTTCTGAGGTAAATGCCCGAGGCGCTTATAATGAAGACAAAAAGCTTTTTTTTCTCTCTCTCTTTCTCTTTCTCTTGGCGTCGCCTCAACGACTCTCGGGGGAAATTTCGAACTCATCGGCCATTCAGGACGTTGCCGCCCGAAACATCTCCGAGAGCAGCCTATAAATCGAATTCATTACTTCTATTTTTATTTTTTCAACTTTTCCTTTTTACTTTTTTTTAACACGATACGTTTTTTAGCGTTTAGTTACGTTCACCCGTTTTCTTTATTATCGATGGTGTAACCTTACTTAGATGCGCATTATCAATCTCGTCTTCATCTTCTCCGCCGCTCTCGGTTAGAGTCTAACGGGCGGCGCAGCAATCAGCACCCTTTCTAACCTCCCCCCTTACTCCCCCACCTCTCTCTCCCGTTTCTGTTAGCTTTACTTACTTATGTGTTCCAGACCAATTACGCATATATTAACGGGGGAATGAGATATTTTCTTCGAACGTCGTCAAAGTTGCTACGTCGCAGTATTTGTTTTGTGTGTGAGTGTGTGTTGTTTGTGTTGTAGGCTAGACGAAGAACGAAAATTCTCGCCGTCTTGCCGTGTCGTACAGATGAACATCGGTGACAGCCGAGACGCTCCACACCGCTGCACGCAGTGGCACTGGCATGTTTAAATTTAGCGGACTAACCTCCCACATAAATTTAGTGGACAACGTGTTAATGCGACAGTGCGACGACGCATGATGCAACGACGTCACGTTACACCCGACATCACCCGACACTAAACTTTCGCTAAATTTAGCAGAAAAATCCCCCTTTAAATTTACCTGAAAAATATTTTTCGCTAAATTGAGGGGAAACGTTTCTTCGCGAAAAATTGAGCCGTCATGTGACATGAGGTCACCTGACACTGCGACGTCAGAATGTCAGGACACTCTGATTCCCCGCCAAACTTATCGGAGATATTTTCCCGCTGAATTTAACGGGAGCATTTTTCCGCGGAAATGAATTTGCCTTCGTGTGACATGAGGTCCCTTGACACTGACGTCAGAAGAATGTCATGACACTGCGATTTCCCGCTAAACGTAGCGGAGACATTTTCCCGCTAAGCTTAGCTGAAACATTTCTCCACGCAAAATTGTGCCGTCATGTGAAATCAACTCACGTGACACTGGCGTCACAATGTCACGACGCTGTGATTCCCCGCTAAATTTAGCTGAAATAACAGACAGTTTTAGTGGATCATACGCTAAAGCTCTGCGTACGCAAACAAATTGCGGGCCGGAAGTGCACATGCGAAGAAAACAATAGAACGGCTATCGTGTTGCGTACGCACGCAACGCTGGGGATTTTGCGCTGCGGGCTAGCGGGCTTTGGGGAACGCTCTCGAGAGATCTATACTCTGATCTTTGGCCCCGCGAGAGCACCAGTTTCAAGATGGTGGTTACCTCGACTGGGCGTAGCGTGGGCGACGTGGTGTTCGCGAAGTTCAGTGTTACGTAAAGTTACGTGGTGTTCAGCTCAGCAATTCTTTTCGGGACCTACCGCAGTCGAGTCAGATCGCCGTGCAGCTGAAGGAGTGCATAGTGAAAATGTTCACAGCTCGCAACGCGTGTGAACGCTGCGATCTGCTCAACGCTAAGCCTCTTCGCGTAGTTCTTCGCCGATGGACGAACGACTCTTCAAAAGATCGCCCAAACTGTCGCCGTGCACTGGACATCAGTTAGTCATGAATCTTTTCCCGCGACAGCATTGATAAAAGATGTCGTTTCCACGGGACGATTGAAGGAGGCTCCGTGATCAAATTTGGCTAGACACTCATATCTCGTAGGCTCCGTACACCGCAAAAAAAAAAAAAAGCGCTTGGCGAGGCATCCGTGGTGCTGCGACTTGGCTTAATCTGAAATAAAAAAAAAATGGAAACGTTTTTATTTTCAATATTTCTTTCGGGGAGCATGGTGGTGCTGTAAGCACGCGGAAATTTACGACTCTGGTGAATCAACAAGATCACGCGAGACGTTCACTCGGCAACGTTTACGGAATACACAACTAAAATCGGTCCGAGCAGGCAGTTTTTAGCGTACGCCATACTAATGCGTATTGCGTACGTAAGAGCATCGCTATACTAAAAGTGACTGTTAGAGAGTTTTTGTAGATGGTTTTCGCCGTCCCGTAACGCTCTCCGCAACCCGCTATGATACCCGGAACTCCCCAACCAAGGCCATTGGCGCTCAGGCACAGTAGCGGCTTCTTCGTTGCGGAGACCTTAGCGGAGGGGGAAATGCGATCTACGAAAACTTCCTAATAGGGTGCTTTCGTAAACCGCGTTTCCCCCTCCGCTAAGCCCTCCGCAATAAAGAAACCGCTACTGCGCCTGCGCGCCAATGGCCTTGGCTGTAGAGTTCAATATAATCACCATAGAAAAACAAAAGTCTGATTTAAATTATGAATTAAATTACGATTTAAATCACAATTTAAATCACGATTTAAGTCGAGATTGAAAGCAGCATTTAAAACACGATTTAATCTCGATCTTTATTCTACACCCTGCATCATGGGCGCAAAACGCGCGTGCACGCTATACTCGAAACACTGGCGACACAACGACCGTCGTCTATTTACTGGTTAGTCGGTGGTGACAGGCTAAAAAATGCCTGACTAGCAGAGCCGTGTAGAGAGTTTGGTCACTAAGAGGCGCGGACAGAGCCAGGGCGTGCACCAGACGCAGAAAGAAGGCTTGACATGCTCTCTTGGCCAACCAGAAGCCGAAAAGAATTCCCTTAGCGGTGGTAGCGTGAAACAGTTTTTTTTATTCATAGGTATGTGGTTTTAATACGCGCGTAAGAGTTAAATGTAGTAACCTTCCAGGGTTGAAAATGGGCTGCATCACGTGATGTTCGATCATGATCATGCAGAAAGATGCAAGAAACGAATGTGCCGCTCAACTGTTTTGCTCGGACAGAGTGTGACCGGTCGGACGGCAGATTCCCGACCCTCGGCGCCTGGCGTACGCATTATGTCGATCGTCCCGCGAGTCGCACTCTTCCACCACGATTTTGGATGACCGTGATTAAAACATCACGTGCACCATATTTTCAATCATGGAGAGTTGCTCCTATGCACTTATTAAGTTTGTTTCTCGCGACCACTGTCAGGGTACTATTTCCGGCTTCTGGTTGTCCCCATTTGAATCTGTGAAGTACGCCATGGAACACGCCCAGCCCACTTTCGGCCAATGGCGCCTCCTGATTTGTCTTCTATACTTCCCAATGAACGGCCAAACTCTCTACATATACGGCTCTGTTTGACTAGCTATCCACCTCCAGCACGCGCACATTGCGTTCCCCAAGCTTCGACTACGCGTGCGATGCAAAGTGCTATCAAATCCAAAAAAAACTCGCACTGGAGGCGGAGCACACTACACTGAATACTTAAGCCCCGGTCGCGCTGCCTAATACATCATACGAAAGACAATCTGTGCATGCGGTCTGAGGTGTGCTTCTTCGTACACCTCAGACTGCAACCAGTCTGGAGTGTACGATGGTCCTGCCACATTGGTCATACAAAAAATTGTCTGAAGCCATATTCGAAGCATAGAAATGTAGGAAGCAAACATAGGCTTCGCGAACATACTTGAGGCGCCCCCAGCAGATACGCCCGTCATCGTGCTTGCAGCGAACACAGTGTCTTTTCTATGAAGCACTATACTCCGTTTCACCTTATGTTGTACCGCAGACAAAGTTAAAAGCGCGAGCTCATAGCGTTGGAAGCTACTCTTAACGCACGAGAGCTTGTGCCGCCGAGATGTGCCCTAGAGCAAGGAGCTCGCGCTTGTAGCCTTTCCTGCGGTACATCATAAGGTGAAACAGAGTATAGCAGTGCGACCGCGGTAATAACCTTTCGCCCACTATATATAGTATATGTCTGAAGAAAGCACTTTTTTTTTTTTCGGACCACGACGACGACGAGGGGATGATTCCCCTGTGTTTCGTCCCACTTCAAGATGTCCGTTTGCGCAACGTGTGTGGCCCGGTGCGACACCGCGCTCCCCCAGCTCCTGCGAGCATGGTGCGCGACACGGACCTGCACAATTACTACGACGGCCGAATAATTCATCCGCGGCTCCTCGTGAATTAGAAATATCCTCGCGTGGACCAGATGTGTGCGTTCTGAGCAAAAAAAAAAAAAAACTCTTCGGGTGTTTGCGAATTTTTAACCCTTCGTTCATCGTGTAAAGGGCGGCGATGGCAGGGTACGAAAACTAAAGTTTCATACGTCGACCGGATCGTTTATTCAGGAAGGTTTTCTACGCTCAGAAGTATAAAATGGCCTAATACGACGGAGAGCACGTGACCACCTACTCCGTTTAAAGCGAGTCGTGGTACTTCTGACTGTACGGTTTCATTTCCCATGAAATCCCTTCTCCGAAATAAAGGCGCAATAAACTTTCGGCCACCCGTTACTATCCCCATATCGCATTTCCGGTTATTCGTCGAATTCATTGGCTCCTTGCCTAACTCCGTTCTACGAACCAGTGAAGGGATCTGGACATTTTTACGTATTTATATGGGGACCTTGACAGAGCTTTTTTGGTCACGTAAGTCGTGCAAGAAATACGTTGGAAGAGATGTCAGCAAAAGAGCGGATATTCGTTGTTAACACTACCTTTCCTGGCTTCACGCGATCCCGTGCCTGACTTTCTCTCTCTCTCTCTCCTCTCCCCCCCCCCCCCTTCCTACTCCGCAACATTGAATCCCACCTCTTTCCATTTTAGCAGAGCGAACGCTGTAGAGGAGTTCGTGGTGTCATTTCACGGTCAGGTTGTATGCGTGGCGGTATTTCAAAAAACAAAATCAAAATAGTCGTCAGTTGTCTAGACAGCGGGAGTTTAGCTTGCCAGAGTATTGCGACGTTCTTATCCACTGTAGATGAGAAGTTTACCAGTGCGGTACAGTTGCTAGTCTGGTGTCTTTAACGTGAACCACAAGGTAGTGGTACGCGACCGCACGCCGGTACGATGCTCGTCCAGATCGAAGCGGGCAGGGGTGACGATTGGAACCCAGGGATCCCTAAATTCTGGCGGAAGTTCAGAGAAAATAGAAAGCTTTAGGATAGGGATCCCTCGCGCTTTGGAATCAGCAAGCAGCTTGGGGCGTCGAACTGTGCAAGCGCAGAATTTTGTGCATGTGCAGTGCAACGCTGTGCATGTGCACTGCAGTGCAGTGCGAAGCTGTTCGGGCGACCCAGAGCGTCGGGACCCCTTATTCGAAAATCCCCTATCGGTGTAGTGCGCACAAATAAGAGGTGCATGGATGAAGAAAAGAAAGACACGTTCACATCGCTTGCGACTTCTTAGGACCTGAGAGGCTAAAAATGGTTTTAAGGCCTTTCTCGTAAGCAATCACAAGAGGCTTAAAAACCGGTCGTGTCGAAGTCGGTCGCGGTCAAACGCAAGTATGTGAACGGACCTGAAGTCCTTTACATATCTGCCTATCTCTAAAACCACCATTCCTCTCTCTCCCTTCACCTTTCTCTCTTTCTCTTTCTTTCCCTCTCCTTTACAGATTCACAATTTATTCGCCATAGTGTCACATTACATATCATTCAGATAGCAAGTGCTGCTCGTTAAAAAATAACAAAAGAACCTGTCCAGTACTCTCGCACCTTCGTTGCCATTGACGGCTAAGCCAGACGGTATGTTTAATTAACTGAATGTAAGGGCGCAAACGAGCTGGTGAATATTTAGCGTGACGAAAACCCCGAGTCTGCGAGTAACAACGATATATACATTTTAGCGTATGTGTCGTTTTTACCCAAAGTCTCGGGGTTTTTGTCACGCGATATATTTATTTATATGTCTCCTATATATAATGATCAAGAACAACAAAGGGTTGAAATACGGTAAACAGACTGAATTGCTAAGAGTGAATCTGTCCTTAAAGTAGCTGTGCAACAATTTCAGGGCTCTGATAAATAATTTCGGAGTTGGTGTCTCGACCTTTCTGAAGTAAAGAACAAAAAACCGCTTTTGCCGGCATGTCCTAGTTTTTATTTTAAACAATTTACAAAGATTGAGGTTTTCGGCACCTCTCAACTCCTTCACCAATTTCCGAGTCCCGTGCGTTGTGACGTGAATGGGGGATGTGCGGGGTTCCTGTGAAGCTCTCTCTCTAGAGCCATTAGTGAGCAGCGAGAACTCACCCGCTCGCGACCACGTGACCACGTGCTTGCGCAGCGCGATCAACATGGCGAGAGGAGGAATGTCTCGTCCGGGTTCGGCCATCCCCGTCCGGTTCTGCCCCCATCCCCCTCCGGCTTCTGGCGGCTGTTCGCGGTAGCAGATAGAGCTAACGGTTTTGTAGACCTCGGGTAGATGGCGCCACTAAAACTCCGTATCATGAAAGTTTTGTCGATGATTATGTTGGAACGACAAGATTTATAGAAAAATTACCCTTAATCGTGCAGGTATTTACACAACTTCCTATCTTCTTACAAGTACCCCATTGACAACATGACGCATGGTTCTCATGGGCCCCGCTCGAGGCTGCAGGTCGGGAAATATTCTACTTTTTGCCTCGCGATTATGCGGCGGAATCGCAACCTTTTGAAGGAAGGAGATGTGTTTTCTGTCCTTTGTAACAAGATAAAGAATGTCAAAAGTATAAGATGCAAATTCTTTCAACGTTAAAATCATTGCACAGCTCCTTTAAAGTCTAACTCCGTCAAAAGTCTAACCAAATTAAATGACTGATATCGATTTATGGAAACTAGATACGAGCACTGCCATAATATTACACTAATGTGAAACCGCTATTCACTCTGAAATCTATATTAAAAATGCTATTACCAGCTTCTCAGCAGGCATTCAGCGGGTTGGCTGTTTGTCAAACAACTCTGTGCCCTGATATCTTCGTTTTTCATGAGGTTTCTTGTTCGTACTGCCACTTTTTTCGCTGTGTTTTAGGGGCGAAGCTCCTTAGGGTCTAGCCTTGACCGTACGTCCGTCCGTCCGTCCGTCCCATCTGTCTTCTTAAAAAAAGAAAGAATCTTTGCGCAGTCGACAGAGTTCGAACTTGTGCGGGGAGACTCCAATGGATTTCTAGTCCATCGCCTTAACCACTCGGCCATGACTGCGGGACGAGTAAGGGACTCTGAGATGTGGTAGTAACTCAAGAGCTGGGGATGTCATGGATGAAACGTTGCATGTAGCCGCTCAACGTCTATACAGGAGAGGGCGCTGCGGTCAAATGCGTATTTAATCGCGTTAAACTTTGCATGCATTGGCTCAACGTTTATAGACGAGAGGGCGCTGCGGTCAAATAATGTATCCGCTAGAAGAACCACTGGCTCTGCCGACCATAAGGCTGTAATAATGAAGTCGAAACCCAACCCGGAACTCAGCACCACCTATCAGCAATAAAAACAAATCAGCACCATCAGCACTACCTATGAACAAAATCAGTATCATCAGCACCACCAGAGCTTCGCCCCAATCAACATCATTCACCACGTGGAGATGCGGTCATTTTTTTATGCTGTGTTTTTAGTCGTCCAGCGAACGGTTTCTGTTTTTTTGTTTTATGTTTTAGCGGCCGTTTGTAAGTGCTTTTCGGTGATCGCGCACGAAGATTCCTCGCTCCAGCGCGTCATGGGGCCGAAGCTGGCATTCACCGGCGATTATAGTTTATTCTCCGTTCACCCTTACGCTGAGACTGCAGCCAATGAACAAGCACGAGAGCACGAGGTCACGGCTTTGGAACATCCTTCCGCAAAATGAGCACTCGCGCTAGAAATGCACGTCTCAAAGCCAGGAGCGCGGGCTAGTTCGCGCTACTGGCTTCCCGCTCAGCGCGTGGCTATGATTGGTATCCACAACGCTCCCGCAACCTGCATTGCACATAACCAAGATTGCACTTCTTCTCAAAAGGGGGGGACTTTTCTTGAGCCTGCGTTCAACGTGACAAACGGTCGCTTTTCGGCAGGCAACTTTATAAATGTGTATGAACTACAGACGCTTCATTTCTGCAAAGCAAAGCAGTAAAATTGACGTAGCATCTTACCCGACTGATCGGGACTGCTCTTGTGGCTAGACCAGTCGTACGTTTTGCGGTACCGCAATACCCTTGTGATCAGCTGTACATGCAGCTGATCACAAGGGTTGCCATCAAGCTCGAGCCGGTAGTTTCGGTTTTGCCGTAGACTCCCAAACAAGACTCCGAGATAAGATATCAAAACCTTGGAGGACGCCTAAGCTTCGACTTTAAAAGTGGAACGCGATAGCGCTATTGGGCCCCTCGCATCGCCTTCCCGTTCGCTTTTCATGCTCTTCCTGCCAGTGAGCAGGAAGTGCGGCAAACATGGCCTACTGAGTAGCGTGTCTGGCTCGTTATCGAAGGGTCGTGGGCTCAAATCCCGCCTAAAATTCTTTATATTCTTCTTTAAGGCAAGTTAATTACTCTTTAAAGTGAAATCAGTTGAGACATGCGGCGACCTTTAATTCGCATTACACGGCAAGTTCTTTAGTCACTTTCATTACACGCGTGACGTCACGTTTCACGTGAGCGTTCTTTTATTTATTTACAGAAAAAAACCTGCAGCGCCGAAAACTTCGGCATTATTGCAGGTACAGCCCATGGATAAATACGCTCAATAAAATAAAAACAGAACACTTGAATATACAACCTGGGCTGTCAATAAAGAAAATACATAAACATTGAACATAAACATTAAAAATCAAGACCATTTCCTGAGATAAATGGTCCCACGTCGTCACGAATAAAAAAAGACTCTGGTAACAGGTTCCACTGAGCGATTGTGCGTGGAAAAAATGAAAACTTCTTATAATCTGTTCTACAAGAAATTTCCCTTATTTTTCTGGTATGATCAACACGATTAGAAATGTAGTTAGGTAATTTTATGTAGTTGCTTTTATCAATACCAGTCATATCATTAAAAAGTGCGAGCAAGAACCTCAATCGAAAATCTTTGCGCCTTGACAATAAAGTTTCCCAACCAAGTCCATTTTTAGTCACTGTTACGCTATTGTTTCTACTATATTTTTCCTGTTACAAATCTCGCCGCACGGTTCTGAAGTTTTTCTAACTTATCTGCAAGGTACTTCTGATGCAGATCCCACAAAACACATGCGTATTCCAGTGTAGGTATTACTAAACAGCAATAGGCAGTCTCTTTTAGTTTCTGTGGAGCACCGCGTAAATTTCGAATAAGAAAATTTAAAGTGCGGCTGGCTTTCTTAGCAGTTTCAGTGACATGAACATTAAAAGAAAGGGTGTTTGACAAAGTAATCCCCAAATATTTAACATCAGTGTTATTACTTAATCTATGATCATCAATAAAATAGCATGATGGGACAGGGTTACGTTTCCTCCCAAAAATGACTTGCACACACTTTTCCACATTTAAGCCCAACTCCCAAATCCTGCACCAATCCGATATTTATCTAGGTCCGACTGCAAAAAAGCTGAATCACCAGCACTGTCTACCCTGCTGTACAAAACACAATCGTCCGCAAACAGCCTTATGGGCGAGTTAATGGTCGATGATATGTCATTAATAAATACAAGAAATAAAAGGGGTCCCAGCACTGAACCCTGCGGCACGCCGGAAGTCACATCAACAAGATCTGAGCTTGCACCGTTTATGACGACACACTGCTTTCTCCCAGAAAGGTAATTTTCAATCCAATGGTATATGTTTTCATCAAGGCTAAGGGAGCTCAGTTTGTGTAGCAGCAAAGGGTGAGACACTTTATCGAAAGCCTTGCGTAAATCAAGAAAGATGGCGTGCGTTTCTCCTCCCTCCTCAGCAGTTGAAACCAAGTCATGATAAAGTTCTACGAGCTGTGTGGCGCATGAGAGGCCCTTTCTAAAACCATGTTGAGTAGAAGAGAAATATCTATTTGTATTGAAATGCCTCACAACATTACTATAAACAATATGCTCTAAAATCTTGCAACATATGCAGCTCAGTGATATGGGGCGATAATTCTCTACATTGTGTTTTGATCCGTGCTTATGGATTGGCGTAACACACGTCATCTTCCATTGACCTGGGAGTACACTTTGTTCGAGCGATTTACAAAAAATAATCCCTAAGTAGCGAAACACAACAAATGAGCATAATTTTAAAACTCTCGGTGACAAACCATCGGGACCTACCGCCTTTTTAATATCAAGCTCATCTAAGCACTTCTTTATCCCTTCTACACTGATGACGACCGGAGGCATTTGATTCACAATTTGTTCCTTGAGAGGGGGGTAAGAATGAGTTCTGACGCTGGAGGCAAAAATAGACTGGAAGTATGTATTAAAACAGCTTGATTTTTTGTAACTTTCTTCAATTAATTCCCCAAGGTATAATATACTTGGAATTCCCATGTTCTCCTTACGCGTCTTTCTGAGGTATTTTCAAAATTCCTTGCTACTAAGTCGCATGCCATCGGAAAGTTTATCAAAATACTCGCGTTTTGCAGTGTTAATAGCTTCCTTATAGGCTACATTCAGTTTCTCTAGCTCTGCGGCCACCGATATGCATGGGTGTAATTTATAATTTTTATACCCACGTCTGCGCTTTTTTATCACCTCTTTTACGGCAGCTGTCATCCAGGGCTTATCATTCATTGCTTTTGCACGTAGTATTTTAACGGGAACGTATTTTCCTATTAATTCCAATAAACGATTTTTGAAAAATTCCCATGTAGCGTCTACACTGTTTTCTAGAGCAAAAAGCTCGAAATCTTCGAAAGATTCAGTCAGCCCTTTCTCTATAGCTTCAAAATTACCTTTATCGTACATAAAGACTTTTCTGTCATTATCCTGGGCACGGAAAAGCTGAGGGAACTTCAAGCTGGCAGTGACTATCTTGTGGTCGCTAATTCCTGGTAGGACGGCTACATCATGAACTATTTCACTATTACACAACAGTAGATCCAGTATATTTTCGCCTCTAGTTGGGACCTGGACAAATTGCTCGAAACCATAAGTTGTCAAAATATCATCAAATTCAGCATAAACAGCCCCATTTGGCACAGTGGTGTCATCACCATGCCATTTTAGCTCTGAGAGGTTAAAATCTCCAGCAAGAAATATCTGCTCATCGGGTAAGACAGAAACAACATCGTTCAAAGCCAGAAGGGTCGCTTCAGGCTTGTTTGCAATTTTCGCGCAAGGTCATGTGGCTGTGACGTCATGACCCTATTGACCAATCAGGAGTTCCCAGTCACATCGACGCCGACTTCTGGGGTTTCGGGATAGTGAAAGAAAAATAGACATGGGGAAGGTGGAGATAAACATGAAGATATAATCTGTCTGGTGGTATAGACCTTTCCAGCGGCAGTCTCGAACGAAGCGACCGGGCAAAAAATGCTAAGTCACTGAGCTCTGGACGCATGCGCAGCGTCCGATATACCGCACAGCAGATCAACAGCGCATGCTTGGAAGGCGTTCCACAGCCCAGCAGACAAAGATGGCAGCGCGCAGGAGGCGATTTCTGCAAAGGTCTATAGGTCGAGGGAATGTTGAATATTTTCTAATTTCCTTCCGGGCGACCCGTAGGGCGCAAGGTGTGGGCCCCCGGTCGCATAGTGCCGCCTCCGTCGTACGAATCATGGCTTTTAAGAATAAATCTCGAGATACATAATGTATGAAAAATAATTAATAAGAAAAAAAAAACACTGTCTAGATGGCGCAAGTTGCCACTCGATTCAAAGGGATCAGCCTCATCCATCTATTCATTCGTCGTCTAATTCTTCCATCAGCACAAACCAACGTTGCCACAACGATGCTGCCATTAGCATGGACATATACCATACACTCGGATTATGATAGTTATCGAAGTTACCGGACTGAATTTCGGAAAGGGTATAATAGCGAATTGTAGTAGACCGTTTCCGCAGCCCACTAAGCACCCGGAGAGCGCTCCGTAATCCGCCACAAGACCTTGAACTATGCAGAGAAGGCTGGCGGTGCGCATGCGCAGCTGCGGCGTTTTCTTCGGGGATACCGTAGCGGAGAAGAAAAACGACGACTCCCTAATAATGCATTCTAAATACGGGGCGCCGTCATGTCTCGGTTCGTGCGGGCAAGTGGGTGCACTTACAAGCTTGACAAAGCTACGGTTCGCGCGCATGCTGCAGATGCATGCATGCATGGGGCAGCAGTAAGGCGACCTTTCTGGAACTATATGTGGTGCCCCATGCGTCTGATTTGCGTGTCGTTGTGGCGTTCGGATGTACGGCACGTAAGAAGTTACCCAAGAAGCGAAGACGAAAAGTTGACGTTTGTTTAAAAGTTCGGGATTTCACAACGCAGAGAAGCCAGAAGAAAGCAAAACCATGGCTTCCGAGATTTTTCGTGCGCTGGCTACGCTCCTTAGGCCATTGCATTCGCGCAGTAGAAACTGTTACTGTGGGGCGCTTGGTGGGGCTCGCAACCAAACAAACCAGACCAAACAACATAGAGAAACAGCCACGAATTATCTTAATCACCATTATCGTCGGTCTACGTAACTTAGGAGCAGCGCGAAAGGTGCCCCCCGCCTTTCGCCGTAACAGACAGACCTTTGGCAAGTAAGACGTTGATAGAAATTCGAAGGTTCATCTTTTGGAAGCACGAAATGTATAGAAGAAACGCCCACGATGTTGTCTTCAAACAAAGTACGCGTCTAATCATTTCAGCAAAAAGCAGTAAGTTGAGCAAATCAAAATCAGGGAGGCGATTCAAAATATAGATTCGCACTAAATAATGATAGTTATAGTGATTTATTTCTGCTCAAGAGAGCCCCGGCGCCGCAGAAAGGCAAGTCGCCCATTCCGTGAAGGCCCACGGTGCCGCGTTCAACGATGACGATCAGGTATTGCGCAGATGCAATTTTAAAAGAAATAGTGATGATGGATTAAATGGATCGTGTGGTCGAGGGTAAGGGGTTGATGCTGGGGTTGAAGAGCGTGAAGAGCGTTAGGCTTGCAGCGGTCTTCACGAGGTTGTTCTTCGTGGGGCCGCCATGGGCTGCTGACTTCAAACAGGCCGGTCTTGAGCGCCTGGTGAGGGCTCCCTGCGTGCACGATTTGCAGACGAGCCGCCCGAATTTCCGGTGACGCAGGGAGTCCAGCATCCCTGTGGTGGGGCTCCAGGGGTTGGCGCCAGTGTTGGCCGGGCCGCGGTCTTCACGAAAGTGGGCTCTGAAGTCTCCCAGCTAGCAGTCGGGCTAGTAACCGAGCAGTGTGACCACCCTGTCGATCGAAGATGCATGGTGTGTGCCACTGGTCGAGGTAGCTCTCTGTCAATGGGAGAAACACGTCTTACGCCCAGCCGGCTTCCTCTTGCGATCTTGCATTCTGAGGTATCATCCAGCGAAACAGCGCAAAGACCGGAGCAGCGAATACAAATTACGAATCAACACAGATCGACTTACCTTTCTCTATTTTGAAGATAAGAATTATGAAGTTGCAAGCTTCATGCCGCGGGCTTACACCTGACAGCATGCTTTGAGGTGATTCTTGACAGCGCCTTTTCCTGTATGTACACTCTAAAACAAAATTGGGTCACCTTACACCCTTTTGTCCCATATAATGCACCCCAAGACTTCAGTTCGACGTGCAGCGCACGGATGTCAAACAGACGGCCCCAAAGTTTACGAGGGGCTTGATAACGGTGCAATATAACTGTTTAAATAGATAAAGTATTTATCAAAGACCACAGAAAGAAAACACTGAGGTTTTGCAGTAAAGCCAAAAAAAAAAAACGATTATCTTTTTTTTTTTTTTGGTAGTCAGTAACACGTACATTAGCTATTTTAATAAGTTGTACCACATGGCTATCAAGTCTCTCGAGAGAGTTAGTAGCGTAAGATCGACGTCAGTGCTCTGTACGTCGAACTCACGTTTTGGGGTGTCTTATATGGGACAAAGGGTGCAAGAATACACCTTTTTTTTTTTCTTTAGAGTGCGGGAATACTAAAAAGCTTGTAACTTTGTCGTGAGATAAATTTACCAAGTTTTTTGTCGTAAGAAATTTTTGGAAATCTGGCCTCAGAATCATGATGAAAAACAGCGCGAAACGCAAGGACACAGAGGAGAGAAATATATTGCTCTCCTCTGCTTCAAAATGCAACAGCACACTAGCACCACCTGAGCCTCTAGCGTTTTTTGCAATAGCTCTATGGAGCGCACATCCAAACAGCCCCACAATTCCCCTCGTTGCAAGGTCTCCTGGGATTTTCCGTAAAGGTATAGTGTCTATAGCTCAAAAGAGCGCATTAGTTTTGTTGTTGTTGTTGTTGTTTTTTGTGCCGTCATTGGTTGGACGCTTTCCGTAGATCGCGGTGATTGGTCCACTTTGTACTCTGTGGGAAAGCAGCCGCGAAGGTAAATTTTAAAGTACGATGGTTGAGATGACGTTGACGTTGATAAAGCATCAGACAATTGTGACTGATGTTTTTTTTACGACGGTTGAGATGACGTTGATGAATAATCTGCACTATACTTTTTCGTTTTATTTATTTGTTCTTTTTTTCTTACTTAGCTACGTTTGGGGGAAGGAAAAGAAACGGTCAAACTAGAAAAAGGTATAATATTTCATCATGATTTTGGAGAATTACGCCACCCCAACCCCTCTACTTCGTCGCGATTTCTCATTTCAAAAATGTGTCCCTTACATTAGCGACGTTGTTTCTAGATAAATATTACCCTGTGATATATGAGAGTAGAACGACCGAATACATTGCTTCACGTAGTTTTCGCTTCCATCGGTTGCTAAACTAAAAAAGGCGCATTATGCTTCTGAGACACTCATGCTTATGCTGTTAAATATAGAATATTGAGACTCGTATAATCAGGGGTCTCGTGTTTTTTCTTCAATCAAAGGAACAAACTAAAAACACCAAAACTTGCTATATGTTTGTTGCCTAAAATTTAGTGCATTGAATATATGCAGAGAATATGGCAAAAAAAGTGCATAGAATATGTGAATAGAATAAGGCAAATAAGTGCACCCAAAATGTGCATAGAATATGGCATAGGATATGGCCTTAGTGCATGAATATGGCAAAACAAGAGAAAGGGCGCAAAAGTGAGATGAAGGTAATCGCTTCTATCTCTGTTTCCACGTTGGATCCCAATAGTATACAACAGTGTTATTTATTTTACACGAGGAGGGTATAACTCCTTACGAAGTTACGAGTACATAAATTTCTATTTTTATTAGTAGCTTTTCATTGACTGTACGCTTTTCCTTTGACATTCTCTCGGCGCAAACACACTACCTATCCGCAGCGTCGCGGCGTGCACAGCTTGCTAGCTTTGAAGAGAAGCTATTACTGCGATCTGTCAGTGGAGATCGGTGGCCGAGTGTGTTACCTGGTGCGTTCCGCAGCTGATCCAGGCCGAGAAAGAAGAATGTCTTTATATCATATACGAGTGAGAATGTAGCGCTTGTGTTGTGTAGCGCTTTTGTCAAAAGGAACAATGTAACAACTACCTCTCTCACGATTGGTGCATTAGGGAGTCGAGAATGTTTGTTTTTTTTGCTGAGGGGTGCCCTTTGGACGGGCCCACTTTTTCAATGTCGTGGGTTTTCCTTGGCCTTGGGTGGCATCTAGTACTTCTCCTGTATGTCGCTTCAGGCCTATCAGTCCAAGAGCAAGAGCTGAAGTGTCCTTCGGTGCTTCTTGCACGTTGGGTCCTTCTATTCCCTCAGTCCGAAAATGCCAATTTTAGCGGGTGTCAAAGCGGTTCCGGTTCTGATCCTAAGGATTCTGACAGTTTTTTATCTACCGTACCCCGTTGGCATAATGGCTCTCATCGCCGGCAGCAGGCGCCGAAGGTAAGCCCTTCCCGCCTGTCTGGTGAGTTCGGCCTGCTCTTCCGGGTCGACTGCTTCGGGCTTCGTTTTCTACCGAGAGGTTGGGCCTGGCGCGGAGTGGTTGCTGTTGGCTGTTTCCAGACTTGTACGTAGCTCAACTACTCTGATCAAGTTACTGTAGTTTAGCTACTTTTCTGAGTAGTTTAGTAACTTTCAATTACATTTTTATTTCGTTAATTAGAAGTTTGCTTTACTTACTTTTTTCGAGTAACTTCTACTCAAGTTACAAATTACATTTGAATATTAGGGATATGTTTGCTGGTCAACAAATATTCCTGCACAAAAATAGATAAGTTGTTGGAAGATCAGCTGATAGTTGCAAAGAGGAAAAGCCTGTGGCGTGGGTAAAGGGGGGGGGGGGGGGGGAGTGGTTTGGAGGGTCCGAAACCCTCTAAACTTTTCACGAGCCCCCCACTGCAACAACCCTGTTACGAGGCGCGGGGAGCGGACAGACACGTCGCAAGTGAAGGCCCAGTAAATGCGGGATTAGCACCGAAGACTGACTTTTTTTGTGTGTCCTGAAGCTTAAGGAGACGACGTATTTAAAGACGTGGTTTGTCCCCGTTTCTTAACATCGGAACCCTCGTCTACTACAGGAGGTGTACACACTGCAGCCTCACTCTAAGGAGTCAATAAAATGCAGCACCCGCTCTGAAGCCAATCTGGTGCTCGGGTAGTTTGTGCTGTACTTGAAGGTTCGCGTGCTAAAGGGCAACGCAGAGGTGACCTCTTTGCGTTGCCTTTCCTCCCAAAACTTCGCATATGCCGGTCTTCCAAGATTCCAAGATCATTCGAGAAGCTTAATAAATCCCCAAACGTTCAAACGTTTTTACAAAAAAAAATAAACTGGATTGGGAAGTATTTTAAGAACATGGTACTTAAAGTACTATTTCAAGTGGATTAGAAAACTTCTACGTCACTTGAAGTACATTCTCTGAGCATGTACTTGTACTTTACTTAAGTATTTTTTCTGGTACTTTCTGAAGAAAGTGAAATTCCTGACTTCAAAGTACATTCCCCAAATTTGGAGACAAAAATGGCGTTCGTCATGTGAAAACGCTCTATTGTCTTTCCAGACGTCATCTGGTCATTTCTCTGAGTGAAGTAATGGCGGCTGTAAGACTGATAGAAATAAGTGCCTTATAAGCGTATTGTGTTAAATAGTTCGTCAGAGAGAGTAAAACAACTACTCTGTGGCGACTTTTCTTTATCCAATATTTGCCACCATTTCCAAAAAAAAAAAAAATAACTGATGCTCCTCCCATAGAGTTATTATAATATACGCTAGAGGTTCAACTGGCGCTAGTGTCTATGCGACTTCCGTGACGCAAATTGAAGCAGACAGCAACCAGTCTACTTTTGCGGTGCTCCTGTGCATTCTTATGGGAAAACGCGCGTGCATTCTGTCTCTTTGCCGGATAATAACACGGAACGCTTTGGTTATTTCGGTCGTACCGAATAGTATGTACCTTGATTAACATTGTAAAAGTGTAATTGCTTTAGTTAGCGCATCTTCTTCATCAGTGAACCGATGTTTAACTTCCATACATTTCAGTCCCACACATGTGTTCCGCAGCAGGTGTGTAAAAACGAGCGACGATTCAGAGCAAATTACAATCGAAAGAAATATAGAGTGTGTTCAAGGTTCGCCAGCATTCCGTGACGCTTATATATTGCTAATATGCCGGTCCTCTCAATATCTGAAAATGACCCCGCCGTGCATGAGCGGATAAAAACATTCAAAACGTAAATAAAGTACGTGGGCTGTGAAAGGTGTCTCTTCGTATTGTTTTCTCTGCCGGGCACCTTTAGGCATGCATACAGACACTTGCTCTCAAAGATTTCGAGCGTGCGAGTGATAGTTTGAACGTAAAACAAGCATCTTCGCGCAGAGCAGAAAGAATAAAGCGGTACTTACTTATTGAAAATCGGAATATATTACGTGGCCTTCAATTTATTTTGATCGTACATGCACTGGTAGTTACTGATCCAGTGTTACTGCATGGTTCTTGCCGTCTCTCTTGGCTTTCCAGATGTCCTTCGTTCGTTTGGCACGTATATCCCTCATGCTGAAAAGCGCCGACATCGTGTTCGTGCTAACAGTGTCCGACAGTGCACATAAATACACGTACGAAGCCGTTTTAGCACCGTTTTTAATGCGACGAATTTGAAAGAAAAACGCCGTAACTGACCAATTATTTCGTCGGCCTGACTGAGAAATGTTCCAAGCTACCTAGTACGTATGAATTATTCGGGATACTTGCTTTTGTGATCGAGCGCTGGGAGAAAATGCACTCACTTTTTCCCATAGAAATGAATTACCGGAAGTCAATTTTGGACTGGTTGCTGTCTGCTTCAATTTGCGTCAGCACACTAGCGTTAACTTGAACCTCTAGCGTACATTATAATAACGCTATGGCTCCTCCGATTACACCTGGAGCAACGTTGGTTGTACCGCAGCCGACGCTACGAGCCATCTTGGCCAGTCCATCGCTAAAAGTGTGTCACGTGGCCTTTCTGTTGGACACAACTGCACGTGGAAGCAGGATGTCACGTGGCAGGGTGACAGCGCTGGATTGATTTTGATGGCTCGTAGCATCGGCTGCGGTATATAGTTTAATGCATCGTTGCATTCAGCTTGTCGCGTCATCGTATTTTTGTTTTTGGTGCTCACAAAGTAAACGCAAACAAAAAATTAAAAAAATAAAAAAAAAATTAACCGAGATGACGCGCGGTTTCTTTCACGCCTGAGCAGTATCCCGGTATCACGCAAGCAAGCGCAGTTCAGATCTTTGCTTAAAGGCGGTCAGTTATTCCAGCAGATAAGGAACAAGGGCTGTGTGAGGTCGACAAAATAGCCTAACAGACGACACTCGCACCGGAGAGAGCTTTGTGCGCAAGCGCCTAATCTCTCCCGTGACACCGCATTTCTCCGCGGCACAGCGCTGGCCGTCCCGGCGGTCGACGCTCGCGTGACATTATTAAACAATTGGGCGACTGTACATTGCACTCGGTGTACTTACTATACTTGAAGTACATGACCTCTAATTGACTTTGTACTTTACTTCAAATACTTTTTATATGTACTTTACGCAACACTGTAAACAAGCAAACACTGTCTGCAAAATCAAGCTCAGGCAGTGCTAAACCTCAAAGTAGAAATGATACATCCGCAGTACATCATTGACGAGAAAGCGAAAAGTACAAAATAATGTATCACACATAAGCAGAACCAGCTATTAAAGCATTTATGTGAAAACACAAGCCGTTTTATATTTGGCTAGCAGAATTTCGCTAAGCCATCAAAACATTTATGTACTTTCTTGTTACTATAAAAAATATGAAAGTAACTTCAAAAGTAATTTGCTACTTTGTTACGGTAGTTAGTAATTTGCTCAGTTACTTTCCATTTGAGTAACTTCTACTCTACTGCAAATTACTTTTGAGGCCAATACTCAGTAATTTAACTAAATTAGCTTTTTTTGGGTAACTTGTACATGTCTGGCTGTTTACGCTGCTGCTCGGTGAGCCCTCTTGTTCTTGGGTATGCCACTGCGTCCGGGTAGCCACTCGATGGTCACTGCAGTTCCTCTGGTGCAAGCTCAGTTGCTGCTTTCTTTATCTTTTTGACGGCGCGGCTCTTGGTTTTGCTCCAGCTGCATGCTTTTATCGCTTCTTGAGAATCTGTAGAGACTCGTCCTTTTACTAGCTGGGTCTGTCTTTCTAGCATATTTTCCATCGCAGCCAAGACGGCCCCGAGTTCTGCCTCCTTGACGGAGGTCCCCTTAAGTATTACGGCGGTGCAGTCTCCGTTTCTTCATCGGTTCATACCAGGACGTGGATGTAGCCTTCGCCATTTTGCTATCGTCTGCGTATCTTCGTTCCTCTTCCGTCACGTGTTTTTCACGCCAGGCTACGTGCAGTCTGGCCGCTCGAGCCCACTTTCCTTGGTTGAGCATTTTTGGAAGATGTTTATGGTCAGTGATGGCGGTGTCCTACCAAGGAGTTGATAGTTCTTCCAGTGGGGCCCTGTCCTGCAAGTCGTACTCTATATTTTCCAGCAGCTTGTGTCCGCGCGTGGTTCGCTTCAGTCACTGAAATTGTGAGATGTTTTAAACCTAGGCGCGCTCTTCGATCATGTTCACTCGGGCGTCTTTTCACAAGTCTTCAATGCCCGTGTACGTGGGAAGTCTCGCGAGTACCCTCATTGATTAATAATTTAGCCTTTCGAGTAGTTTTGTTTGTTTTTTTTTCATTTGGGATTTACTTAGATTGAGCCAGCTAAAGCTGTGCAAAGCCCTCGAGGTGAGAAGTGCTTCTTCATAATCCTAAGGGGCCTAGACCTCGTCAGCTCCCCAGAACTTACTTCTTGTTCTTCGAACGAGCTTGAGTCCTTGTGTCCACGCGCCATTTCTTAGTCAGGCACCCGCCTCGCACTGCGGGTGGTCTCTTCGAAGGTGACTCCCAGTATCATTATCCGCGGGCTTGTACTTATTTCTTCTCCAGTTCATCTCCAGTCGTCATATCGGCGATTCTTTTTTTGAGATTTCTTTGCCTGACAACGACCATATATTGAGCTTTCTCAAAAGATGGCTTCATCCCGACCTCCGAAAGGTATCTTACTACTTCGTTAATGCCACGTTCAGTCGTCTTGACCTCCCAGCGTACACGGTGAAACCCAGACCGTCGATCTCTCTCGCAGCCTGGTAGGCAAATCTGCCATCACCGCATTTAATAGCGCCGTAGAGATACACTTCACTTTGTGGTACTCGTCTGCAGCTCGAATATTCGAGTCCTTCGGTATTGCCAATCTTCACTCGAAACCTCCCGTCTCGGAGAAAGTTCGTTATAAAGCAGGGCCTTGCCTCGGATTCCTCGTTGTTTAGCCCATCGTGTGACGGCCCAGTGTGGGACGGTATCAAAAATTGTTCGCGATGTCCAGGGCGTCGACGAGCCATGGATCTTGCTGATCTTTGTTTGGTCATGACACCCTCGTAGAATAACTTGAGGCTGTCCTGCGTGCCCAGTCGCCTCCCTGAAACCAGTTTGTCTACGTTCGAGTATGCGGTGGGTACACTGCATTCTTCGTATGACGATATTTTCCATTGTCTCGCGGATATTTGATGTCAGCGAGTTCGGCCTGTCACCCCAAGCCGATTGTGGTATGGGCAGGAACACTGCCGCACTGTGGTCGTGTAATCAGTACCACGGTCTTCAGCGGTCTGGAAACTTCAGCGGTTTACACACCATACTTTTGAGGACTTTAGGGAACCTTTTTTGCACATCCGATACGGTGCGGTGGGCCCTCTGGTAGAGCTGCGTATGCGCTACCACACAGGACTCGCACATGCGCAGTTCGTATCGGAGGACCCATCGTACCGTATCGGATGTGCAAAAACGGTTCCCTAAAACTCTCTTTTGTTTCGCTTTAAGTCCGACCTATAGCCGACGCTACGACCGGATGGAGCCACTCCAGCAGCTCCAAAAAGCGCATCGTCACGTTGTCTTGGTGGGTTTGCTGTCACGTGCCTGATAAACCAATCACGCAAAAAAAGGAAAAGAAAAAAATCGTTCAGCCTCTCCACTCTAGTGAAGAAGGAAGATCAGCGGAGCTGTACTCGATACACTGTGTGCTTCTTCGTCGTCGTCGTCTGTTTTTCGCGCTGTTTCCTACGATGAATTCCCACCAACGCGCCCAACTATCCATTCTTTTATTATAGCTAGAAAGGTTGGCGCCATCTACGAGTGACGGCGGAAACCATACTGGTTGTGTGCTTGCCGCCGTCGCTTATAGATGGCGGTAGCTGTCCAGGTAGGTTTGTGTCGACATACACGGACACGATCCTGGGGAACCTAGCCCTTAACAACTCCGCTGTAAAAAAACGCCTGATCGGTTGAGTCGGTTATAGCAAACGCGAAAAGGCGATGAGCGCCGTGACGATGCAATTTTGGCTCAACTTTGAATAGAATAGATAAGAATAGAATGCTTTCATTTCCAATACATTCATTTTCAAAAAGTACAATGATAAGCCGGTGTGACCCTCAAGGCTTGTTTGTCTCTGTGGTCGAACTTAAACTGAAGCGGAGTATGGTGAGTTTTGTCACCACAGGCTGCTTTCATTCATGTAGGAGTAAAAAAAAAAATATGTGAAAAAAATTTAAAGTTCAAAAACAAATTCTGAAACATTCTTTTTTATTAGACGTTGTATGTTTAATATTATCAAGTTTATTTTCAGTGAAATATGAAGGTGCAACAAGGGGAAAATTCTCAGTGAAGGCTTGACCAGCCCTCAGACCCACGCAACGGCATTAGGCCAACACGAGATAGAGCAACGGCATTAGGGCGCGCGCACGCACGCTCGCACGCACGCACACACACACGCACACGCACACGGACACTGAAAAGAAATAACAGAAAAATGTACCTTATCAAAAGCAACGTTTGAAAGCAGTTACATTTAAAAAGTCACTATACGCAAATACAATGAGCGCAAGTCCTTGTTTGAGATAAAGTCTATACAAATATTATTTTGTCTTAGGTAATTTTACATTAAACTGGCGAAGTGCCAAAAGACTGGAAAGTAGCGAAAGTTGTGCCAATTCATAAAAGTGGAGATAAAAAGTGCGTTTCGAACTACAGACCTGTCTCGCTGCTGATCACATATAGCAAAGTTCTTGAACATTTTCTCTTTAAACACATTGTAACTTTTTTAGAATCCCTAGAATTTTTGGTAAAAGACCAACATGGGTTCCCACGTGGTTACTCAACCGTTACTCAGCCTCTCCACACAGTCCATGAATTTGCTGCTACAGTGGATAACGATGGCCAAGTGGATTCTATCTTCTTAGATTTCGCGAAAGCTTTCGACAGGGTGTCGCATCGGAAACTACTGTTCAAACTTCAGCAGATACTCGACAACGATTACCTTTTACGTTGGGTTGACTCCTATCTTACGAACCGTCGACAGTACGTGACTGTTGGGAAAGCGGAGTCCCTGGATTTGCCAGTCATGTCAGGAGTACTCCAGGGCTCGGTGCTCGGTCCTTTGTTTTTTTTTAGTGTTTATAAATGATCTGCGTGTAGATAAGCCCGGGATTCAGTGCAGTCTTTTTGCCGTCGACTGTGTTTTGTTTGTCAAAGTCTCATGCACTTTCGATCAATTATGTTTGGACAGTAGCCTACAATCTGTATTTTCCTGGTGTCAAGCATGGCAGATGGATTTGAACGTAAAAAATGCGTCCAAATGACAGTAACACTAAAGAAGTCTCCAATTTTGTTTTGCTATTCTATCAACTCAGTACCGTTAGAAAATGTCACTTCTTATAAATATTTGGGCATTACCATCACATCTACTTTAAGCTAGTCTGTTCACTTAGAGAACATTATCGCAAAAGCGTCTTGTAAACTGTGGAGTCTATGAAGGACTATGAGACATTGTACCCCGAAAACTTAGCTTGTTGCGTACACTACTTTGATTCGTCCATTATTGGAATACGCGGACATTTTATGGGACCCGTATTCACAGTCATTGATTACATGAGGGATTGCAAAAAAAGGCACTGCGATTTATATATAATGCATACGGCATGCATACGGCCGTGTTATCCCTTTATGCGTTATCCGGATTAACCCAGTTATCGACCCGCAGAAAAGTGAAGCGTCTGAAGTTTCTGTATAAATTAATACACGATAAGATTGGAATGAAGTTTGAAAACTATCTGGTGTACAATCTCAGTCGAGTCACACGGCAGAAGCATGAAAATCTTCTTCGAGAGTTTCAATGTAGAAAAGACATTTTTAACTACTCTTTCTTTCCGAGAACTGTCCGAGACTGGAATAGCCTGCCTCACAACATTACAGACAGTGCGTGCCACCTTCGACTCGTTTGTCAGCGCCTTAGATGGAGTTTTAAATCCATTTGACTAATCCTTTGCCAAGTGTTACCTCTGTTTATTGGGAAGCGTTTGTACTATATGCCTTTTACTTTTTCTCAACTATGTTTTTCGAAGCCATGTGTAACTAGAGCTATGCTGTTGTATCTGTCACATATGTACTCACATGCCTTGGCCCACAAAAGTAAGCCGGCATTATCATTCAAATAAAAAGATAAATTTTAGTTACGATATAATATAGCACTTGAGTACCATAATTCGTCCTACAGCACTTAACCCTCTAATATTCCACTAGTCGAATTAAGTATATGTGCCTGTATAGTTCCGCTAGTTTTGGTATACATGTAGAATGTTTACGTTTTTCTAGCTTTAAACTCCTACATAATCTACAGGGTGTTTAAAAAAACTGAGGCTAAATCGCTTCTGAGAAAACTAAGCATCGCACAGAAAAGGGGTTGATGCCGTGTTGGTGTCTGCCCAAGAGTCTATTTAGAAAAAATAATAATGTTTGAAAAAATAGCTTTTGTTTTTTAGAAAGTAACTTTTTGTTTGTTTATTTGAATGTCATAGTTTCAATTAGAAACTTACTGGGCATCATCAATAACCCCTATATCAACCTTTTTAGACAAGTATAAAGCATGCCGAACATTTTACTATGTTTTGAAAAACCCTTCACTTCTGACGCGTACTCTGGTTTCGGAATCTTATCCAAGCGCATCTTGGAGGCAGCTGTCCTGCCCTCCGACGGCCGAAGCGCGGAACCGAGGCCAGACAATTCGCTATACTTCGTTTCCGCTTAGGTCCGAGCGCGGCCGATGTTATGAGTCGAAGTGCCAGTCAAACAGCGAAAGAGGCACAACGTCATGGCGTTGTGCCTCTTTCGCTGCAGTTGATAGGACTCGCCGGTATTCGCCGTCTCTCTGTGCGTGCTCCTCCGCCGGCTAGTCCTATCAAGCGCAGAGAGCACGCCATGACGTTGCGCTTTTTGCGCTGTTTGATTGGCCCACTGATCTCTATGACAATTGCTGGATCGCGTTTGCCCGCTCCGCGAATGCGGCCACATGGCGGCCATCTTTTTGGTAGAGTTATGTCACCTCTAGCCAAGGTACAGCTGCTGCAGCCACTATCATCCACCCATGGCAGACGGTGTTTTGGCAGTTGTGGTGGCAAGCTGCCATCAAAATAGCGTGAATGATATTTCGTGCTTGATTGAAATTGTTTGACGAAACAATATTTTATAAACCCGACGTGACCGGTAGCCCGATCTTTGAAGACCCGGTAAAAGTTTCACGAAATCGCAGCACCGGGGAAAAAGCAGCACAGCACGCATCGAAAGTCGCATCGAAAGAAGCATCGAAAGCAGACGCCGTTACGGAGTCTGCTTTCGATGCGAGCTGCGCTGCTTTCCCCCGGTGCTGCGCTTTCATAGAACTTTCGCCGGGTCCCCGAAGATGAGGCTACCGTTCACGCCGGGTTTCAAGAATCTGCTTCGTCGAACAACTTTGATCAAGCACGAAATATCACCCACGGTACAGTGTACTAGATCTACGGCTATCTTATGGCAGCCTGCCGCCATTGCGCTGTCCGCCATATTACTATGATGGCTAGAGATAATGTAACTCCACCAAAAAGATGGCCGACCGTGGCCGCATTCCCGTCCATAGGCGGAGCTGGTCAAACGCGATCCAGCAAATAGACATAGAGATCAGTGGATTGGCCCTTCGGCTCATAACATCGTCCACGCTCGCAAATAAGGTGAAACGGAGTATGGTCTCGCCCGCTCCGCCCGCCCACCTCCCTTCCCTCTCGTAAAAAACACAGATGTATAGCGCGCGCGCGCGTGGCCAGGCGATAAGAAACGCCTCGCTGTTCGAAAGAGCATGAAATTGTAAGATTGAGCTTTGACTTTTGCTCTGGCCTTGGTTCCGCGCTTCAGCCGTCGGAGGGCAGGACAGCTGCCGCCAAGATGCGGCAGCTGTCCTGCCCACTGATCTCTATTGTAGTAGGCTGGATCGCGGACCGCGGCCTCGGCAGCTGGGGCCGAGTGTCGCCACCGGCGGCCATTGATTGACACCAGCCAATGCATGGGACTCTATGGGAAGAACGAGAAAAAGTGACGTTTTCCCCTGTTTCTAAGCTGTTGTCGGCGCTGAAACTTTTTGGGTGCTTTTCGATAAGCCTGTCAAATAGCTTGCGTACAAACATTAAAACTGTCAGCCCTCGCAGTTCTTATAAATAAATATTTTGTGGTCGAGAGTGACTCCGCTGTAGTGCAGCTCAATGAGGCGAGAGTTACTTAGAGTTACCGCGGAGTCGGTGGCGGTTTCGTTGAGTTGGGTTTAGCAGACGACAAGCTCGAAGGCTTTGCTACGCGGAATTCGCTCACTCCCGGAAAGCCGCTGTCGAGATGAAACTTCTTTGTCATTCATCAACTTGTGGGCTTCCCTAAGGACGGTCTTATTGACGGCAAGTTCCTTTGTTTACTCCACTACGAGAGCAAGCTTGCCAGCTCAGCCGTAGGTGCTCCGGTACGTTTGATTTTTTTATTCGGCGACCGGACGTTTTACAAATACCGATTCGATCTCCAAACACCCTACATAAGGATCGCAGCGCACCATAAAATACTCGCCTCCGAGCACAGCGTACATGCTTCAATATGCTTACTTTTGTGCGTTCCTCCCATAGACTTGCGTGTATTGCCTGGTGTCAAGCAATGGCCGCCGGTGGCGACACCGACGGGCTCCCGATCCGCGATCCAGCCTACTAAAATAGAGATCAGTGGTCCTGCCCTCCAAAAATGGCTAGGTGGCGTAAGCTACCGCCCGATCCAAAGGGCTCAGCCGTATTCATCCATCCATCCAGATGTGCTTGGATAAGAATACGAAACCAAAGTACGCGTCAGAATTGAAGAGTTTTTCAAAACATGGTAAAATGCTCGGCATGCTTTATACTTGTCTAAAAGGGTTGATATAGGGGTTATTGAAGATGCGTAGTAAGTTTCTAATTGAAACTACGGCATTCAAATAAACAAATAAAAAGTTACTTTCTAAAAAACTTAAAAAAACTATTTGTTCTAAACGTTATTATTTTTCTAACTGGCTCTTTGGCAGACACCAACACGGCATCAAACTTTTTCTGTGCGATGTTTAGTTTTCGCAGGTGCGATTTGGCCTGCGTTTTCTGAAACACCCTGTATATTAGTAAAGGGTAATTATTTTTAGTATTTTAAGATCATTAAACAAACTATGTGTGTGAGAATCAAAAGGTACGTTACATGGTGTTCTTAGTATTTTTTTCTGCAACGAAAATACTTTTTGCAGGTTCGTAACTGTGGTGTTACTCCAGGCGAGATTGCGGTAGTTTAAGAGAGGTTGAGATAAGGAATTATAGATTAACAGTTTTACACTAAGGACTGACATACCATTGCGGTAAGTCAGTCCTGTAACACTAGACACTTGTATAAGCAAGTTGTTAATATGGCTGCCCCACGGCATTCGTTCCGATAAAATAGCACCGAATTTTTAAACGTAACAACGATTTCGATTGGGGTGGCGTCAAGCACGATGTTTCTGGTTAAAGACAAACACTTATTTTTGCACGAAAAATAATAGCTTTTGTTTATCATCATTAATTTTAGGTAGTTATCTCTTGCCCAAGCACTAAGCTTGTTCAATGTAATATTCGCATCGTTAACAAGATTATCCTAATTATCTGAAGAAAAGAATGTGCTGCTAATTATTTTTACATCGTCATTCATGTAGACGCTAAAAAGGCACGACCCAAGGATGCTACACTGTGGGTCCCATGTTACTTTTGCGTTCTGCATTTTTTTAGGGAAACACACCTATTGTTAAAGAGAGATTGAAAATGTGACATTGACAAGGTGTTATTATGTCAAGTACGTACTTGATAGGTCTAATTGGCAAATCATCACACTCACATGCTACTGGTGATTTTCCATTGCTTAAAAATAAAAAATAAAAACCTCAGAATTTGAGACAAGCTAAAAAAAAGTAGTCTTTTTTTTTTTTTATTCTAAGTAATTGCAAGATGTATCCTTTTGACTGCTGCCACTGCCTAAGATCGCAAAGTAATCACTGAAAGTATTAGCTAAGAAGCGACCAGCGAAAGACAGTTCATCGTAATTTTCTCGACGGGTCGTCGATTTGAACTACGACTTAAAATTGAGATTATGTTTTTCCAAATAACATCCGCACGTCCAGATTGTGCCTGATAAACGTTGGTGTAATAAACAGATTTTGCGCTAAGCGGTAGCTTTGTTAATTGATTCCACCATAATTTAAAACTTGAAAGCTGAATTAATCTCTTGTTTTGATAAATTCTGGTATATATTTTTTTAATAATATTTTGCAAACGTTCGGGCGTGATCCATCGCTTACGGATCTTTTCTGACACTTTCGAGGTTTCAAATAAAAATGCCGCTTATAAACAAACAGTGCTAAATTCACTAAGAAACATACCATAAGCTATGTTGAAGTCTTGTATATATAAAATAGTGGATCCCATTTCGTTTCAGAAATATCTGCTTTGAAAGCATTTAAGCTGTCAGTTATATGTTTAAAATTGAAATGAAAGTGTTTCATTATTTTTAGCTTTTTTGTGTGGTCTTATGTTTAGGGACAGGAATACTGGAAAGCAATCGCTGATATCAAAGCTTAGCGCGCCGGGTATAACGTACGAACGGGTGTGAACGTCCAGCCTATCAGGCTGGACGTTCATAAAAAATAAGTCGATCAATGTTTCACAGCACACCGTTATTCCAGTAGGGGATTTTATAACATTAAGACATTCGCTTCATTCAATTAAAATGTTTATTTCACTTTTGTAAGCGCAATATTTCAACATATTGATGCTGAAACCAGCCCCCAAGATCAAATCATAATGGTTTTCGTTAAGGTCATCAAAAAAACCGCTCACAAGACAGAAAAAAAAATCACCACTATGGCTATCTAGTTGGTCGATATAGTACACTTATAACAGTATTCCTTGTTTTTACCGGAAGCACTTAGTAGTCCTGATTGACACAGCAGTTGTCTACCCAAAGCTCGCATTTTATTGATTTACTTACAAGTAAACGCACACCTCCTCTAGGCGAGACGTGCGGTTAAGAAAAATATATTGGAATACAAAGGCAACTTAAGTACATCCTATTCATTTGTATACCACGTTTCGGTTCACATCATTATGACAAACTAAAATCTAAACTGTGCGAAACTAACTTCTAGAATAAGCACTTTATTTTTTGCGTCGTTTCGTCGTCACGCGACGCCTGACTGACTCGGCTCCCTCGCTTGGCTGGGAGAACTTCCGCTTCCGGCAGGAAGGCATACCTTACGTCATGGCCACGTGATTTCACATGTTGGTGGCCGAGTCCGGTCGAATCGAGAAGGAAAGTAGACGTGTGTTTTTATCGTTTCTTCGTGCAATACTGGAGGCAATAAAACGAAAGCGGATTCCTGCTCCGGGTTTTACGAACATCGAAGATTAATTGGGGTCTTCACTATGAAAAAGCTGGAAAATCATTTTATGATCCATTTTATTACCTCGTTAGAATCGGCTTCAGCTTGTTCAAATTTTCGTACGTGCTTTTTTAAGTCTTTTATTTCTTTATACTGTTTATGCATCATTTTCCCGAAGTTCTCAATTCAAACCACTGTTTTTTTTTAGGCTTAAGAGGCTGCGCAATGTTTCATTCATTACGGCAAACATGCCTGATACATTGTGCTCTTCTCATAATTTTCTTTTCCGCCTTGGCTTCATCGCGTCATCGCAGTGCTACACGTTCGACACCTCCAGGACTGGCGAACAGCTGAAACTTTTGTTCTGTATTCTGTCTTTGAAGCACCGGAACAAGCCCCAAGGTGATAGTGGTAGTCGTAGTCGACACACGACAGCAAACACTTACCCTCTGGTAGTACTTCGCAACACACTGCGCACTCCGTACTGGCACGATCAAACACTCAGCCTCACACCATATGGCAGCATGACACAATATGGCAGCAGCAAGGCAATAAAATAATACGGAAAACACATATTTAAAAGAAACTAACCCTGTGTGATTCGAAAACAAGTTTCAGCACAATGTACACCTTCTTCCGCCGCGGCTGACAAAGAACGCAACCGACGCAGCCGTCTTCTGTGGGCCCTTTTCTTTACTGCTGAGGCGGACACCGTACATGACAGCCCAATGAGGATGCAGCTGGTCTGCAGATAAGAGGAACACGTGGCAGGCTGCTCTGCTGCGACGATTAAGCGGGGCAGTACTAAATCCTCGGCGTGAGCGAGATAAACCTGCGTGATTTGAAGACAAGTTTTAGCACGATGTACACTTTCAACGCCAACGAAACGTGCTGCAGTGAGCAGACGTGCAAACGGGTAGGCGTTCTTTCGAAGCGGAAAGGCTGTAATTGGCAGAACGACGGTGCGCAAAAAAAATAAAGAAAATATATGTTCCGATAAGCTTTGCATTTGAAAAAATAAACAGAATCCCTCTTTTGTATTTCTAGGCATTTCGTCCGGAAGGATTGGCGGCAAATTTGGAAGTTTTGCCGATTGTATGCTTTACTCACAATTATTGCCATTTTGCATTGATTTCTCTTACTAGCTGGAATGTTTTAATGTGTTTTAGACTGTTTTCATCGTATAACTAGTTAATTAAAAATGCTGCAATTGGCACCAGTGACAATCATTTTCGGCCTTTGGAATTGGCATAGTTGTTTAAGCTTTTGAAATTAAATTATAAGCAACAAATTATATTAGAGTTTGAAAAAGTATGTATTGAAATATCTTAATGGTATAATAATTATTACAAATTGCGGAAATGTAGGCCACACCCCAATCACAATAATACCTCATTTAACAATAATAGTTTTTACAGAAAGGTCTCACTCTTTTCTTGTTAGGATATGAAAAACTCCGACATCGCTATCAAGATAGACATACACACTGGATTAATATGAAGTAGGGCTGGGCGTCGATTAAAAATTTTAACCCGATTAATCGCCACCCTTTAATCGATTAATTAATCGATTAATCGGTTGCGTTGATTTTTATAAATAATATATTAAAAAGAATGCAACAACTCGTCGTGCCCTTGAAGGCTTGTTTTACTCTCTATTACACGGCGCAAAGGACATTTACAATAGAGGATACATATAGTTCAACGATTCAAAGACTCACATATTTTTGCTCCAGCTCCGAAGACAAAGAAGTTTGTCCCCATTCTCCGACAGGAAGAGAAGAAGTCAGGGCTTGGGCGATGCTTTCTTCTTTTTTTCAGAGAAAGGGGCCTCGATGAGAAGGCGTTGATTGCTGTCTGCGTTTTGGCGGATGGTCCTTGCTGCAGCGGCGTACATGGGTGCTTCGCTCGTACGTGATACTGAAGCGAACGTACGCTTCCACTGTATGAAAACGGCTTTTTGCAGATGATGCAGTGGACTTCCTTCGAGTTAAAAACTTCACCACTGGAGTTTACTTTAAACCCCAACTTTCCAGCGAGATTGCCTTTCATACTCGTGAACTCGTTCATTTGTCCGGGCCGAATACTGGAACAAGTAACCATGGCGTTGTTAGCTTCCCAGCTTGCTTTTCTGCTTGTTTGTCTTGCCTGGGCAGGATGTGTAAGAGATCCTCAACACGTGAAGTTTCGCGGTCGTAGAGAAATCAATTGCGGGCCCGGCTTGTTCTTCTGGCTTCGGTAGAACTGTAATGTATATCCTCGAACACGTGACGCTTCGCGAGCGCGAGAATTGAACCTTGCGCATACTCATAGCACCTGGCTGGGAGCAGAAAACCGCTCAGGACAGAACGACCGGATGCACGCCACGCAGCGTTTTCCTTAGGGGAAGGGAGGGGGGGGGGGGGGGGGGGGGGGGGGGGGCGGGCGGGCCTGAGTCACCTCTAGTTCGGGCAGGTCGTCCAGGGTAGGGCCATCCGTGCGTCCAGTTGACTTCTTTTTGAGTACCGATTAAAAAACCGATTAACCGGTTAAAAAAATTGATCGCGATTAAAGCCTTAATCGATTAATCGGAAGGTTAATCGATCAATTGCCCAGCCCTAATATGAAGTCATATGCGGCACGCGTTGCTTTAAAACACACACACACACTTTTGTTTTCTAATTCGAATTCAGCTTTTGGGGATTTTGTAGTGAGAACAGCATTTCTTAATTTATATGTTTTGTAAACATATTCTAAACCGATCACCCGTGCCGATATTTTGTAAAATTTAGATTGATCCTGTTATTCGTGCGCTTAAAATAAATTCTAACGCAATTAATCATCTAAATGCCCAAAAACCCATTATACGGCCCGCAGCTAATTATTTTACATGATTATTATGAGTGAGAAAAAGCAGCAAGAACGCAAAAATATCAGCGCGGATTTTTTCAACCAATACAACATTCTGATACCTCTAAGGTGAATGAAAGGCCCTGTCTTCAAAGAGACACTGAACTCCGCAAAATATTTTGAAGTGCCTGGATCGGACACGTATGTCACAAAATAAAGTTTCCGCCAACCATTTCTTTGGCTTAATAATTACGATGTGAGGCACATCTTGGATTTGGAAGAGAAATCTAAATCAACACCTATATCGAGAAATTCGATTCAATAGAAGTTAGTTTCGGTTTCGTTTAGCATAATACGCGCTTCCTGGCTCGTATTACGCTAAACACCGTTTTTGTTTTCAGAATAAATAGGTAACTAGCGGGTCTAACACCCTAGCTTCCTCGTATAAGAGGGGGATATTTTTTGTCACTTAGTGAAGCCAGCACACTAGACATGCTTAGCAACTGGTATACGAGCACGCATTTTCAACCCTCACTATAACCGACATTTTGGAAAACAAGGGAGCCACTTATAGGCAGTTGGAGTCGCGAATAGTTTTTTCCAGAGGTTTGAATGGTTGACTCCAAACGTCAACAGTGCGCCTCTGGCGCTTCAATTTTCCCCTAGGAATAGCTTACTCACAGCGTGACGCAAAGTTACCAGACGAGGTTTTTTTTAAGAACCGTATCAATACTGCGCAATGTCAAAGGTCTCATGTCAGCAACCGTACTACGGTGCCTGCAAGGCTGCAACGCGCCTTTGACCGTTGCGATACACACTGTCTTGTAACACCCACGAATCAGAAGTGGACAGGCTTCGAACCAGTGTGGTACACGTTCCTCCAAAGCCGGTACGAAAGCTCGTCCCTTCTCCATCTTGGAACGAATTGTCGTTGCAAGTTCTAGTGGGTTGAAAGGAATGCGTTTATTTTATATTGCTAAGATTGGAACGTGCCGTTACTTCAACCTTACATTTGCGTATGTAATGAAAACTTTTGCAGGATAATTTGCAAATAAAATACCGCGATTAAGTGGAAATATTCAAGTCGATCTACGTGTTATGTTGCTATACAATCACATTTGTTCCAAGTCCTTGTTTTCGACTCTTTCATCTCGCGTTTTCTCAAAAATGTAACGAGATCCCGTTCCAGTTCCACTGGTGCAAGGTGGAACGGTGACGCTCATCCGTTTATATTAAATGCAACTCCTTTCTATATTCTGTTTCATACTTAGTGTGCAACGCTGTCAAAGCTACTGGCACGAGCATGGGTCTTGATCTCGCTGATCATTTGCACGCGTTCTCGCGCAAACAAAACCATAGATGAAGCCACGCGCTCGCGTCAGGTATAGCTTTGACAGCGTTGCACACTAAGTATGAAACAGAGTATAGAACGTCGTTCATTTGGAACGCCGTTCCGTACAACACTGCTTCGAACATGCTTTGCGTACAAAATCGCTGAGGGGGAGCAAACTGGCTTAGAAGGGCGGAGGGAGGAATCATACTTTTGTTGTTGTTGTTGTTGTTGTTTTTTAATTCCTATGCTAGGTGGCGCAAGCTACTGCCCGTTATAAAGGGTACAGCCGTTAGCATCCATCCATCCATTTATTCAGGCCTGCCGGCAGGTAATTTTATCACCGTGTCTACAGTGAACACCGTGTCTTTAACATGCTGTGTGAGCAGTGGGACTGCGGCTTAATGCAAATGAGCGGAGTATTATGTTTTTCCTATACTTCGTTTGTTGTTGTTTTTTTGTAAGCCTGGATGCAGCCGTATACGACCTCATGGGATTATCAAACAGCGTCAAAAGCGCAAGCCACTCTGCCTTCCCTGTACATGATTGGTCCAGCGATGGTTGAACACGTACAGAAACATGACGAACACTATGTTGGTGCTCTTCCGAAGATGTTTAATTGGTGCCCATATACAGCGTCGACCGCACCCGGACTTCAGGCGAACGAAGTAGCGGCTCTACCTTTCCTCTTCATGGGGCTTTAGCAGAAGACAGATTTGTTCTGATATACGCTCAACTAACATCCGTCATACTTAATACCGTGCGAAGGAGCACCGTTCTGATAACTTCCTTTTATCGTGACGTTCTAAGCCCGACAGCGCGCAGTCGCAAACAACAAGGATCGATAGTGGCGCTACTTCGCTTTTTTCCCCACACCAGATTCAAAGCTTGTCATGGGCATCTAGGTCCGATCACAACGCTCCTCCCTTCTTTCAGTATAGTCTACCTAAATAGGTCAAATTACCATTGCTCGCTTGACGTCACTGCTGCCCAGCAAGCGCCATCGCGCGAGCCCAGAAAAGCAACTGACCAGTTTGTGCGACCGTCGCGTGACTGACCTCTCGCTCCGAGCCGCCTTCCAATACATCGGCCCATCGGCCCAAGGGAAGTGGCCAGCCAAAGCCGGAACGTTCACGCGTCGCCCGATGTACGCACAAACAACCGGCACATTAAGCCTAATGGCAGTCTGCAATGAACTGCAGCGAAAGTCAGGTGTCACCACGTCCAATCAAGAGCCAGTTTGAAACCACGTGTGCGCGCATCAGCGCTCTGATAGACACACATCGGAGCAGCAAATCACGTGGGCTGCCAATAACTAGCTGTTGGTTGGACGTGGCGACCCTAAGCTTTGGCCGTAGTCCGTCGTAGGGTTTGGGCGATGTGTGTGCGCCATCAAGCGGCCTAATTAGGCACGGCGCGAGTACCCATTAGGCCTAACCGCCGAGTCGATCTCGCGTCAACGTTGCCAACTCTTCCTTGCGATCTTCCCTTAGTGACATCTGTGCGGCTCCGCTGAAAGCAAGGATGCGAGAGCGTGACGACAGCGCCGGAAAAGCAAAAAGAAAACGCTAAAGTATAAGCGAAGATGAAGAGACAGATTCGATCGGAAGGATGAGCTTTGCGAGCTTGTTTACTTCTTGTTAGAGGTGCCCCCGCGACGATGTCGGCGGCGTATCGGATTTGGCGTGCACGCCGGTGCTGCAATCTGGAGGGCTTCCGTGATTTGGGTTTCTATATTGGGGGGCCATCGAGGTTCTGTTGCCGCGGGGGGGAAAATTCGACGTCTGTATATCCTTCGGGAACTTGTTATATCGGGTCCTGGAAGGAGTTTAGCGACGCGACAGAGCGTTGCTATTATGTTATATTCGTCCTGGTCCGATGTCGAAATACCCTCCGAGTTTGCGTTAGCAGTATTTTTCGTTTTTAACTTTTCTTCCAGAGTATAGCTCTGTACGTGTTTTATGTAAAAAAAAAAATCTTTTCAGAGTCCTCGTAAAGAAAGAAAAAAAAAAGAGCATTGCCGTCGAAATGAACTGGCTGTCAGTGGGTATATAGGATTGTATGTGTTTGCCTCTGTTATATTTTGAACTCTTAAACGCTCATCCTCCTTTGATTTTCTTTTTTTTTCAGATATGCCATCAAATGTTACATTTTATTTTTATGACCTGTAAACAGTGTATGCGTACTAATTAAACGGAAACTATTAGACATGCGCGTTTCAAGTTGCTGGCGGATGAGTGTATAAGCAAAAGTTCAGATAAGGAGCTGAAACTGAATAAAAACATGGAAAGAATATCACACTCGATCAACGTTACTTTCTTGTGTAAGACTGCCTAATATTGCGCGAACAAGTTCATCCGAACGGTTCAGTTTTTCTTGTAGCTCCCAACCACACACACAACCGAGATGAGCAGCGGGCCTCGCGGGGTGCTTGGTCACGTGACACGTTCCCGGTTCTGGATTGGCTGGAGTGGCTCGTAGCGCCAGCTGCGCTCTATCGTAAGGTGCAACGAAGTATGGAGGACGCCCTGGGCGCGCGCCTCCACGGGGCCTCCATGGCGCGCGTTGCCGCCACGACCGGTTGCAAACTTGAAACACAGAAGCGTTTCACTGTCCCCGCCGAGTAGTATGTTGACATTCTGCACTATCACAGTTTTCTGAGAAAAATTAAGCTCGCCGGTGTCTTTTTATTTTATTTTATTTTATTTTATTTTATTTTTTTTTTACGCCGAGCTTTGGCATTGGAACTTTCAAGGAGAACGCATTGAGCGTGGGAATCGGTTATTCCCAGTCTCGGATGAAAACAATGTACGATGCGCAAAAATGCAATCTCTTACCGAATAGCAGCTTGGGCAATGAACGCTTCTATATACTCCACCCGAATGTTGCGCTAGCGATCCGAACCAAGTACCAAAGTTTCAGCACTAACCGTTATCTTGTTCAAAAGTTATGTGATTTTCTGAAAATTTTCAAGGAGAAAATGAGGCTCATTTTTGCCCGTTTTTGGTAACTGGTGGCATAAATCTCCATGTACCTGAGAGCTCAGTTGGCCTCCATTTTCCCACTAAAAATTTCAAAAAACAAAATCACTCGTAACTTTTGAATCAAAACCAGGTTAGTGCTAAAACGTTGGACGGAGAATGAACATTCGGCGATGCGTAGATGCGTAGTTAATTTCTGAGGTGAAAAAAACCTGCATCTGTGCGTGTGTATGTGTGTGTGTGTTTGTTTGGAGTGGGGGGGGGGGGTGAACACCCTGTATTTTGTGTGACTAGTAACTGTAAAAACGCTGCTATGCGCAGTCCGCTTGTAAACTCAACTAACGAGCACACGGTCCCAACGAGGCTCAACCCTGTGTTTAAAAAAAAAAAAACTGGATAATTCATTTGAGTAGATGAGAACAATAGTTAACACTGACTCGGCAGCGAGCCTGGGGACTCATCGGGCCGCATGACGGGAACGCACACTCAGACACGTACAAAAGGTAATGGCGGACGTTTCTCAGTGCTGATCTCCATGGCACTCATGATGGGTAAAACGTGTTCTTTGCATTGCAGACACCGATGGTAACGTGGCGTGGTTCGGAGCGGAGACCTGAAAAGGACTTTGTTTTGAATTATTTATAATGGAGGTAACATAGGGGAAAGTATACCTCTTGAAACAAACTGACACTATCACGGAGCGGACTATAAACCCCTATGGCTACATAACAATTTAATGGGAGGAAAATATTCAAATCCGTTATCACGAAATTTTAGCTCTAGAATACAAAAAAAAACACTTCGAAACGGTTGTTTAGATTAAACCTAAAGTAATAAAATAGACATAAATTTATACTTTAATTAACCCAATAATACATGTTCGTCTTCTTTTATATTACAGATTGAAAAAAATACCACAAGTAAAAAGAAACCAGGGAAGAAACCTCGTAGTCGTCTCAACCAAAACACAAGACCAAGAGGCACAGAACTAAATGGACAATATTTTAAACTACGCCATTATTACCCTGATTTTAAACTCGATAAAATCCCGCAGACAAAACATAAGCCCGTACCCGATCTAGTAGTTTCGCAGCCTCCCTGTTTTTCATTGTTGACTGACTTTTAAATCAAAATTTGATTTTTGGTCATATAAGAACCTATTTATTTATTTTTAATTGGTTTAAACCTGCTTTGCCGTTTACACGTGCAGGTAAAGAGCATTTTTTTTATTCATTTTAACTTTAACTTAGAAAATGAAAATGGGTCATCGAGACCACGCGCGCACTGGCACGTATCCTTGCCGTAATGTAACATGCACGAACCACGATATGACGCCAGCCAAACATCTATAGAACGCTATAGACCCCTTTCGAAATACTGCCCTCTGTTGGCAGCTGTGGAATCCCTGCACAATGGCGGACTAAAGCCGCAACGTCACGGCACACTTTATGCGTTTGGTTGAAGCAGAAGAAAAAACAGACCCACAGAAAAAGGCGATGAGCGCAGTGACGTTGCACTTTCGACGCTGTTTGATTGGCTCGTCGACTCCTAGCACTGACTGCGCTCTGACGTTCGATATCTTATGGAATGACTTGCATGTGTCACGATGTGTGTTGTTCCGCCATTGTGCAGGGGTTCCGACCTTCTGATAATCGGCACGGGAATTTCGAAAGGGGTCTATAGAACGCCGAGCTCTGACTGCAACAATTAGTGCGCAGAAACAAAGCTATCTGCCTTTGTCTCTGTACTCACTCTTGGAACGCGTTAAAATGCGAACGCGGAAGGTTGGACGCCGGCATTCGGCAATCGAACGAGTTCGAAGAGTACGTATAAAGCCAAAGGCAGCTATACCTTTACGTCTGCCCACTAATCATTCCAACCAGAAGCTCTAAACTCGTCAAACACAACCCTGGGGCCGAAGTTCACGGAGCGCAGCGATTGGACTATCACGATGATGACTTCGTGCTTTTGTCGCCGGCGTCCAATCGGCGCGCTCCGTGAACTTTCGACTTCAACTTTGTGTTTGACGAGTTTAGGGCGCCATGAACTCGGCGTTCTGACGTCCCCGCGCGCTCGCGTCTCCTCCTCTCCCTCAGTTTCTTCTTTCATAGACTCGTCAAACACAAAGTTGGGGCCTAAAGTTCGCGGAGTGCGCCGATTGGACTTCGGCGACAAAGAAGCGCGGCGTCATCGTCGCGAGAGTCCAATCGGTGGCCTCCGTAAGCTTCGGCTTCAAATTTTCGCTTGACGAGTCTATGGAGCTCTCAGGCCTCTACTCAGTTTCACGTTCAGTCCGACCGCAGCCAACGCTACAATCCAGTAGCCAATCCAGCCGCGCTTTTAGTGTTTCGTCATTGCACTCGTCGTCTTGGCGCGTTTCCTGTCACCGGCTAAACCAATCGCACGCAGAAAAACTCGGAGGATCATGCTGCATTCACTACGCGTGATGGCTTACGTATGCCTGCTGATAGCAAACGTACAAAGACGACGAGTGCAATGACGAGACACTAAAGGCGCGGCTGGATTGGCTGCATTGAATCGTAGCGTTGGGTGTGGTCGGACCTATAATGTGAAACGGACTATAGACCAACTCAACTCTCTGACGTCACGCCACTGCGGTGGCGCTGCTGTCGGCACTGCGCATGGGCAGATACTTCTCCTCGGGGGAATCTGGTTTCTGCTCACGCGCATTGAGCACACTCGGTGTGGGCAAAAGCGGGATTGTTCGTAAACAGTGTGTGTTGGTCGATGGAGAAAAGTCGAACTTCGTGCAACGTACAAGTACACAACGACATTCGCGCCGCCAGACATACCGTAGCAGGTTTTAGAAGAAAAAAAAGTATGACAAATTGCTAGGCCGCAAGTTCGCCCACTTCTCGCACAGGGGTTGCGATGATGTCAGAACAAAGAGCTATTGTTGGCTGATGGAAAAACATAGTGGGTAGGCCTCAAGATATCTAACATTGAGGTCTACCCACTATTCTTTCAATCAAAGCCAATCAGAGCTCGGAGTCGTTCTGACATCACCGCAACTCCTGCGCAAGAAGCAGACGACTTGTTCTCCGCATTATGTTGCATACGTGAAACCTTTTAACATAACAAACTTTTCTATCGTTGTTTAGCAACATGTCAAGCCTGTTAAGCCAGACGCCTACGTTCACGGCGCTCTTCATCAGTTAATTTAACGCGTGGCATGCGTACGCTTGAAACGAAAAACCTGGTGGAAAACGACGACGACGATTTGAATAGCCAGCACCGTTTTCCGACGCTCTTCCTGTAAGCTTGAAATTTTATGCTATTTTGCTGAATTTGGCTATCTCAACATTTGTTTTAGTAACTGGTTCCTACGGGGCTATTACCGGGCACAACCCTGCCGCCTAAAAAGCGACCGCTTGCCACAGACTTTCCCCGCTTCAATGACCCGATCCACCAGACCTTGACCTCGGACGCTCAAATGAATACCGTCGCGACTACGAGCCACATTTCTGCAGCGGAAACACGTCAACCACTACAAGAACCTCAACTGACGGCTAAGGACATCAATGACGACGTTCCATCGAAGAAACAGTGCGTGAATCTTCCCTCGGAACAAATGGACGAGGAGAGGACATCAAACTACTCGTTTCAGGACGACAATCCTGGAGACGAAGACCACTTCACTTAAATCACAGTGCGGAAAAATCGACCCGCCGGAATCCCACTGATCATCAAGCCAAAAGAACAGGGAATTCCTTGTTCTGCAAAATCAACCCCAACAGAATAGCAAAAGAAATCGTGACAGTATCACAAGAGAAATTACTAGCACCACGCATAAGGAAAGATGGCACAATCACGGTCAACACGGCGACGCTGAACTCAACGAACAGGCTTCTTATGATGAAATCTCTTGTTGGAATCGACGTGACAGTGACCGTGTCCGTTCTCCGAGTCATACACACGCAATGTTGGCAAGGTCAACAGCATTCCTGTCCAATACTCAGACTACGAACTGCTAGACTACTTGAAGGACGCTGGTGTCATCGCAGTCCAACGACAAATTGCATATTCAAGGAAAGAAGACGGCAGCAGGGAGCAACAACCAACGGAAAGTGTCCTGCTTCACTTTCCACAGAATCAACCAAGGCCTGCACGGGGCCTGTTGGGCTTCACCAGTCATCCTGTGATGGAGTACTTTGGAGCCCCGGTACAGTGCTTTCGATGCCAACGACGTGGGCACCTCGCAAGACACTGTCGCGGCCAACAGAGATGCAAGGTGTGCGCTGGACCACACAGCTACAAGGACTGCATGGACGAAACTAATCCAAAGCGTGCGAATTGTGGAGGCAATCACTTTGCTTCGTTTTCAGGCTGTCCTCACAAAAATGCAGCGGCTGCAGCCACAAAACATGAAATCTTGAATGGACCAATACAAAGTAACCGTTATCCTTCCCCGAATCTTGAGGTCGCACGCGCCCCGCTGCCTCCTCTACTACCTTCTCGCCCACCTCCACTTCCCGCTCGTCCCTCTACATCATCACAGCAGACACAAGTATCTCAACCACGTCAAAGGTCGCAGTATTCTGACGTGTTAAAACGCCAACTAAACGCCCAGATCAACTTCAAGACTCCATCTCACCTAAACTCGACGATTCATGGTCAAACGCCTCCAGGAGACCGAACACCAAACCTCTCCCCTGTGCCGGCACCCCGCACACAGAAGCGTGATATGCGCAGACGTGATCATCGGGAGGATTACTTTGAGACACGGCAATCGAGCGACGTCTCGCAGTTGCTGGTACCCATGTTTTTACGGCTCTAAGGGCCATACTCAGCGCCGTGCCCGCAGCCAACAATCATCCTGAGGTAACAGCACTATTCGCTATGGAAAGACTACTTAAGTCTTCCCGAGCATTGGTGAATGAAGAGTATCCCAATGCCTGATTTGTACAGCCATATAGGAATATTTCAGTGAAATGCCAACGAATTACGGCAAAAGTCTGGTGATTTTCGTCAATTTATTAAACAGAACACTATAACAATACTTGCATTAACCGAAGCTCGCGTGGACGACCACTTTCGCCTCTAAAACTACGTGCAGTACAAATCATCTCGTCAGAATGGTCAAAGTCGAGCGATGCTAGCTCTACAGAAAGATCTGGTATCAGAGCACCTATTCTCTTCGACAAAAGATATCCCAGAATTCGTCGCCTGCAAGGTACGGTGTGGTAAGTCTTCCGTTACAGTTGTGAGCGTGTACATTGAACCTCAAACTCTAAAAACTTCATTTGGGTTTTCTGAAATATTTCGTCACGTATCTGCTCCTTTTATTATATGTGGAGACTTTAATGAACACCACACAATGTGGAGGAGTGACCATTGCGATCGACGTGGAAATGTCATTGCCGAATATGTGGACAAGTACAACATATGCGTCCTCAACGACGGATCACCGACCTTTGTTCGTGGCCCTACCTACTGCAGCTGTTTAGACCTGACTCTATGTTCTCCAGACATCTCACCTCAAATGACATGGATGACAGACAGGGAAACCCGAGGTAGCGACCATTTTCCCATTCTCGTACAACACCCTCTTCTTAATATTCGCTGGCAGCAACATAGAGCACGGATAACAAACTAACACATGCTCATAAATTTAAATAATTTAAGACATACCGATTTGAAAGAGCCCAATGATTTTGCAAACTCGATTTTGCTTTGTTACGAACGAGCAACGCGTCTTGTACCTGTGCCTAACAGACATGTTGGTGTTAATGGTGATTACGAAAAGCTACGCGCAGAAAGACGAAGAGCAGAGCGCCGCTATAGAAGATCAGGAAATGTTGAAGACTATAACCAGGCCCAACATATTCACAAGCTTATGCGTCGAGAGCTGCAAATCCTTTCAGTCCGCCGATGGAGGAAGTTTAGCGGTAATCTGACCCCCTTCACACCGATTCCAATAGTATGGAAAATACTTCGTTCTCTTCGCACGCCTGTTATGCAAAAACAACCTTTCCGCGCGCTAGATCTTCTGATGGGCATATCGGAAGTGACAATCGCGAATGAATTTTGAGCTCTGTTAGCACAACAAAGTGATGTGGTAACAACTTCCCAATACAAATCTTCCAAGACGCAGGCTACTCGTACCTTCGAGAACGAGAGGCATCTAGTGCATGCAGAGCTAGATCATGAAATAAACATACGTGAATTTTGTTGTGCGCTTCACAACACCCTCAAGTCTACAGCTCCTGGTCTCGAAAAGAGCACTTACGATGCACTAGCAAATCTCGGCCCCGATGCCACCAGCACTCTTCTCGAAATATACAATAAAGTTTGGAGAACAGAGACAATACCGGAATCGTGGAAGCTAGCTAAAATAGTTCCGCTCTTAAAACCTGGAAAATCACCACTGAGCCTGGATTCCTTCCGCCCTGTAAGTTTAACCAATTGCGTCGGAAAGCTGCTTGAGAATATCATACATAACCGCTTACAGTGGTGATTGGAAACTAGTATACAGTTTCCCGAAGAAATTACAGGATTTCGTCCACGTAGATGCAGACTGGGTAACATCTTAGACCTCACCACCTGTGTAGAGTACGCACGAGATAACGGAAACATTTTAGTGGCAGTGTTCCTAGATATTTGTCGAGCATTCGACACGGTTAGTCACGCTCATGTTCTTGAAGGACTTGTGATTCTTGATGTACATAGACGCATGCTTCGCTGGATATAAGAGTTTCTTCGATGCAGGAACATTGTAGTGTGTACAAATGATGGAGACAGCACGCATCATGAACTGCACCATTGAGTACCCCAAGGTAGCGTGTTGAGCCCTACTCTTTTCAATGTCGTAATGGCGCAGTTACCGCAGAATCTCCAGCTACCTTTACGAATATCTAGATATGCTGACGATATTTCTATTTGGATCTCTGGCTCATCTCCAGATATTTTAAAGAATAAGTTACAGATAGCCTTAGCCACGACAAAAATGTTTTTTAAGAGAACGAGGAATGGAGCTATCTGCCACGAAATCAGCATTTATACCATTTACCAGAAAAAAACTTCCTGGTTTTTAACCTAATGTAAATGGAGACTCAATTCAGCGAGTTCAATCATACAAATTTCTTGGTGTCCTACTGGATGAATCCCTCACTTGGTCCAAACATATAGATATGCTGGAGTGGAGAATTAATTGTGTAATTAATGCCTTTCGATGCATCGCGGGTGCAAAACGGGGAGCCTCAATAGATTCAATGCTTTCATTCCACACGGTGCTAGTGCGACAAGCGATTGCCTATTCTATACCTGTGTTACAGGGGTTCTCCAACACATCAGAAGCTCGCCTTACTTATATAGTCGCAAAAAGTGTAAGAGTATGCGTAAGTCTTCCGCGAGCAACATCCAGTGCGCTTACTCGCTGCAGCCAAGCTGCCAAAGAACCTCCAGTAACTATCCTAAGAATCCAGGAAGTATGTCGTAATTTTTTTAGACTCTCTGCGCGGCCCCTTTTTAATGAAATTCTTTCTCGAAAAAGGGACAAACTTTCTTCGAACATTATTCCGTGCCACTGTTAATCCCTGAACAAACACACTGGGCTCAGGACATTCGTAAGCCAACATGGACGCTGCCATTACTAGATATCAACATGAACATTACAGGCATGGAATCAAATGCATTGGTCACTACACACATTGCAAAGACATTGACACTTTAACATCTACAGCAAACATACGACGACAACATTCACGTCTATAGCGACGGATCAACCAAGGATGAAGGCTCAACATCAGGATTTGTGGTACCCCGTTTCAACCTTTGGTTATCTTTTCGGTTGTCAGATCCTACTTCTTCACCTACCGCAGAATTACATGCTTTACTCGGGGAAGCAATAGGATTTAGATATACGCTTACGGTACACCTTTGATGAGTTCCTGGACATAGCGGTTTTCCAGAAAACACCCAAGCTGACCAACTGGCCACGGACGCGCATACCAGCTACAACGTCCACCTCACACCTTTTACAAAAAGCGATACATTCGTTGTCTGCGAAACAATGTCCCCCGACACGTGGCTCAAGAGCATCTCGGAACAGAGCCTATTCCTTTTAATTGACCCAGACCTTCGGTGTCCAGTTCATAATTACTCGAGCAGACCTATTGAAACACTAATTCATCGCCCATGACTAAATGTCGCGTACACCGGCAGATTTCTTTGCCGAGTTCAACAGGTGGAAACACCGAGCTGTACGTGTGGCCACCCCGTGGAAGACGTCGAGCACATAATAATGGACTGTCCAAGATACGACCAGTGGCGAACTCGATTACGAGTGGGACTAAGCATACTCGACAGTCGCTCTTTTTCTTTCGCCAACGTTTTAGGTCCTTGGCCGGACTTAAAAAGCCAGAAGAGGGCATCAAATTTACTACGTGATTTTTTTTACTGACACAAAGATAGTCGACAGATATTAGGCATAATTCGAAGGTCAAAATACGCACGACGCGCCCTTAAAAGATAACTGCATTTTTATTGTAATTTTATTACTATGTTACAGCAATTCATTGTACATATGTACATATGTATTTATTGCGTAATCGCTTCTCTCACCGTGTCATTTTTTTTTTTGTGCGTGTACGGTAACTGAGAGTATTATTCATGGTGTTCTGATTTTATAATTGGATGTTATACATCATTCACGATGTACATTACTTGATTTGAAGTAGCCGGTCCCAGGATATGGGACAAAACTCTTCAACTCATCAAATAAACAATGAATTGAGAAACCTGGTGATCTTCCAGAACCTTCTAACCCACTCCTCCTCTCCCTCCTCGCCTGCCTCTTCCCCTCACTCGACCCCTGGCCACATGACCTCCCCGTTAACCAATCGGCGTCGGGAATTTCAGTCCTCCTCTCCCACCCGTCAACCAGTCAGCGTCGATCCTCGCAACCACGGTTTTATCCAGGCTTCACTTTTAAGCTTCACGAAATGGCGAACGCCTATGCGGAGAGCAAGGCGTCTGCTTCTTGCGCAGGGGTCGCAGAGACGTCAGAACGACGCCTAGTTCTGATTGACTTTGATTGAAAGGATAGTGGGTAGACCTCAATGCTAGATGCACTGCGGTCTACCCACCATGTTGTTTAATTAGCCAACATTATCACAACTCCCGTGCAAGAAGCAGACGAATTTGCGCTCCGCATAGCCAAAGAAAATTTCACGTTAAAGGTTGGCGGATTACAGCTGAATGAACTGCGCGCGTATTCACCTGAAGAAAAGAAGTAAACAAGTGTGGGTCCTTGCAGAACCTTATAATTTCCCCTTTCATGCGTTGAATTAAGATGTATGTAGGTGCTGCTTAGATTAGCGTTACTGTGTTTTATCAATGCGTAGAAGTTTCAAACGGCAAAAGCATCGCTTCGAACTTCAACAACCAAATCTTGTAAGACCTACTTCGCGCAGCGTGTGAAGAATGTGCAAACATTAATTGTTTTGATGTTACACTGAGTATAGAAGATGCTATAGAAGGCGCCATATCCTTCCTGAAAAATGTGCTTTGTCATGCGTGCTGGTTTATTTTTTCTTGTAAAAGGTGATGCATGGTAAATGCCACGACCTACACTGGTCAGTTTAGACCCTTCGAGCGCTTATCACCTGGGCGAAAAAAGCTGAGTCACTGAGCTGTGAACGCGCATCCGCAGCGTCTGATATACCGCACAACAGAGCAACAACGAATGCTCAGAAGGCATTCTCCAGCCCAGCAAAAAAAAAAACGGCAACGCGCAGAAGGTGTTTTTGCTTTTTTTTTTTTTAGGTCTGTATAGAATAGCAAATGATCGTAACCTCGTAGTTGGCAACAATCTAAATTCAAAGCGAAATTGGTCGGAGCTTGTAGGTAAAACAGTATAAAATAATCAAAAGCAACTTTTGACATTTAAACACATCGCATAATGGTTCGAGCCGCGAAGATGCAAAATGCAGTCTCGTCTTTCTTTTTTTTAATTTATGATACCCGATAAAGACGTTACGACTGATTCCAGAGTGCCAGTCACTCCGAAACAATGCTTACATAAAACAAAAAGAAAAATTGTATCTAAATTTACACAAGTCGGTCTTTCTCCGTTGGCACGAAGAAACCAGAACAAGCCGAGAAGCCAACGCATTTCATCATGTGGCGTATCCAATTTATTTTTGTTTTTAGATCACCAACCGCTCGCCTCGTAATCTCTTTTATGTAATTGCGGTTTTGTCAATCTGTAGATATCATAAACGTATTTAAAATTGGAATATCAATGCAAAACCTGAAAAGCATTTTTTTTTTTTTTTCAATATCAGACGACCTTTTCTATGTATATATAGCTCTCTCGCTGGGTACGCTGTCTCGCATTCGCTGGCAGGAGCAGTTGTTGTTTATATCGATGACGCAATCAGTTTGTTGAATGGTGCATTTTTAATATTATTACTCATCCGCCCACCCGTTTCCTGTCCTCGGTGTGACCGAGCATTGTGTATTTGTTAACTCCGACGCGGAAAACAAAAATCGGATGACAGGACAAAAAGGCCACTCATGCTCGATCTGGTGCAATCCGACGTTTGCATTATTCAGCGAGCAACTTGCGAAAACTAGCGATCGATATCAGCGCGTTTAAGAAAAAATTGCAGCGGAAAGAAAAGGAACCTGGAAAATGCGCAGCTAACCATACTGCATAGTCTGTGATTACGACGAGAAAGAGAAAGGGAGAGAGAAAAATAGGGAAAGGGAGGGGGGACAAAGGAACAGCACGGATAACCAAATAGAATTCTTTCTTTCTGTTCGTTCCTTCGGTATTCTTTTCATTATCGCGGTTCCGCATGAATCAATTCTCAGTTAATAGTCAGTGCTGTGTCCGTTTAGTTCTGTTTTCCTGTCCAAATGTGTTCACTCGCGTCATTTTGTACAAATAAAAAAGTGCGCACGATTTAAGGCAAGTTTTAATACAATAAAGTAAGTGTGAATTGTGGGTTTTCACCCTACCAGCCAAAAACACACAATAAAAACAAAATCGGAAGGGTTTTTTTTCCTTTTTGTTTTTCGAAGCTTATCTGATAGGAGTTTGTGTTTTTTTTACGTTTTGTTGAAAGCGTGCAGGGGAATATGAGGCTCCAGATCTATGTAATTTCTATAATGACTAAATAGACTAAATAAAACAAGCAGGAACGGTGGAACAAGAAAGAGAGAGAGAGGGGGGCATTCGAACAAGGCCAGAAAAGGGGGCCGAAAGGGCGGATGGCGCGGAAGCTCGCGCTGCAGAACCCACGGACCCTGGGCTCAATCCCCACCCCTGCCCGTTTCGATCTGTAGGAGCATCGTACCGGCGTGCGGTCTTGTATCACTACTGCGTGGTGCACGTTAAAGAACCTAGGCTAGTAGTGGTAGTGCATTGGCTAAATTTTTCATCCACAGTTGAGACACCAAACACCAACTGAAGATGACTAACTTCCGGTTGTCTAAACATACACACAACAAAATTACAATTCCTTGTGTACCATAGCGGCTCGATACATAGTGGGAATCACTTAAAGTGTCACTGACAGCTATAATATTCCATGTTTTTTACCGTTTCAAACGCTTCAAAAGCGCATGGGGAAACACCAAAAGAATGAATAATTGCAAAAAAGAATTGGTGCGCGAAAGAGCCCGTCAAAGTTTGTGTCATCCCTCCCCAATTCAAACTCCTCCTCGCTTCTTTTTTCATTCTTTTTTTTTCCTTTGGTAATGTAATTTGCGAAGGCTTTTTTTAACGCTAAGAGGTGTCGCAGGCTACATGTCTGTTATAGGGTATTGTCATTCATGAAATACATACTTTTACAACGACTGTAAAGGCGCTACAATACTGACTTTAAAAAAAAATAATAATCAGAGACCGAAAATGTTAAAGGGACAATGAAATGAATTTCTAGCTTTTTGCAAATGACGAACCCAACTATTCTTCAATGTTCACAGAACCCGGAGCAGGAACACGCTTTCGTTGTATTACCTCCAGTTTTGTAACAAAAAAAAAATGAAATTTTACGTCTGCTTTTCTCCTCGACTCGACCGGACTCGGCCACCAACATGCGAAATCACGTGGCCGTGACATAAAGCAGGATTTCTACCGGAAACAGAAGTTCTCCCAACCGATCGAGGGATCCGCGTCAGTCAAGCGTCGCGTTGCGTCGACGTTTCGACGCAAGGACGTCGAACCGACGACACCTACGGAGGTTTCTATGAACGCCGATTGCTTCGTAGGAGTAGGACTCGTTGGTCCGCGACCAGTGATTTCCCTACACATCTTTATAGCGTAATTCGAGGTCACCCTAAACAAGCGCCTGATATACCCCAAGGACCTGTCATATAACTTTTAAAATTGCTCGTCAACGTCAGCATTTTTTATACTGCGCATGCGATCTACCTTTCAACCTGGCTGAGCTGCAGAAATCTCTTACAATATTATCATTCTCGCGATTATTGTTTGAGCAGGAATTGCTTAAAAAGCCGATAATTCACAAAAGCAAAAACCAGGATTTAGCTCGGAGTCCGCGGGGCTGTTTATAGCATTTTTAACGTTTCTAGCTTAATATCAGCATGATAATAATGTAAGAGATTTCTGCAGCCCATCCAGGTTGAAGGGTGGACCGCATGCACAGTATCAAAAACGCTGACATTGAGGAGAAATTTTAACAGTGACATGACAGGTCATTGGGTATATCAGGCGCTTGTTCAGGGTGACTCCGAATTACGCTCGAAACCTGTGTAACCAAGAATAGGGTTGAAATTACCGATCGCTAAAGAGCTGGAGGCACACCGTTCCCATGATTCTTTTAGCGCGGGCCGGGGCACTTGGGGGATATAGCAAATGGTCTATCCCCACCCCTGCCCGTTTCGATCTGTAGGAGCATCGTACCGGCGTGCGGTCTTGTATCACTACTGCGTGGTGCACGTTAAAGAACCTAGGCTAGTAGTGGTAGTGCATTGGCTAAATTTTTCATCCACAGTTGAGACACCAAACACCAACTGAAGATGACTAACTTCCGGTTGTCTAAACATACACACAACAAAATTACAATTCCTTGTGTACCATAGCGGCTCGATACATAGTGGGAATCACTTAAAGTGTCACTGACAGCTATAATATTTATGTTTTTTTACCGTTTCAAACGCTTCAAAAGCGCATGGGGAAACACCAAAAGAATAAATCATTGCAAAAAAGAATTGGTGCTCGAATGAGCCCGTCAAAGTTTGTGTCATCCCTCCCCAATACAAACTCCTCCTCGCTTCTTTTTTCATTCTTTTTTTTTTTCCTTTGGTAAAGTAATTTGCGAAGGCTTTTTTTTTTAACGCTAAGAGGTGTCGCAGGCTACATGTCTGTTATAGTTGGTATTGTCATTCATAAAATACACACTTTTACGACGACTGTAAAGGCGCTACAATACTGACTTAAAAAAATAATAAGCAGAGACCGGAAATGTTAAAGGGACAATGAAATGAATTTCTAGCTTTTTCCAAATGAAGAACCCAACTTTTCTTCAATGTTCACAGAACCCGGAGCAGGAAGACGCTTTCGTTTTATTACCTCCAGTTTTGTAACAAAAAAAAATATATATATATAAAAATGAAATTTTACGTCTGCTTTTCTCCTCGATTCGACCGGACTCGGCCACCAACATGCGAAATCACGTGGCCGTGACATAAAGCAGGATTTCTATCCGGAAACAGAAGTTCTCCCAACCGATCGAGGGATCCGCGTCAGTCAAGCGTCGCGTTGCGTCGACGTTTCGACGCAAGGACGTCGAACCGACGACACCTACGGAGGTTTCTATGAACGCCGATTGCTTCGTAGGAGTAGGACTCGTTGGTCCGCGACCAGTGATTTCCCTACACACCTCTTAAGGGGGGTGTACACCCCCTCACCCCCTGTTTTTCCTGAAGGCACCAAATAATTCGCAAAGACTCTTCTATTCTCCATGCCCCCCCTAACCCCCCCCCCCCACCCCCCTAAACATTTAGACCCACCCCTCCCCCTAATTTCCATTCCTGGGGAAACACCTGTCCGCGACGCTCAACGTTAGAACCAGACGAGGGTGGAGTGTTGGGCAAGTTAGTGATTCATAATGGTAAAAAAGCGCAACAGGACAACGGACAGAAAGCGCTGTGTCTGTGTCTTCCATTCGGTCCGTTGTCCTGTTGCGCTTTTTCACCGTTAGAACCAGCTCGAGTAATGTTTGGAGGTGGGCTAGTTGGTGGTGCATTTTAAAGATATAAACAAAACATCGCAAACGGACACAAGTGCAAGTAGAAGACGGGACACAGACACAGCGCACACTCACAACTTCCTCTCTTTTTCTTCTAATGTTGATGTGTTTTAAGAAGACGAAAAGAGAGTAAGTAGTGAGTCAGCGCTGTGTCTGTGCCCCGTCTTCTACTTGTCCTTGAGTTCGTTTGCGCTGTTTCAATTATATGTCTACAAAGAACCAGCTTGGTTGGGAAGATGCCGTAGGAGTTTGCTTTTAAAACGTGGCTCCAATCCGTACTCGTGAATCGAAGGACGCGATCGCAACGCCGACATTCCTCCCAGATCGGCCTCTCCGAGAACTGCACGGCTGCACATACCGCTTCAATCCAGTTGTGCAAGGTCCGGTGGTGCCATTTCGCGGCGCAAAGTCGTGTTTTGACTCGCCGCAAAAGGACGGCGCTGTAATCGTATCTAGTTTAACGCCCCTTCATGTTTTAAAAGTATCGCAAGGTGCGTCGATGCACGAGGTACGTGCAACGTGGAGCCCTTGGGAAGATCATGGCGGAACAGCGCAGCACTGAGCTAGATTTCAGATGCCATCTTCTTCCCAAAAGTGGCGCGCAGAACGTGTCTCGAGCATTTCCACAACAATCAATGGCGCCACTTTTCCCAGGATAGAGGGGCTTTAATCTAGTTCGGTCTCGTTAGACACGAGCGGTCTGGGTTTCAAGGGTAAGTTTCCCAACTGAGCTGTTCTAGTAACGTTGGCGAAGCTTGTGCGATCAACGCCATGGCTATGGATACGTCGCAGCTGAGTGAAGTGAAGCTTAAAATGTTTCGGTATAGTGAAAGTATGAGTCGTGTTCCGTGCGCCGGGACGCGGCAAAACAGAACTCGCCCGACGAAAGCTGGAGCGGTTCGGTGCAGGATCCGGCCGCGGCGGTGTGTAGATTACTCAGTACAGAGTGGTACTAAGTAAACACGCGCCCCTGTTATAGCCGACAAAACGCGAAGGAAAAAAAAGTCACGCGACCCCCACCAACAGAAATGCGTGACGCAGAGAAACGACGTCACTGGAGCATCACGTGAACTCCTGGTTGATTCTCTGTTGAGTAACTGCGTAGGCTTTGCTTATCGCGTTCCTTTTCCTTTCGCTGCCAACTCCGTATTGGCGGAAAAGCGGTCCCGTGCACCGAGCTGGATCAACACCATAGGTGGTGTTGGCTGGATCCGATCTTCGTGCGGGAAAGCGATCTTGCAGGCGCCGAGTTTCGGTCGGATTATGTTTCTCGCTTTGCGTATGCAAAATATACATCCTACACTAAAATAGAGCGAACAGGACGTAGCGAGTGCGCTACGTCGACAAGCATGAATAACCAACTCGCCCAATCTCAAGTTCGAACAGGAAGGTTCCTTGACCATTCAACAATATGTGTGGCCGCTGCATACAGCATAATCGCGTTGTTTTATAACGCGAGCGATGTTTTAAAACATGTTTGCAAAGTCTTGGAAGAAGGCGACACGGAGAACGATCGGGTAGCTCGCGCATGCGGGGGTTCTTGCAGAAGCGACGGTCGCTTACCGCAGTGCGGCCTTGGATCCAACATGGCCGCCCTGGAAGCACCATTGCGGTACTCGCAAGCGGAACATATGCAGTTACTCTAATGCTGTGCAAATAGCAACTCCCCCAAGTATTAGTTCAGTTCACGCTCAGTACAGTCGCACAAGGGCCGGTGGCACCAACTGGCAGTGCCATGTCGCTCCTCCGAGATCACCCGAAGCGCGCGCGCGAAGGCTTCTCCGGCCGTCCCATTCGGGTCGCTCCTCAGCAGAAGATTGTAATTGCGCTAACTCCGTCGCCCGCCGCGACGCGGCACTGTCTGCCCAGTCATAAGCATAACAGAGGGGCGAACCGTCAGCGTCGCAGGTAGAGATCTGCACTGGTATGGGCCAGACCGCGGGCCACGGGCCGGCCCGGCCCTCGGGCCGGGCTCGGGCTTCACGGTACGGGCCTTGCATTTAAGTCTACAAAGCGGGCCAAACCGGCCATTACTTTTTTTAGCGGCACGTTCTTTGGAAACGTGTTCCGGGGTTGGGAGAGGAACCAGAGTGGGGGATAAACAGATGCTGAAGCATGTGTGTGTGGGTGCATGTTTTTTTATGGTTCGGTGTGTGCAGCGAATGCTCTTCCAGAGGACTGGCGGAGCGGTGTTCCTTTTCGTCCCCGGCGGCGCCGCCATCACACCATCGCTTCTGACCACAAACACGCACACACCCGCCTACACAATGCGCACCCTCGCCGGCGTAAACCATCTGTACGTACGAGTGCTTGCATCCCCAATATGGGTAAGAGGTTCCCCTGAGGGGTACTTTTCCTGAACAATTTCTCTTAGACCACCACAAAAAACGGCGATTTTGTTTTTACGCTTGTGCGCAGCGAGAGTGGCACATTTAGAACTTTGTCCGTCTTTTGTCCAAACCCGCCGCGATGTTTTCCTTCCATTTCAACTGTGACAAGTGGTTTTGTTTACTGCTGCTTGTCATTTTTATTTTTCCGTCCTTTCCGCACGTGTTTCGTCGCAGAAAAAGAATATCGGGGTTATTTTTCTTAACAAGCTGCCTAGGCCTGCAGATTAGATTGGTTAACTGATAATAGAAGCAAAAAAAAAAAGATGCTTACAGTATTTATTATTGGGTACCGTAATCAACTTATGTGTATCAGTGGCAAGGGAGCTGCCACGCCGCGCAATCGTGCTTAGGATCAAAAAGCTACGCCAAACAACCTGCGGATATATAAAAAAGGAAGTACAGCATGGTTGTTTCTACTCAGGTAAGTATATATATATATATATATATATATATATATATATATATATATATATATATATATATATATAATTTACCTGAGTAGAAACAACCATGCTGTAACTCCTCAACTTTTGTTTTACGTCCAACCGGCCCGTTGAACCCTCTCACCGTGTGTGTGTGTATATATATATATATAACGGGCATGGTGGCGGGAGGCCGAAGGCGTGTGTATATAATATATATATATATATATATATATATATATTGTCTTTGTTTTTTCTGTACGAAGCTAATTTTTTTTCTGGAGTTTTATTTGCGCTACAAGTGATGACCATGAGACAAAAATTCTAGGAGTGTAATAGAAAAGTTTGTACGGCCGTTGCTGGTGAACATAGGCATGACTATGACTGACAGGGTAGCGTATCGAAAGAAATATCTTGAAGCCATTGCATTGCAAAGTACTTCGCGTCTAACCTAAAAATTCAAGGCTTGGAACCTGTAAATATGCCAGGTTGGAATACGGAATAAACCAGGTTGGAATTTAGAAAAAAAAACAGAGTTTTGTTTCTTGAAATCCCGTTTTTTGTTTGCATATCAATAAAGTTATATCACAAAGTGCTAACGGGATACGGTGGTCTGTGCTACATGTGCCAAAAACTAGACGTTTACAAGATAACGCCCCACCTTTTGAATCAGTACCTACAATTATCACTAAGTTTATAGAAAAAAATGGCGAAATCATTGCAAGGTGGCCGTACCTCACCGCCATACGTTTTAACCCAAAGCCGGGGGCACAGCGCTTATACATCATACAAAAGACAGTCCGCAAACAGATTCAAACTCGAGTCACCACGAGATCTGAGCTTCGAATGCCGCAACGCAACGAGTTCAAGGAGACACTTGGCACGCGGCATTTGAACCACAGATATCGTGGTGACTTCTATCTGCAGACTGTCCCTTGTATAATGTATAAGCAGTGTGACCCCGGCTTAAAGTTACTTCTAGTAGAAGCAAACACCGCAATACGACCCGCAAAAATTGCGTAATAAATATTTAAAAAAAATGACCGCATCTCCACGTGGTGAATGATGTTGATTGGGGCGAAGCTCGGGTGGTGCTGATGATACTGATTTTGGTCATAGGTAGTGCTGATGGTGCTGATTTTTGACGCTGTGCAGCAGCTTCTCGCGCCCTGGTCTCCGGAGCAGCTTGCTGTCTGCGTAGACGCTGAGGCGCTGCATGCCGAGCTTTTCGGTCGTTTTCATTCATGTCAGTAGGAGAATGTGTGGTTTTCTTCTTTTTCTTTTTTTGAGAAGACAGATGGGATGGCATCTCAGAACCCCCTACTCTTTTTTTTTTTCTTCTTTTCTTTTTTCTTTTTTTTTTTCGTCTTTTTTCATTTGTTTTGCCCTACACGAGCACGTGAGCGCGTGAGCTCACGAGCAGGAGTACGAGCACCCGACGCCGGACGGCGGACGGACATACGGACATGGCTAGCCCCTAAGGAGCTTTGCCCGTAAAAAATATTAAAAGAAGGACAACACGGACTTCACTATATAGTATCAAACCTCGTGCTCAGGCTCAAAAAGCTACGCCAAACAACGTGCGAAAAAAAAAAAAATAAAGAACAAAATTACAGCATGATTATTTTTATTTAGGGGAAATCCAAAGTTTTTATGTACGGAGATAATTTTTTTTCTGGAATTTTATACGTGCTACAGATTGCAATCACACATATAAAACGGCGTGCTTGAGCGCGAGCCGCAACATGTCGAGATGAATATCTCAAATTAATTCATTAAATAAGCATCAAAAATTGTCCATCTACGTCCCCAGAGTAGCTGTTCACCGTTCTACCGCAATACACAAAAATTTTTAAGTATCCACAATACACAAAAATTTGTAAGTATAAGTTGCAGTAACTCTACGTAACAAGACTTTTTCTTGAACTCTTCTGCCTCGCGCCGTGCTGTCGATGACTGGGTTGGGAGCGCCTCCCCGCGGACAAACGCCGCCTCCTTCTCTTTTTCTGATTACGCCCTCTCCGCACGAATGGGACGGCCGGAGAAGCGTTCGCGCGCTTCGGGATCTCGGAGGCCATGATAAAACAACTTTCATGTTTTGACTCACCGCTTAAAGACCGACGAGCAATCAAGTTTTTCTGCAAGGGAGGTTATCCTCTTAGCGCTTCCTTTCTCGTAAAGGGCTGTTTATACTCCGACGTTGAGCGCAGTGAACGCAGCGTAGCGCAGAACGCGAGACTTTCATTGGCCGGCAACCAGAAACTCGATATCTGCGACATATCAGTATCTGTGCGCGCTGCGCTACGCCACGCCCGTCGACATTACGTTGGAGAATAAACGGACATTTAGCTTCAAGAGGCGTGAAGTTGGGGCAAGGTAGAAAGTGGAGAGGATGCAAGAAAGGGGGAGAGGGGGGCGGCAAAAGGGAAAAGCGCGAAGTGTACGCTTCGCGCTTTCCAACTTTTTCGCTTTTCCAACTTTTTCCTGCTTAGCTTTTCCAACGTTTTCCTGTTTAGCTTTTCCAACTTTTTCCTGTTTAGCTTTCCTCCTCAACTCATAAATTGCGCATTCTACCAAACAGTTCAAGAAGACGGAAAGGGGGGAGTCCCATCTTGCTCGGACTCTCGTTTGTGCATCCGGGCACAGCCATTCTCCCCCTAGAAGATTAGCCCGTCGCTCAAAATTCAGACAAAAGTTGCTTTCCCCACCCCGTTCACCCTAGGGTGCCCTGACAGTGCTGTGGTATCTACGTGCTCGTTGGGGCAGCCACACTTTTGCCACGTGATCACGCTCTCTCGCGCATACTCACGCGCAGAGAATGAGGTCAGGTGATGAAAGGGAGGCGGCTGATCGGTCCTGCAAGCGCGTAGCTTCCACCACAATGTCAGCTTAAGGGTGAAGGGATTAAGTGAGGTCCGGTGTCGTGTGACGTGCGTTTGGGCCCGGTGACGCGCTGCGGGTGCCCGCGGTGACGCGCTGTGGGGACCGCGGATGTATCACAGTGAAAAGGCAGAGAGCTTACGAATGGAAGGAGGTACGAAATAGTCCGCTGTGTTTCCAAATTTTTGTACCGAAAGTCAGGATTTTGACTTTCTTACCTTTCTATTTTTGGCCCACTGAACGATGTGCTATTAGTAAAATCCCAATATAAATTTATTTATTCCAGCCCTAAAATTTGTTTCATGGGCCCTTTAAGGGCGGCGCTGTAATCGTATCCAGTTATCCAGTTTGACCTCGATGGATGCGAGCGGTTCGTGTTTCGAGTGTGGGTTTCCCAACTGAGTGTTTTAGTAACGTTCAGAGATCTCGGGAACTTTTGCGGACTTGAGGTATGAAGATCGAACCAAGGGGTTTGAAAGGTTCGCGAAGTTCCGAAATATCGAACTTATTGCAGAAAAATTGTATGATTTTCGAACCTCCCAATTTCTGGCGATGAGGAATTCAATTTTTCTCGAACTTCCGATTTTTTTGCATTATAAAATTTGACATTTTCGAACTTTCGATTTTTTCAGGCTAAGACATTCGACGATTTTCAAACTTTCGCACCTGTTAGGTGCAAAAGTTTGACGAATTACGAACTTCTTAACAAAAGTTTGACGAACTTCGACCCAAGTTCACCCCGATCGGTTCAGGGCTACAAATATAAATTACGCAAGATATCACCAATGTGAATTGGTGAACATTGCACTTACCTCATGGAGCCTCATACGACTCGCTTTTAAAGCGCTGAATGATCACTTCGGAGTGGCCTCGGCCTCGTACTTTTTAAAGCGATAGCTGTTATCGGCGCTTTCCGCCACTTGGCTATTCTCACCAATTTTGATGTTGTAGTGTCGCGCATAATGAAGGCTTAAAATACTTCCTCCGCCTTACATCTTTCTAAAAAGAGTTGATTCAGTGGTTTTCAATGACGCTCAGTAAGTTTTTAATTGGAACCATATGTGTATTTTCACTAATAAAAAGTTAATTAACGAATTTTAGTTAATTAGCCGACTTATCGCCAAGATCAGCCACTCATATAATGTCCCCCTAGCCGCATAACTCACTCGCACAAACCGCATAGGTGCCACTTTCATGGCTTTTTTCAAACAAATCTTTAAATAATTGAAAAAAAAAAAACTATATATTTATATGGGTGTCTGAAGTCATCAGGCTCGATCTAAAATGGACCGTAAAAACTGACGCCTGCACGAAGCAATCTAAACTTTTCGTCAAAGGTGTATTTCACAGGTCCGTTTCTTCTTGTAAAATTACAAAGCGTAGCTCCTTTTCTATGTAAAAATAGGACCAAAAACCTTACAAGGTCAACGGCAGGTGACGACTCAGACGACCGAGTCGAGTGGCGGGGCGCGTTTTGCGCACGTATTAATAGATGGCGTCGGGAGCAGCTTCAGAAGTAGCCGACCAGCGAAAGAAAGACGACACGCAGTCGAAATCCGTCGGCAGCAAGAACGCCGTCTATATATGCAACCGCGTTTATTATTTTTTTAACTTCAAGTTGTGCTTTTAGTGTCCGCATTTATTTGTAAACCAATGGTACACTAGAAAAAGATTAGCTTAATTTTATTAGTAAATCACGGTCGTCGCGAGCAGTCTCGATAAGAAGGTACAACTCCTCAAATACGCAGTTCTCAAGCTTGATACTTCTAGGGCAATCCCTGGGAATCCTTCTCAATCGTTTGCAATATATATATATATATATATATATATATATATATATATATATATATAGGTGAAGTAAGGTAAATATAAAAAAACAATGGACCGGGAAAATTTAATAAGTCAAAGATGCGTACTGTCGGAGTTACTAATTCGAAGTTTATTACGACGTTTCGAGCGGGGACCGCTCTTCATCAGGCGAAAGAAGAGCGGTCCCCGCTCGAAACGTCGTAATAAACTTCGAATTAGTAACTCCGACAGTACGCATCTTTGACTTATATATATATATATATATATATATATATATATATATATATATTGTAAACGACTTAATTTTCGCTTGTTCAGTGGACGTATTTTTCGCGAATTGTAGGTGGTTCACGAAATTCGCGAAAATTAGGTCCTCGCGAACATTTAGCCGTTTAAAGTATATATATATATATATATATATATATATATATATATATATATATATATATATATATATATATATATATATATGTGTGTGTGTGTGTGTGTGTGTGTGTGCGCGCGCGCGCGTATATATATATATATATATATATATCGATGTCGGGATTGTCAGTGGCCCTTCAAATCGCAATCACACTGCTAATACCCGAGTCCCACTAGAGCGACAAACAGAAACAAACGACAATGACAAGCCTCAAACCAGAGTCTTTCTGGATTTGACAGGCTTTGTAGAGTAAAGGGGAAAATGCTCAAGCACGAGCACCATGCACGCGAAGGTATCTCTGGCAGGTTTACAATCACTCGTGCTTACGTCACGAGCACCGGACGACTAAACGCCTGACAGAGGTACCATCGCGAGCATGATGCATGCGTTCGAGGCTTGTCGCTGTCGTTTGTTTCTGTTTGTCGCTTAGTGGGACTCGGGCATAATGCATCATACAAAAGACAGTCTTCAGAAACTGTCTCAGATGGCTTTCTTTGTTCCTTGTATGACGTTCCCCTGGTGACACAAAAACAGACATGCTCAAAGCGTATAAAGCAAACATGCGTCGAACTTGCTTAATTAAGGCGTGTGTCGTAATGTCTGCAGCTAATATATTTTGTACGATGTATGAGCAAAGCGACTGCGGCTCCACGTGCTTCGTTCGCCCCAAAGTGCGGTAAAAGCTATACGCGCTCTCCGGACCGATCAACCACTTCCGTTTCATCACCTGACCACCCGCTCTCTCTGTGTAGGTACATGGGCGGGAGCGTGATCACGTGGTGAAAGATGCACTTAAGACTCGTCCTACGAGGACGTATAGCTTCCGCCACACTGTCAGCTGGTAGGAGCGAACGGAGTGCAGGGTGTATGCCGCAGAGCGGTGATTACGTCCCGCGCCTAAGTGCTCCTTACACAGACAAGTCACAACGCTCGCACAAAAGGAACAACGGCAATCGGGAACGTCGCGACGGCCGACACGGGGCGCGCGTGGGCCATTGAATTCGTTATCACGGTCAAATCAGATCGAAGTTTCGATTTTCATTGACGTCATTTCGGGGTACGAGAGTTCGCCGCTTAAACCTACACTCGCGTTCTTATCTTCTTCTTTTTTTCTTTTTCTTTATTTGCATTCTCTGATTTTACAAGGGAGCCTCTCTCGAAAGACGCCCCTCCGCACGCATCGAAAATTGCGAATGGTGGGTGATCGAAGCTTTAGTTTCAGTGGGCTCTCAGGATGGAAGAAACTGAAGTGACAGCTCCAAAGGTCGAGGATGACGTCGTGCGACGTAAGTCGTCTTTCTGCACATCAGCTCGTGTGACGTCATTCTCGTCTGTCAAGCGTCGCAAAAATGAAAGCTGAGGGCACGAGCCGACATCGGCGCAATTATTTGGGAGGCGGAACAAATAGTTACAGCAACGTTAATAACCAAACATGGTAAAGCGCCACTCTTAAAGGTGATGGTTGCTCCAATCCCCGCTGGAACCTTGGGTAGGGTGCCTTCGGGTTATGTCCCTGCTGCCGAAAACCTGGCAATGGTGAAATACGCGTAGTTGACGGAGGTCTGAATGCGGGAGAAAGAAATGGATGTACTATCCTTGCATCCTAAAGTAACTGAATAATTGCACCCTATAGCGCCGTAACTTGGCAGAGAGCGAACGCTACGGCCCCTTTGAGCCAATCAAAGCGACGTAGAAAAATCACGTGACGGCCCTTACCGAAGGTACAGGAGCGAGAGCGTAACCTGTCCCAGACGTCACTTTTCTTTAGCCCGTCACTCAAATTTCGCACAGAAGCGGATTTCATCTCGCTCTTCCGTCCGTGACATTAGGGAGCTTTAGAATAACGTACGCAATTTTAGAGCACCTAGCGATAATAAGGAGTTTTAGAAAAGCGCACGCTAAAGCTTTGCGTACGCAAAGAATAGCGTCGTCGCCACTGCGCATGCTCCGAACGTAAACCAGGTTTTGCGCTTCGCGTGCGCAGTTTTAGCGTGCGCTATTTCTCGGAAATAGCGTGCATACGCAAAGGGTCTTTGCGCTCCTCTAAGGAGGATTGGTGTTAAGGAGTTGGCTTAAGCCAAGACGAGCACAGTTAAAAAAAAATGGCGGCCCCCAGGACCATGGCTGCGGTCGCTTTGGCGGCGTCGTGAGCGCGACGTCGGCGGCATCCTCGCGACTGCGATTTTCGATACGGGACGACATTGCACTCGGTTTGGAAAACCCAGTAGGGTGGACAACGATCACCGGCAACTTGATGCTTGCGACGAGCGAACATTTATCGGCGAAGGTCAGTACACTCTTGCCGAGGCGACGGATGCGGCGGACACGACCGGTCGACCGCTCGCGTCGCACTCTCACGTTTAAACAAATGTAAAATTGTTACTCCGGACAAAAAAATCTTGTTTTTTCTCAAGTTGCAGCATCTCGTGTGTGAAATAAAAATCGTGACTGTATCTTGGTGGCGTTGCAAGCGCGAGATGCTTGGGCTTTTGCGTCGCGGCGGAGAAACGCTATTCTAAAACTCTCTTGCGACGCGTGCGCTAAAGCAAGCGCACGCTTACGTACGCAAGCGTACGTTATTCTAAAACTCTCTAATATTAGAGCTTGCGTTAGCGCACGCTACGCAAGAGAGTTTTAGAATAGCGTTTCTCCGCCGCGACGGAAAAGCCCAAGCTTCTCGCACTTGCAACGCCACCAAGATACAGTCGCAATTTTTATTTCCCACACGAAATGCCGTAACTGGAGGGGAAAAAAAAAAACAAGTTTTTTGGTCCAGAGTATCATTTTAGATTTGTTTACACATGAGAATGCGAGGCTAGCGTTCGACAGGTGGTGTTCGCTTGCGTCGCCTCGGCAAGATAAGTCTCGTGTACTGAGCTTCGCACGCTGTATCTTCGCCGAGAAATATTCGCGCGTAGCATCAAGTTGCCGGTCATCGTTGCCCATATTACTGGGTTTTCCAAACCGAGTGCAATGTCGTCCCGTATTAAAAATCGCAATCGCGAGGATGCCGCCTACGTCGCGCCCACGACGACGCCAAAGCGGCCGCGGCCATGGCAACAAAGGAGCAACATGGCGGCCGGCAGGGAACTGCGCCGCGGCTGCTCCGGACAATTTCGCTTTACAGCGCTAATACTCCCGTTCTTATGCACCATCGCGTTGTCCCTGTATTCGTAGCATGCTCCAGCAGTTGGACTCTGCGTTTGCGCTGCCTTCGTCCCGTGCTCACCTGTCCTAGTGCCGCTATACAACGTGGCCTCTACTCAGCGTGCAAGCCTTAAGCCTCTCAATAACAGCAACGGATCCGGTACGCCGCTGCTTCACCGCCGGTACCGCTAGCACCGCCTTTGTACTGCTCTCATCCCTGTCGCACAGCCCGTCCCTACTCCTAAATGGGGATGTCGCTGTCAATCCCGGCCCTCCTGCACCGGCCTGTGCGCGCTGCGACAAGCGTGTGTATGACCACCAAGCGGCCCTGTGCTGCGACGTCTGTGATCGCTGGTGCCACCGACGATGCGTCTACATGCCTCTCCAGGAGGATAGATGCCTAAGTCGCTGCGATAACCCGTGGCACTGCTTTTAGAGCTCTCTCTCCCCTCTTTTTCCGACGACATTTTTGATGACACAAAAACAGCAGACCCCATTTCAGTCTGCGCTGGAGGCGGTGGTGTCTGCCGGACGCCTGGCAATCCTGCGCTTGCTGGCACTTCAACGTCTATCACACACCCGGCAAGCATTAACGAGACCACAAACTTTTGGTATAACAACTGTCGGAGCTTAAAAAACAGGTTGCAAGACTTCCAATCATTCTGTGCATTATTTCCAGAAAACACAACTTACCTTCTCTTGGAGACTTGGTTGGACTCTAGCGTAGCTGATCGGTCAGCTACTCAGCCTCTGCGCCTTCACCATGTTCAGGAAGGACCGGAAGGGCGTTGGCGGTGGCGTCATGATGGCGATTCCGGTACAGTTTTGTGTTTACCGCCGAACAGATCTTGAGCATCAGAACCTGGAAGCACTGTTTGTTAAGTATCATCTTTCCCAGGGCCCCATACTTGTGTGTTGTATCTATTTCCCGCCGTCGTCCCGCGACGAATCGTACAAGCTGCTTGAAAGAACATTGCATACGGCATCACAGAAAAGCTATGCCAACATCCTTGTGATTGGCGACTTCAGTCGCCACATTGACTGGCTCACACAGGACGATACGATTCCTCGATACAACACTGATGATGTTCTGCTTGACGTGGTGACGACTGCTGAATTCGCCCAAATTTGTACGCAGACACCATATGCAACCCGGAGTGGTACACCCAGTTACCTGGACCTAGTATTCACGTCAGATGCAACACTTTTTTTTATCCTGCGAAGTCTAGAACGGTATGCCCGGCAGTGATCATAGTGCTGTCAAACTTGCCTACGCAGTGACTGTGCCCCGCTGAAGGTGTTTTGCATGGAAGCTTAGGAAGTACGACCAAGCAGACCTGGGGCACTTGGCCATGCTTGCCCATCTTGCACCATGGTGCTTGACATCTGGCAAGACAGCCTGGCCAACTATGAGTTCTGGTGCGACTTTGCGTTGGCAATTCTGCAGGACTGTGTACCATGCACCACATCGAGCACAAAGCGTATACGTACTCTCCCTGAATATCCCCTGACATCATCAAAGCTGCTAGGGGAAGCGCTCTCTATTCAAGAAGGCTGCCCGTAACAAATGCCCTGTCACAGTGCAGTTGGCAAAGGACTACCAACGACGACTGAAGACAGCCATTTATGTCGTTCACAAGCGATATGTCCAAGGAATCGCAATGAAAACCAAAGGTGACCAAAAGATGTTTTGGTCATACATATTAGCCGATTAAGGACATCAACCCAACGACGACCCTATTTTGCCTACCAGAACCGAGTTACGGACAAGCCGCACGAAATCACCCAGCTCTTTGCCGGCCAGTTTTCTTCGGTCAGCAGCTCCTCTGCAACCGAGAGTCCGGATGGCTCTGAACTACATCGCCACCTTCAAGTGAGCCCGCACAATGGCTCTCGAACAGCTTTCTCCTCCATCGCCTTCACATTGGAAGCGCTACGGGAGGCTATCAACAAGATCAGACCCACCCAAGGTTCAGGACCAGACGGGATGATTCTTGCTTTTTTTCAAGTTCATCTCCCTCTATGCTCTACCCTCACTCTCCACAGTCTTCCAGGGCCTTCTGGATCGGGACGTCGTGCCAGACTCTTGGCGACGGGCCCTGGTTACCCCCGTTCGCAAGTGATATGGGAAGCTCTCTGATGACCCCCGGCACTACCGTCCCGTGTCCATCACTTCAATTGTGTGCCGGACGTTTGAGGGAGTTGTAGATGCGCGCCATCTGGACTTTCTCGAGGAAAGTCGTTGCATATCGCCGCCGCAGCATGGGTTTCGGCTAAACAAGAGTTACGAGACTGCTCTCGCTACTGTGGCACATTTCGCCAGCGACAACATGGACAGCCGGGTGGCAACGGACCCCGTGCAATTGGACCTGAGCAATGCCTTTGACACTCTGAATCTGACCACCCTGAAACGGAAATTGCGTGATGCAAGCATAGGGGGCCCATTGTTAACCTGGCTGTCGCATTTTGTCGCTGACCGAAGTCAGCAGGTGGTATACGGGGGCGCACGTTCGGATGAACGGAACATTGTGTCGGGTGTACCTCAGAATTCGGTCCTCGGACCGACCCTGTTCCTTGTGTACGTTAACGATATGCCGCAGAGCGACAGACGTCTAGTGGTACAGTACGCCGACGACACCTCAGTCCTGTGCCCTGTGTTCGACACAAGGAGCTGCCAGCACCTCCAGGACTACCTCCAGGAAATGGAGCACTGGGTTCTTGTAAATGACCTGCAGCTTAGTCCCATCAAGAGCGCTGTGGTCCGCTTCAGCGCCAGGAAGAGTGTGACCCCACCGGAGTACACACTCATGGGAGCAAGCTTGGTGCCCTAGAAGTCGCTTTCCATCCTTGGCGTGATGTTCACTCCTATAATGGATTTGTCTGCTCATGTCGTCTGTGCGGTTGCCAAGGCTCGGCGTGTGCTGGGCTTTGCACGAGTGACGAGGCCCTGTGAGCCGGCTTCACTGTGTACAATGTACACGGCGATGGTGCTCCCATCTCTAGAGTACTGTTGTTCCGTGTGGTCACCAACCCAGCAGCATTTGATTGAGCGGATTGAAAGCGTCCTGCGAAGGGCGTCCAGGACAATATGTTCCAGGGCACTTGGGCATGACTCTGGGCTGGACACCAGCTACTGTGACCGGCTGAAGGCGCTTGGGTGGTGCCCGCTCTAATTCATAGGCGCCAAGTGTCCCGTGTGCGTTTCGCCTGCAAGTTGTTGGACGGTTCTTTGACCGGCACCTACCTCTCGACAGTTGCTCGAATCGGCAAGTGAACTGAACAACCTGACGATCTGAGAGGGAGGACATTGCGCCACAGCTCCTCACTGTTCCCAGCTGCTTTAAAAGAATTTCTGAACATTCCGCTCAGTGTGCGCAACTCACTGCCGTCAAACGGGGCAGAGTCACGAGAGCTGGCCAGGATGTATGAGATGCAGCTGGCATCTTCGACATAATGTGATACTTGTTTCCCCCCTTCTTTTCTTTCCTTTCTATGTACTATAGTGTGCACATTCTGTACATATATATGTCTGTTCTGTTGTTTTTTTTTTTCACATGTTGTGGCGGGCTGGCAGGCGCTCTGCGTGAGGGTATTTACCTATTTGCCTAGCCCCGCACACCACCACATGTGCCCCTTCCAGTATGTGCAAATAAAAGTATTATTATTATTATATGTTTTCTACTGTGTTTGCTTTGGCTGTAGCCAGGTTCTCGTGGCGAATCCTCCTTGGAGGAGCGCAAAGACTTTGCGCACGCACGCAATTACTGAAAAATAGCGCACGCTAAAATAGCGCATGCAAATTGCAAAACGTGGTTAGCGTTCAGCGCATGCGCAGTGGCGCCGACGCTATTCTTTGCGTACGCAAAGCTTTAGCGTGCGTTATTCTAAAACTCCATATTGAGGTGAACAGTCCAGGGGAAGCTCCTCGCAGCTCTTTCCCCTTTAACAGAGCGAACGCTGGGGAGGAGGTCGCCTCCTCTCCACCGTTCGCTCTGCCAAAGGGGAGAGGTTAGGAGGAGCTTCCCCTGAATTCCTAACCTGTCACCAACTTACTGGCCCACGGGGACCATAGCTTTAGCAGTTCGCCAAGTTACTGCAGGGGGCCCGGCGGCGCGCTGGGGGAGCATGCGTAATAAGGTCCCTAAGCACATGAAAAAGAAAGATAACGACATTTTTAAAAGTGATGTGGGTACCGTTTGCAGTACGATTGCTCTGCAGTTATGTTTGTTCCACTCACTGTTCTGCACTTCAAGATAACCGTTGAGTTGTACTAGCCAAGAAAAGCTGTGCTCCTTCGGGCTAATCGAAGTTACGGGTTACGGGGTGATCACTGCTGCACGCACGGCGTGCGCGAGGCAGCCGATTAATATTTCCCGTGATGACGACGGTACTGAAGGATGCATGCGGCAGCTGCTCCGTGGGTTTTCGCGGTCGTCAGAAAGTAATCGCTTGCTGTGTATGCTCGACGCAGTTTCATTGTAAATGCGTCAATGTTTTGAACGACGACTACGATGACGTAAGCCGCTAAAAATGTTCGAAATGCACCAAGCGAAGTAACCACAACGGTGACGATCTTACGCCCATAACAACGCAAGGTCATGGTAGCGAAGCTGCAAAGGATGCCGCGTTCCGTCACGACAACAATTGTGATGCCAAGGACCCTCAACTTCCAAGAAAGATATTCAGATGGGGCTTGAAGAGCTCGTCGAAAGCTTTGGGCTATTGAAAACGGAAAATGCAGCGCTTCGTCAAGAGGTACGTCGCCTCAACGATAACGTTCGTCTGCTTCTGAACCAACCCACCTCGAAGACGCACGACGCAACTGAAAGCCTCAACTATTGCAGCCTTTCCGCCCCTGGTTCTCCAACACCAGCATTTACAGAGGCCTCGGAGCACGGCTCAGACACATTCTTCGAAAGACGCCACCGGTCAAACTGGATCTGTTCCACCGGCTACTGCAATGAAATCGGATGCTCCTCATCGAAACAAAGTCGATTGTGAAGGTTATACCCTTGTTGCACGCCGCAAGCCCACCCCACTGTCTGTCGGTACTTCGAAGGCATCCAAGATAGCTGCGATACAACGTGCCCCCCAGAAAAGTGCTCTTTTCGTGTCAAGGCTTTCACCCAAAACACAAACCGGCGACGTGGAAGAGCTGATCACCGCTGTTTTGCAAGGTAATTCATATGTATGCACGAAACTGAAAACCAAGCTCCCGTATTATACATCATTTCACGTTCTTGTTGCATTTGAAAGATAAACAGTGCATCTGTCTGGTCAGAGGGCTGTATCTTTAGAAAGTTTTTCGGACCGCTTCCTGTATCACGCCACTTCGATAACGTTGACGGCAACGCTGATTTAGGCGCTGTTAGGACGTAATTCTTTCAATCATGCTTCACGGCAGGATACCATGAACTTTTGTTGCCTGAAGAGGTAAAGAATAATGCAAGAATAGAAGGCTCAACTGCTGTCCTGCACCTGAATATACGTTCGGTCAAATGTAAAACTGACAGTTTTATTACAGTCTTAGATCACTTTTGTTTTCAGTTTCAGATAATAATGCTATTTGAAACATGGTATCAAACCGAAGACGATGTTCTTGTTTTGCCTGATTACACTCATTTTTTTAACCGAAGTGGGAAACGAGGGGGAGGGTTTGCATTTATGTCAAACAAGATCTTTAGGTCGAAATAGTCGATCTTTTTAACGAAGCTACAGACGACTATGAAATTGTAAGTCTCAGGCATCGACGTCAGCTATTTTCTGTCATGTATAGACCACCAGCCGGTAACTTTCAAAGTTGCTTGTCTTTTATTGAGAGATATCTAGATGTTGCCTCTCTAGAAATATGTACTCGCTTGTTTTAGGCGGTAATTTAAATGTAAACACCTTGGAAACTTCTTTCTTTTTGTCGCGACTGAGAAGTACCTTAACTAGTAGTGGTTTTTTTAACGTCATGAATTCTCCCACCAGAATCACCCATTCAACATCAAGTGCTATTGATTGTTTTATTACTAATGTGGGTACTACTGTTAACAGTTCCGGCTCAATAAGCACCGACATAAGCGATCATTTGCCAATATTTCTTTGTTTTAGAACACAAGGGTTACCAAGGAGCGTTAAAAGAGTGTTTACTTATCAAGCCTATGACAGACTGCGAACTGCACTCTTTTCGTAACACAGTTCTGTAGTTTTTTGTTTTTTTTTTTAAGCAGTGCGTGAACGAAGCATATGATGAGTTTCTTAATATATTTAAATTTATTTATGTCGCTTCTTTTCCGTATAAAACGGTTGTCGTTAGAAAGCGAATACGTAAACCATGGGTTACCCCAGGGTGATTCCACGTCAGTTCATGCAATGATGGTCCGGGTCATAATTTAGGTATTTTTGTTAAAAATATATATGAAAGCCATGCTCTTGGGAGGAACATTCAGCTATATATGAACGCCGTAACAATTTTTTTTCTCTGAGATATAAAATAGAGAAGCTCAAGGCGTGGAAATTGAGGAAATTTCATAATGCTATTTTGCACAGTCGTCATTTCCTCATCGAAGCTTTCACGTCACCATAACTTTTTGAATACGTTTTACAGAAGATATACAACACATACACAAAAAATTAAAAATACCAATAAAATATTTCTATGCAAACAAAAAAATCAAACATGGCATAAAAACGCGTCTTAGAGACATATTCACAATTTTTTTGCAAATAAAAAATTTTCATAATACTTCACAAAACATATCACAATGCGCGTCTTTAAATATTCTTTACGAATATATAAAGATAATTTGCCCAACATTTAATTATCTTTTTGTTATTAAAGCGGAAATGCGGCTGATTTCTCAAGATGTGGCAAGATTGGGCGTCGATATTTAAAAAACTCCATATTTTATTTTTTTTTTAAACTCCCCTTGGCACTTTGCAGTAACTTGAACTACCCTGTGAGGGCAAAAGATTGAGTAACATGTGACCTCCGAATGGGAAAAGCTACGACAAACCTTCACTCGGAGCGAGCCGACGTCTTCGTCATAGCGGCTGCCGCACAGCACCAAACATTTTGAGCGTTAGTTATGGCATGTATTTTATATTATTAAAATTCTTTTTTTTCATAAAGGGTGAGTATTAGTGACGCGACAAGGAACTTTGAGCTGGAATACCATTAATTAGCTTACAATGCACAGAAACAAAACGGCCCGCACTCTGCAAATTCGCTAACTATGCATACGTAAGCTTAAAACCCTCAGTTGCGCGAGTGGCCTTGTATACATCTGGCGTCTCGGCACATGATGACTCCCACAGATGAGATGCCTGGATTCCTCTTACAGGTTGTACGGTGGTCCACTCTGCTCGCTTCACCGCACGAAACTCTCGAACCCGTTTCACAGACAGGTGGAACATGCAGACATGTGTTACCTTTTCACGTAGCACTTTCACAAAGTCTTTGGCAGTGACAATCGTTGAGTTGAGCAAAGATCTCAAGGTAGTGAGCGTTTCGTGGTGTTTAAGAACACCACCAACTCCATCACAAGCGCTCTTTCTGTCTCCAGTGGCTGAAAAGTTCCATCTTGCCGAAGAGTACGGCTTCCGAGACAATTCGTACAATTGGAAGCGATTCTTGAAATGCGCCGTTGCTCCGTCAGATACAAAAATTATTGTAGAAAAGACTGGGTAACGTTCATCAGCATACTCTTTTATGGCCTCTGTGGCTAAAAGAGCGTGAGCTATGTCATGTGTCGTGTACCATCGCTGACAATGGCAAAGCTTTTCGTGCAATTGCGTGTGCATAACCACACTTGTGAAGCGAGACACTTGAGTTTTTTTCCAATGAAAACACTGCACTTCGGTTGGGAAGAGTACTGTCCACTTTTCCGCAAAATCGAAGTGGAACTTTACTGCCTTGGGTGGTAAGGTGGTTCTTGTGTGATGTATCAGGCTTCGTGGAAGGTCACGGATATAAGAATGCCTCATGTACTTTTGACTCTCTAGTTCCCGCAGGAAGGCGGAAGTGTCCATAACCTTTTTGATGAGTTCGCCAGTGTCCCATAACGCGAAACAGATCTCTTCGTCTTCGTCGAGATGGAGCGACTGCAGCGAGATGCTCTGCGTTTTTGGGTACTTTTCGCAACGGCGCAGGAAGCAATCGTTCTGTGGAGCGCAGTAGAGGTAGATGCGTTTGAGGTCGTCTTCAGTAAATATCTTCTTTGGGGACATTTGTTATTTCCGTTAAGAGTAACTGAAAATTGACGCAATATATGCATGCGCACACCTCGTGCTCGGGACTTTTTTTACCCATTTTGGTCGTAGGGAATACAATTTGGAGATGCCTAGTTCTGGATAGGGATGGTCCTACCTAAACAGCTGGTAAGCTTCCTTAATAGAGCGGATCATAAACCTTTTTACGACTTTAGACATGTCGTTGATCATGGCTTTGACGACGTCCTTTTTGTTGTGGCTTTGAACAGAGTATGCGAGGTCGTCGCGTGTGTAGTACTCGATTGCAACCCTCACGTCTTCGGCATTCGCCTTTTTACCCATGTAGGGATCAGGGGTTGCCCATACACCACCATTACGCTTCAGTTTGCTTGTTTGATCAATCATGTAGGCAGTCGCTTTCGGCACCAGACGCAATATTTTTTTCTTCGAGATGCTTGGTGGCAGAAGCTTGTACAATGGCTTGTGTTCCTAGTGGGAACTGCATGCCTTCAGCGCTTCGCGGAACCCGTCAAATTACTCCGCGCAGTGCTCACAACTGTCTTCGAGTTCGAGAGTTTCGTGCGGTGAAGCATGCAAAGTGGACCACCGTAAAATCTGTGAGAGGAATCCAGGCACCTCATCTGTGGAAGTCATCATATGCCGAGAGGTCGGATGTATACATGGCCACTGGCGCAACTGAAAGCTTATGTATGCATAGTTAGCGAATTTGCAGAGTGGGGCCGTTTTGTTTCTGTAAATTGTAAGCTAATTAATGGTATTCCAGCTCAAAGTCCCTTTTCACGTCACTAATACTCACCCCCTGTGAAAAAAAGAATTTTAATAATATAAAATGCATGCCATAACTAACGCTCAAAATGTTTGTTGCTGTACGACAAAGCCGCTATGACGAAGACGTCGGCTCGCTCCGAGTGAATGTTTGTCGTAGCTTTTCCCGTTCGGAGGTCATATGTTACTCAACCTTTTGCCATCACAGGTTAGTTCAAGTTACTGCAAAGTGCCAAGGGGAGTTTAAAGAAAATAAAAGATGGAGTTTTTTTTAAATATCGACGCCCAATCTTGCCACTTTTTGAGAAATCAGCCGCATTTCCGCGTTAATAACAAAAAGGCCATTAAGGGTGGGCATATTATCTTTATATATTCGTAAAGATTATTGAAGGACGCGCATTTTGATGTTTTGTGAATTATTATGAAAGATGATTTATTTGCAAACAAATTGTGAATATGTCTCTAAAACGCGTTTCTAAGCCATGTTTGATTTTTTTTTGTTTGCACAGAAATATTTTATTGATATTCTTAATTTTTTGTTTATGTGTTGTATATCTTTTGTAAAATGTATTAAAAAAGGTATGGTGGTGCGAAAGCTTCGATAAGGAAATTACGACTGTGCAAAGAAGCATTGTGAAATCTTCTCAATTTCCACGCCTCGAGCTTCTCTATTTTATATCTCAGCGAAAAAAAGTGTTACGGCGTTCATATATAGCTGAATGTTCCTCCCAAGAACATGGCTTTCATATACTATATTTTTAACAAAAATATCTAAATTATGACCCGGGACATCATTGCATGAACTGACGTGGAATCACCCCCCAGCAATTTTACAAAATGATACGTACAAAAAATCGCTTATATCAGGTGTACCTTTTTTCAAGAGATGACGGGGATCTTACAATTTTCAAAAAGTATCGTAATCAGCTTACATCTGCTCTAAAAAATCAAAAACAGAATATCATAGACATCTATTTCATGACTCGCTCAAAAAGCGCCCTGTCATTGTTTGGCAATCGATAAACAAAGTGCTTCAACACAGCAATCATACGAAACAAATAGATTAACTTTCAATTGCAGGTGAAACCCTATCAGGGGTACAGCTTTCGGAGCATTTTAACCGCCACTTTACGAACATACATCCAGAAGCACATATTTAGAGTGCGTCCTCGTTTATCGTAAATGGGGTAAATGAAACTATTTTTCTTGCACCTACGGACGAATCAGAAGTGTTTCGTGTATTTATCGGACTGAGTAATAGCAAAAGTCTTGACATAGATGACATACAAATAAAGCCTGTTAAATTTGTGATAGATGTCATTTCCCTATTATTAGTTTATATCTTTAACTTGGCCTTGTCAACTGGCCAATTTCCAAATAACATAAAACTCGCAAAAGTGTCTGTATTACGTAAGGGAGGGGACAAAATATAGTTACGAATTATAGACCGATATCTGTTCAGCCCATCTTTTCTAAAGGGCTAGAAAAAATTATTCTGTGGCGTTTAGACGACTTCTTTGTCAAACATTCAGTGCTAACGGCCTCTCTATTCGATTTCGGAAGGGAAAGTCCACAGAATGTGCATTATTATCTCAAAAGTAACTTATATTGCGTAATATAGAACAAAATCAATTGAAGCTGGGGCATTTTATTGATTTTAGTAAAGCATTCGACTGTCTTAATCATACAACGCTCCTTCATAAGCTCTCGTCTTAAGGCTCGTTCACACACGTCGGTTGCATGCGACTGCGTCTGTTGCAACCGGAGCGACCGGAACGACCGCTCTGCGCCCCGCGTACACACACCTGCAACCAGTGCAACAAGCGCAGCGGGTCGTCAGCACGGCGACTGCTTCTACGCCGCCGTCAGCTGTTTCAGCGGTGCCTCTAAAAAGGGGGCGCACTGCCACTCAATGCCGTAACAGAATATAGACAGACAGTTTTCTATAGCCTAAAGCTTTATTATTTTTTTTTTCGTGATAGGCTTGCAGGGTACAGTGGATGAAAAAAAGAAAAGAAAAAGATGCAGTACGCCGTCTTGGATGATCAAGACTCTAATACACGACTTTGCCAATAGTACAAATCTCGCCACACGCCTTTTCTACGATTATAATAGACGATGTAATCTTAGCAGCGATATAGCAACGTAAAAATATGGTTTTGTGACCAGATAGACGTTGCGAGCGTTCAGGATTGCTAACACTAATCACTTTTCTCCGGTGATGAAAACGCGTGAAAATTCGCGTCCTTTATACGGTACGCGCCAGTAATACCTTGAACTTGAGCACACGCATGAAATGCGCCAAATAAGAAGTCCGGGCGATGTTCGAGGACACAAATGCTTAGAAAGCATCACTGTAGTCGAAGTAAACAAACACGACGGCACGGGCGTTTCTGCTGTCTTGTGAGTGCCGCCACGACATCGCCGCACGAGTAGGTGGATCTTCCCTTTTAGTACGTGCTGGGTTATCATAGCGACACACGACGAAAATTCACAGTCAAGGGTAGCGCTTTTACGCGGAACGATGAGCTTTCACCACGCCGTCCACGTCGACGATCACCACCGACGCCATGTTTGCAGGAGCCGGCCGGCCGGCCCGCGACCGGCATGCAACGCGCGCGACCAGTTCTCCTCGACCTGTGATTGGTCTGTCGTTGCGGTTGTTTCCAACGCAGCGGGGAAAGTTGGGCTCGCTCCAACTCCTTGCGTCGTGAACAACACGTGCGAGCGTCCCTCCGTCGCTATGGCAACTGACGGTTGGAGACCCTTGCAACGGTCGTTTCGGTTGTTCCAGTCGTTCCGGTCGCTACGGACGCATGTGTGTGAACGGGCCTTTACGGTGTACGGGGCACCTCTCTAGCCCTTGTTCATTCATACCTAGCAAAGCGTCAGCAATGTGTCTCAGTGAATAATTTTGTATCTTCTTTGCAACTACTGAAATCTGGTGTGCCGCAAAGCAGTATACTTGGCCCGATGTTGTTCAATGTGTATATCAATGACATAGTGAATATTTGCCATAAATAACGTTTCATTATGTATGCCGACGACACTAGTATTTTCCTGTCTGCGACGGATATTGATGAACTTTTTACAAACGGAAACATTGTGCTGGAGGAGTTTGTTTATGGTCGGAGAAAAACGGTCTGAAGGTAAATGCTGCCAAATCGAAGGCTGTTGTTTTCAGACCTGTAAATAAACTCATTAATACTAGTTATGCTCTAACCATTGGTAGCAGTCAGATTGAAATAGTAAGCTATCATAAAACGCTAGGTGTAATGTTTTCAGAATTTATGCAGTGGGATCATCACATAGAATATTTAGCGCACAAACTGGCAAAAGTGGGTGGTATTATCGGTCACTGTCGGTCTCTATTGCCTACGAATGTTAAAACTCAAGTTTATCATGCTTTGTTTAGTTCGCAAATTAATTATTGCCACCTGGTATGGGGCACCACCACAAAAACAAATATCAGTTGACTAATGATTCTACAAAAAAAGATGCTGCGTTTTATTACGAATGTTCCCCCTGATACTCATGCCGAACCATTGTTTTCAAAGCCATAATGTTATGAAAGTCTCTTGTGCTTATGACTATCGTTTGTTGTCTTCGTATTTATTCTCATCTGCAGAATTCATAGCTTTCTTATCCGTTCTATCAAATCTAACCAAACGCGAATTTGTCATCAATATCCGTCGCAAAGAGTTCTAGGAATGTTCCTCATTTTCGCACCAATCATGCATTACAATCCCTTGTTCATAACCTGCCTAAACTGCTGAACAGATTCATTACAGATGGTGTTGATATTCATTGTGTAACAAAAGAATCACTGTATGCTTACTTTGTTTAGATAGATATTCTTGTGTCCTTTAGCTTTCATTTATAAACGATGTCCTGTACCTACAAGGGCACCGGACCCTGTCAAGTCTCCTCATGGAGGCTTTTTGTCCGGTGTCCTCGTTACAATTTGGCGGAAATAAATTCAATTCAATTCAATCTCCTTTCTCCTCCACGCTCGCATTTTTTTTTTTTTTCATTCGCCCGTTAATGACTGTTTTAGGATAGTAGCAGCTCTACATTTGGTTTAACCACAAGGTGGTGCTTCTTGCATCGTGATTGCAACTCAGAGCTCAGTCGGAGGCTGAAAGCACATTACCACGATGCACATTCTGGATCTGATCGGCTGAGCCGCGTAACCCACGCCCAAGGAAAGGTGCTGAGAGGGCCACGACGTTGTGCTGCTGGCGTTTCGTGATTGTGGCCATCTGCTCGCGGCACCTGCGGCCCCCCATCCGTTGCACTCTGAAGGCGGCGACATTTCCCCTCCCTCCCTCCTCCAGCACCGCGCACATTCTCTCCGCTGCTCGTCCGCCATCACGATTGTCTCTCAAGATAGCACGCGACGCTCTTCAAAGGTGGTCGTTACTTTTTCGTGTAAGAGGGACTTTAGAAGTACGCGGGAAAGCAAGAATTTCGAAGTGTTCAGCAGGAGTCTGTTCCGAAATCGTGGGAAATTTGTTCATCCAGAAGCTATATTGGGGCTCAGCAATTTGCTTCTGCCATTCAGGGGTGGACCCAATTGTGCCTAGATGGCGCCGGCTTATTCTGGACAAATCGGATTAAAGGTCATTTCTGTGACCGTGGACTGGGGTGCGAAAAGTGGCCAAAAAGCGCGGCTCATTAGCCGCATGTGGCTCTTGGCGAGTTCATGTGCGGCTCGCCGCTCCTTAGTGAGCGTATCCCCCCCCCCCCCTTTCCCGCAATATCAGAAGGAAAGGGATAAAGAATAAAATACAGGTCAGGCCATGGCAGCCTCGTGACAGCTGGGCATAAACTTAAGTCGATATTCGGATCGAGGTTCGCTTTAAGGCACTCTCCTCGACAATGTAGCCGGTAAGCTCAAAACAGTATGCAACAGTGACGGACAAACACCTGACCTAGGTGTTCAAAACTGCAACGTCATTCGAGTCGAACTGCAAGGTGTTTTTTTTTTTTTCAGGAATGGGGATGCAGCGATGCACAATAAAGAAGCATAATGAGCAGCCGCTTTATCAGTAGAATTCGCTGCGGTCACCAAGCGAAAGGAAAGGACTAGAAAAAGAAAACAAAAAGAAAAAAAAATGCACGCAGGCCCATAGCCAGGTAACCCGGCTTCCGCCCATGGATATTTTTTTTTCCGGAGAGAGAGAGAGGGGGGGGGGGGCGGTTTTGTTAGTGTCGGGAAGAATTTTAAGTACATTGTACTTAAAAAGGCCCTGCAAGGACTTTTTTACTGGTTTTTCATTTGTATCGAACCTGAGCGCACTGAACGTAGTAACTTAATGAAACTTTTCTTTTCTCGAATTTCGCTGTATCTTAAAAGTTATGGGCAAATTAAAATTACAAAAACAAGCAAAAAAATAACCTTCTTCATGACGCCCTTGGTTGCTTGAGTGGCCTTGAACTAGAGGAGGGGAAGTGAGCTCAGCGAGCGGTCACGGCTGCCGCACTCCGTGTCGACGGCTCGAGAGGGCGCCACTAAAGAATGTTCTTGCTAGGCTGTATGAACCGGGCAGCCAGGGCGGCTCGCACTGCATTTGCTGTGCGATTAAACACTAATTCGGCATGACACTTCATTGGCCACAAACGACAGCAAACACGGGGTAAAGATCAGTTCAGAACGGGAGCCACTTCGTGCTGCCATACCACAAAAGGCCAAATCGCAAGCCAAAGCTGCTCGCGGAAGGCCTTGGGAACGCTCGGAAGCCGGTCGGATCCTCCAGTCCGTACGACCGCAACGCCGCCGCGTACATCCGGGATCTTTCTACGCTCGCCGCTCGTTGGCGCCTGATCCCACTACACCTTTCTAGTATGCGCCGCCTTTTCCACCGCTCGGTTGCGGGTATGTGGACGGGTCATTTCTTGTTTCCGTACTTTCTAAACTGCATTTGTTTCTTTTCTGATCTAAAATAGTAAAGAAAAACTACTTTTATAAATAACTGAAGCGGTTCGCGCCACTTATATTTTGTATTTCAACAAAAAAAGAAGCTTTTAGCGGCTCTGACCAGCAGTAAGCCCAGGATATCGCACGCTTTCGGCACCACGGGTCGCCCACGTAGGTGGAGGAGGTTTCCGCGTCGTCCGGTTAAAATATGACGCACTGATATTTAGTTACTCTCCGTGCCCGCTGCCTTGCCCAAACCCCAAGGGATGTGGAAACCGCAAAAAAGTAGACGCTTAAATATGATTGCAGGGCCCCTTTAAGGTACTAATTCAAGTAGGTTTAGAAAACTTGTACTTGAAGTACATTCTCCGAATATGTGTTTCTACTCAGTGACGTCACAATAGGGTGGGCGGACCGCCCCACGTGCTGCCAAGACCTCCTAGACCGGTGCAGCGCTCAGGGGTGCGCAGCTGGGCAGTGAAAGGGATGGGGGTGTCGCGGCGGACCATGAGAGCTTCGGAGGGGGGGGGGGGGGGGGGGGGGTTCGCAGCAGGCCACGAGAGCGGGGGGGGGGGGGGGGGCGGCGGCGGAAGGTGTTGCGGCGTGCCACCGTCCCAGGTGCCGCGGACCCTAGTGACGCCACTGCTTCTATGTTATTTAAATTTAGTTTTCAGGCGCTTTCCGGGAAAAGTAAACTCCCAAGTTCAAAGTACATTCCCCAAATTTATTGGTCTTGTTGAACTTGTATCACAAGATGGTGGTTTGACAACCCTGAAGAAATACCGGGGAAGAAATACTTTGCATACATTCGACTCTCACTAGAAACACGAGCCGATGACGCGTCACTCTCTTTGTACTGGGGGCGGCTTTCTCCCCACCATTTTGAACTCTCGTTACTTCTCGCCCTGCCAGCGAAAGCAAGGAGACACGCACTCACGTCTTTGGCTTCCCCACGCCTCTAACAAAATGTGCCGCATCGTCATGTGAAAACGCGCTATCGTTTTTGAGGGAGACGCCATCTGGACATTTCCCTAATTGTGTAGTAATGGCGGCTAAAAGACCGATACAAAAAGTGCCCTTACTTGGCAACTTTACTTTATTCCAAAATAACTGATGCACCCCGATCACCCCCAAAACAATGCATACATACCCATAAAAACACTGTTATAGGGGAAATAAAGGGTGTTATGAAAGTTCGTGTTAAAAAGTACTTCTACTTCAAACCGTCTGTAGCAGCGAAACGGCACCCGGTTTTCCATTGGCTGCGACGCGTCATATCAGATGCTCCGTCACGGTAGCCGGCGGAGCCGCCCAAGGTCGAAGCGGACGTGCCTCAGAAGCAAAACACAAAGAAAAAATGAAAGCCGTTTACAACTTCCTGTAACCCCGAATTGGAGCGCAGCTCTTGAGGAGGAGGAGGGAAGGGTAATCAGGGGAGGGTATACCCCTCCTCCTCCTCCTCCCCTCATTCTTCAATCTCCTCCGTGGGGGGGGGGTCACGTGACCTCGGGGGAGGGGGTCACGTGATCTGGGGGGTCACGTGACCCCCTCCCCCTCCTCCCCCAGGTCACGTGACCCCTCCTCCCCCGAGGTCACGTGACCTGAGGGGTCACGTGACCCCCCTCCCCCTCCTCCCCCTAGGTCACGTGACCCGGGGGGTCACGTGACCTTCCCCTCCCCCTCCTCCCCGCGGTCACGTGACCCCGGGGGGGGGGGGGGCTCGCGCGGTGCATTATGGGATATTTCCCATAATGCACCGCGCGGTTACGCCGACGCCGACGCCGACGCCGACGGCGCTCTAAAACACAACAACGCAGATGCATCGTCACGGAAGCCGTGAAGAAGGCAAGGTTCGCCGCGCCTGCGCAGTAGGGGAGCGCGATGCCACCACCGGAGCGCATGTGGCCCCATAGCAACGGCGTCATCGTTGCTAAGGAACCAGCCGAACTTCTGGCGGCGCAGGGGAAGGCGGACGCTTGAGCGCCGTGTGAGAAAGCAAGACGGGGCGCGCTGCTTGTAGGAATGCGCTGCGTGTAGGAATGCTTTCGCACTGCTACACGTAAGCTGTCTTAAGTGTCTCTGCAGAATTTTTTACTTTGAGTACATTGCCCGGTGTAGTTACTACTTTATTTAAAGGGAGTCTTTCCTCCGACGCCCGTCGGACGAGTGAAGCCTGTGTGCAAATCCCTCCTCCGACGCCGGAAGTGACGTATGCCCGTCGGAGGAGAGACGGCCGTGTGGAGATCACTCCTCCGACGCCGGAAGTAACGTATCATTCCCAGCCCCGGATGTGACCTTTGTTATGACATGTGCCCTGTGCAAGCGCGGAAGGGTTCAGGTTCCTCAATGGGCTGGCTGACGAGTGGCACCAGTTGATCGGCCGCGAGGGCGTCCACCCAAGCCGGATGGGCAAAAAGGTACGAACGTGCATTATGCCGCTGCACTAAAAGAGCGCGAATATAGGACGGCAACGATGGCCGTAAAAAGGGGGCCTAAAAATTGATCCGCGCACGTGGCGAGCTAAAATATTGGTTGGATCCAACCTTGCACAAAATGAAACGTTGACCAGTCTTTATTGTCAAAAACCGAGGATGAAAATAAATAATAGGTTCGGTGAAGTCCACGGTTCCGGGTTGAAGAAAGCGTAGTGTAGCTCGGTGAGGAATGCTTCAGCTGCCTCGCGAGCCAGTTGCGACAATTTAATCGCCCTTTCAAAGCCAGCATTCGTGCGAGGTGTAAAGATTAGCATGCAGCTGGCGTCTGTCAGCATCAGTGAAGACGTCCTCAGCTTCTCTCCCCATCGCGTGAAGAAAGGTGCTCACCCGTGTTTCCGCGTTGCGCCGGTGAAGTCTTGATAGGATGCGGTAGCGCTTCCCCCTTGCAATCCAGCATTTCCAATTGCTTGTGTCACAACAGTCGAACATTTTCGAGGTAGACTTTCCGCCATTTTTACCATTGTGCCCTCCGCGGCGGTTTTCTCTTCCGTCTGGTTTTCCCTGGGTGCCCTCCGATCACTGAAATTCAACTTTCTGTCCTCGAAGTTCACCGCTACCACCATGGCGTATTTACAGTTTGCTCCAAAGAAGCACAGATATGGTTTTGACACTTCGCCGATGGCTTCCCTTCTCTACCAACCACCGCGACGACAAAGCGTAAAAGTAATCCGCGCGCGCGGGTCACGGCGGCTGGCTAGCTCCAATTACCCAAAACATCGATTTATTAAAAACTAAATTCTAGGTGTTTAAATAAATGTTTAATACATCTTTATATATGTACAAAAATGTTCATATAGATACACACCTTTTATGCCACTAATTATAATCCAATTTATAAGAAAAATTATGTACAGTAAACTTTTCAATATTTTTATAAGAGTAAAGCTATACGCACTACGTCGTGCACCTCGACCGGAAATGGCTCTACGCACTACGCGGAGAGCTCATGCCATTATGGTAAACCTTTTCGGACGGCGCACGTATCACTGGTGAGCGTGTTCACCCCATACCCCCCCCCCCCCCCCCCGGTCTGCGTTCATGCCGCTTCGCGGCGACAGTGTGCGGCTGCTAATTACAAAACTTAACCCACTTGGCCCCCCATCAGCCAGCAACCCAAGCTCTGCTGTCCCCGACTGCACCTCTGGAAAGGGAGTCCCATACCTCTTAGTTCCCCGGAGTTTCGTCGACGACATTCATTCTTTTTTTCAGTGTTAATCATTAAAAAGAAATGTCGTAAATATCGCCAAGTGCTCAAGAAAACAAAATATTCGGGAAAAGTGAATAAAAAATGCCCCCACTGCGGATCGAACTGGGGCCGCTGCGTGTGAAGCAGACACCTTACCGCTCAGCTACGCTACCTCTTCGGAAACTCGTTCTAACCATTCGGTTTGTACGAGTTGCGCGTCGTGCGTATAGCAATTTCCGGTCGAGGTGCGCGCCGTAGTGCGTATAGCTTTACTCTTTTTATAAATACATAAATGTATACCTAGTAATTAAAGGTATTTTTATTTCTATAAAGCTCTAAATGTAAGTTTTATTCTTCATTAGCAAAGATCAATACGCCCGCAACTTGTCGAAATTAACGCAGCATGTGAACCCCAACTGGAAATGGGAAAACCATTTGAACTCCAACTGGGAATCCCTACAACCAGATAATTCCTTAACTGGTCCCATTTCAGCCCTACTCGTTCCCCAACTGGGCATGGTCAAACCAGTTGACTCCCGATTGGGAATGGTTCAAGCCATTTCACCCCTCAGCTAGTCCCAGTTGGACTCCTATTGATCCCAGCTGATTCCCACTTGGAACCAGCTTGTCCCACTTGAAACCAGTTGAGATGCCAACCGGTCCCGATTAGACATTTTCGCATGGGTGTCGAGTAGAGTTTAAAGACAGCACCTTTTCTGTGATATCTTGAAGGCAACATCCTCAACAATTTGAACGACTGAAGTGGCCCCAGCTGACAACGATGGGCTTACAGTCGCCTTTGGTGCTAATTTCAATACTGTGTGCAGGTCCTCGCTGTGTTCATGGGCAAGGAAGTGCGGAACATCCTGGAGAAGATGGCCAGGGCCAGGATCCAGCAGGACCCCAAGGAGGCAATGCCAGGGGAAGAGTGCCAGTGACATCATCTTTGTGTCACGGTGCAGGCACGTGGGTCGGAGCTGCCGCAGCTGGCGCCGCTTGCTCGGGCGGAGCCGGCTGCAATAACGCCAATCTACGTGCCGGGCCGCAGGTACGCACAGAAGAGAGTGGAAAAATGACTTCACTGGCGCTCTTGTACAATGTTTCAGGTTCAGTTTGCTGCCGTGTATCAGGGTGCCATTTCTCGACCCCGTAGCACCTACTAGGAATTTTTTATCAAACATTGACTGCACTACTAGAACATTTCTCGGCCCCGTAGCACCTACTAGGAATTTTTTTTATAAAATTTGCCTTCACTGCTAGAACATATTGAGGTTAAGCTTCAATACCCCAGAAGCAACATGGGTCCTCAAGTGAAAAATTAAAAAGTTAATTAAATAGTTTTAGTTTCTTAGCTAACTAATTACTTAATTTCGCCTTTTTTCTAGTGGCCACCATGGCCTTGTAATGTTGACTTTAGATGTCTATGGGAATTTCTGCTCCTTAGATATCTGCAACATGTTTTATTTTTTTTAATTGAGAGGACCATTGTATTGATACCGTGTTAATCGATCTATTTATTGAGCTTGGCGGGCATTGGGTGGTGAAATGTCCATCACAATCAGTTAGCTAATTAGCTAAAATTTGTCAATTAACTTTTAATTACTAGCACTACAACTACTTCTCAATTATTGAACATGACGTGGCGCTTTGTTCTATTAAAGTTAACTATTCACTGTTGATATATGATGCTTTTAATCTTTTTTCTTTTTTTATTTAATTTAGGTCTCGGCAGAGCCTGACCGCAAGGGAGCGCGTTCTCGAGTAGCGGATAGAGATATGTTCTGTGCTAGGAAGTTGTGTAGGATGATAATTGGGGTTTAATGGTGCAAAAAAAGCTTGGGCCATATTCTGCCAATGAAGTTGTGTAAGCAACTTCCTAACACAGGATAACCATTCGTGCCCAGGGACCAACAGGCTTTTTCGTGCTAGAATGAACTTATTGACGATTGTTGTGTCAAGCAGCGAACCAGGCGTATGCAGGGGCTAATGATTTTGTCGGGTTTGAAGTCTCAAACAGGAGACTGCCTTTTAAGCTTACAATAATGGCCATGGTTTATTGTCTCACTCTGCTGCCCGTGATGCACCATGCAGGCTGATTTGCTGCAGTGTTTGCCTATGGGCTATTTCTTTAATTTGTTTGTATATTGTTAACCTGTCATTTTTGCTGATAGATTCAGCATCCATTATGGTGAAATAAAAAATGAAAGCTTATTTGGTTTTCCAATTGTGACATTCTTGATCCAAAAAACCTTATAGCAGCATCTTTCCTGTGCCGAACAGGTTATGTTGCTGCATTATCTCAGGGTGCCTACCAAGTTATCTCTTCAGAATTCTCCGACTTTTCCAGTAGAGTTTTGTTAACCTGACCATATAGTTAGTCTCTGTAGAGATTGCCTTTAATTTTTGTCACGGCGACGGCTGGGAAAATTATAGCAAAACGTTTGTAGGCCTCACATCTGGTAACAAGAAGGCTCCAAAAACGAGGCAAGCTTGATGCCTCGAAGACTGAGAAAGTTGCTACTTGTGCAAATCGGCTCTGAAGAAACAAACAACTAAGCAATACTGTACAGTCCGAGGATTCTTTCCGAGTGAAGTGGGACGGGGAAATCAAAATTTTGTGTTATAATGTGAATAAATGGTTTCGCATTCCAAATCGATTTTGATGTCATTTACTTACATTTGGTGGGGTGCCAATTTGTCTTATACCTTAGTAATGACATTAACACACTGCATCTGATATCAATCCTGCCCCAACAATAGCTAGTGCACATGGGCCCTTCTCCGCATGCACTAGAGCGATGCAAGAAAGCTAACCTCGAGAGCGCTGGCGTTTCTCCACGTGCACCGGCGCAACGCGGGAAGGGTTACGAAAGAGCGAAGGTGCTTCTCCGCACGCACCGGAGCAATGCAAGAAATGCTAACCTCGAGAGCGCTGGCGTTTCTCCACGTGCACCGGCGCAACGCGGGAAGGGTTACGAAAGAGCGCTGGTGCTTCTCCGCATGCACCGGAGCAATGCAAGAAAGCTAACCTCGAAGCGCCTGCGTTTCTCCACGTGCACCGGCGCAACGCGGGAAGGGTTACGAAAGAGCGAAGGTGCTTCTCCGCACGCACCGGAGCAATGCAAGAATGCTAACCTCGAGAGCGCTGGCGTTTCTCCACGTGCACCGGCGCAACGCGGGAAGGGTTAAGAAAGAGCGCTGGTGCTTCTCCGCATCTCATACACCGGAGCAATGCAAGAAAGCTAACCTTGAGAGCGCTGGCGTTTCTCCACGTGCACCGGCGCAACGCGGGAAGGGTTACGAAAGAGCGAAGGTGCTTCTCCGCACGCACCGGAGCAATGCAAGAATGCTAACCTCGAAAGCGCTGGCGTTTCTCCACGTGCACCGGCGCAACGCGGGAAGGGTTATGAAAGAGCGCAGGTGCTTCTCCGCATACACCGCAGCAATGCAAGAAAGCTAACCTCGAGAGCGCTGGCGTTTCTCCGCATGCACCGGTACCACGTGAGAAAGATTACCAAAAGGGAGCTTGTGCTTTCCGCATGCACCGGTGCAATGTAGGAAGGCTTAGAAGGCTTACTGAGAGAGCGCAGGTGCTTCTCCGAATTCACTGGACCAATGCAAGAAAGCTAACTGCGAGAGCGCTGGCGTTTCTCCACGTGCACCTGCGCAACGCGGGAAGGGTTACGAAAGAGCGCTGGTGCTCTCCGCATGCACAGGAGAAATGCAAGAAAGCTAACCTCGATAGCCCTGGCATTTCTCCACGTGCACCGGCGCAACGCGAGAAGGGCTACGAAAAAGCGCTGGTGCTTCTCCGCATGCACCGGAGCAATGCAAGAAGGCTAACCCCGAGAGCGCTGGCGTTTCTCAACGTGCACCGGTGCAACGCGGGAGGGGTTACGAAAGAGCGCAGGTGCTTCTCTGCATTGCTCCTGAAAGCACCAGCGCTCTTTCGTAACCCTTCCCGCGTTGCGCCGGTGAACGTAGAGAAACGTTTCTCCACGTTCACCGGCGCAACGCGGGAAGGGTTACGAAAGAGCGCTGGTGCTTTCTGCATGCACCGGTGCCATGTGGGAAGGCTTACCGCGAGAGCACAGATGCTTCTCCGCGTGCCCTGAAGAAATGCAAAAAAGCTAACCACGAGAGCGTTGGCGTTTCGCCGCGTGCACCGGTGCAATGTAGGGAGGCTTACTGCGAGAGCGCAGGTGCTTCTCCGCATGCACCGGTGCAATGTAGGAAGGCTTAGAAGGCTTACTGAGAGAGCGCAGGTGCTTCTCTGCATGCACCGGAGCAATGCAAGAAAGCTAACCTCGATAGCCCTGGCATTTCTCCACGTGCACCTGCGCAACGCGGGAAGGGTTATGAAAGAGCGCAGGTGCTTCTCCGCATCGCATACACCGGAGCAATGCAGCCGCGTGCACCGGTGCAATGCGGGAAAGCTTACCACGAGAGCACAGGTGCTTCTCCGTGTGCACTGGTTCAATAAGGAAAAGCTTGACACGAGTGCACTGTCGCAAAGTATTAAGCTTGATACTAGCATTATATTGAGAACACCTCAGTTTGGAGAGACGTGGTTGATTACTCCGACAACCTGAAAGTGCACTGTGGAGGCAATTGTTCCCAGCATTTTCAAAAATATTTTTACTGTCGAAAAAAATGAGACAATTACAAGTTCGTGTAATGCCAAATTAGAGTGCAGCTCTTGAGGAGGAGGAGGGGAGGGTATGCCCCTCCTCCTCATCCATACCCTCTTCTCCTCCCCTCCTCCGCGTGCACCGGAGAAAGCTAGGGTATGGATGAGGGGAGGGTACGTCCCTCCTCCTCATCCATACCCTCTACTGTGACCGAGTGGCCCGGTAAGCTTTAACCGTAAGTGTGTCATATGGTGGGCACACCTTTTTGGTACTGCTCTGTTTGATCGAAGGCACAAGTGTCAACACCTACAGAATCAGCCTCAGAATAAAATACTAAATCTGGTTCTTAGGTGCCTCGTATATGCATGTGCAGTCCACACATACAAACGAACACAAAAAAACAATGCATATGTAAAAGAATATGCATGATTACAAATTGAGTTAAATAAATTCCCACTTACAATACTTTGCTTCAAGTTGATTCCCAGTTAGGTCCCCATTGGTTCCCAACTGGAACCGGCACACCCTAGTTTTAGTTTTAGACTCCAAGTGGTCCCAGTTAGAAGTTTAACTGGAGTACCCGCAGCGACCCCCCCAACCCGGGTTCCGCGGGGTCCCGGGGGTCCCTCCTCTCCGTTCAACCTTCTTGCAGCTGGGTTATGCGCACTTACTGCTGTAAGTGAGAACCTCAACGTAACTCAGCTGGTGGCCCGTTGAAAACTACTTATAAGGTGCGATAATCAATGATTCGAGTCATGTTTAATTAAGGTCTTTGCAACAGCGAACACCCAGCCAAGCGCGCGGGCGCACTCGGCCGTCACTACCGTCGATCACGCTGGTGAAGGGAGCTTAGAGCGTCGTGCCATGTTCAGCTCGCTGGCAGTGTAACGGAGGCTACGGGCACGGGATGAGCAACGAGACGTTTTTTCTCACAGGACGAGCGCCCGGGATGGAGAAGCGTGCAATGCGCAATGCAAGCAGGAGCCGAGTCGGAGCACGCGTACGCACGCGCTAGGGCCACGCCCAAAATAATAACGTCACGTGACACAAAGACAATAAAGATGTATTTATATCTATTGGTACTACTTTCATAGCTCATAACTTTTGCTAGGCTGCGTTTAAATAGGTTGCAACTATACAAATTTTGTGACAAAAATGTTTAGTCACGTGACCTTTTACTGTATAACTGCTTTAAAATCAGTCGCGCTTATTTTGATTTTTATTTATTTTACAAGGCACATTATAATATGTAAGTAACAATAATTTATATTACATTTATAATTAACAAGGTGACGTCACTTCCTCTACGTAACTTCCGGCGTCAAAGGAGTGATTTGCACACAGACCTCACTCGTCCGACGGGCGTCGGAGGAAGTGCGGCCTTAGTTAATGCACATAACCTATCATTTACGTTGTACAGGGTGTCACAAAAAAAATTACACTGTTTTTTTTACCACAAAAATAAACTAGGCCTCGCCGAACGCTCATTCTCCACCCAAAGGTAGCGCTAGAGGTCACAACCAGATGCCAAAGTTTCAGCCCAATCCGATACCTTATTCAAAAGTTATAAGTATTCAAAAGTTATAGTTCAATAAGAAAATGGTGGCCAACGGAGTTTTCGAATACATGGGCCTCTATGGCACCAGAAATCGAAAACGGGCAAAAATGGGCTCCATTTTCCCATTGAATTTTTTAGAAAATCACTTATAACTTTTGAATAAGGTATCGAATCGGGTTGAAACTTTAGCATCTGGTTGTGACCTCTAGCGCTACCTTTGGGCGGAGAATGAGCGTTAGGCAATGCCTAATTTTTTTTGCAATAAAAAAAGACTGTAAACTTTTTTGTGACATTTTGCACTTTACTTCAAGTACTTTATTGGTGTGCTTTACCCAACACTGGGGCTTCGCGGATGTCAAGCGAAACACTTTCTTTTTTGTTTTCTACACTCCGCGGTGCCATCCTGAGTATTTTCATTTGATCGGGGGGGGGGGGGAGATCTAATAAGTGCCCTCCCCCCGAAAAAAGAAATCCTGGCTGCGGGCCGGCTGTGACGCCTCCTTTTTACTGCGGTTATTCACCTCACATGATTCTTTTTTGGGGCTCTTTTGCATACATCCATCTGGAGATGACATTACGGGCGATACTGACGCGCGCAGGGCCGAGCAAGAAACGCCCGGTCACAAACTTCTAGAAGATTAGTGTTTATTCTTAATCGGAACGTAACTTTTATCATTTCGTCCTACTGTCTTGTTCTGGAAAGTGCCTGTTCATTCTCACCCCGAACGCTCGAACCTATTGGGTCGGGGTCGAATATTCGAGATGTCGACCATAGTAGATAAAGAGCCGAGCGCCGTATTTGTCCTATTCATTCACTGATTCTCTCCTGCGATAACCAGCAGTTCACGCCGACGCTCCGTCGCCTACTGCTGCTGCCGCCACCGAAGCTCGCTGCTGCTTTCTCGACGCGCGTTTCTCTTTTTCGTTTCCGGCACAAGTTTTCCCCCACTAAAGCTCTAGTTCATTCCGTTTTCTCCTGGCTTGTCGTCTGTCATTCGTGACAATACGTTGCCCAGATCTATTTTGTTGAGCTGATATTTGTTATGTCACCAAAAACCTAATTATTTCTTCCTAAAAATAATTTTAAAAGTTGACCTTTGGAGCATTAGAGGGGGAGGGGAGAGAGGGAAAGGGGGTGTCCCCTCTCCCCTTCTTTCCTAAATGCACCCCTTTCGACGAGTCATCTGCCGGTGCCGCTTAAAACCATAGTGAGAGAGAGAAAGAGAGAGAGTGAAAAGCGAACTTTATCGGCACGTCGCAGGAGCGCGCTGTCCTCACCTGAAGAGTATTATCTTACACCGTGGGTGTGTCACGCACAAGTATTCCAGGGCCCTTCCTTTCTGCTCGCGTTTGGAAGGACGGGCCTTGGGTGTTCAGCTCGTCCACAATTCTGTCCCACAACTCGTCCCGCTCAGGCTTGGTCAGAGGACTGTCAGTGGCGGCCCGCACTAAAACTTGGTTTTCTGTCAAAAAGTCGATCAGAAGGCTAATCTGGTGGACCGACACGCGAGGACTTTACTTCCGCCTCTTCGTGTTGTCGGCCATGACCGCCTGCCTGCGCAACGTAAAGGGCTGCAGCTAATGCTAATAGTTTTTGTGTAAACTAAATATTTCATGCGACAACTTTCAACAAAAATAGTTTAATTAAATTGCTCTGCGCTATACGTTTCGGATACTTAAGAGTATTGCTTTCTAGAACCCTTCACTGCCGAGTTCTGCGATTCTCCGAAATTCCCTGCAGGGAGAAAAAAAAACACGATGTAGTTTCAACCAATATCAACTCAATCGCCACAGTTCGGCGACGTCACCGGACACGTCACGGTGCAGTCACTATTACATGTAGTATTTGGTGCCATATTGGTGTCCTGTGCAAGCGACGTCTGACACCTGTTCGCATTGTCAATCACCCTTCCTCGAGAAGAATGACGGGCCGGTAGAGTGTAGTGAATGCGCATGTAAGTATCACTTTGGGAAGTGTGCGGGAGTCACTAAGAAATTCTTTAGTGGGAAAAGTGAAGACTCAAAGGCGACATGGCGATGTCCTACATGCAGAGCTACCGGATCGCGCGCTAGTAACAGTGGGGAAGAGCAATCTGAGATTGATGTAAGAGCCCTCCTCGCGTCCATCAACCAGAGACTGGCCGGTCTTCCCGAGCTAAAAGAGAAAGTGGACAGCATGGAACGGTCCGTCCAGTTTCTGTCGAAACAATTTGACGATTTCGAAAATACAATCAAGGTCCACGATACCGAAATCAAGGAACTAAAAAGGAGGGTGACAGATCGAGAGAAGAAAGACGAACTTAGCAGGGCAGCAAATGACCAACTCCAGAAAGAGGTCAACGACCTTGAATTTCGAAGTCGGAGACTGAATCTGGAAGTTCATGGTATCCCGGAGGTGCAGGGTGAAAACCTGATTGAGACATTAAACAAAGTTGCCGAGAAACTAGAGGTGCCTCGTTTAGCAGAATCCGACGTTGTAGCTCTACACAGGCTGCCCGCAAGACAAGACCACGCCCCCGGAATAATTGTTCATTTCGTAAGGCAACAGATCAAGGACACGTGGATGAAAAAAAAGGGCAACCTAAAGCACTGTACTCCACCTATATTTATCCAAGATAATCTCACTCGACATAACAGGGAATTTCTCCGGGCAGCCAAAGATCGGGCGAAAGAAAGAGGCTACGCTTTTGCGTGGTACGCAAATGGGAAAGTTCTTGTTCGTAGGACGGAAGGCGCACGGGCCATTCGGATCAAATGCCTGGATGACCTTGATAAGCTGTAGAAGATAAGGCTAGGGGAGCTTGCTTTTTATATATTCTTTTTGTGCACATGACCGTCATAGAACTTTGCTTTCCTTCAGATGTGATAAGGTTGTTCAATGATAAACAAATAAACCACTTTCTGTTTTTCACTTAAATGTCAGGTCGGCGAGAAATAAAAGTGATGAGCTTGGTATCCTTCTTGATGATTTTAGATTTTCTTTTGATATAATCATGCTAAGCGAGACTTGGTACAATCAAGAATCTGATATTCTGCGCTTCGAGAATTGTACTCGTAAAATCTTTTATTTGAATCGTACCTCTCGGCGCGGTGGTGGAATAGCTATGTACATAAAAAAAAGATATTCAATGCAATCTCATAACAGAATATTCTATAATGACTGATGATTATGAAGCTCTATGTGTGAAGTACGGTAACATTATGTTTGCATTAATGTATAGACCACCAAGTGGTGATTTATCTGCTTTTTTCAGTTTTATTTAAACTGTATTTCAATTTGTTGGTGACAACGATTATAAAATAATTTTAGGCGGTGCTTTCAATATTGATAGGAATTCTGTTTCTGCTCGTCAAGTTGAATTTTCTACTTTGTTTCAGTCGTTTGGTCTCTTTAATATAATCACTTGTCCTACTCGCGTTACTTCATTCAGTGAAACGTTACTGGACTTGTTCATCACAAATATAACTCAGACTCGGCTCTCTGCTGGTGTAGTGTGTTCTGATATCAGTGACCATCTTCCAATTTATTTTCTTGCTGATTTAGATAATTTAAGGAGAGCCCCTAGTTATGATACCGTACATTATTCTCAAGTTGTTAACGTTAAAACGCTAGAAATGTTCAGGCACTGCGTGGCATCTAAAAACTGGAATGTGGTGCTCTCAAGGAACTCGGCTGATGAAGCGTACGATTACTTTATAAATCAGTTTGATGCTATATATAAAGAATGTTTTAAGCCTAGAAAAGTAACTATATCTAAAAAGTCTAAGAAACCATGTGTCACCAAAGTAATACTAAGAATGATAACTAAAAGAAACAAGCTCTATGCACGTTTTTTGAGCACTAGAGACCTAGATGTGTTTCAAAAGTTTAAGAAGTGTCGAAACGAGATAACCAGCATGCTAAGGAAAGCAAAATGCTCATATTATTACAGAATGTTTCACAGTGAAAATAGAAGTGACGTAATTTGGAGAAAAGTTAATATTTTATTAGACCGGAACAATCGCGATAACGTTATAAGGGAACTTATAATAGAAGGAAATAAGTTGAGTGGAGTTGAACTGGCAAATAAATTTAATGATTATTTCGCAAATTTGTTCTTCCCTGCGCAAACAAGCGGCTCCCCGTGTTTAACTCAAGGAATTTCGCAAAACTGTTTTTTGTTTGCTACCGACGAGAGCGAGGTAAGCTCGGCCTTTTTGAACCTCAAAAACAGTAAATGTACCGATTTCAATGGAATGCAGGTGCAGCCAATAAAATACGTGCTTGACATTATCTCACCTTGTCTTACACATATCTTTAATTTGTCGCTCTCAACTGGTGTTTTTCCTAAAGGTATGCAGATAGCTAAGGTATCTGTCTTATACATGTCCGGAAACAAAAATAATATGTCCAACTACAGACCTATCTCAATATCGCCTGTTTTTTCCAAGGGTTTGGAGAAAGTTATTCATGTTAGGCTTAATACTTTTTGTGAAAAAAATATGCTACTTACAGATTCTCAGTATGGTTTTCGGAAAGGTCGTTCTACTGAACTGGCTCTTTTACAGCAAAAAGAAATTATCTTAAACAATTTTGAAAACAAGTGTCTAACTTTAGGAATATTTATTGATTTTTCTAAAGCCTTTGACCGGCTGAGTCATAAAGTTCTGTTTGAAAAACTATATCCTTATGGAATTCGAGGGCATTCCCTGGCTCTTATAGAAAGCTACTTGAGTTTCCGGCATCAAACTGTTGAAATAAACGGATATTCTTCAATGCTGAAAGCAGTTCGGGCAGGAGTACCTCAAGGTAGTGTCTTGGGGCCATTGCTGTTTAACCTATTTATAAATGATATAGTTACTATCACAAGTAAGGCCTCATTTGTCATTTATGCAGATGATACCAGTATATTTTTTCAGGAAAAGACGTTGATAGTTTAATTACCGATGCAAATATATGCCATGAAAGACTTAGTTGGTGGACTGTTTCCAATTCTCTAAAAATTAATGAAAGTAAAACAAATGCAATTATCTTCAAACCGAAAGGTACAGTGTGTAAGGCCACGACAAAATTAATGATGAATTCCTCGGAGGTTAAGTTTGTAACTACTGTTAAAACATTAGGCGTAATTTTTCACGAACATATGTTATGGGACTCGCATGTTCAAAATCTTACTCTCAAACTTTCGAGCATCATAGGTATTCTATATAAGCATCGCTATATATTACCAGCTCGTGTAAAACTCTTACTTTACAATGCATTATTCAATCCTCGTATATCATACTGTCATCTAGTTTGGGGAACTACGACAAGTACTAACGTTAATAAATTGTTTTTGCTGCAGAAAAAAGCAATTCGCATCGTAACTAATGAGTCGTATTGCGCACATACTGAACGTCTTTTCTGTAAACATAAAGTAATGAAAATCAAAGAATATTTTAAATTTAAGCTAGCAGCTATGTATATGGCATCACTTAAATTTTCTAATCATCCATTACAGCAAGTTTCCAAATTAACTAACAAAAATATTGCATACGATATGCGCAGCGCCGGAACCTTGAGAGTACCACGTCCAAGAACTAATTACGGGCTTCAGATGATTCAGCACACACTTCCAACAGTATTGAATTTTTTCAAAGAACAAGGTGTCTGCATTGAAAATTTAAATAAGAATAGATTTCGTGAAATATTATCCTCCTCATAACATACTTCTCGGTGTGGTGCATAAATGTTTTTTTTTTTTTTTTTTTCAAATGATGTAATTATATCCCGCTGACCGATCTGCCTGTAGGTGGCAGGGGCTTCGTCAAGCTGCAATTCTGCAGCTTTTTCTCCTGCCTCCATCGCCCATTTTGTGTTATGGGAGTAAATAAATGAATTGAATGTAGTTGGCGATGGAGATTAGGCTCCTCCCACCGGCGACGTCACGATGCAGTTTCTCCACCGCTTTATCCAGCATAGACAGACGGATTGACTCTGATTGAAGGATGGTTGGTGACATCAAAGCAAGCTGCCTTGAGGTCTACCCACTATCCGTCAACCAGAGCCAATCAGAGCTCGACTTTTCCTTTTACATTAAACCTTCAATGTTCACTGAAGCCGAACAGGCATTTGTTTTCGTTTCGGTTTATTAACTTTGACACAAATAATTAATGAAATATCGACTTTTTCTTCCTCTCCAACTCACCGCAAAACAAGCTGCAGCGTAATTTTGACGGTCGTGACGTCCGCCGGCATAGGAACCGGATGGTCACTCGGCAGTAGGAGAATGGGAGCGTTAGCGGCGGCGAATTCGCGTTGTGCCGGTAGGTTTCACTGCGCTGATGGCGCTGATGCCACCATAGAGGATGCCACTGAGGGCTTTTGGAACCTGCCCGCATTCGCGGAGAACACTGTGAATGTGGCTGGGATCACGCTCGGTGTCGAAATGCTCCGAGCATACACGAATGACATTAGACCCGGGGTCCCTCAAACCGATGAGCCTGCACCAAGTGCTTCGACGTGGTTCATCGAGTGGCCAGCGGTGAAACTGTGACTGTTTATTTTTAAGCACCGGGCTGCACAAACTGTAATTCGGGCACTTCGGTACACTGCAGCCTTTCGGCATAGCCAACGAGCGATCAATCACAAACAATGTAAACACTACTCGAGCAGCCAGAAAACGAAAGTCTGCTCTGCGAAGAAAGCGCGACCAGGCAAACCCGTTCAGCAGACGACGCTCGGGGGTTGAATGCGCAGGCGCCATCGGGTCTTTCTCTTGCTTCGTTTCCCACACGATAGATGGCGCTTGGCTCTGAGCATTATCAAATTCGGCAATTTTCGTCACCTCTCCAACTATGCTACAAAATGTGGATCTCAATAGTATTTAACCAAACTTTTAGGAAACATTCGCCGGCTATTTGTTGTTTATGATCGCGGTGCTGGTGGGGTAGGCTCTTACCCAATAGGCGACGGGGATTTGGCTGACGTGCTGCGGTTCCGCGGATGCATCGCAGTGAAATGAGTCAGTGACAAATGCGCCCAAACGCGCGTACACGATTGACTCTATACCCCCCCCCCCCCCCCCCCCGCCCCCCTAATTTCACTTCAACGCTTACAACAACAGCAGTGAAAAGGCAGAGAGCCGTCGAAGGAAAGAAGGTGTAAAAGAGTTCGGTTTTCTTTTAAAAGTTCTATAGCGAATAAATTTTTTTGTCTCTCTATTTTTGTGTTTTTGAGTTTCTTTTCGCACCTTTTACGACGTGCAGTGAATGAAGCTCGATTTCAAAACCGTTTCATGGTCCCTTTAAGCGTCTGTTTTCGAATAAATCCGAAAAACACTCGCCGGCAAATTTTCTATCAATTCGGATTTATCCAAAAACTAAAACTTTTGAGGTCAGTACAAAAAAATAAAAAGCAAAAAAGACGGTGTTTTTTTTTTTTCAAATAAAATTTGCAAGGACACACGGTCATTGAACCTGAAGAGATGCCACTTCAGTTCAGTGTTGTACGTAATGACGTACCAAGGAACGGCGTTCCTTTGAGGAGGAACGAAGGAAAGCCGCTGTTCCATTTTGCATCGGTGGAACTGGAACGGCCCTCGTTACTTTTTTACTGGAACGAAAAAAGGAACGGCGTTCCTTTTTTTCGTCCAGTGGGGTAATTTTTATTTCATTTCTAAGAGGGAAACTCTAAAAGTGTCAAAACAGTATCTTTACGAAGAGCAGGATCTCGGTGACTTTTTGGTTATTTATCTCTGGCATTATTTTGTGTGGTCTTTGCTTGGTAACAGTCGGGTCTAGGAAGGCTAATGGACATAGATTTTTTTTTTTTTTTCAGTGCCCGAGGCTGCGGTACAAAAGGCAAAACGTTTAGTCGAAGAAAAAGACACATAAAGAGGGACGTTTCAAACTCAGCTAATTTCTTTCCTTCCACGAATCCTCATACACCCAGAAATCTAAGGCCAACTACAGCCATCATCGAACTTCCCCAAAGAGACCTACAGTCCCAACAAAAGAACAGGTTACCAGACATCGAACGCACCCTTGTATCCCGAAGATTGGTCACTTAAACGATACACAAAAAGTATTCTTCATTCCTTCTCTCCTTGTCCCCCACCCTCAAACTGAACAACGAATCCAACCTTCACGAAGAAGGACTGGTAGTTTTCAAGAATGATCTTCCAAAAGCCCTACTCTCTTCTTCCCCTGCTCGTTTTGCGGACAGCAACATCGAGAAGCAACGGGGCTTTGCTAGATTGAAACGTGTGACGTTGTTGTAAAATGCTCGTGCAATGTGGGGTAACAGTACATTTGGCTCGTCTATATCGCTCACTACAAATAGGAATATGGTTAAAAAATTTGATTTTTAAAGGTGAATATATCAACAACTGAAACCCTGCTTCCGCTTCTTTTCTTCTCCTGGTGCTCTCCCATCACGGCATTCAAATGTGTATGTTTCCCACGGCAGCCATCTTGAACAAGGCGTTAGTTCAACCAATAGATGGCGACACGCACCCGTGGAGTGGCCGAATAATTGGTTCACGGTGGGATGGCTCGAGCACCATCACGTTCCCATCGTGGCCTTGCTCGCGCCGCTGCCAGCTGTGCTGAGCTGGCTCAATAGCGTGGCCCAGCAAACTCATGTATGCGAGAATGTCAGGCTGGGAAATAATTGTTCTCTGATATAGGGATATGCGGTTCGGCGGTTGCCACGGGCTTTCGCTATAAATCTTGCCAAGAAGGAGTCAATTGTTGATTGACGTGTCAATATTCTGTCAATGAAAAATTCTTCTGCAGGAATGCACGTTCAGTAGACTCAATCTTCCAAGACGCCAGTGGAAGCGGACGTCTAGTAAACTGCTTCGCGATTTACGGTACTTACCTCACCATTATAATGACGACTGAAAGTGAGGTCACGAAATATTGTGTTTCGCGGTATCCGTACGATGTTGTAACGGTTGTTACATTATAGTTCCCAGAAAACAAATGCCGTCACAATATTTTCGAAAAGTACCGACAGACATAATGTTGTAAGTACAGCTTAGAAGGAATATGATGAAAAGCATCAGAATAAATAGGAAGACGTTTATTTGCAATGAAGACGCTATGAATGAGCGGCGTTTAGCGACGGCAAGTGATGAGAGTTCGGGAATTCATAAGTTCACGTGATTGCTAACTATGGACATGCGGACAATGAAGACCTATCTGTTTTGTCGGGAGATGGAGTTGCGGTGATGACCTGATATCGGACGACTCGTGGCAGACGAACAAGCAAGTTTCTTCTCAGCGAACGGTAAGCCTCCAGTGTCAAGCACAGCACGTCGCTACCGACGTTGTCCACGTTTCGAACACTTACCGCTTTCGACAAAAGTGTTGGCACCTGGGCTAACTTTGCGGAAAGACTCGAAGTCTTCCTCTAGTCCAGCGCCATCATGAACAGTAACTGAAAACGATCCACTATTCAGTCGGTGGGTGGCGAAACGTATCCGCATCTGCGGAGTCATGGTCGATGCATACTCTAAGTGGTTGGAAGTTTACACGATGCATGCCACGACGTCCAAACACGTCATTGACGCGGTCTACGCTCTCTTTTCGCTACTTTCGCCCTACCGAAAATACTTTTCTCTGATAACGCGCCGAATCTTGTTTCAAATAAAATAAACAGGTTTTTGAAGAAAAAAAAAGAACGGCATTAGGCATTACATTAGTGCACCATACCATCCTGCAACTAACGGGCAAGCAGAACAGATGGTATGCGAAACGAAGAAAGCCCTCTTCTCTTCAAGCTTACGGAAGAAGCAGTTCAGCGAAGAATCGCCAGGTTCTTGTTCCGGCAGCACGCGACAGCTCTCAACTTCCACGGGGAAAACACCCACCGAAGCAACGTTCGGCGGAGGAGGAGCCACACCCCTCGATCTCATGACACTATGGCCTACGAACGAAGATCGAGAGATTCCCAGATCGGAAGTAATGGCAGTTTATTCGAACGGACAACTCGTCTACGGAAGGAATTTCTGCGGAAGTCCGGCCTTCTGTAAAACTTGAGTAGAAAAGGCTCTACGTTGGTTGACAAGAAGGTGTCATCCCTCTGAATACGTTGGATATCAATGCCCTTGAGTGTAAATATAGCGAAATCACAAAACTCTCTTTGTGTATTGTTTAACTGCCCTTGTGTTTGGGTAGAAGCTATGGTGGTAGTTTGGACCTTTCACACCAGGCTTCCTTTTCTTATTTTTCGCCTCATACTCTTTTGCGGTTTCAGTAGGCTTCGAGAATCTTTTGGAACGGGGACACTTTACCTCAACGAGGCCATTTGTTCCAAGCATGTCCATCAGGGGATCCTGATAGAAATCCGTTCTTCATATTAACGAATAAGCCGCACTTTTGCGCAGTGCAGTTTTCCTGTTCCAAGTACAGTTGTAAAGCAGCATCCTCATTGATTCTACTATATTCTGTTGCGGGTGAAGAAAAGTCTTTTTCTAGCCGTCTCTCTTCTGAGACGGCTAGAACGGTCGCACATAAAACCCGCGTTTCTCCTACCCGGCCGTTTTCTCCTCTCATTATGTGTAGTTGGTTATAACTAAATAAACTATAATAATGGTCTATTATTCATATTTAGCTTCAGTTTCAGTCAGGGGAAAGGAGGTTCGCGGGAACTATACAGCCACTAAATGAGCTGCGCTTAGAGTATCGGCACTCCGTTCCCCGACATTGTTGTGGGCGCCGCCATTTTGGTGCTTGTGCAGAGCAGACGCAACTGCCAATCGTCATGATTCAAAAGTGCGACTTCCTCAGCATTAGATTCTGTGTTAGGAAGCTCATATAATATTGCTTTGCTTTGACGCGAACTGTTTAAACATTTGCGAGGACGAAAAAGCGTTTGCTGTGATTTCAGATAAAGCTTCAGATAACTGGCAACCATGATTTTAAGCCACATTATGGCCAAGTGTCGCTACTCTGAAGCGTAGCTAATTTAGTGGCACTAGCGGGAACAATGAGGAAGAGGCAGGCGTCAAAAGGTAGTGGCTTGTGGAACCCACGGGGCTTACGTCGTCATGGCCCCTCCAGGTATTACAAGCTCCTTGAACAAGGGCATGAATAGTGTCATTAAATAAGCTACGCTTCAGAGTAACGACACTTGGCCATATTGTGGCTTAAAATCATGGTTGCCAGTTTTCTGAAGCTTTATCTAAAATCAAAGGAAACGCTTTTCCGTCCTCCACAAATGTTTAAACAGTCCGCAACAGAGCAAAACATATTGCATCAGCTTCCTAACACCGGATCTGATGCCGAGGAAGTCGCACTTTTGAATCATGAAAATCGGCAGTGGCGTTTGCTCTGCACAAGACCCAAAATGGCGGCACCCAAGCGCAGCTCATTTAGTGGCTCTAGGCATGAAAAGAACTCGGGTGTATTGTTTTCCTTTTCGTCTTTATTGTTTATTGATTTCAATCATATCGAATAATGAACAGATTATATCACACTACGCTTGTGTAATTATTTATTTCCGATTTATTAACCTGACCCAGTACTTAAACCATTCATTGGTCGATAGTAAATATTCCAATATATTTTCTAAATGTGAAGGTAAAAAGACACGGCCATTGATGATGATACAGACGCCAACGCCGCCCTCGAAAATTTCTTGAACATTAGAAATCAGCAGTTTTGTCTGCATCCGGCAGGTAGCGCAACAAAACACCCAAAGAGTTTTTAATTGTTTTTAAAATTAGCTCAGGTCTACACCTATCAAGAAACCAAGGCAAGATCATCGTGAAAATCTAATACACCGCAATGTATATCTATTCCATACAATAAATGTTATTAGATGCCAATAAATCTGTTTGATGTCCATAAACGCTATGCGTCAAAAACAGGTAAGTTTGAAGGGCCCCCGGAGCGTTATGACTGAAAATTAAAAAAAAAAAACCACCGTCCACTTCTTGGGCAACCATTGTAGTTCTAAATGTTATAAAAGATTTTATCATAGTTTAATTATTTCCTCAGCGGCATTTGAAGCACCGTGACTCGAAGCACAAACAAGTGCTACGTTTGATGTAGAATATCTAAACAAAACAATTTTTTTCACAACATTATTTTTTTTCTGCATATTACCAATTATAAGCACTACATCTGTAGCTCATTTCATTGCCCTAGCGCATGTCATTAAAAACATATTTATGCTAAAAATTCCATTTTGGGGGCAATATTTGGAGGGGTGAACAAAACAAAGTAGTGCAAATATCAAAAAAGCATATCGTTACATTCTGCTCCGACATCATCTTAACAAAACTGCTCCATTGGAACCGTGTTATCTTTAATAGATCGTTCATGAAATATGAACCAGCGGAGCAAGTGAGGGTCCGCGCCATCATATTCGCAACGCTACAAATGCGCATGGACAGCATAAACCAATGTAGACATAATATCAAATGAAAGTGGATTGCATGGCCTTTCGAACGACATCAATCCCACAAAACAGTATTCAAAAGAAGATGAGTAATGACCTGCCAAAAAGTACTTAAACTGCCACATTCAGTAGGACCGTGGCCTTAATGGAACAGATAAAAAAGAGAAAGAAAACTTTGCTTGATCTAGCTAAATCTGGCATTCAGCAAAATACAAATGTAACGTATATGTAACTATACGTTTTATTTTTTAACTGTAACGGAAACGAGTTCCTTTTGACATATTAACCTGTAGCGGGAACGCGTTCCAAAAATCAGAACGAACGATCTTTCGTTCCTTTCTTTGAGGAACGTATGCTACAGTGCTTCAGTTTCTTTTACAATCTCAAACTACTGACAAAAGGGGTTTGCCAGGTTTGCCTTTTAGCTTGCCAGTTCCTTCAGGACGACTGACACCCCCCCCCCCCCCCCCCCCCCCGAGCCCCGAGGTCACGTGACCTCAGGGAGTCACCTATCCCTCAGTACCCTGAAATCCTATCCCTCAGTCCCCTGACATCCTCCTCCTCAATAGCTGCGCTCTAATCCGGCGTTACAGAGAGTTGTAAACGGCTTTCATTTTTTTTTTCTTTTTTGATTTGTCGAGACTAGTGTAGAAAAAGGTTTTGCGATAACCAGAGTAAATGACGTGCTGTCTCTTTAGTCGTTTACGCGCGCACAGTTATGTTGCAAAGTGCCGCGCACTTGTTTTAGCTACATTGAGCTTGCCGATAACGACGCTTCTATCGAAGTGTGACTCGACAGTTGCTGTCAAGCAAACGCTCGTCAGCAACTGACGCTTAGCTCTCCCCGTTTGCTTACAAATTTAAAATTTCTCGCTGAGAAGCGCATTACGCATTTGGCGCATTTGAGTCCGGAAAATTTAAACATACAAACGATAGTAATAGGTGACCGGCGTTTGAGCCGGAAGTTTAGTCATCCGAAGCAAGGCACCACGTGACTTCACGCTTCCGGTTCGTCCGGTGCCGGTCGTGGTTCGTCCAGCTGCATCGAAAGCCTTCTAGGCGTGGTAGCCGTGCTGTATTCGCGGTGAAAATGGTTCACAGCTCCGCGGAACGTTGTTCTAACGCAAGCCATAGAGGCTCGATGTTCCAGTTACCGTGAAACAAAGCATGGAAGCAACGATGGGCCGTCGCTGTTAGTTAAGCGAGTGATGGAGCGAGGTGACCTGTGACAGACAAACGTCGATGACCGTTTATGCGAGGCCAATATTGTTACAGGCCAGTACAACGTGTTCTCTCTTTCTTCAGGTAGGGGCCGCGGGAAATAACCAGCTCTAACAGTCTTTTCGCACCCACCAAAAAGGTCTCGATTAATCCGCGAAGGGGTGAGCAGTACTTGTCGTACAAGGGCATCCGCGAGAACGCGGGATGCGATTTCGCAGGCAATCAGTTCATGGCACGACGTTTCGTCGACATATATATGCGGAGGGCAAGTTCGTCTGCTTCTTGCGCAGGGGGTAGCGGTGGCGTCAGAACGCCGAGCCCTGATTGGCTGATCGCGACCTCCTATCTGAGCGTCGTCTGCTCCTTTGCAACGTCGTCTGCTCGCAACGTCGTCTGCGCGACTTTCGGAAGTGCAGAGGCCAGATTCACGAAACGATCTTACGCCAAAAATGTGCGTAAGAAAAAACGTAAGAACAAATTCGTATTCACGAAACGAAATTATCGTAAGTTTTGCGCAGGTTACGACGGAATCCTACGACAGCTCCGAAGCTGTCTTACGCACTTCTTACGATCAAATCAGCATGGCCGACAGCGTCGCTCAGTTACTTGGTCGCGACGACCAGCGGACGTTTATTTTTGTACGTGCTCTTCTCACGCGTCCCGACTACAAGCAGCAAGAAAAAAAGTAAAAAGTACTTGAAATAAACAACGACGAACAAGAACGCTGTATCCAGAAACACCCGGGAAATGCTCCAACGGCCACGATTCCACCGACCCCGAGCAAGCGAGCTCGGCAGATAGGCCTAGCAGGCACAGCGGTGCTCCGACGGTCCTTGGCCAAGACCGTCAGCCCACGACCGGCTGGCGGGCTGAATGGAATATGGCCAGCGCGACCCTTGTGAACCCTTCCCGTATTATACTTTGATCGCTGACCTCAATTTTAGATTAAGAGGTCAATCGCTTTCCTCTTGTCATCTCCTTGTTTTCCGAGGCAGCGGTGACTCTCGCCGGTGAAAAAGTGGTGAATCTCCGACAGACGCAGGAAAAGTAAAGCAGCCATCGTTTTGACTAGCAGACGTAAAGCAGACGACGTTAACTGCGCCAACCCGCCGACGCCGTTAAAGAGTGAGGAGTCTCGCCGCACACGAAAGGAGGGAAAAAGTATTTGGGAGGGAACTTGCGGACACTAACACGCTCACTCTCGGTTCTTAGCAAACAAACCTCGGCGCCTCGGGACACCTCGCCAGTGAGTCCTTTGACTTCTCTCCTTGATGCGCGTCTGCTAGTTGTTATACAAAAACAGCGTACCGCTCGAGTTAATTCGTCTGCCCTCTCTGAAAGGCGAAGTCGAGCTCGCTCTTCCTGCACCTCCGAAAGTCGCAGGAAAGGTAAGACAGACACAGCCGACGTTGCGAGCAGACGACGTTGCAAAGGAGCAGACGACGCTCAGACAGGGGGTCGCGATCAGCCAATCAGGGCTCGGCGTTCTGACGTCACCGCTACCTCCTTTCTCATGCGCAGAAGACGAAAATGAGCCCACTTGCGACAAACTGTAGCCTCCTCATTTTGGGTAGTACAAGCTCACCTGATTGAGCTTCGCACTAGTTATGGCACGTTGGTTGAGCTTTTTTTTTAATTCTGTTTGGTGCTGAAGAACGAAAAAACACCTTTGGGCGCCAGAAATCGGCCAGACTCAACGCCGCAAGACAATCAAAAGTGCCAAATTCATGACTCCACCGCTAGGGTACGCGTCTCTTATCTCTGGGTGGTGACGTCAAAACACCTGTGTCGCGACGCTTTCATTTTCTTTTTCTTTGTCATGTCTACTTTGGAACGCGTGAAACGGCATCTCTTGGCTCACGTTCACACTCTTGCGACCGAGTTCGACCGAGAGAGACCAGACCGGTTTTTAAGCCTCTTGTGATCTCTTAGGACCAGCTCCGCTGCAGCGGAGCTGGTCGGAGCTGGTCCTAAGAGATCGCAAGAGGCTTAAAAACCGGTCTGGTCTCTCTTGATCGAACTCGGTCGCAAGAGTGTGAACGGGCCTAGCTTTGACGGCATTCGAATTTTTGTTGTTTCTTTGTATTTTCATCGTGATCTAACGCTCCCCACCAGAGCAGGCACGCTTCTGCATGCGTGACAGTTTGAGACGCTAAAGTTTGTACTACCCAAAACAAGGCCTAACAAGTCCCTTTTCGCAGCACCCCCTGGGCAACGCAGGAGGCCCATACAGTGCCATCGCCAGGCCGTTTAATCGTTGCATCGACAGCTCGGATTAACTTTTTTTGTTATGAGCCGCCGCAGACTGTTCCCGCGAAGCGGCGTGAATGCGTGGCTTGCTAGAATATAAATAAACAAAAGAACAGGTCAGCTTGCTATAATATTGTCGCGAAGTTTTTCTCCCGCGAGTGTTTAGTCTAGCTTCACTTTATGTTTTTGCCTTCTTCGAGAGTTCTTTCCGTCTCCACGGGACGGCTGTTGGATTCCACTGGGGTCGGGGGGCCCCAAATGGGGGCGAACGTGAACGCTGTAACGCTACACTTAGTTTACAGAACCCCGCGTTGGAAACGTTTTGTCTTGTGCATGTCTCCTTTTGGGATCTCTACTTCGGAGGTAGTTTTGCTCTGTGTATGTATAACCTCCCTGTCTACGTATGAATGTGCTTTCTATTGTTTATGACTGCTCTTGTGAGCTTCGTTTGGAATGTGTTCTGTCTTGTGTATGCGCTTGTTTTTGGAATGCTCATGTTTGCTTTGGGCTTTGAACCTTTTGATTGGTGCTCAGAAACCCCCTCTTGATTGGTCCTTTCAAAACTTTCTGATTGGTGGACTTGAGGACCCCAGAATGCTGCTGAACTCAATATAAGCAGCCGCCAAGAGGACTTGGCCCGGACACCATGCCGTGAAGATCATCCTTCCTCTGGTGAGCAACCTGCACGTCCGACCCCCCTTTGGCTGTGGAGTCGTCCGCCCGCTAAAGGCCCGTTCACACTCTTGCGACGGAGTAAGACCGAGAGAGACCAGACCTGTTTTTAAGCCTTTTGCGACTTCTTAGGACCAGCTCCGCCGCAGCACATCCGGTCCTAAGACGTCGCAACAGGCTTAAAAACAGGTCTGGCCTCTCTCGGTCTTACTCGGTCGCAAGTGTGTGAACGGGCCTTAACTCGCAAACTTGGGACCCCTTACGGCTGTGGAGGAGTTCGGCTCGCCCGCCTTTGTGTGGAACCTTGTTTGTCGAGTTTAGCTGTGGTCGGGGCCCCCGCGCTGAGGGTGTTCGTGGTCGAGGAGGACGGCAGGGGAAGTCGCCAGAGGTTAGGATTATTCCTCCCATCATTCATTGACGAATTGTCTATATTTGTTACCAAAGAGTCTATTTCATATTCGTTAAATAAACCGTTATTTGTTAACATCAGTATCGTTCATCAGCGGAGAAGAAGACACCGAGTATTTTCTTCGCGACAATATAAAGAAACAAAAGCAAATGGGCAGCACCTTCATATTGACTGACTAATTAGGGGTGTCCGAATATCAATATTGTCGAATACGAATCGAATACGAATAGTTAGCTTCGAATACCGAATCGAATATCGAATAGTCGAAGGCAGGTGCATTTATTCACAGCATTTTTATTTTCTCATGTCAAAAGTGCAATTCATTTTTTTTAACTGCAGACCTCCAGTTGATCTTTCTGCATGACAACTTGTAATCGTAACGAGAATAAAAACACAAAAACGAAAAATTCTAGTTGTAGGGAAGATTACAAGTTGTCATGCAAAAAAAAAAAGCAACTGCTGCACATGGCCAGGTAGGAGGCACTCCCTTCGAGCGGAAGCTACACCTCCAGCCACAGAAAAACTCTCTCACTCGGCACTGAAGTGGCAGGTATTGCCAGGTATTTGATGCAAAGCTTCGCCAGACTCGGATATCTTAAGCACCCAACACTTCACCACCACTCACACGGATCACTCTCTCTCTCTCTTTAGCAGTGCCTCCTCCGCATACGCTGCAACTTCCCATTCTGAAGCTGAAACCACTTTGCTTTCCGTTGCGCTTTTGGCTAAGTGCTCAAATGCCTGCCAAACATCTGCTGACGGCGTTGAGCCTTGCTCTTGTGACTGTGTTGCAGCTTCGGGCTGGGTTTCTTCAGTAGCAGCACATGAGGCTAGCTCTTGCAGCACCAGAGCATTTAGCCATAATATTTTTTTCCTTTTCGGCTTTAAAAATAGTGGACGTGAATCGTGGGTCGAAGAACATAGCAAGGCATGCTTCCTTGTCCTTGTCATACAGAGTGAACCTTGCCTTGATAGATCTTATCAGTTCTGCGGGAAATTCTGATGCCCCAGCACAGTTACCTAGACAGTGGAGCCCACCAAAAATCATAGGAACTTGGGAAGACAAAGACGGATACTTCTCAGCACTGGCAATGACAGTGGCATCAAGCAAAGGCTTCAATGCTTGTACATATTCAGAAGCATCTTTCCACTCTGATGAACCAAGTCCATCGATGTCACAGTCCGAGGTAACAAGCTCGACAGTGACTGCTTCCTTGAGTTCCAGAAGGCGAGACAAAAAAGATACTGGTTATTCCATGTCGTCATTGTCTTGTACCAGACGTAGTGCGTCCTTTGCCATCTTCTTTTGGCACTTCTCAAGCCTTTTCTGAGCTGATGAACTGTGCTTGTAATGTCCCTCAATATGCCTCACTTTCTTGCACAGGCGATCAGTAGAAGCGTATGCGCGAAGCACGCTCTTTCAGTCCACGGAAGTCTCCTTACCGCACATTCATCGGGTATCTCCCATTCATGGCACATTTTGTCCAGAATAGTTGCGATGTTCACAGCACTGTGACTGGCAGTCATGTGTCGAGTGTTCAATGTGAAGCGCTTTATCGTGAATTTTGGATTGAGAAGGATGTTAGGCGAAGCTCACGTAACTTTCTTTAGCGCGCGATGTCCACATGTCGGTTGTGAGGGCAACAGCGGTAGTTCCACCTTCAAAGGCACTGTTGAGCTCTCCTTTCACCTTACTTTTGGGTGTCGTCATACATCCGTGGCACAAGCACGTGCGAGAGTGTAGAGCGGGATGGTAGGCGATAGTTGGGAACGGCTTCTGTCAGAAGTTCTTTGAAGCCGCGGTCTTCCACAATGCTGTAAGGCTGTAAATCAAGCGCCACCATGGCGGTCACTTTATTATTTAGCGCTCGCACCCGCTTTTCTGGCAGGGGCTCCGTGCGGCGCACGAAGTCCGTCAGCGTCGGTTGATCCTTTCCTGGCGTACCAGCGGTAATCCCACGATACTCTTTCAACAACGCAGGATGTACTTTGAGATGGTTGACAAGGGGCGTTGTCGTACCTGTGGGCGTTTTATACGTTGACTCGCATGCCGTACATTGCGCCATCGATGCCGTCACCCTCGCAAAATATTTCCAAATAGCACTCCTCTCTTCGTTTTGGTGCCGTTTCCCGTTCGTTCCTCCGCTTCGCAGATGGCTCCCCGCAGTCACCTCTATCCGCCATAACACGGGTGGGCGAACGCGAAGTGAGCACAGTTTAAAATGTCAGGGGTCACAGGGGAACAGAAACTCGCAGATTACCGTTACCGACACCGACGCCACCAGTTTAGGTTGAAGCCGCCATGTAGCTATGGCGCAGTTAATGGGCCTTGCCTACCGAAACTGAAACCGAAAGCAAAACGTACGCTTGCGAATACGTTGTTGGCTATTCGGTTAATTTCGAATATTCGTGTTACGACGAATATTCGAAAAATACCAAAGTCTTAGTTTACGAATCGAATACGAATATTAAATGTACAATATTCGATTCATATTCGAAATTTCGAATATTCGCCCACCCCTACTGATAATAAAGCGGTAGTACGACGCTGCGTAGCTCATATCAAAATCGGTGCTCGTTTATGCATGCTTTCTTACTCGACATCATTAAAAAAACGTGCGCGGGGGGGGGGGGGGGAGGGTTATGGTAGTTCACGGGGGACAACTTAGGTGAAGTGCCAAAAACGCGTGAGTGTTAAAAAGCAAGGATTGTCACGCAGTCAGTCGTCAAAACTAACTTTTGTACGGAAGTGGCGTTTCGATCGCGTGAGAAAACATAATAGCTGAGTTTGAAACGCCGTCTGACCGACTTCTTTCCCTGTCTTCAACTTTTGGTTGCTTCAAGATTTTCTTACCCAGTCTCAGGTGTTCTAACAAAATGAGAAAAGTACGCCAGACCTATCGGGCATTTCAGCTGGCCGCGTCCCACGGCTTACATTCGCGCCTATTTCAGTCGGTGAGGTTATCTAACGTAACCATCAAAAATTAACAGAACCCAAATGAAAAAAACGCTGGCTCAAAGGGAAAACGAAACATCTAACCTGAGTTTTCACGCGAAGATCCGGAAAGCGCGGTGCGAGTGCAGCTTGCCGCCGGCCGCACTCGCTCTGCGCTCTAGTGGCCGTTCTCGATGCTTCTGCGTACCGATTACTACTTAACATATCCGTAGAAGTAACTTGAGACGTTCAGAAGTGCGTAAGTCACCCAGCAGCAGAGGAAGGTGGCCCGGATTGATCGGGTTTCAACACCCGCACACGCTTCCATAGCCGTCATGGGGCTGCGTCGGCTGCTAGCTACGAACCGGAAGTGCTTTGTGGCTGCTGCGAAACGCCGGTCACCTATTCATAGAAAGTGCATTCCTAATTTTTTGGGACGCTGAAGTGTCACCGACTTACTAGATTTAAGACTTCGATCGCGATTGGGTCTCGCACGTTTCGTGTCGACCGGGTGAATAAGCAGGGATTTAGTTGAAACGACTCCGGAAGACAGCGGCCGCTTGTTCGTGTAATTTGTTCTGAGGAAATGTTTATTTACTCGGTTACAAAAAGTTAAAAAAAGAATCACTTGGAACTAATAAGAAGCAAGCAGTCAAAGAACACGTTGGAACCAACAGGGTACACGGAGTCGCTTTCACTGTAGTGATTACTATACACACGCGCGAGGTTCTCGAATTTCCCTTTCCTAATTTCAATTTGATGAGACATTCCTTTCTCAGTTTTGTTTTGTCCAAATCACAATAATAATACAAAAAAAAAAAAAAAAAACTTTATTTACGGTTGCATATGTTGCAGTGGGGTAAAGCGCTTGATATTCTATTTTCATCATCCAGCTTTTTGTACTGGGGTGGAGAACCGCACACCACCAACCGAGCGCTTCAATACCTAAGCGCCAAAAGTGTTTGTTAGCACGACTACGCTTGCCATGGTTTCAAGGTTTGGTAAAATGTCCTTCTACAAATATCACCTCACCAAATAAACACAAAAGCGTGAAACAGGCTTCGCCGCGCGTTACCCAAACAGCGCACGAAGCGAGCTGACGTGCCAAGGGATCCGCGGTTTGTCCCGGTCTGCCCTACCAGTGACGTCACAAATGATGGCAAGTTCGTCCGTTTTTTTATCGTTCCCCATCTCAGGGTTTTCAAGGTGTCGATTAAGTTACCAACACTTCTTTCTTGATGTATGGCTGGCTGTATCGAAATCTATGCAATAACCTTTTTGTTGAATGGTTTTAATTACTGCAGTAGTGGTTTGAACCATCAAAGGTCAGTTATTTGAATCCAGCGTGTTCGCCGCTTTTCACTTTGGCGCTCCAGCGGCTCCCGTCATCCACGGTTAGCCACGGTGATCGCCATCACCATCACGCCGATTTCGGCGCCTCCTTTCGTGCTTTCGGTGCGTCGCCGCGTCGCTTGCTTCTCCGATTTTCTGCAGTCTTCACTCGTGCATTCGGCGCTTGTAGATCAACGTGTGCCTTCCCTCGGCTCCTTGGTTATCGTTGGCGCAACTCGTCCGCAGCAAGTTTCCCAAGTAAGTGACAGCACGTCAAGTACACGCCCTCTGACATTGCTGACCTTGACCAACTTGACTCACTCGATAACGTAGGCAGTACTGTAAGCTTTGGAACTTTCCTTGTCAATTTTGACTGAGGCGGGAAAGCAACTTTTTCTCCTCCCGACTTGACGGGCTCTTTGTCTTTGGGTGCCATTATCGTGGCGTAACTTCGAAATTGCCGTTACTGGGAAGTGTCGTCCTCGCACGCAACGATTTTGCGAACCCGGAAGGGTTTCGTCAAGTGGCTACTGACCAGTTATTGCTTGTGTTTCGAAACCTGTTTGAGCAATATCTTGCCTTCTCCGACCGCTCGCAGAACCGCCTGTTCTTTTTTCGTTTTCCTCACTTCGTTTCGAAATTCGGGTCAGGTGGTCAGCGGGCGCCACTTAGGACAGTGACATTTATAGAACTCTCGTAAGACGGCCTCCCGACTGTTTTCAGGTTACGACAAGCGGCGAGCCATGACCGGAGGCGCTCAAGACATGGCCCAGTACCGAGTCATCGGGGTCATGAGTGGAAGCTCCCTTGACGGCCTGGACATCATTTACGCGGTCTTCAACGTCCAGCCCGACAACACGTGGAAGTTCAGCATTGAGCACACGCAGTGTCAGCCTTACAAGACATACTGGCTCGACAAGCTGAGGCACGTCGCCGCTATGAACGCGCTCGAGTACCAACTGGTCCACACAGAGTACGGCCGCGCCCTGGGCGACCACGTCAACAACTTCATACGCGAGAAAAAACTGACTGACAAGATCGATCTCGTGGCATGCCACGGCCACACCGTCTTTCATCTTCCAATGCAGATGACCACCACACAGCTGGGAGACGGTGCGACCGTTGCAGCTGTTACCGGTCTTCCGACAGTCAGCGACTTCCGTTCTGTAGACGTTGCACTGATGGGTCAGGGCTCGCCCTTCTCCATAGCTGCCGAGCGGAGGCTCTTCGGCACCGAGTACCAGTTCTTCCTCAACATCGGTGGGATGGCTTGCCTCACCTACGTCGGCAAAGGGAATGACGACAGCTTCGCGGCAGACGTATGTCCTGCCAATCAACTCCTCAACCTCCTAGCCCAACGAGAATCCAAGAACTACGACAACGAGGGTGAGATGGCATCTTCGGGGTCCATCAACTGTCGCCTGCTTCAGGATTTGGATGGTTTTGACTACTACAAGGCCTCGTTTCCGAAATCGTTGGGCGTGGACTTTGGACCCGAGATCCTGTATCCCCTTATCCGGGCCCGGGACCTGACCACGTGCGACGCCCTGAGGACGTTCACCGAACACATCTGCAACCAGGTGGCTGCAATTGTGGAGCTGGTCAAGGAGCGTGTTGGCAGAGACAACTGGCCCAAGGAATGCAAGATGCTCGTCACGGGCGGCGGCGCCCGCAACACCTTCCTTGTCCAGCGTCTGTCCGAAGCCCTCAAGGCTCATGGCATCCTGGTAGTCGTGCCCACGGACGAGCTGGTCAAGTTCAAGGAGGCTCTCATGACTGCTGCCCTTGCAGTGCTTAGGGTCAGGGGAGAGGCAAACTTCTTCAGCATGGTTTCCGGGTCGCAGCGAGATTCCGTAGGAGGTGCCCTCTGGTGCGGGAAGGTCTGACAGATCCGAGCAGTCACACGGCTGTTTCTTCGCGAGAAGCCACTTTCTCGAATGTTTGGTATTCAGCGATGCTTTTCCCGTATGAACAATGCTCCAACCTGCCAGTGGGGTAGGAAGTGGTTTCACTGTTGCCTTCCTCTTCCGGTGTTTGCTTGCATGTGTAGCGGAAGAGCAGTTGTGTCGGAGTATGTAGAACACTAATATCAGCCAAATGAACCAGTTTTTCTGCCGATGAACTATGCACTTGCGGCATTTTCATAGCGTGCTGCCTTTTTTTGTGCCTTTTCTTCTTTGAGGGGGGGAGCTTTCCGATCGAAGTTGGCTGTGCGGTATGCCAGACAAGAATATGCACGCTTGCACTGAGCCTGCCAGTTTATGGTAGAAGTTTCGCCAAGAAACAAGAGAATCTGCAATATTTTTGTAATGCCAGAGTCTATACTCCCTTTAGTGCTTTGGGAATGTATTGTACACATTACTTTTTGATAGTAAACAGTTTTCTGAAAATGTATTTTTGCTTGTTTTACATTATGGTGACTGAAGACTTGTCGGTGGCATGCACAAGCTGATCTGTGCTGGTTCTCCTAAGAGCTGGTAATTGGGAAGCAGGCCATGCCTCTAATGAACGGATAGGAACCAGATTACTACAGACCTTCCGCTAAGTTTCTTCTCTTCTGGATGGCAAAATAACAGCTGGAAGTGTTGAACAGCCAAATTGCAGCAGCATCACAATTTATAACTAAGACTTCATGAATACAGAAGGAATTGAAAACTCTTGACCTCTTTATATATGGTTATTTTCACAATGAATTTCCCCCCCTCTTCACAGACCAGCCAGTAGGCACACACAGGTTGTAATTGAAGTCTGGATATATTGCTTTTTATTGAATAGTGTAGTCATGGTAGCTCCACAACTAAAAAGCTGCCACATTGTGACTTGCCCTTGTACTTTGAAGACAAGTGTAGCAGAACTATGCAGTGAAAACCAGTATAGAGATGCCCCTAGTTGTAACTTGTCCGACTAGCCTCACATGCTGTTGTGTGCAGCAATAGACCATTTCCTAAATCCCCAACGTGCCCTGGCCTGCACTTAAGGAATCGTGGATAGCGGTGTTCCTACAGTTCCCTTGTGGTCAATAATTTCGACTCCTTCAATGCTTACAAACTTCCGAGTGAAATCCGGAGTCCTCCTGAATAAGAGTCTGTAGATTGCAGAGACTTGTCTCATCACTTTTGAAATTTCTTGTCAATGTCTGTGTTTTTCACACTGCATGCAATCCACCCTCCAACCTGGATGAGCTGCAGACATTTTTTACAATAATATCATTCTCGTGATTGTTTTTACAACCAAAACCAGAATTTAGCCCGGAGTCAGCGGGGGTTTTAGCATTTGCAAGTTAATATCGGTGTCTTTGAAGCTGTACGAGAGCGATAATATTGTAAGACATTTCTGCAGCTCAGCCAGGTTGAAGGGTAGATTGCATGCACAGTATCAAAAACGCCGACATTGCCTAGAAATTTTAAAAGGGATACGACAGATCTTTGCAATCTACACAACGCTTATTCAAGAAGCTGTGCAACAGTTATAGTGATTTGCGACCTTTCTGAGTAAAGAACAAAAAACCGCTTTTGCCTGCATGTCCTAGTTTTTATTTTAAAAATGGACAAAGATTGAGGTTTTCGGCACCTCTCAACTCCTTCATTAACTTCCGAGTCGCGTGCACTGTGACGTCAATGGGGAAGGCGCGGGGTTCCGGTGAAGCTCTCTCTTTAGAGCCATCAGTAAGCAGCGAGAACTCATCCGCTCGTGACCGCGTGACCACGTGCTGGCGGGCGCAGCGCGAACAATATGGTGAAAGGAGGAAAGTCTCATCCGGGTCTGGCCATACCCGTCCGGCCCTGTCCCCCTCCCCCTCCGGCTTCTGGCGGCTGTTCCGCTGCTGACGGTTTTGTGGACCTAGGATAGATGGCGCCACTGAAACTTATAATAAAAGTTTTGTCGATGATACCAGGTTTTTGACGGATTTGCATTCATGTTGGAACGACAAGATTTATAGAAAAGTTACCTTTTATCGAGCAGGTATTCGCACAACTTGCTATCTTTCTACAAGATTCCCCATTGACGTCATGCCTTCTGTTTCTCATGGCCGCCGCTCGCGGCTGCAGGTCGAGGAATATTCTAATTTTTGCTTCGCGATTACGCGGCGGAATCGCAACATTTCGAAAGAAGGTGTGTTTTCTGTCCTTTGTGACAAGTTGAACAATGTCAAAAGTAGAAAACGCCAATTCTTTCAACGTTAAAATCGTTGCATAGCTCCTTTAATACTGTGTTAGCATCGAATTGGTTGAAATTACCAATTACTGTACTTTGTTTCACCTTACGATGGACCGCAAAGGACCCTACAAGCCACCGGAGACAATTCGTAGCTTTGAGTGTCGCGTGTCCTTCCGGTTGGGCGAAGCCACTCCGGGAGTTTGAAGTCGCAAGACACGCTACGAACGATGGATTGCCTCGTGTAGCTCGTACTACTGTTCATCGCGGTACATTGCAAGGTGAAACAAAGTATATGGAACTGTAGGAACACTATTCCCATGATTCCTTGAGTCCGGACCAGGGTGCTTGGAGATTTAGCAAATGGTCTATACTTCGCCAAATGACATAAAATGCCGTAATACCCCATTTCGCCTTTTTTTTTTTCATTTGCATTTCTCATACTGGGTTTTAAATAGCACCTGGTCAGTTGTAACAAGCCTGCAGTAAGCAGCATGAGCTCTGTAGCGAGGAAGCACTTGCTTATGGAACTGCATTATATTTCTATGTTTCGGAGCAGAGCCTTATGGCGCCTGTTTCTGGCTTGAGCAACGTTGGCGTCACCGTGTGCGTTGCATTATGGGAATAATGCAACCGGGTGTGACCGCGCATTGCATTATGAAAACATTCCCCTGCTAAATTTAGCGGAGAAATTTCCCCACTAAATGGGAGGGGTGCAGGAGAGGAGGAGGGGCATACCCTCCCCTCCTCCTCCTCAAGAGCTGTGCTCTAATTCGGCATTACAAAGAATTGTAAACGTCTAATTTTTTCAAGTGTTGGCCAGAAAATTGCTTGGATGCAAGTTCAATTCAAGCATTGTGGGAAGCTATTTCTTTTTCCTTTGACTGTATTCTTTACCTGCTGTGGGCGAATTTGCTATGATTGCAATAAGTACCACGATTCAGGTCCTTTGCCTCAGTCAAAACTATAAGCTGCAGTAGAAGTTGTCTTGATATGACTTCATAATCTCATCAGGTAATCCAAAAGCTTGAGGGAGAGAAAACAGAACCATAGAAATAAGCAAGGTGAGTCGATAGGCAGGTGGTTTTCAAATGGGGGTCTGCAGACCCTTTGGGCTCCCTGAAGCTGTTGATCACCAGTCAAGCCAAGCAATACAACCTTTAATTAACATGAAACATTCTTTGGCTAGATGTTTGGTATTTCGCGAAGCCCAGATAAAATTGTGGCCATGAGACTCGACCCTGATCGGTCAAAGGGTGCAAGAGGAGTGAGGCGCTCGGCGCAGATTGGTTAATCGGGAGGTCATGTGACCAGAGAGGTAGTCGAGGAGGAGCTCGACCATCTGTGCGCACTGAGGGAGAGGGGCTCGGAGTATGGAGGGCTTTGGAAGATCACCAAATGTATCAGCCCGGTTAGCGGTAGTATTGCTTCATTCTAGAAGCAACTATCAAGTGTACATGTGGTACGCATTAAACTATCTGATGTAGAGTGCCGTGAATGTAGGCATCTGGAAACTCGGGAGTATCGCTAAACGTTTGCGATGCTAGAGCGTTTCATGTATGCAACACAATCGCCTAGCAATTTGCCATACATTACCTTTTATTATTATTGATGCTGGCAGTCTCACAGAAAGCTAAATAGACTCAACCATGTGCACTAAGTGAGTGGGGCTGATTATTCTCCACTTTAAAGCTTCAAAGTTGACATCTGTCATTGCAATCACCCAATATGCCTTCTCCCTCACCCATCACTTCCACCGATCCAGAAGGGGTCCCCAAAACATTAGTAGTTAAAAACCACTGCGACGGACTATTACTAAGAACCAAAGGTGCAGAAGCCCAAGCAAAATTAAACTACCAAGTATGGTTTTATGATTGGGGCAGGAAGCAAAACCTCATAAATATGTTTTAAACATAGAAAAAGGTTTGAACAGCAGTAGAGGCTTTATTACACAACGTTTCGGGAAGAGGCTTCCCACTTGAAGAAGGAAAGCCTCTTCCCGAATTGTTGTGTAATAAAGCCTCTACTGCAGTTCAAACCTTTTTCTATGTTTACGACTATCTTGGTGAAGACTTGTTCATTAATACATTTAAAATATTTCTCTGCCAGACAGGCCCTGAGAAAGTACCATGACACAATACAGTAAAATCTTGTGCAAGGATAGTCTGCTATTGTCGGATGTGGGGGCACCAATGCAATACAAAGAAAGGATAACGGTGTTTCTTGGGGAACGAAGGTGGTCTCCTTTGAAAACCAGTACAACCACGGTGTTGATGGGATTAATTAGTGACCTGAGCTTTCTGTTTTGCCGGAACAGCCAGTGGCATCTTTATTCGGGTGCAGCGTCCTTGTTGTCGAAGGCGTCTTCGTCGCTGAGGAACTTTCGCTTCCGAGCGGTGTTCATGTAGGGACGCAGGCTCCATTCCACGTCCAGCGCCGCAGTAGCGTCTAGGGTTCCGAGCTTGATCTCGTACACTGCATGAGCAGCACACATGACACCCCCCCTCACACTTCCACCCTAGAGAACAATTTTATGGGTATCTACCTGCCTGCATGCATACGAGAATACAGAATCTGCACCAAACTGACATTTGAATGCGAAAACATTAACTGTCCCATAGAGCGAAGGCGTCGGTAACCGCGAAAAACGACACCTAAATTCCCATTTTCCCATTGGCTGAGCGAAACGGCACCTAGAGCCATTGGCTGCGACTTGTCATATTTCCAAGGAATGCCACCCCGCAGAGAAGCCCTCCGCCTGGCGCTGCGGCCCGCGCGCAAAAAAAAAGGGAGAGGGTGGTGCGCGTGTAGCCCGTCGCTTTTTATCCCTCTCGGATCATGTGTCAGGCGTGGCCGGAGGGAGGGGGGAGGAGGAGCGGGAAATTCTCGCTCCCTCTCTCTGTGCACTACTGTACGACGTGTTCTGCTTTCAGCCATGTCGCGCCGCCAGGAAGGCCTCGGCGGAAAACAGCAGGGAGCGACTCTTGTAGGAACGATCTGCGCGTGGGAATGCTTTCGCATTTCTACACGTAAGCAGTCTAAAGTGTCCTCCTGTAATTATTTTGTTTTTAAATTGGAGGCTGAGAAAATGGTTGTACAACACAGCTGCTTTAACTTACGAGCTGTGTTCCGTATTGTAAGTAAAGAGCGATAAACCCCTAAATTTAAGCGCCGAGCCAGCTGTAAAGAAATTGGGGAAAACAGAAAATCCCCAAATAAAGCTGCCCTTTAATAAAAATAAACCAGAGGTTCACAAAAAAAAAAAATTTCTATCTGCAGCGGTTTTTTTTTTCTTCTTTTTGACCAAAGCACTGCCCCCTTGAACTGTCTGCAAGGCTGCCTCTTACTTCGGAACTACGCCCTTGATCTGGTTTTTTTCTCCTGTCGGTACAAGGAAGTTTTGCAAGTATTTTGGTGATGCACGTGTTGAAGAATCCCGTGGCGGTGTCCCGCTTTCTTCAATATAAGACACAATTTGTTGTCTGGCACCGAGGATCGACACGGAATCTCTGGTAAATAATGAAGCCCAAAATAAACCGCCCCCAAATTTAAAAAAAAAAAAAAAAATGAGAACAGGAAATTCTACTCGAAATGCCACGCAAGCCTTTACCCCCTCTCATGAGAATTTGGGGGCTGGACGTTGACTCACGTGAGATTTATATGTGCTTTGAGCTCCGGCAAATTTGTAAACGTGGGTGCTCTCATCAAAGCAATTGCACACAGGGTGGTGATGGTGGTGTTTCCTAGGAACCCTATGAAATGAAGTGGCCACTATCAGGTTTGCATGTAAGATGCGACTCGTTCTGAGCTTAATGGCCATGCAAACAATTGTCCAAGTAAGACGAATCTGTTAGCTTTCTCTTTTTTCCCAACTGCGAGGGTGAGACGGGATGGGATTGAGCCCTTGGGTACAAAGCGAAAGATGTTTCTCGGCCTCTAGGAAATGACCGAGCCACTGCGGTGTGTTTCGACTATTGTCTCTTTTACACTGGTCTTTGGATTGCGACTGCGCTGTGGCCTCAATTGTTACATTAGCTACCCAAACAGCAATTCATAAACTCTGATAACGCAGAGTTTTCTTAACATTATGCTATTTGCATCTTTAGAAAATGGTTATCAACAGTTTCAGTTCAAGTCAGTCTCCAGACTTAATATGATGTTTATATTTAGAGAGCATGCAACCACCCTTTGTACAAATTTAAGAGCTGGTCAGAGAATATAACTCAAGTCTGCCAGAAAAGTCTCGCGAGTTTGGGTGGACACCTGCTCAGTATTTTGTAGTTTATGAGTTGCCTACTCATGTTACACACACATACTCATACCAGGGTGTCTAGCAAATTATTATCTTGAATTTCCCTGACTTTTCCAGGTTTTCCCTGACAATTTCAGGTGAAATTCCCTGACCACTGTAGAGGCGGTTAAATATATAAGACTGTTAAAACACAAGGCATTGAGCATTGGGCACTGTGAGGATCATTTTGCACGGGCTTAATCCAACTTGCATATTCCAAAATATTTGGGTTCGTCCAGTCCGGATTAAACAAGCACTTTCTTGCCGCCGGCATCGTCGGCGAAGAGGCCACTTCCGGAAAGGAAACACAATAAAAACACGACGCAATAACCGAATGGCAGCATGGCCGCATGGTCGCCAGATGCATACTTTCGGATACTTTCGCCTTAGGGCTTGGATTGGGGTCTCCGGCTTTCCAATTTGTTACTAAATCTAGTAGCTATAACTGGATCTAGCCTAGTGTCGAGCCCTCAATCCACACGAATCCAATCCAAGGCTTGGACTGGAATTGTCGGCTGTTCCCTTTGCACCGTGTAGCAGACTCTACATCGGGTAAGCAGAGCCCGCGCTCCGCTATAAGCAGAATTTATTGCCTATTTTTCTGCCCTCAAGTCCTCAAGTCTTTGCTCAGGGCACTCGATGGCGTTTCCGGCTCATTTTTCCTGACTAGGCTCGCTTCTTGACAATACCCCTGACAATTCCCCGATTTTTCCCGGTAATTAAAATTTCCCTGACTTTTCCCGGTCACTAGACACCCTGAATACCCATATCGACACTGTTAGGAGCTCTCTATTGTAATGAAAGAATGAAAAGCCACAGCTTTTGAGAATGTATACTCCATATACAATCCTGCAAGGAGTTTCAGAATCTGCAAGGACCGGGACAAATCAAGTTGAGACAGATATTGCCCCTTCTCTCTATCCGAATTGGATCACTTCGATGCCTACGAACGCGTAACATGGTTGCAAGCATGTCTCGCTATCGGCAGAGGACTCTCAAACCAGGACTCTTCAAAGTCAGACTTACATTTCAACTCAAACCGCGGCCCAACCTCTTGGAGCTTGTAGTCCTTGCCTTCCTTCTTGAAGGTATGATGCCTGCGACAATAAAGAGATAGATACAGTCCGTTGCAGAATGTGAAAATGCTATGGCAACAATCCTGGAAGGACTGATGAAGACGGAGTGCTCACCGAAAAGAAATGTAGTCATCTTGGTTGGCAAACGTTATGACTCTGTGGGAGTCCTCCTTTGGGACTGGAAAGAGGTACTTGAGGATGTTTGTCACCTGAAAAACGAGAGGAGGGGGGAAGCAAACCATGGAAAAATTGTGTCGTGTGTATGTTTAGACAGCCAGACGTTAGCATCAGTGGGCGTCTGGTGTCTCAGCTGTAGATGAGAAATTGAGCAACTGCAGTATCACGACTGGCCCGGGGTCTTCAACATGTATCACACAGTAGTGATACATGACCGCACGCCGGTACGATGCTCGTCCAGATCAAAACGGGCAGGGGTGGGGATTGAGCTCAGGATTCCTGGATTCTGCAGTATGAGCTTTTGCTCCAAGCACTCCGAGCTGCAGTGTTAACACACTCCGCCACCGATCCCCCCAAAACCGTGACACTACAGTAGTGCAATTAGCATACCGTAATATTCAGAGTCATCGCCCACTCCCTGCCGCCTAAAATTCACTAAAAAAAAGTGGATAAGCCCCAAAGGTTTAGAAAAATCTAAAACACGCCCACTTTTCTGTACGTACCTTGTACAGGAGATACATTACACTCAAAACTCAAATTAGTTTCATTGTTTTAAACAAGTAACGCTCATGAAAGAATGTTTTACTATAGTGAAGTCTGTTGCTTGCATCTCGCATATGTGCGATGAAAACTGCCAATCGGCATACAGCACAAACATTTGTTTCGTGAAAGCATGTTTCTAAAACTGCCATGTTCTCTTTGTTAGTTAAAAAAAAGTCAGTAAGAAAATAGAAAGATTAACCAGGCGCAACAAGCTAGTGGGCGGACGAATAAAGCGACGAAGAGCAATGTTGGGGAAGCAGGCAAGCCAATGATCGCATTGGCAAATACTTTGGCGTCAGGCCAAATCGGATGCCTTGTCGATCACAAGGAGCAGGCTTTTGTGCAACTTTCTTGTTTGGTGCATACATGCTTGCGTCTGTGCGCGGCGTGCTATTAACAAGGGTTGAAGCGGCGTTGCTGCTTGGCGTGGACGGCACCAGGAATACAGAGCTCGAAATGGGACGCTTTACAAACGTCTGTGTGCGGCGTTCTAAAAATCTTTACCCATTTGCTTTGTCTTAAACATTGCACAAGCTTACCAACCGCGGTTGCAACGTTCTGGGAGAATGATTGGGTATTCGCGCTGACCTTATTTCGGTGGAGACGGACATTGACCTTACACTCCGCGGTTACGTTCCAGGATATGAGGCATTTGCTGAGCTCGCGATCCCTGAATGAGTTACTGCGTGTGTTATCTTTCCGATTTTTTTGTTTGTTGTCCGAACAAACTTTTTTGTAAGTAAAACTAGGTTTCATTTTGTTATCTCCATCGTTTTCTTTTTGCATGCATGTACTTCGACTTTGGGGTAGTGTCTTTCCCTCCTTTGTTTTACTTTGTCACGGACGTCCTCCAACCGTAAGGTCGCATGCATGTACTTCGACTTTGGGGTAGCGCATTTTCCTCCTTCGTTTTACTTTGTCACGGACCTTCTCCAACCGTAAGGTCTCCGGCCGCACGATTCGGGTAGGATGAATGTTCACGGATCGCGGAGTCCGCGTTAAGGTATTTGTAGGGATGGGCAATCACTCTGTTTTTTTGGAAATCAATATTTTCCCAAAAAGCGGGGTGGGCAATGTCTTGGGATATTGCGTATCTGGAGTAGTGGCACCCGTCACCAGATTTGCACGAGCTATTCCTAAAATTAGGGACGAAGCTCCTTAGGGTCTAGCCTTGTCTGTCCGTCCGTCCGTCTGTCCGGCGTCCGTGCTCACAAAAAAAGAACAAATGTTTGCGCAGTCGACAGGATTCGAACCTGTGCGGGGAGACCCCAATGGATTTCTAGTCCATCGCCTTAACCACTCGGCCACGACTGCGGGACGAGTAGGGGGCTCTGAGATGTGGTAGTAACTCAAGAGCTGGGGATGTCATGGATGAAACGTTGCATGTAGCCGCTCAACGTCTATATGTTGAGCGGCTACATGCCGCTCAACGTATAGACGAGGGCACTGCAGTCAAATGCGTATATAATCGCATTAAACTTTGCATGCATGGCTCTGCATTTCACCGACCATAAAGCAGTAATAATGAAGTCGAAATGCAACCCGGAACTCGGCACTACCTATGAGCAATAAAAGAAAATCAGCACCATCAGCACTACCTATGAACAATAAAATCAGTATCATCAGCACCACCAGAGCTTCGCCCCAATCAACATCATTCACCACGTGGAGATGCGGTCATTTTATTTAGTTAAAGTTTCAACTGCAGTAACATCCTTGTACCTAATTTACATTTACAGTTGCACATATAAAGTAACCATGTTTCAATAACACTTTTAAGATATCTCACGATGCTGAGTTGTGTTGCAATTGTGCTGATCAACGGTTCAATCTGTAAAGCTGGAAAGATATTGGCACAGTTTTGTTTCAATTCAGCATGCTGCTCACAGCAAAAACTTCAGGCAGTGACCGCTGAAGCTCCAAATTAAAAAAGAAAAACTGAAGAGGTTCTCAAAAAAAAAAAAGAAAAACAAGTTAGAGGTGAATCCTAGTGCATTTTTGTCCCGTGATTTTGAATATCATGAGCATTTGATCCGAACATATCACTACACGCGAGAAAAACTGAAAAACCAACCATCATGTGTGACGTCATACCCAGAGGTTTCAACTGCCTTGCACGTGCAGCTTGTGAGGGAATGTGTGCAGCGTTTTTGACTGCTCGTGTGCAAAAGGACAATGAGAACTCTATATAATACTTGGCAATTCTCTTTTCCCACCGAACGTGCCTGAAAGGAGGGGCTGACGCTATTTTGAAAGCGCCGTTGTGGCTACTTGGTGCATCAATCTGAAATATAATTTTAAGATTCCTGATCCTGGAGGCCAAATGAAGACGATTTGAGTGTTTTTTTTTTTGTTTTTTTTGACAAATAGAGAAGCACTTTAGTTTGTCTTTAAGATTAAATCAATGTAAATTTGTCAACATGATTCTGAGAAGTTAATAGTCATTGAACTTTGTTGGGAGTTACTTCATTAAAGGGAAACTGCGGTTCTGTATTTGATGAAAAACACATCAATTGTCTTCATTTCACCTCAAGGATAACGAATTTCGAGATTATTTTCCCGGGGCGTGATGTCATATCAGGAGTTTTCGAAATTCTCCGCTCTTGCACATCTACAGCGCCTATCAAAGCTTTGCAAGAGCACTCTTGATAATTTTAAAAAGTCAGGGGCACAACTGGTGTCAGTGCAGGGGAATATACCTGTCAAGCTTGCATTTGCACGTGCTGCCCAAATGAGTGACACGTGCTTGGCAGCCAAAATATCCTAGTATGTCACAAGCACAACTGGTCGGAGGTTTTTCGTGTTTTCTCGCATTCACGGGATAAAAATACGCCAAAATTCACCTCTGACTCGCTTTTTTTTTGTATTTCAGCTCCCCTTTAATGTAACTGGACTACAGTGACTTAAATGTCATTTAAGAAGTGTCATGTCACTCAAATTACAATCGACAATGACGACTCAAATACCTCCAACCACAGTAAAACCTCGTTATAACAAATTTGAAGGAGCGGTCATAATTATTTCGTTATAACTATTAGTTTGTTATAGCCACTGTCCATTTCTTCCCACTATTAGCAAGCAAGGGGACTTATGATTGCTTTGTTATATCCATTAGTTTGTTATATCCCATTTTGCTATAACGAGGTTTTACTGTAGTTACTCTACAGCTCCGCGCCCTCACCCTTTTGCCGAGCCTCGTCTTGAAGTTGTGGAAGATGAGGTGAGGGTAGGCCTCGGACATGGTGCCTATGTTGGGGATGTCGTGCCTCATCACAGTGTTGAGGATGGTGAAGTAGGCCGTGGGTCCGTACGGCAGGTGGCAGATCACCAGCCCGTCTGTTGGACAACAAAGGTTATAGCGGGGGTTTGTGCTGCAGATTCTAGACCAAATGTGACAACTTTTGCATTCCTCTCGATTTATCGTGTGCGAGAAAATTGGCTCCTCCAGCAAATTAGCCCAATGAACCAGACACACGAATCCTGTGTAACCGTGTAACGAGCCTTGTAGACTGTAGTGCACTGGCAAAATACAATATGCACTGCAATTCTAGACAGTGATTATAATGTAGACTAAATATGTGGAGCTATGGCCAACAAAGTAACATAGAATAGTCAGCGGACAAAGCGGCGTCAGTAATTAATAGCATCTTCGATCAACTCGCACCGGAATCGCCCTGAAACCTCGACAGTGCACAGCGCTCCTCGGTCGTGCAGCGCGAAGTCGGTGCGACATCGAAGACAAACTGCGCCGCAGCGGTGCACCGCGGCGAGCTCCACCATGCGTCACCTCGCATTTTGTTCGTTTTTTCTTGCGTAGGTTCGCGCGCGGTGCTCGTCTGCTGTCAATTTCTCCTGTCTTTTTACTCGCGGATTTGGCGGTCCCACACGAATGAACATCGTGGACGTGATTGTCGATGGGGTCACGAAGCGGGTGACAATTTCACAGGTATATGCTGCCCATCATTGTTGGTTCGAGAAAGAGAACCACCACATAATGGCCGTACCTCGGTGTCATCGAAACACCTCGCAACGCCTTTCCACGAAGTTCATACCTTTCGGGCGCTCCTTGCCACCGCAGCAATCGCCGGTAACCGCGGCGATGATAAGAAGTTCGTCGCCTCGCTCTCAGAAAAGCTGAGGAATTCATCGAGCGCAGATGCGAGGCGTGTTCGTTTTCGCAAAGTCGCCACCTCGACAGACTGCGCTCTGCTATTCCCGCCATCTCCTCGATTCCCGCTTCTGGCCGCAATGCCTGATGGGACTGCACCCCGGCGCACCGTCGATTTTCTCGGTGCGCGTTGGGGCAACGAAAAGCTGCACCGGGAGGGTGCGCTCCGTTGATCGAGGACGTCCGGTGCGCACCGGTGCACTTGATCGAAGACGACGGGGCGCACCTCTGTGCACCGGTGCGGATGATCGAGGATGCTATAAGTCCATACTTTAACACCAAAGCTTTGAAGCACTAGTTCAAATGCAAGTCAATGTCTCTTTCAGATGCTGATGAGAATGTTTCTGGGCGTCTGGACCAGTTTCCGCTTCTTCTTAACAAAATTTAAAGCATAAACTTTTCATACCAAGTGGCGCATGGATGAATATTGTGAACAATGCGAGCTGAAAAAACCGAGCGACGACCGAAACATATTGGTAGCGCTGCCTTGATGCGGGAAGTTGAACTGGAAACGATAGATAGCACAAGATTGCAGTGGATATAGTACTTCTATCTGACTCAGTAGGATAGTGCTTGAGAACTGCACACATCCGCAGTTATTGTCACTTTTGCTTGTTCATACATTTGACGAATGATTTCGTCAAATGGTGCCGAGTCCACGTGCCCAAATAATGAAGGCAGTGACAAGTGCAAGGAGGCGGGAGGAAAGGATGAAGACCAGTCACACTGCCCCCAAAACACTGAAAAGGAACAGGCTTAGTCAGATAACAGTGGCTGCCACACTCCCGTCTGCATGCTATCTCTCGTCCATAGTTCTTGCATTGAGGCAGTGCCACCAAAGTCTATCGGCTGTCGTTCGGTCCTTTGAGCTTACATTGTAAAACCAATGTACAACATGTTTACCGGGATTTCCCCTAGTCTCATGGACGACAATGAAGTCGGTCACTTCGTTTGCTCGGCAGGCTTCTATCAGCTGCTTCATCTCGTAGCCACCCCTGTTCATCCGCTGGGCGTTGGGGAAGATCAGACGCATCTCCTGCACAGACGCCGGGGGCTGCAATTACGGCTTCCGTCGCCAAGTTAGCAAGAGTGTACAGTCGGCGGCAAACGTCTGCGGGGCGCGGGAGCGTCAGCCGAAATGACTGGTTGCGCCTTCTGACGGCGCGCGGCCGCTCTCAAGATTCACGCTTCGAGAATGTGCTTCCTTTCGTGCTCGATGTCATGTCTTTTTTGCTCGCTTTTGCCCGACGTGCACGAGATAACCGGGACCGGCGCAAGGTGCTGCTATGACAGCCATCATGCTGCGCATCTGCCTCAGTCACCGTGATGGGTGACGGAGCTCCCGCATGCTACAGATAACATTCCGCGGCCCCTTGCGCCAGTCCCTGTTATCTCGTGGGTGTCCAACGGCAGCGAGCGAAAAAAGCATGACCGCGAACAAGAAAGGAAGCGCATGCGCAAAGCGTGAGTCCGCAAACTTTTGCTCCCGACTGTACCTTGGCAAACTGTTTGAGCTTGGAGCTGGGGTCCCTGGAAGTGGTGACGACAATCTTGGGGTCCCGCACACCGGCCCAGCGGTACTCGTCATCCTCCTGGCTCACCACACCTTCGAAAGAAATCGACACACATAGCCACTTGAAAATTTGAGACACTCATCTGGTCTGCACCGAAATTCTACAATTTTGACACCTGTAGCAGATGTCATTCGGTACCACACTCAGAGGTGATGAGGGAGTGTCGTCTAACTCACTCAGTGGAGAACGCCAAAACTATATAACTTTCGGCGAGTATTAAAGAAAGAATGCCGGTTCCGATATGATGTGCAGATCAAAGTGGCATGCTGAGCATGCATAAAAATTATCTCTGTAAACAGGTTCTGTGGCACAAGGTATATCGCATCAGTGGTCTGGTATGCATAAAAAGAACGACCACATAATGGAAACACTGTGCTAACTGGGTGCGTGCTTTGTTTTCAAAATGATTACAACGCAATCGGCGCAGCACTAGTTGCAAGCAAGTCATCTAGGATTCGCACTCTGTTACCTTCACCCCCTGGATCGTCCCAGTCGAGTTGCTCCTGAAGCGCGAGAGCTTCAGCCCGGAGTTCGTACGGGATAGGCCGATTCTCTGCAAAAGAAAGAGAAACGATCGCTAAATGATCGAGTACGCTGTGGTCGATGGTGTACGGTGAACTCGTCACGCGGGCTCTCGAGCGACGAGCACTAACTAGGTTACGTCCTTACCTTCTAGAGCTTGCTTTAAACGTTCCTTCTTCTCTTCGATGGTTCTCCGCTTGTCTTCGATAGACTTTCTGTACAGATATTCTCTTCGCTCTCGGGCCAGCCGCCGCAACTGTGTAGGAAATAAAGGGAGTTATAACTCCGATTGTATCACTGATTGATAGAGTGTGTTGATAGCATGGGCGGAAAGGTGCATAAATTTGATAAAATCGTACCATTCTAAAGGCTGATGACGCTTCACGTACCGAAAATCAGACACACGTGTAAGAAATTAAAATGAAACTACACAGACGCACAGACACAAGCCACCCAAGTCGCAGCTCCGGATTGGCTTCTGTCGACTCTCAAATCTCTAATGGCCATATTAGTAAAAACAAATGTACATAATGCTTTATTGAGGGTCCAATATAATAGTAATATAAAAAAAATAAGAAAAAACAGTAACTTTTACACACATGAAACAAGTAAGTGCTATTTGTACTTCATTTTAGGATCTGCGCATTCGAGAATGCGCAACGCCATCGCACAGTTTCACTAAGATGGCAGCCCTTGTCTCCTCGGAGAAAGCTGGTCTCAGCTTTAAATTCACCAAAACAGTCGAAAGTAAGAAATTATTGGAGAATGACAAAATCATAGAAAATCCCGAGGAGACTGCAGAGAAAGACTACGTCCTTTCTGTGGATGGGAGCGTCGTTAAAAGGTACGTCATAGTCAGTCGTTAGACGTTCGTTATCCGTTTTTTCAGGCACTCTATGTTTATGTGACGTAAACTGAATTATCGGCCTGTGTGCCGCTTTGCCTTCGAAACCTGCAGCCTACGTATTATTTGGCAGGCTCGCTTTGATTGTCCGCCAGATGTGTGTTAGCGAAGTCGCTCAAGGAATGCCGTCTTTTCTGCAGCACACTTCCCAAAGCCGAAAAGAAGCAGCTGGTCATTCCCCTGATCAAGAACAACATATGGAGAGTTCCGAAGGCACAAAAACAGGAGGAAAAGAATTCGACCGAGTCACCAAAGCTGCCCGAAAATGCGGCGGATCTCACCTTGGAGCAACAGGCGATCAAGGAAATCATAGCAGGTGCGTTCTTCAAACACAACTTTTTTTTTTTTTTTTTTTTTTTTGTTTACAGGCTGCTGTGTCAATACGAGATCATGGCACATTGGGAGACCTCTGAGCGCTTTGTCCGCTTGCTATGCTTCCAGTCTTGAGTTTGTGCAATATTTAAAACGTAGGCTAGTTCACCTGTTTTTTCATGTTCTTACTGTAGTGTTTTCTGGGATTAAAGACGGGAGAGTCGACAGAAGCAGTCGGTGGAACGATGTAAAGTTGTATATGTCATAAGTAGGATCACATGTTTCTGGAGTTTATTTTTGTGAAGTTTGAAGGGTGTTTTATTTTTTAAGAGCAAGGGTTAAGGCACTTCACCAATTGTGCCATTCTGCACCAATCCACTTTTGCTGTGACAGCATGCTCCTAAGCCAAATGTTGTACCAAAACTGTCCATACAAGTGTTTAAAAAAAATCGCTAAATTTTGCGGTTTTCTTTATCATGTCATGCTCGTTTAGGTAATATGGAACCAATGCAGTTGTGTATACTTCAAAACGGGAGAGTCTAATGGACCCTGTTCAAACCTCTCAAACACATTGATCAAAGCGCTAGGCGCCTTCTTTCCGTCCAAGGAGACTGATCATTGTTTTGTTTTTTTTGACAAGAACCAGGTAAATAAATGCATCATTCTGTTTTAATGGAGATTTGATCTCTGAGTGTATTGCCCAATCTCCCCCCTCCCCCCTCCCTCAATTACGAAAATATAGGGGTAATGCTCGATTCTGCATTAAAAAGTCTCGACGACAGCCCCACGTGATTTGTTTCACGAATAGTAAAGTAATTCTCGTGTTCTCTCGCACTAGACTTCACCGCAAACTGGAACCGAACATTTGGCCGCGATTGGCAACATTAACCCCACGTTGTCTATGACATAGCGCACCCAAATGGTACAAATAGCTGCGTGATCTATGAGGGGTTTACCCTGTCGATTTACAATTAATTCTTTTTGCTGCTGGTCACGGTCGCACACTCACAACTTCTTAGGACCATGTGCCGTGAAACTTATTAAAATCTCTTGTGACGAGAGAAGACACTGGCACCACCTATTGGGTAGCCGTGTAACATTTGGCGGGCCTGTATATTTAGCGTTTTTATTGCGCATCAATTTCTTTTTTTTTTTTGTCGTGAACAATTTTTGTTCTTGTTATTTCTCATAGGTAGCACATACATTTGACCTCGCAAATACCGCAAAAAGCTCTGCTCTAGTGAAATGCTATTTCAGGGTCACCGCATCGATGGTGCCGGTGTGCTCGCTCGTCATAAGAGATATTGAAATTTTAAGGCACTCGGTCCTAAGAAGTCACGAGTGTGCCAACGGGCCTTTAGCGGGCTCTCCTAAAGGCCAATTCACGCTTTTGTCGCTGACTCTGACACAACTGATTTTTAGGCCGCTTGAGAACTGCTTATGATTGGCCACGCAGCAGTGACGGCGGTCGTAAGCAACTTAAACACCGGCTGTGTTGGAGTTGGTTGGAGTCTGCCGCACAAACCAGCCTTTACAGGTCTGTACATGCGTCCACCTTTTCGACAGACTCCACCCGCTGTAGCCGAATACCCTTTCACCATGCTGTGTTATATCCTCTTCATGCCCTGCTGGAACCGCTTTCTGGGATTGCATCACACCCACACCTGGACAGCTGCTTCCAGCTTATTATTGACCGCAAAATGACGTCCTCGAGGGGTTTTTTTTTGTTGCACCCAGCAGTTGATGGCCACCGAGGGCCTGGTCAGGCCAAGCCCATTTGCAGCCAAACATCTAGCTGGTCTTACCACGTGCCAAAAAGGCGGCTGAACTTTGCCGGACGATCGCGGCCTCATGTGAATGCTCTCAACGCAGTGATTGATTGGTGCTTGATCGGATTTGGTCGTCTTTCCTACACGTCGTACGTCTGGTCAGACGTATGGTTGCGCATGTGTATGGCCTGACCGGGCCCCCAGTGGTTATCACCTGCTGGTTAGCATGAAAAAATCCCCGCACTGATAAGCTCGAAGCAGCTGTCCAGGCTTGGGAGTGAGGCTGTTCCCAAAGTGATTTCATCGGTCCAAGGAGAGGCTGCCACACAGGTGGCACGAGGGCATTCAGCTACAGGAGGTGGCTGCAGAGGAGGCGAACAAATGTACAGGCCTCTAAGTGACCAGTATCTACAGCAAAAGGAGTAAATTGTATAAATCAATATGGTATACCTCTCATCACACAAACTGGCACATGCAAGAATCGTCTGCTTCACAGGCTCTGCTGCATCCAGTATTGCCAGTAGTGCTGAGTGCACCGTGTGTGTGCTTTGCCTCGAAAAGTCAAAGAGCAGAAAGGTTACAATGGGTATGACTCGGGCAGCACAGTATTGGCTGTGCCACACACTGCCCACTAAATTAGCTGATTTCGTGGATTTTGTGCATGTCCAACTTTGTTGGCCATTTTAAGAAACACTCGTACATCATCATGTCGTAATATTTGATTTGTGGTTTTACTACATAGTACTAAGGACATCTATCTGCATTTTTTTCTCAATAACAAATATTGAGCGGCATTGCCCTTGAAGAATGAGGGGAGTCAATGTCGGTGCTCGCATTAATTCCCAGGAAGACGAGTCGAGCAGACCGATGCGCCCTGGGCTCCGCAAAATATTGCCGAAATTGGGGTAGTTCTCCTACGCACCGATCCCAGTGCAAATGCTGCGCCGAAACAGAGGTTCGTCTTACGAAAAGGGTCATCCGGTTCCTTAAATCCAGCATTTGTGTCGCGGTTTAAGTATATTCATAAATCAAACGCCAAAGCGTGGGCTTCCAAACCGGGTTCCCCTGAGCACCCTCATCGGTGGGGTTCCTCGGGCTCCCGAATTCCAGACTATTTCCGCCCCTAGATAAACAGATTTTCAGATTTAAGCGCTATTTTAGCAGACACAAGCTATCTAATGACATGCAACCATGTGCCAAACGCTTACCAGTGACAAGCATTACTTTTCACAAGGACCAGAGGCTTCTTTACCGCTTCGCCGCCTGAGTGCCTAGGCTGGGAGAGGCTCCGCACTATCGGTCGAGAAGGATGGGCGTCCCTCAGATAGAAAAGCTCGAGGATCCCCGCACCGGGGTGCTCGCAACGCGACTCCGACTGACATGTGTTTACCACGTTAAAAAAAAGTGGCCCCACGACTTCCGCTTGACGTCGTCAAGCAGAAATCTGCTTGAACAAGTGTCGTGCTGCTGTTGCCAATCGCGATCCCGGCGATGTCGCGGCAGCGGTGGTGGATCTGGCAGACGCCTGTTCCGCTGCAGGTCGCTCTTCAGCTCGACAGTCTGCGGTAGCTTCGGCAGCTGGGAGTGGGGATGCCGCAACAACGGCAATGCCTGCATCTGCTCGTGCTTTTCGCTGGAACTCCTACAGCCAACTGCCAGGATCGTGACGTCGTTCGTTGTCGCTTCGGGGCCCGCTTACGATGCGCGGGCGGAACTGGGACACTAAACGCACTGTACCCGCGCTAAGGTGTGTTTTGAAACTCTTCCTCCTTTTAGACTCGACCGGCCAGACGGCGCAGAGTTCTGCCGCTGGGGACGGCGAGGAGTTGAACATCCCGCTGCTGGTCCAGAACAAGGTTCCTGAGGGGTTCGAGACGGACGAGAAGGTAGACGTGTCCCTGCGCGCGGAGGAGCCCAGCCAGGAGGACTACGAGAGCGTGCCCATCGAGGAGTATGGCCTGGCTATGCTCAGGGGCATGGGCTGGCACCCTGGGAAGCCCATCGGTGCCCGGTGTACAGAGTGAGTGGCCGCGTTGACTTCTTCCCTTGTCCCACTTTCGTGTCTGAAGCCCCGACAGGATTGGGAGTTTTTGCGACCGCTTATAAACTGCGTCCCGAGAGTTTCCTCTCTCGAGGCTAAGCATCGGTCCAACACCGCGATCGGACACTGACTGGACAAGAAAACAATTAGTGCCAGGGCTGACATCAATACTTTTCTTCCCGCGCATTTAACGCATAATTTGAACCAATGCTGAATGGTAACGCCTACGGCCACAAGGGGAGACTAGCATCAGTTCTATCCCACACTCCTGATTGATGGAAGGCAGTTGTAGACCATCCAGCCGTGCAGTTTGGCCGTCTGCATATGGACAACCCCCAGACGCCCATTGAGCCCACCATTGAGCCCACTCTTGGTAAAGCAGCAGGCCGTATTCAAAAACTGGATTCACCGAGTGATCCTGGAAAGAGATTGGCCTCCACGATTAGGTGTCTGCACCCGTAATTATATGACTAGTTTTTAGCCTAGCTGCGAGGTTTTGCTCGCTAACTTCCGGCCATCTGTAGATCATTGAAAAGGTCGGGTATTCTCATTCTTTCTACTTTTCTCCGAGGCATCATCTCTGATCAGCTGAAATCCCCTTGTTTTCACGGTACGGTCGATGCTGCTTACATTGTTCGCGTCTTTTGAGTGTTTAGGATGGAGGCATGGCCAAGATGTCTGTGTAACTGTGTACAAGCTTTTGCTACAAAGCTTCAGTACTCATGCCGACAATGGGGTGTTTCCACATTTCACACTCGGTGTATGTCCAGCGACTTTATGGTACTCCGAGCTCATTGGACCCTGGTCTGTACCCCGGCAGGGTGGCTAAGCCCATTGAGGCAGTGCTGAGACCCCGGGGTCTGGGACTTGGAGCGGAGAGCAAGCTGAGCAAGCCTCCCCCCCTCGTGGCCAAGGAGGAAGGAGACCTTGTCCTCCGGAGAGGTGCCTACGTTCGGATCGAGCAGGGCCAATACAAGGGACATGTATGGACAGGTACTTCGCACCGCATCGTTTGCCGGGGTCATCGACCATAATCATTCACGAAAAAATGTATAAACTACTCATTTTCTTGTTTTTAGATTTTCGAATTTCAGTTTCTCAATGAACTTGCTAATTTCCTGTAACATGGCTTTTTTTCTTTTTTTTTTTATTGAGAATGAAAAAAACAAGTTACCTTGGAGAAGTAATTCTGAATTAGTCAAGTTCTAACTTTTAGTAAATATTCAGCATTCATGAAAACAAAGTTTTATAATTATCAAGACTTACTTCCAAAAGAACCTGATTGCACTCTGTCCGTTTTCTTCTCTTATGTTCATGAAGCCTGTGGCCTGCAGGATCTATAGAGAAGGGGGTGGGTGAATTCTGGAACCTCTGAAACACTTGATAGTTTTACATTCTGGTGGATTTCGTAGGACCTATCTGTTGGGCCTAGTATTACCCTGAGCAAAATTAGTAAAGTCTGTGAGCCAATCGGCGGGTGGAGGGATGAGACTAGGAAAGCTGCTCCCCGCCGATCTCGTCCTGTCAGTGGCAATGTTAGTAGATCTCTATACGAAGACATAACAGTATATTTTTACTGCCTGTGGTAGTAGTACAAGCATACTAAAGCAGTCTTCACTACTATAAATAAGTTCTGCTGTGCTTCCAGGACCATACTCATTCAGAGTACCTGTTATGGTTCTCCAATCAGATTTGGGAAAATTTCTACAAATAGGCATGCAGGTTGTTTTGTGCTTGCACTAGGCTTTGTGCCCCCTTGAGGTCGTATTAAGACTACCGTGCTCCTCTGAAAGTCTCATACATAAATCCAAGTTGAGTCCCCCATGTTGGAGCTAGTTCTGCTGTCAGTAGAAACACAGGCCAGGGCTGTAGAAGTCCACTGCTCATTGCAATTGATCGAACCAGAGGCACGTTTCTTTATGCCGAGGAAACATATGTGAGAGATGGACGTAGGAATATGCAAAGGAATGCACAAAGCCCAGAGGCGTACATGGGGACATCAGTTTTGTTTTTTTCTGCGCAGTGAAGGCCACATCAGTTTCTCACATCTTGTTTTTTTGTCTTTGCTTCTCAGGTGGAAGGGCTGGATGACGACAACGGCCGTGTCATTGTGAAGCTCGCTCTCGGCGGAAGCGCGGCCACGGTCAACGAATCATTCATCACATTAGTCAACAAAAAGGAGTATGCAAGGGATGGCAAGTTGCTGAGTAAGTACTACCACTGCCCGTCATAGTAAAATGCTTGCACTTAAAAGAAAGAGTGTTCGCTACAACCGCCGACACATTGATAGAGCATTTTTGCGGGGATGCTTTTCCGTAGACAAAAGCAAGTATGACGAATACAAGCGCAAGCACGAGCCACAGGAGGAAGAGGTTCAGGAGAGGAGCGACAGAGAGAAGCACTCTTCGAGAAAGAAACAGAAGCTTGTCGAGAACGGCCGAGAGTCATCGAGATCCAGCAAAGACTCAAGCAAGAGACGAGAAAGATCCAGGTACGACTGTTTCTTCAAAGGTACTACTGTAAAATCCCGTAAGGATGCCCACCCAACTTAACACTTTCGCTTCCGCGGCATCCACGCCCGTTCCCGCGAGCTGTACCGTGCAATTTTCCCCCAAGCGGACTGCCGTGCGTGGCGTCGCAAAGAAAGCTCTATAACTTCTGTAATATAACTCGCAGGCGAACACTTTTTACTTTATTTTGTTCGGGAATCATTTCCGGAAGCAATTCACTTAGAGTACCTTGCGGGTGTGGAAGGTCTTGAAGCAGACGGGCATGTGAAGTGCCACTTCACATTTCTCACACTCCCAGCGGCTCTCGCTCTTCTTTCCCTGGGCCTTACATACATGACATTGTCTTGATGGATTCTGCTTGATTGCATTCGGTGGGATCTGGCGAGGGAAGTGAGCCCACTCGCAGGCCTCTAGCCGCATCGGTGAAGCACCAACGGGCGGTTTGCCTCGTCGCCGGTATCCCGGCAACACAGCCTCTTCGATCAGTTGTTCCGCCAGGTCCACTTTCCAGTCCGTATAGCTCATTCGCTTGCCTGTAATCTTGGCGGAGAGGATGTAGCTGTTATAAACAGCGATGTCCATGATGTAAAAAAATATCTTCTTGTAGCCCTTTGCGTACCTTCGCATTATAGGAAAGGAAGCCAGCTGTTGGTCTTCCCGATCCACACCTCCCATTCCTCGGTTGTAGTCCTGGACAACCTGGGGCTTCAAAACAGGCAGGTCACTCTGGCGCTGTTTCTTGCCAGTGTCAGTCACATTGGCTGTAGTGTGACACGTTGAGAGCAGGTTGACAGGCTTCTTGTCCTGCCATGTCAGGGCCATAACGCCGTGCGAGAAGAAGGTCTTGCACTCGCCTTTCTTCAGCTTGATATTTTTTACCTCCTTCGGCATGTTCTTACGGTGCACCCTAACAGTACCCACAGCGTTTGATCCAGCTTGGTGTATGTGAAGGAACAGCAGGGGTGAGGAGTACCAATTGTCCATGTAGACTGTGTGGCCGTCTGCGAGACGATCGCCGACAAGGTTGATGACGACGGCCTCACTGCACAACATTCCGGCGGTAGCAGGAGTTTGCTCACTTTTTCCTGTGTAGACAGAGAACTTCAGACAGTAGCCACTGCCAGATTCTTGTAGAATTTCACGCCAAAACGGGCTCGTTTTGAGGGGTTGAACTGGACGTAAGAGAGACGACCACGAAATTTCATCAAACTTTCATCCACAGCGAGACCTTCTTCTGGAGAGTAGGCACTGCCAATGAACTTGATGATGTAGTCCAGTACAGGCCGTAGCTTCCTCAGCTTGTCATCACTTGCTGGAAGGTTGTTGTCAGAGAGATGTAGATATCGGGAGAGTGCCCAGAAACGTTGTCTGGGCATCACCGTCCCGAAAAATGGTGTGCTGATGACACTTCTTTTTGACCAATATGCCTGGATACTGCTCTTCTTTACTTGGCTCATTAGTACACAGAGCGCGAAGTAGGCTTTCATCTCCGCCGGTGTCGTGTCATGCCATGTAGTGTCCGGCTTGGAAGACTGCTTCTCCTTTGCATAAGCGTTGGTGTGCCTTGCAACCATGTCCCAAAAATCTTCTTCGAGGAGAGCGTTGAAGATGCCCAAAGGACTGGGACTTTCACCCACTTTCAGTCGGATGGCTCGCTTGACTCCTGGACTGCCACTAAACGACAGTTTGATGACATTCTCTGAACTGTCTTCTTCCTCCCACTGCCAATCTTCGTGTCTAGGCTTCTTTGACGGTGGTGGAGAGGAAATAGAAGTGTCTTGTGATACACACACATCGCCTTCACAGTCACTGCCGCTCTCACCGTCACTCTCGTCGTCGCAACTTTCTTGGTCCGATATATCTTCCAGATCGTCGCCACAGTCACTTTCATCATCACTCTCGAACACCAGCTCGAGGATTTCCTCACATGTGAGCGCTTTCTTTTTTCGCGACGCCATGTTTTGGACGCGGCGAAAGAATCGACAGAGAAAACAGAGCTGCAAACTTTTTCTTTTTCTATACAACCAAAGCTCAAAAATAGTGGACAACTATGTCCATCTGGTGTGAAAACGACAAAACAACAAGAAACCAGTGTGCATGGAAGCGCCATCTATTGGGGCCTTTTAAAAACAATGCGTTTTTAGGAGGACGGCGATCCGCCGGCTTCTTGCACTTTGGCCTTGGCGGAAGCGGCCGGCGGATCGCCGGCTTTGGAAGCGAATGGGTTAAGAGATAAATGGTGAAAAATGTGGGGTGGGGGTGATCTCTGTGGATCTGACAGAAATATTTGATGAAAAATTACCATAATATATAGAGCAAATGCCCACTCAAAGTTTGAAGATAATCATAAAAAACCGGGGGATGGGTGCTTGCTAGGTCCAAGGGCGAAAATGTAGGAAGAGCATATGGTCGGGTGTGCCCTTGCTTAGTCCAACCACCGAAATCAAAATGGCCATTTCGCTTGCCCGGTAAATGGCCGTCGTGAAAATGAAACTAAAAAAGTGCATAAGCAGTTTATTGAGTCAAACTAAAATGTGGAACATTGCACGTCTAATCTTTGTCACTGAAGCCGTCAAATGACTCTTCTGAGTCTGAACAAAAAAGTAGATCGACACACTCATCGGTTAGGGCAACATGATCATGGGGCACCGATGGGGATCCAACGTCTGCCAGACGCTCGCGGAGCTCCCCGTCCTTGGTGCCGTCGAGTGCAGTGCTGATGCTGCAGCCTTTGAAGCATTGGTGAATCACTCCCTCGGTTACTGCGGCCCACAGATTAGACAAAATCGAAAACGTCTTGCTGGAAGGGCTTTCGGAGGTGCCCTTTTGCAGTTCTTTCGTCACGCCACATATAGGTTTCACAATGCCGTTTCCATGAATTTTTGAAGGGTTTATTTCAATAACCTTTGGCTGGCTGAAAAATGGCAGTGCAGCCTGCAGGAACGTACACAATATGTGTGTCCAGTGCTTTAGCAAATTCCGTCACATCTTTCATTTTGTGTCACTTGATTGATCGCAAGTAACCGCCGAACGTAGTCGCAATTACTGCCCCAAACTTTCCTTAGCCACTCTAAACACTCGTCCCCATTCATCCATCCATTTTCTGTAGACTTGAGACACACGTCTGCGAAAATGAAAAGATAAAACAATTATATAAATGCATCTGCATATGGTTGCAACCATTTTAAGACCTTGGCCGTCTTATCAGGAATGTGCAGCTGTAAATAGGCTCTTGTTGAGATCCTCCCAGTCGGTTCTTTCAGTATCACGTTTGCCTGAGGTTTGTGTTCCGATGTACGGGCTGCAACGACTGCTGTGAAGCCCCGTTGAGAACAGCCGGTGTTTGTTATGCGAATACTGCTTTCGCCTACCACGTTGCTAATTCTGCTGGCAGGGTTATCGATCCTGACCATTGTTTGATCCATATCACAAATATAAAGATCCGTGTAGTCGCTACGAGTGCGTAAAGACGCAATTCCGCTGCGGAAGGCATTCACAGCCTCTGCAAAATCTGACTGTGCCTTCTGGTTGTCGTTGTGCACAGGCGCAGAGAGATGCTAACCGCTTCTTCCAGCGTTTTATGTATTGTGAAGATGCTTTGAGGTTCCCAAGCTTCAGTGCGTCGGCAATCTTAAGTGCTTGTTCTTCCAAAAGCTGGTTACTGGACGCACGCCCAGCTGTCCATTAGCTTTCCAGAAACTAGTATAAGAAGTCGTCGACCTCTTCACTGAAGACGGGCGCTCCTTCACTCAGCTTGCTTTTGAGCCTCGATTGACCATAGTTTTGTTGCTGGAGAAGTTCATGCTTTGACTCCCACTGCGCAGTCTCTTGCAGTCAATTTTAAATTCCCGCGATGTCCGACTCACATTTCTTTCCGTGCTTCCGATGCCACTGCACTATTTCAACTTTCTGGGCAATCGTATAGGAGTGCATTGTCCGGACTTGAGAAGTGAAGCCAGCGAACACAAAGACCAGAGCGCGATAAACGTGGAACGGATTGAACCAACTGAACGAAGGACGCATGTGGAGTCCCACGTGTAATGCTAGCGCCTTCTTTTCCTACGCTCCAATCACTATCTTTCTTCGGTTCTGCACCCCTCGCCCCCTTTCCCCTGCGTTGCCAGTTTGCCCTGTGCTGTTTGCCGGTCATGGAGATAACGGCTGCCTGTGGCAACTGGAAGTTTGATGTGTCATTCGCGTGCTTTTGAATTCGCTTAAAATCGAGGAGTGGGCGCTTGATGTATCCTTTGGTCATTTTTTAAATGTTTCAAAAGTGTTGGAGGGGGGGGGGGGGACGTGGACGCAAGCTTTCTATGTTACAGTAGTGTTAAAAGCCGGCCTCCCCTTCCCCCTGGTACAGTACAGCCCGCTTATAACGAACGCCGCGGGAATCTAAAATCAGTTTGCTATATCAATTTTTCGCTCTATGTGGACTTCGAAAAAAAAGCGAGAAATTGGCTGCTTCAGCACGCGATTTTAATGCTTTCCAAAATAGCCGTCGATTCGCGACTGTATGCACCGCGTAAGGGACGTCTTCATGATCGCCTCCAGGATTGTCCGCTTCACCTTCAGCGACAGTACCTTCCTTTTCGCTGTTGATGGTCCAGGGAGCGACATATTTCACAGATTCCGGCGATAGTCAAAGTCGGCAAGCGGTAGGTTATGTCGGGTAGGATTTCATCTAATCTGCGCACTTTCACAACGAGGCCGACGAGCCGTTGACTTTCCTGTAGGTCCGTACTCAGATGGTGGAACGGAAGAGAAAAAACGCGGAGCGGACGGGAACGGCCGAAAACCCGAAATTTCCCGGACGACGTGCGCAACGGTGCACGTCACGCGTACTGCAAAGAAGACAACTTACGTCGCGCGTACTGCGGAGAAGACAACTTACCTACAGCGCGAATTCCTCCCTCGCTCGGACGAAGCATGGCGGTTGCCTTAGTTGGGTTTTCGGTACGCAGTTGTTAGTCACTGCAGTTACTTTCTAGAAACATACCGTACATAGCTTTTTTTGCACTTAATTTGAGTGCATTTTTGTAGTTTTTTTTTCGCTATATCCGTAGCGGACCTCCCGTGGTTTTTCCGTTAAAAGCGGACTCGTATCTCATTGCAGGTATACAAACGGTAACGGGAAATTGAAATCCATTCGCTATTTCCGAGTTCGTTATAAGCGGGCTGTACTGTACATACCACGTGAACAGAAACTGATGCCACAGACCTGTCGACATAAAAATTTACTGGATAATACGTCAAAGAACATGTACACTACTCTAGACAGGAGGTGGCGATAATATGCCCCGTCCTGTCCAGATGCTCCTTCGTATTGTCCGTGTCTTTTGGCGTATTATCCAGTGACGAAGAACTAACTTGGCCATCTTAATAAAAAGTTTGCTTTCGATGGTGCAATAAACGCTATGGGAATTCGCAGTGAACTTTCCTGTTAAGGGAAAGGATACTGCAGGACGCATATGCAGTAGATTCATGCTTCACGGTACGATAAACTCGCAAGAACCTGCTACCAGCTCAGATGTCACAGGAACCGATATTGCGTGCGCAGATCGTAGACTAAAGCACAGAAACGCACTGTTAATTCGCAAGTCATGGGAACGGATACAGCAGATTGCAGGCGCAGCAGATTCACGTTTCATAGTGTGATAAACACGTGGGAAACCGCTATGAACTCTCGTATCATGGGAACCGATATCACATGCGCACATCACGGACAAAAAATCGCAGGAACCAGCTACGAACTCGCATGCCATGGGAACCGATACCGCAGATCGCAGGCGCAGCAGATTTGCGTGTCGCGGTGCAAAAAACACGGGGAAACTCGCCTGTCGCATGTACCGTTACCGCATATCGCATGGTTGATATGAATCCTGTTGAACATCGCGTGATCGATCTCCGACGGGAATGGGGATTGGGGGGGGGGTGGAGGATATATTAGACTTTTTGTTATCGGTATTCAGACCAAAAAATAGTATGGGCAATCCCTCGGGGGCGGACACTCATATGGGACTTCACAGAACTAAAAGGGCTGCATACTTCGAAGCAGGTTCTACCTTGACAGTGTTTTATTCTTTTCCTTCTAGGTCGCCCAAGCCGAAAGAGCAGTTCTGGTTACGACCACAAATTAGGGTGCGGTTTGTAGACAAGCGGTATCAAAACGGGAGGTACTACAACACAAAGGTAAGACCATCTTGAAAGTATGTGCGGGGGTATTTACTTGTTTTCATTTAAAATGAATTGTAATCCAAATCGAGGTAGAGATGTAGGTTGGATCAGGGTCATAGCAACTCGAGCATGCTTTAACGTGATCTGGTGGGTTTAGCGTTTTACTTCTATTTTTGTGCTAAATAAATGACAGGTTCCGTGGCACCAGTAGACAGTTTTGTGGCCGTTTATTTTTGCAATAGCTCAGATGTTAGAAAAACTCTTTGGAGCTCGTTTGCAACACCTCTGACCCTCTCAAAGCAGGTTTTCCTTACCTACTACATTCAGTCTTGTAGCCTACTTTCCAAGTTCCATTGAAGGCACATTTTTGTTAAAAACAAAACAAGCATTGGTATTGCATCCACCATTAAGCTGACAGGGCACTGGAAGCTATGCTTGTGCCTGCTTGTCATCACCTAACCTCACTCTCTGTATGCGAGTGCGCTGGGAGTGTAATCACGTGGCGCAAGACCAACGGCTGGCTGTGCTGCGAGCATGTAGCTTTCACAGCCCTGGCAGATTGGTGGTCAAAGGAGTATATAGTAGATGGTGCTGGGGATTAGCGTGGGCATTTCATAGAGATAAAATAAAGTGAAACTCAATTGGTAACAATGTGCTTCCGCTGTCGAGAAAATAGCGCGTCGTCTGCTCCGCAACGTAGCGACATTGGCAACGTCGATCGGTTTTAAGCACGAAGCTTGGTGCCGATCGAGCGGAACGACATTGTCGCGAGGCGGCAAAAGTAGTACCTTCACTACTTTGCGCGAAACTGACAAGGGGACGAAAAAGTTTCTACTTCCTGTCGTCGAAACTAAAAGGCAGGGCACGATTGTAACTTTGTCCCATGAAGCCTCAACGTGCCACAATGGGACGAGGCAATCATATTGCTTACCTGATTTACCACGCGACTGTTTGCAAACTGCGACACTTGATATGAACACCACATTTCACAGACGAAAAAATACTTATTTGAAGGCGACGCTTCAGTACTCCTCCTTCGTTTAATAACGCCAGCAGAGTAGACCGAGTCCGGTGAGGCAGCATAGTGGTGGCGTCACTTGAGCACGTGGTGAGCACAGCATGTTCACGCTGCCCACGGAAACCATAGCGAGGGAAGCTCACACCTCCATAAGTTTGTGACGTAACTTGACGAACAAAGAAGCGGCGCTGACAAACCTTCCTCTGGTATCAATGGGCACCTCGTCACCACGCTCGGCTTGACCAAGCGCGGGTGTTGAACAGTCGTTGGCAGAACAGACGAATTCTCACGTCGTCACGCCAAAACTACCATGCACAAAAGCGAATACTGACATACATTTGCGATGGGAGAGACGTGATTCGGTGCAGAAAGGTCACCGAGAGAAGCCGACAGCAGCGCACTCGGCTGACCCCGCGCTCGTCTGCACTCGGTGTTGGCAGTGTCAGAGACGACCAGCGGCGGGAAGGAAGCGCGCTTCATGATTAGCCACTTACTCAATACGGATGCCTACGTCACAATGCGGGACACAAAAAAGTTTAGATGTTTGAACTCCAAATACTGGTGCCGGAACACGTCAAATGGAGCAGGGACGTCATGTCCGGAAGCGGGCATCTATACGTGTTCTGGCATACGAATCCGGAATACATGTTGGTTTGGACCGCGCTTTACACCCCAACATACACAAGTTTGGACTTGTTCCTGAAGTTTCCCCTTGCCTTTTTTTTCTAGATGACCATCGAGGATGTGACCTCAAAGACAACCTGCATGTGCAACACGGAAGACGGAAAGATTCTTGAAGGTATGGTTCCACATCTAGTAAGGGAAGAAGTGACCTAGAAGTATATGAAGGGAAGGGAAGTATGGTTCCACATCTAGTTAGAGAAGATGTGCGCTACAGCCAATAGACCTTTTTCAAAAGTCTGCGCCACCGCCTGTCCGCCATTGCTTGATCACTTACTCCGAGCGTGTATTGGGCACGAAGGCTGTGTTAGTGTTCGGTGGGAACTCCGCTCAGCTCGTATTGAAAACGAGCACTGCATCGCATCAGTGTTCGGCGAGGACTCGAGTCCAGTCACATGCTTCGTGTTCAAGCGATGGCAACCGCCAATGTTGCCCGATGGACTTTTGAAAAGGGTTTATTGTTGTGCGGTTTATTGAAGGGTCCAAACTGCAATGATGCTCAAGTGCAGGAGTGATGCTCTGACTGGCGCTCTTGGCCTAACTAGCGTCATTTTTCCGAAATATTGTGCAGCTTTGGGTTCATACAATTCGTGGGCCTCAATCTTGAGACTTCTTCGACAGGCTGCGACGACTGGTTCTCAGCGTCCTCTGCAGTGAAGTAGACAGTGCAAGCGTCTTGTCTGGAATTGTCTCACTGTAATCGGCATTGCCTTTTATGAACCTGGGGAAGGGTTGGGAAGTATCGGGGAAATTTCGCCAAAATCTTGGAAGACTTTGAAAGAGAAACCCTGTATGCTTGTGAGGAACATTTTTTGTAAAGTTAATGTGGAGCGCAAGTTTGTCTGCTTCTTCTGCAGGGGTTGTGGTGATGTGAGAATGCCGAGCTTTGATTGGCTCTGATTGGAGCATAAGGGTAGACCTAGAGGCAGCTTCCTTTGAGGTCTACCTACTGTTCTTCAATCAGAGCCATTCGGAGCTCGGTGTTCTGATGTCATTGCAACCGCTGCAAAAGCAGCAGACAAACTTGCGCTCCACGTAAGCCAAAGACACTTCTAAACTTTGTTTTCCTTTTTGTCATACCCCTTCTCATTCCAAGTTAATTTATATAATGGCAAACATCCACTGGCTCACCTGCACTCTTGTTTTATGGTTAACAGGAGGATTACTTCGTTGGGCGCTTTTTTGTGTGTGCAAGCTCGAAAGACCCGACTAAGACTGTTCACTGTAGCAGTAGTTCTGTCAACAAGTCAGAGTTGCACAAATACCGCTAGAAACTCCAAATATACAAATCTCTTCTTTTCTTTTTTTAGCTTGGAGAAGTGTTAGATGTGGCCGGTAAGAAGTGTACTATGGTGTGCGATGAAGGAAGGCAGCCTCGTCCTATACCAATATAGTTTCAGCTTTACAGCTATATGAGGTTCGACGCCTAAAGCTTTAGCGGCATTGCAGGCTACAGAAACACCACTTGCACGCAGCCGACGAGCCTACCGTAAAATACCGCGCATCCATCCATTCCACACCAAGTGCCCATTCCCAAATTTGTAAGATTTGAGAAAATATGCACAGTACATTTATACAGGGTGTTTTTTTTTAGCTGCACCAAATTTTCAAAAAAAAAAGGGAACGTGAGATAGTCATTTAAGCCCTGGGGAAGTGTTAATGGCCATGGCGGCCTCTAGAAAAAAGGTGAAATTAGGTAATTTGTTAGCTAATTAACTAAAATGTTTTAACTAACTTTTGAATATTTCACTTGAGGGCACATAATGTAATTAGAGAATTGAAGCTTGACCTCAATATGGTCTAGCACTCCCATCAAAGTTTGATTAAACAATTTGTAGTAGGAGCTACGGGGTCAAGAAATGTCACTTTGGTACACGGCGTCAAACCGAAACTAAGCGAGAAAGAGCGCCGATAAAGTTATCGCTCTGCCCTTCCGGCCCCCGTGGATCGTCGTTATCGCAGCCAGCTTCGCCTAAGCAAATGGAGCCGGCCACGATAATCACGAATCGCATGCCCGAAAGGGCGGAGCGATAACTTTACCGGCGCTCTTTCCTGTTTAGTTTCGGTTTGACGCCATTTACCAAAGGGACATTTCTCGACCCCGTAGCGCCTACACGGAATTTTTTTATCCAAATTTGACGACACGGCTAGACCATATTGCGGTTGGTCTTCAATCCTCTAAATACATTATGTGCCCTCAAGTGAAAAATTAAAAACTTAGTTAAAACCATTAGCTAACTAATTACCTAATTTCACCTTTTTTCTAGGGGCCGCCATGGCCATTAACACTTCCCTAGTGCTTAAATTACTCTATCTCACGTTCCCTTTTTCTGAAAATTTGGTGCAGCTAAAAAACAAAAAACCTGTATGTAAAATTGATGACCGGACAGCACCCTTCCCCCATTTTGTCGTGGCTATCTTTAAATTTTCAGTGGGCGCTTTGCCGGTATTTTACAGTATGTTTTGCAGCCCTGTGTAGAAAATTTGAGACATTCCCCCTCTCACATCTTGTCCCTTCAACTTCGAAGCTTTAAAAAAAAAAAAAAAAAAATTTCACACCAGCCACGGGCGGTTTTATGACATGTTTGACATCTTCGTTCCTCCAAGCGAGTCTAAAGGGGTCTGAAGCTTTTTTTAAGGCAAGCCGAGGGCACTTTACACGAAAGGAGTGCGCAGGATGACGTAGACGCTTGCGTTTTCCATCCCCGGCTCGCTCCTTGCCGACCCCGTTGCGACCTGCGGAAATTATTAAATGTTGTGTGTAAAGCTGAAAGCTGTGTCCCCTTTATACATGGTTAAAGCCAGCGAGGAAACTGTAGAAGAATACAGGAGATAGGAAAGACGTCTCCTCTTTATTGTCCTTTTGTGCATCTCTCGTTTATGTGCAAATCATTCCAAATTAAGTTGGGGGAAATTGAAAACACGGTGGTGTTAGGCACCGCGAAGCGAGCGAGTGCAGCACATTTTTTCGGTCGAGCTGCACAATTCACCCATACGAAACGTCTCTATTTGCAGATGTCAAGGCGTCAATGCTGGAGACAGTTATCCCGAGAAAAACACCGAGCTATGTTCTTGTGCTGCTGGGAAGTCGCTGTGGCCAGGTCAGTACGGTCGTACAGAAGCAACGCTTGAACCCGTGGAGAGTGTGGAGCTGACGGTGTTTGCTGTCGTTTCAGGTCGGCCTCGTGCTGAAGCGGGACAGGGACCGGTGTTGCGCAACCGTTCAGATGCTCTACGATAAGGAGGTCATGAATTTCGACTACGACAGTATATCGGAGTATGTTGGGGATACTTCGTATCACGACTGAACATGCTTCCACTGCCCTCTGAGAAAGACATTTTGTACATAGATCCGCTCGCATTTCTGGTGTTCGGGTAATAAAAGAAAAGCACCTGTGTAACACGTCGAGAGCGATTATCACCATCTGAAACTTGGCAACAATACACCTGCTGCATTACGTCGCCACGACTGTGAACAAGAAGAAAAAAAATGGAACCTATTTCTAATAAATAAAAAGTCAACATTGATTGTTATCTCTTTGCTGGGACGTGCTTAGACCTCTGCGCACATTGAAGGGTTGCAAACAACTTTCCCCTCTTTTCTGGCGGGTTCACCAAAGCGGGACTGCGAGTGCTTAGGTCTGGAAATGGACAATGGGGTAAACTACCAGAGGCATGGAAGTGTGCGTGCACCTTCCACAAGTTGCATGAAGAAAAGGTTGCAGGCATTTCAGCTGGCTTTCTGTGCTCAATGCCCGAGTCTTCCAGGGTGCTGTGGGTCAATGTGCAGGTGTATGATGACCAGAAAAGGGTAAAGTCATAAATCCACTGAAGGAATATCTGGCAGAAACTTGCAAGTAGGCAAGTTCATAACATTCGTTTACATCTGTGCAGCACTTTTGTCCCTTCAAAAGATGTGCTTGGATTATTCTGATTAATACCATAGTAATGGTATGTATTGCAGTGCTTCTCCAAGAACTAGCCCCTAGTAGCACACTTCGTCCTGTGGACGTCTTTAGGATGTCCCAACGTTCCAGGGATGTCCTGTGGACGTTCACAGGACATTTGTGCTGCTCGGGAGCCTTTTGATTCGGGTACCATAATGGAGTGAAATATTTGCATTTGATGCCAACTATTCGATCTGCATTTGTGCTAAAAAAGAACATAGAATTAGGTTTTTAGACATTGTGCTGTTGATAGTATTAAATAATAGCATGTTTGCACCTTTCACTACGCAGAGATAAATTTGATGAGCACGTGTGCCTGAATGACGTTTTAGCGAATAGCGCCATTTGAGGGAATCAACGTTTTAGTAAAAAAACGGGGGTGCGCGTTGACCCACTCCCCCGCGCTCCGCTCACGCCGCTTCGCGGCGGCTCATTAGAAAAACGTTAACCCACTTGGCCCACCCGCAAATGCCGCTTTGCAGCGGCCGACTATTCGCTAAAGTGTCTTTCGATGAAAGGTCGGCGTTCGCTAAGGCGTCGTTCGACCAACTGAGTGCCATCCTTTCCCCTAAGCTAGGGCTTGGCGGTTACGCCAATATATAATTTTCGTACGAGTCACTGAAAACGATTACGCAAAAATAAGTGTAAACTAAGGTATGGTGCACTTGCTTGTGGTTCCTCAGACTTAAACTAATGAGTGCGACAGGCGCATGACAGTAGCTCACAAATAACTCGCATAGCTTGCTTTTTGTCATCACTGGAACCAGCAAGTCGCCTTACAGCGAAATGCCGCGAAACCCTCAGACGAAGGAGGATATCATGCGCGATCTCAACCGCCCGGGGGTGGGAGATCAAGCGCCATCATTTTCGCCTTCAGCTCATCACAGGGTTGAAGTTGACAAACAAGGTCGGGAGCTACCTCAGATTGAAAACTTTGTTTCAGCGTTGTAGGAGTGCATCGAATGCAAGGAGACAACTTCAAAGTCGAATGGCGTCCTCAACGGTGCTGACACCGACCATGCTTTCTGAGGGTGCTGCTTTGTTAGAAGACGTGCGCAAGCTGTAAATGAACTTTTAACTAAACTGGGTGAGGTTACTTGTGCAAATCACGATAAAACCAGTGGATAAAACCAATTGGAAATATAACTTTAGAGTCGATATTTCGAGTGAACAAAAATAAGCACGTCGACAAGAAAGAAACACACTCGCTCAACTGATTTGGCTTGGGTTGAATATTTGACTTGAAAAGAATAAAGTCTCAGTTGTGGCTTGTTTAATAACCGTCAAAGTTATCTTGAAATTATTAAAACAATATCATTACAAAATAGTTTGAATTTATTTTAGTTTTATCTCAATAAGTATAATATGTACACATAACAACAAAAACATAGATTGTGTATAATTTCGCTGATTTCACCCCGAAAGTGATAAAAATTTCCAGGTGGCGCTGCATCTCGCACGAGCTTTCAGAAAGTTTGGCGATTTGTGTGTGTTCATCCCGTGGCTTAAATTAACACTCCGTAAAGGTAAGAACCGTTCGTTTTTGGCCGAAATAATACCGAAATACCTCGAACTTCATTGCCTGCAACATAGACATGTAAATATTCTTGGCTCTGCTTTCTTCTCGTCGAGAACCCTCAGTGGTACCCAAGAGTTGCATGTCATCCGACATCTTCCGTGCTGGCTTTCCTGGCATAGCCGCTTTCATAAATGCAATGACCCTAGATATAGAACGGGCATTTCGATTCGAAATTAACTACACGTCTGGTACGTCAGTCGGAAAAGCTTTGTGAGATCGTAACGAGGTGTACTATGCTGTGTAACTCTCCGAGTGTACAACAAAAACGGCACTCACCGGCCGGCCGCCGCTACTTTTCCCTTGCAGATGTTTATGACACGCTCGGAGTACGATCGGGGTGTGAACACCTTTTCCCCCGAAGGCAGACTCTTCCAAGTCGAGTACGCCATCGAGGCTATTAAGGTACGTAGCCTTTGAACAGCTCGTAGCTTCAGTCGACTGGACCGGCTGCTTTGTATAAAAGAAGCGGTCGGTTTGACTCGAGGATACTGGAATAATGCTTTATTGGGGGTTGCACGAAAACTCGATACCGAAAAAGGGATCACAGGGGCAAGGTCCCAATAGCATCTCTCTCTGTTTGTGGTGTCTCCGTTTCCTTCATTCTGGTGACTTGGAAGTGTGTTGTGATTTGATCTCAGCTTGGCTCCACGGCGATCGGCATCCAAACTGCCGAAGGGGTCGTCCTGGCCGTGGAGAAAAGGGTGACGTCCCCTCTGATGGAGCCGACCACCATTGAGAAGATTGTGGAGATTGACAACCACATTGGTGAGTGCCTTCCATGCAGCACCATGCCACTCACCACTGCTTTTCCTCCTGTCTTACCGGTCTAATTGTTGCCTGCTTAGTATGTTGAGCAGGCAGGAAATAGTTGCCTGCTAAAATATGCTCTGAAAGCAGTGTCAAAAGAAGGCACTGCCAAAACCATCATTACTTCCTGATGCCTATGCAGACTTTATAATCATGCCAGGGTATATAAGCTTTGATTTGAGTTTGAAACTGGGCAAGGTGAAAATGTAAATGAGCTTTCCACTGCATGGGCAACCAAGGGCAACACTGAAGTTGGGCTTCATACATTTAGCGTCCTTCCTAACTACACAAGGTGTAAAGTTGGGCGAGTTGGTTGATGGTCATATTGAATGAGTTAAAACAGCGCAAAAAGACGAAGGACCAGTGAAAGGAAACACACAGACACAGTGCTGACCTACAACTGAATTTGTACTTCTGCGCCATTCAGCAAGTAAACTTGAAACGAGATAAACATACAAGCAATCGGCCCGATAACACGTCATCTTCCCATCAAGCCGGCACGTGGCTGCACATATTTACCTGCCTTTCTGATAAAGTGTATGTCATCACTAACCAGGGCAACTGACGGAACACTTATGGAACACTTCCTAACTGTATCAGCATACATATTGTGGCCATGCCAAACAGTATTAAGTTTGTTTGCGAGGAAAGCTGCATGATTTACTATGGTCCAAGCATACTTTCAAGCCCTAAACAGATGCCTGCTCTTGAGTTATACACATTTCCGACTTATTCGGGAAATATAAAACATGGATAATTAACAATATTATGAAAACCCGAGACCAAGGAACAAAAAAGGAGACGCCACATGCAAAAGGAGACCTTCGCGTTCATCGTCTCTTTTTTTATTCCTCGGTTCGGGTTTTCAGAACTGTTGAAAGTTAGTGTTTCAGTTGGATGCTTGCTGTCACATAGTATAATGTTTCTGTCACATTGAATAGAATGATTTAGAGTAGGCTTAACAATCGGAGTTCATTGGTGTGTAACTTAAAAGCCTATTTACAAGTAGCGTTGACTATGTTTTGGGAACCTGCATTTTGAAATGCTCGCAAGTTACCAGTTCATTCATGTTTTGTGTGAAGCACGGAATGCTATTTACAAAGCACACATGTTTCAGCATGGGAGGACTTACCAATAGACAGGGTAAGCAGATTTAGAGGGGCACAAGTTTCGGAGGATGGCTAGAGTGATGCCGACCCTTTTTAAGTTAACCACAGCATGAGGAAGCAGGACTTGCTGTAAAATTTTTATCAATAGCAGACTGCAGAAATATGTGAACATGTTGGCTCCTGCTGGCCTTGTGGGAGGGGGGTGAAGTTGAGGTGGCAGCACTTTTAAAGACTGCCTAGGATGGCCAAATCCTAAGTCCGCCCCTGAGTCCCGGTAATTAGGAGTCATATCTCGACTTACCTTTATCCACTCAGTAGCAAATGCTACTATGTGCTAATGTGTTGTATTTAATTGCTTGGTACAACTAATGCCCTGAATAAGAAAAGTAGCGACATCTTCTTCCTCCTCCTCTGACGCGCACACCTTTTATTTTTATGTTTTGCTTTTTTTACACCCGCACGTCGACTGTAGCGCCACCTGGATCGGCCCAAGATAGCAGACGGCCTTCCTATCCTTTAGTCAGAGCGCAGTCAAAGGCTGAAAGACATGCAAACACATACACACAGGCTGAAAACGCACTGTCACGGTCTACCAGCCTCGAAGGATGGGCTCAAAGAAAGACGATGAAAGCCGTGACGTTGCACAGGTGGCGTTATTGATTGGTGACATGAGCTGATAGCATGCACTGCACTCCGACAGCATAGGCATTCCTTCTCCCTCCTCCTCTGACTCCCACACCTTTCATCTTTATGTTTTGCTTTTATACACCCGCGCTAAGACAGTAGCGCCGTCCTGGATTGGCCCAAGATAGCAGGCGGCATTCTTCAAAGGATGTCGCTACTTTTCCGTATAAAGGGGCTCTAGGTACAAGTATGTAAGACCCACACATTGAGGACATTTGTTTAGCATGTTCACCGACTGGTTTTGATTATGAGCTTGTAGTTCTTTGAATGAAATTAGGCTAAACTTAAATGGACTTTTTTGTTTGTGAAAGCATGTGGCTCGGAAGGAAAACTCAGTCATTTGATTCTTCAAAGTCTAATGCTTGTAGTAGTTTCGTGCCATCAACCCTTGCAGTTGCAACTGCTTGAAAACTTTTAAAGCTCTTTAGGCAAGTTCATGTCTCCTTCCTTGTTTGTTTTGAAGGCTGCGCTGTCAGTGGCCTCATGGCAGACTCAAGGACAATGGTGGACAGGGCACGAGTTGAAGCTCAGGTGAGTAGAAAGCATGGCTAGTAGAACAAGAGTCCTTATTAGTGTTGTAGATGTTCCTCTAAAACAGGAATGAATGCTCATTCCTCATCGTTCTTTCTTAATCTTGAAATGAGTTCCTGCTACAAGTTCTGTTGGTGCCAAGAAAATGTGCTCCCGTTACATTTCTATGATAGGAATGTGCCATTCATTTATAATACATTTGCGTATTTTAATTAAAATATCGCACTAGATAATCTCAGTGATGTGATTGCTGCGCCAATTGCGCCAAGGGGCTAACCCTGCTACATCCAGCTACATTTTGCCAAAATATGGGTAATCTGCGCCAAGCCTGCGCCAAAGGACTAATTTCGGTCGCCTTACAAAATGGAAACTAAACTGAGTACCGTAACTGAGCACGTGTGTGTTACGTGGCGCAAGCGGCCGCCCGACACTAAGTACCCTGCATTAATGGTCCACCCGGTCTTGTATGGTTTTCTCGCCGCCTCGCTTTTCACACTCTCGTCGCCTCGTAAATCTCGTCTCGCGTCTTTTTTTTTTTTTTTTTTAATAAATACTCTACGATAGACGCGGGTGTGTGCCGACGCTCCGACGCTAGCATGCCAGGTACCAGGCATGCCGTCATGCTGTTTAACAAAACCACGTTTTTGTGCGGTGGGAGTTACTTTGTGAGCTGGAGCACTCTCCTGAAAGCAACGGCCGTGGGAAAACTATATTTGGTCCCTGCCTTCCAGTCACCACGGTCGCGCGACGTCGGGTGTTGCCGTCCCCACGACACTGCAGATATGGCGCTTTCTAAAATGAAACTAAGTTCGACTTCATGTTCATCGACATTCCTGTTCTTGTTTAAATCGTACGTTACTACAAAAATCCCTCTAACTCAAAGACTGCTGTGTCAAAGTATTGATTACCTAGGTTTCTCTCGGTGGGCTTTCTTTCGAGAGGTACCCCGGACGTGAAAAATCTGCTGCGAACGAAAGTTGATGAAGAGAAGTTAGCGAGAGCAAAAAAGGCAATATCTGCACGCTGAACCCTCACAGCGCACTTGTTTGTCTCGAGTTCAGTCGTTGCACAAGGCGCTCCAGGAACTTTATGACCCTGGCTCGCGATGTGTCGCATCGATAGCTCAGGTACTTCTTTTTCCCCCTTTTTTGTATGTTTAGTTTGTACCTTGTTTGCCGGCCTGGCAAGCACACGCCGCTGGACTGTTTATTGTCGTATGCTCGACAGCTACATTTTGCATACAAATTTGGGGATCAGTTGGCGACGGAGTGGAGTGACATGGTTTAGGTTTCGATCGAACAGCCGTTGTCTCAGCTCGCGCGACGAAGCACGCGCAACTGCAAGCCTGCCGAAGTTGGCCTCACGTGCATGCGAACATGATTGCACGACAGAGGCACCAGCCAGGACGCTTGCAATCCATTGCTTTACGTTTGCTTACTTTTGACGAAAATCTGGCACGTCGGGAACCAGTCAAACGGTGGCAAGCGGTTTAATCAGATGTCTCAGCAGTAAAAACACAAGCAGCGGGTTCCGTCACAACACGCCACATCAGAACACAATGCATCAGAATGTGCCCTTCGTATGTACAGCACTTAAAACAAATATTTTTATTTTTCTAAGAATATCTGCTCCAAAAGCCACTTTTGCTGCTCCGAAACACTGTCTTGGCTGCTCCAAGAGGCACTTTTGCTGCTCCAAAACACTTTTCTGGCTGCTCCGATAGGTGCTCCAAAATGGCTTGAGCCAATCACATCACTGTAATCTGTAGATGAAATAAAGGGAGCAAGTAGAAATATCCACACCAAAGTACATCTACGAATTTGAATATCGCCTCTTATCAGGTTACCGGGAGTGAAAGTGCTTTGGATTCTGATGAGCTTTTGTGCTGCGGAATCCGGGGAACTTCTTGTAAGCGGAGGAAGTACCGGACTTCTGTAGTAATTATTTTCCCTGCAATCTTGGGGCTTGTCTAGCATTAATGCGACACATTTGGCGCTTTCCACTTCAGTCTTCGAGTGACACAAAGTAAGATCAGAGATTACAAGAAGCACCTTGTCCTTAAAGGGCCACTGACAACCCTTAGATAAATATTTTTTGTTCTGTTTCAAACGCTTTAAAAGCGCGTGACAAAACACACACAAAAAATCATTGCAAAACAAAATTTCTAGTGCGTGAAAGAGCTCTTCAAAGCTTGTATTCTCCCCCCCCAAATTTGATCTCCTCCTCGCGTCTTTCTTGATGACGTAATTGGCGAAGGCAATTTTGAAAACGTCGAGAGGTGTCGCAAGTTGCATATCCATAATACCGTATTTACTCGCGTAATGAACACACTTTTTTCCCCGCAAAATTAACACATTTGAGGGGTGCATTCATTATGCGGGGTAAAATTTTTGCATTTACCCACTTAGTGCAAATGTCATTTTAGGTGCCAATACGGCACGACAGGGTGATGAGGCGCATCCCCACTGACTGATGCGAACCCAGGGCTGGTTGTGGGCGCGCAACAATAACCATGCTCTTTAAATTGCAAACCTTTTTTAGGGCGCTTTCGGCGTGCCTTTTGCCGAAGGAAAAGCGCCCTATGAAGCTCACTCAGCACGGAGAGCAACGTGACCGTTCTTAGTCCTAACCACTTTAGCAATTTCTGTCCAAAAGCGGACCACAGACGACGGCGTGTTTGTTGACATTAATGCATCCGATGGACAAAGCATGTCTGGGGCTGGGCAATTCCTCGACCCCAGTTTTATTAGGTGTGCGCGCTGCTCGGTTCTATAGTTGATCACTTATGCAACTACGCACTTGCAGCCATTACGAGAGCGGCTTGGCTTGACTTGACTTGACTTGGCCTGGCTGCTTGGCGGCAAAAGAAAATTGGCTTGGTGGCTAGCTAAGTTGGACGCAATTCGAGACTCACGGAGCCGAAAATGGGGGGTGCGTTCATTCCTTGAGGGGAAAAAAAAAAATCAAAATATTGATGCCCGTTGTGGGGAGTGTGTTCATTATGCGAGTAAATTACGGTAAATATCTTTGTCATTTCTAAGGTATGTTATTTACGACGACTCTAAAGGAAGTACACCACTGACTTCGAAAAATAAAAATCAGAGACCGGGAATGTTAGCGTCGAAACATTGGCCGTCTTCTAGCTTTTTCTTCACGCTCTCAATAGGGCGTGATGCGGGAAAGTTTGTCTGAACGGCAGCTTGTTTCAGTCGAGGTCGGAATCCAGCTCCCAACGGTTTGGACACATTGATGTGTTTCTTATATGTAATCCTTGTCAACAAAGTGGTGAGAACAGATCAGCAGATATGAGACTGGCCCCCCCAGCTATTATTCAGAAATTGCAGCCTACCACGCTTTATTTTGCACCTCATCTTTTGCAAAAACTGCATAGCATGGCACTCCTAGATTTGGTGGGGCAGAACTTTATGCAGCGCCTTTGCGACATCACCCCTCAAGTCGCTCACCAAGGTCTGCTACACATTGTATTCTCCCTTACCTTCTTAAAAATAGTTTTATATCAACCAACACCCCTAAAAAAAAGAGGGACTGAAAAATGATGCGTTGTCTTCATGCAAAAGAAGGTATCGCAAAATACCCTCGCTGTTGACCGGGTGGCACGTGCTTGCTCGTGCACATGCGCTTGAATGAGGAGAGGGAAAGAGGGAAAGTTAAACGACACTTCCCGTTTGAAGTCATTCGAAAAGGCATGGAGTGCACCATTTCACTAACTGCGTCGTAGATTCGGACGGGCATTTCAAATCAAGCTTTCTGAAAATATTTTTTTTCTCTGCAAATACGCAGTTCTCAAGCTTGATATTTTTAGGCTGATTGCTAGGAATCAGTTTTCGTCGTTTGCGGTAATAAATAAAGATATAGATATTGGGGGTAGTCAGTGGCGCCAGAGCGGTGAGTAGATTTTGCTCGGATGGATCTTCTTTGCTGCAAAAAGCAGAACATGCCAGCCATCGTAGAAATCTCGTGATGGCAATTCTCACTTACGTTGAATATGCATCGCTGAGGTGCATGGCAAATGAGTTCTCTGTGCCTTTTGCTTTCATCTGCCCGAAGGAACCCTGATGCCTGGTACAACTTCTGTGCTGCACTGGTAACATGAAGCCGTAATCTGCAGTCCCTCTGAATAGCTTTCTTGTATTGCGATTGCCCTTATAACAAACACAGCACTTTTCTATTCGTTGCCCGTAGAGAACATCTGATGGGAAACAAATAAAGCAGAATTTGCAAACATGCTGTGCACAAACCATAAGAAGCAATTAGACCCGAAGCTTTAGGAATATCTATCATACCTGGAGGTAGGAAAGAGTTTGTCATTGCAAAAACTGAAAATCAGCTCGCTATCATCACTGGTACAAAGATTGAAGTTACATTCTTGTACCCAGGCCCGCGTCAACTAACAACTTTAAAAGCGAACACTTAGCTCTAGTACGTATAAGTTCAGAAACAATTTCTTAAAATTCATGCTCCGTGCCCTTTTGTTTAAAAAAAATCACTATTGTAGGACTTCAGCTGCCTGAGCGATAATGGGTCAGGGTAACTCTTACAAAATAAAATGCACTGTATTAAATTGAGTTTGATACACGAGCGATTACAAGCATATGTACAGTTAAAGTTCTCGTTCGTTGTTCACGTAGGCATCGCCGCAGTCATGCCCGTTCCAGCTCAATCCCTTTGACCATTTCTTTTACACTTTTTCATTCCGAGAAGACAGTGTTCGTTCCCCAGGGGCACGAAATAGTCCTCTCATTCTCATGCGCAAGCTCGAAATTCAAAGGGGCAGCTGCTGTTTCTTCTAGATTTTTGTGCCTCATGATTTGTGGAAATCTGGACACTTGGCAGGGGTATGGCAGATGCGCGAGGAGGAGTAGCGGGGTCAATGCTTGAGATGCAAGTTGCGTGGGAGGAACACCATGATGGTCACCGACAAGGTGAGAAGGGCAGGAAGGAGTGTCGGTAGTCCCGCTTCCGGCGCGAGCTTTCCTCCTTCGACAAAGCTTCAACGTCTCATGCACCTCAAATCTGTGTGGCCAGAGTATGGCAGAAGTCACGGAGAGCGTACTGGAGTCGTGGCGTTCGAAAGGCGTGCCCTGCCATTCTTATTCTGTCGGTGACCAAAAAACGGCCGCGGTGACGTCGGCCGTCGAACCTTGGGCTCCACAAATAAATGGCTATCCGTCGCGGGTCAGGCCCTTTCTCGGGACGAGCGGCAGGCAAGGATTCCACGGACACCGTTTGTTGTTCCTGTCTGCCGCAGAACCACTGGTTCCTGTACAACGAGAAGATGCAAGTGGAGAGCGTGGCCCAGGCCGTGTCTAACTTGGCCATCCAGTTTGGCGACAGCGACGACGACGGCAACGCCATGAGCCGTCCCTTCGGAGTGGCCATCCTGTTCGCCGGCATTGACCCCAAGGGCCCTCAGCTGTGAGTACTTTTCATCGAGACTCGACTGTTCGAAAGGCGAGAAGCGGCGCATTGGTTTGAAAAGTCCCAAATGGTAGGGGTTAAGTCGGGACGTCCAAGGAAGAATGCGGCGTGCTTGCGAGTTAGGAATATAATCTTCATTGTAGGGACAATCAAGTGTCACATGTTCGTGTGCTGAACCTTGCAGCTCAGCCATCTCGGTGGCTCTGAAGCAAAGACCAGCCAACAGACTCCCAGTCGACCGACTGGTTTAAGTCCCAGCCTAGGGTGCTTGCAATGCGACAAAGGCTCGTTAGGGAGCAAGTGTCATGTAACAGATTGCGGTTACACGTTAAAGACTGCAGATTTCTCAAAATTAATCTTCACCCCTTTGCTGAAGAGTCAGAATTGCCCCTCGTTCGTTTTGCAGGTGCTAAACTTCGCAAGAATAATTCACTTATATTTTCTCGGCTATGTTTTGATGGAACATGCTCAATTTTTATTTTTTTATCCTTAAATCTTTCATTCAGAAAATTTTGAAACTTTCTATTCTCTAATTTCACTGCGTGTGTTTGATGTTCTGGCCCATTTGCTGCTGAGTATGCATTGTTTCCTGCAGCCACTGAAGTGTACGTTGGCTTTGTGTCCTCATATTTTCTGCAATAATCAGGTGCCTATTTTTTTTTTTTTTTTGCATTGAAAATATATTTTTAAGATATGTTGAGAAAGTTCTCCAGTTCTCAAGTAGCGAAGTTAGAATTGGTAACAAGAGAACACTGCTGCATAATATATTACATAATAAAGTTCACAAGCTATTACTTTCAATGAAGCACATGACTTTTCTGTAGTAATATTGAATGAAAGCTTTTATAATTATTACAAAATTCGAATTTGTAAGTAATGTAAGTACTTACTACTACTTGCTACTTGTAAGTCATGCTACTTGTAAGTAGCATGACGAAAATTCGTCATGCTACTTACAAGAAAAGACAACCCAAGCAAAAAATATATGAGTACTGTGCTACTGAGGAATATAATGCATTGTCCCAGAAAATTGCTTTTGCTACAAATTAAAAAAAAAATTTGTTTGCAGTGTTATTTGTTTTTTGCAATAATGAAGGTGCTTCATAAACAAAGGAATAAATATTCCATATTTAATGAATTTCCTACAACTTCATACAACGGAGCTCAGGTGTGCAATGGATGTAGTCACACCCTGGAATGCTTAGTAAATTCCGAGTGCTTCATTTTTTTGCCACGCATCTGTAAATGCTTCCACCTTTTGAAGGGTGATCCATACGGAAACTGAAGGTGGAGTTAACCTACCTGTCTGCAGTAGTCGTGACGTGTTGCAGCACACCCCAATTATCACCGATGGTCCCACACACACATTCATTTTAGGAATTCAGTCGGGGCTGAAAAGCTGGATAATTTGTGAAACTAAAATGCATCAATATGAACAATTGCACTAATGAAGGAAAGCATACATATGGTTACTTTTATTAGTAATTAGTAATCAACTAATGAAGGTAACATTGTAGGTACCACATGGACCCGTCTGGCACCTACGTCCAGTACGATGCCAAGGCGATCGGTTCGGGCTCAGAGGGCGCACAGCAGGCACTTCAAGAAAAGTACCACAAGGTAAAGTAGTATTCCTCTGCCATATAAAAAGAAAACAGTGGTGTGTTCATTTAAGTACTGTTGGTTTTGTGACACGTATGTCAGTAACAAGGAGTTTATTTCGTCTAATATATGTCCCGCCTTGTCACAAAATTGTACGCCTGCCTAAGCGGTCTTCACATGGGGGAGCACACCGCATGATGAATATGTCACGCTTTTGCGATGTGGCGTGATGACTTCAGCCCTGTGGCTGAGAGCGGAGGGAGTGCTCGAGACGTAAAATTACCATTTTACAGCAAATCGGCAAATCAGTTTGCTTTTAATAGTTTGTCATTAAAAGCTTTGGTGTCAAGTAGAAACTGCTAAATTCGTTGGCAGAGATGTAAAGACTGGAATCTACTGAATTCAGCTGCTAATGCCGTGATGGGAACGACACCTCATCGGTGTCAATACCACCGGCACCTCCTCGGTGTGAACGACGAAGCTGAGGATGGAGTTGTGCTCGCTGATGACGTCGCACACATCCCTCTGTTGATTTCCCCCCTTGTGAACACTGCTGTAGATATGTGACTCCGTAAACTTTCTATGAGGTCGCCATTCATCCCTGGAGTGTCTACATCCATTGGTGTCTGGTATGAGATTGTGAGGTTTCAACAGTGGAACCCATGTTGTATGAATTTTAGAGGACTACATGAAATTGTTGTATAATCCACAACTACCATATCATCAGAAAAAAAAAAAAAGCAATAATTACGGAATTAGTGCTTAATCTCGCGCGAAAGAGACACACAGAAGTTTTAAATGGTGTCTGAGTACCGTATTTACTCGAATCTAACGCGCCCTCAATTGTAACGCGCACCCATTTTTCAAGGCCCGAAAAGAAACGGGAAAAAAACGCGATGACCTTGATTTTTACGCGCACCAGATTTTGTAGGTTGGATAGAGAAATGAAACTTTTTTCACTTGGAACAACGAAGGTTTTTTTCCAAATGCGTCGATCTTGCGATGAAATAAACGGCGCTGTCTCTAGCCGGCAAGGTTGTCGTCACAACGCCGGTCCGGGGCAGCGCCCGTGGGGCGGTATGCATCACTCGTCATCGCTGTCGGACGACTCCTTATCGCTGTCAATGGCCCAAAGCATTTAATCTTCGGTGCCGTCCATAGCGTTAGAAATTCCGCACTTCTTGAAGGCCTTGATAACCATGGCAGACGGGATCGTGCACCACGCACCTTTCGCCCATCCGGCGAAGTCCTGCAGTGAGGCGCGCTTCATCCTATTGCTGGGCGTGAATTCGTGGCAGCCATCAACAAGCCACTCCGTGTAGAGCACCCGAATCCGGTCTTCACTGGCTTGTTAAGAGAAACATCCAGCGGCTGCAACTGCGGTGTCATGCCGCCGGGTATCACGACAGGGTCGGTGTGGCACGCGGTGAGCTTGCTACTGATGCGCTCGTCGAGGTGGCACCTGAACGCGTCTAGAACAAGCATCGCGCGCAGGCCTAAGCTTGCTCCAGGTCTCCTCCGCCACACGTGATCAATCCAATCTGCAACCAAGTTCATGGTCATCCACCCCTTCTCATTTACCCGCACTATCACTCCGCTGGGGAACACAACTCCTTTTGGAAGCGTCTTGCGTTTAAAGAAAAGATAGGGGGGCAGTTTTTGCCCGTTCGCAGTGCAGCAAACCATTGCAGTGACTCTAGTCTTTTCATGGCCGGAAGATAACACGCGAACTTGCTTTGCTCCCTTCTTTTCCATGGTGGTGGTGGCAGGCATATTGAAGTATAGTGGCGTTTGTTTGGCATTTCCGATTTGCCCGAGCTGGTAGTTGTTCTCGCGGCGCAAACTCAAAACGTACCGCTGAAAAGCGTCCAATTTTTTTTTCAAACTCCGCAGGCAATTTCTGCCACGTGCCTCTCCGTCGTCGAAGTGAAAAGCCTTTTCTTTTCATGAAGTTTTTCACCCAGCACTTGCTGGATTTGAACTCTCTCTGCGTTAGCCTTTGTTGTAACGCTAACTGCATTGCCCGTTTTTTTTAGCAGCTCTGTCGTCACGGGTCTCTCGTGCCGCTCGCTGCTGTTGTTCATATTCTGCAAGCGGGTCTTCTATTTTGGGGAATCGGCCCTTCTTCAGTCCGCTGAATCCCTTCCGCGTTGACTTGCGGGCCAAAATTCTTTCTTTCTGCTTGCGCCAGTCCTGCACGCAAGTTTCTGGAACACTAAACGCATGTGATGCGGCCCGATTTCCATCGCTCTCCGCACCAATATCAGCACACAATATCACTTTTCTTTTGAGTCCAGCATCATGGTGAACGCAGCGTGTCTTTGCAGTGGGAACTTCCATGCTGATACGAACGCAAGAAACACACGACTACGCTAAGTGCTGGCTACGCTCTCAGCCTCTCAGCGCGTAATGGAGCGGCCATTTTGAAATGTCAATGGCATAATGGTAGCGCAGTTTTGGGTCGTACTCGATTCTAGCACGCATGCGATTTTTGGACCTATTTCCCCGGAGAAAAGGTGCGCGTTAGATTCGAGTAAATACGGTAATATTTTGCTCTACTTTGAAGAAGCAAGAACTGTCCAAGAAATTAAAACGGAATCGTGGAATAGTGCAGTAAAGGTGCGAGCGACTTTATTCTCACCTTAAAACTTCAAAAGAGATTAGTAATCGCCAGCTGAACTTCCTTGCGGTCACGCAACATCAGCTAAGTTATGGAAGCAGGTCAATGATGTCGTTGTGGGTGCAAACAAACTGTAGAATCTTGTCGATACTCTGTGAAGCTTCCAGAAACGCCGGTACACACGCATCGGCGTCTGCGCTATTGTCCTCTTCGTCAAAGGTGTCGACATGAGGCAGGGTGATGTCTTCAGTAATTTCGTCCAATGCTGCCGTGTCGCAGACGGAGATGTTATCGTTAGCGTTGACGTAGTCCACAATCATGGTGTCGCCGGTGGAAGAGTCATTGTCTCGCCTGAAGCCACAGCACTTAAACGAGTTGGCGATTGTGTCCTTACAAATTGCGTCCCACGAATTGGCGATATAATGCATGGCATTCAGTTCAAAGTGGTTCTTTCTTCAGGAGGATTGCCTTCAGTGACGACTCTGGAATCTTCCAAGTCCCAGGCAATACTGGCCTTCGTCACCCCCTTCTTCCGCTTCTTAAGTAGTCTTTAGCTTTTCTCCTATCTTCAGTGGTGTCCGTTCGCGAGACATTGTTTGCCGGCGTGCACAATCGCAACATTAGATCTTTCTCGCTTTTCACACTTTCCGAAAGCGGGAACGGCGTGGAAAATCGTAATGCAAGCAACGAGTCGGAGAAAGTGTAAAAAGTGGTGCACCGTAGGTAGCGCGCAGAGAAAGATGACATGGGAGAAAGTTAGGAATACAGTAGCTGACCAAGGACGCAACGCCAAACCGCCGAGTCAGTCAAGATATCACAACCTGGGGTGGAGGAAAGCAGGGGATGGAAAAGGGAAGTGCCATCTCCTGCTCCTCCTGCCTGGCGCTGTGACTGTCTTGGGCCCCTGGTAGATTGTCGCATGGCACAGGGCGCATAGAATCATGCGTTGTGTAAACCAAACTTTTTATGCATTATTTCTACGGAGAGTTTGTCGGGACCAAGCGAATTCGGCGTGTACAATGGAGGTTTCACTGTAGTCTTATCACCACCGCCAACCTTAAGGAGGGGTTCTTTGTCCTCAACAGTCGATGACGCTTAAAGAGGCCACCCAAGATGCACTGACTATACTCAAGCAAGTGATGGAAGAAAAGCTGAACTCTACGAACGTCGAGGTAAAGTTCTTTATGCCTTGCATTAGCTCCCCGGGGCTTCACCTCTTCTCTTTGCAAATTTGTCCTGAATTTTTTCACTGTGTTTTTCCAGGTTGCTAATGTCACCAAGGAGAAAGGATACCACATGCTTTCTAAGGAAGAGGTGGAGGAAGTTATCAAAACAATTTGAGGGCAACTCTTTCGTTGGTATTTTTAAAGCACTGGCAGTTAATTTGAATAAAGCTTTTTCCACATTCATCTACCTATGTCATATTGTGCAGAGAACAAGTCTCTAGAAAGGAGGGTTTTTCACACTACCGTAAAATACCCTAAGAACACCCACCCAAAATGAAGAGATAAATGGTGGATAACATGGGGTGCGATATATCATTGGGGATGCGACTGCAAAACTTACTCAAAAATAATGATAAACACCGGGACATCTGCTACAAACCACGTGACGCGGGAACTGATATCGCGGACATAGCAAGTTCACGTTTCACGATTTAATAAACACGCAGGAATTTCCTACAAACTTTTGTGTCACAGGAAAGGATACTGCAGCTTGCAGACACAGCAGATTCATGTTTCACGGTGCGAAGGACCCCATGAAAAGCTGCTGAGCACTCGCATCTCAAGGCCTGTCCAAACAGGACACTTCAGGAATCGTGAGGCGACACAACTCCGACATAAGTCATGCAGCAATTTGCTTCCGTCCGTTTTTTTTTTTTTTTTTGCCGGGGGGAAAGTTTTTTTCCGTCACACTTCACTGGTGTACTTCACGGGGTCCTTGAGCATGCTCCTCACGTGGGTCTGGACAGTCACTCACATGCACTGTTGGCTGCCTGTCAATCGCTCAAGGCCTCCGCTGCTCTTTAGGTCCCGAAAAGGGGAAAGGGAAGGGCCGAGTTCGAAACCTTACCCAAATAGATCCGAGTTACTCCGGCTGGTCATGTCATTGGATAACACAGATAGAGCGACGCTGGGCGCGGGTAGATTTTTGAACGTAAAGGTGCAAAACGCTTACCTTGGAGTAAGATGGAGTAAATTTTGGGACACGGCCAAGGATACGAGGGCCTGGCAGAACAGATGGACAGCATTGGCAGGTGGCATGTGACGTCGAGTTTGACGAGCATCGAGGTCACCGAAAGGCAAAGGAAGCGGAGAGGAAAGTCGTGATGTTTGCTTGGTGGTGTTCAAACAGACATTGAACTCCCGGGCTTCAACTGCTTTAATTCCACAACTTTTGATGGAGTTTTCGCCTCATGTTTTCTGAAGTTTGCTGTTTCGACAGAGCTTCACGGGAATGGATACCGCAGATTCCGGACGGAGCAGATTCAAGTTTTATGATGCAAAAGACACGCGGGAACCCGCCATAAATTTGCCTGTCACGGGAACCGATACTCCTGCGCAGAAAGATTGTTGACAAAATTCGAGAATCCTCTGCAAACTTGCATGTCACGGGAACGAATACCGCAGATTGCGGACGCAGTAGAATCGCATTTCACGATGCAATAGCACGCGAGAACAACTCGTGTTTTACGGGAGCCGATATTGCGCGTGCATATCGCGGACAAAAACGCACAAACCTGCTATGAACTCGCTTGTCAGACGTATCGGTACGGCAGATTACGCAGTTGATACGATTTCCATTGGACATCGCATGATGTCCGACGGGAATGGGGGGTGGGCGATGCTTCTGAATTTTTATGTTACAGATATTTAGCCAGAAAAACTGCATGGGCGATATTCGGGGAGAAAGGGGGGGGGGGGGGGGGGCGTTTTTATGGGGTTTTACAGTAGGTTATTTTTGCTTTGGGGATGGTTTAGCCTGGTTGGATGGCTTTCTATGATAGCCAACACCATTCTTATCTTTTATGCAGGGTTCTCCCCAGAAATTTCTTAGGGGTGGACATAACCACCATGCGGGCGACGGGGGGGGGGGGTTGGGTTGGGGGTTTGGGTTGGTTGCTTGCTATGCGACACAATCTGGCTGGCCGACTGAATGCACTTTGCGTAAGCTCTCTATCTTTGCAGCCCTATGAGTGGCACCACGCCATTGTGATGAAGCAAAAACCAGGATGCCTTAAAAGAACAAAACAAAAAACTAGGGAAGCAAAAGCGGGGACCGAGCGAAGCGGTGAAGATGAAGCAAGCCACGGCGCGAGCAAGCATTGAGCAGTGAAAAAAAAGTCTTCTTGGCTCTGCTCTGTGCCGCTCACCGTCTGCGAAGAGAACTGCTGCGCGATGCGCGTTCGTTGCGTGTGTTTTATTTTGTGTTTCTACACAATCGAGCACTGCCCCCCCCCAAAACTTGCCCTCCCCGCACTGCCGGCGGCGCTCCGCCAACACCTAGATAACAAAGCTGTAGTGCTGAATGAGATGGCGTCATCAAAGAAGCCCAACACTGGACACAGATTGGACACGACGACTGTGTCAACGGAAGCCAAGCGCACTCTTTTCCCATATGTGTCCAGCATTGGTCTTCTCTGATGGCGCCATCTCATTTAGCACTACGGCTTTGTTATCTAGGAGGTGTTGGCTCTGTTCTCCTTGTTTGAAGGAGTGGCGGTAGTCGGCGATGCGATAGCATGTGATAACGTGTTGGTGCGCGGGCTTGTTGAGTACGATGGGCTGCGCCATGTGAGCAGGCAAAATCGTATTGTCTTCCTGCGGCATAATCGAGCAGTGCGCGGTCAGTCGGAGCGATGCGCGGCAAAGCCACTGCAGTCCACCGTGGGGAGAATCCTGCTTTTATGGTACATAACCTATTGGTTTGGTATGATTTGTGTGTCCCCCTTTTCATTTATATTAGGTTCAGGAATTTATTTTCTTAGTCACTAGAACATGAAAGAATTTTGATTCTGGGTATCGGCTAGAATCTATAGTTGATCCTCAAAACATCTAGGTATCAAAATTATGCAAGCCAAATGCACGCAAAAAGAATTTTTGTGGTACATTCAGTGATGTGATTGCTGCGCCAATTGCGCCAAACTGCGCCAAGGGGCTAACCCTGCTACATCCTGCTACATTTCGCCAAAATATGGGTAATCTGCGCCAAGCCTGCGCCAAAGGACCAATTTAGGTCGCCTTTCAAAACCGAAACTAAACTGAGTACTGTAATTGAGCAGACGTGTGTTATGTGGCGCAAGCGGCCGCCTGACACAAAGTCCATCGGATCAATTGTCCATCCGGTCTTGCATGATTTTCCCGGCGTCTCGCGTTTCGTGCTCTCGTCTTGTGGCTCTCGTCTCTTTTTTTTTTATATTTTCAGCGATAGACGCGGATGTGTGCAGACGCTTCGACGCTAGCGTGCCGGGTTCCAGTCATGCTGTGAAACGAAACCACGTTTTTGGGCGGCTGGAGTTACTTTGTGAGCTGAGGCAACGGCCGTGGGAAAACTATATTTGGTCACTGCCTTTCAGTCACCGTGGTCGCGCGACGTCGAATGTTGCCGTCCCCACATCACTGCAGATATGGTACTTTCTAAAATGAAACTAAGTACCGCCGCATGTTCATCAACATTCCTGTTCTTGTTTAAATCATACGTTACTACAAAAATCCATCTTTAATTCAAAGACTGCTTTGTCAAAGTATTGATTATCTAGATTCCTCTCGGTGGGCCTTCTTTCGAGAGGACCTCGGTACGTGAAAAATCTGCCGCGAAAAAAAGTTGGTGAAGAGAAGTGAGCTAAAGAAAGAAGGAAATGCCTGCACGCTGAAACCGCACAGCGTGCTTGTTTGTCTTGAGTTCAGTTGTTGAACAATGCGCTCCAAGAACGTTTTGAGGCTGGCTCGCAATGTCTTGCATCGATGCACTCAGGTTCTTTATTTTTCGTGTGTTTTTCTTGTACCTTGCTTGCCGGCCTGGCAAAGCAGGCGCCAATGGACTGTTTTTGTTGCATGCTCGAAATTTACATTTTGTGTTCAATTTTGGGGATAAGTTAGCGACGGAGCTGAGGGGCATGGTTTCGGTTTCGATCGGACAGCCGTTGTCTGCGCTCGCGCGGCGAGGCATGCCCAACAGCAAGCCTGCCGAAGTTGGCCTCACGTGCATGCGAAGATAATCTGGCACTGTCGGGAACCTGTAAAAAAGTGGCAAGCGGTTTTTCGAAATTGCTTGGCAATGCCTAAAGCACTGTACACTTGTGGGATGTCTGAGCAGTAAAAACAGAAGCAGCAAGTTCCGTCACAACAGGTCACATCAGAACACAACACAACAGAAAGTGCCCTTCGTTTGTACAGCACTTAAAACGAATATTTTTATTTTCCTAAGAATATCTGCTCCAAAATCCACTTTTGCTGCTCCGAAACACTGTCTTGGCTGCTCCAAAAGCCGCTTTTGCTGCTCCAAAACACTGTTTTGGTTGCTCCAAAGGCCACATTTGGTGCTCCAAAACGCTGTTTTGGTTGCTCCGAAATGTGCACCAAAATGGCTTAGGCCAATCACATCACTGTACATTTCATTATGTAGTACTATGTTTTTCTTTGGAATTTGTGAGAACACAAGCTGCCAGCCAGTCTACTTAAAGGGTTACGGAAACGAAATGATGTGGCCGCGAGCTCTCCACCTCTTGCTCCAAAATCTGCCAGCAAGAACTGCAATGCCTATTGTGCTCGTGACGTCACGGCCATGGGTGCTGCAGTTGCGAGCGTTGCTGCTTGGTGGAGTAAAAGCGTGACAATCTCGCCTAGTAGTAATATCCGAGGACTGCACGCCTTATGGCCTATACACAGCTTGCCCGTAACGTCATTCGTCGCCATGCCGGTATTGTATGTGCCACGAGCGTTCGGTTCACCCTGTTAGTTTCACACTGCAGCTCAAGGGAACTAGTAAGTAGAAAGAACCATCAATACCCAGCAATGACGACACCTGCAAGCTATGTATGTACGGTATTCACTGGGCGCCATACTCGAGCGTGTTATACACAGCACATCCCGAGGGTGGGGGTGGGTGGGTATGGTTGGCCTGGCAAAGGTCCCCGCATTCTCAGATCAAGCTCCTACCTAACGTCTGCAAAGAATGGCGATCTTGATGGTGTGGAACGCACGTTGCGGAAGCACTTGGAAGCTTTAACATGTACAACATAGTAAGCACGTTAGCGTTCTCCGCCAAGTCACATTCAGGACTAAGTAACTCCACGATCCAGCCATACTGCTGCGAACCGGCGCTGCTTCTTAGAGGCCGATGACATGGTGGCATTTTAACGGAGCTTCACCGAACGCCGTCGGGTGCAATCTTCAAATCTATTAATTCCTTTTAAAATTAGTTTTCTTGACTTTTCTGCCGGTAGCCCAGAGACACTAGTCTAGACTAGTGTTTACGGGCTGAAGCCACAGCATAGACCACATCTAAATAAAGAATAAGAGCAAACAATTATTTAACATTATTGTGCGGAACATTACTTGCCTGCATATGTGTGCACTTCAATTTCATAATACAGATTTGCATATTTTATTACCATACTTTTCAATCCCAATTACCTAGCTAACATTTAAATTTTTTTAAGGATCATATTTTTGTTTTTGTTTTTTTGTGCAGATATATAAAATTAATGATTCTTGAGCCTTTCCAGGCATGATTATTCACAATTTGCAACAAAAATGGAAGCTTCTCAATAGAAGGGCTTTTTATCATGAAAAAATTACAAAAGGGAGGACGTCATGTTTTTGTGACTTCCACAGAAACTGACTCTGAACGTTTCCTGATATCTTCCAGGCTGTGGTCGATCAGTAAATGCCCATTCTCAAACACAAGCAACATATGGTCCTGGAAGAAAGAAAAGTGATGTGAACATTAATTAGATGTATAAATCTTGTATCAACATAACCACTACATTCAAGGGTGTGCCTTTATATAATTCAGGAAATAACATAAGGACACAGGCAAGATATTCACACTGAGCAAATATATGTTTTGTTTTCAGTCCTTAAAAGGGTACTCCAGCAATTTTTTTTATGGTCGCTTATTTGCCTCAAAATTGGCTCAACACTGATAGAATGGCTTACCTCCATCCCCAAATACTGTGTAAAAAAAAAAAAAAAAATTGTGAAGTTATTACATTTTTGAATTTCGTTCTCATCGTGGCATGTACTGCCCAAAAGGCATTACATAGTGGGTGTTGCTGTAAAATTCAGTCAACCAAGAAATCCAACACAAAGCAACAATACCATGCAAAAACTCACAAACACTGAACCATCTAGTGAACCACCATCAAAATGGTGCGAAGTGGGCAGTAAACCGTGTTCAAAGCTGAATACAAGGCGTTTGATGGTAGGAAAATAATGCTTGAAAACTCGTTCAGTGAGAAGCACGAGAAAATGTTCGGCATACTCTGTTAAAGATTACCTGTGCGTCCTGAAAGTGTACCATTTGTGACTTCACACCACTGGAGACTACATGGAAATTTGAATGTTGGTTTCGGCATCATTTCATTTATGGTTTTCTCAATAGCTATTTTGAATTTTGAGACGATGAATAGCATACCGGGGAGACAAAAGTCTGGGTATTGAGAAATTGCAATTTGTTGGGGTAGCTCAAAAAACGGCAACTCCGGTCAGTATTTTCGGATTTTCGATTACGTCCGTTTTCAGCTCAGTCAGTGTCCTTGAATTACAAGCTTTTTTGTTTTTTTTTCTTCTCGATATTGTGTGTAATACAAGTATCACGGCTCAAAGTTCTGTTTCAGGCATTTTTGGCGAAACCGAAACAGTCTGCTGGAGATGGATGGTAACGCTGATGTCAGGTGTACATCCGCGACGTGACGTCACGAAGGTGCTGCAACGCACGGCATACACGTTTGCAAGTCTTCAGGGCTCTGCCATCTTGCTTGGTTGGGGTGCGCTTGGACGGATCATGAAGCGATTACGAAGCCTTGCTAAGGCGTTGTAATTAGCTTATGGGCGCGCCCAAGCGCACCCCCACTGAGCAAGATGGCGGCGCCCCGAGACCGGACTTGCAAACACGTATGATGAAGTGCGGAATAAAGCCGCAGCACTATGGTGCCTGGAGCGCGTCTCCGACTGGTGTGTTTAGCGTCCTATCCCGCCCATACATCAAGAGTGGTACCGAAGTGGCAACAAATGACGTCACAGAACCCGGAGTGTCATGCTGTAGCCTGTCGTGATCCTGGCAGTTGGTCGTGGAAATTCTGGCAAAAAGCACGAGCGAACGCGAGTGTCGCTGCCGTCACGGCGTCCCAACTTCCTGCTGCTGAAGCTTCCGTGGACTGTCGAAGTGAAGGGCGACCTGCAGCAGAACAGGCGTCTGCTACATCCACCACAGCTGCTGGGACACCGCCAGGGTCGCGACCGGCGACAGCATGACACTTTTATGACGTCGCCAGGCGGAAATCGAGGGACCACTTTCGTGGACGTGGTAAACACACCAGTCGGAGACCCACTCCAGGCACCATAGCAGCAACATGGCGACGTGACATCACAAAGATGCTGGATAGATGGATGGATGCTAACGTCTGTACCATTTATAACGGGCGGCAGCTTGCGCCACCTAGCCTAGAAAGTAAAAACCAAAAGTATAATTCCTCCCTTCGCCCTTCTGAGCCAATTTCCTTCCCCTTTGCAATTTCGGGCAAAAAAACTCAAAACATCAGGCCCGCCCCCCCTTCCCCCCGGCAAGGGAGTCGCCAATTTTCCTCTGGTCAAAGCTAGTCGGCGTTACCCCAGCACTGGGCCCGCTGGAAGACAGGGTGGAGACTTTGGGCCGGAGCCACGTGGGAAGAAGTCCCAATTTTATTTTCCCCCACTTATCCGTTCTTCCATTCGCGTCTGCAAACCCCAGCACTCCAGCTAAATCCGTCACCCCCTCGGGGAGGGCGGGAGCAAGCCCTGTGCACCTCAACACTACGTGGTTTATTGTCTCGTCTTCCCCTTGGCATATGGCACACTGTGTATTCATTTTTTTCATAGTACTTTGTCCTATATGTCCTAGTCCTCAATATTCCTGTTCTAGCCTCAAATAACAACGAGCTCCCCCGTGAATTATCATACCAACGTTTCTTCGTTATTTCCTGTTTACGCCCCCTATGCATAGTTAAAGCTGATTTTTCCTGCATTCTTTCCTCCCACATTTGTCTCTGGGCTTCTTTTACTCCCTTGCACACAGAGGTAGTCTGCTCTGCCCCAGCACTTGACTGTTGGTATTTGAATTCCAGTTTTCGGTTTCGGTTTGTCCATTTAGTGTTCAGACTTTTTATGTATTGATGCTTATCCATCTTCCTTGCCCATCGTGTATATCCTCAATCGTTTCTAGCCTTAGTTCCAATTTCAACTTGCTGCTTACTGCTCAAGACACCAAAACGTGGCGAAGAGTGCGGTGCAGACGACACTTGCGCCTGGCACACGCCCTCCCCAATCCCGCCCGTCTCGTGTCAAAAAAATAAAGCTTATTTAGTGACTCTATGCCCGTCGTTGCGGAGAGGATCACGTGACATCTCGTACCACGTGATGGCCATGTTCTTGGCGGCCCGAGGCCAATGTTGCCGGACGGAGCCGAAGTTTCAGTTTCGATTTCCGCTCGTGTTTAAAATCAGATTTAAAAATATATCTCCCATATTTCGCTTAGCAAACGATGTGGTATCTTTTACTAGGGCTTTTTAATGCAAAATCACTCATCCCAAAATCTTCGGAATTGAGCGGAGTTGCCCTTTAATTGAAGAAATGCAGGAGCTAAAGAACCCTTTGAACGTAAAGCAACGTGATTTGGTAAATAAATGTTGATATTGAAGCGTGCAAACGCGTTTCTTGAACAAAAAAAAAAAAAATTTGCAGCGAAAAAAATTTGGCACGCTGACGCTGGGACGAGAAAAAAAAAAAAAAAAAAAATGTACTTAAAGGGTGAATGAATTTTCGTCATCAATGTAAAGGCCCGTTCACACACTTGCAACCGGGTACGACCAAGTAAGACAAGATCGGTTTTTAAGCCTCTTGCGACAGCGTAGGACCAGATGCGGTGATGCGGAACGGGTCCTAAGCCATCGCAAGAGGCTTAAAAACCGGTCTCGTTTCAGCCGGTCTTACTCGGTTGCGAGTGTGTGAACGAGCCTTTAGTCTTACATACTTCATATGAGGATGTGTGCCTCATTTCTGACTATGCGTTTCTTTGGCTCCATATCCTTTCAGTAATTATGTCCCTCCTCTCAAAGCTTCCCAAGGTAAGCGCCCATGCAACACCTGTGCTTATACTCGCGGACAACTTTCTGTGGCATTTCCGACAAGAGGAGGAATGCGCGTGCTCAGCTTTAATTGGCGCTCAAACACGCCTTCCCGTACCTTTGACTGCATACCCACAGAAAGTAGTTCCCGAGTATAGTCACTCTTCTTTCGATTCGTCCAGGGGCCCTAATCTGGACACTTGGCGAAAAAGTCGGTGAGAAATCTGGCGGCTGTGATCGGCCGACGCCGCACTTGACCTTGGCGCCGGCCAATCATAGCCGTCAGATTTCTCGCCGTCTTTCTCGCCAAGTGTCCAGTTTAGGGCCCCAGAAGTGGAGAAGGTTCTTGCCTCGTCTGCGGCTCCTTTTCCCTGTTCCGCGGTGGAGTATTCGTTGCAGTTCCTCTGCAGTGTGAGCCTGCCCTTCTTGGATTTCTTTGTTATGTCCGTCACAGGTTTCTGGAACACTTGCCTCTGAAATTAAACGTACCCACAACTCTGGAACTGCATGCTTGTGAGCGCCCTCTGACACGGTTGTCTAAGGTTGAAATGGTGCGCAGTCGCAGTAAAAAGAGAGTAGTATGAAGAACATGGCTGCGACTACACTAAAGCGCCTTTATGGCGGCATGGCTAGGGGACGATCCTGAACTTAGCGCATCGCAATCAATCTTGGTGCGTCGTCGCCGCATATCTGGCTGCCGTTTTGAGTCCGTTTTTGCTGAGTTTGAGCTGATGGCAATCAATGTTCCACGACACCACAACGCACACCTCACTCGCGTCAAGGTTGTCGTTCTTGGCAAACTATAAGCAGGAACCTGCTTTGAGTACGCACTGCGAAGGACCAGCTCGGTTACGGTGGGCGCCAATGGGAGTCCGGTGTCTCCGTATAGGTGAGATATTTAGTCGGTGGAGTGCGACTGCTAGCCCGAGGTCTTCAACGTACATCACAGCGGTACATAACCGCACATAACCGTCTCGATGCATCACAGCGGTACATAACATAACTGCAGGTGCGATGCTCATCCAGATGGAGAGGGGCAGGGGTGGGGATTAAACCCAGATCGCTGAATTCTGCAGCGCAAGTTTTCGCTGCATGTGCTCCGAGCTGCGATGCATCGAGACGTTTGGCCACTGCCCATTGGTCCCCCACTAGTGAGCACCAGTTAAAAGTATCGTAGGTATAGTACACAACTAAATACTGTAAACGACAAAAATTTCGCGAGGACCTATTTTTCGCGAATTTCGCGAGTCGTCTACAATTCGCGAAAAAAACACCCCGCGAACAATTCGGGCAATATGTGAACGCTACGGAAGCTACACTCGATTCGCGAAAATTAGAACCCGCGAATAATTTCAAATTTTCAGCTTTGGCCCGATTCGCGAAAATTTGAGCCCGCGAAAATTAAGTCGTTTACAGTAGTTAGAATGTACTGCTGAACCAAAGTGTCCCGTTGTAAAGCTTGGATGTCTTACACTACCTCTTCTCCGCATATGGTGGCCGCACTGCACTGGAGAACGAATCGGAGCGTGTTCCTGTCGAGCCTCTGGAGCAGCGTTCCGTCGCTGGCAAGGAGCACGTTGGCGGCGCTCCAGCGATTTGCCTTGACGTTGGCCAGGATGGCGTCGGCCATCTCGAGTGTCACGCCGTCGCTGTGCAGGAGCCGCAGATAGTCCGGCAGCATTCGGTAGCCCTTCTCGTTCTCGGACACTGGGAAGCACCGGGCTAGGGTCTCTAGCACCTGTGGCAGGGAGAAAGGAACTGGTAGAAGACGCGGTTTTGTCTTTCGTTGCGCGTAATGTGGCATGTAACATTGCATGTTTGTTTTATTAGTTGCATGCTAGGAGTCGTGCTTTGAAATTATGTAAACTGCACCATGTCATGCTTTTGCAGGCCGGATAATGTACGACACAAATGTTTGAAAAAAAGATTATTAAAATAAGTAGTATTACGTAGATTAGCTCCTAGGATTAGGTTTAAATTGGGTGTGTGTGAATACTGCATCGAATCGAATAAAGGGAGCCGGTATGTCGTGAGTCTCCCCACAACTGTGAAGGCTATGAATGAGTCGGCGCTATATGATTGTAGCTACTATTCGCACAACTCAAGAAGGTAGAGCAAGGGTAGGGCGGGCCGGGGAGGAGGATGCAGACGGAACGCTGGAGAAGAGAGGGGAAAACCTCCTCTCTCTAGCGTTCCGTCTGTTTCCTCCTCCCCGGCCCGTCTTACCCTTGCCCTACCTTCTTGAGTTGCAGCGGACTATAGTTAAAGTATTTAACTAATTTAATGCCTCTACGCATCCAGTGAAGCCTCAAGCCACAGAACTGAAAGTTGGATAAACTTTTTAAGAGTTTGATTTAATATGCAGTGTTAGGTTTAGGAAGCGTGTACTTTACTTGAAATACATTCTGTAAGTATGTACTTCTACTTTACTTAAAATAATTTTTTTTCCGGTACTTTCCTAGGAAAGTAAAACTACTGACTTCAAAGTACATTCCCCAAATTCTGATTTTGTTAAATTTCTATCACAAAATGATTTGTCAACTCTGAAGAAATACTGGGAGCTATATTCTACTCTCATCAGAAGAGTGAGCAGACGACGCATCGGTCCGTTTGCTCTGGGGCGGCTTTCCCGCAGCTTCTTGAACTCCTCGTTACTTCTCGCTTGGTCAGCGCAAGCGAGGTGCTTAAGAGTACTATTAGGAGAGCAAAATGAATCATAATGTAGCACCTGAGAGTGTGGTGCGGAAAAATTAAACTTTCGAGTCGAAGAAAAAGAAAACAAAGGAGAACAACACAATCATTTGAGACATTCTTTTTTATTTGTCTTTTCTTTTGACTTGAAAGTTCCTTAATTTTTGCGTACCAGAATCTCAGGTGTCACATTATGATTAATCATCACTAGCTAGCCTGCACACTCACTGTTTTGTTCATTAAGGAGAGGACACTCCTCTACGAGAGGATTGCTTGAGGAAGCTACGGGCTGACCCCGTCATGCTTTCTTCTATACTCGCTTTCGCCTCAAGAAAAGAAAGGACGTTTTGCGTATTGCCCATATGCCGCGCAAAGTAGTTTCTTACAAGATTTGGTTTTGGGAAAGAAGCGATGTCTTTGGTGTTTGAAATGTATACGTCTTGATAAGGTAACATCTGTCTAATCTAAAATGGCCCTACATATATCCTAACTCTCTAAATAAAGGGGGAAATAGTAATGCTCCGCGAGGAGCCGGACTTTCTTCTTACTACGGTTCTTGAGATGAAAACGGGTATAGTATATTGAAACCCCTTGGGTGCAACAAGCCAGTGCAAGCGGCGCCAAATTCAGAAGTTGGAGGGACTTCGGAATTTGGCGCCATTTCTGAAAAGAGCTACCCTGTGGCCACTCCACTTTATCCGCTCAGTGGCGTCACAAGGGGGGGGGGCGGACCGCCCCGGGTGCAGCGCTCAGGGGGGTGTCGCGGCGGCCCGCGAGAGCGGGGGGGGGGGGGGGGGGGCGGGGGAGTCGCGGTGGGCCACGCGAGAGCGGGGGGGGGGGGGGGGGGGGAGTCGCGGTGGGCCACGCGAGAGGGGCGGGGGGGGGGGGGGGTGTCGCGGTGGGCCACGCGAGAGGGGGGGGGGGGGGTGTCGCGACGGGCTACCGCCCCGGGTGCCGCTTACCCTCGTGACGCCACTTTACCCGCTATTCGCCACAGTTTTCGAAAATAGGTCATGCACCCCTGATTACCCCTGGGGCGATGCATCCCAGTTAAAAAGTCACTGTATAGGGGAATGAAAGGACACGATGAAATATTGTGTTGAAAGTACTTGTACTTTACCTTTGAAAGTACATTGTATTTATAGTACTTTAAGTACATCGCAGTAACTGTACTTTACTTGAAGTACATTGCACTAACTGTACTTTACTTGAAGTGTACAATACCGCTCATTCACTTCGCACTTTACTTAAAGTACCCCTTGGATGTAATTTACCCAACACTGCTAATACGCCATGCAAAATCTTCTGTATACACGTTCTGTCATTCTCTTTCCAGTCTGTTTGCACATGTCTAGAGAATGGTTATTCCCTAGACACGTTTGCGTAGGGAATTATAATTCCCTAGACGTGTAGGGTAACAAATTGTATATTTTGAGGTGGAGGTGAATTCGGCGCAAATTGTTACTTGGCCCAATATTTTCGAATCGAATAATCGAGATGATTTTGGGACATTTTTCGACACCCAAATGTCCTTCTCTCATTCTCCTACGAAAAAAACAAAAAAACAAAAAAAATTTAACATTACTTGTTTTTTGAAGTTTGAAACATTTATACTGTTGTTATTTACCAGTCATTTGAAAATAAATAATGGAAAATTGCTAGGTAATTGTTTTGCATACGTGAACCTTTCTATTATCAGAAACGTTTAGCGATACTCTGAGTTTCACATATGCAAGGCTGATAAACCTGGCGATGTTTCAGAGCCTTCTATACTCTCGAGCTCCTCCCTCAGTAAGCACAGGTGGTCGATCGAGCTCCTCCTCACCTACCCCTCTGGTCACGTGACCCCTCCGTTAACCAATCATTATCGAGCTTGGCGCTCACGATTATCAGGTTTCACTTATCAGCCTTCACGGAATGCTGAGCACATAGCCATAAAACGTTTCACATTAAGAACAAAACAAAACATGACCAGGGATTTATGCAGCTTGTGAGGGCACCGTTGCCTAACATACATTCCAGAATAATAGGCATAGTTCAGCTTAGAAAATGTTTTACTGCAGGACGTAGATATCAACTTCCACCGACTTCCAGTTTCTTTTGTTTTTAAATACACGCGCGCGCAAGAGGAACCATCCGTTCTGCAGGTGTGGCTTTCCTCCAAGCTTGGGTCTGTGCTGCGGCGAAGGGAGATTCCCAGGATCACATGGTATCCTCCGCGGGTGTCGCCGTCGAGTCGACTTTAGAACTAAACCCCGTGATACGTACAACGTGCACTATCATGAGTTGGGACAGTTGGAATACCGAACAGCCGGCCTTGGCCACGCGCCATCTGCTGGTTTTACAGATTCGCATACTGGCATGCGACAGATCTGGCGGATGGGAGGATCCCGTTTTGCCGCGGACACCTGAAACCGCAGAGGGCCGTTTCCTGCCGGGTTTAACTACCTTTCGGTGTGTCCCCGGTTTTCGACAGGGTTATAGCGGGAATGTCCGGGCCATCACCGTACCTCCACCACGACCTCTGGAGCGTCGCCAGAGTCGATCCTGATAATCAGGAGACCGCCGTGGTGCTCAGCCCGAGTGATGACGTGGCGTCGTAGCCTTTGTCCCCACGTGTGCTCGCAGCAGTTGAACACGTTGTAGCTGTCGCTGACCACGGACGCCGGGCCGCTAGGAAAGGTCTGGAGGGCGTTTCGGCACGCCGCTGCTTCGCCCGCCTCGCTCCACGGTGTCATTGTACTGCGTATGAAAGCCGGAATTTCACCGTCGTTATGATGCTGTATACAGTTTATAACAAAAAATAACGATTTGGATAACCTCGATGCAAGCATTCGCGATTGGTCGAGGATTTCGTGGAACATCAGCAAAGGTCCTTTACTGTAGCGGCGTGCTGGTTTCGATCCACGAGCCTCTGGGTAACGGGCAAGTTGTCGAACCGGTCATAAGGTACGGTTTGGGTTCAGTAGTGATCTGTTTTGTTCCGGTTCGGTTCCGGTCACCGTGGTGATCCGGTTAAGTCATACATGCACAATATCGGTTCGTTTACATGTTCAAACCGGTTCATAACACAGTCTTGCCAGGTGGTGGAATTCGCCGCAAGATTTTGAAAATCTGACTAATTCGTGAGCTATGGTGTCCCGTGTAGTGAATCAATACATCAATCAAAATCTGGTGAAATATGAAAAAAAAAAAAAAAAAAGCCTCATGACCGCAAGTTGTCGCCCTATTGAACGAGAGCCCTAGAGCCACAGATCAAAAGCCCATGATGAAGATTATGGGAAAGCCAGGAAAAGCGACCAGTCATGCTTGATTTACATGATACATGTCAGCCGGCGGATGGCTTTCTGACCGGACCCTATCTTTTTTTATGTGATTTAACATGAGTTTTTCATTAATTTTACAGGTTTGAAAGGCAAGAAAGATTGTTTTTTCTTTGATAACAAACTTTTGCCAAAATTATTGAGAGCAACGTAGAAAAAATAATGCAATTTTTTTGTGATATTGAAATAAGCACAGATACATTCGCGCTCTGCTAGAACAGTATGCATATGTACGTGCCTGAAGCTGATATGGCATACATGTTCGTATTAAGATATGTATTCTCAATACATATGCTTTATATCTTTAAGGCGTTAATTTTAGTGTCCGGAGAAATTGGGAAATTTTTATTAGTCTGGTACCGAGACCACTTTCCCATCCGGCAACGCTGACCTTAAAAAAAGCGTCTTGAACTCGGCGTCATTTGCATTAAAAGTATTGCCAGAAAGCTGGCCGGGGAAGCTGTGCTGTGGAAACGGAGACAGCAGAACAAAAATATGTTGAATTTCGGTTTGTGATTCTGACCTTTTATCGAAAACACCACTCTGCAAATCACGTGGTCCCTACAGCCTCCCGGGAACAGTCCCAGATACAGTACTCGAATGTGAGGTCAGCTAGCCAGTACGCACCGCACTCGCAAACTACCCGGCTCGAATGACTGAGTTGAAGACGTGAAGGACATCAAAGTGCAGTCGAAAGGTGGTCTAAACAGATATAAGAAAAAGAAACAGGCAGCGACATGTTGCACTTAAAAAACGATTTTGTTCTCGATTTTTGGCGTTTAGAGATTTGGGTGGTTGCCGCTCTCGTGTGTCGAGCTCCCCGTGACTTCACGTTACCTGTTGAGCATTCTCAGTGGCACCTTCAGTCTTTGCCATGGCGGGACAAACACACTCAAATAGCCCGTAAACTTAGTTTTATTTTTGGTTTTTACATTTTCTTTGTTTCCTTGCCAAGCGTTGTTTAGCAGGAAGAAAAGAAAATGCATTCAAAATAGACTTTTCACCAAAAAAGCTATAAAGCAGAGGTGGCCAAACTGCGGCTCTTCGCGGGTAAATAAGTCAGGTTTTCGTCCGATTGCCACGAAGTGACTGTCGTCGACACTTTAGATTGGGTATGCTGTGTTATTTGAGATTCTTCTCAAATAAACCCTGCTCGGGTAACGTTGCACCGTGGGGTACTTACAGTGTGTTGTTCGATTGATGAGAGCTGTTAAATTTTATGTTGTAAGCGGTGAGTACCCATGCCTTTCGGCTATCTTGTGCGGTGATATATTTTCGACAGTTAAGAACTTTGTAGATTGACATGGCTGAAATGTATGGCATTTTGAAAAATCTGCATAAAGTGAAAGAAACATTCTAGTTGCATTTGATTTTGTTCTGTCGCGCACGGACTCACCAAAAATAGCTTTCAATTGTTTGTTTTTGTTCACAAAAGTAGTAAAATGCTTTCTTAAAAGCCTCGAAAAATTATATTCGTCATAAAGCACAAAAGAAACAATAAAACGCACCAATTTAGCAGCCACCAGCATCCGGAATTGCTCTTACGCAGGCTGCCACGGCCCACTGAGGAGAAAACCCACAGCCCAGCGCAGTCGAGCAACACTGACGTAAACTATCAAAAACCAGGAACGCGCGCTGTAAATCGCTTCGTTTGAGACTGGCGCTAAGTAAACAAAGTCCGGCTCCTCGCGGAGAATTACTGATATTCCACTTTATACAGAGAATTAAGGTCTGCGGAGCACAAGTTCGTGTGCTTCCTTTGCAGGGGTTGTGGTGACGTCAGAACGGCAAGCTCTGATTGGCTCTGATTGAAAGATAGTGGGTAGGCCTCAAGGCAGCTTACTTTGAAGTCTGCCTGCTATCCTTCAATCAGAGCCAATCGGAGCTCGGCGTTCTGACGTCACCACAACCCCTGCAAAGGAAGTCAGACGAACTTGAGCTCCGCATAGGCAGGTGCATTTTAGCTGAAATATAGGTTATTCTATCAGGTCGTATACTCTTCAAACGCTAACAGCATCGCTTCTTCCTCCAACAACCAAATCTCGTAAGAACTACTTAGCGCAGCGTATGAACAGTTCGCAAAACCATCTTTTTTTTAGGTGCTGACGCTACCAGCTGATGGGACCAGTCAGACGGAGTCAAAAGTGCACCATCATGGTGCTCGTCATGTTTCTGTTGGTGCGCTATCCCAACACCTTCTGGACAGCTTTAAAGCCTGCGCGTCACGTCACATGACGTCACGTCTGGGGGTCCCGCACGGGCGCTGATTGGATGCGAGTGCCTCGTCAGCGTTCGCGTGGGACTATGATAGGAAACGAGCCCCACGCGAACGCTAACGCGGCACTCGCATTCAATCAACGCCCATGCCGGACCAGTGGACGTAACGCGCAGGCTTTGGTGTCTAGGAGGTGTTGGCTATCATCGCTCAACCAATCATAAACAAAAAAAGACTAGTGACTTTCGCTTTTGACGCTGCTTGATTAGTCCCGTTGCTTCGCAGCGTCGACTCTCTGGACTTAGCTGAAACAAACTATAATAAAGTCCTGCCACTCAAATTTCCTCCAATAAAACAAAAGAAGCTCCTCGGCGTAAACAAGTAGAAGTATAATCAAGTTTAAGGGTTTATGCCCAAATGTTTGATGCCAATTTGGTTTTGTTTCGGTTTGGTCAAAAAAAAAAAAAAAACGGTTTTGACCCAGTTTCTGGTTCGGGTTCGGTTTGACGATCTAGTTTTGGCCCCTTGCAGCACACTTCCACTGCTCCACTGTTCTGTGATTTGGAGCGAAAGAGGAGGGTGCTCTGGAGAAAAAACAAATAAAAATTGAAAATTAAAAAAAAAAATAGATCGAAATTTGTGTTGTTTATCCAAAGCAAAGGTAATCTGAAAATTGTCATAGATGCACCTGGTTTTGTCTACTAGAGACCTTGAATACCCGCAAGATATTTCGCTAGCAGAGCGTTTCGACCCACGAACCTCTGGGTTATGGGCCCAGCACGCTCTAACTGCGCCATTATAATGCTGAGATTTCGATCTAAAGCAAATGATTCTGTGGATATATATATATATATATATATATTATAAATTTCTGATCGACTGACTATTTTGACAATAGACTATTTGATCAAACTAGCAATAGAACATCCCGTTTCTATTGAGATACATATATATATATATATATATATATATATCTTAATTGAAACGTGTTGTTCTATTGATAGTTTGATCAAAATAGTCTATTGTCAAAATAGTCAGTCGATCAGAAATTTTGAAGAGCAGCACCAAAAAGGTCCCACTGTAGCAGAGCGTAGTTTCGATCCACGGAGCATCCGGTCCGTGCTGCGTCACTGTTATGTGATTTCAAGCTAAATATGTTTTTGAGAGAGATATTAATATGGTACTGTAAAATGGTTGGTATCGTGTTAATTTGAATAAAATTCGATTTAACGGATTTAAGTCACTATCGTTTAGTCCATGAAAGACATATAACATCAGCAAAGTATCTCAATTTAGCAGAGCGTGGTTTCGATCCACGGACCTTTGGGTTATGGGTCCAGCACGCTTCCACTGCGCCCCTGTGCTGTGGTTTCGCTCTAAATGGAAGAAGGATGTGGAGGAGGAGGAGGAGGGATATTAATTCAAAACTGGAAAACAAATATCGGAATGTATGGTGTCCATTTGAACAAAAGGTAATATGAAGAATTTCCATATATGCACTAAACTTTTGTATATAAAAAAAAAGATAAAAAAAAAAATTATTGTAGCAGAGCGTGGTTTCGATCCACGGACCTCTGGGTTATGGGCCCAGCACGCTTCCACTGCGCCACTCTGCTGTGATTTCCCTCTAAATAGAAGAATAATGTGGAGGAAGAGGGATATTAATTCAAAACTGCAAAATATAGATATCGGAATGTATGGTGTTAATTTGAACAAAAGGTAATATGAATAATTTCCATATATGCACTAAACGTTTGTCAACTAAAAAAAAAAAAAAAAATTTGTAGCAGAGCGTGGTTTCGATTTACGAACCTCTGGGTTATGGGCCTAGCACGCTCCTACTGCGCCACTCTGCTGTGATTTCGCTCTAAATGGAAGAATGATGTGGAGAAGGACGGATATTAATTCAAAACTGGGAAAAAGAAATATCATAATGTATGGTGTTTATATGAACAAAAGGTAATATGAAGAATTTCCATATATGCACTAAACTTTTGCCAACTAAAAAATTAAAAACAACAAGACTTTGTAGCAGAGCGTGGTTTCGATCCACGGACCTCTGGGTTATGGGCCCTGCACGCTTCCACTGCGCCACTCTGCGGTAATTTCCCTCTGAATAGAAGAATAATGTGGAGGAAGAGGGATATTAATTAAAAACTGCAATATATAGATATCGGAATGTATGGTGTTAATTTGAACAAAAGGTAATATGAAGAATTTCCGTATATGCACTAAACTTTTGTATATAAAAAAAAAAAAAAAAGAAGATTGTAGCAGAGCGTGGTTTCGATCCACGGACCTCTGGGTTATGGGCCCAGCACGCTTCCACTGCGCCACTCTGCTGTGATTTCCCTTTAAATAGAAGAATAATGTGGAGGAAGAGGGATATTAATTCAAAACTGGAAAACAAAAATATCGGAATGTATGGTGTTAATTTGAACAAAAGGTAATATGAAGAATTTACATATAAGCACCAAACTTTCGTATAAAAAAAAAAAATATTGTACCAGAGCGTTGTTTCGACCCACGAACCTCTGGGTTATGGGCCCAGAGGTCCGTGGGTTTCCACTGCGCCACTCTGCTGTGTTCTGGCGCTAAAACGGAGGGTGTTGTGGAGGAGGATGGCAATAAAAATCGTAATATATTGTAATAAATTGAACAAAAGTTAATATAAATCTTACTAGAATGGAAAGTTGGGCTAGTTGGTATTAATCCATATTGAAAAACAGCGCGAAAGTCACACGGACAAGGAGAAGAGAACACGCAGGACGAGGCGCTGAGGCACTACTCCTTGTCCGTGTGATTTTCGCGCTGTTTTTCAATATGGATAATATAAATATTTCCGATAGAGGCAGTCTAGCTCTTGTCAATTACTTGAAACATCTGCAAGAACGTTCTCTGTAGCAGAGCGTGTTTTTGGTACACTGACCTAAAGGGCCCAAAGGTCCCGGTCTAGTTGGCAGGCTCAGATGTACGCCGGTAAGGTAACCAAACCGTGCGTTCTCAAGAGCATAAAGTCAAAATCCTGAAAGACTAATATTGAACGGAATGCAAGGGTGCAAACGAGCTGGTGAATATTAAGCATGGCAAAAACCCCGAGACTGCTTAACAGGCCGTTTCAGTTGCGTTTGAGACCTTTTGGTGTATGTGCCGTTTTTACCCGCGCAGTCTCGGGGTTTTTGTCAGGACTAAAATTGCCTGCCCACTTAGGACGCCTAAGAGCTCCATGCCGTCCGTCCCCCTTTTTTGCTACCCATGGAAGCGACGTTGCTGAATTGAGATATATAGGGTGGTTCAAGTCACCAGGCTCGATCTAAAATGGACCGTAAAAATCGACGCCTGCACGTAGCCATCTAAACTTTTCGTCAAAGGTGTAATTCACAGGTCGGTTTTTTCTTGTAAAATTACAAAGCGTAGCTCTCTGTCTGTAAAAATTAAGGCCAAGGAACTTGCCAGGGTCTACGGCGGGCAGCAACGCAGAGAACAGAGGTCCAGTAGCGGGGTGTGTTTGGCGTTGGTATTGATAGATGGCGCTACCTCCTCATCGCGACGGCTCGCGACCACCGTGGTTTATTAAAATGAATATAATCCCTTTGAAATGTACCTTCGGTTAAAAAATGAATGCGAACAATAAAAGCAAAACTTAAAGTAAAAAAAAAAAAACGCGTCTGCATAACGGCGGCGCTTTTGCTGCCAACGGATTTCGTCTGCATGTCGTCTGCTATCTTTTGCTGGTCGGCTGCACCTTGAGACGCTGCTCCCGACGCCATCTATCAATACGAACGCCAAACACACCCCGCTACTGCACTTGGTCGTCTGGGTCGCCGCCCGCCGTAGACCCTGGCAAGTTTCTTCGCCCTATTTTTTACTAAAAGAGAGCTACGCTTTGTAATTTTACAAGAAAAAACCGACCTGTGAAATACACCTTTGACGAAAAGATTAGACGGCCACGTCCAGGCGTCGATTTTTACGCTCCATTTTAGATCGAGCCTGGTGACTTGAACCCCCCTATATAGGTACCTCCAGACTTGTACACGTTACTGAAAAATTGTAAGGAATTACCGTTACAATTACTCAAGGCTAAATTGTAATTTATTACAATTACAATTACTCTCCCATAAAAGTAAGTGACCGTTACCCAAAAAAGTAATCCGTTACTTTCGTGGCGTTACTTTCAACAATATGGTCTACAATTAAAGGGATACTTCAACGAAATTTGAAATATTCCCGTCGTGTTCAAAAATAGGTTGAATATGATCCACAATATCCGTAAATGACAATCGCACGTTTGTATTTTGATCCTGGTGGCTGTATCTTTCGTTATAAACGGCCCACTCTGGCAAGCGCTCGGAGAAGGCCCAGCTTAGAGCACGTGACATCCACCGCGATCGTGACGTAGGTCGTCTCGAGACGAGCAAAGCTACGGCGAGGCTGACGCCGAGAGGATGGCCTAGTCGTTCCAGCCACCGAAGCGGCTGCTTTTGTACGAATTTTGAGTGACGGGTTAATCTTCTATAATCTTGAAGGGGGACAATAGCGACTTCTGCGACACACAAAAGGGATTCTCGGGAAGAGGGGAGTTCCTCCTTCCCCCCTTCTCTCGTCGTGGCCGGAGGCGAGACAACATTCGTCACTAGCTGTCAAGGTTCCTAGACGAGCATTACAAACGAGGCGTTAGCGACATCCACCAGGTGCTCTTTGCTAGTCGTTTAATTCGTTTTAAAAATCCTTTTCGAGACTTTTTTAACAAGATATTGGTATGTTCCATGTGATACTGCTCTTTTGAACAGATATAGACCAAAAAATGAGCGCCGAAATTTCGTTGTAGTATCCCTTTAAGAAACAAAGGGAAGAGGGTTATTCAAGTTCTTATGGTTGCAACCTGTTCCATTTAATGCCCTTGAGTATTCTGTGCAACAGCTGACTCTCGAAAGTCTCGACAGACATTTTGCACTATTTCTTACTGAAGATGTCGACTGTTATGCTGAACACCCTTTGAACTGAGGCACTGTATGGAAGTGGCATATTATTACCCACAAATGCTTTATGCTCTGCATTGAGCTTCTTCAGCGAAGCAATGGAAGTACTATTTACTTCGAAGATAGATCAAAGCTTCGTCGTAGCAGCCGTTGCCTGATATTCGAGTGTTTTAGTAGATCGTTCCGATACCTCCATACCCCCGATAACGTTATGATGAATGCGCATGTGCGGCGGCGGAGTATCGGGTATCGTTATCGGAGTCATCGGACCAATTTACTGAAATTTTCCATTGTCGAAATCGCAAAGCTGTAGAAGTCACCATACAACTGGCCAAAACTAGAATAAGAATTAATTTATGTCCATCTTAGTATACCGGCATATACTGCCAGACAATAGCAAAACATAGTTGTATCAGTAAGGTATTATCGATATTCTGCTTCCTTTGGTTCTGAACAGGTCGAGCCTCGGTTGAGACGTTGGTGAATAAAAAAGGGTGGAAAGAAAAAAAAGGACACTCATAACAAGAATTAATTAGAACGTCGGTTAAAACAAGGAAATGTAAACGCACGTTTGCCGTGTGTACCTTTCTTGATGCCGTTCAAAAACGCACAGAGCACGAACCGACTGCAGTTTACTCCGATGTTCTCCAGATAGACATCTGCTGATGCCACGGGCAGCGATGGGCAGAGAACTAAGTAAGCCGCGCTATGGCCCCACTCACGAGTTTCACTCTCTCCTCAAGCCCAGAATATCAAGTCTATGTCAGCCACCATTATGTTTTGTATGTAAAAATATCTGCTTGAGATAAGATGCGTCCTGCTGGGGTGAAAACAGGGAGAAGAAAAAAGGAAGACCATTACCATTTTCGAAGTGCTCGCAAAAAGCAGACTCACACAAATGGTGACTGAGATGCAGATAACGTGACTGGAATTCACAAATAAAGTAGGCCAACCCTAGAAGTTGGACTACAAAAGAGTAAGTAGCTCTTAAAACAGGGTCAAATAAGGTGAAAGAAGCAGAAAAAAATACATCCTGTTTCCTAAGAGAAGATGATAAGGGTGCAGCAACGAACGAGGGTGCTTGAGGCAATAACACCTTCACATATTATCACCTTCACATATTATCACATCCCTTTTAGTGAATTTTAGGGTAGACGGAGCGTTGTCTCGTTCAGTGACACTATGAAAATGGTCGTAGTCACTATAACCGAGAAGGATATTGTTAATTCTTGTCTGTGCACTCACCGCCTCGAGCTTCTCGAAGAGGCACACAATCACTTGGTGTCCGCCTCGCCCCGCCTTCGATCGCAAAGAAAAACAAAGGGACTAAAAAAAGCGGATATAACTTGCCCTCATTTCGATTTTTTGACATTGTTGTTAAGGTCTAAAAAAAATAGATTCAGGGGCTTAGTGTTGCAAAAAAAAAAAAAAAGGCTTTGCGGAACTGAAGAGTGCCAAGCCTCCCTTTGCGGTGTCACAGCGCTCGACTTTACCAAAATAAAAACAACCCTTTCTTTTAAAAGAGGGGGGGGGGAGGTGTCCTGAAAAAAAAAATGTAACGGATTACAAGGAATCCGTTACGTAAAAATGTAACGGAATTACTTTAAAATTACTCTAGAAAATATGTAATTATTCCGTTACTAAATTACTGATAAATGTAAGGGATTACAAGTAATTTCGTTACTTGTAACGGATTACGTACAAGTCTGGGTACCTCGATACAGTCCGAGCTGAAGTGGCAAACCCGGCGTAAGAAGCGTTAGCGTCACCTGTGTTCCGTGGACGGGTAGGAGAAGCCGGCAATGGGGTGACCGTAGCATTCTTTGACCAGGCAGACGCCGGCGATGTTGTCAGTACTCGAAAAATTCACGAGGTGAGCAGCGCCTCCGATGGCAGCCGACTGAAAGGCGTTGTAAGGAGCTTGCTAGGAAGAGTGCTTGCGCCAGCTGATTTAACGGCAACTTTTTAAGTGGCATTGAAGACACGTCTATAGCGTCACATCGAACTAAGCTTGTTCACGTGCTTGTCTTGTCTCCACCTCTACGCAAATCAGTTTGCGTGAATGCTTAACGGACAGTTTTGAGTAACGAATACATTAGCCGATGAAACCCGTGGTTAAGTAGCATGGTGTTTGAAGAATGGTATCGAAACGTAAGCCAGTTTATGTAAAAACGCATGCATGCATTTCCCACCATAATCTAATCGACAATGCATTTGATTAGAAAATGGGGACGTTTGGCAAAGCGCTGCGTTGATAAAGCTCAACAGTGTGCCACAATAGAAGCCTCGTAATTTCGCTGTGAGATATGAACGTTAGATGCGACCGACCTGAGTAGGTTTATATTTAGACGTCTCTTGTTCTTCTACTAGGTGTAGTATGCCCGTGAATTCACGAAACGTATGTGCATAAGAAAACTGAGGTCCCAAGAGGGTGAAAAGTTACCTCCACAGAGGTGGCTCCTTGGTATCCGAAATCATGCAACTGATAGGAGAGGCTAGCTGTGGTATCGGAAGTGTCGGATAGATACCTGGCCAGCAGCTCCTTGTAGTGCCAGCTATTTGTGGCCACCGTGGTCGGGTACCAGGTCTGCGTCAAAAGCGTCTGAGAGCGCACCAGGGGAAAAAAATTGTAATCGCGAGCATCATATTATTGCGCAGCAGCCAATGAGCATGCGGCACTGGATAATAAGAACGCCTAAAAACTAATAAAAAAAAAAGAAATCGAAGCGGGAACATGGCAAGCCACTTCCTGCGTTTCTCAAGCTTTCGGTGACTTTAATGACAGTTATAAATGGTAGCTTAGGAAGGATGGTGTGACTGGCTTCTCGATAAACATTTGATCATTCTAATTGCATAAATGTGCGATCTCGTAGGTGTCTCGGTAATAATGAGATAATTGGGTAAGCTCTCACCCTGTTGTCCTTAAGCTGACTTTATGTTTGCCGTTGTTTTGGTATTTTGGTGAACCATAGCTCCGCCGCAGAGTGCTCAGTGGACTGTTCAATAGCAAGCTGAGGGGGGCAATGAGTGCTGTAGCTATGGCCACCGCCTATCATTAATGCTGCCACCTTCTCTTGGCACAATACCTTCATCCTCATAGCCCGCAGCTCGCACCGGGGACCAGTCGTTGATGCGTTTTTAGTTAGGCTAGCCAGTATTGAGGAAAATCGATATTCAATTGTTACGCAGTTTCAGCGAGGAAAACCATGTGCATCTCCTGCTACTGAGAAAGCGTTACCGTGGGAGTCTTTCTGGGGACAGCTTTCTTTCGAGGCTTTATGATTCCACGAAGGGGGCGGAGGTCGGTGTTCTTACCCGAAACCAATCGGTGAGCCAGGGCAACTCCGGGTCCGTGTTTTCAACCGTGAAGAGAACGTTGCGCGTGGGAACTACGCTTCCTTCTGGAACGGCCTTGATTGCGAGTGGAAGTTGACCTCCGTGCTTCTGTCGACAAAAGCGCACAGGACGAGAGGCCAGTTTACGCTTGTAGCTGGAGAGCTGTCGAAGCACCAGAACGTTCGCGCGCGGTCATGCGTAAGACTATGGTGCCTGGAGCGCGTCTCCGACTGTTTTGTATAGCGTCCTATCCCATCCATACATAAAAAAGGGGTCCTCAAGTGGCAACAAATGAGGTCACGCCGTGTCATGCAATCGGGTGTCGCCATCCTGGCGGTTGGTCATAGGAATGCTGGTGAAAAGCACGAGCGAACACGAATGTCGCTGCCGTCCCGGCGTTTCAACTTCTGGCTGCTTAAGCTTGCGTGAACTGCCACACTGGAGGGCGACTTAATTAAATGCAGCACAACGGGCGTCTGCCACATCGACCACCGCTGCTGGGACACCGCCAGGATCGCGACCGGTGCAGCGTGTCACTTGTATGGCGTCATCAGGCGGAACGCGAGGGACCACGCTTTTGGGCGCGCTACACAGACCAGTCGAAGACACGTTCCAGGCACCATATGAAACTCCCAATTACCTTTAGTGACCTCGTATCTGGTATTGACTTACTGAAGTCACGTCAACTTCAGAAATTGCAGAGTTTTTTTAGGTCCGCGCTGCTTGCTTCGCGATTCGTTCTTCGGGGTTCTTATCGGCGAATGCCGCAACCTCATTGGTTGTCAAGCGATAATGAGTTGCTCAAGACTCACAACGCCCTGTGTTTCTTAAACTGTCCAGTGACTATAGACCTTTCCAGCGGCAGTCTCGAACGAAGCGCCCGGGCGGAAAATGCTGAGTCACTGAGCTGTGGACGCATGCGCAGCATCCGATATACCGCACAGCAGACCAACAGCGCATGCTCAGAAGGCGTTCCACAGCTCAGCAGACAAAGATGGCAGCGCGCAGAAGGCGCTTTTTGGAAAGGTCTATAGTCCCTCACTCTCGGGAAACGCTATCACTCCAAGAAACCTGGAGTGTCGACTTTTTCAATGTCCAATGCCACAGCGCGGGCTGTTTCTTTGGTGCCTCTAAACTCGTCAAACACGAACAGTTGGGGCCAAAGTTGACGGAGCGCACCGATTGGGCTGTCACGACGGTGACCTCGCGCTTTTTTCGCCGCCGTCCGATCTGGGCGCTACGCGAACCTTCGGCTCCAACTTTGTGTTTGACGAGTTTAGGGCCCGAAGTCTAAACAATATCTTGAGACTCGTCACTCGCAGAGCTTCCCTCTCAGATTGCAGCAGCTGGCGCTTCCAAGTGCTTCACGGGAAAGTCGATGCTCCTGATTTCTTAGCGAGTATACATGCAGTGTTCTGAAGTATTTAAAGTGCATTATACTTAATGTACTACTTCAAGTATGTTTAGAAAACGTGAACTGTACTCGAAGTACATTCTCCGACTATGTACTTGTACTTTACTTAAAGTATTTTTTTCCTGGTACTTTACGAGTAAAGTACAACTCCCGACTTCTAAATACATTCCCCAAGTTTAAAGACATAAAAATGACCTGTCATGTGAAAACGCGCTATCATCTTTCGAGACGTCATCTCGTCATTTCTCTGAGCGGAGTAATGGTGGCTATAAGACCGATACAAATGAGCGCCGTCTTTGATTTTAATAGTTCGTCAGCAAGAGTAAAACAACCCCTCTGTGGCCACTTGACTTTATCCAATATTCGTCGTGGTTTGCGAAAATAACTGATGCACCTCCTTACCCCTGGAACAAAATATACCAGTTAAAAAATATCTATAAGGGAATGAAGTTATCATAGAAGACTGTGTTAAAACGTTCGTGTACTCTACTTTGAAAGTACATTGTATTTATACTCCTCTACTTCAAGTAAATGGTGCCCGGTGTACTTACTACCTTACTTAAAGTACATAACCCCTCATTTACTCTGTGCTTTAAGTACTTTTTAGATGTACATTACCCAACACTGAGTGCATGTAAACTACACCGCGATGTATTCGAAACACCAATCATTGAGTTTTCTTTTTTAAATCGGCAACTGATGCGAAGGGCGATCGGTATATATAATGTTCCAGTTGTCACGCGGTGTTAGTGGTCAAAATGCTGGATGTTTTCTTACCACCAAAGCTGCTGAGTCATATTCAGTTCAGTGTGAGAGCGACCCTCTTTCTCATTGGTAGAATTGATAAAAGGAAGACCAATGACAATGACTTCTGGGAGTTTATCGAGTGAACACTTTATCAATTTTGCACGCAGACGTTAGAAGAAAAGCAACTTGCGAGATGCTTTCACCGTTTGACAAACGAACAAACAGAAAAATAAAACACTAATGCAACTTGTCCTTGTTTTTGATGCGGTCTGGGGACATTGAGGCGTCATAAATGTTTCCAGCAATGCCTTTTTATAGAAGCTATTTCGCATGACCGGGGACACTTACTTCCACGACGTGCATCCAACCAAGCTCGTTGAAGAGCTCCTGGTTGAAATGGAGCCGAAAGAACTCCTTGGCCTCGAGCACTTTTTCGGCTGTGATGACAGGGCCGACGAGCCACCTCTTGAGTAGGTACTGGAGTCCAAAGAACAGAGTGTTCTCGAACTTGCCTCCCTGGCTCTCGAAGTAGAAATATGTGACCGTGGTGCTTGGAGGGTACTGGAGGTAATGACACACCTTTAAAAAAGAAAAGAAGTTTGCGAGGATAAAACAAAATCATCTTCCTTATTCCTTTAAGGCTCTAGTTTGTTTGGGTTGACTTTCCAGGATGTAGTGCTCGACTTTCGCAATAAGAATAGTATCTGTGCTCACTCACTTCTCAAGTGACAAGCATAAATTGTCATTTATAGTAAGGTAAGGGTTTAGGTATTAGAAAGAAACGCGTCGACAATTTTTATTAAGAGAATGAAGCGGAGCGACGACATTGACAACCTGAGACTTCATACCCATCGTCAGAAGGAATAAAAACTAAAGCTATACCAAACTATTTTCAGGTCCAGTCTTTCGCGCATTCTAGCGACTATGGGGGGTGGCATCGAGGCATCCTAACGAAAGCATTCCCTTTCCTACCATATATGTAAACATAAACACTGGTAGCTTGTCCTATCTTCGCTTCACCATTCGCCATAAATGCATGCCGAAACTACTAGCCGATGGGGCTAGTCAAGTAGTACCAAAACCGCAGCGTTACGTGGTTTGTTGTCTTTTTGTGTGTTTGGTATTATGGGGCCGGGGGGGAGGGTGAACTAATTAAGCGCAGTGAATATGCTGTGGACTTCCCCTTTTCGTGTGTGTGTGCTTGTGTTTGCATGTTTTCTAGCCTTTGACTGCACTTGAACTTACGGTGAAACAAAGTATAAATCAGCTAACCTGTCCGGTATTCCCAACGAATTAAGGTCGTGAAACTGGCCTTTATAAGTCACAGGTAAAAGAAAGACATATTTTACTAGAAGGTGTTGCGAGGTATAACAATATGAAGTATTTTGCTACCTAAAGAAGTAGCGGAGTTACTTTATGATGTAGGATGTAGGAAATTAGAGTCTCATATATTTAAGCACTTTTAACTCCTCTCTTGGTGCCCTGCGTAACTTGTCTTTAAGAAATCAGCTACTTATTTTCTGTGTTGAAGACGGCCCTCTCATTCGAACATCTAGGCACACGTATACCTTCCACGACTTATATATTTTTCGGTGCCTTCAACGTGTCCATGCGTTCAGTTTTGTTTAGTTGCCTGTCACGACGATACCCGGGAGAAGTTCACTCAGAACGCTTGAGGTGGTAGCTATTTTAGTGGAAAGTGCGGACTGGCTATGGTTCATCTAACGATAGCAATTGTTTCGCAGCTAGGGCGTTACGTACTTCGCACATTGCGTGAATTCGCGATGGTACTCTCGGTAGTTTCTAAGTGTATACTTCATCGCGTTGCAATCTGAACACCAGTCATTAGGTCTTCCTTTCAGTCATTCGGTCTTCCTTTAGTCTGTTCAACCAATGACATAGGCGATCAGTACCGTGCTGAAGTAGCCACGTGGTCTCAGTAACAAAGATGAGTGGGACCGTTTTTGCCACTGAAACTATACTTGACCACTGAGGCTCGATATCGCTGGCCCTTCTCATTGGTTGAGCTGATTAACAGAAAGCTAACGATCGGTGCTTCGAAAGCCTAAGAGTGCGGTCTGTTGACTATTTATTGCTCACCGTTGAAGAATCCGTGCGGAGAATGACGTTCTTCAAATAGTCGAAGCAGTCCTCCCTTTTTGGTGTTAGCCTTTCGCTGTTGATCGTGAGGGTTTCATGGGTGGACCCGAATCGCTGCAACACACCATACAGTACGCAGGGTAACTCCTGGAGCGTCAGTCCAGTTTTTCCCTGGGTAACTATAGTTCATGAGGGCGAAATTCAGACAACAAAGTGCGCCGTCTGCTTTCTGCGCTTATCGGGCAATTGCGCCACAAGTCAATGGCGTCGCTAACTCGGTCGTCTGCGAAGGCGCCCAACCTTGACTTGGCAAATTTTTAGAGCGCAGCTCTTAGGCGCCCGTTTCCGTGTTTCGCTGCGTCGGCGTCGGCGTTACTACGCTAAATTTAGTGGGAAAATTGCCGTCACGTGACAACAACACAAATTCAATTCCCCGCTAAAGTTAGCGGGGAAATTCAGTTTCTCCGCTAGATTGAGCAAGCAAATTCTGTTTCTCCGCTAGATTTAGCTGCAAAATTGACGTCACGTGACATCAACATTCAATTTCCCGGGGAACTGAAATGGTGTTGAGGTCCTGTGACGTCAAGTTTCCCGCTAAATCTAGCGGAGAAACTGAATTCGTTCGTAGATGACGTGACACCAAGTCATGTGACGTCATTTTCCCCGCTAAATTTAGCGGGGAAACTGAATTGAAGAAGGAGGGGAGAGGAGGGGATGAAGGAGGAGGAGGAGGAGAAGAAGGAGAAAGAGAGGGTACGGAAGAGGAGGAGGAGCATACCCCCCCCTTTAAGAGCTGCTCTCTAATTTTGCATTACAGAGATTTGTAAACATCTTTCGTTTCTTGCTTTAATTTTTTTACAGGAAGAAAACTACGCCATGAACTTTCTCATGGTAAAACTGACCGGCTCGGTACATATTCGGTAGAAGCTTGAGCTTTGTCATGTGGAAGCGCCGATTTTGCCCGGCTCGTTTTACAGCGGAAGGTTCGCTTAGGACACCCTATATACGTAAACACATTGCTCACAAATACGGCGATATCTGTTGGACTCTGTTCAAATTATGGAGACGGAGCTAGCACCGTTGATCACAAATAAGCCAGATTAAAGGAGAAAGCATGCTCTTTAATGTTTGCTATTGACCATCGACTTCTGTATTACCTACAGACATTGACAGCTTAAAACAATCGCAGGGAGTGGCTTATAATGTTCAAGCTGCTTGCTTCGTGATATTTTATTTTGACTTTCTGATCGGTTAATGCAGCCGTCTCATTGGCTACGCAGCAAAAATAAGGTGCTGTGGACTCTGGACTGGACTGTGACTATAGCGAGGCACATAGCTGCGGTCGTGGGTCGCATTCAAGTTGCAGCTTTCGTTGCAACGAAAACAAAATCTAATCTTAAGAAACAGCGTTTTACGTTATGTTGAGCTTCCTGATAGCCATTGATTTTAAGTTTTCTAATAGTATACAGTGTAGAAAGAAAGAAAGCAAGAGAGAGAAAGAGAGAGAGGGAGAAAATAAATGATGGTTGTGGAGATATTTATGTACGTATATACCCAGTATGGTTCAATCACTTTTACGTATTTATAAATGTATGTTGAATGCTCTGGAGTTTGCAAGATAGCCTTGCCTTTCCGCGAGATGCGCAGCTTTTTTGGAACAAAATCATCACCACGAGAAGAAATGCAAAACATGGCGGTGGTAGAAGCGCTATTTATTGTTAGACAAAATATCACGGGAGGCTGCAAATCAGTAGAGCAGTGCTTCGATTTTTTTGACAGAAGCGACAGGCTTCTCGCTTTATGCAGTCAGTTGGGCGGGCGCAAATACCCTACAATTTTGTGTGCCCGTAGAACAGATAGATGCATGATGACAGCCTACCAGGCATTGAAGAGACCATGCATACTATATGCAGTTCCTATACAAAATTACATTTCACAGTGAGGGGAGCGACAGCTATAATATCAATTGAGAAAAAGAATATTTTTATTATCGAACGACATCAACCAACTTTTTCAGATAACATCGGTGTGTTGTAAAAGGTTTTTTGCAGACTTCCCTATTACCTGTCAGTCACCCTGTCAAGTGCGCAACGCTTCGCTGCACGCAGCTTCGTTTTTCAGACCGCCCTATCATCCGCTACGCTCTCAAAACTTCCTGCTTACACGCGCTGTCCCGCAATGCTTACAGAGCTCTGGACATTGTTTTTTAATCGCGTAAAACTATGTTGATGAACGGTATTGCGCCCCAACGGTCACCCAGCATCAGAGGCAGAAAGGCGCTCATATGCTTTATAATCGTGATGTTTAAACCCCGAGAGTGGGAAAAAAACTTGAAGATATATTAGAAGAAACAGACGAAAAGTGACTTTTCTTCTGTTTCTTTTAATATATCTTCAAGTTTATTCCCAGCCTCTGAGTTTAAACATCATAATTAATACGCACCACCTCGCCTGCACGTAGACCATTTTATCCCATATTTCACTGTTGTTTATTCAACAGTGGAGTATGATACCGTTCTCTCTTCCTATTGGCTAAGTTGAATAAAGGCGAACCAATGAGCACTGCTCCGAGCGCGTCGCGGTTCAGCGTACATACACGCCCAGAAACGTTTGTGAGTGCACAGCTCTTCATCTGTATCCCGGGAACGGCTTCGGATTCACGCGCACGGCGACGGTCTGATGAGACGCTCCCGACGGCGAGCCGGCGAGAAGCGTGTAGAATCCGGCGTCGTTCAATGTGATGTTGTTCAGCGTCAGCGTGAATGGTTCGCGAACGTCTGCCGCGGCTGCATCTTTTATCAGCTTTGCGTACGGCGCCCCGTTTTTGTCGAAGTAAGTGCCGTTCACGTGGTAGTGTTTGATCCACCGAACGAAGGCCGTCAGGTAGCTGTAAACCTCGCAACGGACCACCACATCCTCACCCTCAATGACGGTTCGGTTGCGGTCTTGGCAGATGACGGTCGGCGTCGGTTTGAAGCGTTCGTAGACGTCTAGATGATACGTCCATTCGACGGAGCCCAGGTGATTGGCCACAACGCACGTGTACTCGCCGCTGTCGTTCTTGGTGAGACGTACCAGATAAAGCGTAAACTGGTCTGCCGGTCTGGAGGTTGGACCGTTGGCCTGTTGAACCACCGGTCTACCGTCTTTAAACCACGATACCCTGGGTGTCGGGTTGCCCCTCGCGTGGCAGTTGAGTCTCACGGCCGTTCCGATGGGCTGCACTTTCATGATGTTCTGCATTCGCCGGGGGTTCGTGAACCACGGTCGGGACTGAGAGTTTTCTTCCACAGTGTCCACGAGGTTGTCTTCCGTTGAGGAAGATGTGACGGTCGCTGCGGCTAATAAGAAGCAGGATAGCATAATCACCGGCCGCTTCATCCTTGAATACGTCGCTGATGTCGTGTACCCCTTCATCGGACGAAAATAGACTTCTTAACACCAGTCAGTCCTTGATTTCTCTTTCTAACTGTTGCACCAGTATCAGCCGCCCCTCTACAAAAGTTTATTAAAGCGCGAAAGTAATTTTATAATACACTAGTTTATGAATATAAAGCGTCTTTGGTAATACAAATCCGAGATACACGAGTACTGAATCACTGGTTGCGAATACCACGGAGCTCCCTTTTATAGGTTTAGAGGGGGGGGGGGGGGGTACTCGAACGCCGACGGATGTTGCTGTAGATTCGAAAATCCGGTGGCCTTATCCAGAGGCGCGGGAGTTCACACAGCGTTCTTATAGAGTAGCTCAATCGTAATCTTGAATTCGTGCCAAGTACAGAATGCTTTGAGATGCCTATCGTGGCAGGAAACTTTCATTAGCGACTACACACGTCCGGTCGTGGAAATAAACGAGGTCTGATGTTCGCAATAAAAGATTTCGTCATAAAAGGAAAAAAAAAAAAAGAACTTGCCCAGGGTCTCGTGATTGACTGACGTCCCCGACGCTGCTGTCTGCCCACGCCCTAACTCAATTTGAAAACAGAAACTGGCGTGACTGCCGATGCTTGCTGAGCATGAAATGGTTTCACAATCCTACGAAGGTCTTCCGTCGCGTGACATGTCCTATTTGCTTTCTGTCGAGCGAGCACGCGTGACACTTTAAAGGGTTTTGCTTTCATCGTGAAAACGGCTGCCGTTCTGTGGCTCAGGTTTCAGCACAAATAAACGAGGTGTCTGATCGACGCCGAAATTGGCGGTATAAATTTTATAAGCAGGGTTATTTTTTTTTCTTTTCCTATTTCCAGAGCGCTTCTGCTCCGAAATAGCGCGGAACCTGAGCACTCAACAGAAGAAGCGTCAGACAGTTTCTTCCCAGTAATATAAAATAGCGATCATTTTCTTTGCGATAGTCGTTGATCAACATACTTATTACCAGTGACGATTGTTCATACCAATAATGAGTGTAAAATAATAGCGCGATATATTGGTCGTCTAACCTCGTAACGTTCCTTTACTCTCTCACAGTACTGCGCCGAGCGCGCTAGGGAAAAACTCAAATTGAACTCGAAATAAAACTGAAACGTTTGTAGGTGTGTATGTGTTCGCAGAAGTAACTTATTTTTTGCTGGGGGCAAACAACTCTACGAGTAGGATCTGGTCAACTCCTGGAGCGCTTATTTCGAAATTGGAATGACAAGAACAGACAACCCTTGCTCGCGCGGTGTTTTGTTCCTTTGTATAGCTTTCGAAGGATAACTATACCCGTTTTCACCTTAAGAAAAAAGCAAGTTTCGCGCATTGTTCATACGCGGCGCGAAGTAGTTCTTACGATATTTGGTTGTCGGAGGAAAAACCGATGCTTTTGGCGTTTGAAACGTGTACGTTTTGAAAAGATAACATATACCTAATCTAAATTGCGCCTACACGTATCTTGGTTCTTTATAAAAAGGAGGAAATTAGTAATGCTCCGCGAGGAGCCGGACTTTTGTTACTACGGTTCTTGAGCTGAAAAAGGGTATTGTTGCACAAAAGAAATCAGACGGCGTTGCCTTTTCCGAACGCTTCTCCTTCCCCATACTTTTACCTTCTCAAATAAATACGTAACAACCGCCCTCTGCCTCCCCTCATAAATACTAAAATTCAGTCACTCCCGCTTTTTATACGAAGAGCAGTCACTGCAAAACGTAAGTTTTATAACTCTGCAAGATTTGCTTGGCCTTTGAAAAGATTCGCTTCCATAAATTAGAAGAATAAAAATACTTAAGTCGCATTTGACTGCGCGAACTTTGATCAAGTTTTGCCCACAAACAGACCAAAAAAGTCGCGATGTTTATATCTGTAGCCTTAATGCCCCTCCGTGTCGGCAAATAGAACTGTGGAGCAGAGTTTTCACAGAGTCGCTTCAGAACGTACATAAAATGCAGGAAACATAAACTTAAACCACGAATCTGAGTTGCAAATTGTGCTTACACTGCACCGGCCAGAATGAACGCCATGTCCTGTTTTGCATCAGGAATAGTTGAAATATACTAAAGCTCGTGTCGAACCACGACGCACATCCATACGTCTTCAGATTTTAGTCTGCATTGGATAAAAACTTTCCGATATTCCCCCAATACAGTCTGTATCTGCGTGTAGACGTATAGTATATAAGAAACGCTAAGACCATAGAACAGCGCCAGACGCTTGGATGTGTCATACCATAGCCTCATCAATACTCACAAAGCCTGGCCGTTCGACGACGGAGCCATAGAGTGCCCGGTCGCAGATTTGAAGCGCGTGGATCTGGTAGCACAGAGCATCAAACAGCCATTTCTCGGGGAACCTGGACGTCAGCGCACAGCTTTTGCAGCGGCGAGTACCCGAAACACACTTGTTCGCTCGGGAGAAGTGTGTTTCGGCGACTCGCCGTAGCAGGGCGCCAGTCACGTGGCTGTCCTTTCATCCGTTGTCTGCCGCTCCACCTTTTCATTTCGGCGGCCACTTCTCGTGGAGATCTGCCAGGTTTTGTCAGTATATAGGAGGTTACGATAATACAAACGGCCATTCAAGATTTGATAGGAACTTCCCGAAAGCCTCGCTGTGACCGCTGACCTCTCGCCAAGAGACAGCTTCTTTGGGGACTCTTAGCGAAGCGTTGGCTGCCACTTTGATTCTTCCAGTAGCTTTTACGTTCAACTGTAATCACGGAGAGTTTAAGAGATGCAGCGCGTCGCTTATGTCTTTCCGCTTCTTCATATGTTCCTTGGTGTTTTTGTTATGGCTAGTGCAGCAATTGGCGGCGCAGAGATTATTAGGATTTTTGGACTAGCCACGCTCGACGTTACTTAAGCTGTCAGTGACATACCAACTACTGCCTAGCAACTACTGCCTAGCAACTGCCGCCTAGCAACTGCCTAGTAGCTACTATAATAATAATAATAATAATAATAATAATAATAATAATAATAATAATAATAATAATAATAATAATAATAACAATAATAAAAATAAAAATACTTGATTTATGGAAAAGAAGAAAACACAAAAACAGACTGTCTAGCAACTACTCTCTAGCAACTACTGCCTAGCAACTACTGTCTAGCAAATGCTGCCTGACAACTACTGCTACCTTCGCGTTAATTGGTTTGCACTCACGGCTTTGTCTTCTGAAACGTCGTCGGGACATTCCGATTTGCTCGCTTCTTCGGAGGCGGTGGCTCGAGCACTGAACGCACTGCCGCAACCCATTTTCGCTTTTGTTGTCGGAATTCCGGAGTCTTATTTTCACTGTTCCCAGGCTCCGAGATTTCGTGCTTTGCCGGAAGGAAGAAAGCGCGAACGGGGTTATACTGCTATTTTGAATCTAGGGGGATCGAACGGGCGCCGGGTTCGATCGGCTGGGTCGCGCCGATCGCGCGGTTATATGGCCCGCAGTCTCGGCTCCATAGGTCTCTTGTTTGGCGCTGGGTTTCTAAGGCGATGGTGACATGAAAAATGTGCCTACTCAAGCTGAACGGTGTCCTTTTCTGGGCATGGGCGCCTTAGCAAGACAACGGAAAAGGACGCTACTCCTCGTGTCTCCGTCTTCAGACAACACCGAAAGTATTATGCCATTCAGCGGCTTAAACGATACTTCTACACACACACACACAAACAAAAAAACAAACAAAAAAAACAGTACATTCAAGGGGATACAAAAACCCAGTGGGCGTTTGCCGCTCTTTTAGGTTGGGGCGAGCGAATTCTGGTTAATATCTGCGTAAACAGCGTGCTGTCTACTGTACGTATTTCTGAATAGTTGTGGCTTTTCTTAGTATTTGTCAGTTGTGGTGTCTTTTCGGATGCAAAGGAATCCTTGAACGATTATATAAATGTGATAAGTATGATGTTGTTAACCCATCACGATTCTCTGGATATCAGTTCCAGAGAATCTAAAAGTTCTCTGGATATCAGCAGTTGCACCACCTCAGCAATGGGGGGGCAACAAGCAAGAGGACCACTGCTCGATACGAGTTGATGAATATTTATTGATAGCAAAACATGTACAAAACGTAGGAAAGGGTCGACTAGGCTCGCAGCAGCGCGACGACAGCAAGCACGCGACACCACGGCGAGTGAGATCAGCTGCAAATACATTTCGCACGCGTGGAGCACACAGGAACAGTACCGGGCCATGGCCCACGTTGAAAACTGATTATGAATAACGCCCACTGAGCATGGACGACACTTTACATCACCTTTACACCAACGTAGGCAATTTCGCGAGTATCCGGTTACTTGTCTCACACCATAAAACACATTTCAATGAAATCGAAAGAAAGGACATGCTGCGCATTATTTTTTTCGGATCACTCGAGTGGACTCCGCATGTATTTGACAGTGAGGAGTATGCAGTGAAGGTTACAAGCCAGCCGAACATGCCGAACGCTTTCCACATGTGGCATGTCAATCGATGAATGGGTGAGCGTTTGGGTTGTTCCTGCACCGTGTATCGCTGTTGTTTGTTCCAAAATTGAATGTGTCCGGACTCCCAGAAACAAGCGTAGTCAATTAGACGCTTATACGGCGCCCCTCCAGAATGATTGGGAGGGCACAGTCACTTGACACCTTTGTTTCTACCGCTCCATATACTGGAGTCAGTAGTTCGAGAATGTTACGACTCCACACACTGGAATGCTTTGTTTACGTTCATTTTGTTACATCTGTATAGTTAGGTGGCTTTTGTGCTTTATCCAGTCCTATTTTTTTTATCGAAACTCAATGTATAACTGTCATCACTACAGCGACGCAAATTTATGTGTGTCGCTTTCAGAATGCACTTAGAAATTTCGTCAGAACTTCATTCTTATTCCCCTTCACATTCGAGTCAATCAAATTGTTATCCAGTGGCTTTAAAAGAGCAGTAAAATAGTGATCTACGAGAAATGACAGCGCTCGCAAAGCAGGTTTAATGGGCATGCCGTACAGTACATGGGTATATGAGAATGTCGAAAACTTGAGGGAATAATCGGACAAACACCATTTGAATTACGGTCCATTCGTCGTTACCACTGACGCCACCTTTGAGGCGTGGTTTGAGTAATTACTGTAGTATGTCATCAGCGAAATTCGGGAAGACATGTTTTGCTCCTGGCCCTCATGATGCGGTGTTTCCCTGTTTCGCCAGCCGTTGTGTAAAATAAAAATAGATAGGCTTAGGATAGTTATTCTTTTCTGGGTGACATTTTAAATGGGGTCCATCTTTACATTCTACAAGAAACATTGGGTTCGAAGGAAGTGTCAAGTTAAAGAGTTTCGCTAACATCGAAACTCAGTATGGTTGGTTTTCTCTAAGCTAATGACGAAGGAGTGCGTCTAGAATCCAGAGCGCTATATTTCCACTAAAATCACCAGCTAAGACACCAAGAAGAGTAGCTAAAAAAACTTTGAATCTATTAATTGTTTCACAACCTAACCGTCGAAATTGGTCGCTTTTTACAAGGCACTTAAAAAAATAATCACGCCCTCGATTCACTTGCATGAGTAGTTCTGCTTGCTAGGTTGGCGCGATTCAGAAGTAATGTGATGAAAAGGAATAAGTTATCGCCGGTGGCGACGCTTCGCTGATTCCACATGGCGAAGCACCGGAGCTTTAACGAACTAAATTTAATTTATTATATAATTAGTTTGTTTGGAAACTGTACAGTTAAGAAAACTTTGTGCGCAGATTGAGTTACAGAATCCTTCGATACTAAAGTAGGGCCCAATTTCGGGGTATGTTTAAAAGGAAATAAAAACCTTTCATTCAAATTGTTCATGGTAGTCCAGTATTCTCAAACGTCTAGCAGCTGCTCTGTGCGAATATATATATATATATATATTTGCCAATTTCTCATAGTCAAACTGAAAGCAACACCGATTTATTGGCTAGAGTTTTAACTTAATTGCAAAGTTCGTTATATTAGGAGATTCGCGAGCAGAGCGTAATTTGATTGCACTTTCTTTCCTCCAAAACAAAAAGTGCATGAAGTAGATGTCAATGGTGAACCAGAGCTGAGTAGAGTATTCAATGCTTGTGTTTTTGTGGAAAACTGTAACTTTTTAATGTCTCTCATAATAGTTAACTTGAAAATAAGTGTAATTGTGAAACGATTACTAAATGAATGGAGTCAGGTAAGTAAAACTTAGATCTAAACACATAAATAAATGTTTTCTCAACTTCATCCTTTCTCGCAGTTTTTAGCCGTGTCTAATGGATGTTTACGATTGAAGCACACCCCATGGAATAATGTGACGTATGTTTAATACCGATCTTCTTTTTCTATTTTTAGCTCTCAACCAAATCGTCCCTGTGGGACTGAACGTCTGCCTTCTGTTTTCTTTAAGTTTGACTTGAAACGGTGCCATGATAAATTCTCAATGCAATACCCGACTTGTACCTAAAATCGCGATTCTTTCGCTACATGGCGACTCCGTGACGAACGCTTCTGTTTCTGTTATACCGCAGGCGTCAGTAAGTTTCCAGTATTTAATGCAGACCTGGTAGCTACGCGACGTACACGATTTCCTTCTTGTAAAAGGAACAATGTTGTCTCAAATACACGAGAAAAAAGAACATGTTACGTTTCAAATCGATATTTGCATGCGCATTTGAAGGAGCACTTCTTATTTTGTTTATTTCTTCTAGAACTTGTGTGTATAAATTTCGTATCAAAACGGACAGGTGGAAAAATCAGATCTACAATCCTATTTGCATCAGGGATAAACTAAAAAAAATAAAAACTCGTCAAAACAGAACATTTAATACTGTGCGGTATGTTGTGGCGTTGTAAAATCAGCTTATGTAAGAGGAAGCCCTTATTTGCATATCTATGTACTAAAAAGTTGTAAACGCTTCAGCGCCGTAATTCGGAACCATTTTCACGATAAATCGCCTCCATGTTATAAATTTCAAATCTTAGGGGCCTTACCCTGAAACTGACAGTCATTAGGTTCCAACTTTTTAAATTATACCTAACTCTACTCTGTGCACCCTTAAGCTGAGACTGCAGCCGAAGATATATAAAAGCGCGAACTACCCCGCGCTCCTGGCTTTGAGACATGCATTTTTAGCGCGAGTGCTTGTTATGCGGAAGAACGCTTCAAAGCAGCGACCTGGAGCTCTCGTGCTTGTGACAATGGCTGCGGTCTCAGCTTAAGGGTGAACGGAGTATAGTCTACTTTTCGCTGCCTTGCTAACGTCGCGAGATCATTCTTTCTTGCCCCGGAAAATTGTCATGTATAAAAAGTCGATTCGAATAATATTCTAGAATGTTCGACAGACACCTTATTATTATGATGATTATTAAAACAAGGAAACGTTATCAGAGTACGGGTTGTTCGCTTGTTTGCGAGCGCTACGGACTGTGTTCATGGCCGAGGTCAGCTCGTATCATTCGTAACCCACATTATAAAATCTGTGCATGCTTCACCTTAGACGTTGTAGGAATTAATAAAAGGATGGAATAACTGAAAAATATGTAGTCGTTTTGGACCCAGTTGATTCGTTTAGTTTTGCTGCTTGGGTTCATTGACTCATATGAGTGACTGTTTTCTCGCACAGCCCATAGCTCTCTTGTTAACATGAATGCTCTTTTCGACTGTGAACCCATATGCCGACGTCCATGAAGGAACGCAACGATGGCTTTAGTTTCTGAGATTATGAAATTAGCCAATAAAAACGCCGAAGAAATAATCACGAAGAACGTGAGCGCAGTAAGCCGCGCCATGCGTTTGTTGAAGTTATCATTGACTAGAGGTGTTTTGTCTCGAAGTTTGTGGGTTGTTTCTTGGCGTCGGACCATCTTAGAACGTTACGCATTCGATCATGCATGGGATCACCAGGCTTTTCTCGACTACTTATCATAACTTCGGACGCGTCACATAAATGACACACGGGCAAACGGAATACGACCATTCGTCATAGCACATCAATTCAAACTTTGATACAGTATTATCCGGGGTTCGTCACTTCGTTCACGTGGACAGTCATTGAAGAACTCGCGTCCCTGCGCATATGGTTCTCACTCTTTACCGTCATTTCGGAGACGCCTCCAGACTCGGGTAAGAGTCGCAGTCACGCCGGCGATCCGCGACACTTGCACTACCCCAGCCACTACACACACTATCTGATTGCGTACGCGTTAATTCCTCCCGTAATTATATGTAAGAAGCGTATTCAGCCGCAGACATTCCGTTTTCTGTTCGTACATGGGACGGCTGCTGCCATCAGACTAAGGTGCCTAGAACACGTCTTGGACTGGTGTGTGTTGCGTCCTAAACCTCCGACGGATCAAAAAGGATCCCAAAGTGGCAGAAAATGACTTCACAGTAATCGGAGTGTCATATGCTGTCGGATGTCGCGATCCTGGCGGTTAGATCTAGAGGTCCCGACGAAACGCACGGGCGAACGGTTAGTGTCGCCATCGTGGCGGCGTAACCAACTCATGGCTGCTGAAGGTTCCGTGGACTGTAATGCTGAAGAGTGACCTGCAGCAGAACACGTGTCTGTCACGTCCACCACAGATGCTGCTGCTGGGACACCGCCAGGATCACGGACGGTGACAACATTGACACTTTTGCGACGTCATCATGCGGAAACCAAGTGTCCACTTTCTAGGACGCGGTGAACAGACCGGCCGGAGACGCGTTCCAGGCACCAGAGTGCCCAGTTTCTTTTCTTTTTTTTTATAGACCCTGTTTCGGTGGTGGTTCCGGTACTCCACCACAGGCAGTGTCGTGCAGGACTCGACGCTGTTCATCGGGTGGCGTCTTCTTTTTGAGCAAGGTGTAGCAGTCCTCGAAGATCTGAGCAGAAAGGGAAGGAAACGTACGAACGCAGTCATCTACCTGGTCTCACCAGAGTCATCATCTTATGTGTACAGTCAGCACGGAATGAAACCCGAACGCCGGAACGCGTGGTCATCGACACAAGCTGCTCCATCTGGAGGGCCCCTGAGAACCAATGATGCGCCGGGGTACGAGGGTGCGGGTCCTACTAAGATGTGCTCGACCCTCGCGCTGCGCGTCTGGGACTTCAGCGTTTCGCCGGTTTTTCGCTGTAAGCGCCGTCACTCGGCGTGCTTTTGTATCGCCGCACTGTCGCCCTTTCGACACCGGGCTATAGATATAGCTATAACCTGGCTATAGCTCTTTGCGATAGGCCTTGTTCGGACAGGTTGGTGCATTTATTCCGCCCCGGAATTGATACGCCTGGCATATCGGTGGTTACCAAAGAGAGCGTCAGCGAGCAATTTCTCGCTTTTTATAAGCGTCGACTGATAACCTCGCACAAAAACATGCGCATTGCTTATAAGAACCGAGGCATCTGCGTCACTCTGTTGCAGCATATTTTTTATAAAGAGTATGGTTGTGGCAATAAACGAATTTTATTTCGCGTCTATGACGTTTCACTTTTTCTCAGAAACCGCGTATGCCACGTTGTTCACCGGAGCCTCCGCGTGGTTCCACTGACACGTGATCAAGCACTACGGGTCTTTTGTGCACGAAATGTTTTAACTTTCATTTCGCCCTTGCGATACACAACGTGATAATTAATTACAGCGCTGAAGAGATATCGATGGGCATCCGAAACGCAATGCGATAAATAATGGGTGCGCTGGACAGATTGGACCAGACTCTGCACAGAGTGACGTATTGTTCAAGGCTCAAGTCACTACAATTAAGAAAAATGTTTGCTGAGTGCGCGAGTTAGTAGACCTGCATTATGGCATTCGCAGCGAGGCATACGAGCCTGAAGGACAAGAGAGGTTAATGGACGAGCTCTGGGAGTGAACGTATGGATGTGCTCATATATTATACACTAAATATTTGTAGTAGCAACCTTCAGTTGGGTGTCAGCACTCGCCATGTGCCCCAACTTGTTTTTTTTTTGTCTCGTTATGTCGCGCTATTTTGCTATAGACGCTTTCAGCGCGCGCCAAATTGAGCCGCCATAGCCGACCTTCTCTTGTCTTACCGAGATGCCGAGCCACTGAAGCGGGCGTTGACGAGTCTCCACAACGGCCTATGCTGGGGAGAAGGACGCGGTAGAATCTAAAATGACAATGACCTGACCTACTGTGATAATGATGAAGTGAAGCGAACGGTATAAGAGGGAACAAAAACTGAAGGTCGGTTATGGCGGCGCCCATGCACAGCTGCCTGAAAGCTTCTATAAGTACTGCTATACTTCGTCTTACCCTAGCATTACTTCGTCTCACCCTAGCATGAACTAACCGCGAAGGCTTTGCTAGCGCGAGCGGCCATCCTTGACTGCCTTGACTAGAGCACTTGCTGCACGAGCGCTCGTGCAGCCGCCGCGGCTTCATTCAAAGCGACTAGCTCGCGCTTTTAGCACGCGCATGTAACAATAGTCCATACTAAGGTGAGACGAAGTATAGCATGGACTAACCGCGAAGGCTGTGCTAGCGCGAGCGGCCAGCCTTGACTGCCTTGACTAGAGCACATGCTGCACGAGCGCTCGTGCAGCCGCCGCGGCTTCATTCAAAGCGACTAGCTCCCACTTTTAGCACGCGCGGCTAACAATAGTCCATACTAAGGTGAGACCAAGTATAGTTATAAAATTACAAAACGTATAACAAACAATAAAAGCTGCGCACGCCAGGAGAAGAAGACACAATGGGCGTGCTGCACTGGCGCGCGCGCAAGCAGTTTGCTGCTGCTCCTATAGACCTTTGCATCGCTTATCACTCGGGCGAAAAATGCTGAGTCACTGAGCTGTGGACGCATGCGCAGCGCCTGATATACAGCACAACAGAGCTACAGCGCATGCTCAGAAGGCGTCCCACAGCCCAGCAGACAAAGATGGCAGCGCGCAGAAGGCGATTTTTGCAAAGGTCTATAGACGTTTCCACTGTTTACAAAAATCACAGTCCACACGTGTTAAATCACACTCCAGAACGCGCACGTTCGTCGCTTCGGAAAGCGAGCAAATCACGCGCCATACGCACGAACACTGAAAATGGAACCTGCCAAGTGTCCTTTTTTCTGCGAGCGAAGCCAAAGCTAGAAGCGCGAGACCAGCGCTTTTTGCGTTTCTCCCCAGCTCGCGCGCTCGAGCAAAGCCTGAACGCACGGAACTTTCGCGCTCGCGCTTCCAGCTTTGCCATCGAGCTGCTGCTCCTAGCGCGCGCAAGCCGCAGGTGTCGATCGAGGTTCTTTTGTGCCGCCACACTGTAGCGCGACAGTGTGGCGGCACAAAAGAACCCCGAGTGACGGCGCTTACAGCGCGACACCGGCGAAACGCGGAAGTCCCAGACGCGCCGCGCGGGGGGTCGAGCACATCTTAGTAGGACCCCTACCCTCGCACCCCGGTGCATTTTCATTAGATCTCTGGGGCCCTCCAGGTAGAGCAGCCTGTGTCGATGGCCACGCGTTCCGGCGTTCGGGTTTCATTCCGTGCTGACTGTACATTCATACATTCACAGAAGTCCCGAATATTAATCATGAGCTTTTCTTTTTAGAGCGCAGCTCGTAGGCGCCCGATTCCGGCTTGAGCGGCGTCGCCGTCGGCGTAACCGCGCGTTGCATTATGGGACGTTTTTCATAATGACGTCAAACGAGACGTCACGTTTGACGTCACGAGGGGGAGGAGGAGGAGACATTTTTTCCGCTAAATTTAGCGGAAAAAATTCCTCCGCTAAATTTAGGGGACAAATTTCCCCACTAAATTTAGCGGGGAAAATTTCCACGCTAAATTTAGCGGAACAAATTCCCCGTTAAGCATAGCGGGAAAATTTCTCCGCTAAAATTAGCGAAACAATTTCTCCGCTAAATTTAGCAGGGAATGTTTTCCGCTGAATTTAGCAGGAAATGTAGCGAAAATTTCCCGCTAAATGGGAGGGGAGCAGGGGAGGAGGAGGGGAAGGGAGGAGGGGAGGGGCATACTCTCCCTCCGTACCCTCCCCTCCTTCTCCTCAAAAGCTCCGCTCTAATTCGGCATTAGAGAGAGTTGTAAATGTCTCATTTTTTCAATCGGGTTTGAATGCCAAGTTACTGAGCTGTTAACGCATGCGCGTCGTCCGATGTTCCGCAGGAGAGAGGTATTGCGGATGATCAAAAGGCGTTCCACAGTCAAGTAAACAAAGATGGCAGCGCGCAGGACTATTATTGTAGTAGGCTATAGTCTCACCATGCGCAGCGCAAGTTGGTCTGCTTCTTGCATAGGGGTTGCGATGATGTCAGAATGCCGAGTTCTTATTGGCTGATTGAGGGGAAAAAAATAGTGGGTAGACCTCGAGGCATCTAACATCGATCGCGGCCCGTTCACTGTGCGTGATTGGTTCAGTCGGTGACAGCGAACGCACAAAGGCGATATAAGCGCCGTGACGATGCACTTTTGGTGCTGTTTGATTGGCTCCATTGGCTCGCGCAGCGTCAACCGCGGTCGGACTTCAAGTGAAACTACATATGGTGCCTGAAACGCGTCTCCGGCTGGTGCGGCTACCGCGTTCCGAAAATGTGGTCCCTCGATTTCTGCCCGATGACGTCATAGATGAGTCACGCTGTCGCCGGCCGCGATCCTGGCGGTGTCGCAGCAGCAACGGTGGATGTGGAGCAGACGCCTGTTCTGCTTCAGGTCGCTCTTGAGCTTGACAGTCCACGGATCGAGACATCCGACAGCGTAACACTCCGGCTCTTGTATCTTCATTTGTCGCCACTTAGGGACTACTTTCGATGTATGGGCGGAATGGGAGGCTAAAACCACGCCAGTCGGAGACGCGTTGCAGGCACCCTTATTGGGCAGGAGATCGAACTATAGGGGGCGCTCTGACCCGTTTGTTGTCCCCATACTCAGTGTTTACTCAACACAAGGCCTGTGCACATGCCCAGAGGCCTTATGGGCTTGTCCATGTCATCTTCTACAATAGAGTGCGGGGCACAGTTTAATGTAAAAAATACTAACAATCGACGAAGCGACGTTAAGTGCCGGATCTATCCTCAGAGAATGCGAGCTTGACCCACTTCGGCTTTTGTGCTGAGCTGGGACCGTGCATGCTGCATTGTTCATGCAGGCCAGAGTGGAAACAAAAGAGACCCTCCTCCCCCTCACCGGAGAACACGAACTCCAGCCGAACGCTGACGCCGCGTTCGGTTATGTCGGCCGAGCGCTGAGTCAATGTATTTGTTGTCCCCATCCGTGTAGTTCTAAAGTTAACCGCTTGGGGCGTCACTCACTGTCGCTCCTCCTCCCCATAGTGCGACCGGCGTGTACCTGCGGGGCGGGTTCTGCTCCCTCCTCCATGTCCCACGGGACGTCGTAGGCTTCTTCGACGACCCTCCTCCGGATGGTGGTGCGGGCAATGGTCGCGTACTCCCGGTCCGCCCAAGACGGCTTGCGCAGCGTCGTGCTCTGGTAGATGATCGGCGGATCCGCTGAAAGGAAGTTTGGAATAACGCTATGGGAGTAGCCTACATAGCGCCGAGGAAACTAAGCAGCGGCCTAAGAACAAAGCGTAGTACTGTGTACTCGGCGTGTGATCGTGAAATCAGTATTGCGTGCGGCGTTAGAGGCCACACTCCCAGAAATAGGGGGTGTAGTACTTACACCCTTTGACAGATATAATACACCCCCAAAACTTCAGTTGTACGTACAGCGCACTGACGTCGAACCGAAGATACCAACTTTCACGAGAGGCTTTATAGACGAGTGGTAGAGCTTATTAAAATAGCGAATGAACATGTTACTCTAAACAAAAACAACAAAAAAAATAATTGGGGTTTTATTGGTTTTATACAAAACCTCAGTGTTATTTTTTTGTAGTCTTTGGTACATACTTTAGCTGTTTAATAAGTTATATTGCAATGTTATGAAGTCCCTCGTAAAAGTTGAGGCCGTCAGTTCGACGGCAGTGCGCTGAACGTCGAAATGAAGTTTTGGGGTGCGTTGTATAGGGCAAATGGGTGTAAGAACTAATGTAGCGATGCAGGCGAGTTGGTTATGCATGTTGAAAAGTAGTGAAAGCGCACAATAAAGACGAATACGAAGACGGAGAGGCAAACAGGACGAGCGCTGACTATCAACTGAATTTTTATTGGAAAATAGAAACAGCAAAAGCCACAAATATTACAAATGTGACTAGTCAGCAATGACTCGGCCACCACACGCGTCAATAAAATCCACTTCCTTTTTGTGAAGGAACAGTGAGGGCTGACTGATACACTTATCAGGACATTCCTTCTTTATCGTGTATGCCTCCAGTACCTCTCTCGCCACCTTTTCTTTACCTCTCCCAACGATCGTAGTGCCTTGAAAGTTGGGAATACAATGGCAATCTCTGCAATGCATGTGTAAATGTGCTTCTGTTGTTGAACGCAGTGATAAAGCATGTTCACGCAACCGTTCGTTCAAACACCTTCCGGTCTGGCCTATGTAAACCTTGCCGCAGCCCAATGGAATTTTATATATCACGCCCACCGCACATTCCGCGTATTTGTTTACATGCTTCACTGTGCATTGCCCCTTATCTTTGCCTTTCTCTTTTATCCTCGGACTACACCTTTTTTTTTTTTTACAGTGCAAAGTCTTTAATTTACATCGCGCAATGCGGATTAACAGTGCTGGCTGAATTAATCCTTTATGATGTTACGCCAAAGTTTCATCAAATATCAAGGCCATAAACATTCACAGCGTTCAGGTTTTGTAGTTACTTTCTGTTTTTTTTAGATGACTCATGACTATAACAGTAAGGACCCAGAAGATGGCCAGACAAGTAAATTTTGCAGTAAAAAGGGTAACCAGAAGCAAGCTAACATTTTGTTGACGGTATCTGCCGTATGACGCCACGCATATTGAATGTTGGGACAAAGAGGTAAAACGTGTGTACGTTTTCGTTTTTCGTCTTGAAATTTGAGTTTTTGAAATGTTTTAATCAATAGAAAAAAAAAGATAAAGAGAGCATTAGCGTGAACCAGGCTTACCATCTTTCGATCATCAATCTTTTGTGAATATGTACAAAATAACGTTGTATAAAGAAAGCTAAGAGTACCTCCGAAAGCTGCATTTAGAGATTTGTGTTTGGCCTTTGTCCCCCTTGTTCCCCTTCTCCGGGGATTATTTTCGTCATTCTTGTCCAGCTCGCTCGCACCTTTGCATTTAATTGCATTATAATCAGTGCCTCGTGCTTTCTTTACACCATAACAGACTATTTACTACGGTGTATCAGAGAGGTACCAGCGTGTGGCTGTCCGAATTAAAGTATCTCGCAGACCAAGGATTGTAAATTCCAGGCTAATGCAGTCCGCTATACATTACGAAAAATAAATCTACAGAATTTGTTACCCTTGCCAGGGCTGTGTCTAACGCGCCACCATTATTGGATACCGAAAGACTGGTCACTGCAGACGCACTTTATTATTGGGAAATCTCCCCTCCAGAGCAGGTACATAGGACGATACTTAGACGAGGATAAAAATGCCCACACAACATGTTCGATGGTTTCCTTCATGGTCAAACCTTCCCGATACGCACCCTTCTTCGACACGATCTTTTTGTAGAAGACGTAGGCCACGGCCACCGATGAGACGATGATGACCAGCGACGCCACCACGGGAACCAGGACCTTAGCTTCGAGCAGGTTGAATCCGGTCGCCGTTCCGTTGCTCATGGACGCCGGCTCTGTGCGGACACAAAGCACATCTTAGAAATTGACGCACGTTCACCCCACAAAATCGCCCAGCGAACGTAAAGAAGGATTTGGAGTTTTGTAGCTATTGCAGATGCCGCGTTGGTTGTTCCCTATTTTTGGGTCTGGCGAAGACATATTGGTAAGACATCCACATTTTGTGCTATATGTAGGAATCTCTCAACAAAACCTAGTAAAACCCCGATTCTCAATATTTTAGTCGAATGTATACGTCTCAGAAAGAAGTTAGCGGTGTTGTAACGCATAAACTTAATTTATGCGAGAAGTTTTTTTTTGTTTTCTTATTATACAAGTTATTAGAACAACTTGATCTTGGCGCTTTACGTGCCAGGTGAACGCGGGGCATCTGGCAGGCATTGGACGTGCGACCGACATCTCAGTTACCCGGTGCCTTCTCCAGGATAAGCCCCCGTCAGTTTGCAGGTCGGAAATTCGAATCTGCTATTATTGTGACACAAGTAGTCACATTTCGCCGTATGTGTCACATGCGACCACAAAGACAACTAATGGCGTTTTCGTCGGAAGTCGCCATATGATTCTCGGTACTTAAACGACTTCACTAAGATTTACCGACCCAAAACCGTATTCATGTGTGACGGTTTTGTCACGTATGACCAAAGCATTTTTTTTTATTGCAGTCGTGTACGTGTCCGTAAACATAAGAGTCCCCACCCCCCTCATAATTATGAGGCCAAAATGCACGCGTATTTAACCAGTTCGTCACCGAAACTTTTGTCTACACCGTACAGTAGGGCATTCATGTTGACGGGGCTTATAGTTACGAGACATCACGTAATCGCTCTTACCTTCCGAAGTGGTGGCGAAGCTGACAGGATCGGAAGGCTGGCCCCTGCCGTGCATGTTGTAAGCGGCCAGCGTCACTTCGTACGGGGTCTTTCTGTTCAGGCTCTCCAGGCACATGGAGCGCGTGTGAGAGGGAAAGTAGATGGAACGCCAGGGACCGCCGCGGGCTCTGTAGTCCAGCACGTATTCTGCATGTCCAGAAACGGGTGCAATTAAATATACTCTCATGAAAATAAACTCTTCATTTAATTTATTTCTCCTTAAGGGCTCCGTGGGGCATTACTGGAGCTCATCTCTTTTTTTCTTAATTCTAAGTGCGGTGTTTTCACTACGTCTTACTGCAACACTTCGAGACGGTCTTTTCCTTTTTATGTGGTCTTTTTTCCCTCACATGTGCTCCAAGGTTAGCTGTGAAAATTAGGCCTATTCAAACTCCCGCCTACACAGCCTGTGAAATTCTTTTGACATAAAATCAGGAATACCTAAAGCCCAAAGGAGAAAAAATAGCGTGATTCTACAGGTAGGGCTTGACGGATCAAACAACTTTAACTAAATATACATCAGTTTTTCATGTTCGGACACTGTAATTTAGCAAGAGATATGCGACTGTGTGGTGCATTTATTTTTGTTTTGTTTTCAATACCAAAGAACAGACTTGCCTTATCAAACGTTACATATAAAACAGTCTTGTTTGTTGCGATTAAGTAAGTTTAAATATTGGTAGTTTAACCAGAAAGAACGACATTTTAATACAAATAGATTTGTATAGTCTATTTCGTGTAAACAAGACCTAATTCAAGTAAGCTACGCTGCTAAAAATAGCTAGAATATTAGAAGGAAGACTTGGTGTTTATTTTTATTCATATACGTATATATATATATATATATATATAGATAATATAGTATATATATATATATATATATATATTTAAATGTGTGGCCTCTTCCAGACAAAACGAGAAACACGGATGCCTAATGCAACTGTTGCAATTAGCGTACTTACGTGTTAAGCTCCTTCTTTGGCGCTCCTTTATAGCCAGCGTAGCCGAGCAACATGTCACCTGCGTTACCGAGAACGGAGGTGCCTCAGGCAGATCTGGTAAAAGAGATAAGTGCACGGTCACAAACAAACCGATCTGTAAGTAAACTAAAGACACTCAGTTGCGTCCGACACTGTGACGGAAAGGCTAGCAAAACGACAGTTCAACGTTTTCTACGAAACGTTTTAAAATCGCTTCTCATATAACACTGCCTTCAGCGCGTCGTTGAACTTTAAAATTAGAAGTCGCAGGTAGCTTTTTTTTTTCTTATTTTTTTTTGTGTGTAATCGTATTTTGAGCTTTGATCGTTGGGTCCTTTCATCGTTCGCCGCAATTGGCTTTCTCCGTGTTCTGCAGGAAAGTTAACTTCGTAAATTTTTTTTAGAGTGTAATGGTGGATGTTTAGAGTGCAGTATATATACCAACTCATCTCTCTGACTTCACGCAACTGCTGTGGCGCTGCTGTCGGCACTTCGCATTCGCAGATGGTTCACATCACGTGAATCTAGTTTCTTGTTTGTCAACAACGTGTCCCGTTCCGGCCGCTGACAATTTAAGAAACGCAGGACGTAGCTAGTTCCGAGTATCTCATTATCACCCCGCAGCCAATGAGAATGCACCAAGGAAATCAGAAAGAAAGATGCGTGAACATAACAAACCATGCCCTGCGCTTCTTAAGTTTGCTGCGACCATAGAATGAACTATCGACCAGTTTTGTGCAAGTTTAGGTTGGGTTGCGCTGTCGTTTTTGCCGCTGCCGTTACCTTCTTCGAGCGTGGTCAGGACAAGCTGGTGAGAGGACGGCCCCGGGCCGGCCGCGTTGAAGGCCTGCAGCACGGCGGAGTAGCGGGTGTTTAGCTGGAGGCCCTGAACCAGAGCTTGGCTGCTCTCGCTGCCGGTGACCGTCTGGTACGTGTACGGAAGCATCGGGGAGTCGTAGAGCCGGTGGCCCACGTAGTAGCCCTGGATCCTGCCGTTCTGGTGGTCTTTCGGTGGAGCCTTCGCGTTCAGGGAGTCGAATGGAAGGAACGGCTTAAGACTTACGGGGTCCCTTGAGTTGATAATAAACAACAACTAAAGTGTTTCTTGTTGCCGGTTCGTTTGCGCTGACGCTGATTTGTGCACACAACAGGACACGCTAAACCCTGTCAAAAAATAAGGGGGCACCGTTCCACAAGGGTACAAGGAGACAATCTCTTCAACCTAATTACGGGGCTTCAACATTGTTCAGAAAAGGGGGGGGGGGGGTAGAGAGAAAGAGACCGAGAGAAAAAAGAAAGAGAGAGGAAGACGGAGTAATGAAAGATGGAAGAGAAATAGGATGTACGCTAGGGCACAAGAAATCTGAAATGTTATTCCCTGTGTCCCAGTTCACATCGCTTTTCGGGCAGGACGTTAAGGTGTATAGTGGGCATTGATCTTTATTTTTATATATTTCTGTGCTTGTTTCTCCACATGCCCTTTGATGTAAGCATGTTTTTTTTACTTTCGACACTTCCTTTAACAGTTTTTATGAAAACTGCTTAAGGTTTAAACCGAAAGCTCATGCCTTATGGTGGAAATGATGTATAGAAAATTCCGGTGGATTTGGGGGGGGGGGGGGGGGCGCGAAGAAAAGTGGCCCATCAACTTACCTTCCACTCAATCTTGAAATGAGTGCTACCGAGTCCAGATATCCGAACATCTAAGGGAGACGCTGTTGGTGCTGTAGTGAAAAAGAAAAAGTGCAAAACGTGGGTTTCAGAAGAAGTCAGAGCTGTGAAAGGTTGCTCCTAAAGAACTCTCAAACTCAGCATTCTGCTTACAGCATGCTTGAGGCTGTAACTGTACATGACGCTGATGCCTAGACTAGATCAACGTAAACTTGTGCCTTCCTCAGCATGATTTGCAGAATTAACTATAATTGAAGTTGATACCAAATGACGACACAAACATGGGTGAGCTGGAGTAACAAACATTTGATTGAAACATGTGAAGTATTAACTTGCCGAAATCGCAAGTATTTCAAGTAACCGGAACACTTTAAGTTAGTTTTTTTACAGATCTGTAGGAGAGTCATCAATGTACCAGTAATGTGCGTGTGTATCCCGTCAGTTTGTGTTTGTCGCATAACGCAACGTTTTGGCTTGTGAACATTTATTCTTTGCGCAAAACGTCAAACTGTGTTGGGTGCACATATTACTAAATAAACATTGGCGACTTTTGCGTGTATGTATAGCTCTAACTTCGGAAAAGCGTTGTGACTTTATTAAGTTAAGCACGTGCGGAAGTGTCAAAAACGACCAGAAAGACGAACTTACCCCCCCCCCCCCCCAAAAAAAAAAAACAAAAAAAAACAACAAACAACCGGAGTAAAAAAAAGAAAGAAAAAGCTCTTAGCTTTAATTTTTACTGAGCAAGGGACGAGAAATAGAAACACAAACGACCGAGACACAGTACCGAACGCAGTTTAAACATTTGCTCACACAATTACACAAATGATAATCGTCATCATTATCAAGATTAACCTATACGCATCATCATCATCCCTGTGCTTAAACCATAAACTTCATCATTATGCTCGACCCATACCCATCATCGTGTTTGAATCACCCATAACCCATCATGCTTGACACATCTTCATACTTGACTCATAATCATAATCGTCGTGCCTAACCCTGTTTAAGAAAAGAGGATCAGTGTTAAATGACGCTAAGTAGTTCTTGGGCGTCACGGGCACCTAACGTACCTAGTACCGTTTTCGCTGTATTTGATGCTAAATGACTGGCCTGTAACTGCGTCGGGAGAAAGGCGAGCCCTAACCTTCTTCGCTCGTCGTGAAGTGGAGCGGTGTCGAAGGTCCGCTCATCCCGACCCTGTTCTCGGAGAGCAGGTACCCTCCGTACGCCGTACCAGGGAGGAGGTCGCTCAGGTAGACGGATGTCTCGGAGCCCGGCACCGTGATCAGCGTCAGCTTCCGGCTTTGTGCTGGATGAAGTGGAGAATCCAAACGTGTTAGTAATTTGTAAAAATTGCAGCGTTAAGCACGTGAAATTGGGCTCTGGGTAGAATAGAACATTCATTAAAAGTATTCGCTTCTTGTAAAATAAAGGGAACAGAATATTTGCATTAACTTGTGCCTGAGTCTTTCTCAACGCGATGCTAACAAATTAGTGATGTATTTAAAACTGAGGAATTTTCTTTTGTTCTTACATTAGTCAGTATAAACAGGAGTCTAGACTTAACAAAATTGGCAGCAAAAAAGGAAAAGGCGTATTTTAAGCCGTCTCGGTATGTGGAACCTTTCGAGCCTCCGCTAAAGAACGTAGCCACTTGGTGTATTAAAATGTTTTTTTTTTTTTTATGTACTCGTCTATAATACATGCCAGGGAGCAACGTCTGCATGAATGTCGTTTTTGATTGGCTCGAAAATGGCATTCACTAACTAGCGGAGTTTGACTGATCTTACACTAAATGAATAAGTAAGCTGTGGGGATAACCGCACCCAACTTTTTATTCCCAGAAATCTAACAAATAAAACCAGCAATGATTGTGGGAAGGTGCTCACATACTAGATGGCATCTCTATACGCTGCCATTTGTAGGTGTGACAGCCGACAAAACTAAATGTCCTTGAAGAGTCCCCTGACCATCCCCAATGTACGTACAAGACGTGGCGTATAACGAATGAACTCACAGTTTTCTTTCCAAAACCGAATGTGGAACGTGTTGACCTCGGAGTAGGGGGCCTGCCAGGTAAGACGCACGGTTCGGCTCCGGAGGTCAGAAACCTTGATGCCCACAGGAGGGGATGGGGGTTCTGAAAAGTTGAGAACATCTTTATAGCCGAGGCACAGTGATGGTTGGTGCTTGTTTAAAATCGGAGAATCGAAATGTCCATCCCCGTTCACAAAGCACTTTGCTTGCGCTGCAGAAGACTTTAATAAAAAAAAAAAACCTTGCAATTCTTAAAAAAGTAGCCGACGTTTTCCGTGACCCTCCTTATAAACTTTTCCTAAAAATAACCGCAAAAAAAAAAAAAAAATCTTGGACTTTAAGAAAAGCGTTTTAAAGCGGCGGGAGACGGCTGAACGATGTCACCCGTTTCCGTGCACGGCCAAAGCCTTGCACGGTCAAAGCGGGAGTCCGGCTTATCTACGAGAAGCGACCCGGAATAAAGGCGTCAAATAAGTGAAGTTTTCACTTATTCATTCATTCATTATCTACCAGGACAGTCATTTAGCTCATTCAAAGACCTAAAGAAACGGAATATTTTAGCGTTACGTCGGTTGCCACTCTACAGCTTGCACATCATTCCCTTTTCAAGGTCGTCCAACTATCTTGAAAAACCCTCGCTCGGTGTTTGCAAAACTTTCACGTAAGTATACTGGTTAACTGCGTTCAGAGTTTTGTGTCTGTTCGTCCTTTTTTTGTCCCCTCACTCCAGGGTTACCAAGTCATTGTACTTGTCAATTTTTTTTTTTTTTTTTTAGATTCGGACAAAGTTTTATAGTTTAGATTCGTACCAAGCACGAAGAGCTTCATGAGCGCCGTCGCGTTGCCGAACTTGTTCGAGACCTGGCAGGTGTAGGCCCCCGTGTCTGAGGAGGAGCTGTTCTGGATGAGCAGCTCGGAGATTACTCCTCCTGGCAGATTGCGCTCAATTACGTCAAACCTGGAAACAAAACGACGCACGAGTGTGCACCAGGTAGAAACATTTAGAACCATAATATTATATAAGTCATTGCGCCTGAGAGCGGGTGTGGCTAATTTTGACAGCGTTAGTAGTGCTAAAGCCACGCACCGACAGTTTAAGAAACTCGTGGCGTGGTGATGCCTCGAGCATCTCATTATCGCACCTCAGCCAATGAGACTGCGTCACTGACCGATAACGAGGTGGAAGAACCAATCACTAAGCAGAAAGGCGGGAACATAATTGGCCACACCCTTTCATTTGTTCTGCTGTCTGTGTCTATACAATCTCATTTCCTGCCCCATGAGAACGAGATGATAACGGATGGCCACGCTCTTTCGTTCTTAAGCTGTCAGCGATGAAGTCCCGTGTATTTGTTTTCCTTTAGAATCATGGCGTCCATACCCTTCTCGAAGTGTTCCTTCGTAGGGCCTCTGGTCTTTTGTCCAGCGCACCGCCAGGGGACGATCGCCGGTGGCTTCACATTTCAAACGCACACTGTGACTTCTCCTGACTGTTGTCACTTCAGCCCTTTCGAGAATCTTCGGAGGCGCTGAGTAAGAAAAAAAAAAAAAACAGCATTCAACCAGTAGCGAAGATGAGAAGAATACACGTTAAGTGATTTTATGTCCTTATATATCATAAAGAATAAGTGTAGCTAAGTCCACTACGGGTATAACTTCTCATTTGTTTAGCTAAATCAAATGCGCAGTGTTTCCAGAAATGGTGTTTTCAATTCACTAAAGGTTTTATGAAACATGTAACTATGACGACTTTATGTACAGACATCGACAACGGCACTTGTAATTTCTGTGAATAAACAACTTTATTATATTTTAATGTCTATAAATAAACTATGGTAAATGAATTAGCATAACTACTCATACGAGAAAAACAAAACAAAAAGCAACAACAACACACAAAAAAGAAAAAAAAAGATAACCCAGATGACTGAAAAAAGAAAGTACACTGCCTGTCCTATCCTGTATGTTCTTTTCATTGTTTTTGTCTTATAACGCTGTTTTTTCCCCCCATAATTAAAACATCTTCCAACTAGCTCAACTCTTTACCTTACTAAATTGCTTAAAGCTATCCCTTGTCTCTCTCATCTCTCGTTGTTAGTTATTTCAAGCGCATCTTTATATCCAGAAAGAACTGCACGTACACACAACACGAACAGCGCTTTAAGCAAGGACAAGTATAATGTGTGGATAGGACAGGTGCACGTCCTCCCTACTCCTTCTTGTCCTTATTTATTCCTATATTAATTTTTGAATGTCTACCGAACTAACACATTAAAACACATTAGAAGTACTGTGTCGGAGCAGGTTCGAGTCTATTTACGGAAGACTGACCCGTGCTTTTCAGCTCGGTCAAGTGTTGTGAATGCTCACAGCTAATGGAGAGTGCGATGACCTTGGAGAGACCGTTGCCGTGACCGTTGTTCACGTCGCACCTGTAGTGACCGGCGTCGTCTGTCCGCACGGATCGGATCTGGAGACTGCCATTGGGTGCCATGTTGTAGCGGTCTCCCACCCGGATGAGTTCAAAGTCCTTGCCGTCTGCAAGTTTATCGCCAAAGAAAGCAAGGCCAAACGGTTGTGTCATCTGGCCGAGTTTCGTCATATGACCATCTACACCTATGTTCATTTTATTTTTTTTTTATTTTTACTTGTAAAGCTGATAGCATTAGATGGGAACTCTCCACGAAGCTTTGTTGCTCGTGTTGGTCTCACCGCGTGACGCACCGCAGTATCACGTGTTGGTCTCACTCCACCGCAGTATCAAGAGATGGCACAGTGCCACATTACGTGATGGTGTCACGTGACGTCATGATGTCGCATGATGCCACTGTGTCACGCGATGTGATGTCAAAAGTTTTCCGCTAAATTTAGGGGGAGAAATATATCCGCTAGTACAGTGAAGGTGCGAATGCCTAAGACAGACAGTTTTTAGGGCGCAGCTCTTATGCGTTCCGTTTCCGGGTTGAGCGGCGTCGCCGTCGGCGTAACCGCGCGCTATGCATTACGGAAAAGTTTTCCGCTAAATTTAGCGGAAAAATTTCCCCGCTATATTTAGCGGTAAAAATCTAGCGGGTTACGTTTTCCGGCTAAATTTAGCGGGGAATTTGACGTCACGTGACCTCAACGCCAATTCAGTTTCCCCGCTAGATTTAGCGGGAAAATTTTCACTAAATTTCTTCGCTAAATTTAACGGGAAATTTAGCGAAACGTTTCCGCTAAATGGGAGGGCAGCCGGCGAAGAGAAGGGGAGGGTACGGAGGGGCATACCGTCCCCTCCTCCTCAAGAGCAGCGCTCTAAGTCGGCATTACAAAGAATTGTAAACATCTTTAATTTTTTTTTCCTTTAAGGTATTGTATTTTAGAAATTCCAGACAGCCCGCTATGTATATAACTTGTGTTTTCAAAATGGGAAGGATGCCACATATTTAGAGGCTGTCATTCGGTCGCTGGCGGAGTTATATTATTGAGCCGCCGAAGTAGTCAATAGAACTTAATGTACCGAAGTAATATGCAACCACCCCAAGTGTGAAAAGAAGCTCTGTCTTTTCGTAGGAGCTTGACATGTAACGAAGCAACGAGGATAGCCGTTAGATATACATATAATGACTGAAAATGAAAGGTTGAAAACAGTATAAAGCATAGCATAAAAAAAAACAAAAAAACATACATTGACGAGAATTTTGTCATCTTCAGCTTCTAGACGCCATGTTCATGTATATCATCATGATTATCGGGTAAGCTCATAACACCGGCGCGAATCGATTGGAGAACCCATACACGCGCTTTTTTAATCTCCATTGTGCTGTTTTACGCATTCGCCTCCAGGCCGCGAAACATTTTGTGAGCACTCAAATAGAAATACGCTTTCCGTTCTTTTTTTATTCAATTTTGTTTCACATATTTGCCACTAGCGTCTGCTCTTTGCATTTGGGTTTCGAATACGGCACGCTGCGCTTATTTCAACTGCCAATTGGCACACGGGCGGCTAGATTTTCTAATAACTAAAGATGGGATACATTTACATGCATATGTTCCCCATCGTTGATATATGTCGATTGAACAAGCAAGCGACAGAAAGTCGATTCTTTATTGGTTTAACACTCATGCAGTGGAATCTGGCGCTAAGCTTTACAATTGAAATTTCCTTTTAAAGTTTCTTAAGACCTTTGAGAACTGTTCGGTTATAAATTTCTCTTCCGGTATCTAGGACAACGAATGGCCAGCATACAGGGTACGCGCGGGACACCATATTGTTAATGGTGGTTTTTTTCGGCGCAAGCTCGAAACTAGTTCTAATTTAATGTCTACAAAGAACGCCAATTCTGACTGGGCAAAATGCAACGCTGAACGTGCATAATCGTGCATTTCACCCAGTTAATTTTTTTTTGTGCAGTAGGTAAACGGGAGTTTTATTTAGCCATCGCTGCGAACAACGACCAACAATGCGGCGTCCCGTGCATACCCCCAATAAGCCGTTATGGCAAGAGCGCGTTTACATGTCTTCTGTCGATTCCCTTCTTCAAAACCACACCGTTGGGCAGTGCTTGAAACAGTCACTCCCGTTCATTTCAGCATCTCATTTTCAGTCACACATCACAGCCGTTCATTTCAGCTGTGATGACAAACACACACACACACACGCACACGCGCGCGCACGCACGCACGCACACACAAACTACTTGTTTGTTTCTAAGGCAGCTTTTGGCCAGTACTCGTGGTCAGTCTGCATGTACCACCAGACGATCCCGAGTCCGATCCTAATTCTGACTGTGCACGCGCCTGTGCTTCCAGTCAATCTCACTGTGATCATTTCAAAATTCTAGCGCACGGGTTTGGATTATTCTATAGATAGAGAAAGCCGAGCCCGACGCCAAACGTCCTTCTGCACGCTGATTAGACACGAGGCACAGCCGAACGCTGACACAGCACTCGTGACCAATCAGGGTTTGCGCTCAACTTTCCTGTTATGACGTCAAGCTTCTACTGCAGGGGTCTTGATTTTTCTAGGTGCATGGTGTGGGCGCAGACGTGGTGTTGGCTAAACACCGAGTTGTGCGGAAAACGAGCAGCGCAGAGCGCTGACCTTGAGAGTCGATTTAGTTGGAGTATCTTTCATAAGTCGACTGACACAGTATTTCCGGCTCCTGGTGTTGCTGCATGTTTACCCTCTTGCAGTAGCAGAAGACCGAGAAGTCTACGGGCACGTTTCGTAGGTTGTGTGCTGCAACGTTCCGTACCTGTTTCTCTGCTCCACTGGATGCTTGGAATGGGATATCCAAAGGCGTTGCAGTGCATGACGACGTTCGAGCTGGTTGACGCAGACGTGTCCTGCGGTTCGTTCGTCCAGCTAGGTTTCACTAGTGGAGCAAAGTGGGACATAGGTTAGTAGAGAAAGGTATGACAGAGAGTTTTGTACAAAATTGGCTTGCTTTGTATGTTAATACAGCGTTGATGTTGGTACGCCTCAACGGGTGACCGGTCGCTTAGCTGTAGATGATAAATTTAGCCAGTACAGCGCAACCGCTAACCTGTTTTTTTTTTTTTAACGTGCATCACGCAGTAGTGATTACACGAACGCGTGCCGGTACGAAACTCATCCAGATCGAAACGGGCGGGGGCGGTGGGGATCGAACCCAGGAGGTTCCCAGCGCAAGCTTTCGCTCCACGCTCCGAGCTGAGACGCGGTAGCCCACTCGGTCACCGATTCCCTGAGTTTTGTACATACCAGTGGCTTTAGCAGCTCTAAACGAGCCGCCGTCTCTCGTTTGGGCAACAATACAGGCTGCAGGAAAATTACGAAAAATAAGCAAGCGCTTCTTGAGCCAAGGCATGTTAACCCGCTGGCGCCCCACTAAGCAGCTGATACTCGTATTTCAATTCAGATTTTAGTAGCAATCGAGAAGTCATTTTGACGAGCGGGTTATGTATTATATTACGCACTATGTCCCACTAAAGCGATATTAGTATATTATTCTTGTTGAAATATGAGCTTAGTTGACTATATTAGGTGAGCTGCTGAATAAAAGTATATTTGACAGAGAGAGAGCTACTTGTTGAAGTTAGCCAAATGGTTCTAGCCGGTAGCACGGAGACGAATGCGGACAAACTGAAGAGTGTCTTTATCGAAGATTCACGCAGAACCTCTCTGCATTGAACTTGACTTCGAACCTGAACGGATAAAACGAGTATTTTTTTGTGACCGGTCAACCTGAGCAATGTAGACGTATATTGCTGCTAATGTCGACGGAGGTATAATATAAATATTAAAGGCACGATAGATCATAATAATGTCGTGACAGTTTCTAACTTTGCGAGACGCATCCCCCACCTTTTGAAAGCAGATAATTTCCCTCATTAATCATATGCAGCGAGCAGGTTTTCCTGAACCAAGAAATTGCGAAATCAGCCCAACTCCTTCAGTGTGGTTCAGAGGCTTTTTTGGCGAAAAGCAGTCAAGATGAATAGCCAACGCACCGACCGGCGTGGGTGGCTCAAACTTGAACCTAATCGAACACAACCAAACTCAAGAAAAGCAGCTATCGAGCCTTCCCATTCACTTGACTGCAACATTGGTGTTCCCTCCAGTGAAACACCTCGCCTGTCGTCCTTACTTCACTGTTTTACACACTTATAAAGAAACCACTTATGAGTTACCAAGTAGTCGTCACTTTGAATGTGATTCGAGACAGACAAGAAATCAAAGCGTTTTTCCGTGATTCCTCCCCCATCCAAGAAATCGAAAGCACGCGACCGTGTGTTGTGGAGGGAACGGGCTTTCAAACACGTGATAGAAGGAAACAATCTCTGAGGCTTCACCACACTAATGAACACTCAGGCAAACTTAAGAAATTTTCGGACCTTCGTCAAATTACATTGTTCGTCACCGCGCCGACAACACGTCCGCCGCGAAAGCCACCCGAGACGCGAAGGGGCGCGGAGCGACCTGGACCGGCTGGTTCCTGGTTTTCCCGCTTGGTGGCGTCCGTTTTGCTGGAGTCGCGAATAGCCTATATTCGCATTTTTTTTAAAACCTAGAGCATTTTATACATGCATTCGGGTTCCTGGAGTCTCGACAAGGCGGTTGCGCTGGAAAAGAGCATGCGCACATGCTCGACACTTCCATAACATGAATATCTTTACATGCACACGACCTGCAGCTGTGGCGTGGGAACGCACCTGTTTGTAAGTTATAAATAACGGGTTTGTACACACTCTCCGTCATGCGTATACCACCCTGCGGTGCATTCGGGAGACCACTAGCCAGTATTTGTTCAACCAGTTCAACCAGTCAGAAGGACGAGCGGTAGCACTCTCCAATGGTCATACAGAATAAATGTCAGTAAGCCGGTCACACGTTTGCCCCAGGGAGACCACGGCCATCGGGACACGAGACGCCCATCGCCTTTCTCACTGGTTGGATTATGGCTGAATCAATCAAAAGACGACCAACGATTGCTGGTGTTCCTAGTGCATCGCGGTGCAGTACACATTCAGAAGCTTCTGAGAGTGTATACAACATAGCGGACACCGAAACCTCCAACTCGCACACTCCTGGTGTACGCTTCGCTCTCCGAATATAAAAAAAAAGAAAAGAAATCTTTTTTAGTCAGAAAACGTCCGCGCTATGGGACACGTGGTAGGTGGGTGCTCACGGCAGAGCGAGTCAACCTTACATCGCAAGACGTTCGATTAAAGTCGCGGACACACTGCGAATACATCAGATACTGTCTGGGGGTCTGAGGTGTGTTTCTCCTTTGTATGTCGGTGTTGTCACATTGGTCCTACAGGAACTGTCTGCAGACTTCTCAAAAACATACATATGTATGAAGGAAGCGTGGTTCGAACGTGCATAAGCTGTGTACGCAGACTACTCTGTCATTGTGCATGCAATGGACACCGTGTCTTTTGTTTGATGTGTGACTGCGGCTCTATAGGGAGGTGTCTGGACGGCCGTGCTTTTCCCGATGCTTACCGTCCACGTAAAGCTTGACGGTGTAGCTGTCGGAGCCGGCTGGATTGCGTACGGAGCAGGTGTAGTTGCCGATGTGCTCCCTGGCGATCTTGTCCACGACGAGGATGGACTTTCCCTGGAAGCTGACGAAGCTCCCCAGCTTGTCCTCGGGTCGGATCTCCCGCCCGTTGTGGTACCATGTGAAGGTCACCGGCAGGGACCCTCTCTTGAGCGAGCACATGAGGTCCACCTTTTCCCCCAGGTTCAGGTTCGAGTCCACGTACATCTTGTGCATCTCGGGAGCTTCTGCACGACGCCGAAAAAGAAAAACGATTAGATATTGTTACATAGAATATAACAATCCGTGGGCTACGCTTCGTTGTTTTAATTATATAATAATATGACTTTATTCGGACAAATGTCTAGAAAAGGGAGCAAAAGGCGATTTGAATCGCTAGGCTCCACCACCCTGTACAGTCCAGCAGCAGAACATACAGTGAATCTGTATGGTCTGCTCCCGTGTACAGTCTCATAATTAACTTTAAATGGACAGAAGCCACGAATCCAGCGACTCAAATGTGGCACCGAAACAATACACGTGACGGCATACGGTTGGACAGCACTCCTCTCGCGGAGAGCTGTCACGTGTTTTGCTTTGTCCATCTGATTAGCGAAGGGGGCCGCAGTGCTCGCCTGTTCGCCCTCAGTGTATAAGAGGTCATGAAATGTAAGCGGCAAAACGTTGTACACCTTGTTCGCCAAGAAAACGTATAGCCGGTGTCACACGGCTTATACATCATACAAAAGACAGTATGGCAGGCATCAGTCACCGCGATATCCGTGATTAAAATGCCGCGTGTCAAGTTTTTCATTGAACTCGTTGCCACGCGGCATTCGAAGTACGGATCTCGTGGTGACTCGCGTTCGAATCTGTTTTGCAGACTGTCTTTTGTACGATGTATACGCCGTGTGACACCGGCTTGTGGCTGTTGGAGCCCGATACCAAGCACACATTTCATTGGCTAAACTAATAAAAGGAAGACCGATGATTGGTGCTCCGAATACTTGGGGTGTTTTATACATTCGTGGGGGCGGGGGAGGATTCTGAGAGTGCTGAATGTTTTATACACTCGCTTATAGCTTAAGACGCGAAGGGAGCAAAGTCTCCCCAACATATTTATACTGCTCGGCAGCCAATGACATTAAGGCAAGGGCCGATTAAGCATGCTGAAGATTGATTCACGAAGCAAAAAGAGTGAATGTAATAAGCCACGCCCGATGTTCCTTTGGTTGTCATTAATTTTAAGGCGCATATTCATTGACAGCATAAGAAACAAACAAACAAAAAAAAAACGGCCTGTTTTAATGTGTTTACGGGTCTTGTTTTGTGAGTAATCCTTCGTCAACCCTATCGACTAAGGCCGTAAAATCCGATTGACTGCGGAGTGATAATAAAATGCTTGGTACTTGCCACGACTCCACCCGATTCAGATGGCTCCAGGAAGCAGAACAATACGAAGATTAAAAAAAAAAAAAGAGCATGGTCGGAAACTTTGCCATTTACCGGCTCCAGTTTGAAAGGCGTTGCCATGCGAGGCTGCCCTTTCGCTAATTCCAGGCGTGTCTGGTGCCTCGGCGTCGTGTTGACGCCCCCATGCGAAAACAGAATCGATTTTTTTTTTTCTCTTACCGATAGCTGACCCGCGTAGCGAACACAAAGAAGCTAGGCCTCGGGCGCATCCGGCGAGACGTTTCGGCTGCCTGTGTCCGATCGATGCGAGAGGCGTCGCCTCCTATACATTTTAGATTTGGTCATCTTTCTCCACGTCCTCTTACTATTTTTGGCACAACGTCTTTGATTCTCTTTTCAGCTTGACCGCTTGACCATTGTATGACATAACATAACCCCACGGCAGCACCGAGAGATATCGAAACAGGAACAGGGCCACGCCACCGGATTCTAGCATTTGAAGATGGGATTCGCGGTTTGGCCACTAAGTATATCGTCGCGGATATACGGTCGCCATCACTGAAAACAGCTCCGGAACCCAAACGACATCATCTTTGGGATTCTAATTATTTTACACTGTTTTGTGAGGTTGGAAACACTGTCACGTATATAGGAAAAATTGGGAAACGCCTAAGTGCCCACAGTTCTTTTGTAGCTGGAGAAATGTAAGATGTCTTGATCCTGAAGCAAAGCACTGCGATGTGCATGTGCGTGAAGGGTGCGGGAAAGGGGGGGGGGGGGTTACATCAATCTGAGGACGGTACACGGGAGCACACAGGTGTTCATTCGGTACCGCTACATTGTTCCTGCTCCCTTTTAAAACTGAAAAAAAAACAAACAAGAAAGCAACAGCGGACAGGTCTTGTCGCTGCCACGACACAAACCAAGTGAACATGAACCAGCTGCATTTTTGGTGCAAAATTATTTTCAACGTCAGCTTTACAAAAAAGAGGTGGCACTGACATGTCAGATTGCTTATGTCTCATTGCTTTAGAGCACTTTATATAATATACGTCATACTCTGTCGCGCATACGCTTTACTATTTTCAACCTCTTTGATGCACCTTAAACGTTACACTCCGTCGCTTGTTGTAACACGTGCACGTGCGCTTCGCGACACTTTGGAGAATGGGTTCATTCACATCGCCCTGCACGTTCACGCACGTTTGGCAGCGTCAGGCAAGTGGGGACTCACCCAACGCCGAGGAAATGCCGACGCAGCATCGCAGCAGAATCAGGAGCACAAAGACGCCGGCGGTTTTCGTCGTCATCCGTGTTGACACCACCACACCCATGACTCCACGATTTTAGAGCTGCTGCGTTGCTGTGGTTTCATCCAGCGATGATGAGTTTCCGGATTTAGCGCACTTGCCACTTTTCCCTTTTGAGTCCCTTTTTTTACCTCCCTGGAGGAAAAAAGAGGATGCAGTCAATGTCTTGTTTTGGAAGCCGCCGAGCGTGCCTAGAGGGTAAGCGTGACTCACAGGAGCCGGAGGAGGGAGGGAGGGAGGGAGGGACGGATGCGGGAAGAACAGCCACAGCACGCCGGGTTCACCGGACTTCGATCGGCTTTGGCTCGGGCTTGCGGAAGGCGGGAAAGGAGGAAAATAAACCTAGCCAGTTGTGGGAAGGAGGTGTGGGTGAAGGGAAACCTAACCCATAGCCTAACCGCGAGAAAAAGGGGGGAGGAGAAAAGAGGGTGAGAGAGGAGGACACTCTTCCCGAAAGGGGAGGCGAGGAGGTCGACCACGTGAGTTAGGGAAGAGAGGGAGTGTTTGGAGGGGGTGCTGTACGGTGGTGACATCTCGTGCCGGCGGTGTGAGTTATGGTAGTGTGGGTGTGGTCGACGGTGCGAAGAGCAGGAAGAGAGATACGACCTGTGAATGGAGGCGTTAGTAATGCGGCGTTATTCTCCGTGGCTGTCCCTCATCTATACACCGTTGTCTGGCCGAGGTTCGACAATTTATTTTCGGGGGGAAACGCCTTGATCGATTTGGCTGGTCGGAGTCAGTTCGTACCCGATAGCGATTTCACTTTCCGCAGTGGGCAGGTGATACGTTGAAGATTAATTAGAATGTTCAGAGTGACACCCGAGGTTTCGTCTCATTTTCTCATACAAGATGTTCCATTTTAGATTTTACTGAAGTACCAGAAATTATTAATACGCCTGTTGTTAATTGGCTTTTACAATTAAGCGTCACATTTTTTTCTTCAATACAATTGAGACCCAACATAAGCAAAGTAAAGTTTTGCGCGGGACGCGACTTTTTTTATAACAGTTTAGTTACGCACTGACTTTTTTCTTTTTTTTTTTTTTATCAGGGAACACATTTTTGAGCACCTCATGTATTTAACAGATCACGAAGACTTACAACACCTGAAACATGATGTATGGTTGTTGCCTGTTTTTCTTTTTAATTTTTTTTGTGTCGTTCCTGTCACCTGTCTCGCAGCGAAGTTGAAAGGACGAACAGTCCTTTTCATGTAATCCGAAACGAAAGTACGCTCCTGTGTCTGCTCAACAAATCGGGTCCTAAAGATTCCACATTCTAGAGAGTCCTGCGTTTCTTACGGTGCAGTAACCGCGGCGCAGTGTTGTGATAAAAAAAATATGCTGAATGTTTTACTATTTCGCCTACATGTAGACGCCACTGGGATCATTTTTTTATAAATAAAACGTGTTTTGCTGATTGTTTATTCTCAGTATTACGAGTGTTAATTATTCTAGACGCCTTATGTCATGGGCAAAATGTCGTGTAGCGTCCTAAAATACTGGCTGTGATCCTAGAATTTGTTGTGTTTATTGACAGTAATTATAACTGAACCACAAAAGTGTTCTTTTTACTTGCAGGTCAGATCTAAAAAAATCCCACATCCCCACTTTTTAATAATATTATCATTATGGTCATCACATAACATCTACATCTGTGCAGTGTCTCAAATGGCTGTCATTGTAGCGTTAGCTTTCGATCAAGTGATTTGTCACTTTAAATGCACGATCTTAACAAAATGACTCCTCGATAAAGATAATTTGACAAGACGATTTTCACTAGAAGCTTGCCTATGTTTTTTTTTTTAATTTTAATTGTCTAAAATAAGTTATTTTCGTTTTTTTTTTAATTCGTGTTCGACTTTTAAGTTGTATGCCTCTTCAGAATGCAACATTTTTTTTAGCATTGACTCTGTAAGGACTCATAGTCATTCACACTTTATTGGTGTGGATGACATTCACTTCTCCACTGTAATTACCAAAATATTAAACGTGGTGTTGCTGCTGCTGATTTGATTAAAATTGGTAAAGCCCAGGATATGTATAAAAGCAAATAAGCGCAGGACTGCCCCTGATTTTTTAAAGATAGAACAATCGGAATAGAAAACTTGTAAGTTTGTCTCAAGGAAAGAAACCAGGAGGCAGCGGTGCCTTTCATTGTTCTCCAAGGAAGTGGGACAAGGAATTTTTTTTTGAAACTGTGAATTAAAGTTAAAAAAAATGTAAATTTAAAACATTAGTGAGCTAAAAGTGAGCATCTTCACCGTGTTTCGCCCAGGACAAAACAAAATAAAATAAAATAAAGAACACTTTAGTTAACAGCATTGAAGCTTGAGATGAAAAAAAAAAAATATATTTGGAGGTTTTACGTTCCAAACCAAAGACGGGCACCTGTCACGCCCCAGCGGAGGACTGAGGATTAATTTCGACCACCTGGGGATCTTTTGACGTGCAACTGAAAGCTCGGTTACATGGCGCCTTCTCCGCAATAAGCCTCCGTTAGCTTGCAGGCACCTCGGCCGGAATTCGAACCAGCCACCTGGGAATCGAAGACAATGACAAACGCAGTATTTATAATCGTCCGCGACAAATGCAAAAAGCATCTTATAGAAAAAAAAAGACAAAATAAAAAAGTTACTGGTGAGACAGCTAAGCTGACCGAAAGCCCATTCAGTTCTGAAGCGGCATCGGGAGCGTCGGCATTCCACACTTGGGGTTGTGCCTTGCTTCCGCGAGATGGCGACACCGAAACTTCTCGCCGCGAATATGGAACGCACCAATAGTCGCCTTCTGCGTGCCACCATCATTGTCCACTAGTCCGTGGGACGCGTTTCCTAGCAAGCGCAATCGCTATCTTCTGAGAAATATCAGACGCCGTGCACGCTACACAATCCTGTAACTAGGCTTTATTTTTATTTATTTTTTTGCTTGAGCGACAAGCGGTAAACAATTGTACAAACAAAAAAAAATTAAACTAAGCCTACGGTTTGGTTTATGAACTTCGCAGATAATCGAGGTTGCAGAGCATATATTTTTGTATTTTTCCACGTGCCACGAATCTTCTGACGACAGGGAGTCCTATCGAAAGTATATGGAAAATGATATGCATTAGTTTCGCGACGAATTTAATCCTGTTTTGCTACGCGTGTTCTCGAGGGATCCATAGATAAAGTTAGAGGAACCATGAAATTAATTTTTGGGCTGAGATACATATTTTTAGATTGGGATTTTACTTATCGCATATCGTTGAGAGGGTTAAAATACAACTAGTACACGAAAGTAGAAAGCCCAAAGCCTGCTTTGGGCCTTTAAATAGTCAGCAGACTCGAAAGCCCTGCTGACTTTTTCTTTAAATTTTTCCTTCGAAAGCTTTCCGCCTCTTCATTGTGATGCAATCCGCGGTGCCTATGCTCGTCAGCCGAACCCAGCTCACGCATTAGACAGTTGACGCATTAGGCACTGCGTCACTCGGACGTATTCGGCCGTCAACAATCAATTCGTCGAGGACTATATGGATTCGCGTTTGTGTTCCTTAATGAGTGTCGTGAAAGCACTTATCATCACTTGCGAATGACATGTTTAATGGTGTGATTAAAAAGCATGGTAGAAGCTTGGCGCCATTGCATCCGGCGAAATACTGTGTCACGACGACTTGATTTTCTAATTTCGCTTTTGAGCTGAGGAGGAAAGCTAAGCTGGAGGAAGTTTAAAAATCATTTCATGGTCCATTTAACTGGAAGGCGTGTTGTTAACTGTGGCTCGTTGTACTGGCTATCCGCTACCCGAATTCGCAGTTACAAACACCGTGTTTTGTACAACATATCAGGTTAAGATGAACCGCAGCGGATGATAAGAGCCGCATCATCCGCTGCGCAACCTTTTAGTTGAACGCCGCGAGGCGCGCAGCACGAGGTTACGTGGAATTTCTTTTAATGCTAAAATAAATTCATCATTAAAAATATATATATACAGGGTGTTTTTTTTTTAAGCATAACAGAATTTTTAAAAACAAACCATAAACGCTAGGTTAATGCGGTCTGCGCAGGTGAGTTATAAGGCCAGGGGGACATAGTATAGGGGACTAATCGTAACGATCAGTCGGCTAATTAGTTAAAATTTGTTAATTAACTTTTTAATTAATGAAAATAGACATATAGTTCCAATTAGAAACTTGCTCAGCGTCATCGAAAACCACTAAATCAGTAATTTTTAGAAAGACTTTGAACGTGTGAGAAGCGTAGTAGTGCACGAAAGTTACCGCTCGTGGAGCAGGTACAAGGCTGGGGCTAGATAAGAGACGGAAAAATTGCGCGGGCGCCTTATCGCAACCGCTAGCTTTGTACGTGCTCCACGAGTGGTAACTTAGTGCACTACTACGCTTCTCACGCGCTAAAAGTCTTTCTGAAAATTACTGATTTAGAGGTTTTCGATGACGCTGAGCAAGTTTCTAATTGGAACTATACGTCTAATTTCATTAATTAAAAAGTTCATTAACGATTTTTAACTAATTAGCCGACTGATCGTTACGATTAGCCTCCTATAATATGTCCCCCTGGCCGTATAACTCACCTGCACAGACCGCATTAATCTAGCTTTTATGTTTTTTTTTTAAAAAGTCTGTTAAGCTTAAAAAAACACCCTGTATATATATATATATATATATATATATATATATATATATATATATATATATATATATATATATATATAACGGGCATGGCGGCGGGAGGCCGAAGGCGTGGGTATAACTGGGAAGAAAAAACATAAATAACTATTCAATACCACAAAATGCGTTTATAATTGATTACAAAACGCAGACAAAAATTCAAGAAAACGTTTTCACAATTCATAGAAACGCACGGGTCGCTATGTCTGATCTAGGTCTTGCAAAATGAGAACGTCTTTTTTCTATATTGAGGCTTAAATATTGAACATACAAACAAAATACACACTTTCTCGACTTGCTTTTCGAGTAGACAACTATCATACCTAGGGTGCCTTTATGTGCGCTTTGCTTGGGGTGATGACATCTGGCCATTTTGTTTCGAACGCTTCTTTTTATTTTTTGTTCCGAAGCGCGTGTCCCTGCACGCGCTCGTGGCGCTGACTGTGCTACGGCGACATTTTGTTTCCTGCGATTTCTTTGTATTTTCCCTGTGAGCGCGTGCTGTCGGCACCGGGTACTACAAACGATGGCATCACCCTAAACAGAAGGACATCGAGGCATCCTAATCATACCTACATTTTAACAAAAAATGAAAAAGATAAAAAAATGGGTTTTTTGAGAAAATCGATTTCAAAATTGCTACCTTTTTGTTTTCGCATATCATTTACGTAAACGTACCGCAAAGGGAATATTATACAGCTGAGTGATTTTATAATATATATAAAGAGCGTGTTTTGAGCTCGCGATAGACATAAAAAGTATCGACGTAACCCAAGTAGATCGCCAGTATTTAATTGTCAAAGTTCGTCAACGATTACCCGAGGGGGCGTTTTTGACATTTTTACAGAAAAAAAACAAAACTCCTAAAATTATTTTATGGTATTATAGCCTTTCACCTGTGCTCAAAGAGTGCTCGAAAAAATTAATATAATGTGGACTGAAAACCCACGGCGGGAGATCGAGCGAAACATCCGACCCACGACGGATGTGAAAAGCACTGCTTTGCGCCTCGGTCTCTTTTAAAATTCGTAAGTCGAGAACAAAAAATCCGACGAACTTGCGGTTTGTGGCTACTGCGTTTTTAGAGACGACGCCATAACATATATTTTTTCAGCGGAATTAAAAATTCGACCCTTTTTTGCCTGATATATATATATATATATATATATATATATATATATATATATATATATATATATATATATATATATATATATATATATATATATATATATATATATATATATATATATATATTAGGGAGTCTAGTGATTGAATAGGACACGTATAACTCAAAATGAAACTTCCCCCAAAAACAAGTTAGCGCATTATTTACGTTGCGAGACCGAGGCACATTTTGAATTGGAAAAGATCTTGAAACAGGCTGCTACTATACTCCGTTTCACCTTATGTCCGGACGCAGCGGACGCTACGAGCTATCCTAGCCAATCCCGCTCCGTGGAGGTAGCCCGTGATAGGCTTTTCGCACGTCGCTGTGGCTCCTCTACAAGGTCACGTGACACTCACATGGCTTTGGGTTGGCTCCGATGGCTCACCGCGTCCGTTGCGCCCGGACGTAAGGTGAAACGGACTATAGGTGCATCGAAGCATAATAAAATAACCGAATCGTATGCGTAAGCTGGCTTTGCCGTAGTACTTTCAAGTAATGTAAAGAAAGCATGCTCACCGGAGAAACTATGCGGATTTAGTTACGTGCGGCGTTTTGCAGAAACGTCTTTCCTTTTACTATTGGGTATCGTACCAGCGTTTTATCTGTCGATGGGAATATACTAGCAATATCAGAAAAGGAAGTTAGAAGGCAGAAAATATAATCAGGATCAATTTCAATAAAAAGAAGAATCTTCGTTTGCTTTTGCCTTAGCGAGTGATCAAAGTGTTTTAGCGCGGACGGTGAACCATTCAATATTGTCTGACGAATTCGTGATAATTGTAATTATCGCACAAACTTGAATAGGTACAATTAGAGCTCGTAACGAGCACTAGTTTTGGTGAAAGATTGGTCGTCCGCCTCAAATGTGCGTTTTATTCTTTCAGCGTCAGTAATCGTTAAGACAACAGTCTCCCCAGTTCCCTTTGACGGGTCTAAAATAGCATTAAATCGACCCGTGTGCTAATACGGTAATCGGCACTTGCATATGAAAGTTTCAACTACAATATTTCAAAACTTTAGATCACGCGGACCCTTTAATATGTTAGTTGCAATTAATGAAAGCATTTTGCTGTCCAGAATGCTTGTCGGTATTGGGTAGGGACGTAAATTGTAAAATGTAATTCGTGTAAAACACGAGTTCGGCCACCGCCGTCATCAATTTTTACGTTACTCTTCCTCTTAAAAAACGTTTAGTTTTCCCGTTTATTTATTATCCGTTTCACGTATTGAAAGTAATAAGGGTAGAATGCATATTACCTGCCATCCATCATCAAATCCAGAGGATCGCCTATTTTGTTAATCGTTGTTATTTTATTGAAACTGATATGGGAACATTCTTTACCTGTATTCCGCCAATATTTTTTCCTCATTTCCCCACGCGTGCGTATAATTCATGCTTTTTTCTCCCCCGTTTCTCTACGTGATGCTTGCACGCTTCAGAGAAAGGATAAACTGAATATACTTCTAAGAACATGTTTTAATCTCTGTATACATTATTGTGCCTCAAAGACATCTCAATAGCGTCAATTATGTTTTTTTATGGCAGTTACGATTGGAAATATAAAAGTGATGTAACAAGTTAATATTGATAAACATCGAAAGGACTATTGTTGCAGACTGTGTTTGGGAGTTCGCTGTCGGTTGGTCCTAAAGAAATGCATTCGCTCACTCCTGACGTTTTCTTCACGATATGCTAATATCAGACCCTTTGTTCCGGAGTTTCACCGTCAGTCTCTCGCCAGTTGGAAAGTCGACGATGATTGATCACCGCCTTCACGAGCTCCCGGGGCACACATTGTTTTTTCCCCACAAAAGTAAAATGTTGGGGAAAAAATGACCGCATCTCCACGTGGTGAATGATGTTGATTGGGGCGAAGCTCGGGTGGTGCTGATGATACTGATTTTGGTCATAGGTATTGCTGCTTGCTGTCGGCGTTGACGCTTTGCCGCCGCTTCCCGAGCTCTCAACTCCGGGTCCGCTTGGCGTTTTTGACGCTGTGCAGCAGCTTCTCGCGCCCTGGTCTCCGGAGCAGCTTGCTGTCTACGTAGACGCTGAGGCGCTGCATGCCGAGCTTTTCGGTCCTTTTCATTCATGGCAGTAGGAGAATGTGTGGTTTTCTTCTTTTTCTTTTTTTAAGCAGACAGATGGGATGGCATCTCAGAACCCCCTACTCTTTTTTTTCTTCTTTTTCTTTTTTCATAATTTTTTTCATATTTTTTTTCCAATTTTTTTTTGCCCTACACGAGCACGTGAGCATGTGCTCACGTGCTCGTGAGCACGTGATCTCACGAGCAGAAGCACGCGAGCACCCGACGCCGGCCTACTTCGGAGGGCGGACGGCGGACGGACATACGGACATGGCTAGCCCCTAAGGAGCTTCGCCCCTAAAAAAAACTGCGTCCATGTAGAGGTTATAGAAATGTTAAGATAAAGAACATCTGGACCTCGCATAGCACGCACATATGTGCGCTGTGCGTGAAAATATGGGAAACATTTTGATCCAACGGATGACGTCGAGAGACATAGTCGAATTTAAGGTGGTTTTTTAAATCGCTAAATTTAGAAGGCAGCTTAACTACGCTAATTGTAGTAAACTTAAATGTCCCGCTTTCCTTAGATAATCTATCTTATAAAAACTCAGCCCAATACACATTGTATGCAAAAAAAAAAAAAAAAGCGGCGTTATTTCTGTACATCTCTACGTTCGGTTGTCCATCCCTCTTTAATTAACGCAACAACGTTTCAACTCTCTTAAATTAGTGAAGTGTTCTGGTCTCAATCCCTCCGAAAATTTCGTCATCATCGCACATTCCATATGTATCTAATTAAGGTGATGTCAACCTCGGGTTGAATTCGAAACTATTCAAATTATGAACGGAGTCAGTGGAGTGACATTCTCGATGATTTTTTTTTAAATTATAAGTAGAGTATCGCGGTTTTCTGGAATTAAATTAGTGAATGTCACATAACTGTTGAGTAGATTATTTATTTTTGAGAATAACTGGTCATTGCTACTATATGTGCTGTTATATTATTTCGGTTTACTTATTGCTGTTCACCGCCTATGCATGAGTCCAGCCGGGACACATCTACAAATAAATACAAGTATAGTGCACTTATGTGACGCGAGGAATCTTTAATCGTTTTTATTGAAACGGAACATTTTCTTCCAGACATATTTGAACCCGATTGGGACGGAATCAACTGCGACAAAACTTGACAGTCACTTCCATAATAATAATCCAGATCCGCACATGTGAGTTTCTTTTTTTAAATATATATTTACTGCACACGGCAAGCGAGAGATGCTCCCCTTTTTTTCTCTTCCTTTCTTTTTTGGCTGGCTTATAAACAACGACCATCGCTCGAATGCCATTAATTCCACACGCTCCGACGGTCTATCACGCTTGGTTCCCAAATCTGCCAGATGTAAACACAGAACGTTTCGTTTTGCGTTGCATGAGCATTCAGCCGTGGAAAATCGCGAGCGAGAATACCTCAGGGCTGGTCGAATCACCGCTAAGGAAAAACACACCCTTAGGATCGGATTTTGTTTCCTTTTCTTGTTTTTGTCATTGTTCGTACGTTGTTATTATTAGAGCTGCATTCGCCGCTCCTCTTAGGCAATCGATTTAGTTCGGGCATCTCCCAAGAAGAAGACCAAGCATGTAGCGCAGGAATGATAAAATGGGGAGAGACGGGAAACTGAGAAAAAAAGAGGGGAGGTAGGGATGAGGCTTGGGGGAAAAAGAGCGAATAAACAGGGTGCCGCTCTCCTTCTCTATCTCTGTCTTTCTCTCTCGCTCTCTTTCTCTCCTTTCGAACTCCTCCTGTCTCGTCTCAGTTTTCTGGCATCCTCTTTCCTCCCTTCCCTAAGGAAATAACACGGGATTGTACTCTCACGAACATCTCTAAAGAAGGATATATTTTTTTCTTCGCATCGTAAATAACAGACGCGACGCTGCAGGAAGCAAACGGACGTCTGTAATGTTGCCGGTCGGCGGGAGACGCGACGACGGATGACGAAACAAAGGGACGGTTCGAAACGTACCGCAACAATATAGAAAGGCAAGAAACAGCCGGTGGAAAAGGCTCCCGTTTATCCTGGACAGCGATGTGTGCGAACATTGGATCGCAGTTTTTGTGAATGTTTTAATATATATAACTTTTTCTTCCCATCGTTCTAATCCGATTTTATATCTTTGTCAGTACTGTTGTCCTGGAGACAGATTTTGTTTTGGGCGCGGAAGAGCAAAAATCGATCCAATTTTCTTAATCTTCTAACGCTACAACTTTGACCGGTTTTTGTTTTAAGTTTACTCTCAATGTTCGGTATTGAGTGTGGTAAAAAAAAGAAAAAGAAGTGAACATTTTTAAGAAGCAAAGGTGGCGTGAAAGATAGATCAAAATGAAGGGGGATGCTCGGAGGCTTCGGGAGAAGGAAATTTTACCTGTTGAAGAAAGAAGCCGGGTGGGATGGGGTTCGATTTTGAGGTTTGAGATAGGAAGCGCTGTCTTGGGAGAGGAAGAGATACGTTGAGAAAGAGAGAAGAAGAAAGAAAGCGGGTTGGCAAATAAAATGAATATAAATGGAAGAGAATAGAAAGTGAGGAAGAAAGACAAGGGCTAACGCATGGGGCGTTGTCTCCCGAAGCGACAGGTGCGGAGGGAACTGAGCGATGTGGTCCCGTTTTTGATTAACGCCTTGTCTCCGAGAACCCGACTCCGTCGTCAAGTTTTCGAGATAGCGTGGTCGGAGGCTCATCTATTGTCGATTTTTGTTTTTCTCCCTCACAACCTTTCTTTTTTGGCAAAGTTTTTTTCTCACTCTTTCTCTCTTTTGTGTGTGTGTGTGTGTGTGTTTGTGGCTGCGGGTTTGATGAAGGGTCAAAGGATTACAAAAGATTGAGTCTCCGGAAGGGATTCCGCGTCATTTCACGGACACTCCTCTCTGTCATCGCGATCTAGACGACGTTTGGCCATTATTCTTTTCGTGTAATCTCTCGCTTTCTCTTTCAGCCGACATCTTAAATCATTGTTACGAGTTGAATGAGGCCAACCACGAAGCTCGGCAAGACATTAGACTAATAGCCCTACATTCTCACATTAAAATCACGTCTCGTTAGTATGAATGCCATTAATACGAATACACAGCTATATAGACAACATTTTTGGGAACAAATTGGGTAAGTACGTGCATTTGTGTCTCCTTACTACGTAAAACTCACATCATGAATAATTTTCGAATTAAATGAAAATGGAAAATTGGCTCGTGAAATACCGAATACAGGTTCAAACTTCAAAGGGGAGAGACAAGCTTTGAGGGTTAGAAACTGAATGATCAGAGATGATAGGCTAGACTTCGACATATCGGCGTCATCGTATGCGGAGTGCGTTTTGAGGACTGACTCAGTCATTTGATTACAAAGACAGGCATGGCGTCCTGAAGACAGCACTCTAAAGTAACGTTCAGAAATAGTCCACGCATGCATTTTCCCAAACAATTGGATACAAAACGTATTTCAAATAGTTTTGGTCCTAATTAAAAATGAACGCATCCCACGGAGGTCACACTCGTTTGTTTAAAATACATTTTTTCGTATTCTTTTCTGCAAAACACCCCGTATAAGCGAAATGAACAGCAAATATTCTTTATGTGTTTTTTGGGGCTCTTAATATTATTAACAATACCAATACTTTTTTTTTCAGTTCTTTTTAGGAAATACACTTTAGAATCCTTTAGATTAATCAGCTGGGCAAGTAAAGGCGTTCAGAAAGTGAGTATTTGAAAGAGGACCGTATACCCACGCGCATAGCACCTTCTGTAATAACGAAACTTCGTCGACAGACGACAAGGATGATCGCTGATAGTGGGTGTGCGTGTGCATGTGCTCTCGGGTGTTCACCCTTTCTCCCATTTATTGTTTACTCGCCCTTTCTCGCGTGAGTTGAAACGTGGCGGCGCCAGTGTGCAAATAATTCCCAACAACTTCCTGTTCTGAACTACACGGCGGGTTACGCAGAATTTGCGCAATCAAACATACAGGCTATCTTCTGGAAAGAGCCCCTTATAGCAGTGTCAGATTTAATTCACTCTTATGATAAAATAATGGTGAGTAAAAAATTAGGAAATCTAGATGAACCGGAAGTGTACCGGGGCCACCCACTATGGCGCCACTGAGTTTGTTGCCAGACAAAAAAGGGCGAATAAGTACAACATAAGCATATATCACATTTCTAAGTAGGTTAGTACACAGACATTTCAGAAAAAAGGTTATGTTAGAAAAAAAGAGAAAACATGTTATAAGTACGACTCCCTGTTTTCGGAATTTATTTCTCGTGAAATTCGGAGGGTGTTTTTCGGAGTTTATTTTCTGCCGAGTATTTGGAATTTATCGGAGTTTATCTCTGCTATGTTTCCATACTTTCAAGATTTAATATATATATATATATATATATATATATATATATATATATATATATATATATATATATATATATATATATATATATATATATATATATATATATATATATATATATATATATATTAAATCTTGAAAATGTGCAAAAGTTACAAACCGTGAAAGTTTGTAACTTTCACGGTTATTAAGTCGCAACCCTACCTTTCACTACAAAGTTCAATCTGGAAACAAAAACAATGGTTTTTCTCGTAAATCAGAATTACAATGCCCCGTTGTCCTGAACAAACCCTGACGGGATAAACAGTGAACCTTTTTTGGTCAATAAAACGAGATTTTGAGGGAATCTGGAGAGGCCTCTGCTGATAACCGCCAAAACCTGTGCTCTGACCAAACTTATTTGTAGAAAACTGCCTTTTTTGTTTCTTTTTTCGCCATCGTGATCTCCAAATACGGAGTTTTTTTGATAAATCCGAAGTGTAAAAAATTTTACCGGCAGCGTTTTTTTTTTGTATTTTATCAGATTTTTCCGAAAACACGAAATCCTGGTTTTAAACTAAAAAAAAAGAAAAAAAAGACATGTTCGTCAGTGAAAACCAACAATAACTTCTAAGGCCCTCTTCAGACGTGGCAACTTTTCCAGTAATTTTGAGGTTGATGGCGGGTTGTTCCCTAGCCTTCCCTAGATCGACACGAATTGCTGAGATCGGGTCCGGCTCGAAACAGACGAGCGACTCGAGCAACTCAGAGACGTTTGAAGCGGCAGCAGCCAATCGGGGACGCGATATTTTCACGTGATGCCCCTGTGGTGGTGGTGATGACAGCTAAAGACTTTGTTCTGGTTTGTAATGGATCGTTTTTGGAAATAAACATTTTCAGAAAGATGAGTTAGTATTCTCAACGCCATTCAAAGATATAAAAACACGTTTCTAGTGCGTAGCTGTGCGTCTAAATAGTGAAAGAAAAATAAAATTTCATGATGATGATGGCAAGTCGTAGCAATTCGGTTGCTGCGTGTGAACGCGGGCGGCCCGTGCTGCTGGTGTTGCGACGTCAAGAGTCTGGGTGAAATTGGCCCGTCTGAAGCGGGCAAAGGAAAAAAAAAAAAATAGAAGTTTTTATTTTTCATTTTTACTCCAAAGAAAAAGTGCCGTCTTCTCAGATAACGGACGCACAAACTAAAATAAAAAGAAGTAAAAAAAGACAAAAAATTCTTTTTGTGCTGCTTTTGTTTTGTTTTGAAATGTGGAAAACGTCGGAAACTTACGTTCTCGAAAATAGGTTCCATCGCAGCAGGGTTCAGCTTGAAGATTTCAGGCCATGGGGTGCCGACTTGCCGAAGGTTGCCTTCTCTTTCTTTTTCTACTCTTTTTTCCCTCTTTCTTTTTTGTTCCAAGAAATCTTTACGTTAGGCCATTTGGCAGCACGCGATAGAGTCAGAAATGGCAATGCGGTTCTTTCTTTGTTCTCGAATGTTTCTTTTTCCTTTCTTTCTTCAAGGACGTCATTTAGCGCTCGCACGAAACAAAGCACACTATAATTCCATATGTAAAAAAAGAAAAATGTATTTTCCAGTACCAAGGCATATGGTCTTTGTCTCGAAGCGCTGCCTCGTTTGGCGCACTTCGCGGTTCCCTCCATAGCCAATGCATCGCAGGCCAGTGCGGCAGCTGTGATGCCAAGATTAAGGTCTTCCAAGATTTTTTTAGTTGCTGCTCTTCCGCTGAAGGGCCGAGGCTCGTTTTTAAGTGCATCATTATGCCGCATTACGTCTTTTTTCTTTTGTCTTGCGAAAGTTAAATTGCACATTAAAGTTCGCATTAAGTTTCTCCGTAGCAAATACGCTATTAAGGTAAAAGCGGTAGGGATTTTAATAAAGGAAATTTTAAGAATTTAGAAAGAGATGACGAAGCTAAGCCCTTACAAAAATATTTTCCTTTAAAGCTTAGAACAACAAAATAGTCATCAGTAAAAAAAAAAAACTGAAAAGGTAAAATATCTTTTGCATTTTTTTTACAGAAAAAGTTGGCTCAGAATTTTACTGAATACGATAAAACAATGTGAAGAGCCTCACGCGGAGATTAAGAAAGTAGAACCAGATCGTTTGAAGCCAAACACACGAGGCAAAAAATACACTGAATAAAAACAAAAGTAGTAAACGATGGAACTTGCGTTTTTTATTTCAAAAGTTTGTGCTCAACACAAGGAGCATAACTCACTCTAGCTCGACGTATATTTTGAGTACGCCGAAAATAAAACAAAAACGAATCGAATCGAGAACGGACGCCCAAGCAACGACTGCTGGAGTTGGAAAAGTTGCACGATTTCTAGAACTGCTGCCATTGGCCCGAAATGCCTCTTTTTTTTTCTTTTATTGTTTTTCAACAAGCCGCTTCTCCCCATTCACGAAAGGAAGTAACAAACACAACACAAAGAACTGCGAAGTTGTACCAAGTATGATAAAGCTGCTGCTCTGACGCTCAACCTCGTCTTTTTGTTTGTTTTTAACGTTCGTTTTCAAAAGTATCAAAAATTTAAAAAAAGGGGGGGGGGGGGGGAGTATTTCGGATGGATGCAAGAAGGAAGCGTCGAAGATGCACGTTATTTTTTTTGTTATTATTATTATTATTATATAGAGATATCCGTCGTGAAGTCCTCCGGTCGTCTCATCCTTTCCCACTCCCAACCAAGAGGAGCATTTCTTTTCAGAAACCGCAGATGGCAGTTTCCTCAGTCAAGTGTCTTTCTCCCGTTCTGAGTTTCTTTCGCGGCAAAGGCAGCCGCAAGTCCTCCCCAAAAAAAGGCAGTTTTCATTTAAAAAGAAAAAAAGCTTTTATTTTTTTTTTTTTTTTACATTTGCGCTGACAAGTTAGATAAGGACAAAAATGTTCCTCTAGGTTATTCTTTGATGTGATTTTGGTTTGATATCTGCTTTCTTGTGCCCATTGTGCTGGAAGACGGATAACGAGGCAGGAGATTGCATTCGGCGTGCCACGAGTGTTTTCTGTTTTTATGTTTGTCTTCGTAATTTTTTTTTTTTTACGCAGCCTATTTTCACGAAGTCATGCCAGCTCGTTTGTGAAGCCCGGTTCGTGATTTGCATCCCTTGACAACGTCTTTTCAAATTTGATAAAAGAAAAGAAAAAAAAAATTGTCTTTCTCTTTCAGATATTCCGCGGCTGTGTATGCCTATTAAAGTTTGCAAGTTGAATACGCCGAGTTAAAAAGAAGAGGGTAATGGCGCCTGTCAGAGCGTGGCAGTGCAAACTATGCTGGAGCTCTGAGTGACGCCTAGCTCTATGTTCTGCTCTTGGCGCAACAAATTAAGGCAGAGCAAACCCGTTTCTCGGAAAGAAACACTAATTTAATTAAGAAGGGCTCGTTGGCAGTTTGACAACTTTGTATTTCTTGCGCAATTTCTTTACTTCGGATTTTGTTTTAAGAATCTGCTTTGTTGCAGTTTTGTTTAATTCACCAATGTTTCTGCAACAAAACATAAAATCTTTTTCGCGTGTAAAAAGCAATAACATCCTGAATTTTCTGGAGTGAACGTTTTCAAGGGACATTCAGCTTGAAATTTTAGTCCGTTCCTAGTTAGAAGCAAATCGTACGAAAATGGTTTGATACAACATTCGCACCAGCCTTGTGATATTACACGAAGTAAATTAGTACCTCGCTTGCAGCGTAGTATTTTTCATTCACTCTCTAACTTTGTGAGTCATAAAAGTTTCCATACTCTAAGCGTGAACAGTTATTTCGTTATTCTCAAAGTGTTTTTGTGAAGTCAATGCGCTTCACGTATTGCTTCCTAACTAGAACGTACACACGTTTGACTCGGCTTGGTAGTGCACCTAAGGCAACAATTTGAATTATTAACACAACAATGAAATCTGTTGCAGTTTTCGAAAGCCTTTGCAACACGCAATATTTTCATTCTTTAAAATAACATGAACTAGCTTTCTTTTGTGTTTCTGCCCTAACATTTTAGGGGTAACTACAATGTAGACAACACCACTACTCGTGCAACGATGAATACTGAGCGTGATTCAACAAAGAAAAAAAAAACAACGTACAACAGGCATTGCTTCTTGATATGTTTAGGGGACTGTTAAAGGTTTTTAGCAGTATAAAAGTGGCAAACGCATACAAAAAAGTAATTAAAGTGGCGCTGTACAACATGCCTTTTTTTTGCATAGAATATATGCAGAAAGTTGAAGGTACCCAGAACGACATTTTCTTAGCACAATCGTCATATATAAATTCGACGTCATGACTATTTTGGCGTGTGCGTTTGTCAGTAAAGTAGCTTGGTTTAAACTGATACGAAATGTCCCTTATCTCGCTGCGTTGTGGCGAATGGCCCATCTTAAAGTTACTTCACTCTGAGATAAAAAAAAAAGATATAAACTTCAGAACGTATTTTCACGTTTGCTTCCAGACATGTAAGACACAAACGGAGCGTTTTTTTTTTTTCGCGAGTGCGGTCATTATTTATCGATGTAAAGCGGAAGACGGAATGACGTCGCACGTTGCGAGCGAGCGTGAAATGACGTCACTGGTTTTTGACGGCCGACGTCGAACATTCGAGCGCCAGGTGCGAATTTGAACCTCTGCCCTTGAGCCGAGTGTAGTTGCCATCGTAAATCTGGAAAAAAAAAGAAAAGAAAACATAAAACGTAATTTTTATTTTAGAGACATCTTAATTTTGAAATGAATGTAAGGATCCAGCACTGGTTTAGTTTGAATATCAGATATTTTGATTACTATAGTGGTATAATCAAATTGAGGCCAAGAACGGGGCAAAGGCAAGGACAATAATAGTTTTGACGTATATGTTATAACTTATAGAAAATGCAAACAATGTACTGCCGAAAGCACCGCAACAAAGTTCTGCGTCGGAAAGAAAAAAAAAAGAAAAAAATCTTATTGTTATGCGTTTAGGCTCCACCCGAACTCAATGCCAATATTTGAAAATGGTATGTCAAAATTTCAGAAATTAACATCATGAGATTCAAAAGCAAAATTAACTTCCAAAACTATTCAATGAAATAAAAGAAGGTGACTTCACAACCCTACAATATAGGTGGACAAACTGCGCTAGCTGCCGTAAACAAAGAACCTATTTTCATCGTCAAAAACGATAACGTGAAGTTCAAAAACTTTGACACCTTATACCAACTGCGAAGGTGACATCTGGACCGAGTGTAAAGGATCATTAATACCCTAGTTACACGGACAACTTTAACCGCAGTGAAGTCTGACCTCGATCGCACTCAACTGAGTTTAAGGAGGACCGTGTAACCAGGCTGGTACACAATTGCGTTTAACTGCGCTTGACAGCGTTGCGTGCTTTGTAGAAAGCGCGTCAACCATTTAAAGAGGTAGCTTGACACGCGGTTTACCAAGTACAATTTTTACGATAACGTTCAGTCGTACCGCGATGGAACGCAGTCAAACGCACTGAAACGCAGCTGTGTGAATGGGTCTCAGGACCGGTTCACACAGCACCGTTTTCTCACGTTGGGTTATGTTATTGGAACTTGCGTCTTCTTATGCCGAGAATCACCCGGAAATCCGTGCTTTGTATAAAGCGTGGCAACATATTGAAGGTATAGCTTTTCGCGTGATGCCTAACTTAAAGTAAGCAAACGGTGATGCCTAACGTAAAGTAAGCAAACGAAATTGCGTGAATGCGTCTTCAAACTGCCGGCCACGCATAAAATTTTAAAATTGTCATTGCAAAAAAAAAAAAAAAAACATTTTTTTTTAGCACACACTGGCTGTGTTCTTAGAAGTACCCAAATAGATCCGAGTTACTCCGGCGGGTCGTTTCACGCGACAACACAGAGAGATCAACGCTGGGCGCGGGTAGGTCTTCGAACGCAAACGTACAAGACCCTTACCCTGGAGCAAGACCGAGTTCATTTTGGAACGCGGCCATTGTGTCGCGATCTGCGCACATGACAGCAGTTGGAAGCACTGTAATTATTTAAATTTGAGTTACTATACTTCGTTTCAGCTTAAGTCCACATGCAGCCGACGCTACGAAGAAATGGGAGCGATCCAGCATCGTCAAAAGGACCATTTTTTGTTTAGGATTGTCACAGGACCATTTTTTGTTTAGGATTGGTTCAGCGACAATGGAACAAGTACAGAAACATGACGAACACCATGATGGCGCACTTTGCACGCCGTCTGATGGGTCCCATCCGCTCGTAGCGTCGGCTGCGTCTAGACGTAAGGTAAAACGAGGTATACTATATTCCGACATTTTGATCCGGAGAATGGATCGTATCGATTTGGGCTCCGACAAGAGAAGCAGGCGGGCAACAGAAGATGCCCAATAAGCAGCAGCGGCGCTTGCCACGCACCGAGGGAGCCTGGTTGGCCTGGGCCAGCGCCGCTTGGGCGTCCCAGGGAGTGTCGTAGACGCTCGATTCGGCCACGCTGCGTCTCGCAAAAGACGCTCTCGAGGTGGCGGGCCAGCTGCTGCCGTGGGGCTCACGGCTCTGCACGCAGCTTTCGTATTTCACACCGCTTCCTGCGGCCGCATGTAGCGCCCCCCAAAAATAAAGAATCAACAATAACAACAACAACATACACATGAACAAACAGGTAACACGCACAAACGTGCGTACAAAGAAACCAAACGCAAAAACTCTGAAAATATAATAGAAGAGGAAGGAAAAACGTCGTTCCGAGCGGTCGGGTGTATTCTTGTATACAGATAAATAAGTGTATATATATATATATATATATATATATATATATATATAACGGTAAGCGCCTGGAGTTATTGATTGTCGCCGACGCAATTCCAAGCGCACAGGCGTGAGATTACACTGGAACCGTTCCGGTGTGCCAGAGGCTTCTGGAGGAAATAATATAGACGAGAAAACGTAAGCGAGAGTGGAGCACGAGGAGGCAGGTATCATCTTGCCGCATGCACGCGTGTCCGCTCAATAATACGGGGGCTATGAATACGAAACGACGGAGGAAACAAAATGTAGGAGAACTGAAATCGGTCCCATTTGAGTTGAAAAGTTTTTGTATGCGACCCTGGTGCTACCGTGCGCGCCGCCGGGTGGTTGGCTTTCTACCGACGCTTTGTTTTACTTATTTGGCACTGATGGCGTTTGTTCGGAGCTTGACTGGCTGCTACTCGAGAGCCTGAATGTGTGGGGTCGCTCCGTGCCAGAAAATCCGGGAGTAAAAGGGGCCATCACGAATTCGGTTTGAACAAATGTATACGTGCGTGTTTTTCGTATTATAAAGGGTATGTTATCGTATGGTTTTAACTACAATTAGGTTTTTTAGTTTTTAGTGGTTCTTCAATTAAAACCTCTGAAATTAGGACTTCCAAGGTTTTCACCAAAATAAAATTGGGGAAGTGTTACGTACACCGTGTGGCGCTGTTAGCGAGAACACGACATTGGCGCTTTCTTGCATTTAACTCAAAAATAGTTTTGATAAGCACCAAGCTTTATCGCTTAGGTTACTGCTCCGAATGGGGACCTCCCACGATCCGCGTAGTTTTTATTTTCAGTTTTTACATAAAATCTATCGAAAATGGCGATCTCTCGTGCCCGCTAACAGTGTCGCACAGTGTACACCGACTATGTTCTGAGCCATTTTCTCTCGACGCATCATTCACTAAAATATCACCACGACTTACTTTGTACGCGTCCGCTCTCGAATAGACCTTCACTCCATAATATAGCATAATTTGACGTATGGCACGCATGCACGCAAAGAAAACAAATTGTTTGCGCTCAGTAAGCTTGCGTCAGATTACCATCGCGCAATGTCGAGCTTTATTTCTTTTTTTTTTGTTGTTGTATGTCTGCTTATTTAGAAGTTCGACACTCGAAAGCGAGCGGTCAGGAAATGATAAAACACAATGTATATACAAGCCAAAAAGAGAAACAACCTGACGTTTTTTCCTTTTTTTTTTTTCGCAAGCGCAGTTTTGCGAAGCTTCTCGCAAAAATTTGTTCTCGGCCACAACGACTGGACACGAGTGAATAAAACGGCCTCTTTTAGGCGACGCTGAAAACGCAACACTGCGGTCTCACTATTTGTTGTCTCACTGATATAATAAGTGACAGTTCGAGCAACACAAGACGTGGCGAGTTGCTGCCATTTGATTACCCCTACGCAGTCAATGAAATTTGCAATTATTAACCGATATACACGTGAAACAACGAATCGTGATGCAAGGAGGGTAAACCTATTGCGCTACTCTCTGCGTTTCTTAAACTCTCACGGTCTATGCGTGTAGAAACAGAGAAAGAGGAGAAGGCAAGGGTGCGAAGGTGCGTTCAGAACACCGAGCTTTGGTTGGATCGAATAGGGAGTAGACGCAAAGCCAGCTCCTTTGTCTCCAGTCACTCTTCGAGCGGGTTCGAACGCCGAACGCCACGTCCGGCGTTCGCCGATAGGTACGCCAAAAAACGAATCGAAAATCGAAAAGCGCGAACATAATAAGTGGCTTATTATGTTGGCGCTTTTCGATTTTTGATCCGTTCTTGGGCGCCCCTATCAGTTTGTTTGTTTGTTTGTTTATTTTATTTTTGACACAGTTGTCGTAGGGGTTGGGACAAAAGGCGAATACAATCACCTGACTGGGTCCCAACCTCTGTAACAACACTCAACAGCAGGGCACAAATCGAGATAGAGAAATAAAATGAAAAGGAAAAGCCAGCTCGCAGCACAAGTCAAAAAGAAATTATTTCAGCCAGCTAAAAACGCTTTAGCTTAAAAAAAAAAAAAGAAACACTGATTAATAACAGACCTAACTAGGTATGTAGACAAGCAACATTAAAATATTCCCTTAGGTATTTTTTGAAATGAAACATGGTAGTGATTTCCTGGGCCATCTCATACACGAAATAATGTTTGTTTAGGATATCTGTAATCTGGTAGGATAATGTTTGAGTACCATAATCAGTTCTCATTTTTGGCTTTGGAAACTGCTGGTGCCTCAGATTTTAATTTGTTTGTTTGGGTAGGTACGTCTCGTGAAAGATGTCCGGATCAATGTTAATTTGTGTATGAATTGAAATCGCCACCTTTAGAAAATAAGGTTATCTACCGTAAGTATTTTATGTGTATTGAAACTATAGGAAGTTGATTGAAACTGGGGCAAATTATCAATTAGCCGAACCGCGCGTTTTTTGTAATGTAAGTAATTGCTTACTATTATTTCGTGTGGTTGTCCCCCACGAAATGCTGCAAACTCATTGCCTAGGGATTTTTTAAGCTCTCAGTGATTCTATATGGTGTGCGTTACTTAGGGGCCAGGGTGGAGGTGCAAGCTTGGAAAGATTCGCAGACTGAGGGCACAACACGAAGGGTCTCACCGTGGGTTGCCAGGGAGCGTCTGTAGTAGGCGAAGGCGGCCACCACCGAGATGACGATGATGCCCAGCGACACGGCCACGGGGACGAGGACTCCCGCGCGCAGGTAGAACGGGACCTCGGCCTCCTCGACGGCCCCGTCTTCGTCCCACGTACCTGCGTCGGAATCGTCCGAATTCGGGCCTCACAAAGAGGAATGGAACTAGCGAGGACGAAGATACGGAAATTGGGGGAAGGTTGTATACGCGCCGACATTGTGATACCTCATTCATGAAGAAACAACAAAAGAAAAAAAAAAAAAAACGTAGACACGCAGTAATATGTATGGGCACTCTTTTAGAATCCATAGAAACACATTAGTCATCCATAAAAATGGATGACTAACGCCCCTTGAAGTGATACTTAAATCACCAAAAGTCATTTCTTTTTGTAGCGTGAGCTACACAGGCCGAGGTTGAGCAGTTTCGTGTGGCTCCTGGAGAGCCATGCTGCGCATGCGCGAGAAGCAGTGACGTCACACGGCGCACAGCTGGCGCAAAAAAGTAAAAATTGGGGGTTTTACGTGCCAAACCAACGACGGGCATCTGGCACGCCCCAGCGGAGGACTGAGGATCAATTTGGACCACCTGGGGATCTTTTGACGTGCAACCGAAAGCTCGGTTACACGGCGCCTCCTCCGCAATAAGCCTCCGTCAGATTGCGGGCACCTCGGCCGGGATTCGAACCCGCCACATGGGGATCCTTAGGCCAGCGCTCTCGCCTCGGAGCCGCCGAGGCGCCTGCACAGGTGGCGCGCCGGAGCCGCCGCCGCCGCGCGCGCCTCGGCGGTCTGCGCATTCCAGAAGAGTGACGTCATAGCCGTGGCAGACGCACTGTTGCCGCCGCGTGCCCAGCTGTGCGCCTCCGTTGCGCAGTAGCCAAGTCTGATGCTGCCCCGGAGCCGCTTGATAGCCCCTCTCATTTTGTGCGCATGCGCAGAAGTATCAGTGGGGAAATACATATAGCGGGGCGTTTGCCAGTGTGGTATAGCCATGGAGAAGGAGGGCGAAATTGCTGCTGAGCTGCGCAGAAGAGTGGAGAAGCTTAACTCATCGGATCCCGAAGGAGTCACATAATGCGTATTCCGTGTGTGTGTCATTAAAGCAGCAGTAAGCATTATAATCAAGCTAATGCTAGACAAACAGGAAAGCTAAGAATAGCCAGCTGAACCTAAACTCACGCTACGTATATTCTGGCATAGCCGAGCTAAGCCACTGCAATTTGTTTACTTGTTTCTATAGGACACGCATCTCACACAATGAAATTCGCTCTAAAAAAATTCGTTAGCGCAATATTTCCGCCGCGATACTCATTTTGGTTCTGTTTCGAGACGCCAACCTCAAGATAAAAGTACCTTTCGGAATCGCTAATAGGGACACTGAGCAAAACGAAACACGCATATCATAAATATATATATATATAAAAAAATCTTTTTTTAAACATTATTTCAGCTTAAAGTTTTAAGTTCAGACTTTTCATGATTTGGAACCACACAAATGAGCCTCGCAGGGTAAATAATGCGGTAAAAGTATTTTTTTTTTTTTTTTTGGGGGGGGGGGGGGGAGTTATTTTTTGTGACATGCATATCCTATTTCAGAACTTAAGCTTTTAATTTTTTTAATTTTTGTATCTTTTTAGAGTAACTGGGGGTTCACACTTCATTTCCAGTCAATAAAACCTCGTGTGCTTATATGTCTCTTCGTCTTTTTTGAGAGAATTAAAAAGAAAACAAGGTGTATTATTGAAGGCCGGCACGCATCTGAGCTTGCGGCAGACTTATAAATTTTGTGGTTGAATAAGGTTTGTTTTTGTGTATATTCCTATCAAGCACAGCTTGCTTTGGAGCTATTTTTTTGTCCCTTTTACTGCTCTTTTTTAAATATCCTGTTTAAATAAAACCTCTCAACCCGCCATCACTCCACTCAAACCAGCGAGGATTAATTTGAAGTCTGTTTACCTTCTCGCATTTACAATTGCATATATTTTCTATTCCTCTTTTGATTCCGTCTTATCGATCGCAAAGAGCCTTGAAATCTGACCCTGCCGACTATACGTCGTGACGGATCGCTCTTTTTTGGAAACCTGAGTAGTTCTGTGAAGTGCTATGACGTTTACTTCCATGCCAAGGCAACTGATACGTCGGGAACGCCAAACTACTAAATCTATCAATCTATTACTAAATATTTATTTAGCCACAGTTTTCTCTTCCGCATATAATTTTTCACATAAGCCATGCGGCTTTTTCGTATGGCTGCAATGTAGGTTCTCCAGATTTACTCACGAAGAAAAAAAAAATGTTCACACTCATATAACCTCACAAAGCACATAGTTAATTTTCCTATTTTATCTCCACCAAACGTATAGACCGACACGCGGCCCTGACGTCACGCAGCTGCGGTGGTGCTGTCGACGGCACTGCGCATGCGCAGAGGCCTCACTTCACCCGAATTCGGTTTCTGCGCACGCGCAGTGCCCACACCGGGTGTGGGCAAACGCGGGCTTGTTTGTAAACAGCGTGTGCGTCTATAGAACTGTAGCAGTATATATTTATGACGTATGATGGGGGAAGCGTTGGCTGAGTGGTCTAGCGCACACCAGCTCGGAGCACCTGGTGCGAAAGCTCGGGCTGTAGAACCCAGGGTGAGCATCGTACCGGCGTATGGTCGTGTATCTCTGCTGCGTGATGTAGTACGTTAAAGACCCCAGGATAGCGGTTGTACCGCACTGGCTAAATTGCTCATCTACAGCTGAGAGACAAGTCCCCGTTGTGGAGGACTAACTTCAGGCTGCATAAACATACACACAAACACAATATGTTGCATGACATACTTTCATAAAATCAAAATAAATAATGCTCACACTGATGATTTTTTTCCACATACCAAACGAAACGTCTTTTTAGTTCCCTTAATTTAATTGTTTTGATTATTTTACACGAAAATTTATTGTATAATTTGTGTACGAATTATGATTTGATTTCGTTCTTTTATCACACACTTGTTTCTCGAACAATTATTGGAGACTTAGTATCCAAGTTTTTTTTTTCACATTTCTTCTTGTATCTGTCGCTAAAGTTTTGTTTAAAAAACTGATTGAGGACAAGCGAGTCACGGAACATTTGAAAATTGCAACGAACAAACAAGGGAAAGGAAAAGAAGGGGGCGTGTGTGGAACTGGGGATTGAATTCTGGGGTGCCCGTTCTGTCCATGATCTGAGACGCCCGAAACAATATTTAATTGTTGATGAATGTAACCCAAAGGATAACAATAAATAACTATCACTACAGTACACAATTTAGTGCTATGTTTGTTACTGAATTTGTCTTATCTTGTAAGTAGTTTGTGCAATGTCCTCTCCTCTTTTTTTATTCTATCGACGACTTTCCCAGCGCACAATATACGTATGTTCTCCAAGTCTGACTGGGGCACACATTGTTTTAAAAAGTAAAGGCGACCTTGCAATGATTGTCTCAGGGTCGTTTGGAAACTTATAGATTGTGCACATGTAGGGCATGCATTAACCGAGACAACACAATTTAATATTAAACGATAAAATATTTTAATAAAATGCATAACATATAGCACAAATACCTCGTTTCTGCTAACTTTGTCGCATATTGTACTTACAAGTTTACAATTAGGTGCAGCCAGTCAATGGCTCAAACGATATTTTAGGATTACCTGATATTGTCTTTGAAATAGTTACATTAAGGTTGGTATTGTTTCTGATGTCTTTGTGAATGAAGAGTCGGTATTCCTTCGCTTTTTGAGAGGCGCGCTCAATCTTTTCAAAGATACAAAACTCTCGAAGTAATTAAGTTTCCATGTCGACGCTGGTTTTGTCAAATTTATTATTGGAACCACCTCCCAAGGCTGAAGCAGTATACATTTATGTTGTATGATGGGGGAATCGTTGGCTGTGTGGCCTAGCGCATACCAGCTCGGAGCACATGGAGCAAAAGCTCGCGCTGCAGAACCCAGGGATCCTGGGCTCAATTCCCATCCGCGTAACCGAGCACGTTAAGCGGTTGTTTAGATAAAATGACGACTTGTTTTTTTTTTTTTGTTTTTGAGCATCAAAATTGTTCATTTGTGCATGCTTGATCATTGCCAATGCTGGGTTCATACATGTATATGCATCTGTCGATATATTTTCGTCTACTATTTCTTGTAGCCTGCATTTCATTTGTTCAGTGTTTTTATTTGACATTCTACCAAGTATTTACCAAGTCGTAAATTCATAAAAATGTCACTGAGGTATACAATAAAACCAAAGAAAGTGTATTTCTAAGAATAAAAATATTATAAGAAGAAAAAGTAAAATATTCACTTTATTTCAAATTTTTTTTAAACATTCTAACGCTCTCTATAATATATGACCAACAAGTTAGGGCTGTGTTTTTTTTTTGTATTTAATGTACAAGAAGCTCCATCTCCACCATTATACTTTATTGGGGACAAAATGCAAGAGCGTATAGTTCCGGCCACAAGGAGACTCTCCGAGATTAAAAGTAACCGCACTGGCCTCACAAAGGAAGGCGAGACCTCGTCAGAAATAAACCGGAAGTGGCGGGCACCGTCGTCATGGCAACGGCTATTTTTACAGCTACATCATTATTTTCCTGTATTCCGCTCTTGCCGTTGAAACTCGGCGGGTAAATGGCAAGATATGGCGCGACACGACGCAGAAACGTATCCTTGAATCGAAATTGCAAATAACATATATAAAAACTACGTTACAACCTTTCTTTTCATCTTTGTTTTTTTTCCTTTGTCATAGATAAAGGTCACATTTTGACGCGAAAGATTTCCTTTCCAATCAAATGTATGCTATAGGTTGTTCTTGAGAAGAGAAAAATATGATTCACAAGAGACCCACTTTCGGGTTAAATATCAACGAACATAAACCTGTAAAGTTTGCACAAGTCGCTGAGCCAAAAGCTAAACGCTAAGATCCGTGTTTTTTTTTTTTTTCATTGTTTTAAAATATTTAGAGAGGAAGCACGTACACACTGCCTCGCGTGTTCCCGAAACACATGTATCGACTTCTCAATCTCACATTTTATATATCTTGAGTGACCCACAAACAACTTGACGCCTCTTTACTGGGGCACTTATCAATGTCAGATAGAAGTATAAATAATTGTTTGGACACACGCATACAAAAAGGAAGGTTAGGACAAAACGATAATAGCAAAACACTTCCAAAATTTACGCTCTTCATAAAAGATGTCTAGGCTAGCATTTCCACAAATTTGTACCGAACAAGTTTACGTCAAATGAAGGCGTATGATGGGTGCTGCATGATATAAATCAGAAGGATAAAACAAAGAATAAGACCTACGAGGAACGTGCAAGTAGGCTCGAATTAATAGCGCTGGTGAATAAATTATACCATTCACGAGCTTGAATAGAAGCATCAATCCACGGATCGTTCTCCTGTCGTGCCACCTGTCCAATTTCAGGAGTTCGCAAATCCTTTTGTATATGTAGAAATAATTCGTTTGAAGATGACGATCAAACAATACACGAATGAATTTACGTTGAACACGCTTAATTACACTTGAATTAGTCACTCCGATAGTTTCATACAGTTGAGGTTTGATCGACACTATTACGCAACATTGAAGAAAAACAAGCGTAAAAAAAAAGATTTAGAAAACTCCAGGTTATTCGCGTAACAACTTTAGCTAATACACATTTTTTTTTTAAATTTAGCTACTTTTTAAGTTTAGCCTTGTAAACGTCTTAACATAATCACGTGATTAAACAACAACAACAACAAAAGCAGTAACGGATTGAATATAGCGACCATCCGCCAAAGGATCACTTTAGGCAGGTGGCGTAAGTTGCCATGCACTCAAGAGCTCCAAGTGGCGCTTTTCAAGTACAAGTGCGTGTGTCTCAACCCGGGTTTGGCTTGCCGGGAAAGATTAGAAGTGTCTCTAAAACCATCTAATTTCATAGCGTTCTTATCTAGAGCACGCAGAACTCCGGCAAATTAAGAGTCGTAGCCATGAAGACGGAGCTAATTTCTGGGATATTTTCACGTTCATGGCAAGCTGACATTTGAAAAATAAATAAATAAAATAAAACAGCTCTCATTCATAGCTGGACCTCAAAGGGTGATAGAGGCACAATACATTAAAATAAGCAAACAAGTTTTACAACCAGTGTCACAAATCGTTCGAGTTGTCTCCGTAGGGTCTAAATCATATTACCCGCAGTAAGTTTAATTTTATTTGAAAAAATGATCTAATTAAAAGAAAAACTATTTTTTTTTGTGGGTGGAAGGAGTAATTTAAATTAAAGTTGTCTTAACCTTATGATAACCTAACCTTATGATAACATTGTGCCTATGTTCTGCTAAGGAAAACGGTAACCTAAAACAGTGACCGCGCTGCCATAACTTCCACTGATGAAGGAATACTGAAAAGTACCGTGGTGTTGCTTTGGCACAACTTCTGGGGGAACTTCTTTTTTATGGAGGCAGTTTTTACTTAGTATGTCCACTTATTAGGGAAGCCTTATCAAGGAAAAAAATATTTAGTGTTTCAGCTAATAAAATGGCTTCGCCTCAAGAGACCATAATATGAGGGAAAGCCTACTTACAGTGGCAAGTTCGGAAACGCGTTTGCCCAGAAGGGGGCTCTTCCTTAGTAAGGTAACCAAGAAGAGATTATCTGACTGGTGGCATAGGTCAAGGGAAGGGTGAATATTTTCCTATTTCCTACTGGGCGACCCTTTCTGCGGAAGGTGTGTGCACCCGATTGCATAGAGGCGCCTCCGTCGTACGGACCGTAGCTTTTAAGACTAAATATCTAGATTTGTAACTCGTAAATTAAATAGCTTAAAAAAATACTGGCTAGGTGGCGCAAGCCGCCGCCCGATTCAAAGGGTTCAGCCCCATCCATCCATCCATCCATCCATCCATCCAATTACGAGGGAAAGCCTACGCCAGCCTCCCGATTCGTAAATGCTTGTGCTCCGAAGGGGGTCTAGGACTTTTCGGTGTAGGGCGTTTCGGTGTAGGACGTTTCGGTGCGGACTTTTCGGTGCACGGACTTTTCGGTGTACGGCCTTTTCGGTGTACGGACTTTTCGGTGTACGGACGTTTCGGTGCACGAACTTTTCGGTGCACGGACTTTTCGGTGCACGAACTTTTTGGTGTGGGACTTTTCGGTGCGCGGAAATTTCGGTGCACGGACTTCACGGTCCACGGACATTTTGGTGCACGGCCAATCAACATCACTATTCTTTATGTTTTTTCCTAAACGTAATTCGCACTATTTTAGCTAAAAGTTTCTTTTTTCGCACTTTATAATTTTTTAGACTCGATCACCCATTTACGCCACTTACTGATATACGACCTAAGTGACTTTGTTAGGTGCAGTGCCATCCTGTGTGAGGATTGGAGACGTTCGACGTTATGGTTCGTTTGTCGGTGTCTCTTTTCCAACGTACGCACTAGTCGCATCACATGTCGCCGGTAATTTTGAACATTCTCAAGCTTCTTGCTGTTGGGGCATTTCCTACACAGATTACCAATAATAAAGCCCACACCTTTACAGAAGACGCCAAGAACGCCTGTATCGACCCAACGCGTAAACACGATGTGATGAGTCTAGTGCGTACGTGGAAAAACGGACACCGGCAAACGAAACATAACCTCCATCGTATCCAGTCCTCCCGCATGATGGTGCTGCGCCAAACAAAGTCACTATGGTCGTGTATGAGTAAGGTACCGTAAATGGATGACCAAGTCTACAAATTTATAAAGTGCGAAAAAATCATTTCTGGTTAAATTATTGTTTATTACTTTTAAGAGAAAAAAACTCGCGATTTTGATCGACCGTGCACCGAAACCTCCGTGCACCGAAAAGTCCGTGCACCGAAATGTCCGTGCACCGAAATGTCCATGCACCGAAATGTCCATGCACCGAAAAGTCCATGCACCGAAAAGTCTGTGCACCGAAAAGTCCGTGCACCGAAAAGACTAAATTTGGCACTTGTTTGGCAAATTAGGGCCAAAATACCCAGACTCTTTCCAAGGAAGGTCAGGTCTGGCTCTACTTTGGCTTTTTCGGACTTTTTAATTCCCTAAACTCCCAGACAAAAGCCAAATTTTGGCCCAGAACTCGGCAAGAGTCTGGGTATTTTGGCCCTAATTCGTCAAACAAGGGCCAAATTTAGTCTTCACTGCTTGGTAGTTCGGCTGTCATCTGGCATATTTGGGCCTAAATCGCCTAATAAATGCCAGAGTTAGGCTTACTGCCCGGTAGTTCGGCTGATATATGGAATTTTTGGGCCAAAATTGCCAAACAAATGCCAAAGTTAGGCTTCACTTTTTGATAGGTCGGCTCTCATCTGGCACCTTTGGGCCAAAATCGCCACAGATGTGCCAGAGTCAGGCAGTTATGGCTGAAGTATGGCACCAACTTTGGCGCTCCTCTGGCGGACCAGAGAAACGCCAAACCTTGGCATGCCCCGAATTCCCAGATTAGGATTTACTATGGCAGTTATGGCTCAAGTACGACACCAACTTTGTCACTCCTCTGGCGTACCAGAGAAGAGCCAAACTTTGGCATGCCCTAGGATCGCCCAACTAAGGCTATAGTTAGGCACCATACTTTGGCACTGATGAGTGTCATGGTGCAAAAACCTAACTGCACCAAAGTTGGGCCCTTATGTTTGCCAGACCTTTGCCCAAGTTGGGCATTCCTCTGGCGTGCTACCTGGGTTTGGTTTGAAGAACCTTGGAGAATACAGCGACCTTTACCTAAAGACGGACTGTCTCCTACTGGCCGATGTTTTCCAAAACTTTAGACGCTGGACGCTGGAGACGTACGAAATTGAGGCTTTACATTTCGTATCGTTACCGTCCCTAAGCTTGTCGTGTGCGCTGAAACAGTCGAAAGTAAGACTGCAGCTAATTCACGATCCTGACACCTATCTCATGATAGAGCAGGGTATTCGCGGAGGGATTACCCAATGCACAACCCGCCATGCTGTCGCAAATGTTCCGGGAACGGATACGTTTAACCCGCAGCACGAACCGTCTCAGATTTTGGACTTGGACGTAAACGGTCTGTATGCGGCGACAATGAGAGAAGCCCTGCCCGTGTCGGACTTTGAGTGGATGACGAAAGACGAGATTGCCTGCCTGAACATTGATGACGTTCCAGATGACGCTCCGACGGGCTACATTCTGGAGGTAGACCTCAGATACCCTCACGACTTGCACGATACTCATTCTGACTTTCCCTTGGCCCCGGTGAAGCAAAGCGTTCCCTACGATTGGTTGTCCGACTATCAAAAAAGTCTCATTGACAAGTTTGAAATGCCCAAAGAGGAATCCACTAAGAAGCTGCTGCTCACACTTCACGACAAAACGAAATACGTTTTGCACTACCGGATTTTGAAACTGTACATCCAGTTAGGACTAGAGGTCACCAAAATTCACCGAGTCCTCAAATTCTCTCAGCGAGCGTTCTTGAGGGAGTTTATTGATTTTAACCACCAGCTGAGACAGCAAGCAACCAACTCCTTCCAGAAGAATCTTTCCAAACTGTTCGAGAATGCACGTAAACATGGACACATTAAACTGTGCGTTAAAGAGGACGACATACTGAAAATGCTTCAGAAGCCGAACCTGACGCAGTTTCGAGCACTTAGCTCGCAGGTCGTAATTTTCCAGTTCGCTCCGAAAGTGATCAAACTCAAGCAACCACTCTACGCAGGGTTCTCGATTCTTGAGATATCAAAAATAGTAATGTACGACTTCTTTTATAATCAACTTCGTCGTGCGATCCCCTCAGCGAGGGCTCTTTACTGCGACACGGATTCCTTCTTCCTACACCTTCACGGCTCAGACGTAGACGACAAACTACTCCAACTCCGAGACGCATGCTTGGATACATCTGGATATCCAGAGAGTCACAAGCTCTTTTCAACCGAAAACAAAATGAGGCTCGGTGTGTTAAAAAATGAATATCCCACTACTCACTTAGTGGCTTTTTGTTGCTTAAAACCAAAGCTATACAGCTTCAAAACAAGCAGCAACACGTGTTGCGTAAGAGCCAAGGGAGTAAAGAAATGCGAGTCTCGCAAGTTCACCTACGAGCTGTACAAGCACGCTCTAGAGACGAAAACTTTGCACAGAGTGACGCAGCATTTGATTGCTCGAAAACTTAACGAGAACAAAAGCATCGCGGTCGAAAAGATTGCTCTGAATCCGTTCGATAACAAGCGATACATTTGCAGCGACGGGATTACGACGTTTCCTTTTGGTCACAAGAGCGTTTTAGGAAGCGAGCAACCTGCCTCCTCATCACACGCCTTGTAAATATTTTGGACTGTATCGCAATTTCTCGCGTTTCCCACCGGTGTGTCTTGAAACTTCTTGTGTACATTTTTGTATAATCCGCTAGTGTACGAAAGCCGGATCCTACCTCTCTTCTCATCTCACGCCCTGACCTTGTAAATATATATTTTTTTTTGGATTGTATCGTGCGCGTTGTTCTGTTATTCCACTTTTTTTTTTTCCTCGGCTGTGTTTTGATACTGCTTGTTTTGTATATTTTTGTGTACAGTGTTTCCAGTGGTTTCTTTGTCGCGTAGAGTAATTTTAAAAGCCGTATCTGTATTTATAAGTGTGCGTGTTCTAAGAGCGAATGATAATAAAAACATGAAACATCATATCTGTCTCGTCTTTAGCGCGTATGGATGCGACCACGCTCCGGTCCATTTCCCACACACGCTCCGTTCATCAGATGCAGATGACGATAAAATTAGCGAGAGATGACGTGAGCGCGATAGAGTTGACGCCATCTACCAAGCTGGCGCTAAAATTAGCGAGAGATGTCGCGTGATAATGGTAAAAGTTCACGCCAGCGAAAGGATTCAGGTGCGCGCCATCTACAAACAGATTCGATAACTCACACGCATTGCGCGCACGCGAAAATACGGAGGCGCACACCTTAGGAAGACGCGCAATTCAACTTTCCAGCAACAGATGGCGCAAGGTCAGACCCACGACGCAAGATGTCACTCATGCCCTAACAACAAAGACGCTTAGCAACAAATGACACGCGCCATCTATGAACCGAGGTGTCAACTGCGCAGCGATTCAAATATCGGGTGACGTTGGTCACATGACCCACCGGGAAAACACACGACAATGCATTTCTCGTCACTAATCCCACGGCGACATATCTGTGTTGTCATCGTGACAGTGCATTTTCCCGCCTGACAGACGACTCAATAATCCTGAACTCTACTTCCTGCATGATGGAATTGTAGATAGGCTTCGTCACATGACCTGGAGCAATGACGCGTTCAAATTCCGTGGAGGGTCGTTTGTTTGTTTTCACCACCCAGATTACGAAAGCCATTCCCGAGGTGACGAGTCCGCACGAACACCGCTTGAATCGCGCGCGCGCGAAATCACGTGATAGGAAGACGAGCAACGTCACACGACCATGGTCACATGCCCTGCGACAATGAAGCATCCTGTTTTTAACCGCATTACGAATGTCAGACCGACCTCCGACGCCCAAGTGACGTTCCGAGCCCCCACGCGACAGCTGAATAAACAAAAGCGACCGAGCGGATCGTCGAAACAATGTATTTCTTTCGCATATGAAAAAAAGAAAATAACATTCCGATCTCTCGAGACATATACGAGACCTGTCTAGATTTCTTCCTGCATGACGGAATTGTATAGATAGGCTTCGTCACATGACCTGGAGCAATGACGCGTTCAAATTTTGTGTAGGGTTGTTTGTTTGTTTGTTTTTTCACCCAGATTACGAAAGCCATTCCCGAGGTGACGAGTCCGTCAGACCCACGACGCAAGATGTCACTCATGCCCTAACAACAAAGACGCTTAGCAACAAAAGACACGCGCCATCTATGAACCGAGGTGTCAACTGCGCAGCGATTCAAATACCAGGTGACGTTGGTCACATGACCCACCGGGAAAACACGCGACAATGCATTTCTCGTCACTAATCTCACGGCGACATATCTGTGTCGTCATCGTGACAGTGCATTTTCCCGCCTGACAGATGACTCAATAATCCTGAACTCTTCCGTCATCCCTGTAGCGCCCTCCGGTGAATGACTCAGCAATTCCGTTACAAAATCCAAGCGTTGCGACAGCTCTAACATGTCATCTGAATTGTGCGCTCGACGTACGAAATACTAGGACGAATGAAGTCGTCCAAGAAGCATTGTGCTGATAGCTCAGGGGATAGCGCATCGGGCTTCTGGGCAGAAGGTCTCGCGGTCGATTCCCCGCGCGGCCCGCGAAGCCTTTTTTATCGAATAAAAGGGGCATTTACCGCGCCTCAATTCAAATTCAAAACACGTGCAGCGCCCTCCCTCGGATGCAGCACGAACCCTGTGTGTCATCATGGAGCGCCCTCTTTCGGATGCAGCACAAACCTGTGCGACATGACGTGAGCGCCCTCTGTCGAACGAAGCTCGGACCCTGTGTGACATCATTTGGTTGTTATCAGATGATGACCGCAGCTATCAACACCTGGGGTGTGTTCCAAAATTTACTCGATCGGACTCCAGAGTAAAGGTTTCGTACCGTGGCGTTCCAAAACTTACTCGAGCTTACTCGATGACGTCAGAACCTGCGTTCCAGAAGCGGGTTGTTTACTCTGGAGTAATTACTCCCGCTACCTTCCTCGGTCGGGGGGTAAAGTCGGATCAAATCGAGTAAATACGTCACGTGATCAGTTCGTCGTCTGCTTTCTGCGCCGACAGCCGCCGAAAGCTCGCTTGCTCCGTTGGTTTTGGTGGCGGACGTTCGAAATGACAAAGAATGAGGTGCAGCATGTGTGGTTATTGAGGTTCGCTGTTTTCAACGCACGAATTGACTGCATTACATCCAGACCGTGCACCTTCTCCGGGAAGGTATACTTGTTATTATCAGAGTGCGAGCGTAAACAGGAGCTTCTCCGCATTCTCGTCCTCGGCGTTGGAGGGAATGCCGTATTCTCACGTTCAAGGCTGAAAATGTTTGAACGCAGTAAATGATAAGGTAGTATTTTTGTTTCCTCCAGAGTGTGTGTAATGAGAGGATAACGCTTGTAAAGCAGTGAAGGTTTCAAAGATTTTATTGTAATCATATTCGCGTCAAAGCGAACGTAAGTTTCATGTCATTCTTGAGAAAGCACCCTCGCGCTGTACCACTACACCGTGTGGAATCAATTTCTGCAAAACATGATCGGTGCAAATTACAATGCGTGGAATACGTGCGTTTAGGGCAATCGCGCTGATTAATAAAAACACATTTTTTTTATGTCTAACTGTAAGGAGTAAGTAATTTTTATCTCAATATACAGCTCAAAAGGAAGGTGAGTAAAAGGAGCTGGTGAATCCACCTCAAAAAAACACCGCGTTGTCATTAATATTATCGTCTCTTCGAGTGCTTTCTTCATGATCAAAAGGATCGTCTGCTATTTTCTGCCATCGCTGCTGTTTTCTTTTGCCGTAGCCCAAGACGAAGCCAATCCGCATAGTATCCAGGTGATTACCCAGGCCGTTCCAAAATCGAGTCGCGGATCGTTTACTCGCGATGTCACTTGGTATTACCCGCTGACGTAGGAGGCAGGTTACTCGGGTAAGATTTGGAACATAGCCCTGGTCAAGCAGGTTTGTGGTTTGCGGTCTGAGGTCTGAGGTCTGTGGTTTGCGGTTTGAGGTGTGTGGTTTGCGGTTTGAGGTCTGCGGTTTGAGGTACGGGACCTCACGTACCGCCCACCTCGTGGGCGGGACCCGAGCGAGATCCGATTGGTCACTGGACAACGCCCATGCACTGTCATTGGTCCCTGAGATGCGAGAGAGGGAAGAGGTCCCGCCCTGCGTCCCTGTGAATGGTCGATACCCGATTGAGCCGGAAGTAAACAAGGGGGGCTGGCCCCGCCCCCCTTGTTTACATTCTGTTCAATCGTGTATCAACTAATAGTACTGGTGGCTATTGATGGATGGCAATACAGAGTCTGACGTGCCTTTGCAGACACCAGAATCTGTTTTTCAACAGTCCACTGCAGTGCTCAACAAAAGACCTGACTTCGGAATGCGCCTTGCTAGACTTGCAGCAAGCAATGGAGGTCACGTGGATCCCAGGGACAGGGGTGATGAACCAAGAGTCCAAGCCGTAGCCATAGTCGCCTGCACATTTAGAGGACGGAACCTATTATAATCTGTCCTCTTTAAGACTGATGTAAGAGAGCAGCAAAAAGAGCGGTTTGCAAGTTTGTGCTTTCCTGGTACTATGCTCATTCGGACAGTAGTTACAAAGACGTGCCAGAGGTATAGACACAGGGCCTGCACAGTTGTTAATGTTTGGTATAGCACATTTTTTTGTGGTACTGTGGTTTTCAAGTGGTACACAGCCACCGTATGCAAGAAGAATGAATCGAGCATGCTCACCAAGGAGGAGCCAGCCGTCGTCTACCCTTGCTTCATGTTGCCGCGGAGCCAAGACAAGCACCACACAAAGTGGTCGTGCACCGATCGAAGGCACCGTGGTTCCGTGCATATAACCCGGCAATAGCCATCACGCATCTGGAAGTGTGACAGAGATACCGACAATAATTTTACTTGAATTTTTTACTCGTGGTTGACAAAGCAGTCCCTATTCCAGAACCTTTCAAGTTGTTTTGTTTGACACTATTAACATGATTGCAGCACAGCTTCATGAACGCGAGATATTAGACAATGAACTACTACCTTCAAACAAAAATAATGTGGCGGGCGGAAGGATGCAGGTTTTAAACGTCGTGACACACTACGTCGAGCACACGCTCGTGCAGTTGGAACACTTAAGCACGCACCTGTCATTTATAAAATGGCCTTTCTACACCATACCGACGTTACGATGTATTCTTTTTAACACATATAAAATTGATTTTGAGTACGTAAGAGCGTACTTACCACCATCACGTTGAGGGCGTAGAAATGCTTGCGGCACAGTACACCGCCTTCGTGGCAATGGGATCGTTCATAGACGGACCGACAATGGCGATCATCGTCTCGTTAACGCAACCCGTGACGCCGGGTATCCCGCACAGCAGCCTGAGGACCCTCTCCACGTCGCACCTCTCCCTCAGCGTCTCCGGGAAGCGGCCCCTGCCGCGCCGGACCCTGAGACGACGCACGATAGCGACGAACAAGACGCGGACAGAGACGCGGACTGTCGTCATTCCCACGCTACGTGGTCGTCGCTCGCCACCGAACTTTGGAAGCACCCTGTGGCGTAGAAACAAAGTGTACACAACACTAGGAGCTCCGCAGTCGTGAACGTCCACGTGCTTCGTTTCGCAGTCTCTTCACCTCCGGTTCTTCGCGCCAACGTTGTCTCGCGCTGCGTCGCACTCCTGCTATCCTCCGGGAGCTCGAATGCAGCGCAGTGCTGCCATTATCTTCCTGGCGAAAAGAATAACTAAATTAGTTAACAATTGGCATGATAACCCAACGACGACGCGGTTTTGGAAAACATGATTAACGAAAGACACATACGTTGGAGCTAGTATATTTTCAAACGTATTCGGTAGAAAATGAAATATTTCGAATATGCCACGTCCGGTAATAGCCGGTTCACACGACGGACTGATCCGCGGACGGATTGATCACGTAACGACATATCCGCGGTTATTCCGTCTTCAAGGCGCATCCACACGAGGGAGACGACAAGCAGATGTTAGCGAGGACAGACCGAACATGTTCGCCACCCCACTGTGCCGTGAAGCTCCAACATCGCACCGTGGCACCATTGTCCAAGAGAGAAATCGACGCTTGCTACCAAAGACTCGTACACCGCTGTTACTTACAGATCGAGACAGAACACCGTGATTGGCTTCGCGCGAAGCGCCACTGGCTTGGCTAACCCAAGGCATGACAGTGACACAGGCATACATCCTGCTCGAGAAGGCCTCGGTGTAGAAGCGATGAAGTTCTGGGCTGGCGGAGGGGCGTTTGGAGACGCCTTCTCGAACTCCACGTTCATGCACAACTCTTAAGTACACTACTTTCACAAGAAAGGTCTTGCACGGTGAAAGACTGATTGGACGTGCAGGAATTATCGTGGCGTGCTAGACGAGTTTCGACGAAAGCTTCTTGACAAGGACCCTGAGGAGTCCCGGAACCTGCTTCGCCTCAGGCGGACAAAGTTGGCTGCAGTTTCTTTTACGCGTGGAGCCAAGAACTGTGCGGCAGAATGAACCAGCAAACGCAGAAAACACAATGATGCGCCATTTTTTCTTTATTCGCCCCGAAAAAAAAAAAAGAAAAAAGATCAATAGAACATTGTACGGTTGCCAGATTAAACGCTTTTCAAGTCAATCTCCCGCCGAAAATCTGCGAATGAAAAGGCCCTCGACTCTATCAGTTCGCGAGTCCGCGGACGAGGCGCAAATCGCAGGCATCGGTGACGTGAAAGGTGTAAGGTTGTACGGCTAAACCCGTTATTTTTCTTAATAATGGTTCCATCTTATATTAAGCGGCGGAATGCCAAAGAACGAAACTGACTCGGACAAACGGGCTTTCCTCGAAGGTGCGCCTGGTGTCCGGTGTCATCCTCTCGCTAACTAGAGTGGGGGCCATCTGGAAGCTCGCGACCATTCGGGTGAATTATGACCGGGGCGCGGGGCTGGCCTCGCCTCACCAGAACGACCCCTCCGCGGCTCCCCGGACCCCACGCGCAAAAAAACGAGACCTTGTTAACGTATTCTTGGAAAACGCATGTGCCGCCTTGGGGTTGTTGTCGCTTGCTTCGCGTTTAGAAGTTTGCTTTAGTTTTTCAGTCGCTTGCTTCGCTTTTAGAAGTTTGAGTTTGTTTTTGTTGTCGCGTGCTTCATTTTGAGAGATTTGCCTGGTCTTTGCCCGCGAAGGAGTCAGTCTGGAACTGGGAGCGGAGAGAGACGGGCTTTTCAGCAACACCCTCCTAACCTGCATTCTAGCAACAAGTGCGCCGATATCTGGCACTGTACTATCTCTGAAACCTTGCTCGATTGGTAGTTCTTATTTTTTTATTAAAATGCTTTTTATCTTTACGAACGTCTGAGCGGTTTGGTGGTTTGCCAGCGAAGTCACAGGTGTGAGCAGAAGTGATGGACGTCCGGAAGCTTTTCAACAAGCGACTAACGGCAACGATGAAACAGCCATCGTCGACATAACAACGAAGCAGTCCGCGGACGAAAATGGCGATTCGGTTCATAGTGTGAATCGGCTATAGCCGACTCCACCCGGTTTAGCCGACTCTGTCCGCATTTTTGTAAGGAAATTACATTGCTTTTGCCTCCGACCAATTAGACGTGAAAACTTCACTTCCGTGTACTTTTAAAAGGAACATGTACAATGTCGAACCTAGCCATCATCTACAAGAAAGATGACACCATGAGTGGTCCGTATCGCCTGGCTGATCCCGTGCTCACTCAGGGGTGTACGTCTTTCCAGCTGTATATATGGGCAACAGTAGATGGCGCAGTTGCGCTCGATCATAGTGTCGCTGACGATATCCAGGTGAAGTCAAGGAAATGATGAACTTTTGGCTGCTGATCGTTCGACGGATATGCCGCGGCTTGCCGTTGAAGCAAGATGACAACATGAGTGGTCCGCATCAAGCAAGATGTCATGAGTGGTCCAACTCCCCTGGCTGATCCCGTGCTCACTCCTGTTTCTGATATTGTCACGAACGAAAAATGATGATGTTCGGCGAATAACTGAAAACACTAAACGTTTAATGGGGCGAACTTGCGCCCAAAACAAAAAAGGAAACAGAAGATAACAACAGAGCGTCCCGGGCGTCGAAGTCGGCGTAACAGTAGGATCGAGCGCTGGGGCGAGATCGACTGCGGCTTGCCACGCGGAGCCCCTTGTACACGCGTGGGCCTCTGGAACAGTCGACCGTAGAAGGTTTGCGCATAAAACTTTCTAACCTCGAATCAGCGACACGGTTCTCGAATTTACCAGAACATCACATTACAGAGTCAACAAAAATGTGTATCTGAGGTCAGGAATGGAACCTTGGCTTTTTGCGTGGAAGGCAAGCGCGATAACCGCTAGGCCACGAACGCGCTGCCTGTGTGGTCAGCTGCGCGCGCAGCATTAATCCCCCCTTTAAAAAAGTGCATCGTCCCTATGCAACACAGAACACAAATCCACACAAATCCACAACAAAATGGTAGCAGAGTCGCGAGTCACATTTCACAGTTCACTCTTTGACGAGAGCCAAAAATTTTATCGTTCGCAGTACGGCTTGAGTCGGACAACGTGCACCACCTCGGGTCGTGGCTGGCGTCTTGCAGATGGGCGCGTTCTGTCGGGAAGAACTTCGTAGTTCAGATCGCCGAGGCGTCGGATGATCTTGTTGGTCCGAAATAGCGTTTCAGAAGCTTCTCGCTGAGACCGTGGGGCCGTATCGGTGTCCAAACCCATACCCGGTCTCCAGGTTGAAAGTGGACGTCTCTTCGGCGAAGGTTATACCGGCGTGGGCCGACTCGCTGTTGGTCTTGAATCTTGATTCTGGCCAGTTGACGAGCTTCTTCCGTGCGTTTAGAAATCAGTTCAGCGTCGTCGTTGCCATCATCGGTTGGCACGTGAGGCAGCATGGCGTCGAGCATCGTGGTAACCGCCCGGCCGTGTATCAGTTGAAACGGCGTCACTCCCGTGGTTTCTTGAACCGCTGTGTTGTGCGCAAACTTAACGTACGGCAACACCTCGTCCCAAGTCTTGTGCTCCACTTCGACGTACATGAAGATCATGTCGTCGATCGTCTTGTTGAGCCGCTCCGTTAGTCCGTTGGTCTGCGGATGATAAGTGGTGGTTTGTCGATGGCTGGTGTGACTGAGCCGAAGAAGCTCTTGAGTCAGCTGTGCTATGAAAGATGATCCTCGATCTGTGATCAGCACTTCAGGTGCGCCATGTCGAAGGAGGATGGACTCTAAGAAAAACTTGGCGACTTCCACCGCTGTTCCAGATGGCAGGGCTTTCGTCTCGGCGTATCGTATAAAATAATCGGTCGCGACGATAATCTACCGGTTTCCTGGCGTCGATGTTGGGAGGAAGAAGGAGGAGGAAACTTTATTGGCTTTCCGGGATCAGGTATTGGGGGTGGTGGAGGCCCAGAGAGCCGCCATGACCGCCAGGGCCCGGGAGGTGGTCAGGACTTGGCCTGACTCCTCCGTGTCGCGCAACATCTGCTCCCAGAGGTGAGGGGAGGGAAGAGGGGGTATGGGTCTGCGGGGCATTCGCAAAGGGAATGGTAGTGAGCGTCGAGTGCCTTGCAGGCAGTACAGGCGGCGGTGGTAAAGAGGTGTGGGTGAGTGTGTATTAGTTTTGTTTGGTGGGAGAAAGTTTGTGTTTGAGGAAGGCGCAGCGTGTGTGCTGCCTCCTGGGGGAGGTGTGGGTGCGGGGGTGGGTGTTGGCGGCGGAGGAGGCGGTAGTGCAGGGTAATATCCCTGCATTGCAGGAGGGAGGTAGGCTTGCCTGTAGGGGCATCGCGTGTAGGCGCAGTTGAAATGGCGGCTCGGTCGATAAGTTCGCGAGCACGAACGTGCATCATCTCATTAGCGCCTGCTCCTCTGTGGGTAGGTGTCCACAGCAGGGTCACGATGTTGGGAACGGCCTAAGTAAAGTCATTTCGACCTGCTGGAAGGGCGCAGTCGGGGCAGATATTGGCTGCAGGAGTCCTGCTGGCTTCGTCGGAGGGTTCTTACGTCGTTGGCACTCAATGTACGAACGTCTGTACAGATGGACGGTTTTCGAGAGTCTCGGCCAATAGTACTTGTCACGAATCCGGGCGAGCGTCCGGCTGTAGCCTAGGTGTCCAGCCGTCGGGTCGCGGTGGCATGCTTGAAAACTTTCTTCGCGCAGGATGACAGGAACAACCAGCAGCCAGGCAGGGCTGCTCGTTCCAAAGTTCTTGAAGAGCATGCCTCGCCGCAAAACGAAGCGTGACAATCCTCGGGCCAAGACTCGCGGAACTGAACTTCCTTGACCTTCGAGGTGGTCGATCACGGTGGGAAGTTCCGGGTCGTCTCGTTGAAGTGCTCCCATGTCGGAATCTGTAACTGCGCCGAGAAAATGAACGTCATCGTCGTCGTCAGTGCTTTCGGGAGGAGATTCGACTGGGGCCCTAGACAAACAGTCGGCGTCGTTATGCTTGCAGCAAGACTTATGCACAATGGTTACTTCGAATTCTTGCAGTCGAAGACTCCAGCGAGCGAGGCGTCCTTACGGGTCCTTGAGGTTGGCGAGCCAACAGAGAGCGTGGTGGTCCGTGACAAAACGGAACGGGATCCCGTACAGGTACGGGCGGAACTTGGTTAACGCCCCGATGACAGCGAGGCATTCCTTGTCGGTCGTTGAGTACTTTTTCCTGCCTTGAACAGTGCCCGGCTTGCGTAAGCGATCACCCTCTTTGCTCTGTCTTGTCTGTGGACGAGTACCGCGCCGAGTCCAGCTTTGCTGGCGTCCGTGTGAACTTCCGTTTCCGCTGATGGATCGAAGTGTCCGAGGATAGGGGGCGACTGGAGTCTTTTCTTCAGTTCGTTGAACGCTTGTTCTTGCTCCTCCCGGCCTGGGAGTTAACGTCGTCCTTCGTCAGATGCGTGAGCGGTGCAGAAATCTTGGCAACATCGCGAACGAAACGTCTTTAGTAAGCGCACAGCCCAAGAAATCTTCTTACGGCTTTCTTGTCTGATGGCGTCGGAAATTTGGCAACAGCGGATGTCTTTGCAGGATCAGGGCTTACACCCGGAGCACTCACGACATGGCCCAGGAATTTGAGCTTGCCGTAAGCGAGCCGATATTTTCACGGCTTTAGTGTCAGTTCAGCATTCTAGATAGCCTGTGGCACGGCTTGCAAACGTCTCGGGTGCTCGTCGAAGTCGCCTGCGAATACCATGACGCTGTCGAGATAGACGAGACATCTTTGCCATTTCAAGCCGGAAAGAGCGGTGTCCATTACGCGCTGGAACGTCGCCGGTGCTGTGCACAGTCCGAATGGCATCACTTTAAATTTGTACAGTCTGTCCGGCGTGACGAAGGCAGTCTTCTCACGATCCCGTTCGTCGACCTCGATCTGCCAGTACCCACTGTTCAGGTCCATCGACTAAAAGTATCGGGCGTGGCGCAGCCGTTCCAGAGTGTCGTCGATGGGTGGCAGCGGATAGACGTCCTTTTTTGTTACGGCGTCCAGTCGACGATAGTCCACGCAGAACCGAAGGGTCTCGTCTTTCTTTTTCACCAGGACTACCGGTGAAGCCCACGGACCGTTTGAGGGCTGGATTATGTCGTCGTCGAGCATCTCTTGGATCTGTTTCTGGATGACTTCTTTTTCTTTTACAGAGACACGATACGGCGACCGATGAACAGGAAGCCCGTCGTCATCAGTAATAATTCAATGTTTCGCAACCGTCATTTGGCACACCTTTGACGACTTGAAAAAGCGCTTACTGAACTCGGCGAGAAGGTCACTGAGTTGTCGTTGTGGGGCTGGGAGGGACGGGTCGATGTCGAGCTCTGACGGCGTGGCTCTCCTGTGCTGCATCGGAGAGGCGTCTTCTGAGATCACGGCGATCGCGGCTGAGTCCTGAATTTCCTTGACATAACCCACAGCTGTACCCTTTGTAAGGTGCTGCAAGTCTTGCCGGAAGTTGGTGTCAAGGGCTACGGTACGCCCGTCCTGGACCTCGGTTACGCCTCTTGCAATGCCAATCCCTCGTCTAAGGATAAATTGGACGCTTCCTTCCAACAGTGCTACACTGCAGGTGGCTTCTTCGGTCCCAAGGGGCACAAAGACACTCGATATCAGTGGCAGGTTTACGTGGCTGGTAAGAACTCGCACTGCAGTTAACGTCGATTTTTGACTTTCCGACGATGCGACAGGTTTTCGAAGCGTCAGCATGTTTTTTGCAAGGTCAATGATGGCGCCGTATTCACACAAGAAGTTCATTCCGAGAATGACGTCCTTCGAAGTCTTGCAGAACGACCAACTTCACAGGGCAGGTTTCACTGTGGATCTCAACGCGAGGAGTGCACCGGCCGGTTCGTATCTGCGGTCCGCCCCACGACGTTGTAACTTTCCGAAGGTGGCGAGAGAGTCTCCCACTCAAAACGGAGTAGTCTGCTCCGGTGTCGACGAGTGCCGCGGCGTCGTGGCCCTCGATGATAACGTTGAGGTTATTCGACACTCTTGCAGAAACGTTGTTTCGGGGCGTTGCGGCGTTAGAGTGGGAGTGCTCCGACGATCTTGGAGGATCTGTGCGTCGTTCGTCTTCGGCAACACCACCTCCCGGCATTGCCGCGCCTAGTTTTCCCGACGGGAAGTGATGCGTGACAGGCTGTCTCGGCGAGACTGGCGGAAGGGCGATGTCGAGCGTCGGGGAGACGGTGAACGGAATAACCGGCGGGGAGTCGACTCAGGAGATAAAGAGCGGCGGAGACAGTCCTTGATGTCCCGAGGTCGCTCTCCGAGACGTGGTCGCTTCACCGGAGTGGTAGCACAGCGGGCGTCGATCAGCCGGTTTGCCACACGTCGGTCTTCCTGGGCGCCGGTTATTCTCGCTGGACGTACTGAGGTCGATCGTCGAGACGTCGGGGGTACGGCTGTGCTGGTGCGTCCCGTCGTCGTGGCGCAGGAGGTTGATGGGCAGCAGGTGGTGGTCGTCGGGCCATGGTGGCGTAGCTCACCGTCGGTCGTTCCGGTGGTGGCAGGTCGACGGGAGCCTCCGGCTGGAAGGCTCGCAGAACCTCCTTTTGCACTACTTTGGTCAGGGAGAGCGAGGCAGGGCGATCGGCAGTGGAAAGCACCTTCCTGATCTCCTCCCGAGCGACGTCGCGGATGATCTGGCGAAGGTTTTTGACACCAAGGCTGCCCAGGTGAAGGGGCGACGATGCCTTCGCCGAAGCAGCATGGGAGCCGGCAAGTCGATTGTAGGGGTTCGATCGTGCTTGCAAAGCCCGCTCCATATTCGTGGCTTCATCGACGAATTCGTCTACTGTCCTCGGAAGATGACGAACGAAGCCGCCGAAGATTTCGCTCTTCACGCCCCTCATCAGGACGCGCAGCGTTTTTTCCTTGCTGGCCATAGGGCCGGCGTGGAAGCTCAGGCGTAGGACGTCTTCCACGCAGCTCGTGACGCTCTCATTCTGTTTCTGGGTCCTCGATTGTAACAGATCTTCGGCCCTCTCTCTTCGGTGTTGATTGGCGAAGGTACGCGTCAGCTCATTCTTGTAAAGGTACCACAAAGTGAGGGAGGCTTCGTGGTTTTTGAACCAGCTCCTTGCAGTACCTTCAACGAGAAATAGAGGTTCGGTAGGCGCTGCTCGTCACTCCACCCGTTGTGGCGGGCCACGCGATCGGACTGGTTGATCCAGCTTACGACGTCCTCACATATCTTGCTGAGAAAGGGAGCAGGTGTCCGCGGAGCGACGAGCAGGACAATGACGGGCGGGGTGGTCAGTGTCGGGATCTTCTTTCTCCGGTTCTCGGGCAAGAGACCCAATTCGGGGGACTGACCTCTGGTACGATGGCTTCTTCAGGCTTCGGCGTCTTCAGCGAAAGGGAGCTTTCGGGGCCGAGCACGTCGCTCAGCAGGGATGTCTTTGGAGGGATACGCTTAACGGGCATAGAATGCAATACCCCGCACCTCCACCAAAATGTCACGAATGACATGTGATGAGGCGGCGAATAACTGAATAAACTAAACGTTTAATGGGGCGAACTTGCGCCCAAAACAAAAAAGGAAACAGAAGATAGCAACAGAGCGTCGCGGGCGTCGAAGTCGGCGTAACAGGAAAATCGAGCGCTGGGGCAAGACCGACTTTGGCTTACCACGTGTAGCCCCTTTTGTACACGCGTGGGCTTCTGGAACAATCGACGTAGAAGGTTCAAGGATATAACTTTCTAACCTCGAATCAGCAACACGGTTCTCGAATTTACCAGAACATCACATTACAGAGTCAACAAATATGTGCATCCGCGGCCAGGAATCGAACCTTGCCTTCTTGCATGGAAGGCAAGCGCAATAATCGTTAGGCCACGAGCGCGCAGCCTGCTTGGTGAGCTGCGCGCGTGGCAATATCTAAATAGGTTAGGATAGGATAGGCCTTTCTAACTGTTCGCGGGCTTCTACGTCACGCCTAGCAGCGCGCGACCGGTTAGCCAGTTAGTTTTCTGAATGGATAGGATCGATATCAGAAATTAGATACCCGGATATCGGAAACATGTCGATATCGGAAACATGTGTTCTCATCGGAAACACATGTTTTCGTATTGATTGATTATTGGGCTGATCGTGTACACTTTTACTACAACTGTGCTAATACCTCCTGAGACGCTAGCTCATCTCAAAGTGAGGACGCGGGCTGAAGTGCAATTGATATTTGAAAAACATCGTGCGCTTTTTGTTGGAAAGTCAGGATTGGCGAAAGCGGGCCAGCATCGCTACGAGCCAGACGTGTACACGTTACTAACAAAAAGTAACTAAACACTGTTACTTGTTACTCGCTCAAAAAGTAACTAAGTACGTTACTTGTTACCGATTCTCAAAAGGAACGCGTGAGTTATCTCAAAAGTATTGAGTTACTTTTCACGTTACTTTGACGACCGAATATACAACTGTTTTTGTTTCATGGTTTATTTGTTTCTTTTGGCAGTCGTTGCACTTAAGCAGTAGCTGCCTCTCGAAGTTTTCATCAGTTATGTTTCTCCGGTTCCTTGAGAATACCTCTCCGGCGACGCTGCAGAGTCGTTCTACCGACGCGCTCGAAGGAAGGGCAGTGTTGTGCTTCAGCAAGAGCTGATGGATCTGGGATTCCCCTCCCTCTTGTCTTCTCTCTACTTCTAAAGTTTGAAGTTGACAATGGATTATGTGCCTTCCCGCGTTGGCAATTTCCGGGTTTATATTCGGTCCGTACTCGGTTCTAGAAAGTTCAACCAACGAACCTGATTGTGTTCGCTGGGTGAAGGACATTCCCAGCTGTAGAGTTCGGTATACAGCAACGTTTATCGTTGGACACGTCAGTCAAACTGTTCGACTGACTTGTTCAGCGATAACCGTTGCTGTACTGTCATACTGTTTAGTTGTTTTTCGGGTTGCCCACCTACCGTTCTCGCAATAGACGCATACTCAGGTTAGAATAACAACAAGGCCGTTTAAGCGGTGCTGCTCCTCAAAAGTAACGAGACACCGTTATTCGTTACTTGTCCTTAAAAGTATGTAAATACGTTATTCGTTCCTTTTCTAGAAAAGTAACTAAATACGTTACTCGTTACCGAAAACAGTAACTAGGTAGAAGTAGCTCGTTACTTGTAACGCGTTACGCACATGTCTGCTACGAGCCAATCCAGACAATACAGCGCTGCAAACGTGTCACATGACAGCGCGCCCGCGCCTCGCTGCGCCATTTTCGAAGGTCACTCGACACTGACACGTTATAAAATTCGACTTTGATGTCGCGTAGTAATATCCTCTGCTGTCCATCGTAAGGTGAAAAAGAAAAATATAAAACAGAGCATAGTATTTATGTGGCAATTTTCAAGAACCGATGATTGCGCGTACATACCTTTAGTGAAAGCTAAGGGTGCCAAGTTTGCGGGAACCTATAGACCTTTCCAGCGGCAACCTCCAACGAAGCAATTTACAGCGTGCGTCCCTGGTTTTGAGAGTATACATCAGTGTTGCCCGACCGCGCTGGGTTGTAGGTTTTCTCGTCAGTGGACTGTGGCAGCCAGCGAAGGCACCATCCCTGACACGGGTAACATATAAATTGCCGCGTTTTTTGTGTTTTATGGCAAATAAATTTCCCGAGGCTTAAAAAACAAAACAAAACATTGTACTATTTTTAAAAACAAAAACATATGAAATTTATTTTTGGTGAGTTCGTGCGCGACAGAAGAAATGCAACTGCAATGTTTGTTTCATTTTCTTAAACATTTTACGACGCCAAACACCCAGCCGTCTCAATATACTATAGGTCTTAACTCTCGAAAATATTTGAACACACACGATAAGCGAAATGCATGGATATTTCCCGGTAGCACACAAAACTCAGCGAGTCAAATGAACCGAACAGCATATTGTACGTACCCCATTATACCGCATTATTCGAACAGGATTTATTTGAGATAGGTCTCAAATAACACAACACATAGAATATACCGTGTCGACGAGAGTCGTTTAATGGCGATCGGACGGAATCCAGCTTTTTTGGGGGTCCGTTTTGAAGACATCAACTTTTTTGCACAGCGCCAAAGGAAATGAACGAAAGTGTCTAATCCGTACCCATACACCGGACTCGACAATATCAGCTATTCTTCGCAAAGACCGAAAACATAGCCGGGAAAGCTTTCCGGAGATTATCTCAAGGGAAATAATCCTCGAAGAACGTCGAACGTCCCGCGTCGTGGGCTGCTTGACTTTGGTTGTCTTTTTTTATTTCCTGCGAAGGCCGAGCAGACCACGCTCCCTTGTATTCCGCGGTTCTCACAGCCGAAGACAACAGAAAAGGGGTAAGCATCTTGAACAGGTAAACAAGGCAAAACCTTTCAAGAAAAGCCTGCGAACTCCGAATTCAATGAGAACTCCGAACCGGGTTCCCACAGCACAGGCGGGTGGCAGACATTTGTGGCTGATAGAGCTTGTTCTAGCTGATAGAGCTCGCTTTGCAAAGGTCTATAGCTTTGACAGATGTCACTCGACATTGACTGCATAACCAATCTATTTTTTTATTTGCGTTCATTCGGCGCATTTCAGTGCTTTCGAATTCCAATGCTACAGGATCAAAAAAAAAAAAAAAAAGAATCGCGTTTGAAACGAATTATTGGGTTGGTCCTTCCCCAGAAGGTGCAAATGTTAAAAAAAAAAAAAATATACATATATTTGCTCCTAAAATTTTGAAAGACGTTTTCCCAATCTTGGGGTGCTCAAATAGTAAGAGGCCTCTTTGAGGTTATGCGCAGGCGTAGTTGTAGGAAACGTGTCTGTTCATGAATTTGTTGACGCTTTCGGTTATGAGAAACAGTAAGGGTGTGCGAATAGTGATTTTTGATACCGAATCGAATACGAATCGAATAATTGTGGCACCGAATCGAATACGAATACGACTCGAATAATTTTCGAATAGTTTCCGAATAGTAAGTAGACAGCTACTAAAGCAGAGCAAAGAGATTATAAAATTATTTTTATTGTTCCAATTTTTTTAAATTATTGTAAAAACACGAATAATCACTAGAATTCAACGATATATGTAATTAAGTAGAGACTAAAGCTACTCAAATATTAGAATGCTAAACATAATATCACGGTTCACGCGCATGCTGAACATAAAATCAGAGTTCGCTTGAACTCTGCATTCTTTTTTTATTCCTTGTTGTAGCAGATGTCCTTGAATCGAGGTTCAAGGAAGGTGGCAAGGGCGTGATGTGTCTGTGTGCTTACGTCCGGGAACCTTGTTTTTACTGATCAGAAGATTCTGGGAAAACGCATTGTCTTGTTCCACTTGCGCCCTCAAAAAGCAACATTTTCACACACTGAACAAGTGGAACAACCATGAAAAGTGTTGGGAAAGACTCGACATAAGCAGCTGCTGTGGCTTCTTCAATTGGTTGCATGGGAGCGGCCGAAAAACTTCCACACCCTACTATGCTTTCTCTTCGAAGATTATACCTCTTCTACTTCGCTCATACAAAGCGGCGGTATCGTTGCAACCAGTTTTGAAACGTCTCCATGACACGCTTTCCGAAAGCGTGTACGAACAGTCTCGTGCGAAAGTGGTCCCTAAAAACCGAACCGCATGTAAGTGATTTAGCAAACGACGAGACGAGCGACAGCGACGAGAGTCAGCAGCGAGCGACGGAGATTTCTCACTGTCGCTCGTCGCGTTGCTCGGCGTTTGGATTTCTAGAAAACGGCCTCATCGCCTTGGTGGCTTGCTCACGCCACTTTCATGCGGCTTGCCTCATCGCGCGACTGATCGAGCAACAGTGAAGCGTGTCGACGTTGCCTGTCTCGTCTCTCGGCGAATCGCTTCCATGCGGGTTATACTTAACACAGTGGTCCCTAATGGAAGCAACAGCAACGTACGTATAGAGAGAAACTACTGCTGCCGATGAGGATGATCATTTTCTAGGAGAAGAGGGTACGTATTGCCATCTTGCGGGCATTTATGGCAGGCGTGCCGGAGCGTTGTGGGACGCCTGTGAAGGGAATCTTGGGGCGCGACACCGTAACAACTATTCGGAAATTATTCGAAAAATATTCGATACTTTTCTAAATTATTATTCGATTCGAATTATGAATCGAATAGGGTAATATTCGATTCGTTATTCGAAAATGGCGAATATTCGCACACCCCTAAGAAACAGTGTTGAGCGGAGGCAGTCCAGCGTTTCAATATTGCACCACGCCGTGATTTCATTCCGCCTTCGTTCTCAAAAAAAAAATACAGAGGTATTAGGTCGCTAAATCAGCTTAGAAGGCTATGAAAACGTTGATTGATTTGAAGATAAATAGCGCCGAAATTTGCTGAAAATAGGGTGCTTTAGCGGAGAAGGCCAGTCCAGGCAGCCAAACCCACACAGTTCACCGGCATGCTCAAGATGCCGGCAACGCTAGGGTCAATGTCTAGACTAGCCTAGACTTGGGCTCGGTTTTAGGGCTCGTGTTTGGTTGGCGCATTTTAAATGGTCTCGCCAAGTAAGGCTCTCGCGCGCCAGATTGGAAAGAAAGGTGAATTTGATTGATATGACACGCTCTACACCTAAGAGCTCGACCGGGATTGCGTGTATGCTATGTACGTATTTCTGAAAAAGACGGATTGCATTTTTGTCCATGCGAATGCTGAAGAATGAAATATCTGTTCTTGTAATTCTCCGATTAGTAATAATTTGGAATTGTCGTCGAATAAAGAGGTCTGGTTTCTTGTATTTTAAAATTCGTATTTATTTAATTTTGAAGTAAAAATGACGCCTCAGTCAATATTTTAGATAATACTACATTTTTAGTCATGTCGGAAAAGACTGTCACGCTAATAAATAAATATTAAACTGACACAAGAAAAGCTTGACAGGTGTTCCAAAGTTTGTCAGAAGCGGTTGCGACAAGCCGCTTTTTATGCTTGATTAAGACGTTCCTCAAAATATTACAGGACAACCAAAACAATTCTCGAGTTCTTTATATTTATTTCTTGAAATTAAGAATTATATAAAGCCGTTTTATGCCTAAAGGGCTATCCCGTCAAGAATATTTAATACAAATTTCCTTACCAGCCATATTGTATTAATCAAGAAAACCTAACCGGCAATTCGAGGTTTCAATTTCTTTGCATCACATTTAATATATTATGCAGTACTATCACACTTTGTTACAAGGCGCTTACAAATTAAATATAGAACTGATATTAACCAGGTCCAGGTTTGTGGGAAAATGTATATGTATTAAAATATTGACTTGCGTTTATGTACTACCACAATATCAACCGGCGTAGGACGACAGTTGTAATTATGGTTTCATATGTTCGTGCTTAGCGTATCTATAAAAAAACAACGGGAAAGAAAATAACAAAATATTCATGTTCTTTTTTTTTTTTTTAGATCAATGAAATATTTAGCACTCGGAAAGACATACTCAATGTAATCTTCCAACTTGTCAAGGCTGACTTATGGGATGTAAGTGTGTTTCGCTTGAGGATTTTCTTCTTGTTTCTAGTATCTGATTTTTCAGCCCAAGACCAAACCCCTGAAAGCCGATTTGGTGAAAAAAGAACTGGAGGAATATGCAACTAAATTAGACACTGAATGGAACGAAGAACACCCTGGTGTACCCATTAGTGCTTTTCTTTATCTTACCACGTGAGTTTGGTAACACTTTTTTACTTTATATGAAACGCAAGGTACTGAGAGAATACGGAACAACTTTTCCTCCAAAAAAAGGGACAACCTAAAATTTTTATACTTCATAAAATCATTTGAGATATTTTCATCCTCTGTCGCATGTGCGCTGCCGACTTGGAATCATGTGACGAGGCCGAATTTAGGTTGCTCCAACTCGTTCCTCCGCTCTCCCCTCCGCGCCCTGGCATATGCTTTGTATTCCTGTTTTCTGTCGCATTTCACCGCCAGTTTCTTGACTCGCTTCATAGAGTGTAGTCCGGTACTTATATCTGTTACCAAACTGCATTTTATCATAACCTGCACAACTCTACTGTTCAAAAAAAAAGGTGGTGAGCTGGGCTAGTTGGTAAGCATTATACATGGTTAAAGTCAGCGAACAACGTGAGAAAACTGTGAAAGAATACAGAAGACAGGAAAGACGCAGAAGAAAAGAAGAAAGAAGATGACATATAACCAACAGGCACGTGCTCATGGCACGAGAGCTCTAGGGCGTGGGGCAATGGTTTTTGCGCATCGAAGCGTTTAAAAACAAAACTTCCTTTTCAGATAGAGTAACAGAAGGATAGCTCACGCAGTGCTCCCCCAGACCTTGTATAATGATGCCTCGTAAATTTCTCTGGAGAGGTTTTTCTTATATCGACCTGTGATCGCGGTGCTGGCCAGATTAGGAGTAGATGTACAGGATTGACACTGCAGAAGCAAGTGTCCCCCCACCGTCGACCTCATAGGCAGGTAATGTTCAGGTAGCCTATTATTAATACATCTTCCTGTCTGTTCCTCGAACGTTCTACCTCATGTTAAGGGAATGCTGTATACCACGCGCGAGGTACAGGGCACAAGCTGTATAGCATGTTTCTTTTTACATTTCATTCGAGATACTTTGTCCCAATTTAAGTATACCTTGGAACAAATCTGGGCCATTTTTTGAGGCGCTGAAAACACAACTTGAACTTGATATTTTTGAGCGACTTGTTTTAAGTTGTGCGATACCTTGTGCAAGTACGGGAAAACTACCACCGTTTTTTTTCAACATTGCGCTTACTACCTTCCTCTCTCTTGACTTCTTTAACCAAGAATCTGACAACCTCATTTAACACCTGCCACGGGAACCCGGAAGACCGGAGTCTCGAGCTGAGCCTTGAAGCTGTCATTAATGTTATGTCAACAAGACTTTTTAGGGCTGATCCTAGACATGAAAGAGCTATACCCTTTCGAAGAATTTTCGAGTGTGCTGACGAGTAATGTAATATACCCTTTTTTGAGCGTGCTGAGAAGGACCAGCGTAAATGTTTAGTGCGAAGTGAAAGCGATAGGTCCAGAAATTGTCAGACACCTTGCTAGGGCTCTTCATATGTGAATCTAAGACCAAAGCTACACTTAGAAAAAATGTCCATAACAATGGTGAATAGATGTTTCCCCAGGAGATTGTCAAGCTAAAGTAGGAAGTCATCAGAACACCGGAACACTTCTTTCACATGAGGTCCAAGGGCATGTTCAATGGCACAATCAACTCTGGCAAGAAAAATATCACTGAGGACAGGCGCTACTGACGACGCTACGCATACTCCAGGGCTTCGGAGAAAAACTTCGTTATGCTATCCTATCAACGTAGAATTGAGATAAAATTGATGTAGTTCTAGAAAGCACTCAGTAGAAACACCGCTCGAGTTTTGGAAGGATAGTTCATCGTTGTCCTCAATACATAATTTTACTGAATCAAGTAAAATGTCATGAAGGAATGAATAAAAAAAAAAAAGCCTGAACACCAATAATATAGAAACTATAGCTGCCATACTGATCTGCCTTCAAGGCTTCCACAACTTCCTCTGAGTTTCGAACCAAGAAAGGGTCTTTAAGTCACAGATCCGACAGGTGTTTCTGTAGATACGCTGATACCTCTCACTGCCAGGTACCTCGCTCGGTAACTATGGCACGGAAAAGGCGGGTGTCCTTGTGCTTCTTTGCGATGAAGAGTACTTCAAGATGTAAATCTTCCGCTTTTTGAATTTTTCCAGCAAGCTGGTTTAACGACAGGTTTTACATAATCGCACCGCTGCACTCCGTACCTTCTTCGAAACAGCCTGTGTAAGGCTTAAGTTCTTTCTCACAGCAGCGCACGCTTTTTCATTGTACATACCTTTGGGCATAAGCACAAAGGTTCCTTCTTTATCTGCCTCTGCAGAACACGTATTCGGTTATTAGTTAGATAGTTGACCAGCGGGATCTGATCATGGAACTGCGGGCGGCGCATACCTACAAGACAATGCACACTTTCCGACATACAACGGGGTCTATCATCTTCATATGTTCTGTCCGCCACCCCTCGAGCCAAGTTAGGCAGTTCTGGAGGTCGTAGTGAGGGTTCGATGCTAAACTTCGGTCGAAGACCTAGTGTTTTGCCAATGTCAGGTGGAATCTCCACCTCTCCACATGTCGTGTATTGACCGGCAGTGGGATTAATCTTCGCCATTTTTGGAAGAGGTGGTCGGACTTGTTGCCACAAAAATTCAGTGAAGTTATTCAGGGACTTGCTCAATTGGAAACAAAAGTGTACGCCTGCTCTGCAAGTTTTCCCCTGTGACACCACATGCAGCCCACAAACAGTCCTTAAAAACAGCCTGGTGCCAGTGCTCCGACCTTAGCATTTAGCAGGTACTTCGCGAATGTCCCACAGAACGTGCAAAAAAGCCCGCCAGGCCCCGGAGCTCAACCAGACAGGTACCCTGTTTGGTGTGGCATGAAGCAACCCTAGCGCTGCACACAGATTGGGTGGCCTGGTTTCCCAGACTAGGGGGGTTATTATTCAATAACCTTTGCCCTTTCCGAGCCATAGGTACCGAGCGAGGTACCTAGCAGCGACAAGTACCTGCCTATCCAAAGAAACACCTGGCGGATCGGCGACTCAAAGACCCTTTCTTGGTTCGAATTTCAGAAGAAGGTGTGGATGCTTTGAATGCAGACCAGTATGGCAGCCAGAGTTTATTTTGTAGTGATGTTCAGGACATTTTTTCTTCACTTCCCCATGACATTTTACTTGACTCTGTCAGATTGTGTATTGAGGACAACGATGAACTATCCTTCCAAAACTCGAGCGGTGTTTCTACTGTGTGCTTTATAGAACTACTTCAATTAATCTTTCTCTAAAGCTCTGAAGTATGCACAGGGTCGTCAGTATTGCCTGTCCTCAGTGATTTTTTGCTTGCCAGAGTTGATTGTGCCATTGAACATGCCCTTGGAACTCATGTAAAAAAAAGGTTCCGGCATATTGGTGACTTTCTACTTTTGCCTGACAATCGCCTGGTGAAAGATCAAGTCACCATTGTTATGGACATTTTTTTATAAGTGTAGCTTTGGTCTTAGATTCCCCTTTGAAGAGCCCAAACAAGGTGTCTTGATATTCTGGACCTACCGCTTTCTCTTCGGGCTGACCATTTATGCTGGTCCTTCTCCCTGCGCTAAGAAAGGGTAGATTATATTGCTCGTCAGCACACTCAAGAATTGTTAAAAGGGTATATCTCTTTTACGTCTAGGATCAACTTAAAAAAGTCATGTCAACATAACATTAATGAGAGCTTCAAGGCTCAGATCGAGAGCCTCCGGTCATCCCGGTTCCCGTGGCAGGTGTTAAATGAGGTTCTGTGAGCCTTGGTTAAAAAATGTAAAGGGAGAGGATGGTAGTAAGCGCAATGTTGAGAAATACCGGGTGGTAGGTATTGCACAACTTAAAACACGTCGTCCAAAGATATCAAGTTCCAGTTGTTTTTTCAGCGCATCAAAAAATGGCCCAGATTTGTTCCAAGGTGCACTTAAATTTGGTCAAAGTATCTCGAATGAAATGTAAAAAGAAACATGCTATAGTGTTTGTGCGCTGTACCTCGCGCGTGGTATACAGCATTCTCTTAACATGTGGTAGAACGTTCGTGGGACAGAGAGGAAGATGTATTAATGATAGGCTACGTGAACATAACCTCTCTATGAAGACGACGGTGGGGGGCCACTTGATTCTGAACTTTCAATCCTGTTCATATACGTCTAATATGGCCAGCACCGCTATCATAGGTCGATATAAAAAAAAAAAAAACTCTCCAGAGAAATTTACGAGGCGTATATTATACAAGGTTTCGGGGAGCACTGCGTGAGCTATCCTTCTGTTACTCTATCTGAAAAGGAAGTTTTGCTTTTTAGCGCTTCAATGCGCTAAAACCATTGCGCCGCGCCCGAGAGTTATCGTGCCATGAGCACGTGCCTGTTGGTTATATGTCATCGTCTTTCTTCTCTTCTGGATGAAATATGGAGTTGTGAGATCAGCGTCTTTCCTGTCTCCTGTTTTCTTGTACAGTTTCCTCACGTTGTTCGCTGAATTTAACCATGCTGTTCATTTTGTAACACGATTTGACTTTTTTCACCGTCGGCGTACCGTATTCGGGGTAGCACTCAGTTGGTCGAACGACGTTTTAGCTAACAAGTCCCGCCCCCGAAGTTTCAGTCGAAAGACACATAGCGAACGGTCGTCCGCCGCGAAACAGCGTGTACGGGTCGGCCAGGTGGGTTAACATTTTTGTAATGAGCCGCCACAGGCTGTCGCCGCGAAGTGGCGTGAAAGAAGGGGCGGGTGGGTTAACGCGCGACCCAGTGATACGTCATGCGCAGAAAAGGACAATTCTCTCAAATGACTGTTTTTCGCTAAAACCTCAATTCGCTCAAATGACTGTTGTTCGCTGTTGTTCGCTAAATTCGCTCATGGGATATGAACCCCCCGAATACGTATGCCAATGAGGCAGAGGAATCAGAGTTAGCACTAAGCCAGATTGATTATGTAGTTGACTAATACATAACGATGGTTCACAGGTCAATTATACATATGACAACTCAGGTTTGTTTACTAATAGGGGCGGAATATTCAGATTAAGACTCGTGTAATTACGCATTTATGATCGGGAAATGTCAAGAATAGTCAACGTAAGGAGACCTTCTGTTTCCTCAAAGCACCGTCTTTTGTATTTATGATATATCAAAAACATTCGTTTAATATGTGAAGGAACTCGTAGAGGAGATAGGCAACGAACGCTGAAGTTGTACTTTATCTGAGGCTAGAAAATATAATTCGTCATCTGACGATTTGTTCGTTCATAATATCGCTCCTAGAAGTGTTTTCAATCGTTTTTTAGAAATAAACTTTCGGTGGCCAAGTTCAAGTTCAAGTGTATTACCCCCAAGGGCATTCTGAAGGAATGCATTATATGAGGGGAAACAAGTATTTGTAGCGACAATAACAACATACTAAAAAGATTAAACTTTATTTGCACATACACATTAACAATACTTAAACAGTTCAAAAGAAAATTTATACATAGGGACTGGTAGCGCTGATAACATATACTAATATATTAAGACAAATAGAGTGTTCATTAGTCAGGTCAATAGAATTCAATATTTCTTGCGAAATACAGAAGGATCTTGCTCTTTAACAACATCGTCAGTCAGGGAGTTCCAGATTGTAATAGAAAGCGCAAGTGGTGGAAATAAAAATCTATTAGTGCGACCGAATATTGGCTCAACCTTCAAGAAGTGATCATGACGTAGGGAAATGTATGAGGAAGGCTTGCGGTACATTATCATGAAATATGGCATATTATAAGATATCTCATAAAAAGAGTAAGACGAAATAGTTTGCGACGTACAGTGAAGAAAGTTAGGTTTGAACGATCCTTAAGTTGGATATGCTGCTTTTTAAAAAATAGTTACGACGAAGGAATCGGGCTGCTCTGTTTTGAATTGATTCTAGCCTGTTGATCAGATAAGACTGATGAAGGTCCCTTATCGTGCTGGCATATTCAAGTTTAGGTCGGTCGAGGGTTTTGTATGCCACTAAACTTACATCCTGTTGGGCTTGGCAAAACTGCATCCGAAGAAAACCAAGAGTTCTAGATGATTGTTAATTATGTTATCAGTGCGAGCATTTCTAGAGAGATCATCCATGAAAGCGATATCAGGTATTTGTAGAAGTGGACAGGTGAAATAGCAATAGATTTGTAACAATATTGTGGAATATATTTTTTTGAACGATTGAAAGGCAATATTTGTTTTTGCGATATTAGTAATCGTTTACTATGTTAGGCACCATTCGTACAGAATGCATGTTTTGTTGAAGGATTTCAGAGTCACTGGGATGGAGAATGTGGCGGTATAACACGGCAAAAAACCTTACGGATGACGAAAGTAGCGGAGGTAGGCCATTAATGTAGACCAGAAAAAGCAAGAGTACTAGGACGCTGCCCTGTGGTACACCGTATTTTACTGAAATTGATAAGATGAGGTGTCGTCTATTGACACAGACTGCTCGCGATTAGCTATAAAAGAAGAAATCCAATTGACAGCGTCGTCGCTTATGTTTAGAATTGAACGTTGCTGTAGTAATCGTTGATGATGGACAGTGTCGAAGGACTTAGTGAAATCGACGAAGACTGCATCGGTGGAAGAGGAGGCGTTAAAACTGTCATGCAAGTCTGTCACAAATTCAATTACTTGAGTTTCGCATGAAAGGGTTTTACAAAAGCCATGCTGATTGGGAGAAAGATAGCTATTATCGTTCAGATAGTCCATAACTTGAGAGTAGATGACGTGTTCTATTATTTTGTGAGGAATACAGGTAAGAGAAAGCGGTCTATAGTTGGACGGGTTACTGAACTCACCTGATTTAAAAATAGCAATAACTTTTGAAATTTTTCTATTGACGGGTTTTCAAAAGATTCTAAAGAGCCACGGAAAAGGCGGCGCAAAATTCGATTCAATTATGAAGTTTCAGAAATTGTATAGCATGCTCGGTCCCATTTCGGCAGTCTTTCAAGTGATTCATTTATTGTCCTTAGATAACCAGTTCAATCAAATTAATTTATTTTAACACAAAGATTGGGACTTCCCGCGTAAGAAACTGCCACACACAGCTTAAGAGCAGACATGTACAAGTTACTCAAAAAAGTAATTAAGTTAAGTTACTAAATATTGGCCTCAAAAGTAATTTGAGTAGAGTAGAAATTACTCAAATGAAAAGTAATTGAGAAAATTACTAATTACCGTAAAAAAGTAGCGAATTACTTTTGAAGTTACTTTGAAGTTACTTTAATATGTTTTTTTTTTATGGTAAAAAGAAAGTACATAGGTTTTGATCCGTTAGCGAAATTGTGCTAGCCAAATATGGATCGGATTGTTTTTTCAAGAAATGCTTTAATAGCTGGTTCTGCTTCTGCACGCCTAATTGTTTTGTACTTTCTTGTTTGTTTGGCCAACGATGTACTGCAAATGTGTCATTTCTACTTTGAGGTTTATCACTGCGTGAGCTTGAATTTTATAGTGTTTGCTTGTTTACAATGCTTGCGGAAAGTAGATCTAAAAATATTTGAGGTAAAGTACAAAATAAATTAGAGGTTATGTATCTCAAGTAAAGCAGTAAGTACACCGGGTGCAATGTACTTCAAGTAAAGTACAAAGTAAATTAGAGGTTATGTACTTCAAGTAAAGCAGTAAGTACACCGGGTGCAATGTACTTAAAGTCATGTACCATAAATACAATATATTTCAAGGTAAAGTGCCAGTACTTTTAACAGAATCTTTCATGACGCCCTTTCATTCCGTATGCAGTGTTTTTTTTAACTGGTACGCATTGCTTCAGAGGTAAGCGGAGGTGCATCAGTTTTTTACGGAAATGGCAGCAAATATAAAGTCAAGTCGCCACAGAGTAGTTGTTTTACTCTCGCTGACGAGCTATTTGACAGAATCAACTTATAAGCCACTTATTTGTGTCGGTCTTATAGCCGCCATTACTTCGCTCAGAGAAATGACCAGATGACGTCTTGAAAGAGCGCATTTTCACACGACGATACGCCATTTGTTTTGTTTTAAAATTCGGGGAATGTACATTGAAGTCGGGAGTTTTACTTTCCTCGGAAAGTACAAGTACATGCCCAGAGATGTACTTCAAATAAAGTACACGTTTTCTAAACAGTAGTACTTTAAGTACCATGTACTTAGAGTACTTCCCAACACTGCTTGTTTATTATTTTTTATATAAAAACGTTGGGGGAATTACTAAGGTTTCTCGAACGATCTTCAAATTTTTGAAGATCTGCATATTCTATGTTTTGGGAGAAAGGCAACGCAAAAAGGTCCCCTTTGCGTTGCCCTTTAGCACGCCATTCTTCGAGTACAGCACAAACTACGGGAGCACCAGATGAGCTTCAGAGCAGGTGCTGCATTTTGTTGCCTCCATTGAGTGAGGATGCAGTGTGTGGTGCACACACTGTAGTGGGCGAGAGTTTCTACGTTGGGGAGAAGCGGGAACCAGCCCTTTCTTCGAATGGGTCAAGGCTCCTTGAGCTTCGGAACACAAAGAAACGCCAGTCTTCGGCGCTAATCCCGCAGTTACTCGGCCTCTCTTGCGTCGTGCCTGTTCGCTCCCCGCGCTTCGTAGCAGTGTTGTTGCAGAGGGGGGGGGGGGGGGGGCTCGGGAAACGTTTGGGGGTTTCGGACTCTCCAACCCATTTTCTCCCTCCCCCCTTTCCTACGTCACATGCTCCCCGCTCTTTGCAGTTATCAGCTGATCTTCCAACATCTTATCTCCTTTGCGCAGGAATGTTTTTTGATAGGCAAAACAAGCGCTAAAATTCGAAAGTAATTTGTAATTTGAGTAGAAGTTACTCGGAAAATGTAATTAAAGTAAACTGCTAACTACCGAAATAAAAATGTAATTGAAAGTTACTAAACTACTCAGAAAAGTAGTTAAACTACAGTAACTTGAGTAGACTAGTTGAACTACGTACAAGTCTGCTTAAGAGTAGCGAGTTTTAGAATAGCGTACCGAAGAAATGACGTTGTCTTTATTAACCAATTCAGAAAACTGTTTGGTCTCGGCGCATGCGCAGTAATAACGACGCTTTTATATTTATTTTTTTTTTGAGTGCGTCAAAATTCTGCATAAGCTGCTCTAATTCTCGCCATTGCTTGGGCTCCGCAATATTTGATGCTGAAAAAAAAAACAACAGTCTGCAGAAATAACATCCAAGTCCAGCGTTGTAGATGTCGAATATTGGTCTACTTTTAGTGGCTGGCGACGCCGAAATCTAGAAAGCGCATCTGTTCAAACAAATAAAGATTTGTTCAGACTGCTTCATCAAGTGGCGCCTAGCGTTATACTTCAGCCAAACTTTCCTAAGGTACTTCACCCGCGCCCTTTAATATTATTTGGCCAATTTTAGGGAAAAGAAATGTCAGGCTTAATTTGAAGGGCCTGTCACTATATCCTCTCTTGAGTAGGCAAATGCTGATATAAAATGTTTATTTCATAGGGCCAATATTGTGAAATGCTGTCTATGAATACCTTAGCAGGGTTGATAATCAAAGAAATTTTCTGCTTGGCCTAGGTCGAACTGTCAAAATATTTTTCGAATATATATTTTTTCTTTTAATAGAACAGCCTGAGACAACAATACTTATTTTTTTTTATATAAATCATCTGCATCATTATACAAACATTTTTAGTCTGCAAGGGTAACTAAAGGCTGGGTTTTCTAGAAAAACAAACAGTTGTAAACTCGCGAGTTCATTTGTTCTGCCCGATTCAGCACATTGCTAATCAAGTTGTCGACCAGCATCTTCACATTCAAGTATTAGACTCTTCATTAGTTTATTTTTCTGAGGTTTTGTGTTGTCGTGTACGGACGCGTAGACGATGGTCATCTTTGCTGTATATCAGTTCAGTCGTTTCGCCACCGACCATAATGAAATACATCAAAGGTGTTCGTAAGAAAAACAAAAAACAAAAAAACAAGAAAAAAAAAAACCTCCAAGTTAGGCCTAAAATTACCTCGAAGTCCTCAAACTTGCTTAGTACCACTGTTTTATTGGTTGAGTTCTACAAGTAAAATATTTGTAGCACAAAATTAAACAAAAACTACATAAAACAGCAACACTGCCACGCGCACGTCGTAACCGAAATCAACGAAATTGAAGCAATTTAGTGGCGGCGAGTGCGTCAGCGCGCCCTCTCTTCCGATCATGCAACTACTAAGATGAAATATCTATAGATCACGGAGCTAATACTTGCCCTGAACGTAAAGCTAGGAGTACAAAATAAGTTGATAATCTTCTAGCTTATGGCGATATCTAGATGCAAAAAAAAAAAAAACTAATTTCCGAAATCGAATTAGTTTTCGTGAATGCGTAAACTTCGCAGCGTACATGAGCTTAATAAAAATAAAATTCATGCTGCAATTCATAAAAGCTCTGGGCAGTATTTTTATAAACGACCAGCACGTTAACGTGCTTAGATTTCACATTTATATTTCAGGAGCGAAGTTTTGGTTGTTAATGGACGAGACGCATGGACGAATTATCTCCAGTTGCTGGTCATGAGACATAATCTCATATCATGATCATGAACTATATATTTTGCAAAGAACAGATCCCCTGAATGCGAATAATTTAAGTGCGGTTACGTAGAGTAATTTGTCTTCCTTTTTTGTCCTCGACGAATTGTATAATTAAACGAAGCTCACTAATTTCTAGGACAGCTGGGTAGAGGCCACATACGCCTGCGTTAGTGTAAACAAATTTCAATCGTCCCATTGGTGCCGCTGCGCTGCGCAAACAGGCAACGCAATCTTAGCGGCAGCTGGCCTCTAAGATTGCGTTGCCTGTTTATTTCGTCTGGGAGATATAAAATAAATAATAAATTTACCTTCTATTTGTCTGCGTGCAAAGCTCCAGAAGCTAGAAATCTTCTGAAATAAAAGAATACTTGCCTTTTCTCGCAGAGAGAACATCATGAACGAAACGGGAAATTTTCAAACCGGTAAGCAACAAACTTTGAGGCTGTTCTTGCTTGTGCTTGTATTAAAACTCAGCTTTGTTGTTGAAACATAAACTGACACACCCATGGTTGCATGCACACACGCACGCGCACCGCTAGGCAGTTAGTTGTGGTAAAATTACAAAACCGTTCGCTTTATTTTATTGCTTTTTCCTTGGATAGTAAATACAGGGTGTTGGACGTCTGTTCGAACAGGCTTTTATAAAAAAAAAAAAAAAATGGGGAGAGATTTAGATGAGTGCCTTTTTTAACATGTATTTATCAGGCACGGTGGAGATTAAACGAGCGGATGATAGTCGCGGTAGGTTGTGTAATGAACTGGAATCTGTTAATTAACTTATAAAATATTAGTTTTACGGGTCATGTTCTAATCGAAGCATTGACGGCAATTACTATCAGAGGCCAGACCAATTAAAATAATATGTGAAAACTTAAAATAGATTTTCATATATTAATTAATTATTTAATTTCGAGCTTTTTAACCTGATTTAAATATTCACGCGCAAAACGAGCGCAGCAAGCCCTGCCCACAGCGACGCTCGAAAGAGTAACGTTGTCGTTTCAATATTGACGTCACTCTCTCGGCAGTGAGTCCTTGATGAGTGCGCCGACGACGACACTTAACTGACTGCGTGACTGAAACGACTACGTCACCCTTCCGAGCGTCATTGAGGGCAGGGCTGGCGGCGCTCAGTTTGAGCGCTATTTTTAAATCGGACTAAAAAACGTGGAAATTCATCAATTGATATCTCGAAAACTATTATATTTTCGGAAATGTTTTCAATTTGTGTGGCATCTCACAGTAATTGCCGTCTATACTGCGATTACAATCTGAGCCCTAACGCCTAATATTCATTTAATTATTAAGCTTCGTTATTTGCCAATTCACCTTAACGGTTATATTCTTATCTAATGTCCGCCGAGACTTATAAGCACATTTTAATGACGGTACTCGTCTAGCTCTCACGTCTTTCTTTGTTTATAAGAAGTCGGCTTGAATGCAAAAACAAACACCCTGTATTCTTACAAGCACGCGGTATTAAGAGCTTCTCCTCTCAATCCTTTATTAGGAAAAGTTTCGTTGTTTAAAATTACACTGGTTTAATCGCATTTTGGTGCTTCACTCCTTGCCTCATCGTTTCTAAAGCGACCCGTGGTTAGTGGCGCTGTTTGATTCAGAATACAATATAGGGAGTTGATAAAAAGTCAATTCATACATGGAAGTAAATACCTCTCAGTCATAAGCAAACCGTTGATGGTGGTCTTAAAGTCGCCACATAAATGCAGGCTTCCAGATATTCTCGATACAAGTGTTGTTGCACACTAACTATGCTTCACTAACTTGACGCCGTCCTTTTCTAATATCGATATGTGGAGACTTTTTATACCAAGTGGCACCAACCGTGCTTTCTTAATAAAATCGTTGTCCGTTCACAAAGGAAGCGGGTCCTGAAACCGCTAAGTGAATTCGCATTTTTTAAAACGCAAAAAAAGTTGGGGATTGCTCGGTTGGTGCACGTTTTCGCCAACCGCTTCGGGACCGATTCCTCCCAAACTCTTTCTCAAACCGCGAAGCGGCAACAAATCGCAACGCGATGCTTACGTGTCGTCGGTGACTTTCGAGGCAAGATGGCACCCGTCCTGGCTGAGGCTTCCTAGGCGCTGCAGTCCTAGCATTACAGAGGACAGTTCACTGAAGAAACGCGATGTTTACGTCAGTCTCTGAAATCCTCAATGACAGTAAATGACTCATGATCTTAACTGACTTTACTCCGATGGTTTCGTTCGGATAATCAAGAATTGCTTGCTATTCGAAGTGGCAAAGTCTGTCGCTGAGGTGCCGTGTTCGTCTTTTCCTCCGTAGAAATTCGGAGCCCTCCTCCGACCGCCCGAAGTAAAAGCGTCTGAATTTCTTAGGTAGTCACGTAAACTGCTTAAATATTTCTATACTCAACACCGTAGATGACCGCAAGGAAGGCCGGCGTAGACAATGCGGGCGTAATTGCGCAGCCAACACACTATCGGGAAGCTGGCGGGTCACCAAAATAGCTAAGCTATCAGATCTGTTGCGTTTCTACTACCAAAACGGAATAGAGGGCGCCTACATAAGAACGAATGTATACGTACCTAGGTGATCCATACGGCGTTTAATTGAGTTCATTGTCGAAAATAGAAGAGGCTCGATCGACGTGTGACAAGAGTCCGCCACCACCCAGACCACAACCGGCTTGCATTTACCTCATTTACCGCACCACCAAAGCGGCTTATTCCCTTTTGTTATAGAAATTCGAACGATGAGAAGGGAGAAACTGGCCCCATTATTCCGAAAGCAAGATCAGCTATTCACACAGGAAGGATCCATATCGAGAAACAAAACGTCGAGGGACATTTCCTCTTGAGTCAACAAGTCAGCTTCTATCTTGGATTCGCTTGTGGTCGAGCTAGGGGAAATCGTCGGCGTGGTTTCGCGGGTCCATGGCTTTTCTTTTTCTTCCTGAACTGAAGAAACACACCTTCAGTAACAAAATAGGCAAATTTCGGCTTTGGACCGTATACTAAACTAGATTTTGGATCGTAAAAGACGGTTGCTGAACACGAGTCCCGAAAAATCGCGCTGATCGGTGAGAAACTACCAAACGTATCTTCGTGTCTCCAAACGAGGCCGCGCTCGCGAACCGCATCTCCAACCGCTTCGCAAACGCAGCTCAATCGCCAGTGTGCATGCGCCATTACTGCGCTTTACCGATTTGAATGCCCCAGCCTTTCTTCAAAACTGAGATGAGCAGACTTCTTTCTTCTAAAATTGTTCTATTGCCATTCTCCGAAGCCGCTCGTACCTTGTGGTAAGACAGAACTTCAACTTCGCGAGCAAACACTTATGCCTACTCGCGCTGATATTCGTCTATTCTATCCTGTGACAAGACCAGGCAGATGGCTGCCCAGTTCATTTTTAAACTTTCCTACCGGTCAACTCCTGCGTGTTACACTCGTGAAGCAGGACCACGAGTGGTAAAGGTAGCACTCGTGCAGCAGTCGCAAGGCCGGTGATGCAAAAGCGCGAATAATAAGAATATAAAATAGTTTGTTGTTGGTCGAGTTGGTGAACGTTTGGATACATGGTTTTGCGCAAAAAGCACGGACACAAGAGAGAGAAACAAACACTCTCTTGTGTCCGTTCTTTTTGCGCAAAACCATGTATCCAAATAAGAATATAATCCGCGTTTTCGTACTTCCGGTCTTGCGCCCGCTGCATGAGTGGTAACTTTGGCGCACCCATATGCTTCCCACGTGCTTCAAATTGTCTTATAATATACTAATGTAGGGGTGCCCAATGACTCTGCAAATTTATAATTGAAATATTATAATTATTTTCACTAAATACACTATCAAGTAAATCTAAAACTAATTTCGCTAATCAGTCTTTCTTTCAATCGCAGTGACGTCCGCATTTTCTAAAAGTTTTTTCTGAAAATAATAATTTTTGTTTCTCAAACATGATATATATATATATATATATATATATATATATATATATATATATATATATATATATATTTTAATTTGTGAAAATATTTTCAGAAATACCCGATATGCATTTATGTAAACAAAATATTAGCTTCAACTGACACCATTTCAAAAGCTGCCCTTTAATTCCACATATTTTATAAAGATAAAACAGCAATATCATGAGAACTAGTTTAGTGCACATATCGTAGAAACATTTTACCTGGGTCGACTTTCAGGGAACACGGAGGAGTCCTGCGTAGTTTACTCATTTGAATATTATCAAAGTAAAAAGCTGTATTATATAAAATTTGTATTGTATTTTAGAATGTCAAACCTGTGAAACCAATATGTCCACAGTTCCATCGATTGCGTTTGATAAGATTGAGCCCAAGATATTATTATTGTTATAAATTCTCATCTCGGATATTTTAGCCTCCAGTCTCTCTGTAAGGCACTTTCTCACAGTCCCCATATGCTTCACAGAAGTGGGCCTCTCCTCAGATATGTTCAACGAAATGTATTGTTCGCTGTAATTTCACTTTGCATTGAATAATACCTCTCTGTTTGTAAATATCTTGAAAAAGACATTACAAAAAATGAAAACGTTAGAAAAAGATATAGACTCAGGCTGGTAGAGTCTTCAACAGCATAAAAGACGCCTTTGACGAGGCAGCTTTAGGAGGCTGTGAGGGACTTGACTGGGCCTCGCGTCCATTGCTTGGGTGAGAATGAAAATGATATTTTGATCTATTGTCTCTTAAAATAGAATGCCCTCGAAAAAGGTGTGCTCCAACGAATAAGCAGCCTGGGCGATTCGGTCTTTCATTTTGTGGGAAACTATATTGTATGCCCGAAAAGTTCCTCATATTTACCGATTTTCAGGTACTTACGTACTTCACAACCATGTCTACACATTTCAATTGTATCCTATTACCTATTATTTTGGTTGCACCAGTTTCACACATTTTGCTGCTCGGAGTTTACACAAATGAACAAATCATCGAAATGTATACATTTTTTGCGGGAATATTAAAATTTGTTTAGAACATACCTTATACTTTGCGACTTATCTCATTTCTCTCGGGCATATGCGTATCTGACTTGTAAACGAAATAGTTGCAGGCATCAGTGGGAGAATCGGAGGGATTTGCTTGACGGGAGAGAAAGTAGCTGCAGCGACAGATGACGCAAACTACAGCGGCGTCAGGAACGCTGCTCGCCAGCTATCGTTTCTGTAAGTTCATTTATTACGTACAAGAACTATAGCGTTCAAAAGAACAGACATATATTATATAAAATTAATTGCACATGTGCACACGTAGGCTGTGAAGCTGATTTCATAAAACAAAAGATTATGAAAAAACAATATTAAAATGTCAACATCTTGATCCTACTTACAAAATCAGAATTACTCAGAATGCATTTTGGATATCAGATTTAATATTTGTAAGTAGTCATATACTCGAGTATGAAGTGTCTGTTAACGAGGGTATCTCTGATCATAAATTAGTATTTTCATGTTTCAAAACTGCTAAAATATGCAAACAAACAAAGTGTTCTATCCAAGTGCCTAATTTTTCAAATGCGAACGACGAAAGTGTGCTAGATTACCTCGATCTGTCATTTTCTCGGTTTTCAACTTTCGATGGTACAAGTGACGTGGATTTTTTATGGGCTGAATTTAAACGCATTGTTACCTATTGCTTAGAACATTTTATACCCAAACGGAAGAAATCAGTAAAAAAATCTAATCCGTGGGTAACCCGAGAGATCGTACAACTCAAGCGTAAAATAAAACGCAAACGTCGTAAAAGAAAGGAAAACGAGGAAGAGTTCCTGGAGCTTTCATGTCTTTTAAAGCAAAAGCTGAGTTCAGCGAAGGGACGTTATTTTTCGGAAACCCTACCGAATTTTATGAGAAATTCACCTGAAAAATTTTGGCGTCACTTAAAACCACGAAAAGAACGATTAGAATATATCATTGAAAACAATGAAATTGTGACCGATCCAAAAGATATCGCCGATAGGTTTAATAACTTTTTCCATAGCGTGTTTGTTAATACAGACAGTGCTATAGAGGAATTGAGCTTCAGTGCGACAAGTAGTACTATGGAGGTTATAATAATTACTGAAGAGGGAGTCTTTTCATTACTATTAAACTTAGACGTAAAGAAGTCAATCGGGCCAGACAAAATACCAAACGAGTTTTTAAAAAGATATGCAGAATGGGTTTCAAAATTTCTTACCATTATTTTCCAAACATCACTGAACCAACACCATGTACCCCCCGATTGGCGCAGTGCGAGGGTCGTACCAATTCTTAAAAAAGGAAGTAAGCATAATATTGAAAACTACCGCCCCGTATCTCTAACGTGCATAGTATGCAAATTATTTGAGCATATTATTTCTAAAGCCTTATACAAGTATTTTGAATCCTCTAACATTTTTTATGTCTAACCAACATGGATTTCGCCAGCAACTATCGACGGTCACGCAAATCATAGAAACATTTGACGATTTCGCCGCTTCTTCTAATGAGCGAGGACAGATTGATGCGATATGCCTTGACCTTTCTAAGGCATTTGATAGAGTACCACATACTGAACTACTTCATAAACTTTCTTTGCATGGTGTAAATCAGAGCTTGATATTGTGGATCAGGGCGTATTTATCTAGGCGGGTGCAGCATGTAGAGGTTAGCGGTGATATAATAGTATCTGAAGTGCCCTCGGGCGTCCCCCAGGGGTCAGTACTCGGGCCAGTATTATTTTTAATTTACATTAATGACATCGCGGCAGAAATAAGCCAAGGGGTTACTGTGCGGCTATTTGCGGATGATTGTCTGTTATATTCAAAAATCAGGGAGAAAGACGACCAGCGCAGATTAAGTGCATCCGTTAGGTCTATTCAGGATTGGTGCTCAGAATGGAAGATTAAAATTAATACACAAAAAACAGTGTTTGCACGAATAACTAACAGAACTAAGAATGTTCTTTCTTTTACTTACGAGCTTGATGGGAGTCCTTTGGTTGAAGTTGATAGTTTTAAATACTTGGGCGTGACACTTTCTAAAGACTTAAGTTGGAGTAAACACATAAATGAAATATGTCACAAAGCAATGAAAAAGCTTTGGTTTTTTAAGACGAAACCTGAACAGTGCTCCGCCTCAAGTGAAGTTAATGGCCTACACAACATTTATTAGGCCTACCCTGGAGTACGCTGCATCGGTGTGGGACCCCTATAGAAAAAATCAAATTGGCGAACTCGAAAAAGTTCAGAGGAAGGCGGTGCGATTTATTCTATCTAACTACAAGCGACTCGATTCTGTCAAAGATATGCTGAACAGCCTCAATCTCCCCTTACTTTCCGTCCGTCGAAAAATTGCTCGACTAAAGTTTTTCTACTCATCACCTGTATAATATTAACCCGGATTCTAGATTAAAACATCGCGCATCGAGAGAACTCAGATATGTTAGTACTAATCAGTTTGAAGTGCCCAAATGTAACATTGACGCTTATAGGTCTTATTTTTTCCCTAGAACTGTTAAAGACTGGAATGATCTCCCACAAAATATTTTGTCATTGGACTGTTTAGATGAATTCGAGAGCGCCCTTCTGAATATGTGTGATTTGGACTGATAAATAGTAGTTCTAATATTTTTGCTAAGTGATAGATTTTATGTGCTGAGAATTCATTTTGTTCAGTGCTAGATAATATGTTGAATGTGGGCGTTATTTCAGCCCCTTTATTTTAAGTAGATGTCGCTGAATGCGTACTGTGTTGTAGTCCTGATGTTGCATATTTGAGTGTTCTTCTATATACCCCACTTCTGTTAAAGCCCCGTACTTGGGGTGAACAGTATTCACAAAGAAAAAAAAAAATGCCGCTAAATGTAGCGTGAAAGTTTATCGCTACATTTAGTTTGAAATAACCTGATTTTCGTAACGAACAAACACGCCCTACAACATATTCTGCGTTAAAAAGTTTGGTTCTCCGGCTTTCTAATTTTAGAGTTTATATAAAGTATCGTAAGGAATGATCCGCAACCTTTCCATGCATCTGCGTTCCCTTGAAACGGTGGACCATTGAGAGACACGTTCGTGATACCGATGGACCCAGATTGCCGGCTTTGCTTTGATATAAACACATGAGAGCCAAATATGAGGTGCAGGGCCGTTACTTAGCCGCTTTCATTTTTGTTTTGCAAGAATACAACCACATCGTGCGCTGCACCAAGAAAAACTAAGGTTGAACAACACTAAAAAAACATGCACGTGCAGGTCAAAATAAATGCGGCTAACGTGTTATATACGTATTCTCCGGGCTACAGTCCATAAAAACGAATTTGGGGCCAAAAATAAAAGATTTTGCTTAGATAGCCCGCACCCTGTGCATAGACTACACGCCGTGTATAGACCATTCCATTTAGCGCTCTCTGGGCGGCACCATTTTGTTAGACCACAGCGCCCTCTCCCTACATCCGGGAAATTCAGCGGGTTCGGCGGGGTAAAACGAGAGAGAGGGCACGCGCCCAACTCCGCTAGCAGACGACAAACCGGGAGGCCGCCGTTCTCCATCTTTGAGCTGTATCGGTGGGCTGTACGGAACATCGAACTCTCGTTCGTGGCTGCCGTTGTGAAGTGGTTCGCGTTCTTAGAATAGTTATGTCTACTCCAAAATCATCCTATAGCTCTCTGTTGTTCTATTTCTGTAAATGATCAACTAGCATATCTTTTTTCCATTACTTAAATAGCAGTTGAGTCAGCCGGCAGTACTACCCTCAACTACTGCGTGTATTGCGGCAGGAGAGTACGTTTTTATTTATTATTTCAGATTTCCACTCATGGTCGCTAAAGGCCTACACCAGTACGAACTTTGTATAGTAAAAAAGGTACAGCAACCGGATTTACTTTTCGCCAGAGAGACCGGCCAATCTGACATAGTTTTCCTTATTTTGTTTTTATTATTTGCACGCAGGTAACAGCGAAATTAGACCCTGTGAGTCTTTTTATCTAGCATAGTATTACACGACAACTGGCATACCAAAATCTGCGCATTTGCGCTTAAAAGTTCCAAAATGACGCGATTTTAAACAAAGTTTGCACGCGAGCCGGACGCTACCTACAGCCCGCTCAGCGGAGCGGACGACATGCGGGGTGAGAGGGGGAGTGCATTTTTTTCTCTTTTACCCTCTCTGCTATGACCCTAATGGAACGGTCTATAGTACGTCCTTAGTGGCTCGCTCGAACGTTAAAATGATCATACACAGCATTCCTTGACAAATGCCTACTGTATTAGATCACAAAGAAGCTTGTTTCATACATAAATCAATAATAATATACTCCGTTAACCTTAAAATCCTTCACGTCTTGTGACAGTGAACGACCTAGAAAAAAAAAAGTCCTCGTACAGTCTGCACGCGAAGATAGTCCGAATCGGAAAAAATTTCAGCTCTTAAAATGTATACTCCGTGGATTAATAGCCCGGAAAAGAAGGTACTTTTGTTTAAAGGTTTGAAACTGCAAAAAAGCGAGGGCAAAGAGAAAACGAAGACGACAGGACAGGCTCTAGTGCCTGTCCTGTTGTATTAGTTTGTTTGTCCTTCCTTTTTTTGCGCTCTTAAACATTCAATTATTATGAGCCAACTAGACCAAACTGGTTTTATAGTGCTACCTCCTTTTTTCGGTCTTCTGTCACTTCATTCTTTACTTACGTTTGAAATACCACTGATATTAACATTTAGCAAAACCCTATACTTGATGCTTAGTAGCAAGACTGTTGTAGTTTCTTCACAATATAGATATTTAACTTCATTTAATTTCCCCGGGACACCGATGCTAGCGCCCATAATTCGATTAACCATGCTTTCCTTTCGTCCTTACTACCCCTTCCCATTAAAACACTTAAACAGCCAGTCAACATCCCAGAAGACCTAGCTAGAAAATATAACCATCTCGAACCCTCTAACTTTCCCCGTCGTCGGCAAATAAGTACTGATTCAGAAACACAACCTGCTTTTGGGACATTGTACTCAATAAACATGCTCTTCAGCTCAGCACAGATGAACGGCGGCGTGTTTTCTTGACCCTCCAGTGAGCAACCTACACCAATGTCCTAGGGCAGGGCAGCATGTTCAAAGATAGCTTGTAGCCCTGATGCTTTGTTTTAACTGGAATACTATTTTCTTAACGTTTACGCAGTGCGATAATGTGGGAAATGTTTGGTGTGTTCTTGAAATCAGCAAACCTTTGAAGGCGTGTCTATCGTTTATTCCCTTCGTGTTGTGTCTGTACCGTCTGTTGTTTAGGTACCCTGTTTCGTTAAGGAACATGTGTTTAAGTCATTCAAAATTCCAAAACCGTCAATTTATAATTGTATACTTGAAAACATAACAAGATAACTTTAAACTATGTAAAAGCTCTGTTTTGCGGGCATTTGTCAGGCCATTCAATCAAAAAGCTTTTATGGAATCGGCGATTCAACTCGTGCTTCCACTCTGTGCGTCCAACGTGACACGCGCTAGCTCATCAATTTTACATAGGCCATTGGCCTGGATGCCTTTGCCGTGCCCATGAAATAAGGATATTCGCACAATTTTTATTTCGGATGATTGAAACTGCTTCTGAAGATTTTTGTTTACTATGGCAGTTTAGGAGTTTTGCGCGAAACACTTACACTTTTGTCTATTTTTAAGCATGGGTGCTGTGTATGACGGCGAGAGTCCTCCAGGGTCTGAGTTCGTGAGTGGAAGTGACGGTGCACAACACTGTAACCCTAAGGATGGATTTCTCATGGGCGAATGGGGAATCAATCAGAAAAGCTTCAGCTTATCTGAATGTAGTTCAGAGCAGTTCATTTTTGGTCTAAGGTAAGTTTGCTTTCGATTACATTTATTCAGTGATACGCAACATAATTTCTAGAACAACGTTTCGCTCGGTGTATAGCGCTAGTTTATACCTAATGAACAGTTGTAAGACTGAGGTGCCCTCTTGTACCCGCCTGGACCCAATGAGGAGGTCACGGGCAGCTAAGGACAGGCTGCGTACGCTTTACTTCTAAATGAGACTCCCTTTCAAGCCGACTTTGAAAGAAATCTCGTTCAATCAACGCGGTACTTCCAATTTATTGCTTTGTTATTTTGTAATTGCCGCGTTGTATTTTCGGGGCTGTTATCTGTAGTATAATTTAATTACAAAAGTTTTGTAAAACTTCCTGTAGTTCTACTCGTACTTTTTATAAAACAATAAGAAAATTATACTGGAACTAGAGCGTTCACTCAATTCAACAACACAAATAAGCTAAAAATTACAAAATATAGAAATTTTATCATCAGTAAAAATGGATTATGGCACAGAAAAATGATTTTGATTTCATCGATGTAGTGGTGCCCTTGTCGCTTGATGGGTACGGAACAATATCACTTTCAATTGTTTATTAAAAAAAAAAAAAAAAAAAAACAGGCGAAATAAGGCGAGAAGTCGAAGATTAGATCCTAATAATATTTAATTAGTTGCGCCAATGATATATCTTATCTGTAGTCGTTGATCTTCTCCTATCTGTAGTTGTTGATCTAGAAATTTAAGAATCTTATATACAATTGTGAGCATGGCGTCTGCAGTAGTGTCTCATGTGTGCAAGCACATGCAGTATGTACGTGAGGGTAACTTTTAGAGGTTCGCAATTTGAAGGGCATTTTCACATCCAGCACGACATTGTGCAAGCGAGAAGTCTCGCTTACAACCATGTGGTCCTCTGGGTTCATGGGTTTGTGACACAACTGTTGCATTCCTTTATTAGATCCCGCTAACGATATGCCTCAAAGCTTTGCACTGCAAACATTTCCTTCGTACATATTCATTGATACGCTGCCAGAAAAGTTGCGTGCGGTTTGTGAAATGGCTTGTGCTCGAGAATGTAATTATTAAAACTGTTTACGTGCGCAAGCACAAGCTCAACCAAGGCACCTTTCGCTTTCGCGACCGTGCTTTTTCTAAAGCTAGACGCGAATATTGAGATAAAAGTAGGGCCTCTATTTTATTTTTACAGCGACCAGAATAAAGTAGCAATAAGAAAAATCAAAGTAGCTTGTAAAAAAAATGTGTGCAAACAAAGGCGTTTGGCTTATGCACTACTTGAGAAGTATTCGTGCAAAATAACGTGACAGCAATTTGTTACGGAACGAGTAAAATATTCAATTACATTTTTATGACAGAAATTTTTAAGGGTACTTTCTTGATCGTAATCGAGTTTATTTTTTCAGAAATGGTCACAAGTCTTATCTGAAGTATAAAACGTTGTCCCAGTTGGTCTTTGTATTTCCTAATTGGTGCACACCTGGGTTCTTCAAATGAGACAGAATAGTTATTACCGGGTTCATTTCGGACAATATATTGGTGGAACCCCTTTTCATCATAAAGGATATGCTTAACTTGAATTTGCAGCAAGCTCGACAGAATCGTCGGCGTGTAGATTCGGGTACCCTCTCGTTATGTTTCGAACGAACCCTGTTTGCGCTTAGCGTAAAAATTTTGAAATATGTTTATCAAATCTTACAAACTTGGGGCCCTGTATCTAGGTCACTGGTGAATAGAATTTGCTGGTGTGCACCTCCTTGCTTCTCAACACAGCACTTTAGAGTAAAACATGAGAACAGCGGCCTCAAAGCGCCCTTATTTAATATGGTTGGGCTCAAGCTAGGTTAAATTAAGGCAACCGTAAACTCTATACCCCACTTAAGTTATACTCGTCAAAGCCGCAAAAGTTTCTATTGGTTTAAACCTTAGGTCTGCTTTACAATAGCCACAATTAAAAAACAAGTATAAATGAACGACGCTGCATTTTGCAGGCTGTTTGGACATATAAAAAAATCACTGATAAAAACAAGCTTTCCAGTGCATTGATACATTACTTCATTTGTTTCATAAAAATGTAACCTATGGCAACTGAAGCTTTCAGATGGATTATACGAGACGTCAAACATATTTCCCGGTGGCGGCATCTAATTCAAACGTAAGGGTAGTAAAATGTCCGGAACAACAATTTCCCTGTCTTTAAAAGGGCAAACGAAATAGCATAGAAAGAGAAAACCAGTGGGAAGTCACTGTTTTAGGAAAGTCAGTGAGAAGTCACTGTTTTAGTTTTAGCTTACAGAAAGAATACCACAATTTAACATTACTTCCAAATTGTTTCACATTATATGACAGTGATAGACATATGAATCTCTTATGCATATAATATTCACACTTTCAGGCAGCGTGGACCTGAATGTTACGGAACTCCAGAAGAAAAGGAAAAGCTGGCCAAAACTACAAAGTAATTCTAGTTGCAGAGAAGCGAAGTGATGACTGTTTATCAAGACAAAAATAAACGACTAAACATCCTGAGATTGCAGGACCCAAAAGCAGGCCTCAAATAGAAGTGTTTGTCTACATTTGTAGTTGTTCGCAGAGGGGTTTTCAGGGGTACCAGAAACTAAGAGAGTTAATCAGTTGGAAATTTAGACTCACTATCTTGGTGCCATAAAACTTGTGCCGGATTTCATTTTGACTATTTTTTTCTTCATTTGAGTCTGCACAACGGTACCGCAGAGCGGGCCAAAAGCAAAAGACGTTGACGCTTAACGAGGCCATAGCCCCGGTTTGGTTTCTAACTGGCAACAAGCTGACACATTTTGAAATAATAAAATAGCATACCCTTCATACATAAAGTTGCAAAGCACAAGCAATAGACATAAAGTTGCCATAAATGAAATATACACAAATTAAATGTAACAGTATAGTTCAACATAAAGCCTAATTAAAATAAAAAAAATAAATGATAATTCAATCTAAAAACGTGAGTAGTATAAACCAATTAAATCTCAATGTAGTCGCCAATTTAAGTACAATAAAAATAAAAAGACAATAAGGAAACACTATATGAATATAGCGCAACTACGCAAAACATTTTGTACAAATACAGTGAGCAAGAAAGAATCTGTAGGACCAAACAATACATTTTTTTATTCACATTGCACAGCTATAATAAAACCTTGAGTTTCCTGGTAACAAGTATAACAAGTTGCAACTATCAAATTTTAATGATCACAGATGCAATCCTGAATATCACGAGAACGCTCGAGGGCATATCAAAACGACATATAATTACTGGGAAAAGTCTATTAATTATGATAAATATAGTTTCTGATCCCGAGCTTTTCGGCTTTGTTTCTCGCGAAAGTGCAGCCCTACTGAATTTTCTAGATTTTCGGATCAAGACTGTTCGTAGCAAAATAATGGCGCCTGAATTGCTTAGTGCAACATTATTAAATTATGTGCATAAAATTTATATTTGATACAAAACGTTAATCTGCGGGATTTGCGGCGAAACCAATAACTGCGGTTTCGGAAGTGGCGTATAATATCTTGCGAATCAACTTTGTCGATAGCGGAGACGTCAGTATCCTTCCACGGTTACATGATTCAAGTTCGTTCAATTTCTGTAGGTTTTGCATATTGAAGACGCATCTCTAATCATTATCACAAATTGAACCATAGAGGCTCTACCGTAAGAAAATTTGCAACATTAACCAGTGCCACTTGAGTGGCAGCAGACCCTCAAAAATCCATACGCGAAGTGTAAAACCTGATTCAGTAGGAAATATGAAGTGGTTGTTTAGATGTTTTATTTAGAGATGTCCATGGAGGACGCGAAGATATTAAAGGGCCCTGCAACAACTTTTTTTACTGGTTTTTAATTTGCACCGAACCTGAGCGCACTGAACCTAGTAACTGAATGAAACTTTTCTTTTCTCAAATTTCGCCTTATTTTAAAAGTTATAAGCAAATTAGAATTACAAAAACAAGCAAAAAATAACCTGCTTCATGACGTCGTAGGTCCTGGCTTCAGCGGCCGTGAACTAGAGGAGGGGTAGTGAGCTCATCAAGCGCTCACGGCTGGCGCGCTCCGTGTCGATGGCTCGAGAGGGCGCCACTAAAGCATGTGTTGGATAGGCTGTATGAAGCGGGCAGCCAGGGCGGCTCGCAATGCATTTGCTGCGCGATTAAAGACTATTTCGGCATAACACTTCATTGACCACAAACGACAAACAAACACTGGGTAAAGATCAGTTCAGAACGGGAGCCACTTCGCGCTGCCATACCACCAAATGGCCAAATCGCCAGCAGGGCCCGCGCCGAAGGCCTTCGGAACGCTCGGAACAGACCATTCCATTTAGCGCGCTCTGGGCGGCACCATTTTGTTCGACAGCAGCGCCCTCTCCATACATCCGGGAAATTCAGCGGGTTCGGCGGGGTAAAACGAGAGAGAGGGCACGCGCCCGACTCCGCTAGCAGACGACAAACCGGGAGGTTGCCATTCTCCATCTTTGGGCTGTATCGGCGGGCTGTACGGAACATCGAACTCTCGCTCGTGGCTGCCGTTGTGAAGTGGTTCGCGTTCTTAGAATAGTTATGGCTACTCCGAAATCAGCCTATAGCTCTCTGTTGTTCTATTTCGGTAAATGATCAACTAGCGTATCTTTTTTCGCTACTTAAATAGCAGTTGAGTCAGCCGGCAGTACTACCCTCAACTACTGCGTGTATCGCGGCAGGAGAACACGTTTTTATTTATTATTTCAGACTTCCACTCATGGTAGCTAAAGGCCTAAACCAGTACGAACTTTGTATAGTAAAAAAGGTACAGCAACCGGGTTTACTTTTCGCCGGAGAGACCGGCCAATCTGACACAGTTTTCCCTATTTTTTTTTTATTTGCACGTAGGTAACAGCGCATTTGGACCCGGTTAGTATTTTTATCGAGCATAGCATTACACGATAACTTGCATATCAAAATTCGCGCATCTGCGCTTGAAATTTCCAAAATGACGCGATTTTAAACAGAGTTTGCACGCCAGCCGGATGCTAGCTACAGCCCACTCGGCGGAGCAGACGACATGCGGGTGAGAGGGGGCGGGCATTTTTTTCTCTCTATTACCCTCTCTGCTATGACCCTAATGGAACGGTCCATACGACCGCAGCGCCGCCGCGTAAATCCGGGACCTTTCCGTGTCGGCGCCTGATCCCTCTAGCCCTTTCTACACTTTGTTTCAGCTTCGGTCCGAGCGCGGCCGATGTAATGAGCCGAAGGGCCAATCAAACAGCGAAGAGGCACAACGTCATGGCATGCTCTCTGCAGCTGATAGGACCAGCGGGTATTAGCCGTCTCTCTGTGCGTGCTCCCACGCCGGCTAGTCCTATCAAGCGAAGAGAGCACGCCATGACGTTGCGCTTTTTGCGCTGTTTGATTGGCCCTTCGGCTGATAACATCGGCCGCGCTCGGACCGAAGGTGAAACGAAGTATAGTATGCGCCGTTTTTTCCGCCGCTTGGTGGCGGGTATGTCGACGGGTCATTTCTTGTTTCCGTACTTTATAAACTGCATTTGTTTCTTTTCTGATCTAAAATAGTGAACAAAAACTACTTTCATACAAATTTGAAACAGTTCGCAACACTATATTTTGTATCTCGACTAAAAAAAAAGCTTTTAGCGGCTCTGACCAGTAGTAAGGTCAGGACCTAAGACGTCACATATCGCGCGCTTTCGGCAATGCGGGCTGCCCTCGTAGGTGGAGAAGGTTTCCGCGTCGTCCGGTTAAAATATGACGCACTGATATTTAGTTACTCTCTCCGGGCCCGCTAGCTTGCAAGAACCCCAAGAGACGTGGAAACCACCAAAAAATGTAGACGCTTAAATATGATTGCAGGGCCCCTTTAAGGTTAGAAGGGCCAGATCACGCCGATATAGTTTTATTTTATAAGATATCGAGGAAACAATAAACGGGTCGCGCAATCTTCACATATTGTAAGCACAGCCTTTTTATGGGTGTCTGTTGTTAGAGAAAATAAAGCAACAGAATTAAATACACTACAAAATAAATTCATTCGTGAACAATATTTTGTGGTCCGTGCTTGCGCTTGGTTGAATTTCGCTCCGTATTATATTTGAGCATGATTTTTAATTGATGTTGATAAATAATTGATACTTAAATTGCTGCTGTCGCTGCGCTGATTATCGAGCAAATGCGTTAGTACTTAGCGCACATGTTCCGACTCAGTGAAAAATGGGAATTTCAACCTCGAAATGAATCACATACTGTTACGTTCGGAAAGCCAATATGTTCTTCCGGTCGTCGGCTGTTTTTAATGCAGCCACCACAGCTTCCCTCAGTTGCCGTTTACGGTTCGCATACTGTTTTCTTCGAAGAGGCAATCTTACCTTCCGGGTGTTGGTGGTTCCGCGCAAACGGCGCCGTCGCTTCGGCTCGGTTTTACGTGGTCGCGTACGTTGTGCGACCGCCACGGAAACACCGCCTACAAGACAAGGCGGCAGTACTGACATCATCGCGTCACATCGCAGGCCAACGCAGTTATCGAATTAGAAACGAGTGCTTCGTCAGCGCTCGGCTTCGAGTCAAGTCTGAACCGAATGCAGACGCAATCGTCTTGTCGAATCTGTGTCCAGCGCTGGCCTTCGCTCATGACGACATCTCTATCAGCACTACGGCTTTGTTATCCAGGAAGTGTTGGCCACGGCCGCCCAATCCCCTCTTCTCCCGCTCATGTGGAGCATCATTGGAAGCGTGCCAGAACATTCTTTTCCTCTTGCAAGAGGGAAAGCGGCCGTAACGAGCGAACGAACAGCGCGAAAGAGCATGATAGGAACCTTGCACTGAGCCACGGCCTCACGAAACCAGTCCAGTCTAGTCCAACCCAGTCCAAACCAAACCACGTCCGTCCAAGCGAAAGACGGCTGTATGCACCAGTGACATAAATTCTAACGCATTCAAAACTCTTACTAACAGTATTCAATATTGAGAATTCAAGAGATGCTAACAGATAGTGCGGTAGCAATGACTAGTATAGTAAACTTCGTTATGATCGTTGTATCCACGAATATAGGGCCCGTAATCCACGGGCGATTCAAAAGTCCTCATATTTAATTAATTTAAAAAAATCAACGAACGAGCATACGCCGATGAACACTGGCATATTAGAGATGTCTAGATGGTTCGGTGAATTTTTAAGAAGTGTGTACATACAACCCTTACATTTCTTGCGGAAAATGTATTTCCTCATTGTTTTATTTGAAGAGAAAGCACCAAAGAGCAGTGCAGCAGTAATAAATAAATACTTGAGCATTCGATAAACCATGTGCATCTAAAATTCTCCCAAATTAACAAAACATGTGAAACTGACAGTTACAAAACGCCAATAGTAAAACTGCAGCTGTAAATGTTTAATTTCAAGATTTCAATCTACCCGAGTATCTCGGGTGCAGAAAGGAACATGGAGCGTCGTTCAAAAGATTTTTCAGATGAGATGGTGGACACCTTATTATTCTCAAGCCACCGAAGGATGGCTTGGCAGATATAATGAGGACACGTTTATTTTTATAGAGCGCAGCTCTTAGGCGCTCGTTTCCGGCTTGAGCGGCGTCGCCGTCGCTGTCGGCGTCGGCGTAACCATGCGGTACATTATGGGTAAATTTCCCTGCCAAATTTAGCTGAAACATTTCCACGCCAGATTTAGCGAAACAAATTTCCCCGCTCAAGTTAGCGGAAAAAATTCCCCGCTAAATTTAGTGGAAAAATTTCCCCGCTAAATTTAGCGGAAAATTTTCCCCTAAATGGAAGGAAAGAAGGAGAGCATAGCCTCCTCTCCGTACCTTCCCCTCCTCCTCCTCCAGAGCTGCCCTCTAATTCCGCGTTACAGGGGATTGTAAACGTCTTCCATTTTTTTTTAATATTAGGGTTATTAGCTTCTAAATCCCAGAGCAATATACCATCGGGATCAAATGACAAGCAAACATTGACGGAACTTCGAGCCCACTACCGACGCAGCTTTCAAACTTGGGTTGTGATTGGCGAGGTTCAAACACACCTGAGTAGGGCGCTGCGAGCTTGTGCGTCCAACTCCGATGTGTTCGAACCTCGCCGAGCTCAACCTAAGCTTGGGAGCTGCGCCGGTAGTGGGCTGAAAGTTTTGCCACTGTTCGGATTTCATTTGAACCCGATGGTACATCAATTGTACAACTATTTGAGGTTTCTAAATTTCACAAGCCTTTTTGACCGCCTGGACCTTCGGATTCGGAGTCTACTTCAAGCTGCAGAGAAGGGGTGCGGAGATCTTCTAGCAGATCAAAAGGGTTCTATATTGGGAAACTATTGTAGAAGTGCGCGCCGTTTGAGAGCTGTTTGGAATTCCTCTTACGTCCTTCTTTTTACTCGTTCGACGGAACGCTTGGCGGATCAATGCAGATTGTTTTCTGTCTCTCCACCCTTTTGGAAGACAACGCTCTCTAACATAATCCCCGTGACGGTTTATTTCTTCGTCTCCTACTTGCACACAGGACGAACTTGTCGGTTGCAGCGAAATTCCGGAAATCTACAAAAAACCTTGCTGAAAAGTTGTCTACCCGGACAGAGCAAATATTCTCTTGCGCGCTTCTTGATCGCAGCGTAAATTTCCATTCAGTTGCCTCAACAGTACAAAAACTACTTCACTCCGTATATATCCGGGTGCGTCAAGTTCAAGGCTGTCTTTACCTTTTTGCAAGTGACCCTCAGCCAGACTGGAAAACACGTGTCTCCCGCACCAAGCTCTTGCCAGGGTTGAAGCACATTGCTAAAACGACTACATAATCGAATGGCTTGAATTTTATCTAACTAATCGTACACATTTCGTTTCCCGTCAACTGTCCCAAATTACAAATAGTACACGTCATCTCCGGTCTACTGCAGGGGCCGGTGATCGGGCCTCTCCTGCTCTTGGATTTTGTTAGCGACCTTAATTTAAGTCACATCTCGATACAATACCGTTTCTGCGCGGTCGACTGCGCCATATTTTTAGAAGTCATATGACACGCCAACCAAATCAACTTGAACGATTTCTTATCGCAGGTCGTAATATGTCACGCCAACCAAATCAACATGGTGTGCGAAACGGAAAATGGTGCTCCACGCTTCCAAGTGCGTCCATATAACTGTCACAAATAAAACTTTCAACCTCTCCACTTTTGTGAAGAAGGAAGACCAGCGGAGCTGTACCAATGTGGAAATTAAGTATATATAAACGTAAGGATTAAGGAGTGATTGGATAATTGGTTATGTGACAACTGCACTGTCCCCGGTTGTCTTTGTTATACCAAGCCAACCGCCGAAGGCTCATGAACGGGAGTCGAGGCGCCACTAGTCGTTCTTCCATGACGTTAAACTTCGGTAGGTGCTCCGGTACGCGCCTTTGAGCAGGCATTCTCGGCACGTTTTGCACGCCGGTTCTTTGTAGACGTCCGTCGACTCGATATACTGCCGCAATGGGAACGCGCCGGTTTCCCGCTTCTTCTCATCCGACACGCCGCTGATCGTGGATACGTCTCCCGCGAAGCAGAGACGGTCGCACACGGCGCACGCGACGCCATACGGGTTCTCCACGAACTCCCTTCGGAACCTCGCCGTCGCACCCGGGAACTGTTCAGCCGGCGTGGAGTGCGTGCAGCGTGCCAGCAAATGGCCAAACCGGCATCATCTTTTGCGAAAGGTTACATAGATGTTTTCCTCCAATGGACACGAGGCCCAGTCAAGGAAGACCCTCCCTTTTTGCTGCAACTGCCTGAACATCCTCGGGCTGAGCTCGAAGACGACTGTGGTCAGCCCGTTGCGATTCGCAAACGTCCACACAATCTGTATCTCCTCGGTGGTTCCTGTCATTTTTTGTTTTATTTAGCAGTTTTTCTTTTAGTTGTTGGGAATCAGTTTTCACGATTCCCCTAACCCTGACTTTCGGGTTTCATCTGAATGGTTTTTTTACTTCTAGTTCTAGTCCCCTAGTTCAGAAAAGGCAGCACCAGAAGTGCTGCCTTTTCTGGCTTGCACCTCTCGTTTTCAGGCGTTGTTGTCGTTGTCTGTCCTATTTGATTGCTAGTTTGTCTTTTATTTGCATTGTTGGTAACATCAGCATAGCTTCGAGGCGGCTGGAGTGCCCGCTCATCCAGCCTCCCCTGCAAGTATGCATTACGTTCGGTTAGATTGATAGCGATGTTAGTTAAGTTTTGGACACTCAGTGCCAGAGCATCGATCTGTTCTTTAGTCATTAGGGCTGCAAGTGGGGTAACAGCCTTTATGTACTCCGAAAGGCCACCCGGAAAGACCACCGCGGGAACGCCCGAGGGAACGCCCGCGGGACCGCTCGCGCAGCAATCCGCGGGTAGCGCCCGCAAAAGCACCCACGACACCACCCGCGGCAGCACCCGCGGGTGCCCCCTTCGGGAGTACCCGCAGAGGTTCCCCCAAGCACCTCAGATGGGGTCGGCTCAGGTTGTGTTGTCACCATTGGTTCATTTGTTTCTTTTGTTGTGTCATTATTGTTTGTGTTCTCCAGTTCATCGTCTTGCACATTTTCTTTTTATTTTCTGGGCATTCGCCGTCGCGGCTTTCTTCTTCTCCCTTTTCCTTTTCCGTCGCTGACTCTCCATGGCGTCTGCTATGTGCAACGAAGTAGAGGGGCTTATAGTGATAAACTGGAAGTTCGGAAGTGGCACCCCCTCAACGAGGTAGAGGGTCTTAGAGTGATAAACCGGAAGTTCGGAAGTGGCACCCCCCCGGTTGCCGCCATGTTGTACGCAAAAGTGACCCTTCGTCACGTCACCTGACAAGAGCAGTGACGTCATCGGTAAGATGGCAGCTCCCAGAGCTGGCGGATGCGAGTTTGTTCGGTGCGCGGTAGCCGTATAGACCCGTTGCTCTCGGGCAGGGGGCGCGACTGCGTCCGCAATACGCGACCATGTTATGCTGGCAGCACTATCCAGGCGGCGCTGTAACGTTCGATTTTGCACGTGCAACGTTCGAATGCAAGCATCTGTAGACGCGCAATAACAAAACGTAAAAAAAAACAAAAAACATAACCACTACAATAAAAGAGTTATGCAGCTCGCGGACTCAGCGTCCCATTCAGCTTTATTATTTTATTGC